>OY979695.1:165488468-166755134 GCA_963855945.1 Thereva nobilitata
AGCATCCCTTTCGCCCGCCCGCCGCGCGCGCTTAGGCCGCCCGTAACGCAGGGAAAAAATTGAAATTTTGTGAGTTGTTGAACAATTTTTAAATTAAAACGAGAGATTCTTTCGCAATTTGAAATTTTCCTTTTTTCCTTATTATCTTTCTGCTTTGCCCTCATTTGAGTTTGAAGTTGTTGAATTACCGTCAGGCCGCCCTACCCCCTCCCACGGCTCGGGGCTGCCCCCACTCCTAAGCCGTATACGCTTACCCTCCCGAAGGTATACACCGTAGGGGTGGAAGGGGGTGGGGATGTTGGTACATAAATGAGTAATGAAAAAAAGTAGAAAACGTTAAAGAGGGTAATTAGAATATTCAAAAGAGTGCTTAAAAATAGGTAAATAAATATTGCTCTGAATGTTAAACAGCAATAAGGTCTTTGTTTGATGTTTTTTGAATTAATTTCCCCTTAGAACGCTGATGGATGGAGATGGGTGGGGGCTGTTTTTTTTCGACGGTGTATTCCCGGATGCGAGTTGAATTTAATTGCCATGTATTTTATCGGTGGGTGGGGGAGGGGGGAGCACAGGGGGTTGTGAATGTTTAAGGCGGATGTGCGTATGATTTGTTATGTATTAGTGGAAGGGAACGCTAATATTTTTAAACGAGGCACATCAAATTCTGTAGAGGAGATAACAGCAAGAAGAAGTACTTTATCAGGTATGATAGGCGGATATCTGGACCTGGACTTTTCGTCTCTGAGGGAATTCAATGTCAATTACAAGTGTTTTTATGTTAATTAAGACTGCAGTCATTTTCTTCGTTTTTTCGTCTTTTAAATCTACATTTCTTCACTTAGCTTTACGTTCGTTACCACACCTTTTTAAGACGATTTATTCTAAAGGCCTCCCTACAGCAACGATCCATTTAGTCGAAATGTCTACAAGCGAAGCCAAAACCTGATCGTGTGTGGACAAACTTGAATAGACTCGTGGCCTAGAGCCACTGAGTTGGATATTCAGTCCAATGCAAAATCCATGAGACCGAACCATCGAAATTTACTCGTATGTGGGGAAACCTAGAGCCGTTTAGCGCCGAGCCATCCACTGAACTCGCCGTATGTGTGCAATTTCTGATCCAAACTGGGGCCTGAATTAGGTCTATAGGGTTTATGTACATTCATTTGCAATGAAAGCTGCAAGCTGCAGGCTTTAAATGCGCCTGTAGCTCACAATTGATACAGACCAACTCGAATAGACTGATTGGCTCGAGATTGTATTGCTCGTGTATGGGGCCTTAAAGCTTATGATTTATTACAGTAGAACCCGTCGACATTGGTATGAGTCACTTCTGACTTATTCACTCTCTAATGCCATTGTTCATTTCCATAGTACAATGTAGAACTCGTCGAAAAATGAGATGATAGGTTCCTCGCTTATTATGATTTTAGACGATGGCTGGAGAAAGGCTATGGGTTTGCTGTAAAGAGGGAAGAAAAGAGGTAAATAATATTATCTAAGTGGGAGAAATGAAAAGCCGAAAGACCATGCCACGGAATGGATTTGAACCACAGATCTTTGGGGCGGTAGTTGAGTGCCCTTACCCCTAGGCTACGAAGGCCGGCAAATACATTGAAAAGAATCCTTCCCACTACACCAATACACACAGTAGACAATTTTGTGTACTCACTACTCGCTTTCCAACTAAAGATTACTGTCCGACATTGCATTCAATGATCGATTGATCGATCAATGATCGTCAACAGTAAAAAAGTATTGACTTCAGAGCGCTAGTCTTTCACATGAAAAAAAGTTGCACATATTTTAATAGGTTGCTTAAACAAATCGTCAAGCCACCTATATCGGCAACATAGTCTAGGTCAGAACAACCTTTTTTTTATGGACGTTGTGATATTTTCAATGTTGGGTGTGATCAGTGATCCTCCTACGGCTAGCTCCTGTAGCTGCTATGAAAGAAGAATTGATTTTGAGAGGTCCTAGCAGGTCCTAAAGTAGAAGACAGATGAGTTTAACGTCCAAGAGGCTGCATTTCAGGCATTGAGATATTTGTTTAGAGATTTGGAATAAACATATTAATCAAACTATTGCAGATGCTTTGTTAGTGTTCTTATTCTTCTTTGAATGAGATATCAGAACCAAAAGTACCTTGGTCACCACTTTAAGCCTTATAGCTTAGTTTTTAGGCCAGACCGCTAAAAAATTCCGCATTTTCTCCAATGCCCTATCGGTCAAGCTTGGCTGTTTCGAAGCTGACCATGTTAAACAACGTGATCCTGCGGCACGTTACCATGAGACAGTGGCAGAAAAAGTTAAGGGTGAACTCCTCATCTGGAGATAGAACAGATGGCGTCTTCTGTCCTTCTGATCCTCCATAAATAGTAATTTAGGGCGCAATGTAGAGTAAGTGATCCCCAATAACTCTCAAGGATCTTCTTTATCAAGCTGGTGGCCGATTCCCAACCGATAAATACAGTCCCAGAGATCTGTTTAAGTGAGATGTCGGTAGGCCATTGCCTTAGAAGATCCGTTGATCGAAGATCCAAACAATGCTAATCTAAGCGAATAAACCCAGCTCATGAAGGTCACATTGGTACTCTAGGATCCGTTTAGACTAGTCCAAATCCAAATCAAGTTGGCTAACACAGAAGATAAAAATTCCCTAATTTCGTAGGTTTTCGTAGGTGTTTTCCAGAATAGCGTACACCTTTGCTTAAATTATAGCAGCTAGGTTATCCCAGTTTATAGCTCTACTTAACGAGGGGCTGTCACAATAGATCTCAATACTTGAACCTATGCTGGTTTTGCACCATACCAATAACTCATTCTGTCAAAATAAAGTGGCACTAAATTGAAACGAGTATCCAACGCTGCACTCGGTACCGAATAGCTTCGATGATCGAAAGACACGCCATTTTTTGAATCTTGTTTAATTTGATTGTACACTACTCACCAAACTAAGGCCAGGTAAGTTTCCATGGTAATTATGGTGATATAAGGTGATTTCTGTAGATCTACAGTCTCTGCGGCATTCGTACAGAAATCGTGCTCATGTGAAGACTGCAAATTAGTGTGGCAGTAACGGCAATATTTTTTTCAGGTGTATGGTATTAGAACTAGTTTATCGGAATTGATACTTGGTCCAACGTTACCAGCACTAGACCAGTTAGAGGCCAAGTAGAGTATATGCTATAATACCTTTACGTGGTACTCCCGTTTTCGTCAAACATTACAATAACATCGTCTGCGTAAACCTTGAATACTTTTTAGACATTGATTAGCTCTAGGAGTTCATCTGCAGCTAGAAACCAAAGGAGCAGATATAAAACCCCTCCCTCCAGACATCTTCTTGTTACAGTGACCATCTCCTCAAGATAAGTGATCTAGTAAGTTCTCAATGCAGAGTCGATCCAGTCACAAAAACTTTGGCTTACACCTATCCCATATTCTAAATTGTGACCAGTCATAAGTCTGTGCTGGTAAGGCGAACCCGATATGTCAAAAAAAGGATTTTTCGTTTATATTGCCAAGACGACTTAAGTTTATTAAAGAAAGTGTTCCCCAAAGCCAATATCGTAGAATGTTTCTCTAAAATAATTTAGATCAAAACTAAAGAGTCCAATATGTCCATACGCTTGCAATACGGCGATGGCACAATCCAATATTACTTGACCCAATATCGACAATTATCTACCTATTTTAACATATTCGGTTCTCCCTTAGCATCACAGAAGTCACAGGCCCTTGTGCTGAAAGTCGAGTCGTGTGTCTTAACAAGTCTCGTTTGATTTGAAGAAAATGACCTTTCATTTGAAAAACGACTTTCAACACAGGGGCCATGAACTCAACTTAGCACTTCCACACTCTGGCCCTTGTGCTGAAAGTAATGCGACTGGAAAGTTCATTTTCTTCAACTCAAACGACTTGTCACGACACGACTTTCAGCACAGAGGCCATAAGCTTTCGTGATTCGTGCTTGTCATTGGACGTTCATACACGAAGGACCATGCTTCTGCTGCCAAAAGCTTTGCGGCAAGTTTGCTGAATATACGCGGAGCAGCAGGGATCGAGGCAGCTTTTGTGTTACTACGTCATGTTTTTTTATATATTTGGTCTTTCTTTATTTTAAAAAAAATTTAATCTTCACTCAACAGAATTTTTCACTGTTTTGCAATTTTTTCATTATTTTACCCATACCAAAACATTAATTTCTAATTTGTGCGAGTGTGTGCTTTCCTTGCTCCCAAGTCAAAAACGGAAGCACAAAAGTCTCCACTGAAGTACAAAACACTCCACTGAAGTACAAAACTCTCCACTGATGTACAAAACTCTCCACTTATAGCATCTCCGGACGCCTAACTTGCTCAAAAAAGCTTGGTTGCAGAAGCCATTGATGTTTTGCGACTATATTTGTGACTATCAGCTGTTTTTTCTAAGCACTCAGTCACAAGAAAAATCACAAAAAAAAATTGATTGGACCTTCGCATACATGGCAGGGTGTATGTGAACGTCCGATCTCATCTCATCGCAGTCGCAGCTGTCTGCCTGTCGAATCGGTAAGAATGTTATGAAAAATATGCAAGAACCCTGCTATTTATTTATACTTTTGTGACGTGCTATTTATACAGACACAATTTTGTTAATCGTTGTGACTGTTTGCGTTGATTGTCAAAATTGTGATTACCAAATTAAAATGCCAAATTGTTTTAAGTTTGGACTCACCTTAGACTTGTGTTGTGACTCATCGTGTGACTGCATTGTGACTGCATTTAGAATATGGGTGCTAGTATACTTGGGCCCTAGTCATAGTATTAAAGAATGAGATGCCGAACGCTCTTCCAATATCGATAAAGGCCGCCAGTATCGCTTTATTTGAGACTGTAGACTCCAGCGTGAGTATGACTTTGTAAACGACCGTCTCATATGGTTTTCTTGTCTGGAGTCCCTTCTGAAAAGAGCAGAGAGGTTTGTGTATAAGATAAGTATCTCCTCTCTTGTTAAGTGTTACGGGGTTTTTACGCTATACAACGGTTGGTACGTAAGTTCAACACAATTTTTGCACGATTCCAATCAGGAATGAGTTCAATGTCCGAAGTGATTGAATTGAACATGATTTGGCGATCATAAAGACAGGATTGGGTACGTGCTTGGATTGCGTTATGAAAGTAATAAATATATCGTAGCTTACCATTGTCACATTGTCAGCGAAGTTGTGAAGTTAGTTGGAGAGAACTTGAGAGTAGGTCATTTATAAATATAAGTAAAAGGGCGTGCTATAAAACACTAAGGAACATTGGTCCTAATAAATTCGTCTTTTTCAAAAAAAACATCTTATCGTTTGCACACATCAATGTCCGCTGGATGAATAACAAAAAGTCTTTAATTTCTAAATAAATTGCTTGTCACTTAAATCGAGTTAGTGTTGAATGACAAACACACAACTTAACACCACATTTAACTCCCAACGAATTAATAAATGTTGTTTCATAAATTTTATGTTAATTCCCCTTCGCCCAAAAAAAAAAATAAAAAAAAAATTGTTTCATACACGAAAGCACTCCATAAAAATTGATTGGAATAAATTCAAAAACTTAACTCAATTAAGCACAATTGACGTGTCTCTAATTCAATTGTAGCCAACATTAATCATCATCACGACTTGAATTCGTAATTCACGTCGTCTTCATGAAACTGGTGCTTTTGTAATGAAAGAAAAATAATAATAATAAATAACTCACACCAATATCGAACTTTCTTCATTACTATCTTTTTCGTATGCGCACGCAACTAATATTAAAATAAGGAACCCACAATTACGTCATTTCCTTTCGCCACGTGCGTTATGTTTAGCAATCAATAATGGCGGTGGATCTTTCGTATATTGTTTTCCTCGATTCTTTTCTGTTTTGTTTTTTTTTTGAATTATTTATTACAATTTTTCTTCAATCATTTTTTTTTATTGTGTCACCGTTGTTGATTATAATCAAGGTGTTCATATGTGACTCAGGTGATACACCCAATCTCTTAGTGACCAGTTCCGGTTGGTTAAGCAAAATCCCTAAGAAACAAAGAATTTATTGAAGATGTTGAAAACTGCCTCAAGGTCGAACATTAAATCTTATTTAACATATTTTAATTTTATTTTTTCATTGTGTCTCGAGAGTACAAATATTCAAAAATCTTGACTAATCTCTTTTATTTCTTTTTTTTCAGGTAAGTCTGATTCAGATACAACAACAGTTATTTTTTGACTGCAATTTTTTTCCGGGTAAAGTTTTGTCATTTTTATTTTTATTTTTTTTATATTTTTGAATTTAAAGTTCAAATTAATGCATTTTAATATGATTTTTTTTGTGTGTGGACATGTGACAATAATAGAGAAAACAAAGGAGAGGCATAAAAAACGGCGACAAATCATCTCGAAGACTTCTTGAACAAATAAATAGAAAGTCAAGAACGGTTTTTTTTTATTAATTTTTTCTTGTTCTCCGTCAATTCTCCCTGAAGGTGCCAAACATCCCGCCGTGGACACATTACATCACAACACCTGCGAAGGTATTTCTGTGCATGATTGCCAGAATATTTCTCATTATTCACATAAAACCAAGCGATTTCAGTTCGATAATGTTATTTTCTGTGTGTATGAGTGTCTTTTTACACGAATAAATCGAAGCCAAAATCGCTAAAAAAAAATACCAACACAAATCCCGTTCTAGAATTTTTTTGTTTTGATTTTTATTTAATTCAATTTTTTTATCTGAATTTTTATCTTTTGTTCAAGTAACTTGATTTATTTTTTATTTTTGTTTACATATAAAAATATTTTTGTAGAAATTTAAAATTCTGTCGCGAGTTCTGATCTCTCTGTGCACAAATACACGCACATACACACGCCAAAACAAACTTGATTTTCATGTTATTTAGTCGGTAAAAATAGGCGCATATTTAAAGAATTTGTAATTATTTGTTGTGAGGGGTTTTTTGGACAGGGTTGTGAAATGGCTTCTTTTTTTTGGTTTTTTTACGTTTGTGTTTTTTGTATGCCAAAATGCGGATTTTTTAAGGTGTGTAGCTTGGTAGAAGAAATGTTACTGAGTTACGTTAAATGGTTTTTATTATTGGCAGGTAAATCATTCTGTATTCAATTTTTATGCTAATTAAAAATTCAATTTTTGGAGTTTTAAATGTTATTTTTAAATGTTTATTTGATTAGAAGAGTATTTTTACTATTATGGGATTAAGACAAAAAAATAAAAAATGCATATAGAAATAAAGTAAATTTTTATATAAATATTTTTTACATTTTAATCACTTCGAAAACATATTCGTTTTTATTTTTTTCATCCAACACAATCTTATCATTATTTTGTCGCAGATTATAATGTTACACAAACATTGAAATATGAGTCTATTAACCTTAGGACAAAGAGAGTGTGTTTTGATATTGTCATTCAAACAATTTTATTATAAGAAATTTGGTCGTTTTTGATCGACATCGAAATGAATTCAACAAACACAATTGCTTGTTCTGTGGCTTATATCGCTGATCGATGATACTATAGGGTGTCGCAATTGAACTGTCAACGAACTTGATAACGCTGTATCTATAGAACCGTTGATGACAGCTGCCTTAAATTTTACGTCATGACACTTCATTATATTGTTTACAAGCGTGTAGAATCATTTGCGTGTTTTTTTTTGTGAGAAAAAAGTTTTAAGGGATTCGGTTTAGACGTAACAGTGTTATTGCTGTCTGTATTTGGCTGGAAAATCGCAAAAAGCAATTGCTACTGAGCTCCAGCATTTGAATGTGAATAAATTTTTGATACATCGTGCCATAAAAATATACAATGAGACCCCGGCAGCATTGCGAAACATATTATAGCGGTGGTCGGTGCAAAATGACTACCCGAGTAAAAATAAAAAATGGCTCTACAACGGGCGGACACCGACCTTGATTGAAACATAGACCTCGGCCATGTCCGGGGCATCAGATGGTTGTTTGCCGGACTGTTCGGCCGTACACAACACACACACTGACCACAAAACTATACGTTTAATTGCCACAGTTTAACTACTCAAGAAAGAAAACATTTTGGGGAAAAGTGTGACTTTCGCTTCCTAACAAAAGTCAAAACTCACCGTGTCATAAAATTCCGGTGCGCATATCTTCGAATTCGAACATTTCAAAATATTTAACAACACGCTAGAATTAAATGTTTTATTGTTTTTTCGATTGTTTTTTTCTTCGAGTAACACTCGCCCCACCACACAGATAAATCGAAAGGACCATTGTACATAACGATACAATACATTTGGTGCTGATTCTTTTTTTGGTTCAAATTTGCCATCGTATGCCTATGTGTACAGCTCAGTACTTGGCCATTTAAATCTTTTAGTCAAGTTTAACCTTCGTGAGGCTGTCCATTAAAAATGGTTAAAAACTCTACGGCCATCATATGCCCTTAAAAAGCCAAGCGGCCGGCGTTCGCCCGTTGTATGGCCATTTTTTATTTTTATACGCTTTATATTAGCTTGACCTGTATGTTGTATGTTGTATGTTGTATGCTGTATGTTGTATGTTTCATGTAAACAAATCTTGCAACTTGATTTTGACCCACTTTTATGTAACGGATCAACTTGAAATTTTGCACATATGTATAGTTCACGTGACAATGCAATCTGACCATTTTGTAAAAAAATCAAGATGGCGGTTCCAAGATGCCGGCCGAATTTTGCAATTTTGCTCCCCGGCCCCCGTTATGGGTATCAAATGAAAGGGTATGACAAGTAGAATACAATTAGCTATGTGGCGTCATTCAAAATTGAAAATGGCGCCCAACACAAAATGGGCGACTACATTTTTTTTTACTTGATATGGGTATGAAATGAAAGCAAATGACAAGTAGAATACTTTTAGCTCTGTGGCGTCATTCCAAATTCGAAATGGCGGCCAACAAAATATGGCGGGCCACCTTTTTATACGCTTTATATTAGCTTCACTTGTATGTTGTATCTTTGATTTTGACCCACTTCTATATAACCGATCAACTTCAAATTTTACCCATATGTATAGTTCGCGTGACCATCTTGTAAGAAAATCAAGATGGTGGGTGAATTTTGCAATTGGGTTCTCCAACATGGGTATCAAATGAAGGGGTATGACAAGTGAAATACAATTAGCTATGTGGCGTCATTCAAAATGGCGGATTACCGTTTTTCTTTACAACCCACTCGATATGGGTACCAAATGAAAGGGTATGACAAGTAAAATACTATTAGCTATGTGGTGTCATTGTAAATTCAAAATGGCGGCCAACACAAAATGGCGGATTACCTTTTTCTGTACAACCTACTCGGTATGATTATCAAATGAAAGGGTGTGATAATTAGAATACTATAAATTGTGTGGCGTCATTCCAAATTCAAAATTTCGGCCAACACAAAATGGCGGTTTATTTTTTTCTTTACAACGCCCTCGGTATAAGTAGTATTAAATGAAAGTGTATGACGAGTATAGTACAGTAAGCTGTGTGACGTCATTTTAAATCTAATATGGCTGTCATTACAAAATGGCGGAAGGCATATAATAGACTAAAAAGTAGAAAATAAAAAATATAGTTTTAAAAAACTAAAAAATACGCTTTTATTTTAAAATGAACTAAAAAGTAAAAAATAGTTTTGAAGGTAAAGTTTTTATTGCTCTAGCCAGTATATGGAAACTACCTACCTTTCGAAATGTAAAAAAGCGTGGGACTCCTTACTTATATTCTTAGCGCCCACCATGGAAAGACGAAAGACCATGTGCGATGTAGTGGATTTGAACCACAAACCTTTGGGATGGAAGTCATGTACCAATTCCACTAAAAATTTAACTAAATGCTTCAAGTTAATTATTCTGACCTATTCCAATCTATTTATCTTACTGGTCTTCACTTACATACTTAACCCTAGAAAGGCTATCTGGACGGGGTTAGCGGAAGGGGCGCCTGATATAACCCCCTCGCAGGCGAAAGGCTCCTATGTACTAGCTAAAGCCGTATCAAGAGTTCATCAGAACTCGCAGGACTTATGGGTTAATAATCTTAAAAGCTACCCTGAAGTTCGTCCAGGTGACAAGCTTCTACAATTTCGAGCTAGCGACTAGACCAAGAGCTCGCGAAAACTCGCACCACTAACCTAAACTTACCTTATTCTAACTCGACTACTAAAGAAATCGAAAGCTAAATCCTAAGATAATCATTAAAAATTAATCTACAAGCAAAACTAGCCTACATCTTGGGTTTTTAGGACGAATACGCACTTTCTATTCGTCCTCGAGCGAGCAGTTTGGAGAGCTGACAGTGGAGGCGTCTCGTATGTCTTTCCCTGAGATTCGGGTGCTGAATCTCACCGTTTACGAACGCGTTACTAATTTGGACCATGATAGATAAATGCCACTGGAGGGATAAAGCCACATTCAAAAGCAGTTCTGTGGTACTTGATTATGAAGTTGTCGATCCTATTAACAAATGCCTTATCGTTAAGAACATTGAGGGTGTGTAACTTAATCTTTAGTCTATTAAGACCGGTTTGCCAAAGGAACATATTTGCTAGTATTTGATACTCACCAATCGAGTTTACCAACTTGTTCAAAGAGTTATGTGTAGAAAGTATCCGAAATTCTTTATTCAATAAATTTATTTTTCCGCCATCGAGTCCATACATTCTTTGTAGGCTGATTGACTTATGGTCTTCAGCTCCTTCGGCAAATTTTCCTTATAACTTCAATCGAAACGCCTTCTTCGAGATGGTTATTTTCGCTTTGGGAACAGGAAAGAATGCAGAAGGCCATATCACAGATCTCGGGATTTTAATCATCCAATTACACGCAAATCATTGTTACGGGTAATTTCAACGTTCACAATGTAAATTAGGTGAGTTACTCAAATAGAACCAACGTTTCTGGCAAAAACGTTAAGCTTTTCAATAAATTGAAGAACACCCCACTAGAGTCCCTTATTTTTCTGGTCAATGCGCTTACCGCCTTGACCTTTTTCGTACCTCTCATCCAACTCTATACTCCGTCGAAGTGGATACACCTCTTGCTACTTTGGACCACTGCCTTATTAGCGCTAACTTCGTATATCAATTTCGAAATCCAATCAATCCAGTTAAGAAAACTTTTTTTTCAGTCCGCTGAAACCTAATACCTTAACTCTGCCGCTCTCCCTGTCACCAGGACCATACACTCATTCCCCATTCAACCAAATCGGTGAATCCTAGTCAAGAGGTGTTAACATACAGCAAATCCAAGGACAAGTTATTATCTTATCTGTTCGCCTCGAATTCTTTTCTGTCTGACACTGATATGTAGAGTTGAGCCTGACTTACATGAGGCAGTACATTTGTCCCTTACACAATGGTAAATTGTACTGGGACCTCAATATTGCGAAAGGTCTCGATTTAAAAATAATGTCCTACTGGTATATGAGCGTGTATCGAGATAAATGAGGCGAAGTGTGATTGTAAATACGTAGTGGTGGGTTTCTTCTCTCTTACTTCTTTTGGGGCAGTAAAATAGCAAACTTGAAGTGAATCGAGATGAGGTTGTAAAACATAAAAATACATCGTGGAAGTATTGGTTTCCTACTCTCT
Organism: Thereva nobilitata; assembly: GCA_963855945.1. Taxonomy (NCBI): domain Eukaryota; kingdom Metazoa; phylum Arthropoda; class Insecta; order Diptera; family Therevidae; genus Thereva; species Thereva nobilitata. The sequence goes on from OY979695.1 coordinate 165,500,106, forward strand.
TACTCTTACTCTGAGGCATTTAATACATATTAGGATCAAACTTGTAAAAAAATATCCTCATTGGTATTTATTTTCTTTCTTTTTTAATTTGTTTGTTATTGTCATTTTAGCATTACAATGGCACCTCGCCTCATTTGAAGTATGACATTGTACTGACTCGGAAGAAAAAGGAGTCACCTGCTGAACTTTATTTTTTTTTCTGCGGTAATTCCATCATTTTTAAAGTATTTCTCTCTTCTCTTCCTAAATTTCGCTTGGTAGTCTCCTACTTTTTCTGCTAAATATGGTTTCAGTCTATGTAATAAGAAATGTGATGGTACTGTGTTCAGCAATGTGATTGGATCTGTAATTTTTGCAGTTCATCATCTCGCCTTTTTTGTGGCCTTCCGCCATCTTTCTGCTTCTTTCTGCCAACGAGAGTAAGTAAGGATAGCACAGTTTCTCTCCACAATATTTTTTAGATTTATGTTTTCTTTGAAGAATTTTCCTGAATTAATATGAAAGATGCTCACCAAAACCAGCAAAAGCTAATACACTCTAGATGGCGACATAGTAGCAGAACCCACTTACGACATGACATAGTAGCAGAAAACCCGTCACGTATTCAATAGCTGCAAAATTACTGCCACAGCATGATTTCGCCACCACTATAAAACCATCACCTGAAGTCATAATTCTACAGACTTCCTTCATCAGCAAGCTAAACCGCATCAGAAGCAACGTCACCATTCAATTTACGTACGTTGGTTTCCTAAAAAAACTGCAGACGATTAATTGCCGGTAAGAATTACGTAAGGAAAAACCTTTAATACTTTTGCCTCCCCAATGGATGATGGATGGGAAATGGGTGATGCGATACTATTCGAAAAGGGCTCCCCACGTCTAACTCGGTTATCACTGAAATGTGTAGGAAGGTATCAAGTTTCTCGCAAGAGCACTTCTCTTGCACCTTTCACCCTGTCAATAGCAGGACGTGCACAGATGATTGATGAAGATTCATAGTTGCTCATTGCCGCCGTCTTTGATCATTTACAACTGAGCAAAAGAAACGTTCCCAGTCCGGCTATGTTGTAACTCTCTCTGTGCCCAGGGAGTTTCTTCCCACCCAGCATCAATGACAATCAAAAGACACGGAAAGTGAAGCCAACTTAACAGAAAAAAAAATTATTTTTCTTATTATTTTCCCGAAGAGTCAAGTGCCAGACTTGTTCCGTTGGTGAAGCGAAATTCCTTTTTTCGCTGCTTCTGTATTTATATAAGGTCATTTGGGGGAAATTGAACTGGAATACTAAATGTGGCAGGGCAGCCCGTAATTTATGCAAAGGTAACATAAAAGAACCGACAAATTGCAGTGGGGAAGAATTTATCATACACACAAATTCGCCAGAATACGACTCTGGGATTATAAAAAGGTATGATTTTGAAGGAATAAAAAATACAATAAAAGGGCTACAAAAGCAGCGGAGTCGTCGCTTTATTGCAAGTACTTGGGTTTTTTCACAGCCGCACTTTTTTTTGGGCGGGGGTAGAGCAGTTGCCATATGGAGTCTAAGGCACGTCTGCTTTGGAAGGTGAAATAAAACAGGTTAAAAAATATGCTTGTTTCCAGATCGATCAAATGCGTGTTTTGCAGATTTGTTTTTTGCTGTTGCTCAAATTAATGTAAGTTTTTTATTGGTGTTTGCTTGAAGGATAAAAAAATGCATAAAATTTGTGGAAATCTCCTTTTGGGTTTGAGTTTGTTGTTGAAAGTGCTCATTTCGTGGTAATTCCGTGTATAGCAATTAAAAAGGAGATTTGAAGCACAGAGCTAACACACAGTTCAGCATTTTGGATATATTCGCGGTGGTAACGCTGTTTTAAGGATCGCCATTTATGATAATATCCTTTATAATTACTTTTGTTTATCTTAATAAGTTTTTTAGGTTGAAACACACGTAGAATCTCATTTGTGGGAGTTTTTGACATGTCGTGGTTCCCAAAGCACAAATATTTTGAATCGTAAACAATTCAAGGCAAAATTCTGATATTTTGTTTAAAAAAGATGAGTAAGGAAAAATTAATTAAAAATTATATATTTATTTGTTTTAATATCAGTACCCTTTGAAACGATCAGAGCCCGCAGGCGAGACCATTAATTATAGTGCCCACATTGTGTTCGAAAAAGCGTTTTCCGAGAAACACGTAATGAAATCAGAGGAACAATTGGTTAAAAAGCTCTTCAAATACTGGCATATATGCAAATGACAAACATACGTGCATACACAGTATCTGGAATTTACCAATTGAAAAGACGCCGATACCAAATATTTCGAAAAAAAAATCCTTCATCTGGTAACGATGTACCGAGTAACTACGCAGAATTTCAGTCCTATCTGTCACTCAATGTGTTCACAGCAGATTTTTTTTTTGTTAATCATTGCCTTTATTTTTTCCGCGCTTTTTTTCAATGGAAAAATTTCGTTGAATTAACAAATTGCGTTAAATTTTGTGTTTCAAGCGAAATTTGGATTTCGCTGTAATTGTTGTAAAAGGGCTATGGTTATTCGTGCGTGTCAAAAACAATGTTAATTGTTTAAAACATTTAAAAAATAGCGAGAATCGGTAATTGATTTTCTTTGCTTTGGTCGATCTTCAATGTCTATGAACGAGGAAAACATTGACAAAATCAAGAAGCTGACAATCGAAGATCGAGGTATGAGTCTGACAAGAATTGATGGAAGTGAACATATCTTATAAGTCCCTTAATAACAATATGGACTGGTCTCCATTATACCTCCCTCGAGGAGATCTCGCTCCATTTCGTACTTAGTCAAATTGATTGATAACTGTAAATTGGTACACTCCTTAAAAACATCATTATACATAAAGTGTCGAGACTGACACGCGATTGGTAAGGAGGACATTTTTTATCAAAGGTCAAAAGTTCAAATTGTCAGTTTTTTGCAAATGTCTCTTAAACAGTAAGTCTTATTATAAAACACTGTTCACAAAGTTTGTAGATTAAGCTATTATCTACAAAAAAAGATATTATACATTTTCCCGTACGAATTGCCATTCATGAGATATCGCCGTTTTAAAGATTTAAAATACTCATATCCACTCATTCGCGACTTGCAAAGGTCATTAGAGTTTAATAAATCCTTTGTTGGCCCACGCGGCTAATATTTTCAGGGGTGATTTCTGGATGTGTTTGTAGAAAAAAATTGTTCTAGAGAGGGTGGCTATCTTCACTATCCACTAAAATACAGGGTGTTTACGAAAATATAAATTTTTTAAAATTTACTTAAACTTCAATTACTCTTAGACCAATTATTGTAGAACAACGAAATTAGGTTCATCTTTGAGGTAAATGTGTATTCTTTAATTTGATATAAAAAACTTGAGTGACTCCGTTTAGAAAATATGTTAGGTTCAAATCGATGAGTTTCATCTTGACCTCGCAAATTTCTTCGTTTTTCCCAGAAAAATGCCTTATTAACAGTATATTTTTTGGGCTTTTCTGTTGCACCAAACTATTACCTAAAATATTTCTATACACAATAACGGTATATTTCGAATAGCTTTCTAGGTACTGTGAACACTGTTTTATGATAAGATTTACCGTTTACGAGAGATTTGCAAAAAAACTGACATTTTGACCTTCTGACCTTGAATAAAAAAAATGTCCTCCTGACCGATCACGTGTCAATCTCGACATTTTATGCATAATGATGTTTTTAAGGGGTGTACCAATTTTCAGCAACTTACCAGTTATCTATCAGTCAAATGCCTATTTTGTCTGGACTATACTGGCTTATTTTTGAACCGGGACATTTAAAAATCGTGTAAGAGATAAATGTACTGCCTCATGTAAGTCCGGCTCAATTTTACTGCCAAAGAAATATATTTATAAATTTTTCCCTGGGAACACAATGAAATGTATACAGGAAAATACGACATAAGATGAACTGTCAACTGGTAATTTTGACCGTAAAGTCTTATGACAAATCACATAACGTTAAGATGCCTTTAAGAGCGCTTCAAATTTTTCCGGTTGAATATAAACTAATTGTCTTTACACTATTTCAGTAGTATAAATATTTCTTTTCCTGCATAACAATGATGTACGTCGGAATCGCAAAAAGTCACCCAGTCAGTAGTCCGGGGAAATTAGCATTTTAAGGAGACAAAATTTCAAAATGGCTGAAAATTGGACCTCAGCTTCCATGGGACTTTTTAAGAAAACAATTTCGGAATAACAAAAAAAAACATGGCCGCCGGTGATATATGTAACTTTTTGGCAAAAAAATCACTCAAAAACTGGTTTTTTCGAAAAAAAATTTTAATCAGTCAATACGAAATGTTATTGCCTACAGAAAAGCCCTCATGTCATTTTTTCGAAAACCTAACCCTTTCGAAGTTATTCAAGGTCAAAGTTTCCAAAAATCACTTTTCGGCCAAAAAAACAAACCTTGAATAATTCGAAAGGACAAGATTTTCGAAAAAATTACAAGAGGGCTTTTTTGTAGGCAATAACGTTTCGTATTGACTGATTAAAAAAATTCGAAAAAAACAGTTTTTGAGTAATTTTTTGGCCAAAAAGTGATATCTCCGGCGGCCATGTTTTTTTTTGTGATTCCGAAATTGTTTTCTTAAAAAGTCCCAAGGAAGCTGTGGATCAATTTTCAGCCATTTTGGACTTTTGTCTGTGGTTGTCACCTCACTACAGTGAAAAATGTCATTGTCACTTTCCATATTATGGACGGTGAATTCAATGAGGTGAGATTGTGATTGTAGTTGTCACTTTCGGTGAAGTGATATTTCTTTCAATTGAGGATAAACAAAAATTTAGATATTTTTTAAATCCTTTACCAGAAAAGTATATTGCAACATGAAATCTAGCATAATCTCAAATTGCTCGTTATTAGTGAGAACAATTGTCACTAAATTCGCCGTTTCTCGATATCAGTGACAACCGCAATTCACGTTTTCTCACTGAATTTGGCAAATGTCACTTTTTTAGAGAATCGCAATAGCATTTTTGTCTCATTTCGCCATTTGTCACCGAAAATGACAACCACAATAAGGCTGATTATCGAGTGATCGAGAAGACGACTGGAGAAGTTCCAATCATTGGAAGCTTAAATCACCGATCGGTGTGACATATGAGATTTTTCGATCGTTTTGATCGACAGACATTTTTTAATTCCAATGGCTTTCGTGTAAACTTATCTTACTTATATACACTGCCCCTACATTACCTTTAAGTTCCACCAATGCCAAAAACTTACTAAAGTCGATAATACAGTTAATTTTTTTTAGTAAAGTCATTCGAAACGCGTATTGCAAAAATAAAAATACGCAAGCGGAATGACACACAAGAATAAAAACACAAGTCATTTTGAAATTTCTTAAAATAAATTACGAAAAAAAAGCACGGCTTATATCACGGTCAATTTTAACCTGAATTATCTTCGTAATTCTCATGTTAGCGACACGTGGCATAGCATCCAAAAAGTGTTATACACTCATTTTCTTCATGACTTTTGTGCATTTTCCAAATTTTTTTTTATTTTATTTTAAACAAATTAAACAACTGCAAAAAAATATAAATAAATTTTTTTTTCTGTGTGGTAAAAATTGAATAAATCCAACGAATTTATTATTATTCATTTTGGCAGACTTTCTATCTGATTGTAGACTTAACTTGTATGTATATAAACGCCACCATTTAAATTTCGCTTTGAGTACACAATTTCGATGAAATTTGGAATGATACGTGATTTTATAAATTGTATGATGTAAGAAAATATATCAATTTTGGCGCCCAATAACACACAGAGGAGTAACCAGATGTTTTTAGTGAAGAAGAAAATTAAATAAAATAAAATAAATAGAATATACAAAAATAAAAGAAATAAAACTATTTAAATTTCGAATTTTATAAATGAAATTTTTTTTTTGTAAATATAAAATTCAGGAGTACATGAGTCATTCTCAAGGTTAAGTTCAAAGGCCTTTTACTTTTACTTGAATCAAAAGAAAAATGCGTTTTATTTCACTGAAAAAAAAAATAATGAAAGATTTTATTTACACCTTGCCAAGAATAAAATATATAGCGGCTATAGCGGTTTATAATTTATAACCTATACACGAAATCGTCCGTATTTTTTTTTTTTGAAAAAATTGACAAAAAATTGTGTTTTTTTTATTTTAAGAAAATAACAAGAAAAGAATTTCACTGAAATGAAAACGATGAAACACGAAATTCGCGAATTTCTTTTTCTTTTCTTCTATTTCTCTCTTAGTTTGAAACTTTACTTTTTTTCTATTTTATTTTATTTATTTTTATTTTTTTGTTTTTAATGAGACAGGTGTAGTATCGTTCAACTAATCCCAAATTTCAATTAGACTGTCAAAAATTTCATCGTCATCTCGTTATTCTGTCACTAAGACGACTCTTGACGCACGCCAAAATGCTCTATATTTTTTTTGGATACAGAGGGGGAGTAGTGATTTTTTTGTGTTGTTGAAAACATGACTAGAAATTGATGACGAAAAAAAAATATATTGCAAATAAAAATATCGATAAAAATAAATATTTTTTTTCGGGTGGGAAGAAAAATAAATTTTAAATAAAATAAAAAAATTAAAAAAATTCAAATTGTGTGTGTGCAGTATTTCAACTTTGGGGCGGGAAAATGAAACTCGAGATTGATGCAATGAAAAATGTTTCATTTTGTATCTCTTTGTTGGTTTTTTTGTTGGTGATTAAAATTAAATAAAAGCAAAGAACATTTTCCAATAAATTTTCCGTTCATCCGAGGGAAAATGCCCACACGTTCGCTGTGCAGCAGCGCGCATACGCTACCAAAATATACAACACTTGTTCCTAAAAAGCATGGGCGGTAAGCGATTAAATTTTATCGCCACATTAAAAAGCTCCTCTCCGTTGGTGAATGGCGAGTTTTCATGTGTGTCTATTTTTGTCATAAATGCAATATTCAAGAGCGTTTTTCCATCGGTTTTCTTCAATGCGCGCCCATTTCACATCGGAATCGGTGGAAAATGAACGGCGGCGGCCCCAGTAACCCAGAATGAAATGTTTCACCAACACAACTGATGAAAACCAGCATAAATTTCACCAACACACAATTCTTTAATTTTCTTTTTCTTTTTTTGTTATTAGAACGATTTTCTGTTTTCTTCAATATTTCGTTCTGTTCTGTTTCGTGAAACTTCCTAAGATTTTCTTTTTTTTTCACAGTCTCCCTTCTTACGTCGGATTTGGTCAGCCTTTGGGATGAGGTTGAATGTTTTTCATCTCGTTTTTCGTTGTATCAGAATATCTGGAAACATTTTCTTAGAAAAGAAAGCAAAAAAAAACAGCTTAAAAATAGACGAAGAAGAAAAAAAATCTTTCTGAGTCAATTGTTAACAACAAAACGATGTCAGTCAAAACTTTTTTTTCTGAATGTTTCTATGCTAAAAAAATTCATAAATATCGTGACAAAACGACAAAAGCGATGTCGCGAATTATATTTCACCCCCTCCCTCGCAAATAATTTTTTTTTGTTTTTTTTCTTCAATGTCCACCTAACGAGGGGCTGTAACAAATTGACTAGAGCACTTTTCTAGCCCCCCGAAGCCTTGTCCGTTTTTCTGCTTCTTCTATGAGACCGAGAGAAATTGTTGTTAAATTTGTTAGTGAATGTGTTAAGCGGAATCTCTTATTTATGTCCAGATTAAAGAAACATTTTTTCGCTTTTTATATTTCTCTAATTCTTGATTTGTTTTTTCTCCTTCAACGTGTTTTTTTTTGTTATGCCGTTTCGGTTGACTCTCAGCTGTGACAAGCTGTCAACCTTACGAATTTGACACATTTAATCAAAAGATTTTGACAGCTCTAAAGAGGGAGTGTTTTCTTTCTATATATTTTTTTTCTCTATTTTTTTCCTCGTTGTTGAATTCAAAATTTCTGTGTTTGTTGTAGAAGAAGGATCATTGTAAATGCGTTACGATTCTATTTCGTTTTAGTAGTTCAGGTGGGGATTTTCGTGGGACTTACGACAGACATCTGTGTGACAAATCTTTATGGGAGTTTTTTTTCTACTTCACACGAAAAAAAAATAAATAAAAAAAAATAAATAGAAACGTTTTTAAATAAATGTAGAAATTGTTGTGGAAAATATATTATATAAATATGTTTGTATATGACACGTGGTTAAGTTTTGTGAAATGTTTTTTTTTATGTAAAAAGTATGACGTATTATGTAAAATATTTGAAGGTGGGATTACTTTCAGAAATTCTAGTTATTATTGAACATACTCAAAGTTTCGATTTGAATATTATTGGATCATTGAAGGAAATGTTTAAACGTTTATTTAAAAGATGTGAGCTTAATTTTTGCACTTTATTGTCTAATATTGAGAGAATATCTTTTTTTTTTACACGAAAGCAAGTTTAGGAGTCACTCTTTGTACTACCAATACGCCTGTCTAGATGATATGCCTTTTAAACTTTTGAACTTAGCCAACGAACTGAATGTAAAAACGTTGCGTATTGCCCCAGCGCGAAATGGACCGCTGAAATATCAATGATAATATTCTTTAAGAAGCTTGTAGCGTTCTCCTCTTCGCATGCCAGTTCTAAATTTCTTTTAACATTGCATGTCTGCAGAAGGTAGGACTCCTTTTAGTGTTGCTTTAGAAGCGTTTTTAAAGCAGTCATAAAAATAGAAAAAAATCCGGTCGGCTTGTAGAACGGTCCCCCAACTAAGTATCTACTAACCACGTTCAGTACTGCTTGACCTCCGTAATCGAAAGACATATGCCTTTATGGCCACCAAAATAATTGCCGTTTTCTTTGTCTTATACAATTTCTTAAAGCTCCAAATATTGATTCCGTCGGAGCATATTGATAACGCTCGAAATTTGCTCCCTAATACCGGAGACAGACTATCATCCTTAATCCTTAAGCCAGAATGACGTAGACCACCCATATAACAGATAGCTGGAACTCGTAAAAATCCCACATTTCCGCTTCTTCTTACCATCTTACCAAAAAAATCTTGTTCATCAATTCTGAACCAATTGCTTAGAGAGCTTTTAGTATACACTATGTTCAATGTTTTTCCATTTGTAGCTATAATGTCAAGATTTTCCGATTTTCCAACTCTTGGACAACCTGCATATGTACATCTAACCGACAAATAACACTTATTTGGGAAAATTCGTCCGCCATATTGGTCCCACAATTTTGAATTTATAAGTTTTGATCATAAATTCGTTATTTGCTACCTTGAAAACTGCCATATACCGATTTTCATTGGATTCGGAATACAATTGGTAAACTCGTCGGCCATACTGGTGCGGCTATTTTGAATTTAAGTTTAATCATAAATTCGTTATTTGCTACCTTAAAACATCCCAGGAACCGATTTTCATTGGGATTGGAACACAATTTGCAAATTCGTCGGCCATTTTGAATTTATAATTTTTGACTGCAAATTCGTTATTTGCGAGCTTAAAAAAGAATTTCGGTCATATTCCGGCGGCTATTTTGAATTTCGATGTTCTGAAAAATGAAATATACCAAATGTTACTCACTGATATTAGACCTTTCTATTGGCGAAAGAATTTTTAAAATCGGTTCGGTAGTTTTTGAGTTTTATCCGGAACAACCAAAAACTCAAATCTTTTCTCTTTATATAATAGTAAAGATATGCAAATAAAATGGAGTCTACGTTTTTCGGACGTCATAACCCGGATTAAGGGTGCTAATCTGTCTAGGGTCTATTAGCGCTACAGAGTATACAGGGGCCACACGACGTAAAGTCAACATCTTCAAGAAAATGGAGATAGGATTCTATATCAAAGCTGTAGATATAAGATCGTATTAGCAGTTGGCGTTGATCGTGACATATCTCTTCGGTATACCCGTACCACCAAAGGTCCCTGCGGCCAGTACTACCATTTGACCAACTGCGATGCCGATAGTAGAAAAGTTAGCAAAGCCATAAAGCGTCTCCAAGACAACAAGACTTTGGCTATAAGAACTTCATTTCCGCTGAGCTGATCAAGTACATTATGTTAAAAAGTACCGGGAAAGTAGGCCTTATTTGATGCAAAACATATATGGCATTGGCTTTTTCTATTTTTTTAAAACAATGTTTATTGATGTTTTCCTGATTGGCCTTCAGCGCCTTTCGTGAATTTTACTCTATGGCTTCTATCGAGTTAAAAGGAGTATTCCGGAGCGGCAATTTCACCTCTCGCTGGTATAACCAGATATTCTCCATTGTTTGGGTTTTCTTAAGAGATTTCAATTGCTTCTTCAACCTGCCATCCATTCAGTAAATTATAAGCCGTGCATTCACTCTGCCTTTAAATGAAACTCGGGGCCTCGACCCACAACCGTCTTTTCGTGGCTAGATAAAGTGCAAACCCGCACTATTATGCTCATTGGATATAGCCCAATTTGAATCTCTTTAGACAGATTAACCCATCATACGAATGTTGTAGTTCTGACAAAGCTATAACGCTACATTCGCCCTGTCTTTAAATAAAACTCGGGGCCTCGACCCACAACCCCCTTTTCGTGGCTAAATCAGGTGCAAAATTGCGCTATTAAACTCATTGGTGATAGTTCCATTTGAAGCTCCTTAGAAACATGAACCGATCATATGAATGTTGCAGCTATCACAAAGCTATAACGCTGGTATTATAACGGCTATTTTGGAGATTTTCATGCTCTCCTTCTTCCATGGCAATGTTTTTTTCCGCTGCACAAGACTAGTCCACTCGTCTCTCGCACCATTTTTAGATATCGATTTCCCGCACACCCAAATCTAGGGTTCATTCATAAATAAAATTGATACTAGACTGTGGAAAAATCTGCCATAGTCAGTATTTCTGATATCATACAGCATTTAAGAATACAAACCCTAAGGTTCATACTCTACTCCTTCAATACCCTACGACAAAGCGGTTTATCCCCTGTTACATTAAGAAAGCCTATCATCCAGTATGGCTACCTGTTATTATTCTTTAGAGACAAGTGTACCAACACAACGAAAAAAAATTAAATTTGGATTTTACAGCTCAGGAATATGAAAATACCAACGTTTTGCGATAAATCAATGATTTACCAACTGGAATCGTTAAGCATCTATTTTTCTTCATCACCCCTGAGGCTACAGCCCTTTGTTAACCTTGGCCTACTAAGAATCTTCTTTCATTGTTCTTGGTCTGGCGTCTTGCTCTTCCAGTTGGTGATCCTTATTTTCCGTAAGTCCGTTTCTATGTCGTATTCATATCTTTTCCTAGGCCTTCCTAGTGGCCTTCTTCCTTCTGGCGTTTGGAGGAAAACGATTTTTGGATTTTTGTCAGGCTCTTTGTATATTTGACAAATCGTGGTCCTACCTTATTACATTTCATGTACCTCTAAAAAAGGTTATATTGCAATCGCGATATTTGTATTAAAATTTTACAAAGCAAAATTAAGAAATTTGCATTTCAAATATTCGAAAACCAAAACTGAAATTCCCCAACGTACAAAATAAAAACAAAATCACATTCTTCGAGTCTTGTTGAAATTCCAATTTCCGCCAATGGCTCTGCTGTTTTGGGATTTTCTTTTATTATTGTTCAATTTCATTAAGTACCAAGAAATATCCTTACTATAACCGCACCAAAACATAAAATAATGAAAAGCATAGGCCCCTTATGTCTACCTTGCGGTACACGATAGCCCAGTACCAGAGCACTCGCTCTCTTGCATATTGCAAAAATTCATTTTAAATCCGGCATTATCGCTTCCTTTTTCATTTTCTTTTAATATTAGACTTTTTTCTTTAACACAGAATACGAAAAAAAAACTGCAAACGGAACACCACCCCCGCCCCTCCTCAACACAGTGTGGAAGCAATAAACATTTAGATCAATATTTAATCACTCCACATTCTACGTTTTCCATTTACATCCCTCAACTGCTGCCTACCCCCACCCCCGTGGCACATAACAAAAGTGTATTGAGCAATAAAAGGAAACATTACAAAGTGTTCTTTCTATGCTAAAACGCGGAGAGAATGCTGCAACACAAAAAAATGCGAGAGAGAGATTCATGTAAAAAAAAAGGTGTAAGTATACCACGAAATGTGGAGTTGGAGGGGGTTGGTACACTAGATGGAGCTGCTAACAACGCGGCAGTTACATAGCCCCAGGAACTGTGTACCGAGTGAGATTACAACAGGAGAAAAGCTTTCGCCAATAAAAATTTACGACAGAAGTAAATCCTTTTAAAGTTTGCCGCTTCCGCGCTATTTACAACACTCACACACACATAGACACACACGGCGAGCGCCCAAGTTGGGATTATTTTTGCGGCAGCGGTACATAAAAGCGTTACGCGTTGCATGGTGGTATTAAATGGATTGTCGCTAGGAGGCTGGGAGCCCTTGAAGCGGAAATTGAAATGGAGGAAGTGAATGATGATTGGACGTGAGGAGTTGTTTATTCACGAGGGCATTACGGGCAATGGTGTAGTAGTAGCCTAGGGGAGGGTGGGTTTGAGTGGGGGTGAGGATGCAAATTCATTTAATAAAATGAAATAAAAATTGCAAAATAATTTGGTTTCAAGTTCGATTTCCTTTAATTTGGACAATGGCTGCCGAGAGGGGATTCTACATTATGAGTGAAGAGGGCTAATTGTGATTTGTGATATACAGGGTGAGTTGTGTGTTTTCAAATGAAGTTACTGGTGGTTGGTCGAAACTGCATTAGGGGAAGGTATTATCACTTCAATTGAGATAATTTTCAACAGTTTCCCAACAAATGAATAGACATTTTCCATGCTTCATTAACATACTTACAGAGAGTGTCAAAATTGAGTCAACACCTAAAAATTTTATATTTCAACTTCAATATCTCTACACTAAATACTCATGGAAGAGCGGCCATACCTTGATTTAAAAGTCTTCCGATAGCATTATTAACAAAAGATTTATAAACAAAAATGCAAAATAAGTCCTAGTTTTTAGTCTTGAAATATTGAAGTTGAAATATAAAATTTTTAGGTGTTGACTCATTTTTGACACTCACTGTATGTATTCCATTCCGCAATCCTGTATGCAAAAACATATGCCGCCCCCATATTATTTATTTACACCACATTCAAACATCACCACCACTCAAACATCACAAACAACTTTGAAGATCAGCTTCGATGCTCATTCCTTATCTTACTCCGGCTATCGTGAATGAATTATCGTTCTTTTTCCCACTCTTCGTTAGTCTGTCCAATACTACTTCCATAGATACTATCTTGATCCGTTTAATTGATCTTCATCCGTCCGTCGATCTCGTTAACTTCTTGTGATCTATTTACTCGTGTTCACGTTCACGTACGATCTAGTTTGTTGGCTTCACCATGGCAAATGTCGATCAGTGAGTTGAGTTATGATCTTTGAATATTTTATTGTAACAAAAAACGTGATTGAATTTAATTTGGAACTATTAGCTCGGAATGCCAATTTTTAATCAACTTTTTTTCTTAATTTCTTTTTTCTTTCTATTTATGAGAGGTATCGGAGCCAAAAGTACCGTGACCGCCAGTTGAACCAATTGTACTCGTTAACCGCCCTTTTACCTCAAATTAATTGGTTCAGCAGTCTGGATAGAGATTTGTCGGTCAGAATTGTCTGTTTGAGCCAAGTTGCGTTAAACCACATGTAGAAATTTAGGGCAAAGTGACAGGTCAACCAGTATCGAAATTCTTTTAACTATGCAGAAAAAAAATTTAAAGATGGCACAACAAGAAATCGCTTGGTGTTGGCAATGCCAAGCGTGCTGCTTTGGTGTTCGGTATAGGGTTAACAAACTGATGAGTGCGTCAATACGTTGCGTCAGTAGTTGTTTCCAGAGCCATGTCTGGTCGCAGTGATCCCCTTTTTGTCTGTGGGCGGGGTGGGACGGAAGCTGTTAGTATTTTTGCTGTTCGCCACTTCGATACTCCACATGAAGGTACAAGTATGACGTCGATAACTTAGATGGCTTACACCCTGTTTAGTACCGTCGAGATAGCTGTGCTGCGTTACATTGGACCACCTGTAACCCTGGGTCTTTTATGCTTTTGTGAGGAACTCAATTTTTGAATCTTTTTGATTCGGATTGGTCTGAAACTGCAGAACAAGAACATGCCCAACTCGTTTAGTTGCGACATTGTCCTCTTGTCCACTTTCCTCTCAATATCATGCCAAGAGGTGGCCTCGATCGGCCGATATTGGATCGTTGGCATACGAAGTTCTTTTCTTTTAGGATCTTAAATTTTAAAAGGTCTTCTTCTCAACGACATTTTGTCGAAGTTTGGTGTCAGCATCCAGCAGTCGTTGGGTGGTAAATTTATTGGCACAGACTAACACTGTGAACACAATTTTTTTTTTATTTTTTTATGTGGGAAAACCAAGCTTAGGAATCACCCTTTGTACTACCAGCCTGTCATGTCGTTCGTGTCATGGTGCAATGTCTAGTAGTAAGCTTGGTTTGAAAGATAGAAGAGGATATGATAGATCAGGGAGGGTCTGGAGGGGGGGGGGTGTTGGAGCAGGTGGCGATGAACCTTACGTTTGAACTCTTGGGCGTTGTACGAGTTCGGGAAGACGGATTGTGGGAGATTATTCCACAGCCAAATTGTTCTATTTAAAAACGAATTTTTAGACGTTAGTGTGCGCGAAAAAGAAGCTTGATGGTATGAGAATGAGCCTCTCTATCTTTGCTCGCAAAAAATTTAAAGTGAACAATTGCCTTCGGTTTTTGTCCATCTCAGTCAAAAAGGAGTTGCTAGTTAAAAAACATTAACCAGAGAACCAGCAGCCCATATCTATTCCTTGGTACTTCCCGAGCTCCTAACTACAGCCTTGCTTTCTCTGGGATTTTGGAGAACCCCTCGGCATACCTTGCCTTGTCAGTCTTCCTGCCAACGACATCAGATACGAGTATATATGGCTTCTCTTATTGGTAGAGTGCACGGTTATACAGACAACCTTGGCAAACTATTTCCAATGTTTTTGCTAGTTGCCTGAAGGAATGTTGTTGCTTATAAGTTCCAACATTTTATGTGTGGTGAGGTATATCTCAGGAGATTTCTCTTTAGCTCTGATCCTGGAACAACAAACGGATTTTGTTTTTTCTCTAGCAGCCAATCAGATCGATAACGATTTGTTGGATAAACTGGTATAACCAATGTGCTCCGTTGGTACAACAGGCCAAGCAGTGGACGTGGTAATTTTGGGCCTGATACTTCGCTCAATAAGATCTCATATGGACCCCATTCTACTTTCTTAAGCCTTATTTTAGTCTAAGAGCCAGAGCCGAGATTTTAACTTCATCCGTAATATGGACAAACTTGACGGTAATATCTTCCGAAGGTAAGGGTGATAACGATCCTACGCAGGCGGACAACTCAATGGGGGCGGAGGCTAGAAATAATGGGTCAAAGTAACCCCCTTTTTTTTTAAATTAACCTCATCGATATAGTGCACGAAAATTTGCAGAAAACATAGATCAAAATAAACTAAATCCAATTCCAAATGGGCGGACACGTAAGTTGGGGCAAAACGGGTGGCGGACAGGGGTGAAGTACCCCTAAATTTATGAAAGAAAACGTCATCAGTAATATGTCCGCCATTTACACTACCCAATTGTGTACATTTAAGACACAATATGCCAAAAGGGCGGACAGCTAAGTAGAGGCGATCAGCTGTAAAACGCGGTTACATGAGGTACTTAAAGAACTAAACTTTCAATGAACGAAATATAAAAAATTTTTTTTTAACTACGTGCCAGTCGATACACCCCACTGATAATGGCACCTTTTACTAATTTGGGTAAGGCGAACTCAATAAAAATAAAACCAACCCTCTAACTTGATCGTAAACTACCCCAGGACAACCCTTATTACCAAAATTGAGGGCTTCGCACTTGCTTATGCAAATAACCCCCAACATTTTGGAAGACGCATCATCAGTAATATGTCCGCCATTTGCACTACCGTATTGTGCGCCATTTAGGACACAACATACCAAAATGGCGGACAGCTAGGTAGAGGCGAAGCTGTAAAACGAGGCTGTTTGAGCTGCGTATCCGAACACGTTTTTGCGTATCGCAGGCGGAGGCGTTTATACATTACTACAATATTATTAATGTGTGTATTAATTAATAACACTAGTTTACAGTACATCTGTTGCCGGGAAAATTTTTGCTGTTTCTGACTACATATGGTATGCTAAGTAAAAATATATAAGTAGAATTTTTTGATCAGCTCTAGTTTATGAATTATAACGAGGGATGTTTTTTTTAGAAAAAATACTCTCACCGTACTAAAATATTTTATTTAAAAAAACTACAAACTGCATTGCACGCAGAATACTCCCACCTATCTAAAACTGTGAAAGTGAAGGTTCTACCCTACCAACTTCCAGAGATATGAGCCATCAAAGTCAAAATTTTGCTTTTTTTTAACAAAAATATCAACTTCAACTACCTTTTTCCCCAAAAATACATAGCTAGTCAATATTTTTTTTCCAAAATTGGAAAGCATGGACAATTTCCTATAAATAATGTTGAGACAATTTTTGTGTTACGGCCTTTATTTTTGAAGATATTAGCAAATTTTGATGTTAAAGTTGGCTTTATTTGGTACTTTTCGTCATAAGCTTATGTGAAAATTGTACCAAATGAAACCAATAAAACTCGAGCTGATACAATAAAACTGAGTGTAGATTCGAAATCAGTGACCTCAAATTAGTAAAAAAACATTAAAATATTTTATGCAACAAAAAAAAAGTTTGATTTTGTAAACTAGTGTAATAGTTATTAGTGCGTAATAAGTACCTTGCAAAAAAATTATTCATAAAAATCAAGATGGGTAAAATATTAAAAAAAAATTTAAGTGTAGTTTTGTAAATTTTTTTATTAAAATTAAGATATAGAAATGCCAAGTTAATTTAGAAGTTCCCTGGGCCTTCCAATCTGTCGCAGCTGAAGAAACGATTTTCTCATAGTCCTTAAATTTTTTTCTGTTTAATGATGTGAACTATTTGTAGCAAGAACGATGGTATCCACTCACATTATTAACTGTTTCGGGTAAAACAATATCACTGTATTTCAAATTACATATTACACGAATTTTTAATTTGTCTCTGCACGTTTTTAAAGTACTCTCGGTAAATTTTATAACTCCGGTTTTTTCGCTACAATTAATATTGATAAAGCACGCGGCTTCAGCTGTTTGCTTTGCCATCTTGGACACCGTTGGTCTAGTAAATCGTGGTAATATAACGACGTTCGGCAGTATTTCATATCCCTGTCTATTTCTCTTTCTTTCTTTCTCGGGCCACCTCCACGACGCAAGGCTACGCTCCCCACACTTATAGGGTTGACATATTGGAAGGCCCAGGGAAATTTAAAATTGACTTGGCATTTTTATATCTTAATTTTAATAAAAATGTTTACAAAACTACACTTAACATTTTTTTTAAAGTTTTACCTATCTTGATTTTTATAAATAATTTTTTTGCAAGGTAGTACAGTACAGATGTAATATTGATGCACCAAAAATTCTTGGAAGGATGATTTTTCATAAATCGTTAATGGAGCATAAAAGAAGCTTAACTTTAAATTTGAGGGAAATTTCGAGTGGACGTTTTTTGGAAAACTCAAAAAGTTTTTGAAAAGCGTTTTTCTCTGAATCTACGCATTTTAGAGAAAAGTTGTTTAAACAAAAAATGTAGAAGACATTGTTACCTACAATTTGTTTCATAGAGGTCAGGCTGTACAACTTCAAATACAGAAGTTAGGTGGCGCCAAAGTTTCCAAAAAAGTGTTTTTTCGGTTTTTGTCCCAGAAAAAATAGTTTTTTTTACAAAAGTGTAAATCAGTAAATTGTTCCTCTTAAAAATGTCTACAACATATATTTAAACTTTTTTTCCCTCCGACTTACCGTTCCAAAGTTATAGGCAGTAAATGCTACGCTGCGTAGCTAACAGTGCTATTGTTACTAAAAAGCGTCCATTTTTCAGTTGGTATGCATACATAACGACGACATAATTAATTTTATAATTTTATTTATACTATCTTTTATTAGTGATTGAAATTACAAATTCTTCATTTTTATTCGTATTACTAATACACCATTCTATTTTATTATTTCTGTTGTGTCAAAAAAAATATATCATACGCATTGCCCACAGCTTGTCTCAAAAATCTGTTAGTATTGATCACAATAATACATTGTTCATTGGAGTTGAACTTTAAAACAATAATAATTATTAAGAGTTGTTGTTAATCAGTTTAAACAATCATAGCTCATTCAATGGCAACGTACCAATTATAACTGTACTCAAATTAACCTGTGTGCCGTCTTCAGAGCACAATTCTCACACTTCAGCACGCTATAACTTTGGAACGGTAAGTCGGAGGGAAAAAAAGTTTAAATAAATGTTGTAGACATTTTTAAGAGGAACAATTTACTGATTTACACTTTTGTAAAAAAAACTATTTTTTCTGGGACAAAAACCGAAAAAACACTTTTTTGGAAACTTTGGCGCCACCTAACTTCTGTATTTGAAGTTGTACAGCCTGACCTCTATGAAACAAATTGTAGGTAACAATGTCTTCTACATTTTTTGTTTAAACAACTTTTCTCTAAAATGCGTAGATTCAGAGAAAAACGCTTTTCAAAAACTTTTTGAGTTTTCCAAAAAACGTCCACTCGAAATTTCCCTCAAATTTAAAGTTAAGCTTCTTTTATGCTCCATTAACGATTTATGAAAAATCATCCTTCCAAGAATTTTTGAGCGCATACCCCGATTTTCCAGTCCAGCTGTACTGTACTAGGTATTTATTGCGGACTAATAACTATTATTAATTAATACACACATTAATAATATTGTAGTAATGTATAAACGTATTTGAGAACGGCAATTATATTACTTACTCGCAGGTGTAGGACGCCTCCGCCTGCGATACGCAAAAACGTGTTCGGATAAGCAGCTCAAACAGCCTCGTTTTACAGCTTCGCCTCTACCTAGCTGTCCGCCATTTTGGTATGTTGTGTCCTAAATGGCGCACAATACGGTAGTGCAAATGGCGGACATATTACTGATGATGCGTCTTCCAAAATGTTGGGGGTTATTTGCATAAGCAAGTGCGAAGCCCTCAATTTCAGTAATAAGGGTTGTCCTGGGGTAGTTTCCGATCAAGTTAGAGGGTTGGTTTTATTTTTATTGAGTTCGCCTTACCCAAATTAGTAAAAGGTGCCATTATCAGTGGGGTGTATCGACTGGCACGTAGTTAAAAATTTTTTTTTATATTTCGTTCATTGAAAGTTTAGTTCTTTAAGTACCTCATGTAACCGCGTTTTACAGCTGATCGCCTCTACTTAGCTGTCCGCCCTTTTGGCATATTGTGTCTTAAATGTACACAATTGGGTAGTGTAAATGGCGGACATATTACTGATGACGTTTTCTTTCATAGATTTAGGGGTACTTCACCCCTGTCCGCCACCCGTTTTGCCCCAACTTACGTGTCCGCCCATTTGGAATTGGATTTAGTTTATTTTGATCTATGTTTTCTGCAAATTTTCGTGCACTATATCGATGAGGTTAATTTAAAAAAAAAGGGGGTTACTTTGACCCATTATTTCTAGCCTCCGCCCCCATTGAGTTGTCCGCCTGCGTAGGATCGTTATCACCCTTACCTTCGGAAGATATTACCGTCAAGTTTGTCCATATTACGGATGAAGTTAAAATCTCGGCTCTGGCTCTCCGACTATTTTGTTCTTAGAGGTAGCACAATTTGGAAGTGTTCGCGAGTTACTAAAGACTGGCTCCGCTCCGCTATTCTCCATAAGGGATAATCAATATATTACTATTCACATGACCTGGAAGCAATTCGAAATCGGTGAAGTGAGATCTATTGGAGGACAACAGATGTGCTTTAAAAAAACCGATTCTAGAAATAATTTCATTAAAACTAAAAATTGCCAGATGGATATTTTTAATGCAAACTTTTTATTAGTCTTTTAAATTCACACAAGTGGGGAAATATGAAGAACAAATTTCCTTTTCCCAACTGCGAATCCTTCAATCACTCTAACACTTGTATTACGGGGCGTCCATAAATTACGTGAGGTGTTTACGGGGGGGGGGGGGGTCGTGCCGAATCTCACCAAATCTCACGTGGGGAGGGGGAGGGTCTCCGCAAATATCACGTAATTTTTTTTCCGCAAGAAACAGTGTAAAATCGCGAGAAAACTGGGTTAAATTAATAGTACAGGTAAATTAAGCCGAAAAAAGCGATATAGCGGAAATAATTAGGTACAGGCTGAAAATTGGCAGAGAGCTTCTTTTTAGGCTTCTTAATAAGGGGTTTAAAGTCTACCGATTTTCTACCCCGAGAAGCCCACTTTTTAGGGGGTTTTAGTCCTCAAAATGGGTATTTTTCGATTTTTCTGTAATTTTTTTTGCAATATTTCTTAATATCTTTTTGTTTTTTTCAATTTTAAGTACAATATCTGTAAATGAGAAAATCTTTAAAATCGCCTTTCGGACCCGCACTTAGATTTCATTCACGAAAATCTTGGTGCAGTATCAGATGAACATGGTGAAAGGTTTTATCAAAACATATTGCAAATAGAGAAGGAATAATGAATCCATTACATAAAAAGTATACGTGATATATTACTATATTTCGACTCAATAGCAATTGGGTATAAAAATTTTGCACTGTCGTTTACACTGTATTTGTTCACTGTTTTAAATACCATCCAACTGGAATATCCAAAAAAAGTAAAGAAAATAATTTAAATATCTGGGAATGAAGAGTGTATGACGTGATGAAAAATTCTTATCATTGTATACAATGGTCTGGGAAAAACTGCGAAAGTAATGTATGCATTGACTTATACGACCATTTTTGGACAGATTGCGACCCTACGATGAACTAGTGTGGGGGTCTAAGCTTAAACAAAACAAAAAGGCCTAGAAGCCCAATTGAAAAACCTGGAACCTAATGGTCTCCTAAGTATCTCAAGTGCATAATGTACCCAACTGCAATCATAGAGATTATATTAAGAATCGGCTCTTTTCACATCAGTCGGAACACATGCTATCTGCGGTGCATTGCCACTATACAAAAAGCAGACATTTACACCAGGCGACATAATTAGTCATCTAAGCAACTTACAGGATTCGAATTTTGAATCGACAACCATCTGCTCTGATATACTAGAGGCCAAGATAGATTTTGAAAACCTTTTGTTATCATTATCGAGAGTCGTGAAGAATGGAAGTCTAACAGATCCGCACTTTTTGAATCTGTATCCTGCCTGATGTACAGGCGGCTCAAACGTCAATTTGAGAACCTGGCTGTGACTTCAGAGTCCGCTTTTCTAAGGCGATACGAAAGTATGAAGCAAACGGAAGCTTGTAGCGATGCCTGATAAATCTTCGAAAAGAAATTATTTTCAGCCAACCAACTTCATTTATTAACTTAATTTGACATTTTGATGCGAACAATAAATTTAAAGAGTTTTTAGAATATTTTAAAACAAACAAATAAATGCAGCGCATGCGGCAATGGCTTTACTCGCGGACTGAAATCCGATAACAGGCGGACAAATTTAATTCGAATTCGCATTGGAGGAAACCATTTTCTTATTTCCGAATATCATGACTTTCGAATCGGATTCCAGGATAACCCCCCTGGGTCTTTCAGTCACAGGTTTTTTACCTAACGATGACATATATAGAAGAATGCTCCGAAGTTTGTATATCTCCATAGTCATAAATGGCTCTACCATTACTATTCAAACAGTCAAGTCGTTACTCTCTAAAAACGAATCAGTGTATGCCAAAGTCAACCTTCGTATGTCAATATATTGTAAAATTCTAAAATTTTTTATATTCCATATGCTTGCTCTACAAATACACGAGTTTTCTGTTCTCTTGTTAAGAAATCATTATCCCTGTAAGGCACCCTGAGGTTGGTTTCCAAAGGGTAGGCAGAATCACCTGCTAAATGGTAATCCACAGGTATTGTAGTTTATATTGGGTGCATGCCGAGTTGGTGCTGTTATGATTTTGTGGTACTGTTCTTCAACACAAATTATGTTTTTTTTTAATTAAATCCAACGCAATCAAGCACAGATTAAGGTATTTACACTAAAAGTACGCATAATAGTGTAAATCCTACAAATTTTTTAAAATTTTAAAAATCTCACGTGAGATTGAGGGGGGGGGAGGGGGTCGAGCCAAATCTCACGACATCTCACCAAGGGGGAGGGGGGGTCGAAAAATCGCCAAAATCACCTCCCGTAATTTATGGATGCCTCCTTAAATATCAGAATACAGGTCTATTCGTACTATACGGAACGTCAACGTCACGTCACGGAAAGGCAACGGCACGTCAAAATATTCTTCAATGAGTTTTACACTACGCTTTCATATATATAAGTAACGTCACGGACCGTCAACGTAACGGCACGGTCAAGTTGAGACGTTTAAGTGCGAATCGACAGCAAAATTGACGTGTGGTTGTCGTTCCGTGACGTGACGTTGACGTTCCGTATAGTGCGAATTGACCTTACATCTGCTATTGAGGAGATCGCCTTTGGGAAATCAAAGCCCCGTTACAAAAAGTTTTGTTTTGATTTTTGTAACATTCGTCGTGGGCTTCGTACAAATTTCTTTTATTTGGTATGAACTCCTGCAACATCCATGACTTCAAACGCAAGCTCCATCGCCTACTGGTTCAGCATACTCCGGACTCCTATTGACTTTCTTTTTTTCTATTCGTTCCTTCGAACCATGCTTTCTACTAGTTTACTGCCAGTAAAAATGACTCGGAAGTAGGGGTGTCCACTTAGAAAATATATCGATGTTTTATGTCAATGCAATGCATGGCCATTCCTACACGAGGGACCATGGTTCTGGGAGCACGAGATTTTTTGGACAAGAGAAGCGTGCAGAATATCTCCGCGGGGCTCCCTTGCCCAAAAAAAGTCCATGGTTAAGTATTTGTAAGCAATTATTGTATGAAGTTTAGGAAGCTGAATTTTAAGATCATTCCAAATTTCCAATGGGCTCCCATTTAGTCTTCTTATTGGACTACGCAAGTAAATATACAATTCGGCAGAAATAGCATGTCCAGACTTCGCCGTTTTCCACCTCTTGTGGACTAATTTATGTTGATCCTCCTACATGAGAAAATATTTTCGGATTTTGGTCTAAATAATATACTCCACATGCGGCATTTCCGTATGGACGAAAGGGCGTTCGTGAGTCGAGATAGAATGCAGGTCCCCAAAATGCTGGCAAACAATGTTGTTACCGAGCCCCAAAGGTGTTTTCAAAATGAATGGGAAATAAGCCTATAATGTCTGAATAGATTTTAAACACAAACCTAACGTGAAATGGAAGAACACAAATGCCATATTAAATATTATATGATAATTATAAAACAGCTGCAAGTTATCGAACAAGCCAAATTTTAAAATTACATCGATAGTATTCAGCAGAATCATAGAGGAAAAACTGCACCTGTAGAGAGGACTGGTATGCTTGAATCTAGTGTTTTTGAATAATCGAGCAGTTTCTTTCAAATTTTTCAGAGATATTAAAACCAACTCCATATATTTCAAATTCTTCACTCATGCACCCATAATAAATTCCCGTCATACATGACATGACATACGTATGCACATGATTCCCAGCAGTTTTGTTTTTCTCATCATTTTAATTAAATTCTGAGCAACCCTCAAAAATCGTAAAATGAATTCCCTTCAGTAAAACATGCACCTTCCATGCACGATTTGAATATTAATCACAAAACGGAGGCTACAGGTATAATAGGCACGTCCATACGTAAGACGTTTACAAGACTTGAATCGATGTGAAAAGTGAACAAAATGTAAAAAATTCTCTTAAAACAAAAAAACTCTCTTTTTTTACCTTATGAAATATTTATAAAAGAATTTTCTTTCGTTTTTTGTTTTTCTTACCTCAAAATCTTCAAAAAGAATCTTCATGAAAAAAAAAACTTCAAAATGAAAAACGGGAAAACATCTTGAATCTACTCATTACAAACCTCGGCCGTCTCTCAACTTTTCTGCTTTGTTTTCCCTCATGTCCTTTATGTTTCCGAGAGTTTTTGAGAAAGGATTTGCAGGATTTGTACCAACACTTTTCTGTTTCTAGACGGATTTTTCATGAAAAATTCTTAGAAATTGTTCTGATGACATCTTTGGTTTCTATTTTTTTTTCGGGGAATGTCTTGGAGTCAGGTGAGTTGTTGTTAAGTGTTTCCCTCGTCTTCGTAGAGAGATTTATTTGCAATTTTTGAAAGAGTGATTTTGGAAAGGTGTAATTAAACGGGTATTCACCGGGAATCGTGATCTGTGAGGTTAAAAATAAATTTAAGGAAATGAATTTTTTTGAGGGATTTAAGTCGGAGAGAAGGAAGTCGCCCGTTGTTTTGCACCTGCACAGTTGTTTCTTTTTGGATCAGAAGGTGTAGTTTAACACGTTTCTATTTTTAGATAGTGATCGATGGTAATTTCAGCACTAAGATACAATCTGACTGCTTGGTGATATCTAATCAAATAAAATTAGAATTATGCTGGGTCCACACTATAGAGATTTTTGGTCTTAGAGACTTCTATAAAAGTCTTCCCCAAGTCCTCAGAGATCCCCACAGACATTCTGTTGCATTCAAACTTCACAAACTGTACAGAAGTCGTCCGGAAAGTCGGTATTATCGGTAATTATCATGTGGACTCACCCAATTAAGGATCATTTTTGCAAGAGTTGAGATTTGGAGATTTGATTTGATTTGATGGTGGTTTAATGTGGTAAAAGCAAGCTTAGGAATCAACTTTGTGCTACCAGTCTGCCATGTTGTTGATGTACTGTCATGATGTAATGTAAGCTTGTTTAGTTCAAAGCATAGAAGAGAGTAGAGTAGGTTAATAAGTCACCATAAATAACATACTACAAAAGCTAGAAAGAATTGGAACTAACGCATAGGCAGACGACCTACCTATAAAGATGCCGGGAAAGTTTCCGACCGTTATTAGTGAAATCAAGCAAGGCTGCCTGAACAGAGTTAGCAGCTGAGCAGCAGTCTTCGGTCTAGGTAATCAACCCACAGAAAACTAAGCTAATTTTATTCACTGGGAAAACGAAAATCCTCACTTTCAACCTCTACAAGTTGGAGGGCATACCTTTACTCTATGCTCCAGGGTAAAATTTCTAGGCCTAATCCTAGATCCAAAACTGGACCGGAAATCGCACATCGTGGAAAGGCGAAATGTCTATTTTAGGACTTTGAAAAAAGTAAAAAATCTCAATTTTACAGTTTTTTGCCTTTTTTTCATAGTTGGCAAAAGGCAAACAATTGAAAATTGAAATCTTTTAGTATTTTCAAAGTCCTAAAATAGACATTTTAAATAAACTAACGAAGTATTGCGTATGCTCACAAGAAAGTACATGAAAAAACCTACAATTAAAAAAATTTTTTTTTACCGTACGATCATTTGGCATAAAATGGTGGCAATTTTAAATTTTTTTTCGAGAACTGCCAATCGTTGCCGTAAAAATCGAAAGTTTTTTTTTGAAATTTCAACCACGTATTTATAGCATCAAATTACATATTTTCTCCAATTTTTATCAAATTCCGACTATTTTCCCGTTATTTATTTCATTTTTAGTAAAATAAAACAAAATTTCATACATTTTGGTTTTTTGAGGCTAGGATTCATTTTTAAAGTATTTATACCGAATCAGTTCGATAGTCTATTCATTCACGAGTATTTTCCAATTTTTTTTATTTTTCTACGACCAACAGAACTGGAGAAATTAAAAAAATAGTGTAGCATTGCACTCCAAAAGCATCACAAATGGACATTTATGCAATTTTCT
Organism: Thereva nobilitata; assembly: GCA_963855945.1. Classification (NCBI taxonomy): domain Eukaryota; kingdom Metazoa; phylum Arthropoda; class Insecta; order Diptera; family Therevidae; genus Thereva; species Thereva nobilitata. Next base: position 165,526,064 of record OY979695.1, read on the forward strand.
CGTGCAGCACAGGACCGATTTTGCAGAATTTTTTTTTCGCTTTATCTTAACATATGTAAAGAAAAAAAACAAAAAAATCCAACTTCCCAAATACTAAACTTCGCTTTTTTTTGTTTAATTTCCCTCTACTAACAACGTTGCTCACTTGTGGGGACTTGAGACTCTCACTGCGCACGGGAACAGAGATTTTGAGATTCCCTTCTTTTTTTGGCGCGGGCTCTAGGTCGAATATTTTTTTAACAATAGAAATTTTAACACGAGGGAGAACCTTTCATCATACGACCACAAGGGGAATGTGTGCTCGAACACCTGTAGGATCCAGGCCCAAAACAGGAGACACCGCTGAGGGTTCGCACTCAAATAGTAGTGTCAGATTCGTACTGACTAAAAACACCAACCCTTTTTCTATGACCGTTGATTCCAGACCGACACAAGCTGTAAAGACATTACTTCGAGCTTGCGTCCTAAACGTGACCCTTAAATTGGTGCCTCGAAGGGATGCTCGCCAGAGTCGGGGCATACGGATCAGCGACCTTCCGTCTGTTCTTCCTTTGTCGATGAAGCTCTTACCAAATTCACTGGTGGCAACATAAGTGCCCATAGGTGTTTCAGAATGTGGACGGAATTCTTCCTGCGATGGGGCTGCGATGGTTGCGCTTTCCCTTGCCATAAGATTCAAAGGAGGGAGGTATAACATTTAAGGCATCTGGAGGTGTGGAGCGAAGTCCTCCTGTTATGCATAGCTCCGCACAACTTACTACTTTCTGTAGTTTGTTTAGCACGGTGGACTTACTCAAGGTTGGCCACCATACTAAGACCTCGTATAAGAGTATTGGGCGGAAGATCGCTGTGTAGATCCATCGTACTATGTTGGGGAGAAGCCTAATTTCTTCCCAATGGATTTTTTGCAAGTGAAAAGCGCTATGTTCGTTTTCGTAATGCGCTCTTCTGTGTTTTTGTGTTGGCTTCGGCAGTTCTCCCATTCTTCTCTCTACTATCTTGGCGACTAGGGCTTGCTGTCCGACATTTCACTCAATGATAAAACCCGTCGACAGTACAAAAGGAGTTATCTCTGAACTCTAGACTTTCACATTAGTAGGTATAGGAGCTCTTGCTCCTGGGAACCAAAACCTGTTTTTTAATTGCCCATTAACCAGTTTTTAACTCCGCATTAATTTTTTGCTATGCGAGGGCGTATGGTCGCCACAACCACAGACTACCTTTCCACTAGACTGACCTTCAGGAACGAATTCTCCTTCAAAATACCCTCAAAAGTGGAGGAGAAACAGAGACGTCCTGAAGAAGTTGATCTGCGAATTTTCAGACGTCCGGTTCCAAGACGACAGAGCGCGTCGGGGCAGGGGTTTATCTAGAGACTACTAACAGTTCACTGTCCTGGCACGTTCCGGTGCAGGCTGGTATCTTTGAAGCGGAAGTGCTGGCGATCCTGAAGGCCTGCCAGACAATGAACTTTGAACCTACAGAAGGATGTAGCATTGGAATTTTCATAGACAGCCCAGCCTCTATAAAAGCTCTGGATTCAGAAGTGATGCCCTCGAAGCTAGTGGAGCGTTGCAGATCTGCGCTAGATAGGCTAGGTAAAAAGCATAACGTGACTCTCGCCTGGGTTGTCGATGGCCACGAAAAAGCGGACAACCTAGGCAAGCAGGGAGTCTCTCTCCGCGGCTTGGAGATCGAAATGGTCAATAGCCCAATAGGCAGAGTCAAAAACGCTATTTTTAATTACCAGCGGCTTTGGCTAGCCCAGTACAAAACTGGAGACTTGTGTTATCTCTAGGATGTCGTTGCCTAGTTACAACAAAGAGAGAACAACGACCCTCCTAAACAGACGGAGGTATTGCCAGAATTACGACAATCTTCACGAAACATTGGCCTATAAGGGACCTCCCTGCTAACCTGGGTTTTCCGCACAACATCTGTTGCCGTAGCTGCGGGAGACGAACGATAGGGAAACTTAACTTCCTTTAGCCAAAGCCAGGCACCGCACACTAGGCAATCACGTTTTGAAAGACTTAAAATAGATCTCCAGGCTAGAGATTCGATTACTGATAAGCTTCCTATACTCCACAGGATGGCTTTAGGCATCCACCACAGAAAACCAGACAACCACCTAGCTTTAGGGTACACGAGGTCTCTTCGAAGCGGGGCGCGCAAAAAATGCTAATTGGGCCTCAGGTCGCTTTGGACGCAGGATTGACTAGGAATTCTGAAGCAAATCGCGCTAAGCCAAAAGTTTGAACTCGAGGATGTTCTTTGATCTCAGAAACACTGACTACGCAAGATTGTTCCATCATATCACATTTCCAAATCATCTCTTTACAAAATTTTCTTTAATCCATTTGATATTATCATTTCCTGTTAAAATTTTCTCTCCTTAAAAAAAAACTTTTTTTATTTTTTTTATCCATCACAAAAAATACTTTTTTTTCGGTGTACAAAAACTACATAAAATTAAAAAGTAAAAAAAAAAAAAGAAAAAGTAAAAAAAAAAGAAAAACTAAAAAATAGAGAAAAACAACTTTGCTTTTAACAAAAATTGTATTTCAACAAGGAATGGATAAAAATCAACAGGAATTCTACAGAAAACAGGATTCAGCTAAATAAAAATAAAAAAAAAGGAAAAAAAGGAAAAAAAAAGGAAACATGTATCCACAGAGACTAATGGAAGTCTCCTGTTTTGTAAGAGGTGCATCCTCCTCTGCACTGTGCTCCACCGGCAGCGGCAGCCAGGATGCATTTTTATGCCAGGAAAAGGATTTTCAACTTGCATTTTCTTTCAACTACTACATTTCCTTATTACCATACTCACTACTAATTTAATAATTAAGGCAGAAAAAGCAGTCAATTAACTCGAATAAAAAGGACGAAGCTTTAAAAAAAATAGTGTTCTTGTTTCTTTTGTTGAAGTATATTTTTGCTAGAAAAATTGTGTTAAGGTAAAGTTTGTTTTTAAGAGATTCTTTTTTCAGTGGGGACACTCTTGTCTTGAGAGAAAAGTGCCGTAACTATGTAGTTTGTTAAAGATAAGTAACAGACATTTCAAATGAATAATGGCAGGATTGATGATCGCAGTCCTTGCGGGTAAAGCTTTAGAATTCTTACCACAAACCAAATATTTAGAAGTGACACTAGATGCCAAGAGGTTGAAAAATTTGAGAATTTCGCGTGGATATGTGAGTAATAACTGTGGCGCTGTCGAAAGCTTTATATTTTTAACCGCAATTGTCGTTTTACTAAGCAGTCCCCCAGCTGAGTACTAATCACCTCCAATGCTGCTTGACCTCTGTAATCTAACGAGAACCGGTATATAAATTGCACCCTTCCCTGTCACCAACACAATTGCCTGAAATATGAAGCAAGGTAACAACAAAAACTAAAGTTTTGTTTGAGTAAAGTTAAAACTGAAAGGTATAAAGCAAAAGGCCGATATTGGGATTTCCCCATTTCACATGTAATGAGGTTTACCTCATGGGGCTCTTATAAGAAACTGATAAGGTAGACCGCACTTCGGTATCCCTGATTTTTTTTATGAGGTGCTCATGAGGAATCTACGGGGAAAGCCCTCTTTCGGCATGCCCCTCATTTGCCACATGTGGCCCACACGCTGCATGAGGCATGTCGAATTCAATTCTAGTTGCGAACTCTTCAAAACTAGCTCATATTCAGCCCAAAAGGTGTATTGTCGACCTGTTTCTAGGGTTTCCAACCGAACACCTTAAATAAAACTTGAACGCTTCTGTGAGCCCGGTAGAATTTCTCTAGATACCTCCAAGGCTTTTGATAGAGTATGATTCTTTGTTCTATTAACTAAACTCCTCAATAGCATGAAATTTAGATAGTCTCAGCCCGTCTACTCAATCAAGGTAATACTAGCTAGAAAATGCATCTCCAGAGATGTAAGACTAAGGCTAACGGGAGGTAATTGTTGGTGAGCTGAGTATTCCTAGGGATGCGAACTTTGAACCGATAGCCATATGCTCTGAGATAGTGGGGACCAAGTTAGATGTTAACACACAATTTATTATCGATAGCACCGAAGGATGGAAGTCTAACACCTCACCTTTTCAATTCATGGCCTAGTACGGATGCAGCCAAAATTACAATATTTCTCCAGATGCCGCACCTTTAAGATACTGGATCCTTCATCCACAGTGTTGAAAGCTTAGATATATAGGCCGTAGAAAAATACAACGAAATTCTATTCTAGAGAGGCATAAGTAGCTCTACCACTATTATCCATCCAGATAGACATGCTGCTCTAAAGAGGCTTTAAACCCGAATCAAAAAAAGTCTAGAATTGTATTCGTGTCGTCGCGAGGAATATAACTCCTGGAATTGATACCGGGCGATGAGAGGCTACACTCTCAATACCAGTTCAGCGAACAGGGCTTACACTAGGCCAAATTTATTGGAATTTACAACATCAAGACGAGAATATTCGTTCATTGAAGAGATCAGAACTTAGAATTATTCTGATCATAGTTATATTATCATACCATACCACATTAACAAGTAGGTCTGATCAATGTGTCAATTTTGTGAAATATCTTCTTAAACATAGGCGCACTTTCTGTGCAATAAAATACTTTAGCACATCGGTCACTTCTTCCTAACATAAAAAAAGATGTGGAAACTCTTAAAAAAATTTAGTGCCGTAAACATCATCGTGGATTACCTTTTACTGCAACAGTCAAGGATTACCTTTAATCACAATTGGTGAGAATTTTTCGTTTTTTCAATGGTTTTCGAAAATTGTTGAAAATCATTTGATTGGCTTCTTACCCGTTTCAGTTGTTGGTAATTCATGCTAGTAGTGGTGGTAATGCTGCCAGATTTCATATTCCTATACATTTCCAAATTTTACCCATGGCAAACGAGGCAATTCTAGATTTTGTCTGAGATAATCTTGGTTGATATTTCTGGTAAAATTGCAATTAAGGGTAAACTTCGTTGATGTATGTATATGGTATGATGAATATCCCAGCGGGGAAGAAGAGCGCTTCCACACGGCAGTTAATGCGCTTCTTTGGAAGCACGGAGTGCTTGCCTGTTCCATTCCACTTCATTGCAATTTTACATGGGGATGTCATCAGAAAGATGCGCTTCCCCTTTCTTTCCTTAAAAGCGCTTCTGAAGCTTGTGAAATGGATGTAGCGGGAAGCACTTGCGATTATGGTTCTGTTTGGATATGCGAAGCTTTTAAGCTTTTTTTTAATTAAAGAGGAAGGAAAAGAGCTGAAGAGAGAGTAAATATTTCATACTTAAAAACAGAGCATTTTTGAGCATTAGACATAAAGAACATTTTGATATTCACACAAAAATTTCCAGTTATGCTCCTTCACAAATCACTACTCATTAGTTGCTCAGACCTATGAAAACTGAAATAAAAGCAAATCCACAGGGAATTGTCATGTACCAAGAGAATTCGCAGCTTGCATCAAACCTACTTCCGATACGAAATACTCTAGAAGCGCATCACTAAAGCTTCCAGTGGAAGCACTTGCTTTATTTCCCGCTGGGATTGACTGCAAATTTCTGATGGATCTACAACATATTGCAGATCGTCGCTAAACATGCCAATGCCTAGGATTTCCTTTAAGGTTAATTTCTCCTTTAGTCATCGGCTTAAGCTGGGGATCTCCACGAATAGGACTCATTATTTTGGGGTGGGGCTTCAAAAACCACCTGGCTAGATCAAATATAAAAAAGAGCCTTCGAACTATTACTATAGTGCATTGTTTCTCAACTTTTTAGTGTGGCGACCCCCTGAGAAGCCAAAAAATGAAGTAAAAAATCATGCGACTCCCTCACTATAATATTGGTTGAAAGATAAAAATTCAAGCATTTGGAGCGGTTTTCTTGATAAGAAACCAAAGATTGAGTCTGATGGAGACGACAGGAAAAACAAACATGTTTGATCGGGCTCCATCTTCTTCCGTCAAATCGGTCGTAAAATTTAGTTATTTAGGTCAATTGACACCTATCCGTGACGGCACCGATGCTTTCCGTGTCAGTGGCTTCCGTGATAAATTTGTTTCACGTCCGGAATATATTAAAAAATATGCAACTTTTTTTTTGCGGTTTTTACGGACGCTTGAAAGGTACTGAGAACGATGGTGCACCACTGCGTCGGATGTGAGGGAGCATGCCGCACCTTTCTCAATTTGTTTCGATGGAATTACATAGTGTCGATATTTTTTTCCCTGGTGCCCTGGTACTGCACTGAAGTCGCCGTCGCCTCACGGATATGTGTGGATCGACCTTTACCGGCAAAATCGTGGCGAAATTCTTGGATTTTATACGGTTGTTATTTCATTTTTTTTTTGGACAGATTACGACCCCCTTTATATCTAATTCCACGACAGAGTTATAATCACAATACGTTAGCCCTTTCGGCTCATTCCAACTGCCTTCAACTCTTCTTATTGCGCATGTGCTCGCAAACGTATTCGTTCGCTCATAAATAGAATAACTCAAATATGGTACAATCTTCCACAGGGCGTATTTTGGAACTCCTAAAACAACAACCAAGAGTTTTAGTGGCGGGTTCATTGCGACCTTCTTCCGTCGCTTTCTGATTCCTGATAACCTCACACTTAATATCTTCTTTGAGCTTAGTTCACTACTAGACATTGGACCATGACGTAACCAACTACATGGTAGCACAAAAGATGATTCCATAAGCTTAGTACACTTCCAAACAAAAAAAATACCAAGAATACTGGTAAAATCTAGTTTGTGTATAGATATTTTTTACTAAGTTTTTGTTTATTAAAAAAGGAAGTATACAGGAGTTTGTATAGAGTCCAGATGCTATGCGAGGTTTTTAATACAACAAAGTTATATTAAGTTTTTGCTTTTAAACCTTTTACAAAATCCACAGTAGCCCAATAAATAGGTCGAAAAAAGGCCTTCGTAATGCGAAAAATACCGCACGCGATTTTTTTTACCAAATGATTTTATATATTTTTGTAAGCTTAAATTCAAAATGGCGTCATTGCTAAGCTTACAGTGAAGGAAAACGCGTTTAATTCTATATCTCAAAAACTATGCATTTTACGACAAAAATGTATATAATCTTTTTTGTAGATAAATAAGTGATTTAACTTTCTTGTTCAGAACTTTTTTGTGTAAATTCAATATCTACGGAGAAATAGTGCTTCAAACTTTATATATCACTTTCTTTGCACTATATTTCGTTAATGGTTAATTCTACATTAAAAAATCCTTCGTAAGACTTATAGAACACACGATTATCTATAATTTTTGTTATGATCATTTTTTACGTAGGGCTAATATTGCACCAGTTATGGCGCTTTAAGTGTCGAAAAACGTAGATTCAAAAGTAGTTTTTTCCCAATATGCAGGGTGTATACGGCTAAGTTTACTTTACACAAAAAAGTTCTAAACAAGAAAGTTAAATCACTTATTTATCTACAAAAAAGATAATATACATTTTTGTCGTAAAATGCATAGTTTTTGAGATATAGAATTAAACGCGTTTTCCTTCACTGTAAGCTTAGCAAGACGGTGGGGATGACGCAATTTTGAATTTAAGCTTACAAAAATATATAAAATCATTTGGAAAAAAAAAACGCGTGCGGTATTTTTCGCAAAGAAAAAGTATCTATTTATTGGACTACAGCTACACTCGACAGTTTCGTCTAGTATGGAATTATGCACCTCTCTTCACAATAACCTGCTACAACTCTGATTATTAATTAGCCTCTTCAACAAAAAAAAAAGATTAATAATCATATTCGCTCGCTCTGCTGCATGCTCTAAAACTAAGATTACACATAGTAATTCATGGAAGCTTAACAACGAAATCTGATATACATTTTCATACATATATCCTCGCAGCACCGCTCAATATCCATTTTTAAGCACAAATATAACCCTTCATAATTTATTTAACTCCACAAAATACCTCAACTGAAGTGTGTAAATTAATCCTTCATATCTTTCCCTCGGCTTACCATATATGTATATAACATGACCAACTTCAACTACAAACAAGCTACTACCGCACAGGACTTCTCTCCCTGATGGGTATCTCATCAGTCATCTCTACTGTTCACATACTTGTATCCTCATATGGACGCAGATGTGTCTAGATACCGCACTAATACCATATAACCCACGGAATAAGAGGATAAATGAATCCGGTGAACGGTGGTAGGTGAGTGAGTAGCGCTGTAGGCAGGAGGGACCTGCATGCACAGAGTAATATCCTCGCAGAATCCGTTTATTATTAAGGACAATCGTTAATAAATAATCGCCTTCCACCCAAAGCCGGGCGGGCGCAAGTATGGTGCACTAGTCTCTGGCACTATGCATGTGACCCCGGTGGGGGTATGGTGTCCCCTTTCTACATGTTGGATATATACGAAAAGGTTTACTTTCTCCCTGAAGGCTTGCCAAGGATGCATGTGAATGCGTAAGAGTATTGTGGGGAGTTTTGTCCATACAGCTTTTGTGTGTGGCAATGTAATTCTGTGAGTGCTGTGTATGGGGCTTCACTTGACTACCGTTTTCCACCAACTAAAGTCTATGCTATTGACCGGGACTATCTTCTGGTCTGGGGGTGGACCTGGGTGCTGTATCAATTCTGAGATAGGATTCTGGGAATTTTCGTAGATCCTCTTGGTGTGCTTGCAATCAGGCTTTGCGGTGTCGGTCACTGTAACAGATAACTCGGTTAGCAACATTTTGTTATAATGTAAAGTTAACTCAGATGTGTTGTAGCTTAATGTGGTTTCCGTAATGAGCAAATCGAGATTGTTTAATGCTGAATGGTCGCAGGCACACAATCCATACGTGATATGAACAATTTTTATTGCGTCTCTGAACCTGAACACCAGAGACTCGACCCATGCCTCTGTATTTATTTGTATCCAGCTTCGTAATAATGCATAACGTCATATTTTTCCCATTAGACTAACAAATGCAGAGTCTAGACGTGCTGCCAAAGCTGTTATAAATATTTAAACAAGTTTCTATTGTGGTGTATATTGCCACCACCGCTCTACCCCCAAAAACCGTCCACCCAACAACATATTCGCCATCTTTTTTTTCTATAACATAACGTTCCAAAGTTGTTCCTTTATTTTTTTATTATATATTTTTTTTGCTGTTTTTTTACTCTTTTTCAACCTTCCACGTTTTGCTTGTTATAAATACAGAGGACACACAAAAAATATATACGTACATATATAGTTGAGATAGAATAATATCCTTTCCATAGAAGACAGATTCAATATCAAAATAGGGCTTCTTACAGCATAGGGAAATATATGTATATAAAAAAAAATATATAAAAATTTCTTTAAGGGATTTTCAGCAGTTTTTGTTGTTCTTGGGAAATCATTAGTTATGAGCGTGTAACTACGAGAAGAGAGAAGCTTTGAAATATGAAAAGGATATTAAGGAAATCCTTTTATATTCCGACTAAAGGGAATCAATATTGTTTTGAATGCAAAAAGATCTTTCTCTCCTATGCCCTAATATATTACGTGCGGATTTCTTGCCAATTTGCATTTTGAAATTGAAAACCGGGAAAAAAGGCTTCAAGGATTTTAATATGGAAAACGTAGAAGGAAGTGGTTTCGTCAGAATATTCAATAAAAAATGTTGTCGTTTTTTGGTATATATTATCTTTAACGAGTGTTTTATTGTTATTTACTGAGTTTTAAACGAACACTTTTCGTCTAGGACTTATAATAATGAAGAGAGAGAGAGACACTTTAAAAAAATGCTTAGATCTAATAGCTGCCGTAAGGTAGAAAAGGAGGGCATATCTTAATAGACAAATCTAATCGACAAATCGATATAAAAATCATCGGTGAGTGGTATAAGGGCTTACACAGTTGCGTCCGACATACTAAAAAGCATTATGGTGCGTGTACACTTGCAAGAAATATTGCGCAAATATTGCTGAAAATAGTTGCATCTCTGTTTACACTACAATAAAAGTTGCGCAAGAAAGTTTGCTGCAAACGGTTTTCAAATCTAGTGCAACATTACTTGCCGGAATTTCTTGCAGCACTGTTCACACTTGTACAAGTAATCTTTCGAAATTTCATTTAGTCACTTCATGTTAAAAATGTCTTGCCAACAAATAATATGTGCTGCTGCTATAGTTATGGTTACTTTATTAAAGAACTAGCATAAAACCCGCGTGCGTTGCAACGCCTTTAAATAAAAAAAGATTATGTGTGCACAGTCCGCGGTAGGAAAAAGATATAATAAAAAAGAGAACAAATCTGCAAAATTGATTTTGGGTACTATAAAAATTTAGAGTTACCTATAAAAAATATGTCTTTTGTCAGCAACTATTACAGCCTTTTTTTAATTGAACTATATACAGTTCTTCCTCATATAAATCTGAAAACCTATTTCTACCGTTTCTACTGTTTAGGGGGAATTTAAGAAATTTCCCACTTTTCAGAATGTGGCAAACTTCACGGTGTAGTTTATAACCTTAAAATAATAATCAATTGCATAAAATTAGGAGTCGCCATATTTTTTTAACTCCATTTCATTAATTTCATTGGAAATATAGAATTTCTTTAAACTTCTTCTTTTCGTTTAGAATAATTTCGGTTTTATCAATGGTATCATTAAATGACAACTTCAAAAAACGCGTTTAATGATTAATTTAACCGAAAAGGTGAATAACATATCATTAAAATTTTGAAGACGCCATCTTTTGCAAAAAAATCGTAACTAATCTATTAAAAAAAATATGAGAACCTAATCTCACAACCGATTTTTTCATATGTAAACAAAAATATTCCCCCACCCACCCCCTCGCTGACGAAGTAAAAGTTATTAATAATTCCTTTTAGGGATTAAATATTAGAAATTTAAATAGCCTATAATTTGAGTTAGGTTATTTCCAAGATATTTGGAGAAAATTACTACAATCAGTGCAGGACTTTTTCAGTTTATCCCGGACAAACAGACGGAATGACAGGGGCTTCTGTTTTATTTATATAGATAAATCACGCAAGCGGAGAGAATGGGTCAGAAACTGGATTAGCCGCCGACAAGAGTTAAGATTCCACCAACTTTTATTCAAAGAGTTGAAAAGTGAAGATTCTAGTTCTTTAAAAAATTTTATAAGGATGTCTCAAGAGAATTTCGATTATCTATTAAATTTTGTACCACCTTTAATCGCGAAAAAGGTCACGAAAATGAGAACAGCTATTTCAGCAAGTGAAAGACTACTATTGACTTTCAGATTTCTTGCTACAGGTACATAATAATAAAAGCAGAATTTATAAATCTTACTTATTTTATTTTAAAAATATAAAAAATACCGTACCACTCGTTGAGCTACCATATGTGTTCCGTATCCCTACAAGCACAATTGCGTTTTTCCTTCTATCTTGCGCAAATAGTTTTCAAACTGATTGAAAGCCTGCAATACTATTGCGCAAGTCGGAACACTCTTGTCCACACTGGCACCAAATTTCACTCGCAAGAACTTTCTGCAATGTTGCAGGAGTATTGCGCAAGCAGCTTGCAAGTATTTACACTGACAATTTCAATTGCCGAAATCAACTTGCGCAATATTTCTTGCAAGTGTACACGCACCTTTTAGAGCCACGGATTCAACGTGCGAAAGAAGCTGTCATCGAAGGAACGATAGAAAGCTCGGAAGACGTCCTTATCTGCTCAAAAGTATCCACAATATGCGTCTACAGTTTCTACGCAACGCCCAGTGTCATACCAGATCAGTACGAGACAATGGTAGTATTGCGGAATGAGACAACATACAAGAATACAAATCACCGAAGACTTAGAAGTTAAAAATAACACACCTGCAATCCAAAGAAGACCTCAAAAGGTTCACTTACACCTGTTGACAAAATATTACTTAAATGTAAATATGTCATCCATCAGCTACTGACAAACGAGTTTACCAACATTAGAAAACGAAAGTCACCAGCAAAAATTCAAGAAACTCGATCGTCTGCAACCACCTAAGGACGGGAAATTTCCTGAACATCATGAACCAAGTTCAACAACCCGATATCATATATAAGACACTGCAAATCGCAAGGGTCAACAACCTTTCTATAGTGGGAGGACGCAACACCAATCCAAAGTATGGGCAAACCACTAGGGCTTGCCAATATAAAGAACAGATCGCATGATCACGCTCTCTCTCTCTCTCTCTTTGTTTCTAGCTAGCAATTGAAGAGATACTAAAAGACATTCCAAAGAAACCGCCATTGTCGATGAATTTTGTGAAGACCACCATAAAAAGCGCCATCATAAAGAAAGATCAACGAAAGTTGTGGGTAAAGTAGATGGTAAGCCGAAACCTGAGACTAACCACCGACGCGAGCCAACCATGCCCCAGCAAGGAAATTTAAGCTTGGGAAATGGAGTGGGCAACCGGCACACAAATGTAAGGCGTCTGATTCTGATAGAAGCCTTTTCCTTAGTCATCGTGATGTTCTCAATCACCCGTAAAGCGAATACTTTCCAAAAGATGAAATGTCGTTGCATGTTCGGACTGGGTACGAAAGGAGCGAAGGGTGGATGATCAAGAAATTCAACGAGAGTCGCTCAAATCACTGCCTAGGTAAATCAGGCATATGACGCCTCCGCTGCTGCGATGACGAGGGTCAATAAAGCGATCCCGTAGATCTTCTAGATCCTGGAAATAGAGAAGGGCTGCAGAGTTTGTGTGAATGGTAAGAAGCCCCAAAAGTTCAAGGAACTCCTAAAACAATACAAAAAAGTAAGAGAAAAGTTAATCGTGTAAAGCAGACATAGTCTCATCCGAAGTGGCGTACAAGGCGATAATGACGATTGAGGGGGAAGTGTTCTTAATCGATTACCTGCCCTGTCCCAAAAAACATGATCACGAGCGAGCCTCCATAACCACGAGTAGACTAGCATAGATCCCCTGAGATTATAAAATAAGAAATCAACGAAGATTGCCGCTTCAACGCCTCTCATCCTCATGGCGAAACCTGCCAGGCTCGCTGATGACTCGTCGTCTTCCCGAGTAAAAATAATATTCGCCCGTTTATAGCCTGTATGGCACCCAAATGAGGCATGGTATCCTTGAGGAAAAATTCTACTTTTCGAAATTCAGCGCCCGCTACAGGAACGTATCAATAAAAGACGCACGGTCCAAACGAAGCACGGTATGCACAGACTTTTTCTAGACTAAAGGGAGCAAAATTGGAGCTTTAAGAAATGGTATGGGACGAAAAAACGAGCAATTATCTTGGTGGCCATAAAGGGTGCCATTTGCATACCCAATAGACCGGTTTTCATTCGATTGCGTAGGTCAAGCAGCATTGGAAGTGGTTGATACTTAGTTGGGAGACCGCTTGGTAAAACGACATTCGTTTTTGAAATGGTCGATTTCGAATAAATTCATATCTGTAACAGAGGCGTGCATACCTCTATAGTGGAAGCATTTTTAGGTTTTGGTGCCTGTAGCGGGATCGTGTCATAATAGTGCCGGTCGCAGGTCGATATGTTTTAAATATCGTGAACAAACTCTTCGAACGAGTAATATGAAAATATTTTATTTCCTAGCGATGAAAGAGCGCGGGGTCTGTTGGATCGACAATACCGCTTCAGAAAGGCCAATTCAACGACCTATGCAGAAAGCATGGTAACGAGCCTGGTAACGGACGTGATAGAGAAAATGATCCGCAAAGTAGTATATTTTTAAACTGGCAAAATACTAAGGGTCAAAGAAATAAAGAGCAACCTGTGATTTTCGCTAAGGATCTGTTCATGTACAAAAATATGCTGAGGCTAAGCCACCAAAAAAGTACTATCGCCATTCGGTTAGGCGGGCATTATCCCCGTCGACATATTGGTGAACAAGAGCAGTCGCTTTCACGACTCAGAGTATGTGAGGGAGGAATACAGCGGCGGATAGCGCATCGCCAATGCATTGCTGAATGACAAAGGAGGTGGGACGAGTTTGGGGCAGATGGACCCCCAAATTTATACTTGTGGCCGTGGGAAGGTGTCAGAAGGAGAGAACGAGGAAAGTTAGTTACGATCTCACACAGTTTCCGAGTGGAGATCTCGATATCTCTATCGGTTTGGGCATGCCAATTCACCATGCTGCTCGAGATATCCAAATGAGGTGGAGGACGTGAGACATATGCCAGAGACTCACCAAGTACAGTGTCGAGCAGGGAGTTGGTGGCCAAAGCGAGGTTAACTGGAGTATATCCCTGAGTCAGTGTTGGGCAAAATTTAATTGTTGGACAATTAAAAATTAACAATTAATTAATTGTTAATCACATCTATTGCAATTAACAATTAATTAATTGTAATTGTGAAAACTCGCAATTAACAATTAATTAATTGTTAGTCGTGAGTTTCCACAATTAACAATTAATCAATTGTCAATCTTTTTAATGGATTTGATTAAAAACTAACAATTAAAACTTATTATTGTATGAAAAACGTAGTGTCGCACCAGTGATCGCAGAGCTTCGAAATTTTGCACGAAGGTCCGTGGGGGTCCCCCATGATGCACCTTGAAGCCCGATTTTCGAAATTCAAAATGGCCGCCACAAAATGACCGAAATTCAAAATGGCCACCCAAATTTGCCAATTGTGTACCGATTTCCATGAAAATCGGTATCTGGAGGTTTTTAAGGTAGCAAATAACGAATTTATGATCAGAACTTATAAATTCAAAATGGCCGCGCCAATATGGCCGACGAATTTGCCAATTGTGTTCCGATTTCCATGAAAATCGGTATCTGGGGTCTTTTAAGATAGCAAATAACGAATTTATGATCAAAACTTATAAATTCAAAATGGCCGCGCCAATATGGGGGACGAATTTGGCCAATTGTGTTCCGGAACAGCCTTATTTATCAAATTTGTTAACGTATGGCCAAGGGCAATTTGTTGGTCTCGATATTATTAAACGGTGTTTCTCCCTACTTCAACTGTATGTAGGTTGTCCAAAAGTTGGAAAATCTGAAAATCTTCACATCCCAGCTCCAAATGGAAGAACATTGAACATAGTATCCTGAAGCTGCAATCGGGTCAGAATTTATCAACAAGGTTTTTGGGAAAGATTCTCCAATACGGGAAGGGCCTGGCATCTGGGTAAACAAATAAAACCTGGGTCAATGACATTGCAGAAGAGAACCATGGGCAATATCCATCTGAAGTCACACTCCTCCGTACGTCACTCCAAACGTATATTGTCGATCACCGTCAAAAGCCCATTTTCAAATCTTGAATTAGTATAATCCTTTATTTTTTTTTCTTTCAGAATGTAATATTTTTTGGATTATTTAATCTTTAATTTATTGTGGACTGCCTCCCCTCCCCAAAACAAAGATTACAGCATGAATAAGAGTGTGGATCTGACATATTTTCGTGAGATTATACTATGTAGCTAACAATTGTTTACAAAACCGCCATTTTGAATTTTCAAATTTTAACCACAAATTCGTCATTTGGAACCCTTTAAGCCCCCAGATACTGATTTTCAGTACAATCGGAACACAATTACAAAAATTAGTCCGCCATTTTGAATTTTCAAATTTTAACCACAAATTTGTCATTTGGAACCCTTACAGCCCCCAGATACTGATTTTCAGTACAATCGGAACACAATTACAAAAATTAGTCCGCCATTTTTAATTTTCAAATTTTAACCACAAATTTGTCATTTGGAACCCTTAAAGCCCCCAGATACTGATTTTCAGTACAATCGGAACACAATTACAAAAATTAGTCCGCCATTTTGAATTTTCAAATTTTAACCACAAATTCGTCATTTGGAACCCTTAAAGCCCCTAGAAGCTGATTTTCAGTACAGTCGGAACGCAATTGCCAAAGTTATTCCGCCATTTTGAATTTTCAAATTTTAACCACAAATTCGTCATTTGGAACCCTTAAATCAAGTTCACATAAAATTGAAGAGGATTAATTGTTAGTTTTAATTGTCTTTAATTAATTGACTAAAAAATTAATTGCGATTAATTTAATTGCAGTTAAAATTAATTGCAATTGATTTAGTTGCTATATACAATTAACACGGATTAATCCAAATAAATTAATTGTGGGGTGCAATTAATATTTCAATTGCAATTAATTTTAACTGCAATTAAATTAATCGCAATTAATTTTTTAGTCAATTAATTAATTGATTGAAAATTTAATTGATTAATGCCCAACACTGCCCTGAGTATATCTTCTTTAAACGAGTTTTGGGAAGAATAAGGCTTCAAAATTAGTTCAGTAAGAACATCTCGCTCTCGTGTGGATCTTGTAACATTTCGTATCAGCTACTCTAAGTAAAGATGCCTTAGTGGTTTGGTACTACAGATAAATATTGTTGAAAGTGGAAACAAGTATGAATGCACTAATTTCACATGGAGTAGTGTTTTTTTATGTGCAAGTCCAAGCTTAGGAGACAACCTTTGTACTACGTCCTTATGGTTTTGCAATGTCTAGTAGTAAGCTTAGCTCGAAGGAAGAAATAGAGCACAGAATAGAATAATAAGAGTATGGAGGGTGGTAAAGGAGGAGGCGATGGTCCTTGCGTTTGAACTCCTGGATACGGATGTAACAAAAATCAAAACAAACATTTTTTGTAACGGGAATTCGATTTCGGAAAGTCGATATCCTCAACAGCAGCGGATTGAGCCATAGACTCAACCGTCGGGGTTACCAGGGAACAGTTTCGTCATCATGTATTCCTGCAAAAACAAGTGAATTCTACTCAACAGCCGACAAAGGTATTTTTTGGGGCTGTAGCGAATTGTTGGAGGGGGGGGGGTGATTAAAACTACAGTATTTGGTCATCAGGAGAACTTGTTGGAGATTGCCTTGTGTAAATATCGAAATTCTCGAAATTCATTTCCATATCGCCTTTTTGGACCGAACCCCATATATAATTTTTAATTTTTAGAATCCCAGCACCAATCAATTAGACCACCCCTTGACTGCACCCCTAATTCCCAATCATCCCGCCTTGACCTGAACACAATGCGGACGCACATCGCGAACCTTCTACAACAACTCAAGACCACAAAATTGATACACAAGTTTCCACTCTGTCCAGCTCCGGTACAATCTTTTCGCGCGGGGATCCTCTTTACATTCCCCACAAGTCTGAGAAGTAAACAAGATGCTCGGAAAAGTTTGCGATGGGTTCACTTAACTGTTTTCTTTTACGGGCCACCATTAAGGTGCCTACTTTGCGTACCTGCAGAAACAAGAATGGAGCGAACAGCCGTGGCACAGCAGCAGCTCCCCAGGTGTACGTGATGGGAGCGCTCGGTGCGGTCGCTGCCGGTGGTGATACTAAACCCGTTTTACGACACTAAGCGCAGCCACAAAGCCGGCAAGAAATGGTGACGGCGCGCGGAGGGAGGCACGGAAGAAAGCCGGGGAATACAACAAGATAAGAAGAATAAAAAAAAATGTCAGGAGGAATTTGTGTTCATAATACCGTTATGCAATCGGTCAAGTTAACGGTATCGTGGTGAGGTAGGTAAGCAGCAAATCCGTTAACAAAAATTCTCCATTCTCTTATCGAAGTGCTCGTCGTCGTCTCCTCCTCCTCCATTGGAGCTTGTGCAGTCCACGTGAAACCTGAATCTGTCCGAGATGCATTCACGTCGTGTTAAGGCGAATTCGAATGTCTTTAAAACGGTTTCTTTCCACATTTCTTTTTCACATTTCTCCTGCCTTACAAACGGGGCCATAATTCTTAGTGCCATTAGATAACGGGCGTTTTGTTGGCCCTTTCCTCCTCCGTCTTCACATCCACGTAGCTCTCCACAGAATCTCACAAGACCCGATCCACTGCTCCGGATGAAGACGTTGACTTGCGACTCGAAAGGAGGACACACACAAAGTGTC
Source organism: Thereva nobilitata (assembly GCA_963855945.1). Taxonomy (NCBI): domain Eukaryota; kingdom Metazoa; phylum Arthropoda; class Insecta; order Diptera; family Therevidae; genus Thereva; species Thereva nobilitata. The sequence goes on from OY979695.1 coordinate 165,543,974, forward strand.
ATTGACCGTAACATTGTGCACGCGTAAATCGTTCCACAGGTGATAATTTAAGAAGCGAAATTAGTCACACAGCGGATGGAGATTCTTATTCGAACACGACATTTTAAAGCAACCGGAATCCGCACACGGCATCATTTCGAAATTCGCTTCAAACGTCGTCGTCGCCATCTTGTTCGATTTAGTGCTGCTGGGCCATTATTATTTTACTTTTATTGTCATTATAATTTCCCTGGGACTTTTTTTTGTCTTTCTCAAGGGAATTTCACGAATACCTTTGCAGGTTTATCTGCGGTTAATTGTATTTGATTAAGTTTTGTTGGTTTTGTTTCCTGAGTTTTTTTTGCGCACGGTTATTGTTTTGCCGAGTGAAGGTTAGACTTTGGGCGTCTTCTCTCGTTGGGTTGAGGTGCAAAGTGTTTCGGAGAGCGGATATCAAAATTATTCACCTTTTATAAAGTTTGTCAATTTCCTTTGATTGTGTCGCGATTGTCGGTGGTAATGATTGTCAAAAATAATTTACGAAGAAGATTTTATTTAACAACGTTTTTAGCCTTAAGTAACAATGCGGAGGTCGCCTTGTTGCGTCTTTATTTTATGTTTTGTTTTATATGTAAATTGTTATAAGGTTGACATTGATCTAAATCCGCGGGCATAATCGATCGTGCTGGAATATTTTTGAAGATCTTTTGGGATGACACGTGGAGCAGTCGGACAATGCAAGTGTGATCTGCAGTTTAAGCTTGTTTCTAGTTTTTTCTTCATACTTCAATTAGTAGTTATGAGAGTTCTTCTTGCAATTTATTATTATAATTTTCACCTTGCTGGGTACCAAGCTTAATTATAAAAGATTTACAAGAGATGGCGCCACGTACACGTGCTTTATGGGGATTCGACTCCTAGTCCTCATAGGAATTTATTAATAAAGAAGGATACAATATGAATATTATATTTATTTGGGAGTTAACCCGAAGGCTGTACAATGATAACTAAACTTAGAGTCTAAAGCAATTCATAAACTTAACGTTCGAATAATAATTCGCTTGCTTATCTTAAAATTAACATTTGAATTCGATTAAAAGTGGAGTGTTTTAATTTCGTTTGTGTACAGTGGCTTTTCTGTAACATGTTGTTGTGCATGATAGTTTTTAACATGTAGATGGCGTTGAACACGCTTCGTAGTCGTTTCGCCACAGCTTCATACCATTACACTGAAGTGGCGATGTGTGATGAAGCACTGATGTTGACGGACCTAGTATCGTTGTGGCTATTTTTTTACCAACAGGATTTTTCAAGGTGGCGAACTAAGTCATACAGAGCTCTTCCATGAATGACCGTCTTTTCTCGCGCAAATCGTGGGATCAATATTGATCAAAATTCTGATGTGGGAAAGGCTAGAGTCGCCTCTATTCCCAAAGCGGGGAAGATCATTCAAGGAAGCAAAATCCTATCGACCCATCAGCCTTTCTCCTTTTTTCCAAAAACGATGGATAAGCTTTTTAGACAAGCATTTTACTGTAACCCTAAGAGCGAACCCAGCTCACTGCTTGGAGTTTGTTACAGAAACTGCCGTATTTTAGCAGAATAGGGCTGATAGTTGATTCAGCTCCCGAAACAATGAAGTACTTGCTGTACATTTCTGAGGCTACAGCGAGTACGAGATTGAGTATCCTCCATCTCGAGTTCCCTGTTCCCAGGGAAATTGGGAATATGAATCCTGAAGCGATTTTAGGCCATATCAAAAGCATTAACCTGAAAGGTTTTTAATGACGGGGTTGGCACAATAGGCCAAATAAGTCGCAGTTCCTGCAAAGATGCCCCCTCCAAGAAGAAGAGGAAAGTGGTGATATAACTTAAAAGAATATGACTTTCTGAAACCGATTATAAACGAGTGTTCATATTGGAATCAATGCCAACATCGAAGATTTTTCAACATGGCTCATTGCAGCTGGCATTAGACGTGAATCATTTATACCATTTGGTCGAAGTGTGAATAATACATTTTTTATGATCAGAGCATGTAAAATTTTCAGTTTGCATTAATTCATTGGTTTCAATTGAGGAAACTGTCATGTCAGCAGAAAGACGTCGTTTTTTGTTGAATCCTTTGGAGACTATGTTTCATCGATTGCAGCTGGTAACTACTAGTTTATAAGATTTACAGGTGGAGATTTTGATTTGGGAGATCAAGAGCGACTTGGTCAATCGAAAAAGTTTAAAAACGAAGAATTGTACAGTCGCTGGTGCTGACCTATGTGGATACATTACTGCCCATTCAAAACTCAGTCTGACAAGTTTATTAACAAAAATTGTCAGCCAGACAAGTTGTAATAGATAGAAGAGATCTTAAACTTGACTTTAAAAAAAAATCAAAGAGGTGTTATGTAGTGCATTTTTACAAAAAAAATTATTTATAACAAAAGGTCTGTCAGAAGTTAATTAACAAAAATTGTCAGCCAGACAAATTTTTTCATAAATGGTTCATTATTTACTACAAATTGTATAAATTTCAAGCAGGTGTTTTGGAAAAAAAATCATTTTTTTAGCTAAATTCAAAAATTCATAAAAAATAACAATCAACAAATTTTTACTAGTCTGGCGGGCGTAACATGTTTTTTACAGGTTTTTCAGCCATTCTCACTTTATAATTTTGAGGTGTTCGATGGGGTAACTTTTTTGAGATGGGAGCTTAGAATATTGGAGGAATCTGCTTGGAGGCGTCAGCCTCAAGTGTTTGGTATATTTCATCGAGTCAGATAGTCAAGATCCATATTCTCCAAACTAGTGAGGATCTAAATACTAACGAATACTGTGCCGGGATGATCGCCTTTTCATTTCTAACGAAACTCTGATGGTCTGAACTTGACACTACCTACCTCAATAAGGATGCGTTGGCAGTTCCAGCCTAATTTGGACTTGATCGCTTTGATAGTCGCTTGGTTGTCAAAAAAAATGGTTTAGTGCTGGTAGTGAAAAGTAAGAGAATGTAAAAATTTAAAATTATAATGCATCGATGTAGAACATTTCTTCAAAGATCGTAGAAGATCCAAGAGTTCTATGGTGGTTTGGGCCAGGAAATTTTTGTTTATTCTCGTTTTGACTTTGATTATTTAAAAAAGCTAAATTTCATCTCGAATTATATTGAAAAATAGGCAAAAATAATTTTAAACACGATTAGTTAATTAAAACCAAATTTTCTTTTTTAGCAAAAAACATATTCCACAAAAAATCTTTCACTTGGCATCGAGCCTAATTAAAATCTTTATCCAAATATCCTCCGGGCGACAATCAAAGAATTGAGAAATCAAAAAAAAACTCAAAACAAATTTTTGTCTTTCCATTTATCTGTGCCTAATTTTATGTAAACATTTAGTTTAACACAAAAAAAAAGACGGCAAAAAAAATATTATTTGCTCAGCTTTTATTCGGCGATGTTTGTTTCTCGTTGTCAGAAATAAATTGACGAATGCACAAATAGCAAAAAGCACATACAGACTCGAAACCGTCTAAAAGGGAGTCCTTTTATATATGCCCTTAAAAGCGGGGATGAAAGGGGCGAGAAAAGGATGTAGGATACCATATACCCAGCCCAAACCCCAAAAGCAGTGGAGCCAAATTGTAGATTTTCATTCATGTTAACATCAACAGATTTTCTCCTTCTTCTTCTTCTTGTTATATTTTTTTTCTTCGGTTTTTTTTTTCAATAAATTTTATATACTTAAAATGAAAATGTCAGATTTTCACTTTGTGAACTTTTTATATTGTACAAAGAGGCGACGACGACGGCAGGAGGCAGCTTTTAAGTGAATTGTATGTGAGGGTCATAAAGAATATGAGGTTTTGCTTGGGTGAAAAAAGCACAAAAAATACGAGGTAAAAAGGAAGAAAAATGTGGGTACTAACGTACGCGGGGTAAATTTACTTCCCCCACCCCTTTTTAAAGAAAAAAAAATAGGGAAAAGCATAGAATTTCTTGTGGTTTTTTTTTGACCACCCACTTTCTATCCTTTAAATCTTCATAGAGGTTTTCTCCTTTTTTTTGTACGTTTTTTTTTCGACGAGTCTTTTTTTTTTTGAGGTGGAGATGTTTGGAAGTCTTTTTGAACCTCATCACATGCCTTCTACCAGACATATACAGACACACATAAAACCATCGTAAAACTTAACGACAAGGAAAAATTGTTTTATGACTGCTTGAAGAGCCAGCAACAGTATAAGGATTCAACGCCATCTAGGGGCCTTCCGTTTGGGCAGGGATGGGTGGTTGGGTTAGTGGGTCGGTGGGGGGGGGGGGGTTGTCTAAATGTACTCTCCTCGTATATATATGGTCGTTCTTTATCGCAAGCCACAAAGTACCGTTCTACTACTAAATTTGCTTCCCTTGTCATCCTTATTCTTTAACGTCAAGTATCCTTAAAAGGTATCCCACTAAGATGTCTAGGGTCTATGGAATACACCGAGGTAACATACACGTCTGACGATGAGGACACGAAAGGAATAAAATAAAATAAAATAAAATAAAAATATAAGAAAGAAAAAAACTCTCCAACAACAAAACTTCAACATTGTGAAAAACGACAAAATTATTTACTACCCGTAAAAAAGTAGACAAAAGCAAGAAGTGCTTATGTGTGGGCGGGGCAGGGGTGGGGTTTAGTGGTAACATGGAGGAGCAAAGCTGTCCTTTATGCTGCAGGACTCAGTCTGCCATTTTGCCATTTGTTATCGTATTACGGGGCAAACATTACACGGATCAAAGGATAACATTTTCATACAATTTTGTATCGAATGGGGGAATAATAAATTGCTTCATCTCCTTACCGGCGCGGGACGTCCTTGTTGTTGTTGTTATGGATACGTGTGTGTGTGTTTCTGTGCACCAGTGTGTAAAAGTATACTTCCTCGTTCGCTAGGATCAGAGCACGGTTAGTTGCAAAGTAAATGCAATTTATTCCTCCGTTTGGTTACAAGAGACGTGGACGGGGGGTGAACAGCAGGAGACCAACGATGCATCTTCGGCGTATCTATGCCACCGGATATATAATGCTTTTTCTTCGACATACATTAGCAAACACACACACACACACCACACCCCTGCACGTTCAAGTAATATGTGAAAATGTCCCATTTTTCGTAAAGGATAATATAAAAGAATTTAAGAAAATTCGTATGGAAATGAGGACTACGAGAGGGAAATGAGGGGTGAGCTGATATAGGGGTATGCGAAAAAAAAAACCCAGGGAATGAAGAAAAACTGTTTTTTTTTGGAAGTAGAAAAAGGACGAGCGCGGGGGTGGCGGGGAGAGAAGATAAAGGTCATATCATTTTGGTCGTGAATGTAGATCAAGGTTGGAAAAATATTGTCGTGGTTACAGGATAATCAACCTGTGGAAAATTGGGGATTTAGGATAAGAGGCGGAAGGATTTTTGCATACGGAATATAAATGGCCTTTCTATTTGTAGTAGAAGGGAACAAGGATTTTCCCTTTTAAGGATTTATGCATTCGAAAAAGACACCAACAACAATAATAACAACACAAGATATCTCTTCTCGATGGCAGTTCCTTTTTTTATCCGTTTTTTGCCTCGTCTTTTTACTGTGTATCCTTCCCCCCCCCCCAACCATCGTCTTTTATCCTTGATGTTTGTGTTTTTGTGGTTATTTGTAGATGTTTTGTAGCTTGTTTAAAAATCGTAAAATAAATATGGATTTTTTTTGTTACGTTTTTCGGGTGTGTGATGGTGGTGAAAAGTATTAATTCTTTTTTTTTTCGTTTTTTTTTCTTCGGAGAAAATTTAAAATTTATTGATGGCAAGAAGTTAGCGTCGTCCGTCGATGGAAGCTGTCGGAGAGGATAATTTGAATAATTTGCGATAAGAAGGATATTTTTCAATGCAAATAGGATTTTAAGGGATAAATTATTCATTAAAAGAAATTAATCTTAAAACGATTACTTTTCGGATTGTCTTGTTTATAGTCAGGTGTGCTTTTCTCAAGTTACGATAAATGAACAGTGGGAATAAGAAGAAAGTGTCCCTGTAGTAAATCGATAATGAAAATACGATTTAGATTTAAGGTAATCCACTGGAACAAAAAAAATCACGATTGTAGCTTTTTATCATGTTTTATGGTGGATTGAACTTATTATTTGTCGTTTAATAATAAAATTTGCATTTTTCTAAGTCAAACTGTTTCCATAATTTTGATTTAAGCTAAAGATGCGAAAATGTTATATTTGGAAGACAGCTGAAAGCAATAAATTAAAATGAAATATATTTATAATTTTACAAAATCCACCTTGAATCCATATTGAATCTAATTTCAACTGAAATATAATATTTCTCGCTTTATTGAAGTGTACTGACATTGAGCCCACTTCGAGGTTAAGGCATATTGACCAAAAAAATAATTAGATCTCATTCCGGGAACTCCGGAACTCCTTTTGCTTCGTCTAGTTATCCCACCGCTGCCACCAAAATTTTGTAACTGGTTGGGTTTCTTCCTTCACTGGATACCCTTATAACTCTGGCTTTCTTTTAATTAAACATTTTCTTCACAGTTGACAAATTATTTCCTTTCATTAATCACTGGCCTCAGCTCGAGATATCAATCCTTCCGCACAAGGTCATGTTGGTAATAAGGAAAGCATGATTCGAAATTGATTTTCCGTCATTACCGAAAAAATACTTATTCACAAATTTATTCTTAAACAGTTTTAAGTTTCTTTCCTTTCCGCCGAAATTGAACATTCCACAAAAATTGTCCATTGCGCGGAATAATTTTGACTTAGGCTGCTTAATTTTAACTTTCCTTTAAAATTCACTGCGCAGTCGGAGCTATGTGAAAAAATCCGCCGAATCCGAAACGTAACGTAAACACACTGTAATGGACCATAGGAGATCTTTGATATGTTAATACCAATCTCAGCAACTATCACAAGTCCCTATCGGCTCAACCACAAGACTCGAATAACTTGGCTTTATTGTTTCCAAATTCTCACCAGACTGTATGTTTCCGTCTAGTCCAGCGGACTTATGGAAGTATTGTAGATCTTCAGTTTCACTCACACTGGGAATATGGAGGAGAGAACGAATCTTGGACAAATTGTTCAACGTTTTCCGCACTTTCTCAACCATCGATCAATGTCGGTAAAGTCGGTGACATTGGCTGCTGAATTCAGTGCTGACTTCTGCGCGTCTAGGTATGTTGCCAGGGGGTAAGCCTCTGTACCACTAAAAGTAGACAGCCGACTATAGAGGCGGTGGCTCTCTGCGGTTTCTATTGCTACTGTTCCGCAAGCCTTTAGAATACGTGAAAGGGACGTTGTATAAGCCCACTGCTGATTAGTGGGTCCCAAGTCTTGGCGGTATAGGTTTCAGTGGCAGTAAGCGGGAACTCCTGTAGAGAGAACATCATACGAGCGGGACGTGTGAGTTGGCTTTATGCCGACTCTGCCGTGGCTGGTACAATAATACGCTCTTACCTTCAAATCGAATATCGACTTCCAAATGGACTCATCTAGCTCAGCTGCCTCTAGCGGATCCCTTGTTCAATCGCCCAGGAAACATTGATCTGATTCTCGGTGCAAAGGTGTTCGCAAGCATGCTGCAAGACGGCCTAATCCTTGGGGACACTGGTTCTCCAACAGCACAAAAAACCACGTTGGATTGGATACTCTTTGGCACTTATAAAACGGACTGTTCCAGGTTAAACCCGAGTCAGGATCATAGTAAGCAAGTGATGACGAATGTCTGCACGCAAGTGAAAAAGGAGTGTGACATATTGAAGCGATTCTGGCAGCTAGTAGAAGTCCTTCTACCCAACTAGGTTCCTTCCCAAGATACCCTATCCGAAAAATTATTCTCCGAGGCACATGCTCGCACACTAGAAGGACCAATCGTTGTCAAGGTGCCGTTCACACCTTTCCCAAAGGAAGAGAAGAAGTTCGGAGACCCGAGGGCTAGGGCGTTCACACGATTTCATGACCTAGAGAACCACCTTGAAATGGAACACCGCTACGTAACGAATACGACCACAAGTGTCTTGAAGAGGGAAAGGGTTATGTACCCTCCACCCGGGAGTCCAGTTGACAACAGGTTTTACCTACCTTACCATGCCGTTCAAAAGACGGATACTCTGACGACCAAAAAATGATGTTTGACGCAAGCTCCAAGTCGTCAATTGGATATTCATTGAATGACCGACTGCTTTCCGGGCCATTTTTGCAGCGCGACTTTGCTTTTTTGTTATTTCAGTGGAGACAACACAAGTTTGCTTTGATGTTGCGCGCATGTTTTGACAGGTGCTAATCGATTACTCCGATGGCGACTATTATCGTATTCCCTGACGTCGCACAGTGGGACAGAATCCCAAAAAGCTGGCCAAAACCTCAAAACGTGTAATAATCGCTTTGAAATTTCTTACTTGCGGATTTTCGAGGTCGCTGAATACGAAATTGACATTATTTTTTCAAAAAACAAAATGGCGGATCCAATATGGCGGACGACAAAATGAAAAAATGCATATTTGCGAATGAAACTCGGTACTCGGGGGTTTTCGAGGTCGCTGATTACGACTATAATATGCCACCATCAGTTCATAAACTGCTCATTCATGGCCCAGAAATCATTGCTTCGGCTTTGCTTCCAATCGGTCAGATGTCTGAAGAAGCCCAGGAAAGTTGCAATAAATATATTAAAAAATTTCGTCAGGACTTCTCGCGCAAAAGCAGCCATTCTTTGACAATGAGAGATGTATTTTGTCGCCTTTTAATTAATTCTGATCCATACATTTCAAGCGCAACAAAGCTTCCAAAAACTATAAAAAAACAAATGTCGTCTGATGCTAAAGATTTAGTTGTACCCGATGACAGTGACACTGAAGATGAAACTGATGTGCCTACTTTAGATTCCGACATCGATTTATGTGATAGCGATAGCGAATTGATAGAGAGCCTATGTGTTAAAAATAAAAATGTAAATTATAAACTGAATTATTATTTTGTATTTATTTGTACCTATTCCTTGTGTACGATACTATTGTTATGCTTCTGAAATTTTTTTAATACGATGAAATTGTATTAAAACTAAAAATATCAATTTTTTATATGACTGCCCGCCATATTGGATCCGCCGTTTTGTTTTTTGAAAAAATAATGTCAATTTCGTAATCAGCGACCTCGAAAATCCGCAAGTAAGAAATTTCAAAGCGATTATTACACGTTTTGAGGTTTTGGCCAGCTTTTTGGGATTCTGTCCCACTGTGCGTCGCTATCCTCTTAAAGAGTTGCGTTTGCTGACAGTTACCTTTGGAGTTTCCAGCGCGCCGTTTCTGGTGATGCGCTCTCTCCATCAACTGACACAAATGTAGGTCAAGAATTTCCTCTCGGGGCAGACATCCTTGTTCCAGACTTTTATGTGGATGGCCTTTTTTTCTGAGGGAAGCCCTCTTGCGGAAGCAATAGAAGCTCGAAATCAAATTGATTCTTTATTGAAGCGCGGAAATTCGAGCTGAGGAAATGGGCATCCAGTCATACCGGCAATCATCAAGGATATTTTAGATACTCAGCGAATCTCCTCTCTATCCTTCTTAATAAGGAACGCGTGGTTAAAACTTTGGGAGTATATTGGATCCTAGAGCGGGACTTCTTCTTATATGTTGTCCAACGCATCTCGACTCAACTACCTTTTACCAAACGTAAGATCTCATCTACGATCGCTCTGGAGAAGTCTTTAGAAACTCCTAGATTTGTAGGCTTCATTTTTTTAACTGTGGTATTGCAACTGACCCAACTGATCACGATCAAGTTAGCAAATTTGAACTATCCCAAAACTGCCAGATCACTTCACAGAGTTATGGTAAAATTTTGTTTCCACATTTTTTTGTGTTAAAGAAGATTATTCCCAAAGTTTATAGATAGTCATGTCCTCGATTAATATATGATAACGTAAAATATTTAACATGTTAATTCCTATGTGAACTTCCTGCTGTAATAAGGAAACTCTCATTCATTCATGAACTAACTAAAAAAAATGATCGTTTTCCCAAAACAATACAACGTTTACCCCTAAAACTCGATAAGATCTAAACGTTTTACTCAAACCAAATATGATAATTATCAAGTCTGTTTTTGGATATCAAATTAGTCGACAATAGTTAACAAATTGACCAAAAATCTTCCAATATTACAGTCGAAATTAGTTAAAGAAATTAGCATAATTCCCCAATTTCCTCCAAAACCGCCCGCCCACTTCGCATCGAAAACTAGCGATCATCCGGAGAAGAACAACACAAAAAATGATCGCAGGAAATTCTCCCACAATTGGAAACCTTTAAAGTGAAAAATATGCGCACTCCTCCAAAAAAAAACTGCGCAAATTTATTTTGAGTAAATGAAAACATTACAAGAAAATCAATGCGAAGAGCCAAGAGCCTTGAGCCAAATAAATGCCAAGGGCTTCTCAGGCCCGGCGGCGTTGAGAGCGCCAACTCACGATTTTTATCCAGTTTAAGCCAAGTAACGATCGCGCGGCTAAGTCGATCTTCATTGCCGTTTCCATCATCAATTTATCATGAATTGTTGTTGTTGGACCGCGGAGTATTGTTGACGCGACAATGTTTCAACTTGTCGTTCGTTCAATCTATTGAGAAATCGAACGCCAACAATAACAACGACTGCGACGACGGAACATACCCGAGTAGTGATCAACATCGAACGATCGCATAAAAATTTTGGATCTTTTAGTTGGGAACAAGCTTAGAGTCTCCAGACACAATGAACGAGATTAGTCTAGAGAGAGGCTAGTTTCGTAACGCCTCTAAGCTTGACCTCTAGGTCGATGGTATGTTATTTTTTGTTTTTGTAGCAAGACGTTCGAACGGTCAGACACGCGGACGGATGGATGGAAATTTATGGATGAAGCTGATCTGTCCAACTGACAACGACCAAGTGTTACTTCACGCGTTCCATGTTTGTTGTTGGTGTGTTTTTAGTTTACTGTTGAGCGATTTTGAAAGCTGACAGACTAGAAGATGGTTTACCTGGATGGTCGGTCGGTCGGTTGGTCGGTCTATCTAGCCCCGCGGCGAAAGATGACAGGGGCATGTAGGAACGGCACAGACACTCCTCATAGCGCAACATTTCAATGACCTGCGGCTATCTGAGATGGGATAATGTAACAAGATGCGCGGCTGTGCAAAGTAGAAAATTGCGTAATTGTGAAATTTAAATTCATTACACGCTCACAGGCATACGGACGGTGGCCATAAATACAAGTCCTGGTAGTAGGGAGTAGGAGCCGCGCTAATTTACGGGCGTGTGTTGGGATATCCGCCGTAAATAGGCTTTTAGCTAAAAATAGCCTCCATGGTAGTGCTGCTGCCTGGTGCATGTCTGGCAGCGGGTCTTTCTCAAGTTTCGGTCCAAGTTTTCCCCAAGTCCAACCCCCCCCCCCCCCCCTCTAGTTCAGACCCATTCCGACTCCACCGACTACACTTCAATATGCATAGTGAAAAGCTCGCTTGTTGTAACTCCATGGAAAATCTGTATTTCCTCCCCCAAAAAAACAACTGTTTTTCATTTGCTCTCAATTTTCCGGGCTGGGGTTGGGGAGGATGGGGAGTATTTTTGTAGATGGTTGAAATTAAGTTGCCTGTTCCCTCTTAAGTCCCTCTTTTGTTGCTCTTTTATTTGCGTTTTAATTAATGTTTTGCGTCTGTGGCTGGGCTTTTCTTCCAACAGATTTTCAGGTTTTTCCTTTCAAAAGCGACACTCGCGCTAAGAGCTTCTTGACTTTTTGGTGATTTGTGTCATAAGCCGTAAGTTTTCCGTTTAGAATGACATGGGATTTATTTCCTTCTGTTTTTTTTTCCTTTCCTCTCTCGTGACTTTTGTATTTAAAGAAAACAAATTAACAGAAAAAAATTAAAATTTCTTTTCGCGTTCTTTAAAAAAAAAATTGAGACAAAACTCAAGTCTTGTTTCCAAAGTTCTTGACTTGCACGCGAAAGTTTTAATTAGAAACTACACAAAAGTGGGACATATCGTTAGAAAATTGTGACTTTTGGGACAGTATTTTTTATTTTATTTACATTTCAATAATCTTTTTAGCACTTTTAAAACCTATCGACTTCCGCTTGTCAACAAGTCAATTCTCATATCTTCACAAGTAGATTAATGTTTAATATTCTGGTTTTAAGTATTTCCAACCTTGTGCCGAGTCTTAGAGCAATATTGAGAGGATTGTCATTGAATAAAAAATGTTGCCAAAAACTAGCATTGATGAATCTTGACATCATCATCGTCATCATCATGTAGAGTGATGATATCGACAGAAATAGTAACAACAAATCTTGATAATAGTACCGTTTTCGTCAGCTTTACTCAATTATTAATTAAGAAATTAAATGTTTACATTGCATGTTTACACTTTATGTTTACATTGCATGTGTTTACATAGATCCCAGTGTGTGATATTGAATTCAATTTGCATACAATTAATACCAACATTTTCTCGATTAACATTTATGGATTGTAATTAAATATATAAATATATTTTTAATTATTTCACTAAATTTAGACTCCTTCCCCCCCCCCCCCCCCCCCCCCCAGTGTCGGTCAGTCATACACCAAAATTTTCACTTTTACGTCATAGCAAAAGTTCTGTTTTAAAGAAAATATGATTCATAAGATTCGTTTTTATATTAAAATAAATCGTGTGTTTTTTTTGTGGATCGAAAGTATTGTTGTTTTAAGAACATTGATAAATTAAAACTATGAAATATCTTTCAGCACCACCATATGGTTAATATCGTTCCAAATGTTAAGACAGTCCGAGAAGAAGTGTTTTTCTTGGCGCCTGGGTTTTATTTGTAGCATTATTGAACAGGGCTAAAAAAAAGTCTTGATTGTGATGAGTCCGGCATGTGCAAAAATGTTGATGAAAAAGAATTGAATTTTCAATGTTCCAAAAATATTTTATTTTTTTAATTAATAGTTGTCATTTTGTTTGTAATTTATTATTAGATGATCTCAATGAACTTTATGTCTGCTCAGTGTATTGAACTGATATCATCTTTTTTGTATATGCTTAATACATGCTTTGGTTTTTTATTGTAGAGTATGGTTAAACTGAGAAAGCATTCCATAATCTGGTGTTCCGGCTGGAATGTGTAGTATGAATCAAAGAAGTTGCGCTGGCGGCCTTTCTGAAAAGTCGACGGAGCCTTGGACAATACCTCCTTTGATAGATACTATCCAGCTTCAAAGGAAAGTTAGAACAATCCTTAAAAAGCTTGCAGCGCTCCCCTTTTCATGTATATCAGTTCTATATATTTTTAACATTGCATTTCCGCAGACGGGAGCATTCCTTTTAATGCTCCTTTAAAAGCGTATTAGAAGCAGTAGAAAAAAGCTTTTTAGTAAAGAATTCACATTGACCTTTGAATAAGCCGTTATTTTCGAAAAGCTGTTATTTTTGTTCACCTATTCCTTTCCAAACGCGAGCGTCGTTTTACAAAAACGGTCCCCCAACTAAGTACTAACCAGGTCTAAAGCTGCTTGACCTCTGTAATCGAACGAGAAACCGGTCTATTGTGTATGCTAATAGCACCCTGTATGGTAACCAAGATAATTTCCCGCTCTGTTCGTCCTGTACAATTTCTTAATGCTGCAGTTTTGCTCCCGCACAAATTTCGGTCCCCTTAGTAGCGCTACGAATTTTTTCGGCTGGATACAGCTAGGGCTTTAACGTTATCGTTGTCTAAAGGGGCCCATACACGGTCGAACAATTTGCGCAACGCAGCCCGTTCTGCGAACATTTTCCCCGTGTATGGGGCAGTTTGAGGTGTTGTGCAGCTGTTTGATGAAAATCAAACGCGTTTGAAAATTTTTGTGCAACGGCAGTGTTGCGCAAGTTTTTTCCTCGTGTATGGTGATGTTGGTGCATTCTAAAGTTATTTTTCTGCAAAACTTGCAATTATAATTGCCAAACACGCAGCTTCAAACATGTTTTCTCTACGAAAACATAAACGCAACTGAAGTTTGCGCAACTCGTTGCGTAGTGTATGGACAATCACATATTTTTTGGCAAACACAAATTTGCGCAAATTGTTCGCTCGTGTATGGGCCCCTTAAGAAGCACTTTCTGCGAGTGGATCGACTCTATGCTGAGAACTCGCAAACTGATCGTCTCTAATCTTGAAGAGTCTCTGAAGGGCACTATAGCAAAAAGATGTCTACCGGGAGAAGTTTTATCTACACTTATGTGCTGGTTTGTTGTTGGTCAATGACCACAACTTTTTCAGCCAAAGCTACGCAGAATATATTGTCATCGTGGTTACAGATGAAACAGAAGGTGCCATGTCAAAGCGTCTGCAACAGGCACTTGATCTCCAGCTGATGCGTCAGCGTAGGACTCCAGCTGATGCGTCAGCGTAGGACTCCAGCTGATGCGTCAGCGTAGGACTAAATTGCAATCCCGACAAAACGATTTTGGTTCCATATGCCAGAAGACTGGCAGAACTATAGGCTTTTCACATCAAGCGAAATAATTCTTAGGAGTTACCAGATAAACAAAAAAAGAACAGAACGATAAAAACACGGAAACACGGAGTAAATAGAAATCGCAAAACCACTCACTTTTGAATAAAATCAGAGATGCCATGGAAACGGACGCTTGTGTCTAACATAAGAACACGGATAGACGTAACTCGGAACCCGTATGCTGTGTGGCTCACGCTTAAGGCTCTTGGTAACTTACTATGCTTTAGTTTCATAACTAAATTAGACAAAATTCAAAGAATGGTTTGTCTTTCCCATCACCGGAGCCAGTTTTCGCCGACGACAACGCAGGAGATTCTCCTTCTACTACTCGACCTTGAAGTAGAGAAATCCGTCAAAAACGAGGGATTACGGTTCTTGAACGAGGACAGTCTGTAATAGTCAACATTATAGAAGAGATTCCGGAAGCGAGATTTCAAAATTTGAGTGACCTTGCGTACATATACAAGGCTAACTTGGACTTTTCCTAAAGTACCACAGGGTGGACTAGTATGGTATATGAATAGCTCCAAAACAGAGACAAGTGTGGGCGCGATAAGGTGTATTGGCATTCACTCAGGGGGCCTCGGTAGTCTAGGGAGTAAGGCGCCTGGCTACTATCCCAGAGGTCCCGGGTTCGAGTCCCGGCAGAGCCCCACGGTCCTTCGCCTTTCCCACCTTCCCTCCTGTCATAGCCTTCCGCTAGCACTGCCCCGCTCCACCAAGCGCATGTCATCGGTTGGTTGATGGGATTCAACTTGTTTCAGGAGGCATAACACTCCAGCGAGTTGTTTCTCATTGCCCCGATGCCAGAGTCGCGATAGAAATGGTTGGGGTTAGGTGGTTGTGGCAGTTCCTTCCTACTTCTCTCTTCCCCTTCACTATCTATCGACTAGAGCTTGCTGTTCGACATTGCACTCTATACGAAGAAAATAGATTGTCGACAGTACAAAGAGCTTTCCCTGAGCTCTAGTCTTCCACATAAAAAAAAAAAAAAAAAACTCATGAGACCTAAACAAACGGATCTGTGCCTTCTCTGATAGTCAAGCGGCAATCAGGGCGATAAAATCATGGTGGTGGTTTGGGACTGCTACTTACCCTTGGTAAGCTACTTACCCTTGGTATTCTCAGTTAAGTTACCCTAGTAGCAAATAATATGTGCGACCATCTGCCATGCCTACGACAGGAGACCCCGCTAGGGGTCCGCACCCAGACGGTAGTGTAAGATTCCTACTGGCTAAACTCACCAACCCTTTTACCTGACCTTCAAGTACACACCGGAACCGTAAAGGCAGTACTTCAGCCGGGCGTCACCTACATGACCCTTAAAAAAGTATCTCGCAAAGGTGCTCACCACAGCCGGACAGTTGAGCCATCTAGGAGATTCTTCGCGTCCTCTTTATTGTCCAGGCACTGCGGGCAGAACGGTGAATCGTCCAACCTGAAGCGGTGAAGGTATGCCCTGTAACCTCGGCCCCTGTGCTGAAAGTCGTGTCACGTGACTACTCGTTTGAGTTGAAGAAAATGATGTTTCAGTCGGAATACGACTTCCACCACAGGGGCCAGAAAGGGGAAGGCTAAGTTGAGTTTATGGCGCCTGTGCTGAAAGTCGTAATTCGACTGCAACGTCACTTTCTTCAATTCAAAATACTTGTCACGCGACACGACTCGACTTTCAGCCGTCCTTTGCCATGCTGTGATAGACTGGCCGCGCGCCAGAATTCGTCGCACTGCATTTTACTCCCCCTTGCATATTTTGGGTAGAACAAGCTTCTACTTTCTGTCACCAGAAAATTATTGCTATGACACATGCTGCTTCACCGGACTTAGCACGGTAGCGGATGGCCTGGGCCCCTACTTTCACCGATATCGTCTCCACCTTTTCCCCTTGATGATTACCACTATATCCATTTTGCGCTCAGCTAGCAATATACCAGCGTTCTCTAGCCACGTCTTTATCTCCCATATTGCTTCTTTCGCGAATATCTCGATTTCGTCGACTCTAAATCGGAGACATCACCTGTACGCACCACCCGTTCCCCCCCCCCCCCCATGGATTACTATCCTCATAATTGGATAAGAGGTCCTCCTTTTTACTCTTCCAGGTGGCATTTTTAGCCCCCTTCTTGCGCTCCATTATTATAAGGAGCTCGTCAAAATCTGGTCGTAGCCGCCTTCGTGGGCAGCGCCTTCTTGCCTTTCAGCAAACCCTTAGACGCTCCCCAATTTTATCATTTCACCAGAAGTTCCTATGACGTCTTTCGGATTTTGGGCGTTATGACATGAAGGCGTCACATGCCCACTTTATCGCCGCGGTAATGCGTGCGACCCTTTCATTAGCGCATTCTGTCTGCTGGAATTCTCCTGCAGGATTATCTCTTTGAACAACTCTTCATCGAGCTTGTACTGGGCCCATCCGGTGCTTATGGCGTGGTTTTGCTGCCCCTTTCTGTTCTTCTTCCCGTGCGAAAAGTAATGGCGCGATGGTCGCTGAGCGTATACATTTCACTCACTCGTCATTGGAGATCGCTGGTCATCGACCCAATGATGAAGGTGATGTCTTCTAATAGACCCACTTTCACCTTTTTGGTTGAGTTGTTTTGACCGCCGCTGTTTGCCAATACCACATTGAGTCGTGAAAACGCTTCCACTAGAATGAACCTCCTTGCATTTGTGTTCCGGCTGCCCCAGTCTACAGCCCATGCCTTGAAATTCCTCGCAATTATTTTGGGGTTATGGTGACTCGCGTCTGCAGTCAACTTTTCCACCAATATCGTGAGACTAGTCGCGGCGTTGCAGCTGTAGACATATACATCGCCTATTCTTGCCCGCCCAAAACCATCTTCCGGGTTCCTCATCGTCTCCTCGATGGCTTGATTTAGGGCTCCCCGCGTAGTCTTTGGGGATATGCCCATTTTCTCCCCATTTCAGGTATAGTTCCTTCCTGTCCTTCACTTATTTCAGGAGGCATAACACTCCGAAGAGACTGCCTGCCGCTAACCCAGAAGGTTGTGTCTCGCTCAGTCGGAAGATATTAACTTTACGAAATCGAATTCCCGTTTCAAAAAATGTTTGTATTAATTTTTGCTTCAGTCGTTTTCTTGCAAATATCTACTCTTTGGTGTAAACTCCTGCAACACCCACAAGTTCATACGCAAGGTTCATCGCCTCGTCTTTCAGCTAGTGACCTATCCTGTCCTCTATTTCTTGAACCTTTGCATACGAATTAGAATTATGTGGTTAATGCTGTAACTCTGCGTTCTGTTAGAGCATAGGTTCTCAACGTGGGCGTTTGAGACTTTCGTGGGGGCAGTAGAATACCCAGAGAAATTTAGGGGGCGCTGAGATGGGACTGTGAGGGCATGGGCAGGTTAAAAAAATGTAGTCTAAAAAAGACAAAAAAACACGCTAATCACGTACTACTAATAAAATAAAGTGCCCTTTTACATGACCGGACACCGCACAGACAAAACGAACGAACGAGCTGGGTTTATTGGGAAGAGGGTGAGAGAGGACGATTAGAAGGGCAGACAATTTGAATGGACACTCGCAGCGGACTTTTAAACGCACATTTTGACAGTTCCTGCGTTATTGTTGTTCCTAGGACAAGAATGCAAAAGAGAAATTTCAAAAAGCAACAACAAAAAGAACTAATAAGCTTTGAATATTTCGTTCGTTCGTTGGTGTTCGGCCGTGTGAAAGCCCATGCGACACTCCATCGGACTTCAAAAGAGAATTGACGATTACAGCTAAGTTTTGCCGGTGTCCGGTGGTGTAAATCCAGCCATAGTAGACAAAAAATGATCGAAAAACAAAAAAAGGGTTGCTATCTCTGCCCGCTTTCGAGATAAGGCGTTTTGAATTTTGGTTTTGGGGAAAAAATATAGTTTAATGATTTCGAATGACAATGTAATGAAACAACAACATTTCTTGGAACACCCCAAGACTCCAGCTGGCTTGGTTTTTTTGCTATTTGCCATTTAAAAATAGGTATCATTTTTTAGTATTCAACAATGTTTCCTACTTTTTTCACTCTAATTCAAAAAGTAGATCATTAAGGTCCTTTTTTATGAATATTTTTAACATCTTCAAAAGTCTCTTAAAAAATTCGTCAAACACTCCAAGACTCCAGATGCCTTGATATTTTTGCTATTTACCATGCAAAAAATAGTATAATTCACTGACCTGTTTTTAATGTTTCAAAATACTAAAAACAGATCAGTGAGTGACCCTTATTTTTGAATAGTATGAGTTTTAATTGTTCTCATTGAAACATTCTTCTTTAAACTCAGAAATAGGATAGGAGTCATATCTTAAGCCGGCCCTACACGATGCTATGAACACCCTCCAACGTTGGACGCTTGATGGTTCGACGTATTGTGTGGCAGACGCTCGAGCAACGAGCGTCCAATGCCAAGCGTCCAACTTTTGTGCTTGGACATGTTCCAACTGTGATGGGTATCACCCCAATGTTGGAAGCCAACTTTCGAATCAAACGTTCCCCGCATCGTATAGAGCCGGCTTTATCTTACGATTATATCTAATATAAAGTGGCCGGCCTACACGATGCGGTGAACGTTTCATTCGAATGTGGGTTTCCAACGATTGAGTCAATACCCACATCAGCCCGAACGTGTCCAAATACGAACGTTGGACGCTTGACATTGGACACACGTAGTTCGAGCATCTGCTACACGATGCGTCCTACCTAGGGGGCTATAGAAAAAAAAATATTCTCAAAGTGGGCGGTGGGCAAAATAAGGTTGAGAACCTATGTGTTAGAGGATTCGATATCCCAGGAATTATTGTATAACGCTGCTATTTATAAACGACAGTACCAACGAAATATAAATTTATAACCAACATTTTGTACTCAAAACTTTTAATCCTTTTTAACGAAATAAAGCTTGGAGATATTCTCTGAATTGACTAACACCCCTTTTGTACCCTGTGAGAACACACCTTTTCATTCCATGTAAAAATGCTTAGTGGTTTCAAAAACCACGAATTACGCTTTATGAAAGTGAAATTCATGGAAAATAACTAAATTAATAAATTTAAAAGCCTAAAAACATTGATTTTGCACAATTTTTAATCGCGGACTACGCGCTGTGAAAATATAATGAAATTAATGATAAAATTGTGCGCGCCCTTGAAGTGCCCTTAATAAAATTAAAACTAAACATCGAATCAACCAACTTTTATTTAACCAAATTTAACGAACCAATTAAGGACTCTCACACATACCCGAAAAACATTACCAAAAACAACCCTCGATTTGCATAATCTCTTCAACGCCCCGCATCCACGCAGATTTCATGCAAGGGTTGCACTGCAATTGACATTAAGGGCCATGTCATGTCAATTTTAATTAGATATAAAACCAGAGAGTTCGCATCTTCCATGGTTTATGAGGACCAGTGTAGTAGTTAAAACTCCAAGCGGGGGTGTGTGCGTCCCGGGGGGGGTGCAGTCCTCTCAATATATCTCCTATCACCCCATAAATGTTTACAATAACAGAAAATGGAAATCATTTGGATAAAGCTCGTCCTGTTGCAAATATACGTAGTATCCATAGTGCGAGGAACTCGACAAAGTAAAATTGGGCAACAAAAAAAAACGAACCGAACGGAAGGTTTTCGGTGGGATCATGCTTACGTAATTATGTTTTGCATTATTTAATATGCAAAAGGGTAGCAGCAGCGCCCTTAATGCCGGGGGATTTAAAATTTTATCTAACTTCTGTCGCCTCTCGTTAAATTAATCTCCCTTCGCTTTGAACTTTATCAAATGTCGTAACTTCAGAAAGAGATTTCGGGTTTACCGTTTTCATACTCCTCGGGTTTTAGTCAAGGAAATTATATTTTTGGGAAAATTAAAAGGGAATTTTGTTGTCAATCAAGGGCGAAAAAATATCGTTTGTATTGCAAAAATATATTTTTTATTAATATTTCATTACTGGTTATACGCGAACGATGCACTCTTCCACCCTTTGATGGATTATGTGACAGAATGCAATTTTTCAGTTACATGAGAGGATTCCGTTCGGTAATTATTAATTAAAACTTACGCAAAATTTTTAATGAGGGCTTTTTTTGAAGCTTTATTAATCGCAACAAATGTTTTTTATGGCAGAGAATATTTTCACTTTGTGATTACTTATTGTAATCTTTGCTTTTAATTTCAATCCGGAAATAAATTGCAGTAAATTAATAAAATAAAAAATAAAGAAGTAAAAGTATATTTATTTTTTTTCAATTTAAATTTTTTAATCCATACTTATAATCGTTTTTTTTCTCTTTCAGGTAAGTGCCGATTTTAATATTAATAACAACTGTAAGACAGGTAAAAGTTTTTTACTATTCACGACTATAAAATTGGTAAAGTTTGTTTGGTATTAAAAACTTAATCTTAAAGAGAACTGTATTAACCCGAAAGAGATTAATAATATGAATAAAAATACAACGAGGCTATGTACGTGCATAAAATAAAGTTTTCCGAACAGGAAACTGAACTATTAGGAAACACCTACAAAATTATTAAAAATTCGAAATAATCTCTTGTTTGGGGAAAGAATCTTGTGTGTGAACTCGAACAGTACAGAGGACGATATCGAACTCGACAGGGCAGTAGCTCTACCCCTATTTGATCCCAAATACCACAAACTAGCAAGAAGTTCAATGTCGAAATTCTAACAAGAAGAGAGTGAAAAATCGGACACGTGTTTAGCAGATATGGACACGGTAATCTACACAAACGGTTCAAAGATGAACTGCGGAGTTAGCGCTGGAGTTTTCTCTGAATCATGCAATGTAGCTAAAAAATTTCAACTCGGGCAGATCCAGTGTCTTTCAAGTCGAAATGCGGGCAATTTGGAAGTTGTGTCAACTAGCGAGAGAAGAAAACAGAATATGGCTGTGGTAGCTGACAGACGACCTCAAAACTAGTTAAGAAATGCTAAGATGAGCTCGAAGGCATAAGCAAAAACATAAACATCCTACTGTAGGTTCCCAGCCATAGGATCTTACAAGGGAACGAGAAAGCTCACGAATTAGCGAGGGAGGGTTCGATCATAGTGGGCCTATTCAGCGGAAGAGGTAGACCTCCTATCAATACGTGGCCAAGAGAACATGACGGTCCTACAACAAAACCAAAACTCATAACCTCCTAAAGCTATCCCGCACAAACCTAGCCAATTTTGTATACGGTGTACTGGTCAATAGTAGAGCGTGCATCAAGAATGGGCATCTCATTCAACCCATTATGACGTGTCAGTAAGGATCCAAATGAAAAAGGAATTACTGTGCACTTCGTGTGCCATTGTCCGGGACTACCCAGGGCCCAGCATACTTCATTTGGCAACCACAAACTAAACGAGCTTTAGGTTCTAGGAGAAGAACGTCCAACGAACTTGGCACAGTTCTTGAATGCTACAAAATGTGTATAAAACCGTAACAAGCCTAATGGTCATGAGAATAAGTGGTATCAAAACGGCGATAATGTGCTAATTAGAGGTCAGCACAGAATATGTGGGCCTCGCCACTTCAACCAACCAATCAACCAGCTCTATCGCCAAGTAGATGGTTTTAGCTAATGCACAATACGTGGTATATACTACAGGGGAGATAGAGTGATTTTATCACCAATATCAACGGCATCTAGAAGAGCATTTGCATGAGCGTCTAAATGTAGAGCTAACCGAGGAATTGGAGTCATCCCAGGCATATCAATAACTGTTCAGATTCATATTGATGGAGATGTTTCCAAAGTTTATTACAACAGCTCCAACTTTAAGGATACCCAAAACGTGCTATAACAAGGAGCACAATCTTCCAAAAGCCCACAGCAGGTTAACCCAGACGACATAGACATTATTGGAACAGGACTGTACAAGACCCTATAGAAGCGTCCAGTCCGTCCGTCATGTCGAACTCGTCATCGTGCATTGTCTAGTAGTAAGCTTAGTTCGAAGAAAAGAATAGAAGACAGGATAGATTAATAAAAGTCTGGAGGGTGCTAAAGGAGGAGGCGATGGACCTGGCGTTTGAACTCCAGAATATTGTACGAGAGAAGAAATTTGTACGGATCTCACTGTAACAAAAATCAAAACAAACCATTTTTGTAACAGGGCTGGATTTCGCAAAGTCGATCTCATCAATAGCAGCCAGCCGATCCAGAGACGCAACCTAACCAGCCGACAAAGGCTGTGACGTTGGCAGTATATCAGACTACCAGATCAACAAGGAAGAATACCGTCCACTGGGTCTAGACCCAAATTGAGCGGAACTTTGGTACCCTATTATTAACCGCTAAAACTGGCGATATGCCTTATTAGGGCTAATCCAAAATATTGAGGTTGCATATCTATCAAAGCAAACCGGCCGGCCTCTGTAGCCTAAGAGTTAAGGCTGTCCGACCACTATATCAAGGGGTCCATGGATCGGTTCAATTCCGCGGCATGGTCCCTCGATTTTCATTTATCCTACCAAGATAACAATTTTCCATCCTGCAATGGTTAAGCGAGGAAGCCATCTCAAGTTCTGTCGCGGTAGTATTGAACGGGAGCCTGCGGGATAAAACCGTGTGTATTGCCTGCCGTTGGCAGTTGTTTCACTCTTCTCTCTACTTTCTTTCCGATTTAGGGAGCATGAATTTGAACTAGTGCAGTCACTCACCAACCTTGGCAGCTGTATAAGACCATCAGAACTCACATATGGATCCGAGATTTGGGTACTTATAAAAAACACTCTTAGCTTCTTAGTCGTGTCAAAAGTAAATTGACCTCAAACAATGTCCCTGGGCTTGGTCATGACGTAGCAAACCTTTACAGGAAATTGCAGACGTTTGATGTCGAAATAGAACTTGCTTTAGATGTCTTTTGCGGAGGAATGTATGGAATGCAATAGCGAACTTTCATTAGAACTTTCATTGGTTCCCCGGCTCAAGTGTCACATTACCTACTAATAAAGCACTAAAGCCTCGTTCACACGGTGACACTGATGTCGTGGCATTTAATGTCGCAAAAGTGTCATCGTCTGAACTATTGAATGTCGCGACATCTCGACGTAGTGACACTAATGCCGCATATCACCTGATGCCGCGGCACTTAACTCATCAGCTACTGCGATACAAGTTCTCCCATTTTTTTACACGAGTGTTGCAACACTATGCATGGATCATGTGAACACTTAGTGCCGTGATAGCAAATGTCGACCACTTTCATGATAATAGATGCCACGGCATCAGTGTCACCGTGTGAACGAGGCTTAACGAGCTCAAAGCGTGGGGATGCCAAACGGTATGAAATCGGCTTGGAATCAAGACCAGTGAAAGATATATACCGAGTTTCCATGGGAGGTCGATTTGAGTTGAGGTTGAGTTGAAATGACACTTCAACTCAACGACTTAACTCTATGCGTTTCCATTTCTGCCTTCCGTCTTCCTCCATATTTCTCCGTCAATTAATTTTATTATAGGTTTTTCTTTAAAAGTATTCATAAAGAGGCGCGACATTTTCAGTTTTTGTACCTTGGCTAGTGTGCCGTTTTTAGTTGCATGCGTGAACTCAGTTCAACCTACCTATTTTCGTTGAGTTGAGCAGAGTTGAAAATCTTTAACGAAAACTCTTAACTCATTCTGTTTCCATGACGTATAACTCGGGTTCAACTCTGGTTGAACTCTCATGGAAACTCAGTAATAGTTGCAAGAGGCTAGCATCGGATTTCGATTATTCACACGAATACGTAACTAAGTTGATATTTAGTGGGGTCTCCACCAGTTTAATAAAATTGTGTTGGGTCGCATTGAACAACTGTGAACGACTGATCGGGAGTCGTTTTTGTAAGTTTTTTCATAAATTCTTGTTATGTGAAACAAACTAGACATCAGTAAACAAGTAATACAGTGAAACAAACTAGATTCTCGCGTCTGTTGTCATATTAGCTCTTGCTACTCTTTTTCTTTTCTTCTAGTTCTTTATTTTGTTTCTCTTAACGTGCCCGGTTACTATAAGACTGCTGCTTTGCCCGGTATAGAGCACTCGTACGTTCATCCTCCAAATTGCATTGACTATAGAAGCAACTTTTCGATCTCTTCATAAGATAAAAGCACCAAAGCTAATAACTTTGTGCAAATCTCGTTGATGCACGGAATCTCGTCTTCTGGACAAATACCTCCTAAGTTCTCACGCATGGCCGGACGTGATCCTTAAGGCGATAGCCCAATCACGACTTTATTCGCGTTTACGCGCGTCAAAGCGTTGACGCACTTTTACGTCGATATTTGATTGTGTGTAAAGCCTCGTTCACACGGTGACGCCGATGTCGTGGGATTTAATTTAGCGACGTAAATGTCGCAAAAGTGTCATCGTCTGAACTATTGAATGTCGTGACGTCTCGACGTCGTGACACTAATGTCGCATATCAAATTTTTTTGATGTTGGCGCCTCGTTACAGCCGTAGCATTATTAGGCCCGGTAGTTGTTCTATTCCATCTGGGTATACCAAGGTTATACCAACGTCTAGATATCCTTACACGCAAGCCTAGTACTTGTAACGCCCATGTACTTACCTACTGATATTCCTTTGACTCATTGCTATTCTCATGCAAGCTGTGAGTGGCGACGTACTACCTATACTATATATGATCTTCTGACTAGCCTTTAGACAAAAGTTTCATATTTCCTTGCGGAGAATCAGAATCCGTGAAAAAAATGGGGGTTGGCATTTGAAATTTAAGGAGCACCCCCACTCCTTGCTAGTGGGGGGTGAGTTGGTAAGGCAGAGATTTGTGTGCAAACGACTCCACCCTCTAAGTTGAGCAACTTTCGCCCGAAAATTTTTCACGAAAACCTTCCCTTCCGGAAATATCGGACCTGTGCCGGACTTTTACCACACCCTGCTTATTGCACGTTACTTCGCCCATTCCGCTGAAGACTTACCAGTTCGACACATGTTAAAACACTTGTTCTAGTTGTGCAATTAAAAAAAACATATTGTTTTAATTTTAACTAAAGTTTTACACTTCATGATATTCCAAAATAACACGAACTTCTTGATCAGACCTCCTCGTACCTTTGAGAACAACATCAGCATTCATACGTAACAACTTTGTTTCAAGTTTTCAATACAAAATTCTCTTCTCACAACTTCGGCAATTTTCTTAATTTTCGTTCATTGCGAATCAAACCCGAAAAGAACACAAAAAACACAGATAAAATAATAAAGTTGATAAATAAAATAGTGAAAAGCGCGCTGGGGGGGGGGGGGGGGGTAGAAAACAGTTTTTTTTTTTAATCTAAAGTCAATCCAAGAAACGGCAAATAGTAGTATAGTGTGTGGCTGTGAACCGAGGGAGAGTGGATCACCTCCGAATTTCCTTCTTTCTCCATGAAAATGAAGTTAAAAAGTTTCTGCTTCTCTTCAAGGAGGGAAAACTTCTTCCATGGATCTTTTAATTTTTTCC
Source organism: Thereva nobilitata (assembly GCA_963855945.1). Taxonomy (NCBI): domain Eukaryota; kingdom Metazoa; phylum Arthropoda; class Insecta; order Diptera; family Therevidae; genus Thereva; species Thereva nobilitata. The sequence goes on from OY979695.1 coordinate 165,569,974, forward strand.
TTTTTGTGTTTTCTAAAGGGAAAGTTTTTATTATTGGTGTATATATTTGGAGTATAGTTGGTGAATTTGTTGTTTTTCCCCTTGGTGTCTTGATATCTTGAAAAGTTTTGTGAAGCAGCGGCGGCGGGAGACAGAGGGGTGGGATAGTTGTAAAATCTAGTTTAAAGGGATGTAAATTTTGGTTTTATTAAGTTTTCCTTGGATATTAACTGAGGAATCTAATTAGAATAAAAGTTGTTTTATTTTTTTTATTTATGTTTTTTTTCTGTAGATTATATCGAAGGATGCTTTTCTTAATTCATGTGAATGGAATGGAAATGAAAACTTAAACTCAGCGAATTGCTATTTTAGTTAGTCTTATTCTTGGCTTAACAAAACTATTTTAAAGAAAAAGAAATTCCTGCAATACCGATTTATCCCAAAATGTTTCAGATTATAATGGTAATCCTTGATTCGTGATGTTGAAAATCCATGTTGATGTTTATGGGTCTTACTATGCTTAAACATCAATATGCTCTGTCATATTTCTCCCGAGTTAAGCCACACTTTTGGAAACTCGCACTTGTATAATCTCTACTGGAAAAGGTAATCCCGACAGCCTCTTCAACTACCGTACAAAATCAATTACTTCTACTCTCTCCATACCCATGGAGGGTTATGGGGTATCTAGAAACCATGTCAGTACAATAGGAGAGCTTTAGACGAAAAAAGTTTCTTTAACGATCTTGTAGTGTGTCTTACAGAACGTCTCCACCGAAGTTTACATCAATTTGGTCCCTCCATGTAAAGGTAATACTGCTTGGACTCCCCCAGGGATCAATTCTATCACCTAATTTATTTTTAATCTTTATAAGGCTTAACATTAACCAACGATCTGCGATGGAATGTCCAAAAAACACCAAATTGCTAAACAATCATCCCAGTGTCTGATATTTCTTAAAAGTTGATATTAATAAGAAATTCTTTCAAAAGTAGAACACTTCGACTATCAAACAATTTTTCGGCCTTCGAGATAAGCTTGTTTCTAGACATTGCACCACGACGTGACCAACAACGTGACAGACTGGTAGCACAAAGAGTAATTCCTAAACTTCTTCTTCTTTGATGAGTTATTGGGCCCAAAATTACTGCGGCCACTTCACTTGGCCTATTATTCTGCACCTTATATCTCATTTTTGTAGGCCAGACCGCTTGAACAGGCTCAGCAATCTGTCTTAGCCGCGTTAAGAAACGGTGCACAAAGGAAGAGTTTAATGTTGGCCAACCCAGACCCGAACATTTTTTGGGGTTTTTTTACGAGGCAGTGGTGTGAGTCTTACATCGGTCTAGCAGTAGACATGTGACCGCCTGTCTAAAACCCCTGCCTAAGACAGGAGATACCGCTGCGGTACACACCCAGATGTTAGACTACTGAGTAAACTCACCAACCCCTTTGCTTGACGTTCGAGTCCAGATCGGTACGAGGCGTAAAGGCATTACTTTCGCCTGGCGTTCATCAACGTGAACCTTAAATAGGTTCATTGTGGGGTGCTACACGAAGACTCAAGAAGTACGAAAAAACCGGTTTTATAGGAAAGAAACGAGAGAAGATGAGGGAAAGAAGGACGCACGTGACGAAACTTTAACGAAAGAATTTTCATCCAAAAATTTCCTGGGTGAAAACTAACTCATACGCACATTTATTTCTCTTCTCCCTTCTGAGGTGTAAACAATGACCGCAGTAAATACACACAATCAAAGCTTTCATGTAGGATAAAGGATTAATCTAAGCTGAAGGCAGCCTCGTGTAGCATTAAATGACGAGACTCAAGTCCGCTTTCAACCGACTTCTGGAGTCTAAGTGTAACACCCCATATTGAAGGTGCTCACCAGGACCTGTGACCTACTTTCTCACTACCCTCACTACCCAATTTACTAGCTACATAGTGCCCGCAGTTGCATCGGAAGCTGAACAGCACTCTTCTGCCAGAAGCTTCTGCCTTTCCGTTTTGTGGATTTCTAGCATTGTCTAACCAAGGAACCACCACCTAATTCGCCATTGCATCACGGCTGCTATCTCAACTAGCATTTCTTTGTCTTTCTCTGCTTCTTTGCGCTTCGTATTGCTTCTTAAGCCACTGATGGATTGCCTTCAGCGTCACTTCCACCATTCTCCACACATCCTCCTTTTTGGCTGTTTCCAGTAACGTCCTGTGTGCAAATCTCGGGCATTTAAAAAGGACATTCTCCGCGTCCCCGTTATCGTCGAGGCATTCTTGGCGGAACGGTGAGCGATCCAACCTAAGGCGGTGAAGGTATGCCTTATAAACTTCATGCCCACTCAAGAACTGCTTGAGGTAGTAACTCACTTCCCCATGTTCCCTCACAACCCATTTCTCTACATTTGGTAGGAGTCTATGGGTCCATCGGCCGTTACTAGACTGGACCCACCTCCTTTGCCATGCTGCGATGAGCCGAAAACCGTCGTACCGACTTAGGTTCTCTTCTACCTTGGATGTTCCGGGTCGTACAAGCTTCTACTAGTACTCTTCGCCGCCAAAATATCGATGGGGGTCATTCCTGCTATGACACATGCTGCTTCATCGGACATAGTACGGTATGCACAGCATGTTCGAGGGGCAGTAATTGCTATCAAAAACACGCACGAAACCATCTCCTTGCACTTCAGGCCCCCGGAGTGGTGCTGTAATTTAACAGAAAAAGCTCTGAAATTTGATGACATTCGAAAAATCTCGGATTTCGAAAATTTACCCATGAAAATCATTGTGTGAAATCATTACAATTAATCCTGGATTTTTTCCTGGATAATCTAGGTTGAAGTTTATGAAAAAATCTCGAATAACAATTATCTCTGTTTAAGTTTATGGACCTTATCTTTCAAAAACGCTCTGTCATCACTGTAAAATTCAGTATTTTAGTTATGTGGTGACCATTTAATAAAGACTCTGCTCCCCTCTCGTCTTTAGTAAACTTTACTTACTTAATTACTTTAACGGCTGGGCAACATGGATCCGGTTTTGGCCTCTTGCAACTGTTCTCTAAACCGGTCCCGATTCTGAGCCGATGTTATCCAGTTTGGCTAAGCTCTGGGTGTTCTGGTCTACGCCATCCTTCCTGCGGAGGACTCCCTAGTGCTGGCACTCCATAGACTTTATTAGGTTTTATTTGTGTTTTGTGTTTTATAGATTCGAATAAACAAAGCAAATTAAATATAAACTTTAATAATATCTCCATTTTCCCACAAAAGAAAAAAATAATTTCCTTCAATAGTTTCAGAAGACCAAAAGGCGTCAGCAATAGAATTAAAAATTTTACAATACAATTCCCACAAACTCGTAAATCTTCCTACAAAGAGCACATTCTTTAGTAGATCTTCTCTCGTCCCATAAATGGTAAGAAATCACAGCTATGAAAAGATGCTGAAAAGGGCAAGCCCATTCCGTTCTATCCCACAGGCATCACCTGCAATAGTCATTAAATGTGTTCCTCTTTTTATTTATCGCTTTTTATCTTTCCCCAGAGACTATGAACCGCACTGAAATTAAACTTTTATCGCAAACTGTTGTAATCAACGCTAACAATAAGGTCCCTTTGCCCCATCCCTCTGGCTTCGTTGGCTCCGCAAATTAACACTGCCCTACTCTACTGCTTCGGCCGTCGGTCGTCGGTAATTCAGCCCGTGGACCCATGGCTCATCTTGTTCTTTTCATTACACTCGAACTTAATAATAGAAAGTCATAACTCGTCGTAGTCGCATCATTAATTCATTCTCCATCAAATCTTTATGGGCTCAGACTCCCTCGGTCGATGCTAGTACTAAAAATGACGGCCATCTTGGTCCCAGGACCCTATATATTAAGCGATTGTCTATCCTGGCAAAGTGGGTTTTTTAGTGGGGGTCTTCTGAGTCATTTTTACTACTTTACTGTGTTGACGTCCACGCTCGCTCTCCTCCCAGAGTCCTGGAATGATACTGTCAACAGTGTTGCCGCCATTCCCCTGCGGATGTGACTCCCTTCGATCCGTGCTCGGGGGAAACTACTATACAGAACACAATCCCGGCCCTGAAGGAACATAATAAATTCATTTAAAGTACAAAACTTAAGTGTCGTCTCTCTACACTGATCTGAATTCCAAATGCACAATTTAAGTGCGAAGATTGCGCGTTTGGGGGCGGAGGTCGGTCGGGGTTGGCCCGAGCGGGCAAGGAATCCGGAGCTCCGCCAAAAGTCAACGACACCCGCTTACCAATTCAGTTCACGTCAAATTTTATTGTAATTTTATGCCTTAATAAACGTCTCGGGCCGCCGATGATGTGGGGATGATGTGAGAGACTCCACTCAACAGGGGATTACGGACTGAATTATCATCATCGACTTCGGCTTCGTCCCCTTTCCCCGCTTAATTATGCTTTTGTGGATTCTAACATTTGCTGGGATTCTTCCACGGATCGCTTTGCACAAAATCTCGCTTTTTAGGGAGCGATAACGATCGGTGATTTTGTGAATATTTTTATCACTAATATATTTTGTTCGATATTGAAAATCATAACTTACCCAAACTGACATTTCTTCTTGATATTTAATATATTTTATTTTATTTTTATTTGCACCTCAATGACTGCATTTCGTGCTTGCTTGTGCCCGAGTCTTTATAAATATCAAGAAAACATGTATTTTCTGAGGTTAAGCGTCTCCACTAAAAGGTAACACCTCAATAATTCCGAAATAACTTCAAATCTTATGCAGACACGTTCACAATGATAAACAGCCAAATTTAAGCTGACATTCATGACGTTCCATGAAGATATTCTCATAACTCGGGTGAAATGGTGACAGGCGAACACCGATGCATGAATGTTGGTAGTTAAAAAGTGCACATTTTATTGAATCAAAATCAAAGCTAATAAAAAATTATGACAGTGAAATGCGCATGCGTAGAAGAGAAGTACAAATGCGTAACGCATGCAAGTCATTAGGTCATGCGCGGGTTATCATAAAAGGTGAGGTAATAATGGTCTGTCGCAGTCGCTGGAGCGAGTGACACGTTATCGTCTTTGTGGAATCTTTAGTTCCAAATGAGGGAATTTTGATTCTTTCTTTAGTTACACAAGGATAACACGATGAAATTGTAGATGTAACATTTTTTTTTTGTGGATGATATCGAATTTGAAATACATTTTATTTTTGAAAGTAATGCTAAAGGTAGGTGTGATCTCATCTTTAAACGATTGAAAAAGAAGAATGAAAAGGTCACAGGTTTTGGGTTGCAAATTGAATATCAAACTATGTTAATCAGCTAAAAAAAACTCATCACAAAAACAAATAACTCAAAAATATATTGAATATTGGAATTATTGTGAGAAGGAAGAATGCGATTTTGTAACATGCTATTAATGTAAGCTACTGTAGCATTTGGAACAATGTAGTTTGCATACACTGAGGTGAAAAATTCACGCAGGAATGTGCATGAAGCGCAGATGGTGTTTCTTTTGAGCTCGATGTTTCCTCATTAGTAGAATTGGTTGACTTAATTCATGTGGCAGTCTAATGTTCGTAGTTAGGATAGTTCATGGCCTTGGTAACTTCTAGGTGAAGGCGTCCGACTCCCATTCTAGAGTTTCGGGTTCGTTTGCTCACAGTGATAGGGTACTCTTTTTATCATATCCAGTGATATGCATTGATTTAACTTCTTTATTAAGGATATCCCTAATAAAAGGCTAAACATGACAGTTTCGTGATATATATTTTCAGAAAACACTTCTTTTATTTCTGAAAATTCCGATCAATCTCCTGTAGGGTTTATACGACCAGACAAAACTTACCGGTAATCGTTAATTCTCTTTTGAAGTCCGATTGAATGTCACACGATCTTTTACACGAGCGAACTCGCAACGAATGAACTAATCAAAACCGATTGGCTTTTTGTTGTTGCGTTGTGAATTTGTCATTTGCTTTCTTGTCCTTGCAACATCAAAAACGCAGGAACTGTCAAGTTGTTCGTTTCGTTGTCCGCTGAAAATGTCCATTCAAATTGTCTTGTATTTGATCGTCCTCTCTCACCCTCTTCTGTATAAACCCAGTTCGTCCGTTCCTTTTGTCCGGTCGTGTAAACCCGGTCAAAACTAACTGCAATGCCACGCGTTTTCATCCCAATGTATCCAGGACCATACTTTCTCATACTAAAATGCCCAAAACTTACATTTTTTAAAAGTATGACCTCCTACATTTTTTCCCATACAATCTTCATTTTTTATCTGGAAAATGAAAACAATCATGGTGTCAGCCTCCGTCACCTAGGGGCTAAAATACTATCTATGTGAGGACTGCCATCGCTGAGGTTCTAGATTCGATTCCATGCAACGGCGTCCCATTCATCTCTCGCTTGCCATATCGCCTGTAATCACAATTCTGTCGTGGCAATATTAGATGGAAGCTGATGGACTAAAACCTGGTTTTAAAGTTTGTAGTTGTTTCAATTTGCTCGCTTTTATCTTCTCGACTACAACATACTGTTCGACATTGAACTCTTGATATAATCGTCGTCCTTCTGAGTCTGAGTCGTTTAGGTAAAAATACCATTGCAGTCTGTAGAGTGCATCAAAAAAATCCGGGCAAACTTAAATTTAAATTACTGTTTTGTAGAATGAGAGTTTCATTTTTCTGTGCCCAAATCTTGAGTGCATAAAAAGCTCTCATATGCATGGACAGAGTTTATTACAACGTGTATCCAGACGCCTCAGAGCGAGAATGGAAAATCAATAGAGGATCATACAAGCTAATTGGAAATGTGATGATTTATTCAATTTTTGATCTTATAGGAGTTTGGAAGTACTCACATAAGATGATACCTGATATAAGATTTCCAACTTACAATCCGGACTATTGGATGAATAATTTCATCTCATCTTGATTTGGAATACCTGTTCGTTATATCGCAAATCCTCATTCAGTCAATGATAGTTGTTGGATGATAAGAGATGAGTGAACCATTAGTTCTAAATCATTCATTGAAACAGAAGTGGGCTGCTATTATACAAACCGTAGGTACAATGCAGAGTACGAGTATAATAAACAAATTCTTGGTAAGTTCGTCGAAAGGATGTGTGGTGTGGTTGAGGCTTGGTAAGATAGGTTGCCAATTTGAAAGATGTAAGATTTGAGACTCTAAGCAAAGTTTTCTTTGTCGATTTCAGTCTAGCTTCGGTTGTTGGCTTGGGGGTAAGGCGCCCGACTACCATCCCAGAGGTCCGTGGTTAGAATCCACTCTGCGGCATGGTCCTTTTTTTCCATTTTTTGCAACCTAGATTAACTTTTCTTCTTTCTTGCCTTCCCTCTTTGCAGAAATATTCCTTGCCCTGCTCTGTTCTGGTATCGCTTGAAAGCAAGTAACTAATTTGCTGTTCAATTACCGAAGTTAACGTTCTGTCGCGTTAGTATTGAATGGGGAGCCTGTGGAATGTGTTGGTGCTATCGTTATCAGTTCTTTGACTCTTCGCTCTACTACCTTTTCGATTAGAGGTTGCTGTTCGACATTGCACTCAATGAAGCACCGTCGACACTGCAAAGGGGATTAAGTCTGAGCGTTAATCTTTCAAAAAACAATTCCTATAGTTTTGAAGAGCACTTAAGTAATCACTATTGGATGGTACAAGGCATGTCCAGAAAGTAAGTGTACTAGGGCCCTCACGGGCAGAATGAATTTTTTTTGCTATTATGGTAACACAGCCGTGTAGCCTAGCTCCTCCATGTCGAACGAGCCCAAGATGGCGTCAGTATGACTAAAACTGTGGTTACAGCAACATGTCTCGTGAACATTGTTGATAAAATCTGCCGCCACGTGCGAAATTCGTAGCGTTATCCGTTATCTCGTTGTGAAACTCCAGAGTTTTTAGAGCGGTATGAACTTGAAAGTGATGATTTTCTGCACTCTATTGGGGATGAAACTTGGGTTGCCCACTATACCCCTGAAACCAAACGACAATCCTCCCAATGGCGTCACACCTCATCACTGCAGGGCCAACCCAACAAAACAACTTTTGGAGTCGTTCGGATGGGACGTTTTGAACCACCCCGCGTATTCCCTTGACCTGGCGCCTTCAGATTATCTTCTGTTGACCTGCTTGAAGATGCACATGGATGGGGAAAATATTTTAACTGACGATAAAGTGAAGGGGAAGGTAAACAAATGGGCAAAGGAGTTGGCCGCAGAGTTCATTGACCAAGACATCAAAAATTGATTCCTCGTCTCACTACGTACATCGAGAGGGATGTTTATAAATAAATTATTTAAAACGTACAAAAATCGAGTACACTTACTTTCTGGACATGCCTCGTAGTATCAGAATTTGATATCGTTTGTTTTTTTTTTTTTTTGAAGTGAAGTATTATGATAGGGTAAAAACTTCCCATTGCTTTAGGTTTATAGTGCCAGTGTCAGTAGATTTATTAACATTGACTGTTTTGAAACGTGTGTGCATATCTAGCGAAAATCCTGCCTATTGTGCCTCCATACCATGCTTTAAAGTTATGGACTAAAGAAATATTTGAGGCTAACAGAGTTACTGGTGGTAAGTCGATCTTGTATTTCTTTTGTTATAGCCTCTCTTTGTAATAGAAGGAATCGTGGCTGGAGTGAAATTCTTCTTGGTTGTAATTCACCAAAAACCTAGAAGTGTTTACTCGTAGCAATAATACTGAAGATTTCACTCAACAACCTGTTATCAAATGATGACTTAACTTACATGATCATAGATTTGCAAGAAGTTAAAGCTTCTTTATTTTCTTTGCGTTCATATATTATCGTCCGATCAAACCACATATTTAATTTATGTAGGTTCAATATTTTCAGCAATGTGGAGAAAAAACAAATCATTCCAATGTGTAATGTTAGTTTTGGAGAGATCGACAGGTCTTACGTCTTCACAACAAAAGCCGTGTTTTTTTAATGAACTATATAGGTCTTCGATCCAGTTCATTAAAAAAACGACAAGGGAAATTTCACTAAGTGCCATCTTCAGTGCTTTAAATATGTTAAAATTAATCCGAAGTTGCGTGTCAGTAAACAACTGTAAAGCAGCATTCACATTGGCGTGTGCTAGTGGGCTAGTGGTTAGTCCCTGGTTAGTAAGTACTGGCAAGGCTGAGGTTAGTTATAAGTGAGTAGATGTTCAGACGCAGTTCAGTGTAGACAGGTTAGTGTACTAGTTGTGGGTATCAATCAAAACAAAATTTGCTTAATCAAAGTTTCCACTGCTGCCTGCCGCTTTTGAGTATTTCTGTAATCTACAAAATCATTGTCCCACAAACACTCAAAGCCCCTATATAATTCTAAAAACTTAATTGTTTCACTTTCTGCCCACTTCATTTTCAAGTAAAAAAAAACAAAACAATTTTCAAAAAATCAGAAATCACTTCACAGAAAATCGTAAATTACTTGTCAAATAATCGTTTACTAACCCACGTGTCATTGTTCGCACGAGGCGAGTTAAGTGGTTAGTTTAGAGAAGTGGAGGATAGTGGGCTAGTAAATAGCCCCCTAGGCTATCTACTAGCAAGGGCACTACTCACCAGGTTAGTGAACTAACCAAGACAGTACACTAGCATAAGTGTTCCAACGAGGCGTGTACTGGCATACCAGGCACTGGCAATAACCAGTAGCCAACACGTACTAACCCTTTGTACTCGCCAATGTGAACGAGGCTTTACACGAATTCCCCTCTAGAAAATAATGAATAAGTTTCTAAAAAATAAATTATTTGTTTCCTCATGCCTTCAAATTTGCTCTCGTCACTTCTATGTTGTTTTTATTTTAAATGACGTTTTTCCGACAGCCGGTAAGTATGCTACATTCCGAAAAGAAAGGGAAATTTTGAAATGTCCCAAGACCTGGATAAAAACCTGGATAAAACCTGGGTTTTCAGATTTGTATGGGGAAGAACTATATAGTTCATTAAAAAAACACGGCTAACGATACCGTTCCAGTTAATCTTTCAAAAAAAACAAATAAGTTCTAACCAGTTGCCAGACAGTTGCTTTTCCAGCTCGAATTTCTGTGTCAATTTTAGACTATCGAAATTGTTAAGGTTAAAGCGTCCGAATTCTGTCGTAGAGATCGTGGGTCGAGGCCCCATGCGTAATTTAATCTTTCTACTAAAACTTTTCGTGTCTCGTTATATTTCCTTCATAAATCTTCTTGTTTTAAAGAAATTACAATCTAACCGAAATTTGGCCGACGTTCAAAGTCAAGTAGCATATGCTGCGGAAGAATTGCTAATTATTTATTTATTTTTTCTCATATTTTTTGATTATGGTTTTACTGATCAACATCACTCTATAATGGAACTATGGACAATATAAAAACAGGTCAACCTCTGAATTCAAGTTCCGTAGATTGATTTTAAGTGTTTCTTTGTTCTGTTATATAAAATCAGGAAAGCTACGCCAGTCCTAATATAAACGACAATCCCCAGTAGACAAAAAATCCCACAAAGCTATTGATTACTTTTTTGTATACTACATAAAGACCAACAAAATTCAGTTACCTTGCCTTTTCACGCATTAAGGTTTTATTTACCCTACAAAAAACTCAACAATTTAAAATTCCTGTAAAATATGACCCTGTAAAAATGCATGCAGCTATAAAACAAAAAAAATCAATTAAATTTTAACCTTTTGCAAATTAATAAATGAAAATATCCATTCATACCCACCTCAAATAAAATGTCACAGAAGCAATCAAAAATTCAATTTTATTACATTAACTATTCATAAGCAATACTTAAAATGAAAGTGGGTGAAAAAAAAAGTCGTGTACGTTTTTATAGTAGGCGAAAAAAAACCCTATTCTGCACAGCTCGGCCCAATTTCCATATATCATTCCTTAGGGACTTATAAAATATCAACCCTGCAAACCACACTACAGGAGAGAGACGCGCTGCTCTTCGAGAGTCTTCGTCTAGTTGTGTTTTTTGGTAGAAAAAAAAATCAAAAAAAAAAAAAAGCAAAAAAAAAATACAAAATAAAAAAAAATGTAAGAAGCGAAGGGACATTAACGTAAGAAAAAAAAGGGCGACGGAAAAATGTAAATTTTGAAAGTGAAAGGAATTTGAGAAATTGAATTTTATTTATTTACACCGAATGTTGTCCCACTTGTGACGAAGGGAGCTTCTGAAGGAGGCAAAATTAAACCCCACCAACGAATAAGAAACGGCATAAGCACTACCAGCAGTAACAGCAGATATATGTATATAAGGGATGAAAGTCAACCAACAGAGATACCCCCTCCAACTTACCCATCTGCCCATCCGCGTCACTCGACGCACCCTTACTCACTCTCGAGCTTCCATTCCATAATGAATGAAAAATTTGCATAAAAATTCATTCTCGGCAACAGACGTCACACTGCACGAAAAGATATAAGGTGCCTTTCGGAGAACACCCTGTCATCAAAGTTAAATATACTTAAGGAAAAGCCCAACGAGAAAAGTATGTCCTGATGACAAGTAAAGGAACTTGGTAAGAGTCCTTTCGCTCGTTTCTACAATGCTCTCGTCGAGGAATGGTTCATTTTTTTCACATTTCTCTTGCCTCGTTCTCTTTTGCCGTGTGCCTTGTTATCAGGACGACAATAGACAAATGGTTGTGGATATTAATGCTGTGTGACTCCTTAAGAAGGACAAATTAGATGGATGATGTGGAAATTAAATGCACACGCCCCCCCAAAGTATAGTAGTAGTATTATCGTACATTTCCGTGCATGAAGGAAGCCCCCTCTAGGCTCTAAAGGCTCAAAGTGCTTGTCAGTGGTTCTATAACAGCGAAGAGAAATGTAGGAGTGGGTATAGGAGCAGTTGAGCCTGGTGGTGGTGTGTTATACACAGAAATAAAATAAATGAGGAGGCAACCATTTGTCCCTCATAAGCACTTGAGAAGGAGGGTGGCTTTATATAGTATATTCTTCTATATATACACGTATATATAGAAGCTAGTACGGTCTATGGCCTATCATCAAGTAGCCGGGAAGGTACAATTTGACAAGCTAAGAAAGTATTTTATATGGACGTCGTATCCTTGTCCATTTCCGGGTGGAAACACAGCTATTTGTTACATTTTATTCGTTTGTCACATTTGAACCAAAAGGAATTTATTCATTGGTGTTGTGACATTCTTCCTAATCTTAGATTTATTGCATGTCGTCTACCGTCTAGTATCGTACAGCAACAGTAGATCGTTATGGGTTGACGACTCCTCCACATTAGAACGGAAACGATGTACCAAACTTAAGGAAAAAACTTCTCTCCTTCAGCTTCTGCTACAAAAAAAAGGTCCTATCGAAATTTCTGGCTTCCATAATCATTACCTTCTTGTACGTTTTTCATTAAGCCCATCTGCCACCCCTCCCCCCCATACAGCCTCCACATCCTTGCTGGTGGGACTGTGTACCATCTCTTTCCGACCGTCATCATCAGCACTCTCTGTCTGTCTGCTCATCATAAGTGCCACGTAATGATGTAAAGTTTTGTTGACATTCAACTCAGCATCTCTGTTAATGAGTTTTAAGCTTTTCGGGCCGAGGCACACGTATACACACTTGCAAGCACATTAGATATCATATCCTTTCGACCATATAAGCACCTTCCATACCCTCGCACGAGCACATACATATATCGCTCGAAATCCTTCACCCTTTGGAACTGTAAAACGACAAATGCGCCACTGACGACGACAATGAGACACAGAAGAAGGGTGGAAAAGTGTTAAGGATTCTGTGATGCTGTGTGATGATGTTTATTTATTTTTGGTTATTTTTCCCCCTCTCCCCTCTATCGTTCTGAGGGTTTTTTCACTGTGTGCACTGTGTAACAACGGGGTGGCTGGGTGGGGTGGCATCATACAGGGAGCTGTATAGCAACATTTGCCCCTAATATCCTTAATATCCCTTCCAAAAACTTTGATTAGTCGCTGAATATCTTATGAACGTGATGTAAACGAGAGAATTTTGTCAGCAACTGGTTAAATGGTTGTTGATCTCTGCACCTTTCCGGCTTCAAGTTAATTATGTGAATGGGGTTGATGTTTCGTCGACGGGGGGTGTGGTTGTCGGCGGCGGGGTTGATGAGAGAGATGATGGGGTTAGGGTTAAGGCGCGATGGGCATGGGGGTGATTGTGCTTTAAAGAGCACCCAAAATGAAAAATGCTGAGCTAGCGGAACGGATATGGGTTGTTGGCATGCTGTTGACAGATAAGCGGCGGATATATGGGGAGGGGTTGAGGAGGGGGGTTTAGGGGTTTTCGGATTTGATTTAATTTTCTAAAATGTAAATCGAAAAGATAAAATTTTTCGCTTAGTGATGAAATGGACGCGGGGAGGGGGGTGGATGTGTGCGTGATGGTGCTTTTTAAATTATGCATAAAATTAGGTGAAATTTATGTTATTGATGACTTTTAAGTGTGAAAATGGTATGAGATTTTCGCGAATAAAAGGGTGACATGTGTGCAAGAGTTATTTACTTTAGGAATATCTTCAAGCATTCCAAGGAGAGCACTTTTAGTGCTATCATTTATTTAAGCTGTTTTTGTTACATTCAGAGAAAGTTTTATATCTTTTATGTTATTTACATAAGCTGTGACGTGGCAGGTTTTGTTAATATATGGCATCGCAATCAAAGTTTACTGCGCGACACAGCTCAATCGGCGCCTTAGCTAAAGGTTTATCGCTAGTGGCTTAAATCGGTGTAATTAATTAGGATACCATTTCTCGATTAGTACCGGCCAACCTTAATATCCTAGGCTTAACAATATCGACTGCCAACCCAGAGGTCCGTGGTTCAAATCTACTCCATGGCATGCTCCGTCATTTCTCCCACTTAGATAACTTTCCTTCATTTTTGTTTGTTGTAAGTTCTTTCACTCTTCTCCATATTTGCATTTCGAGCTTACGAAACGGCATTGCGTTCAATGGGGGGTGCTACACAGGAGACTAAGACGCACTGGTGAAACCGGTTTTATGGGGGAGAAACGTAAAAAAGAAAGGGGAAAATGGCCTACTTTCCCTTTTCTTTTCTACGTTTCTCTCCCATAAAACCGGTTTCACCAGTGCGTCTTAGTCTCCTGTGTAGCACCCCCCAATGATCGAACCGTCGACAGTGCAAAGCAAATCTCAATGAAAAAGCTTGTACAAAGACTCGGTCCGCCTGACCGTCTCTGACCCATTTTCATCTAGGAAATTACTATGGCATGCTCTTAACTATATCTTTATGTATCTTCAGTCAGGAGACCAAAACCTGAGAAAATGGTCCAGAAGTTCAAACAGACCTAATTTTTATTTCAAAACGCTGGAAATTCGGAGATAATGCAAGGAGGTGTAGAAAACCATGCAGCCGCAAAAAGGGAACGAATTCGGAAACCTAGTCCGTGAGGCGACAGTAGGTGGAGCAAAATGTAAGCGCCTCTTCCTTCGAGATGAGCTCACAGGGATTCCTAATAGATTCGGGAGCAGACGTCTCTATAGTCCCGTTATGCTGCGACGATCAAAAGGATACGCACTCTCATCACCAACTGTACGCCGCGAACGGAACACCAATCTAGACGTAAAGCACCAAGCGTATAGGCCGTGGCCTTTGAAGCCAGGTCGGCAGGCAAGGCCCGATGGAGGCCACATATTACTCAGTCTGACAGAGGGATGGAAACTTGAGGCAGCCGCCTGAAAGGCCGTGGCCTGCAGGCCACCTCATGATTTCCCGCAGACGCACAGGCGAAGACGACGGAGTAGCGTAGCAGCGACTGAACCAGAAATAAATTCCGCCTGATTGAACTTTTTTTCACTCATGGTCTCCATGAATACTTCAGACTGAATAGAAGTTCAGATCGTGGGCGCGGACTGAAGATAAATTCCCATACACATAAAGATTTTTGTTAGCTTTCCTAGACTGCAGGCGACGGCCTGCCGGCGGCCGGTAAGTGTATGGTGATACTTGGTCTCAAGGCGAAAAACCTTCAGGCCACGGCCTGCCGGCGGCCTGTATGTGAATGGGGGCCTTATCACGCTGAGCTTAAGCCTTCTTAACATTTGTGTCCTTTCATTTGTGTCCTTTTTTTATTTCAATTAGTACGTATACATGATGAGTTGAACTCAGGTTGAACCCGAATCCAACTACATGTAGACGCGGGTCCAGTTGAGTTAAGGGCGACTGAACTCGACTCAGCTCTGCTACCTGGGTTGAGTTGAAATTATGCATATGGACCCGAGTGCAGTAGTTGAGTAGTTGAATTTAGTTGACAGCATTATCTCTGTGTTTTGTTTGTGATATTTGTCGATAGTCGAAAAATTCAACTCAACCTCAACTCAACTATTCAACTCATCATGTATACGTAGTAAATACGACACGACAATAATATATGTTGGTGTCGGTGTCACTGTGAATATTCTCTCCGACAGTTTAGCGGAGGGATTTTATTCCGACACGACAATAATATTTGTCGGTGTCGGAATTAGTGAAAATACTCCGACAGTTTAGCAAAGGGATTTCATTCCGAGACGACAATAATATTTGTCGGTGTCGGTATCCACTGTAAGGCCCGATACAAATAATCGTGCCGTTGCTATTCCAGTCTCATGCCAATCTCGGTCCAGTCAAATATTTTTATAGGAAAAGTATTCGGCGTATTCACCCTTTCACTCTCGTTAAACCTCCGTGCCAATCACACTCCGATATCAATCAATCCAGTACATGCAAAATATTTTAAAGAAAAATAAAATGGAATTTCATTCCGACACGGCAATAATATTTGTCGGTGTCGGTAGGTATCACGGTAAATATTCTCTCTGACAGTTTAGCGGAGGGAATTTATTCCGACACCACAATAATATTTGTCGGTGTCGGTCTCACTGTGAATTCTCTCACCGACAGTTTAGGGGAGAGTTTTGGTGTCTGTCTCATTAAGAACAGAGGGTGAGCCTCTTGGATTTTCACCATCCAAAGTCCACGTTGCTTTGCGTATCTTCGAAAATGGACAAGAAAATGAAGGGTTTCTAAATTTTCCATTTCGCTTTTCGTATGCTTTTTTCTTTCTTTTATAAACTCTCTTTTCTTCTTGTCTAATTCTGTATTCTTGTTCTGCGTATTAGGTCTGCTCTCAATAGTACTATTGAGACATAAATCTTGTTAAAGTTCAGTATAGTAAAATATAGTAGAAAATTTATTTGGTGATTAATAATGTTGAATATGGGATGCTAAGTATGATTTAGTACGGTATACTTCAGTGTTCTAACAGCTCATAATGTTCTAAAAACTATTCACAGTCCATTTATAAAATACCCAGAATTTTACCTCCCATCAAAAATTGATTTATGTCACTCACAATAACAATTTCAATATTTCATACAAGCTTCAATCTGGCCAGGATGCACACCAGTTCTGCATAATGTTGTCCAATTAGCGTCACCATTAATCAAGTTCTGAAATAAGTTTTCGAAAAATTCTGCCGAAATGGACCTTCTCCACCTTTCAACTACCCGTGGATCCTCCTCCGTGCAGTAATTAAGCCGACTAGAACTAGATCTCTCCTCTGTGCTCCATATTCTCTCTCGCCGAGAAGCGCGATATTTTGCACAAAAATTAATATTTAGCAGATATTAACCGGGCACAGTCTTGGGGCGAAATTAGCCGGTCATCAGCTGTCAGACATAACGATTTCAGCCCAGTTTTCCCACGTGAATGCCAAAAACAACTCCTTTCAGCGCTGCAACATGGCGGATGGACAGAAAATTGTTCCATAATTAAAAATTGTTGCTATTCTGGATGCGCGCTGCATTGGGAGCTTTAATGTCCCACAGAAATCCACCGTGCATTCGTAAGCCGTCGTCCGGAATACAGCTTGTGGATCTTCACGGTGGGGATTGCAATTATAAGGGGGGGGGAGGTGCAGACAGTTGCAACAGCTCGGAAAATAGCGCCATGGTGGAAAAATTGGAAACATGGAAATTCTGTGTCCGTTCGTCTGTCGTATTTTTGGAATCATCTGTCAGTCAATGGGTCGAGATCTGTTTACACGCTCCACATTTACGTCCCAATACTATTAACCAAACTTTTCCCTTATTATTTTTTTTTCTTATTTTTTTGTTTTAATCCAAAAATTCTAATTTTTATGCGTTTTTGTTTTTTTCCACCATTCGTTCCAAATCGCTCGCAGCTGAAATAAAAGCGTTTTCGTTGTTGGCTTAATTTATGGGAGTTGCGTTATGGCTCCTGTATATTTTCATCTTTATTTTTAGATAAATATTGAGAGAATTGGAGACAAATAGACGTTTCAGCACCCGATCGATTTGCTATGGAGCATATGGGGATGTTTGCGCGAGATTTGATGGGAAACGAATTGAAGGATTTGAAATTTTCTTCTTTTTTTTTCTTTGTAAAAGATCAAAAGAAAATTGATTTTTTGTTTACTTTTTCGAAAATTTTCCTTTCTTTTCGCTTTTTTTCGGTTGAATTATGAAAGAGCATCAAAATGTTACGGAAATATTTCCATTTTTTCTTCTTTGTAATTTATGATTGACTAATAAGAATTTTGTTACTGAAACAACGAAAGAATGTGTTAGTTGGGATAGAACAAGTCTTTCAGTATAGTGTTTGTGGTGATTGCGAGTTCTTTAACAATATATTGTGGAAAAACCAAGCTTTGGAATCATGTCGTTCAGGTCATGCTGCAGTTTCCAGTATTATATACGCTTAGTTTGAAGGATAGAGAAGAAATGGATAGGTCAGCGGAGGTGCGGGGAGGTGTTGGAGCAGATGGCGTCGAAACATACGTTTGAACTCTAATATATTGTACGAGTTCAGGAAAACTGATTGTGGAAGATTGTTCCATATTAAAATTGTTATAAAACAACTTTCAAATGTTAGTGTGCACGAAAAAGGGGATTGCCGGGTGTGAGGATGAGCAAACAACAAAGGAAAATCGATGAGCCTCCTAAACAGACTCGGAAGAGATATTGCCACAATTATGGCAATCATCGCAGGGCATTAGCCCATAGGATACCACGCTACCAAGCTGGGTATCACACACAACATCTGTGGTCGTGCGGGTAGACGAACGACAGAAACACTCGCTCACTCGCTCACTGTGTTAATATCTGGCTCTAATTACGCGCGGCAACCCGTACAAGCTAGCTAAGTCTTGGAAGACTTAAAAGAGATCCCCAGGATAGAAGTCGAGGCACACGTAAACTTCCTAAGCAGTGTAATTTGAGTAAGGGTCCGACGGGAAAAATGAGACTGTATTTCTGAATTCGAAGTAATGCAATCCTTTACCTATCTTAGGTCAGTAATAGCAGCCGAGATCGGCATGCAACCAGAACTACGCGAACAGCTGTTAAAAGCCAATAAAACCTATAAGGCCGCTCACACGTTGGCGCCAACGTTGGCCCCAATGCTACTTGGCCAACGTGTGGATCGAGAAATTTGCATTGGTCCAAACGTTGGCGTGAGCATTGGGGATTAGCCGTTGCGTGTCGGTTTTATCAAAGGAATCTGCGCCAACGTTCGGGCGATTTGCTCAGTTCTATTCCAACACGGATGCGAATGTCAAGTCAACGTCAACGTCAAGCGATCGTCAATTGAAAATCCAAGCAATGTGAGTGAATCCCTGTTTCTTTTTCTTCAGTAACAAATATAAATTAGCACTCCTTACTGTAAAAGCGCTTAGAGCAATTTCGATTTCTATATCGGACATTTTCACATAGGCTCTGTCGGAACACAACTAACCGACCAACGATGGGACCGACGTGTGTACACCTTCGCTAAATTACCGACCAATGCTGGTATCAGCGTTGGAACCAACGTGTCAATCCTGTATAAAAGTTGCTCGAACCTCTAAGAATCCAATCATCCAAAGGTTGAATTCAAATTGGTGCTGGATAATATCACGGTCTTACTAGCACTCAAATAAGGATCTTATGAATAGCCTAGCGTTTAAGGCGATCGAAAAAGGTAAAATAATTACACGGAGGTATACAACGCATCATGACTTGACATGTCGAAGAAACGGCCACATTTGTAGAAGACTAAAATCCTGTTCCATCAAGACAAGACTCGCGTTCGCACTTTGGCGATCGCCATGGCTAAAATTCATCAGACCTGATTTCCTGGCACTGTGGTCGTTTTGTGTCGCCACACATTTGCCAATAGTGGCGCCATCTATATGTCATCTTATGAACTTACTGAGTGATTTTATACTTATGGCATACCTTGGTATCGATACCAGGATATGGCGAATACCGGGATATTGAGGAACTCCTGACACACATGAACGAGGGTATAGTTTGACGTTTGTCGACAGCTAAAAAAAATTTCAAATCTAGTAAGCGAATTTTGTTATATTTAAAGTTTTAAGGCCAGTATCCAGATCGAGTGAAATTTCACTTTCTATCTTAAATGCGTGTAAAAAAGGTGAGTGAAATGAGAATAAAATTTTTTTTCGCTAATGTTTCGCTTACTAGTATCCAGTTCGAGAGAAATTTTACAGGTTAAAAATTTGATGAACAGGTGTCGCTGTTTCAATATTTCGCAGCGAAATGACCACGAACCCTCACTTCGCGACTGTCTGTCATGTTTGGCTTTTTAGTTGCTAGGCAACGAAGGTTATTTAAAAAAAATTAAATTGAAAAAATCAAATTTAAACATGGAAAATATCGAAATTGTAGGTTTTTTTTTTCAATTCTATTCGTATATTTGTATTTTTCTCTTTTTATGAAGGAAGTTTTGAATTCAATTATTGACTGTGAGTCGCAATCACAGGATTTATTTGATTTGTCTTGCTAGCATCATTACTGCGATTAATCTTCTCCGCACTAGATTTCTAAATAAAAAAATATTTACTATGAAATTTGTATCCAAATAACATAGATTACACTTGTGAAATCGTGCCATTTTTAATGATAAATATCCTAGAGTGTCAGTTACATATAACATTTATCACAATGACATCTTGTTGTCATACTACCGAACTAATCCTATGCTAATGCAAAGTGAAATGAGGAAAGTGAAAAGTAAGTGAAATTTCACTCGATCTGGATACTAGGCTTTAAGTGTTAAGTGGCATATTGAATTTTATATGGAAATGGAACACTTAATTGCTTTATTCCTTGCTAAACAAGAGGAAATAAATCTGGGTCTGAGGCAAATTCAAAATTTGGAACGAAAAAGAAAAAATAGATAAGATATCGTGGTATAAAAATATATATTTAGACGTTTTTGCTGGATTTTCGCACACAGGTGGCGCTGTGCGCAGTGAAAAGATTTTATACCTACTCTATACCCACAAAATTTTCGTGTATCAGTACCCAGTTCATAACCACTTATTTTCCTGGGTATAAGGTGACAGACATGTGTTATAAGTTGGGTATACGCAATACCGTGGCGTCGATACCCCATGTGTGTCATAAGCATTATACTTGTTTCTGAATTTTTAGACTTTGTACTGTCGACGGTTTTACATAGAGTGCAGTGTTAGACATCATAATTCAGTCGAAAACAGAGAGGAGAGAAAGAGGAATGAAAGAACTATTAAAGCCAACACTTGGTTTAACTCCTCCGTTTTCCAAATTCAATATTACCCCGACAAAACGCTGACTTTGGCCATCGAACAGGAAATAGTTTTTTCGGTTACTATGGTTAAACGTGATATCAGGAGAAAGAACATGAATTTACTGTAAAGAGTGAAGACAAGAAATAATGAATATTATATATGTGCGACAGGTAGATACATACACGCACTATGACCATGCCACTGCGTGAAATCGAACCCCGGACCTCTCGGATGGAACCTCTTATCTACCGAGACTCTAACTTCTTTACAGTCTGGCAATATAAAATTTTCTTAACATGTAATTTCAACTCGGGATTGAAGTTAATTCTCTATGACATAGACTTTATTACTTTCCTTCCGTAGGAGGACATGTAAGCTATGTATTGTAACAAAAACTAAAAAAATGCTTAAAATCAATAAAATATCAAATATCCACAATTTTCGTGTCGGTATAGAACAGAAAAGTTTTTATATTGGTGGAAAGTGATTTATTTTTCAATATTTCTAAGGTTTCCCGTGAGACGTTAGTGAATATTCTGTATTGTCGTATTTATTTACGTTTTCAGAAATATTTGGGCGTCGACTTAGCCTCGTTCGTCTTTATTTTCGGGACTTAATAAGATTTTCGGCTTATTTTGAATCACACATAGAAACATGATATGAAAACACCAACGCCCTTCTCACAAAAACAAAACTCACCCTGATTGAGAACAATTTTCAACATTTCTTCACTTTTATTTCTGAAGTTATCGAGTGTCTTTAAAAACCACAAAAACAAATTCTTTTTTCGATCTTGATTTTTCTTCTCTTTTCGTTTCTTTCCCAGCGAAATCTTTTTGCAATTTAAAAATTTACTTTTTTTCCTGTCTCTCATAAAAATGATTGCGGTTAGGAAAATTCCCAAGTAAAGGCAAAAAAAAAAAACAAATCGAAGCAAAACGTGCGGAAAATGAAATTTTACCAGAGACCGAGGAAAAAAACAACAACCGAAAAATGGATAAAAATCCTTCAATTTTATCAGAAATTGTGTGATTCGTGGAGGAACGAGGCGGGGGCGGTGGTAGTAGTATCGAATCACAATTTGAAATTATATCTCAGAGAGAGGGATGATAACACTGGTCCAGGGACGTGGGGGTAGTGCTGCAGGGGGGAGCATGGGAAAAGAAACAATTTTCAATCTTTTGTAATTCAAAGAAAATTAAATGAGGACCGAAAGGATCACGTACTTAAGAAGGCTCCGGATCAAATTACGTGGAAAATTTTAACAAACTCCCGACCCCCGATGCTTTGTGGTGGTGATTGCATTCCGGGGAAGGATGTGAATTATGGGAATCTTCTATTATATTACTTGTATAAGTGGTGGGGATAAGCTCGTTTCTCTCACAGCAATTCCAGCTCTGCTGGCATTTACAACCTCTTCCACAAGTCCCAATAACCGTTGCCTGTGCCGTTCTCGTTTTATGAATTTAATTGAACTTGATTAGGCTTGATTAACTTCTATTAAGTTTGACCGTCGTGCGACAACAGATACATATGGGGGGCACTTGTTAGGAGTGTTTCATTAGGAATTGAATGCATCATCCTCTCATGCACAAGTTGACTACTATTCATTCCCTGCTTTTATCTGTGAAGTGGCGCGGTGCACAGACAGCACGAATAGGCACCCACTATGCCCCTACCACCACCAGCACGACCGCCGTCATCGTCCTCATCATCATCATCACTGTCGTTCTTGTTTCATATAGTCGTCATGGTTATACGATGATTGTGCCTCAGCTATCTTAATGGACCAGAGCAGCATCAGCAGTGCTTGTAGTCAATCTTCGCACAGTTACAGTCCCTTTTTGTAAACAATCTTTTGATGAATGGTTGTCCCATCTATTCTGGAGGATGCTCCATGTTGTTCATCTCCCACCCAGCCCCCTGCCAAGCCCACCCCCGCTCCTTCATGGCATCAATTTATCTTTCATAATATCCGGCGGGTCTGGAAAGTCGCTTAAAATGCGAAGGAAAGTAGCGCATGGCTTTAAGGGAGTCTCTCCCCTGCTCATCAGCAATTAAGAATCACTTTGGATATGAGCTAATGAAATCAGCAGCACTTCTGCTAGTTGAGACCTAAGCCCTTGAGTGCTGGCTCTTCTACAAGCCGAGCATCTAGGGCCTCTGCACTGTAGCACAATAATGGCCCTTTTAGCATCTACAGTGGATCTCGCCCATCATCTCTCTCAAGAACATAAATTGAATGGGTGCTAATACGATGCTCCTATAATAATTGAAATTTATACCCCACCACCCCCGCCCTCCCTCCATACATCCTCGCCATCATCGCCTCGTTTTCGCCCCTCTTCAATCCACGAGATTTTCACTAGCTCTGACATGGAAAATATCGTAGAACTCAATTCATCAATCAAAAGTGTGCTGACAACCTTTCGTCCAGAGGAGAAGTCCGGCCGGGCGCACACGGGAACTGGGCGGGGATGGGGGGATGAATTCTGTCTCTTGTGGATTCTGGATTTTGTGTTTATCGTCGTTGTCGTCTACTTCGTTCCGGGCAATTGACATATTACGGATAGGTCTTGATCAATAAATCATCCCCGAGATGTATTCAGCTATTCAGCGTGTCCATCTTTATCACTATTTTCTTGGGCTTAATTGACCGTGCCATACCGAAAATGGCTGAGGATATCGCAAAATCTGTTTTTGGGACAGTGTGCGACAATAGATGCCGGATGATATGTGGATTAACGATATTTGATGAAGGTGCTGCACACGGCAATATACATACATACATAGAACACGACCAATGAAACTGAAACTATATAAGCGGGTTGACAGGGCCCGGGGCGGGCGCACGGGGGGATTTATTGGACCCGCAGGGTTATGGTGGAGATTTATTAATGAGAAACAAAATAAATGTGATGTAAGATAAATTAATATTTTGTCGGGTTATATCGTTGCTAGTGTGTGTGTGTGGGATAAATTATCTTGCTGTAAAATTATAACGGATATTTCTATGGTGGTGGAAGATGATAACGTAAGCTACTACAGAAGGCGTTGAGAAAGAGTGTGAGTAATAAATTATCTGTTTTTGGGTAGAGAATTATCGGTTCAACTGCTTGTAGCCAAGTGTGAGAGAAAAAAGAAGATTGGAGATGAATTTTATTCTTTTGTTTTTGTTTTTTCCCAAAATAAATAATATTCAGAGTTGTAATATTGGTATGAGTTTAGACTATTGACGTAACTTGCGTGAAAACAATAAACCATAAACAATTTTCTAAGGATAATCCTTAATTTTATTGCCTTTCGCTTAAATATCTTAACAGCAAGCTCTAATCGGAAAGATAGTAAAGCGAAGATCGATTAACTGACAACGCCAACACACGGATTTATTCTACTGACTACCATCCAATACTACCACGATAGAACGCTGACTGACTTCGATTCTTACAAGCGATGAAAGGAAAAGGGCCGAGAAAGTAAAGAAGGAAAGCTTTCTAGCGGTGGAAGAAGTGGAAAAACGTGGGACCATTGGT
Organism: Thereva nobilitata; assembly: GCA_963855945.1. Taxonomy (NCBI): domain Eukaryota; kingdom Metazoa; phylum Arthropoda; class Insecta; order Diptera; family Therevidae; genus Thereva; species Thereva nobilitata. The sequence continues at coordinate 165,594,093 of OY979695.1, forward strand.
GTGGATTCGAACCACAGACCTCTGGGATGGTAGTCGGGCGCCTTAAGCCATAACCTTAAAAACACTAAGGGGTTAAACAGATGATATGGTGATCCTAGTATAGTTGAAGTTACTCCCTTACTGTTTTTCACCAATAGACCAAAAATGTTCGATTTCAGTCTACCGACAATTAATGATCGACTGTGAGACTATATCAATGTTAAGCTAATACTTGGGTTTTTTTTTGCATTTTGGAATCACGTTTTTTACGTGATAAAATCAGGCTTAGGAATTGCATCCTCATAATTGAAGAAAGGGCAAAGAAGACCCGATTGTCAAGTCCAGAGAATGTCTAAATGCCTAAGTCAAGTCCAGAAAATGTCATGTCTCGGAGTAACGAAGGCTTTGGGTACAACTCCCAAAGAAGTAATAAACATAATTATGGATCTCTCGATCTGCAGCGACTTGAACTATACATCAGCAAGTGCATGGCACCTTCCACTTCTGAGAATGGTAAACGGGGCAACTGCCTAGGCAATAACTATCTTTAACCCTGCTTTCGAGGTCCGGTGCCTTCCAGAAAGGAACGGGAAAGCTTCCAGCCTGACAAAACTATGATCAGCTCTTCTGATGGCTCCAAATCAGAATGGCGTGCAGGTGGTACAGTTTTCTTATCCTTTGTAAACCGCCTTCCCAATTCTGGCAATGTCGTCTGCTGACAATCTTCAAAGCCCTCCTAAAAATACATACCCAAGGCTAGGTAATACCCTTATCGCATAGTTAAGCGGCTATCAACGCACTAGGTATGATATGATCTGGTATCTGAATATCATAGGCTGAATCTAAAGACACACCAAGTACACTGTCATATAACAGATCTCTCAATAAATTCGTTGGATAACATATAAATCGCGCCACTATTGGCAAACCATAAGAGTTTTATCGTTTTTGAAGACCGTAAAGTGAAGTTGCACGAAATAGATAGAATTTCAATTAATTTCACACAGATGGCGCACCCCTTCAATCTAAAACACAAACCGCAAAAGCTTTCGTTCCAAGACACAAACCAAAAGCTCGATTGTGCTGTATTGTGAAATATGTGGCTCTATAGTGATATAGCTATACTACTTCAGGTAGCTGAGACCTTAAAGATATGAGTATATTCACTATTTTGCATGAAAAATTGTCCATTAGAAACCTGTGTTGGTAGTTGGTATTGCTTTTGCTCATTTTGAACAATTCTGTGCACTTCCTCGTTTTCTTGAACAACTGCCGAATGGGGGGGATCAGAACGTTTAGTATCATCGATGTTTGGGCGGTCACGTTTCAAATCAGCAAACCACTTTTCTACCATGTGTCTCGATGGAGCAGAAAAATAATAACACCTGTTGAGCTTATTGCTTTGCTTGAACGGTATTTTTCCCATTAAAAAGCGATGCTTTATCAACACACGAAATTCAATTGAAAATTACAAAAGTAGCGCGTCTTAAATCACTGTGACTTGTAAAGTAATGGTCGGAATGTCATGAAATTTTGACACATATTGTTTAAAGCTTGGTATTATCTAAAAAATCATATGGATTTGGCAAGAGTGGCGCGATCATATGTCATCCTATAAACTTATTGAGTGGTGTTATAGTTATGTAAGGGTTTCGGTGTTTCGTGTCATCTGTTCTTGAACGGGGCTGCCCCTTGGCCACCTACTTACAAGTGGCAACTAGTTGGGCTCACTCCCTCAACTTGTAGCCCCCATTTTCATGCACACTAAGCTCTAAAAGCTCTTTTATAAATAAAACACAATAACACTCGACTATGGGACAATCTTTCGCAATCAGTATTTCTGAACTTGTATTAATATCCAAGAGTTGAAACCCAAGTTTCATTTCCTCCTCATTCAAACGCCTTCCAAACTCCCTTTAACGTTACTTATCTTCCATATCTTCCTTCGAAGTAATTTCAAACTCATCAATATAATAAGGTTAGTTTGTAGTTAGTTAGGTAACATTGTTTAGTACATTGACGAGTACGACACTATGAGCTAGGAGTAGAGACCGCACCATAAAAAAGGGACTCTCAAAATCGCTGTTTCCACGCGCAGTGACAGGCTCAAGTCTCTTCTGTTTGTTTAAAAACTCAAATTACGGACTCATTAATATTCTCAATCACAACTGACATGAGCGCTCATTTCCCTTTTTTTATGGTGCGTACTCTAGTACAAGGCGAGATTTTTGAGCTTATAGTTTTCCACATAAAAAATTTCAACAAAAAAATTTTGCAGGTTTGTCGATTTGTATCTTCTATCCATTTGCATCTCTACTTCGCAACTAAAAACCATACCATAAAGAAATAAACCCGCAATTCCGTTAATAAAACGAGTTATTTTATTATAATAATTTTTTTTTCTTTTTATTGTATCTCAAATTTCTTAATTCCTTATCGGCTATAGACTAATTAAAATCGACATTTTTGTTATCGAAAACTGTGTCTCGGCGCTTCTGAATTCTGAATATCAAATATCAAAATCAGTAAAGTCAACTGAAAACCATTTAGAGCCAGAAAAAATGTTGTATTTTTCAAATACAACTCAATTTAATAAATTGAAATAAAAACAAGCAATAAAATTCAAATTAAAACTTTTCGCGACATTTTAATTGATTGTAAAATATCCATTTTAAGTTATTTTTTCCGTTTTCGCTGAAACCAGAAGCAATAAAATTCAAATTAAACTAAAGAACATAATTTCCGTTTAAATTGCCTCAATTTCGTACTAAATTACCGCCTCGAAAAAGGCTGTCGTACATTACCACAGGCTGCAGCCATACCGTCGTCACCCCAATCAAGCCCTAATCCCGCCACCTTCTAATCATCGCGCAGAAAACCCATTCACAACAAAACATCTTAACAACTTAATTAAAAACTTTCTTGAGCACTTAGTGTCGAGTTAATTAATATTGGCATAGAAAGATGCCAATATCTGCTAACAGTGGAATTATCTCAGTTCACTGAATGAAATAATTAAATAATTAAGTGAAATCCATTGGATGCAATTAAAATGTCTCTAGCACCGCCATCACACCAGCAACAGCAGCACTGACAACAGCAGCATCACAGCTAGAGAACAATAAAAATTTATTTTTATATTTATATAAATTTTGGCACATTAAAAAATCCTAATTGTTAGAGTCTTAAGAAAGTTTTCTTGGGGCAAAAGTGGTTGTCGTCGATGTCATGGCCGAACAATTGACGACACAGCAATTAAGGGGATGAACAGCAGCGTTTGGGTGGAGTTCAACCGTGCACAGCAGAACAGAAACGAATTGGAACACAATTATGCACTTGCAAACAATTTCAATTACACGCACGTCAATATGTAATTGCATTTAACACCTGTGGAATGTGGTGGCAGAGAGTCACGCTAGTCGAGTGATAGAAAGTTGTTGAGTGCCCTAGAAATGCATCGCTTTCTAATTAAAAGTTTGCCCAACTATTCTTGGTGATTTTTATTAAGTGGTGCAGGAAGAATTTCTACTGAGGTTGAATTGAGCCAACCACAGAAATGCAACCATCAGTTATGAGTGCACCAATTTATCTTTAGCTTCGTTTCAGTGTAGAAATCTGTTTTGTGCAGACGCAGACTATCATAGAGAGTTAGCACTTAAGAAGTCGCTCAATACTCTGTAGCACAACTGATCGTTGAACTGGTCCAGACAGGAGTTTACGGACAAGCTCAGTCATCTTGATTTTGCGAAACATCTGATAATGTTGACGATTATGACTTCAGCTAATGGAAATGTCCTGCTGCAGTTGAACACTTAAGCCGACCGGAGCAGCATTTAACGCATAACCATTAGTCGTATTTGACGATGCGTCGGCGCATACCATCCTCAATTATGTGAAACAGTGATGTGGTATACAACTGGTCTCAGTATCACGGTAATAAAAAACACCTGTCCAATTGCGGCTATGGAAGCCCCACTGAACCTCCCTCCACTCCCATCTAGTATTGAAAAAAAAATATATAGCTTAAAAAAACTAAAAAATACGCTTTTATTTTAAAATGAACTAAAAAGAAAAAAATAATTTTGAAGGTTTTATTGCTCCAGCCAGTAAAGGGAACAACCTACCTTTTGAAATCAGGCAAATAACTAAATTAATGAAGTTATTGGTAAAAATTATAAATATAACTTACTTAAATGTAAAAAAGCGTGGGCCTCTTTACCTACATATATTATTATTTTATTAACACTGGAGCTTTTCGTTAGCGGCCCACGCTTTTTTTACATTTAAGTAAGTTATATTTATAATTTTTACCAATAACTTCATTAATTTAGTTATTTGTCTGATTTCGAAAGATAGGTTGTTCCCTATACTGGCTGGAGCAATAAAAGCTTCAAAATTATTTTTTTCTTTTTAGTTCATTTTAAAATAAAAGCGTATTTTTTAGTTTTTTTAAGCTATATATTTTTATTTTTTACTTTTTAGTCTACCATATATCTTCCGGCATTTTGTTGTGGCCGCCATATTACTGCTAAACTGTACATTTTTAGTTTTTTACTTTTTAGCCTTACGTCTGCTTCCGTTTTTTGGTAGTCACCATATTAGGTTTAAAATGACGTCACACGGCTTAATGTATTCTACTCGTCATACTCTTTCATTTGATACCCATATCGAGGGTGCTGAAAGAAAAAGGTAGTCCGCCATTTTGTGTCGGCCGCCATTTTGAATTTGGAGTGACGCCCCACAGCTTATAGTATTCCACTTGTCATATCCTTTCATTTGATACCCATTTTAAGTATGTTAGAAAGAAAAAGCTAATCCGCCATTTTGTGTGGGCCGCCATTTTGAATTTGGAATGACGCCACACAGCTTATAGTATTCCACTTGTCATAATCTTTCATTTGATACCCATTTTAAGTATGTTAGAAAGAAAAAGTTAATCCGCCATTTTGTGATGGCCGCCATTTTGAATTTGGAATGACGCTAATTGTATTCTATTTATCATACCCTTTCATTTGATACCCATGTCGGGGGTCGGGAGCGCAATAGCAAAATTCGGTCGCCATCTTGGAACCGCCATCTTGATTATTTCACAAAATGTTCAGATTGCATTGTCACGCGAACTATACATATGTGCAAAATTTGAAGTTGATCGGTTATATGCAAGTGGGTGAAAATCAAGTTGCAAGATTTGTCTACATACATACATACATACATACATACATACATACATACATACATACATTCATACATACATACATACATACATACATACATACATACATACATACAGGTGAAGCTAATATAAAGCGTATAATGAGGTTCTGGCGGGGCTACTGCGTCTACTTCGGCTATTCTCTTTTAAGCCTGGTGAACTTGTGGATCACCTGTCGATTCTGAAGGAATTAACCCTGGAGCTAATGCTCTCATTGTACGATATCATTCCTGGCACTTCGAACTTCGACAAACTGTTTATGACGAGGTTTGATGGAATTGGAGGTCCGTCAGAATGACAGCGCACGGCTTTAGAGAAAACACGGTTTTTTGACGAAGGAGCGGTGATAATCTCACATCGGTCTAGCAGCAGAGAATGTGTGACCGCCTGAGACTCCGCCGTGTCAGATCCGTACTGACAACTCACTAACCCTTTTGCATGCCGTTTGAGCCCAGACTGGCGTAATCAACGTGTGGGACAGTACGAGCAGTAAAGGCATACTTCGGTCTGGCGTAATCAACCTGTGGTACAGTGGGGCTTACGGATCAGCGACTTACCGGTTTTGCTTTCTTTACGAGAAAGGTGACTTCGACGAAGCTCGCTACCCAATTCACTGATTATAAGCGGGCGTCGCGTCGGTGCGTTGGAAGATGGACGGAATTCTACCGAGAAGCTCGTGCCTCTCGATTCTGTGGGTATCTAAGGCTACGGTTACTATGCATGCGAATTCTGACGAAAATGTGTTCGGACAAGTACGTCCGAAATCCTCGTCAGAACAAGGCGGTTACATTGTGCGCGTTTTCTGAAACTCTGATAGTCAGTACGTTTCTGCTGCCCAACAAAGATGGGCGAGCTTGATGAATTTTACTATCTTGAAAGTCCGTTAATGGTGGAAAAACAGAGCATGTCAACCAGTAGAGACGACAAAGGAGAGTTTCAAATGTTATTTCAAGAATTGTGGGACCAACCAAAAAAGTTTTTCGAATATTTCAGGATGAGACCAGCAACATTTGAATACATACTCATATCCCACAAACACCTGTTCTCGAACACAAGACTTATTAATTTATCATTATCCATTGTGATTCCACTAAATCACTCGAAATTCAATCTAAAATTACCCAAAACAAACGCAGGTCGCACGAAAAAATCAAACTTTTTTGAACGCTCAAATGGTTCTGACGACGCGACGTCGTGCGTGTTCTGACGTGTTTGTCGCTGTCAGTGTAAACACTATCATTGAAAAGCAGGCGTTTGATTTTTCGGACGAATACGTTAGAACACGTCCGAACACATTTTCGTCAGAATTCGCATGCATAATAACCGTAGCCTAGCCAAACTTAAGTCTTAACTCTCATTGTTCCCGCTTGACCGGATTAGGCGATTGGGTCACGGGTCTGGATCGGTATTTCTTTGTCTTTCTGCGTCAGTTTCACTATTCTCCACACATCCGCCGATCTCATCATCAGATCCACGATGTTCTCCGATGTTATGAGCACCTCGGCGGTTGTTTCCGTATATGGTATGGTATATGTGGTATTCGGACGGTTCCAACACAGATAATGGGGTAGGGCTAGGCATACCTATAATGTTTTCATTGCTGAGGTACACGCCATCCTTGTGATGATTGTATGCTCTATCTGAAATCCCTCATTAGGAACAATAATAGGTGCGTTTCATTTTCATTGGAGTACGTACTACGGATTAGTTGGGCGCGCATCGGCGTAGTTTCAGCTACCCCAGCCCATATTGTGGTGTAGCAGCATCTACTCCGATGTGCGCCCAACTACGCTGGCGTACGTACTCCAATGAAAATGAAACGCACCTTATGTTACACTGATGTGGACTCCTGGCTAAGAAGGTCAGATTGGTAATGAAATTGCCGATGGCCTGGCTACAGTAGAGGCAAACACATTACATGTTGGTCTGAAACCTTTCTGTCTGCAACTTAGTCAGCTGCCACGTAAGATCGGCCATCGGGAATTGGGTCGACCAGCTACTTCGTCATAGCTGGACAAGGACCATGGGTACTCTTTTTTCAAATCGACAAAAGCTAAAGCGCGCAATCTTTTAAATTTAAAAAGTTGGGACCTTACAAGAATAACAGAGCTCCTGTTTTGCCACTGCTCGGTTGGGACAATGGACCAAATAAAATAGGTTGCAGTGGGCGCTAAGACGCACGGCCCCTTTTATTCGTCTGGAGGCAGAGGTATGGCTGATTGCATGTGACTCTGTGTCTTATACTGACCCATTAAGGAAACGTACTCGATCTGAAATTCTGGATTAGCTTGAAATATTCGTGTCATTTGATATAGACGCCGAATTGAACGCCGTCTTGGGTTTTCAAGCTAGATATTGGCTTGAAATCGGAGTGGAAGTAATAACTTCACAGGAAAGTGATCGTTGTACTGTTTATATGTAGAAATCTTCACAAAACGCTTCGTTACCCATTTTTCTAGAGAACCTTTTTAATCTCCTAAAAAAATGATGTTCAGATTCACTCCGTATTGGGGTGAAGGTATCAAATGGCAAGAAGCTCTTTATTAGGAAGTTCCCAAGACCTAGAAAAAGAGTTGATCCAGCCTGTTGAGCTTGATTGGTTGTCAACACCTTTTCCAGGAAAAGTTTGCAATAAACATCTGCTCCAATAGTGACATTTTCACGAATCTGCGGATCTGCAACTAGAAGGTTGACCAACTGAGTCTCCATGAGCATCACCTGCTGGCGCCACGCCTGTCTGTCCGTTCGTCTGTGATCCCCTTTCATCTGCTATATTGGAAATTGTATCATCAGTAAAGAGATCAAAAACTGAGAAAAGGCTTAGAAATTCTTACCAATAACATGCAAAAAGATGTAACTACGACCATCAATAGCATGCTGAATAAACAGGCTATCGTTCGATCAGCAGCGAAGTCAAACGGCATTTTGCGTTGGTCGCCTGGGAAAACCGAGTACTGTCGGCAACTTCTGTTCTGTTTAGAGAAATGAAAAGAGACTCGCAAAAATTGTACCTTCCTCGGTATGAATGTTGTGGTATCCTTCAAACCAGCGATTAACACTAAGGCCAAGGTATTTTCATATATCGATCGCTGAGTTTAATTTAATTTTAATAGTTTGGTTGTAGCACGTTTCAAAAAAAAACTCTTATTTTCTTCGGTGTCATCTGGTGGTCAATTCCTGGTCTAAATCACGTTCGTTATTCTTATCTCTTTTTCAAGACAGTGAGCACAAACTCGAATCCTAAACCTTCTTATTAAGTGGATTTTTAAGATGTTGTGTTTTATTACCCTTTTATTACCAATTTATTACCGCTTTATTACCTTGGACAATAACCAATAATATTGGCAGTATTTTACCCTCTTATTATCTTAAGAAATTTTTTCTTTCGACTCCTCTGTTCAAATATATTTTTTTTGTTCTGGTTATAAAAGAAATTCTAAGCCGAAATGTGCGCGAAACTAAGGATATGGAACAAATTAAGAGTTTTAGACAACAGCCACTGCCTTAGCTGTAAAGAGGAACAAGCCTGAGAGGAAACAGATCATTATCTTCGGAGTTGTCCGGCTCTAGCTAGGATCAAGCAAAGTGCATTAAAAACGTTTATAAGACTATGACCATATACTTAGCAGGTAAAGGTTTTTCCCTAGTATGGTTACAAAATGACTTCGGTACCTTAACTGGGCTAACGCATGGGCTTACCAACTTTACCGACTTTTTTTTTATGTGCAAGAGCCTAAGCTTATCCCATATTTACCCTGCTTAATTCTTTCATTGCGATGACTAATTACGGGCTTATGCTTTACGACTCATCACGTATTGAAAAAAACATTTGTGCTCTTATTAAACAAAAACAAAAAAACACATCACAAAAAATTCTCTCACAACAAGCATCTTAAGAGTCTCACTATAATAAACTAATGGCATTAATCATCCATAAAAGAAGGCGGTGAAAGAATCCATACAACTACAATTTGGGCAAAATTAAAATGATCAGCAAAAACAAAATTAATAACAAATAAGAACTAAAGTAAACAAAAAACCGATGATCGATCGCCATAATGTATAGGAGCACATTTCGATGTGTTTTTTTGCTCTCCTTCTCCCTCACTGTGGCATACTATCGCATAAAAACGTTTGCTATTCGCACATATAATCACCGAAAGAAGAAATCCTATCAAATCTGCCAGTTTACAGCCTATTACACATGTCAAAAACTTTTTCAAAAAAGCAAAAAAAAACGATAAAAAAATAATAATAATTTATCATGTTTCTATTCCCTTTCAATTTCTCGGGGGTTTGCGCCCCGTGCCTCCCCGCGCGCCTCGGATAAGGAGGGAAAAACGCTCATCACGAAACTCCTTAGTCAATCAATCAATCCAGTGAATATGATGCCTTTCCATTTTCCACTTAATATCCAAAATACCACACGTTCCTGAGATTAAACGTGCCGAAAGAGAAAAATCGCTCCGCAACGGTGGCGGGAAGGCCTCAGCGGTTGGTGGGGTGAAGGGCGGGGGTGGTTTTTGGCGGGGTGCAAGCGTAAAATTTGACAACTTTACAGAGCTATAAAATTCCCATAAACAGGTTTGAATTCAACTCGACTGGAACAAATCTCTCTTATCACCAGTTTTGCAGATCTTTTAAACACATCCGAAATATGCTGCCGCTGGCGGTAGCTGTGGCCCGTGTCGGAGCGGAGCATATCGTTGTGGGCCGACTTTACATTACGTTTCATTCCATCCACACCTTCCACACAGCAGCGCAGAGTAGTCACCCATCGTCCTTGTCGATGTCGTTTACTTTCTCGACATGATCTCCTGCGCGCTCCCCCCGCGCGCTTCCGGCGGGAGGAGGGTGGGTGGGGAATCCTCGTAAGACACTTTCTCGAAGGATACAGTCGTGAATATTATGTACAAAGGCGCAAAACAGCAAAAACAGTTAAGTTCGTCATAAATCACAATGGCAAAAAGGTGATGAGACTCGGGCTGCTTCGGAGCAAGAATCCTTACCCATAAAGGACGACGACCGGATGAATCCTGTGTGTGTATCCTGCCTCTATCTACCCTCTCTGGCAGCAACAACGCCGCCACGAACAACAAAAACACTAACGTGAAACGGCAGCAGCAAGAAAAGTGTTCCGGGGGTGGAAGACATTAACCCCACACAGATTTCAGTGGTGTTGATGGTTTGTTAGATGGTTTTGGTGTGAGGGAATTTCTTGCGAGAGGAGCAGCAGATCCCTTCCTGGAAGTGTGAAGAAGGAAGTGGCAAAAGCGTGCAAATTGAGGTCCTGATTTGATTTCGTCTGTTTCCTAAATAGAACAAGAAAATGTTTGCATTTGAGGGTGGATCTGATTTTTTCGTGCGTCCTGGTGTGGGTCCACGATTATGCTGCGGCGGCGGCAGAGGCGGCGGCGGCAATGGGGGTGGGGTTTTTTTTGGATATTGAATAAGAATTTTCGTGTGAACTTCTCAACAAATTTTAATTGAATGTCGAGTTGTTTATGTATCACTGGTTCGGAAAAAAGGGTTGCTGTTTGTTTTCTGGATTAACCCAGGAGAGGAACTTTTTTTTACTTGTGGATCGTAATTTATTCCCGTTCGGCATACTTCAAACACTGCGAGTTCTGTAATTGAAATAACGTTAATTGAGTTTTAGATAAGGGATATTATCGTTTAAATTGCATACTTAATTATTTATTGATGTAATTGTCACTTTTGTATATAATTAGCTGGTGGAGTAGCAGTTACTGGGAAAAAGAGGCGAAATGAAAGGATACTTTATTAAAAAACCAAATTTGATCCATAATTATCGACAACGCTTTACCTTTTTAACTTCCCAGTAGGAAGTTATTGTAATCGGTCCGAAAATCGGATTCGAAATTTTCAATGTATTTACGTTTCAAGGTCCCAATAGCATTTTAAGCAAAAATTTGAGAAGAAATATGTGTGTGTGTGTGTGTGCGTACGTATGTGGTCATTTTTTCCTGCACGATTTCGCGCGAACCGAAAAAGATATCGACTTCGTTCAGGTGCCGTTCGAAGCGTGTTCAAGGAAATATGATCTGAAAAGATTTTCATAAAAATTGGTCGAGCCGTTTTTTTGTTTGAACGACTTAAGTGATTTTTGTACCAGCACGATTTCGCGCGAACCAAAAAAGATATCGACTTCGTTAAGGTGCCGTTCGAAGCGTATTAAAGGACATATGAATTAAAAAGATTTTCATAAAAATCGGTCGAGCCGTTTTTTTGTTTGAACGACTTAAGTGATTTTTGTACCGGCACGATTTCGCGAGAACCAAAAAGGATTTTGACTTCGTTAAGGTGCCGTTCGAAGCATGTTAAAGGACATATGATCTGAAAAGATTTTCATAAAAATCGGTAGAACGGTTTTTTTGTTTGAACGACGTAAGTGATTTTTGTACCAGCACGATTTCGCGCGAACCAAAAAAGATACCGACTTCGTTGAGGAGCCGTTCAAAGCGTGTTAAAGGAAGTATGATCTGAAAAGATTTTCATAAAAATCGTTCGAGTCGTTTTTTTGTTTGAAAGATACCGACTTCGTTGAGGAGCCGTTCAAAGCGTGTTAAAGGAAGTATGATCTGAAAAGATTTTCATAAAAATCGTTCGAGTCGTTTTTTTGTTTGAACGAATACTGGAAAGTTAATCTTGCGGACCGAAAGGGTCAAAAGCCACATCCCAACTAGTTTTGGATATATGATGCCATCGTTGAAGAACTTCTGTGGTTTCTGGGTGAAAAACTAAACTAGTAGTATTCAAAGGCATTTCTTCCTTCTTTGAGGGGGCGTCTTTGCAAGCACTGTGACTTGTTTGGTCTTGTGTGTCTTGTCATTAAAAAACTTCGAGGTTAAGGCTTTGTATATAACCTAAGATTTGGTTTAGGATTCATAACCCAAATCTCCCTGGAAACAGGGAACCCGCGATGGAGGAGACTCAATCTCTAGGGTTTGTCCGTTTTTAAAAATCGGTTTTCAAACCCGATTTTTAAACGAAAAATATCCAATTTTTTGAGTAAAAATAACGAGTTTAAATTTATACATTACACTACAAAAAAAATGTTATTAAGTTGATATCATCAAAATTATATCAAGATTATTCTACACACAATGGGGGTTGCTACACAGGAGACTAAGACGCACTGGTGAAACCGGTTTTATGGGAGAGAAACGTAAAAAAGAAAGGGGAAAATGGCCTACTTTCCCTTTTCTTTTCTACGTTTCTCTCCCATAAAACCGGTTTCACCAGTGCGTCTTAGTCTCCTGTGTAGCACCCCCAATGAATGCAATGTTGCAAAAATTGACGAAGAATTGACTATTAAATCACGCAGTATGTTCATCGAATGGTATATAGATGGCGCCACAATTGGCAAATCCTTATCATTTTTATATAATTTAGGTTTCTAACCTTTAAACCATATGTGTTAAAATTTCATACAATTCCGACCATTAGTTTACAAGTCTAAACCTAATATAACGTACCGTACCGTAAGAAAACTGGACTAATTTGAACTTACATACGGCATTTTGACACATGGCCGTAAATGAAAAAGTAAAATGATAAGTGACAAATGTAAAATGGATTCCGTGAATGCAGATTTAAGCGATTTATTTGATTTATTTCTTACCGCACCGTATGTAACATGCGAGAATTTAACGAACATACGTCAAGTTTATTATGTCAATTTAGGTCAGTGCCATATGAACACTCATGTTCGTACTTTAGGTTACGTACAGTTACGTTACGGTACGTCATATTAGGTTCAGGCTACAGTGGTTTTACTGACGCTACTTTTGTAATTTTCAAAGTAATGGAACTGAATTTCGTGTGTTCATAAATCATTGCTTTTTAATGGGGAAAAATATCGCTCAAGCAATGCAATGGCTTGGAAGGTGTTATTCGAACTATGCTCCATCGAGACAAATGATAGAGAATTGGTTTGCTGATCTTAAACACGGCCGCACATACACCAATTATACTAAACGCTCTGATCCACCAAATTCGGCAGTTAGACAAAAAGAGTGCACAAAATCGTCTTAGAAGAACGTAAAGTTAAGTTGCGTTAAATAGCTGACGCCTTGAACATATCACTACACTCCAGAGTCAAATAGGCAATCAGCTTAGTGAACAGCAGCCGGGGAAAGACCTCTAAGAAGAAAAAAGAGTCCTTTCATCAAGGCAATGTACCATGCCACAGGTCGAACGCAACAATGGCAAAATTGCACCAATTTCAATTTGAATTGGTTCGTTATCCACCGTATTCTCCACATGTAGCCCCCCAGCGACTATTATCTGTTCTCAAATGTCAAAAAAAGCTCTCCAGAAAGAGGTATGGTTCCAATGAGGAGGTGATCGCCGAAACTGAAGCGTTTTTTGAAAGGTTTGACAAATCACCTTGTATTTAAGTTGTCAATACGTCTTGTTTTTTATCTGTAAAAATTTGAAACCGGCTTAAACCGTTTTTTAAAAAGTCGATTTTTGTATAAACCGTACTCCTCCTCACTGTAGCTTCACAATCGCTCCGCAGAACCGACAGCTACAATCAAATACCAGACCCATTCTGCTTGATGGTAAGCAAAAATTGCAAACAGTGGAAAGCGAACCCACTAATATGCTTTTCTAGAACCTTCTACATCGTTTTTAGGAGAAAGTAAAAATAGAAGCTGAAGCTGGTGCGTGCGGCAGAAGTGCATGCATTCAAATGCGACCTGACATAGTTACGTGATCGGTCTACAATCTACTAATGGTCTACTTTCAACTTTTTTCGTATTGCTGCATTCCACATAGCCTCAAATGCCCAGATACACGCGCACACACAAGAAACATATACATTCATTGCTTAGTTTTTTTTTTGGATATGTGTGAAAGACAAGCACGCAATTATCTGTTTGCAAAAACTTACCGCATTTTGCGCATTGACCGCCCGCACCGCACGCACGCATGTGTCTTTTTCCAGCTTGATGGGTCGATAGTATTTTGTTTCCTTGTAACATCTTCTCTCCGCTTTGGGAACAAAGACCACCCTAGCCTCTCAAGGACCTCAAAATATTTATCAATATTGATCTATTACTACTACTTGCACGAAAAAGGACCATCACCCATGACAGAGTTCCGCACTACTATGGCTAAGTTAAACCGGTGGTCGTTTGGTATCCAGAATCCATCTTTACATTAATGGCAGTACCAGAGTACATTAACACAGTATCATCCATCTCTTCAGCACGATTCTTTACACCTTGGGCTTGCGGATTTTTACGAGTATGTCCTCCCTAGATCCGCCGGTTTCAGTCTATTACATGAACAGGCAGAGGCACCTAAATGGCCCCTAACCTATCCACGCAGCAGTGCAGGGGCAACTCGAGTAGGAGGTGTCTTGATGTCTGCGTACGGTCGGTCTTGGAGTGAGGGCTTACTGATGGCGCCGTGTTCGGGTCACATTCGGACGCAGCATAATGAACCCAGTAAGTAATACCTCACACTTTTCACAGGCTTTTCGTGAAGTCAGCTTTATTCCATGAGGGTATTCCGTAGAGATCAGAACAAGTGATATTCAGAGTGTCGACTATATGGTAAATGCATCAAAATTTCCCAATCAAACTCTCCCAGTTTTTGACGGTAGTCGAGTGTTGTCGTACAATTGTCGGGCGTAATCTTGCTAGTTGCGCACAGTACATTTGAGAATTAAGCGTCTAACCAACTAGAAGTACCTCATAGTGGACGATTCCCTTTCAGTCTCACCACACACACAGCATTACCTTTTTCAACACCAATCCCGGCTTGAGAACGCTTGTGACGGCTAACCATCCATTGTCTATGAATTTTGACGCTTACCATAGTCATACACGATCCATTTTTCATCGTTAGATAAGAGACGTTTTGGAAATGGCTCGTTTTTATTGAGTTTTAGCAGAGCATCACAGATATTATTTCGGTCAAGCTTAATACAAATGGCCTAAAACAATTTTGTAATCCATGTCTACCTCGTTACCAGTCTCGACAATGATGACATGCCTTGCTGGACTTTTTCAAGAATTTCTTTAGGTTTTTCAGTTATTGGACGACAACATTTCAAACACTAAAAGTGTCGCCTTGCAAACAAGCGTTTAGTTGGGTAGTTGCGATCTGTAGTTCGTGACTTATTTGCAATTGACGCCATATCTATCGAAAATCACGAACTTTTTCTCAGGACTAGTTACATACTAATGGGTAGAAATTCCTGAAATCGATCACCAAAAATTGAAAATATTCAAACCAATTTGAAAACTAGTTCATTTGAAAGATTGGTTTGAATTGTGTAAATTCAGCAAATATCATGAAAAAATATTAATAATTAACAAAGTTATAAATATTTGAAATTTTGTGTAATTTTTTTTTCAAAATTCAATATCTCCGAGCGTAATTGACCGATTTTGAAAAAAATTAGTGCGATTGAAAGAGAATGAAATGAATTTTTCTAATGCTTGGTAAAAAACGAAAAAAAGTTATTTTTTTATAATTTTTACATAAAAAGTTAAATTAAAAATTAAAAAAAGTGAGAAAGGCAATAAGTGATAGTGATCTTATATAAAACATCTGAAAGAGCATTTAATAAAGCTTCCATAGCCGTTGAGAAATTTTCAGGCACGCTATTAGTTCCTTCCTTTAGTGCTTTCTCTGAGTGAGCGGCTGCACAAAAAAGATATGGAGCGGAATGCGAAAAGGAAGGAATTCTCGCCTTCCAAAAAAGGCTACCGTCATGCTTCTTGGTAGAGCCCGATCCAAAAGAGATGAGGTTTCTCAAAAATCACATTTTCCATGCGCAGAGAGAATAACAACAGAAAAGTGAGAATAACAACAGATTTCGAAGGGGAAATGGGAAAATACATAAGCGCATGTCTTATCCCGACGTGCGCAATGTTTATTTGTGTGCAATTTTCATTTCCCCACATGCGCGAAGAAAACCTCAACTGATTTGGATCAGGCTATATGATCCCATTTCCCGCTGGGCACGTGCTTTCAGCTGAAGTGTATTTGTATGGTGTCATTTTTGAATTATTTATCGAATATTATGTTTTTCGTAAGTATAAACATTTAATAAAAACACATGCTGCAAAGAGGTTTGAAAACGCACATCGCATTGTAAACACTCGGAAATTTCATTCGTTCATACCGCACAATTTGAAATCGATGATTTGTAGAGAATTTTCTAGAGCTAAAAATTTTGAGACGGCAGTTATGTCAGCATAATTCAATATTTTCGATACATTGTGTATATTGTATTGTAATAATAATTATAATAATAATAATAATACGTGATGTCATATGTTGTTATTTTTTTAATTGTTACTTTTCACCAAACAAGTAAGAGTTTGTACGCGCTGAGGTTCAGGCAACCCGCGGAGGCGCCGTTGGCGCGCCGAGCGCGTGTACTATTATAAACAAATGGCTGTAATTTGAAAACTAATAGCGTGCCTGACAATTTCTCAACGGCTATGGAAGCTTTATTAAATGCTCTTTCAGATGTTTTTTATAAGATCACTATCACTTATTGCCTTTCTCACTTTTTTTAATTTTTAATTTAACTTTTTATGTAAAAATTATAAAAAAATAACTTTTTTTCGTTTTTTACCAAGCATTAGAAAAATTCATTTCATTCTCTTTCAATCGCACTAAATTTTTTCAAAATCGGTCAATTACGCTCGGAGATATTGAATTTTGAAAAAAAAATTACACAAAATTTCAAATATTTATAACTTTGTTAATTATTAATTTTTTTTCATGATATTTGCTGAATTTACACAATTCAAACCAATCTTTCAAATGAACTAGTTTTCAAATTGGTTTGAATATTTTCAATTTTTGGTGATCGATTTCAGGAATTTCTACCCTAATATATAGTCAGCGTTTCGAATATGACGCCTCCCGCCTCTGACTTCCAATATCCTACTACAACTTTCAAGCGATAACGCTGTTGACTTCGAATGGATGCTTGTGCTTGGCAACCCTCAATGGAAAGAAGGAGAACGAACGCAGTAGGTGAGAGGGAACGTACCGTCTAAAGACTGTTTTACAGTGATTGCAGTAAGTTTTTGCACGTTAATGGCCTCAAACATAAACTAGGATAATTTTTATTCGAGATTTTATCATAAACTTCAACCTAGATTATCCCGAATAAAATCCAGGATTAATCCTAATGATTTCAAACGGCACGGGCCATGAGTAAAACCTAGCAAACAAAGATGGAAATGTCATCGTGTCGAAGGCTGCATAGCAGTGGGAAGTTTTGCTGTTTACTGTTGTTTAACGATCTCCATTGGGCACCGGACGTACTCAGTTGTATGATACCATCTCCTGATGTGGAGGCTCTATCACGATGGACAAGAAAGCATTCCTATGATACTCATGTGACTTTTATGGACCAATTACATTGTATTGTTGGACTTGCATGAAACCACCGAACGCAGGAGGTCCGCGCCTGAATATGCCAACTCCAAACTGTTCCTTCCTGCGCCGCCTCTTAATATGGTTAAGATATTTTTAGGGCGCAGTAGAAAGGATGTTAGGACACATGTTGGTTTGATTACAGGACATTGCGGTCTGAATTACCACTTATAAACGGTGGAGAACCCCACCTGCAGGCTTTTCCCTTCATGTTGCCTGTGAGTGCCACGCGATAGCTCAAACAGCAGTCTAAGCGACAAGCCACTAAGCAGACTACTGTTAAGCGTTCTGGCCCACAAATATGAGGTATAGAGGTGCAATGGGCGAAGTGAAGTGGCCGCGGTTCCTTTGGACCCAATACATCACCAAAGAAGAAGAAGAAGATAATTATCTAGCGTATACTTCGTAAGGAGATCTGCTGACTAGGGGTGAGCTGACCGTACCAATCTAGTATCGCGGAAATATTGTGGATGGGGCCATGGAGGACTCAATGGCAATATGTAAGTCCTAAACTGTTTGTGATCAGATCGCTTCTATGCTGGGAACATCCCACTGCTTTTGAAAAGTCTCTGGAAAGCAGTATAGCGATTTCCGCTACAGTAGGAGTTAGTGTGAACCTTGAAAAAAACTATTTTGATACTATTCACCGTGAGTCGAATACTGCGGTCCTTGCAGGCAAAGCATTAATTGAACTCATCACAACAAGCAAAATACTTCAAGATGACGCCAAACTCCATTGGAACTAACACATGGTTAGTCTGATAAGCAGAACGCGCAGACCTATAAAGTCAAGCCGTAGCGCGAATGAATTCCATATTCCCCACATTATAAGGCATTAAATCAGGCATAATGGCTTGGCTGCTAAATTCAGGAAGATTTAAAGAATGGTCTGCCCTTCTATTGCCGAACTTATTCGCCCCCGTGACACAAAGAGCAGGGCTTCGTTGTTTGGCGTGACCTTTCTCTCACACACAATAATTCGTGGGTGGACACACATTTGTGTTCGTCAAACTGACAAATTTTACTTGAGGCGTATGCCGTGTGCGCATTTGTATCGCCAAGTATGTAGATAAGAGGCTTGAAACTGATACTGGGTGGACTGCGAGAAGGTTGTTTATAAAAATAAAGAATACGGCGGAGTAATTGAAAATAGAAACCTTGACAAAGTTCGCATATATTTGCTGTGGGATTGAACGTCGAAGTTGAAACCTTGATTCAACGAATAGAAAAGAAATTGCCGCCCAGGTTCTTTAGAACTAAATCAATACCGATAGCTTGAAGTGTATTCATCATAGCCGGGCACGGCATTCTGCCAAAAGCCTTGGAAGTATCAACAACTACGGCAAATTCGATTAATTGATACGTTTGGTCAGACAAAGGTCGTCAATAGGTCATCTTTTTGATCTCAAGTCATATATATTGCTTGCCATCTAAAATAATTGGCCGAGTTCTTGCAAAGGCTTAGCCACAAGTGTCATTGCAGTGTCCGATTGAAACGAAATGGACGCGAACAGAAATCCTAAACCGCTGGAACAGACTGTTAATTTTGGTTATTGGATACAATATAACTTCGTCGATTCGGTAAGCACTATACATACGATGAAAAGGAAGAGTGTGCGTAATTCCTGTGCGCGAAATCGAACCCCGGACCTCTGAGATGGTAAATGCATGCCGTAACTAACCCCTGGGCTACCTAGATCGATTGTAAATCTGTCAGATATACCGAAATCGTTTTATTATTAACAAAACAGAAATGTGTGAAGTTAATGGATGATTAGTGATGATGTATTGTCCTGTGATAGGTTTTCTGACAGGTATAACTCTGACGTTTAGTGTCATATACATGTATTCGGCAAAATGAAAATACACATCGTTCCCAACAGTTCTAGTTTTGTTTATGTGAAAGTCCAAGCTAATCTTTTACTGCCAGTCGCACAGAGGACAAAATAATAATACGAGTCTGGCGGGTGCTAAAGGAGGAGGCGATGGATGGTGCGTTTGAACTCCAGGATTTTTACGGATGTAACAAAATTCTAAACAAAATTTTTTGTATCGGGGCTTCGATTTTGCAAAGTCGATTATTCTGAAGCAGGCTGGGCCAAACACGCAAGCGTTCGGGATAGTAGAAACTGGTTATCAAGCTTCATTACATCTAGAAAAAGGGACAGTGTGTAGTAACTGTACCTTTGACTCGCCGACTACTGCCAGTAAAGATCAACTACTGTCAGTAGACGTCGACTACAGCTAGTAGACGTCGACTACTGCCAGTAGACGTCAACTACTGCCAGTAGATGTCGACTACTGCCAGTAGACGTCGACTACAGCTAGTAGACGTCGACTACTGCCAGTAGACGTCGACTACTGCCAGTAGACGTTGACTACTGCCAGTAGAAAAGAATTCACTAGATTGATTGATGTTCTTCATAGGTTCTTACAATGGAATATTTAAATAAATTTTTTTAATATACGTTTATCGTAGTATCATGGCTGGTTAACCATATTTTTTATCAATTTATTTTATAATTTAAAATGAAAAATCTTTTAAAATACATACCACCACTCTGCGTCTATGCATAATCTTGATGCGAATTTATCTACATCATAAACAAAATACTTTGGTACTGTTTAGACAAAATAACGTCCATATGGCATCATAACTTATTTGTTTCGGACATCGACCATATGTCATCATAACTTATCTGCATCAGGCATCATAAACCAGAAACCATTCAGCAGAGATTTTCATCTTCTTTTCAAAATTTCTTAAGTCCTCGCAGCTCCTCGAAGACGAGACCGATTAAATCACAATCAAAAAAAAACTCGGTCCATTTATACCATGTCTTACACTTATTCTCACCTTCTGCATGGCTGCACCTGTCATAATTCCACAACTGTTTCAATTCTATAAAATATTAAACAACAAGCAAATTGGCAAGGTCCGAGAATCCCCGAAAATTCCCAGCAATCCATGCGTCCCGTTCGCTGCCCAATTAAATAATTCTTCACATCGTTGTGGCGACATTAATAATTGCGTCAAGGCGGATTGCAACGTGCTGAGGAGAAACCTGGCACCAGATCCCTGTACCATACAGAAGCCACCATGGCCGGGATGCGGACCGTTTGGACCATAAGCGAAAGACAGCTCTTCTCTCGCGCGGTGTCCACTTAACCTCAACAAATGAGCACTTATCTTGGACTTGGACATGCTCTACATGGACGACCGATTTTATCTGGGGCTCCTGAAGCTCCTCGTCCATTGAGAGTAGTTCGTCTAGTAGCCAAGATTTCCTTCGGCAAATAAACGTGGTGCACTTACCCCAAATACGAGCTGCGGGACACAAGCTGCTCTTGGGGATGTATTCCGCGAATTGAGGAGATTTCAAGGCGAGGTGAAGAAGAGGGATGTGAGGCTATCCACGCGGCAGCACCTCGCGATGCTCTAGGAACCATCGGAGAATGTCAAGCGCACATTTTATTTCCATCCATGCCCGCGATGAAATTATCTATAAATACGGATTGGGGTTGGAGTTGGAGTTTCCGCCCCTCTTGTGTAAGACCCATATTTCATAAAACCCACGTGCCGTGAAGCAAATTCACTTATGGTTAAAAGACTTGGGAGGGGGAATGAAAGAAACCTGGGGGTGTTCAGTTGGGGGAGCGAACATACACACACACTTTTTTCCCTCATAATGGAAGGAAAATATTTTTAAGAAGTAAATTCGTCTTCTTTGATGTCTTTTGTTTTTCCTTTCGCTATGGTAAATATTTTAAGTGTAATTCAATCAAGTCGAATTTATGTAAAACTTAGTTAGGATCTAAAATGTGCCCTGATGGAGCAGAGCGCACCCTGATCCCAAAAATAATGCTATAAATTCCCAGAAAATTTACTAATAAATATTTTTCTTCTTTCTCTTTACAGGTAAGTCGATACTTGATACTTTGTTATCACCAAGAAATTAACTAGAAAATCGTAAGTATTAGAAATGAATTATTGTCGATAACTGTGCGCCGCTTGCAGTTTATGCTGAACGTGATCTGAAGCGTAACGTTATTTTATTCGAGCTCTCATCGATGAAACGCAAACGGATTTCATTTTTATCGAAGAGAATCTAGTTAACACCTTTCATGGTTGTCGCGTATTGCGTTTGGAATTTCAACTTTGAAGTAGCTCTAAATTATTCCACACGCATACGTATGATTATGTAAAGGTGCTAATAGTGGATCTTTATTGCAATTCGTATATTTTCAAGAAGTATTTATGCACTATCGTATGTTCTTGGGGTTTATTAATGAATTTTCATGGAATAGTATGTTACTAGTGCTGCGCTGTTCATAACGTCGTAGTCTGGCAAAAGCACTTACACAAAGGGTCGTAACTAAAAAAGATTTTTTTACGCATTTAACTTTCTCGATACTAAGATTTTCAATAAACCAGGCACCGTCATCATAAATGTATGAATTGTGTGAAGACTCTTGTTACCATATAAATCTATCCATCTATAAAGACCCATCACAACCTATGAGTAATCAAATACTAAAATCCCCTGCAAGTTGCACATCCTTTAGAAAAATAATTAAAATAAAGTTCATCCTAAAAGTATGCAAAATAAAATATGAATAAGACAAATTTTAAATAATTTTATCCTAAAAGTATGCAGGGAAATAATAACCGGCCCACAGAGACGCTACGTCGATATTAAATTACTCCCAGTGACAAAAAAAAGTGCCGCGCTTGCATTGTTTGTTGAAAAATGGAATCTGGGATATATCCTCCAGGACTGGGGTGGCAGCACGTAAGTTGTTTCAATCGACCTCTTCATACAAAAATTCTGAATTTTTGTATGAAGAGGTCGATTGAAACAACTTACGTGCTGCCACCCCTGGATTAACGCCACTACCGATAACTCCTCTGTACTTCGCAGCATTCACGCACCTTTGACGGATCAGTTGATACCCTACTTCCTTCATAAAATAAAGGGAATGTTGTTTCTCGTCTTCTCCGTCCAACTTTGGCTGTTCCGTTTGGTCCCACAACATTAAATTTGGATTCATTGGAAAAGACAACTCTTTTCCAATCGGCAACTGTCCAATTTCTGTGTTCTAGCGCCTATTCGAAGCGTTTTTTCTTCATTGTTCTCGTTAGCAGGGGTTTCTTGGCCAGCCTCCTTGTTCTCCACCTCAATGAGCCTTCGTGGAACTATTGGTGTACTAATTTGTGATACACTGGCTTCCGCAAGCTCATCTCTTATACTTGAGTCTGATTTGAATCGGCGTGGTAGCACTAACCGACTCAAATAACAATCGTCCCCGGATTTTTGTGGACTTATTCGTTCTAGCTTCCCTTTTTCGCGCAAAACGCCCACTCGCATGAAACCCCACCCAAGACACACTAACCCACTCCAGCGAAGTTCAACTAGTTTCACACAGATGTCACTCACACCCAAAGCTCATCACACAGGTTCTTGTCCCAAATAAATCTCACACCTGATCTTACAACCATAGCTCTAGTCCAGGCATAGCTCTAGCTCTAGAGATAGCGAAAAAGTGTTCAAAAGTTGAAATAAAGCTACCCTGCAATTTTTCGACGCTATAATTAAGAGAAAACTCGTAGGAATTCAATGAATGCGTTTTGAATAAAATCGGTCCAGGGGCAGGCGCGTACGCAGGGGGGGGGGGGGTTACTGGGGGTTAACCCCCCCCATGATTCCAATAATAATAGGAAAAATTATAATTAATAAATATATCAACTTATTAAACAATTAAAAAAATATTCCGAATAACGATGTATAATATATGGTGGATTCTTTTCAAACGGGATAGCAAAAAAATAAATATCTCTCAAACTTTGGGAATATGTTCGTGAACTCGATGTGATATACCAACAATTTTTTTAGCGCAATTGGGTGCGCCGTTTCGGAGTTACAACTTTTATTGAAAAAAACGCGATTTTTCAAAAATCACGTATTTCTCATTTATTTATAGCTCTCGACAAACTCTGAGTTTCGGGATGGCCATATAGATTTTTGTAGGAAATTTTCCGTCTTTTCAGATGAAATTACGCAAAAAACAATTGGACGCATTTTTGGCCAATTTTTTGGCCTTTTTTGGCCAAAATTTGAAAAAAAGGAATTTTTAAATTTTTTTTTCATGTCACCAATCGATTTTCTGACTCAAAAACTACGCGCCACCAAGTTTTCAGAGTAGTTCCCTTCTTTTCGGTAAAAAAATTGTAAAAATGCCCTAAATCAAAGTCTAAAGTCTTGCGCACACCACGAGACCATGATTTTTGGAGAAAAACAAGACATTTTGTGATATTAGAAAAATGGTCAAAAATTAATATTTATGTTTCTTCACAATTTTCAATAAAAAATTGCGATAAAAATATACCTATAGGTAATTATTTTTATTGTGAAATAACATAAAATATAATATAAGTACATAGTCCTATTACATGAGAAAAATTTTTTTTACCCAATATGTGTAAAAATATGTTTTGTGAAACCCCCCCCCCCCATGGTTTCATCCTGCGTACGCTACTGTCCAGGGGAACAGGTGAAAAAAGTTAATAATAGTAGCGAAAATAGGGTTTTTCACGATTTAGGTGCGAAAGTTTTTTTTTTTGGAAAACGAAAATAGTACGTAATAGCGCTTACAAAGACGAAATATATGAGATTTGGACAATTGAAATCGGCCAACAGGTAATAAAAATCGTAGAATAACAGGTAATAAATTATCGTAGAATTTTGTTGTAGGGCTTCTGTTGGTGCCTACCTACAATAAAAATTTCATAAAAAAATAATAATAACTTTTCGCGTAAATCGCAAAAATGTAAAAACAACTGTTTCCGGAAAAAAGTTTGAACAAGTCCCACAATGGTCCTAGAGTTATTTTGAAAAGCCATATTTATTCGCAAAGAGTTGCTCTACAAACCCATTTTCATGAAATGTATGTGAGGTTTGATTTAATACCATAAAAACTGGTAACCCCTTTTCCAGTTTTTTGCATTACAAGCTTTTCTTTTGAGCTTTTTTCCGTGAACTTTTTGAGCTTTTTCTTAAAAACACAAAAACTTCGATTTTTCAACCCTATAATTAAGAGAAAAATCGTAGGAATTATATGAATAAAATCGGACCTGTAGAACAGGTGAAGAACAAATTAATAAAACTGGCGAAAACCGGTTTTCAAGAAAAAGCTCAAAAACCAAAAGCTTTTATTTAACACTCCTCTTTTCAGCTTAATGCTAGTTTGTAAAGGACCGTTTTGAGTGGGCTTATGCTCCCCGGTACGCATATTAAAGAGGGCAGAGCAATAGAACTAGAATAAAAGTGCTTCTTATCTCCTTGTTTATAATCTTGACCATGTAGGATTTAGCCAGGGTGTAATCAGATGCCCGTTCTGGCTTGCTAACATAACTCGACTTCCTCGTAGATTCCTCATGAGCACCGCGCAAAAAAAAATCTGCGATACTGAAGTGAGATATGCCCTACCAGTTTCTCATAAGGGCCCTATTACAAATAAAATTGGGCAATCCCAACATCTGCCTTGCGTATTCGGAAAGCTTTTTAAAAAGCTTTAAGCTTAAGCTTTGGTTTTACTCATACAAGCTTTAGTTGTTGTTGCTCCCTTGCTTCATATTTCAGGCGATAGACCGGTTCTTGTTCGATTGCGGAGGTCAAGCAGCATTGGACGTGACTAGAAGTCAGTTGGGGGCCCGATTGGAAAAACGACACTCGCGTTTAAAAATATAAAAAAAATATAAAGCTTTCGACATCGCCACAGTTGTTACTCGTACATTCACGCTGAAATTCTCAAATTTTTTAGCCTCTTTTTTCCAATCGAGATGGACAAAGCGTTAAAATGTCAAAGTCTCTTTCCCAGTTAGTGTGAAGGAACCGTCGGTTCCCTTTAAAAGGTCCAGATATCCCAACGGGTTTTTTACAAGTGTTTTGTAAAGTGTTGCGGAGTCTTGAACATCTTTAGTCCTACGAAAAACAAGTCTAATGTATATTCAATAAAAGCTTGACTGCTGTAGTCTTTAAATAATTGAAACGTTTGCAGTGCATTCGAATTAGTTTATACTACAGTTATCTGCATCACAACAATCAATATTCCAGCATATTATTGATTGATCGTGACTGGACTTTTTGGCTCAATATTTGAAGCAGTATTTTTCACTTAAACTCCATCATCAAAAAGTTGTGTCTAAAACAGATAAAAATTCGGGCGAAGTTCAATAGTAAAAAATAGTTAGTGTAAGATCACAGCAAGATCATCGATCGATAAACATTTGATCTTCGGAAATGATCATTGAGAGTCATGTATTCTTGCAATCTACAAAGTATGAATTTTTTTGTGTATATTGAAGGAGATCTAATCCCAGTCAAGTTACATAACTGTGAAACATTGTACTTGAAGATTGAAGTTATACTACAAAGTGCTCTCTGAGCTCCCGTCTTCCATATAAAAGAAGTTTAAGAGTAAGATATTAGTAGATAACAATGAAGTTGTTTCATAGATAACAATGGAGCAACCTCGCTGCAATCTTCAATTAAGAAGTGTCAACTAATTTCAAGATGAAAAGGTTTGTTACATCTTTGGCTTTACAAATTAATAGTTCGTCCCTTTTAGCTCATTAGTTCAAATGAATTTATCTTTCGAATTTAACACGCTATAAGGAATCGATTTTCGATTAAGCCATTGCCTTCAATGATATAATAATTTTCAAAGTGTTTAGCCATCTCCTTTCCATTTTACTTGAACTTAACGAACCTAATAATTCAACCAGAAGGAAACTCTGCAACCAACCCGAAAAAGCACCCTTATACAAAGCACACTCCTTGCTCGCAAAAGGCAGATATTCCCAGGATAATTGGAATCATAATCTCCAGGATGCATGCGAGTTGGTGGTGCACCAAACTTCACCATTTCAAAAGAAAACAGAAGGCAGATCCCCGGTCCTTTTAAACCTAGGTCCATTTAAGGAATCTCTGCTGCTTCCTAATCCGCAATCTGATCCTTCCCCCTCCCCCACCCCTACGTGAAAGGAACACAATAGAAATGTTCTCCCGGATATATTCCCAGCCCAGCGGACCAATCAGACTCTGCAATTGAAGTCCATTTGAAGTCCAGTTTTGTTTGGATTTTGTAATTGGGCTAAAAGGGTGGGCGCAGTAGAGATGGCGTTGAATATTAAAAGTCCAACCTCCCCCACCGAACCACCCTTAGACCGCTGCTCCCCACGATCTGAATATCAGTTTCTGCACACACAGTATCGAGGCGTCGTCGTTGGTTTTGCATTTCAAAATGGATTTAAAATTCCGGGGCGTGTGCATTTGGGGCCAGGAGGTGAACTACATTTCACGTTTATTGATTCTGGGAACCTATTAAAAAAGGTGGCAGCGGAGTCTCCTCTGGTCAGTTTCGAGTCAATAGAGACTGATTTTATCTTTTATTTCCCGTATTGATTTTGATTTTAATTTCAAACATTGCTGAAATCAAATTGAAAAGGATTTTAATGCTTGCTTTCAATTGCGAACGGACGCTTATGTTTATAAACAAATACGAGAAAATATGGTCGGCCAGCACGCATCCATCCAACCGTCGACCCAATGGGAGAGAAAAAACTCGGGACTATTTATTACTGCAATCGGATATTTTGATCATCAGTATTACTATTCAGAAGTGGAATGTAATTAATTCTTGAAATGATTTTTAAAATGGTGCGAAATTAATGGATAATTTCATTTTATGGCGCATGGATTTCGAGGGGATGAATTACGTCCGTTTTTTACATGCAATTTTCTGCACTATTTTGTAAATTACGAGAATTCGGTTGCATTCATTTATTATTTATGATTTTTATAATTTAATTTAAAGCTTTTAACCTCATTTTTTTAATACAATTAATACTCTATTATTTGATATTGACAATATTGTGGAGCTTTATCATTTGTTCTGTGATTAATTTTTCTCGTGTTCCCAATGCCTATTTTTTGGAACTTTCTTGTTTGGAGATTTCTCTTTCATAATTAATGAACATGCCATATCCAAAAATTTCGTTATCGTACAAAAATTGTGTATTATAGAAATTGTTTCCCAGCTCTAAAAAACTATAATTACAACATAGTATTTTGCTTTGGGCCGTAAACATCAACAAAAATAATTATTATTCGTGATTTCATTATAAACATCAACCTATGTTATCCCAGATAAAATTCAGGACTAATCCTATGATTTTACACCGCATTTCAAACTCCAAATTATTTCATTTGACAAATTTGAGATCTATTTTCTTTGAATTGCAATGGTGTGGCTTTACCTGTCAGTCGATCGTTTACATTGAACGGAAAAAGAAGCAAGTGAATCATATGTGGAACCGAGGATAAAAGTATACAAAATCCCAAACTTAGCTTAGGAATTACCATTAGGAAGTCATGATGCAATGTCTAGTCGAAAGCTTAGTTTGACAGATAGAAGAGGATAGGCTACCTGCGGGGTACTCCAGCAACAAGGCTTACCTTTGAACTCGAGGATATAATACGAGTTCGGAAATACTGACTGAGCAAGATTATTCTACCGTCTAGTGAGTTAGTTTTGAATTACCCAAAAATTAGTGTCGTGCGGGGGCAAGATTCCGATATTTTGTTGGAACAGTCACTATGGCCCGAGCTGCTGACTGGAGCAGGGAATGGCATCCGTTAAGAAATCTCAGCTATTGGGAAGTTTGACGATTTGAAATATGTGGTTATTTCTTCGCAAATACTCTAGTCAGTGGTAAGCCTACGATGTTAAGAGGTTTATCCTCCGTTAAATCCAGGCCGTCTACTAAAACGAGGGAACAAAAGTTGGGTTTTATAGGAGATTAGACAGTACTCCGTTTTAGATGGATTTGAACGGTCTAACCCTTGAAACAAGCCATCTAGCTAAAGCTATATAGAACTGCTGAAAGTGTATAGTCTGTTCCATAATAACGTTTCCATAATCCGGTGTAGCGAGGATACCGCGAAAGCAAGGAATTATTTGTTTTGGTGGATTAACTGGCAGTCATAAAATTTTATTGAGGGTGTTACATTGCCTCGGACTCGGTAGGGCTATGTGTAACTAAATGTCACCACTTACTTACTTATGCTCCTCATGGGACATATGGCGGAAATAGGTGCCCTCCAGCGGACTCTGTTTTGTGCGATAGCTCCATCCAGGATCTCCCAGTTGTTCCGGCCTCTGCTAATGGGGTTCGCCTCCGCATTGTTCTAGGTCTTCCAACTCGACGGGTTCCTTGCTGATTCCAGTCAAGGGCCTGTTTGGCTAGATTCTCGTTTTCGCATCGCAAGGTGTGACCGATCCAATTCTATTTTCTTCGCCTGATTTCGTCGTCTGTCCTTTCCTGGCTGGCACGGCACTATAGTTCTTCTATCTTGCCAGCGGATATTTCGGATACAACATAAATATCTGTTGATGAAAACTGGTAGGTGCATTGTGGGGTGGCTTTCCATGTTTCGCAACCGTACAAAAGAACTGCCTTAATGTTGGAGTTGAACAGCCGCAATTTGGTGCTAGTTGAGATCTCCGTTGATCTCCATATGCGAAACAGGCATGTCACTAGGGCAGGTTGAAAGAGAAATTTTCATATCCTAAAGAATCCCACGGACTGTGACACGATTGTTTTGAAATTTTGAATACATTGTTTCATCGTAACTCCTCAACTCTTTGAGCTGTTTTAGACGGTGCGCTTCAGCGCATGTGCCTCACGAACGTTTGGCGATGAAGGGAGGAGTGGAAATGAAGAGAGGTACCACCGCACTTTTCCCTTTATCCACAAAGTTCGTGAGGCACATGCGCTGGAGCGCACCGTCTAAACCGACTCTTTGATTAGAAAAACTCGCACATCTCTATGCACCTGCCGCAGAACCTGTAGATCCACATGGGCTTTACAGACAAAAACCATGTTTTAGATATACATAACCATAATATGTTACACTATAAGATACGCGGTTTAGAGGTGGTATCACTGACATAAGAGAGATTCAAAAATTTCCTTCCTTTCCATTACAGGAGCTATTCCCATCTCGACAGCTACGTCGCTAAAGACTCTGCTAAACTTGGTACCGCGCCATTTTTAAGCAGATAAATTGTCTATAAACCGCCGTGTGAAACTGAGAACGAGCGTCATCTGGGCGATTTGTCAGTCTTCCGTGAATATATCTGCTAACTATCCCGAACTATCCTGGATTTTTGCTGAAGTACCGTAGCGTGGACTTGTATGGAAGACGAGTTACTCCAAAAGAGATATAAAGAGAGATAGAGACAGGTGGTCACTGGAGTCTAGAATAAAGCTTAAGATTTACCCTCTATTCTATTTTGTGACCAGTCATCAGTCACAAGCTTTTGTGATTCGCGTTTGCTTTATTGTTTGTGACTATTTTTGTGACTCAGCTCTTTTGATATTCTAAACACCCAGTCATAATAAAAACCACAAACAATTCCCGTCTATTGATGAATTTATCGTACAGTGTTTTGTCATCGCGACATACAAGTCCGTATCGGGGAGTGATGATACATGACTCAATACATTGATCAATTCCAACTGTTTAGTATTAGCTGCGTTCCTTTTCTGCTAATTTTTACTATTTTCTACTCGTGAGTACTCGCAGCTACACTTGCTCTAACATGCGAGTAATTAACACTTTTAGTTACGCAATTAAAATCCGCTAGAGGAAACCTCCCATTTGGTGTCTATTGTGAATTAGTTTAGTTACCCTATCACTCCATAGATGGCTTTTGATTGTTTTGAGCTTTTTTGATATAAAAAAGTCGATAAATAAAAATAAAAATAATAAATTTATAAATAAAAAAAATATAAATAATAAAATCGCATTAATTTAAATTATGTTGTAAATTATTCTAACCTTTTATTTGTGTACAAATGAAATAACATCAAAAATGTTAGGTTAGGTTTTACTCAAATCAACAAATTTTGCGTTCCTTTTCTACTCTGCTCGCAAGTACTAAAAAGTAGAAAAGGAACACAGCTATTAAGTGATATGGCCGGGGGAGGGGGGTCAAAAAGTTTCCCACTTGAACATAAATTCAAATTATTTCTTGTGACCTGCTCTTTATACAGTCACAATTTTTGATAAACGTTGTGACTGTTTGTGGATTGTCAAAATTGTTACTGCAAAATTTGAATAACAAATTGTCTCAAGTTGAGACTCACCACTCACTTGTGACTGCTTTCAGAATAGAGATATTAGTAGAGCGTTCAGTTTCGGTTCCCTAACTGCACCTAGAAGCACAGGTGTATCGTACATTGATAAGCAACAAACGAGAACTTAACCAACCAGGCGACTATCACAGAAAGATTTTCCGGTAGAACCAAAGCCAAACTAGATATGATGAAATGTATTGATCATTACAGTTTGTCTGGTGAACTCAAAAACGTTTTCTTACTGCAACGTCCAGTAACGCGTTTGATAATTGAACTCTGCGCTTTGAATTTTCACCTATGTTGGATCGAGTTTACAGAGTGCCCAACCTTGAAGACAATTATCCTGGTTACATGAGGCGATCGAAATCTCGACTTGAAAGTGGTTTGAAATACTATCTGTGTTTTCGGTTCTTCTAGATTGAGTTTCTGATTTGAAATCAAATCCAAATCGGATTGAAACTGACAGATGACAAATTCCAAGTTGGAATAATGGAATACAGTGAAGAAAATTATTTAATTTTGCAAGCTTTTTCTGCTTATTTCAATAATTTAATGTTAATTTTGAAAATATATAATCAGCATGTGAAAATAAGAAGAAGGAGACTTTTGAGAAATTTATCCAAAAAGTTGGAAACTAATAGTTTAAGACTTTTTAAAATCGTGGAAGCCATGCTTACTATTGCCATACAAAACATTCCTAGGAGGAAGCCCAAGAGGTTTTGGATGTTAAATAGAAGCAAGCATGTTGTTTCTTCATTTGTCCATATATTTCGTTTAGTCATGATTAAAAGCACTTTTAACAACACAAATTACTTTTGTAAACAGAAAATAAACACGCTCCAAACAAAAAAAAACCAAGTAACCTAAAAACGTCAAAATTAAATTATGGATCTAATTTCAATTTGTGTTTACATGCACATTCTGGATTCAATTTCAATTCGATCAAGGAAATTTTTTGTATCGGATCGAGTCAATCCTATTCCAAATCGATCTGTGTTTACATAAGATCGAAATGTATTTCAAATATGTTTCAAATCAATATCGAGCGTCATGTAACCAGGGTAAAAGAGTCTACCCTTTACGTTCTGTCTCTTTGTTTTGCGCTAAGACTAAACTCTTGACAGGCTACTTGGTTTGTTCACCCGGTCTTAGGCTGCGGTCACGTCACGCGCCTGTAAGAGTGTAAGCTTGTAACTTTCCGTGTTTTTGATATAAAATCGTACTCGCGCTTGTACGATATTACATCAAAAACATGGAAAGTTACAATCTTACACTCATACAAGCGCGAGACATGACCGCAGCCTTACTCTTGTAGTACAAAGGTTGTCAATAGTACGATACGCCCAAATCGATCACAATCGGAATTTTAACTACTAGGAATGTTAAATACAAACTTTAAGAGCCGTGCGTTATTTTCTTTTGGAGTTTTATTTGCCTCATTCTCCATAATAAATCTCTATTTTTAAAAATAAATAAAAGCTATAAAATGTTGCTAAAATACCCAAAATTAACTAAATGCAATAATTTTCATTGTATTACCCGCAAAATAATTTAAATAGACTAAATATTCGTTTGAAAACATATTTTGGAAATACATATTCACGGAGAAGGTAAAATGCATCAGGAAGGTTATTTGCAATTGCCATGAACAATAAATCCAAACACATCTGGGCTGGGTTGATCCACAGATGCCTCTTTTCATGGCCGAAGTTGTTTTGTTTGTTGGTGGTGCATTGTGGGATTATTATTTCATAAACTAACTAAAACGGAAAATCTGAATATTTCTGTAGAACGTTCATTAGAATGTGTTCAGAATTTTTAAAATTTGCTTCTTCCATTTTATTATGTAGAATATAAGAGAAGTGAGTCGACATCAGCATATGATTGTGTTGTTCTATTTTATGGCTACAAACATCGTACAATTGTCGGCATGACCTGTATTTTGTAGCGTAGAAGCATCGTAGATAAATTACTAGAATATTTTATGAGAAATTGTTATATCACGAGTGGAATTAATCAATTTTCTGACGAACCAATGCTTTAGAAAACTCAATGACTTCGTATACTACTTTACAAACCCAAAATCCTTCACTCGAAAGAAAATACAGAGAACAGCGATTACGTAACACAAAAATAAAATTATATTATATTATCGCTAAAGTAGCCGCGGCAACAACAACAACAACCAACAATTTTCCATATTAAGAAAGAGATTCAAGATTCCATATGAAATCAATGCGCGTAGCACAAATCAAACATGACCTGATTATACACCTGAACCTGTCTACACTTTCTATCCATAATTTATTTGAGAAATGCTAAACATCGAACAGACTTGGGGCTTCCTAATGCTCAATCGCGTCACGTCATAAAATCGCCGGCCCATAAAAATAATGGCGAGCGAGTCGAGCGGTAATTTTTCTGTTTTAGCGAACAAGATTCAAAAACAAAAAAAAATCTATTCATAATCCGTGCTCCCCCGACAATAAAATGCATTATTCAGGAAACGATTATGCAATAATAATGATTAAAACGAAGCTTAATGAAGCTTTAACATTTTAAGAGTAACGATAATGCATTTGCATAACATTTTTCCAAAAAGGAACATGAAGTTGGCCGCATTTGAATGGGAATTCTTCAATAAAAAAAGTCCTCCTACAACCTTGTTCCATATTTTAATGCTTTTTTTATTTTTTTGTGGATCCGTTTTCCTTATTTCCGTTTTAGTGTGGAGCACAATGATAAAAAAAAGAAACAAATCTTTTACAAAACACCTTTTTTCTAAAAAAAGGCATCCAAAACATGAACCCACACAATTCAAATCTGGAAACAAAATATTTTTCACGTTCATTATATTTTTCTGTGTCATGGCCACAAACGAGCCGCGCTCCTCCTCCCCAATTGTAAAAGTCCTCAACAGCAGCAGCAGCAACAAAGCTAACAAAAAGTCCGTCACTAATTTTAATTTTAATTATTTTCGCCTTTAACTTCGCCCGCAAGCAACAATGAAGAAAATGCAATGAAAAATTGTCACCAAAAGAAGAAACGATCTGAAAACGGAACGAAGATGGTGGCGTGTCCTCGGCCATTCGCCATTGGGCGGCGCTGCCTATTTATGCAGACGGCAAAACACTTTAGTTGTCAAAACAAACAAAACAATGGCGGAGGAAAAAATAACTGTTATAATCCGACGACATCTTTCAGCGGGCATTCAGCCATTGTTGATAAGTTTTTGCAACCCCAAAATAACCGGGGAAAAAATGCTTCTGTGGCATTTTGACGGCGGCGCTGCTGCAGCTTTTGTGGCGATGCATTGTAAACTAAAAGGGAAAAAGAATGCACCAAACTAAAAAAGTGCATCGTCGCATCATAAAATAATTATTTGAACAAAGAGAAAAGTGAAAAAATGGGTGCAATTCTGTGTGCCACTTTTTTTTCGGAGATAAACTTTAATAGAAATGATTTTTTTTCCCGGGAAGAGTTTGAGTGGTTGCAGCTTGTTTAGCCATTTTATTCAAAGACAAATTGACCGACATTTTGTGTTATTTAAAATTTCAAACTTAAGAGTCGAAGTTGTTTTTTTAATGGTAGGTCAACATGACACAGACTTTTGTCTTTTTGTATGAAAAAGTTCAAACTTCTCGACGGAATGTCTGCGCGGACTTTTCTATACTACAGAGTCCACACTTGGACATATGGGCATACATGCAAACTTCCAACTTTCTGAGTAGCCCTAATTGATAACCTCAACACACGGCAATCTAATTATGACGTAAATTCGTCATGTATGACGAACGCCTTTGTTGACCCACATTAAAATACGACATTGTGTTTTGAGAGCTGTAACAAGTGGTAGTGTAGTGAAAAATGTGAACGAAAAGGAAAAAAACATTATTTCCTTGGTACCTACCTGCCTGTATTTCAATCGGCTAATTTGGAAACAAGTAATATTTTTTATTAATTTTCAAGTAATACAATGTTTGCACTGAGCCGAAATTACGTGATTTCGGCTATTGTCGTGATTTCGCCCAAAATCATGTGATTTCCCATGCATTCTGGTGATTTCAAATCCAAACCCAAATCATGTCGAAAGCCAATGCTCAAACCTGAAAATCGAATTCAGCCCAATTCAGCACGACACTCTTGATGCTGAAATTGTCAGCTGGACATTTTAATAACAGATTTGGCTTTGAATTTGAACTTAACATTCTTCAAAATGCAAAAACCAAAGAAATATAAAAGAAAGAAGTTATGGGCTTTGCTAGAAGAGGTGCTAGTTGAAATTTGGACTGAAAAAATTGAAGACTTCCGTGTTGCCAGGAAAAAACAGTCAAACGAAATCTTTTCAATTCAGTGTGAACGGTTCTACATAATTTCGAAATCACTTACCAAATTCACGAAATTTCGGCTCAGTGCGAACATGGTTTTAAATTAAAATCAAAATCAGCTGATACCTGAGAAAACACCTAAAAGCGAGCTTTTTACAATAATTTATCGACCGACAGATGGCCCTCTTTTGAGTTTTCGTTATTGATTAACCAAAATTTGCCTAATCGGTTTTCCTCAGTTTTCCACTAGTTGTAAAACTATTTCTATTTTCTACGTAGTCAGTTTATTCCGACTGGGTAAGGATAACGTATGGACCATGTTAGTGATGTTGCTAGAAAGGTCACTGATAAGCGTTTCTGTAACGAGCGATGGAAATCTAACTGGGCTTTTCAAATTTGGCTTCTAAGGTTCTAGAACCTTTTTATTTTCGCTTCTGGAGTAATTTAATCAGAAGTATTTTTCACGGAAATTTTAGTCGTGCACCCTACTCGTTATGGCCATCTGTTAGTATCTTTTTGAAGCGTGTGTTATTTCGAATGTTGGCAACCCTGATAGACTTTTTTTCTGCTCCAACGATCCATAAACAATTGATGCTTCTTAAATAAAGCAACATTCATTGAAAAATATTGAACGCAGTTTTAATAGCAATTTCAAAAAGAAACCAACATATTGCCAACCTTTTTTATAATTTCCATTTAAGCACTTGAGATATATACTTTCAAGCTTTAATAATATATATTAATATAAAATTTTGCGATTGCATTTCATAGAAATTAGAAGAAAGTTCATTTAGCAGTTATAAGTGATTATATGAAACTTCTTTTTACCCAGTTGAAAAGTCCGCGGAATTATTAATTTGGAGCTAATTAGAAGTTAATAAAGTAGACAAAATTGTTAATGGAAAATAAGATAATTGATAAACTAAATAACAAAACTAGTTGGGATGTGGCTTTTGACCCTTTCGGTCCACAAGATTAACTCCCCAGTATTCGTTCAAGCAAAAAAACGACTCGAACGATTTTTATTAAAATCTTTTCAGATCATACTTCCTTTAACACGCTTTGAACGGCATCTTAATGAAGTCGGTATCTTTTTTGGTTCGCGCGAAATCGTGCTGGTACAAAAATCACTTAGTCGTTCAAACAAAAAAAAGGTTCGACCGATTTTTATGAAAATCTTTTCAGATCATATGTCCTTTAACATGCTTCGAACGGCACCTTAACGAAGTCGGTATCTTTTTTGGTTCGCGCGAAATCGTGCTGGTACAAAAATCACTTAAGTCGTTCAAACAAAAAAACGGCTCGACCAATTTTTATGAAAATCTTTTCAGATCATATTTCCTTGAACACGCTTCGAACGGCACCTGAATAAAGTCGATATCTTTTTTGGTTCGCGCGAAATCGTGCAGGAAAAAATGACCACATACGTACGCACACACACACACACACATATTTCTTCTGAAATTTTTGCTTAAAATGCTATTGGGACCTTGAAACGTGTAAATACATTGAAAATTTCGTAAGAACGAATGAAAAAGAAAACCATTCCCTCAACCCTTGAAACCACGTCTAAACACAAGCATTTCTTCTATCTATCGGTATACACTGATTAAACGATAAAGGATAATCCCAAATCTTTAACTCTGTCCCTGAAATCTATTTCTTAACATTTTCTTTAGTTTCCATAAAATTAACCCGAGACGTTTTACTTTATAAACAGTTCAGTGATCCGTTTTGAAGGAATTCAATTAAGGACTTTCCAATTTGAATTAAAATGTAATTTTAACCACGGTTTTGTATGATATAATGATATAATCAATAATATTTATATAAATAAATGTTTTTTGTGTGTGGTTGTGTGTGTTTTGTCTGTATAAACAATTTATGTACATCCATATTTTATATGATAAAATAATACAAGTATAAATCACAAAATAGAAATATATTTCCCACAATTTAATCAGATTCTAGGATCAACAACGAAACGAAAAAAAAAATCTGAAATTCTATTCACCGCAAAAGGTCGCCGCATATATCGTTGTAAACCTTGTGTTCACATGTGATTTCGTCGTCGGCCCATTCTCCTGAACAGAAATGTTACTGGAAGGAAATTGCTACACACAGCCAACAACAACAATAATAATAGTAACAACAACAACAAAAACAGGATTTCGTTGCCTACAACCAGAAAGAAAAACCCCAAACACCAAACCCACCATCATCACTCTTATTCCTCGAACTTCGGTGATCCTCTAGCACGAGAAGAGAAGAGACAGTATCCCTCTTCGCCCACGCAAAAAGCGTTTTTCTTATCATTTCCTTTCTATTGCGGTCACCCGGCCTCACCCAAGGTTCAGTCTAGTCTCGCTTCTCGTGGTTAATACTTTCTGAGAGGCAATTTCCTTTCCCCCAAAAAGGACGATATCCTTTCTCTGTTTTGATTTTTATCTCTGGTTCAGTCTCCAGCACAATCTGCGCGTCTCATGCCTGCTGGAGATCCATTTTGGACGAAAGTAATTCCATTTAGTGAATAAGGATCTGTGG
Source organism: Thereva nobilitata (assembly GCA_963855945.1). NCBI lineage: Eukaryota > Metazoa > Arthropoda > Insecta > Diptera > Therevidae > Thereva > Thereva nobilitata. The sequence continues at coordinate 165,631,798 of OY979695.1, forward strand.
AGCTGTGGGCAGGACTCAAATGGAAATGTATATGGATGGAAAGTCCTCCGTTTAACGGTTTCAATTGTTATGCTCTTAGCCAGGATAAGGAGTTTTTTTTTCTGTTATGCGAAGGGCTTCCTTGACTGCTCTTTTTCATGGTCGGAAAAAAATATATATTTCGATACACACACACATACTACGAATGCGAAAAATAAAGGCATTTTTTTTTGTTGCAGTAGCCACAATCCAGCATCACAGAGGCACACAAAGAACGTGATCCAATATCAAATTCATTCTTTTTCTGTCTTTCCTCCGTTATTTTTTTTCGAAAAAATAACCACAAAAAAGGATAAAATACATATCCTGTGGTTTCAATCTCAAATATGGGAGAAAATAATACAAAATTTGTGGAAAACTGAAAATTGTTATTTCCGCCGTTTACCCTTGCGGATATTTTCGAGCAGAGAAGAACCTCTGCGAACGTAACCAATGGGAACAGATAAGATTTAAAAGGTTCGACAATCCCACAAAAAGGAAAAGATACCGCCATCTAATTCACAGAAAACAAAACAAGGCAAACATTTATAATACACTTTCGTGTGAGAGTGTATTATATGCCGACGCACACCAGCAGCCACCCCCGCCGTATTGATTGTCAACGCTACCACCAGAATAACATAAACTCGACCCTGTGTATAAAGGCAGCAGCAGCAAGCAGCAACAGAGAAGCAACAAAAACACAACCTCCGCCAGGAGAAGTTCAATTGGTTGGAAAAGTTTTATCCCATATTTATCCCAGGAGGTTAATATAAGGCACACAGGACGAATAGGAGGCGCAGCAGTCCCTCCCGGGGGGGAATGGAGCGATGTTGTTGAGAAACAAATGATTTGAAATGGGGAGAAAAACCTTGAAATACTTTGCAGACATATTAGACAAATTTTGGAAACAACAGACAGACAGACAGTTAAAGGGCCCCAAAATCTGCGCTAGATGGATGAGACCGAGGGGAGGACGGGCGAAGATCCTTGGGACACAATAGTCGACGAAAGTGTATTTACGGCGGTTGAGTGTATTTTGGATAAAAGGTTTGAAATTGATATTGATTTGAATTGAAATTAAATTGATTCGGATTAAAAAATCCACTTTGATTGGTTTTCGTATGAATAAACATTTCGACGAAGGCAAATCCTTTTCTGGAACGTGGATGAGGAGGAGAACAGGCGATGTCTAAATATTTTCCAAGCCAATAAGGAACCGATCGAAGTGTGAAAAAGTAATTAAAAATAGAATTGTTTGCGGATGGATTATCTAAATACAAACAGTATATGTTTAATCCATTTTTAATTACCAGTAAATAAAGAGTTCGTCATGCCATACTGGGAGGGAAGAGTTTGAAAACTGGGAAAGAATGCTGGAGAGTCGAAATTCGTCGGTGCAAGATAAGAAATGTTACAAAGAATTAAAATTAAATTTTAAAAATACAAAGATATCTCGAGTTTCACCGAGATTTCTTTTACTGAACGTGTTGATGCTCAATATGTGATCAATATACTACGAGAATATACGAACGATGCTATGGCTTCTGAAAATGGACAAAATTCTCGGGAAACTACAGGAAGAAACTATTAAAGTGGTCGCTCTGAACAGCGTTATCAGATGGACCAAAGCCCGGGATCTTGTGCTAACAGAACTAATGCAATGTTCACTACAAGAACAAAGGATCCAAATTTCAACTGTCTAATGCCCCGGCTTCACCGGCCGAACTTCATAAGTTTGAGCATATTGGTGTTCTGAACGTCAGTTCAAACCTTAGTTCCCATACATTTTCACCTAATGAACTTAGGAAAAATCAAACCTCAGTTCGCCCAACAGAACATCGAACTGAGGTTGAACGTAAAAGCTCGCTCAAAAGAGAGTAATAAATTTGAATATTGGAATGTCAGCTGATGTGTTTTGGAATTTGTTTTGACATGAGAGGTACTGGGTCCAAGGGTACTGCGGCCATTCATTTGGCCTATTGTACTACATTAGTATTAAAAATTAATACTATTTGACATTAGTATTAAAAAACGACTAAAAGCTTTGATAAAAATTGGAAAACAAGTACACCTCAGCAAAGAAGCTTTCAAATGTTATACGTCATACCGGAAGCTTTCTGAACTGAATAATACCGGTTGAACTGAACTTTATTGAACTGAGGTCGGTGAAGCCGGGGCATAAGATTGGATGGAGTACAGTTACATCTAGCTTCGACGGTCAAGTTCCTAGGTGTTAAGCCTCGGCCACGATACGAGCGACGGCGACACCAGAAAAATTTAATGTCTCGAATTAGCGGCGAGCGGCACTTTAATATTGCCGCTCTACCGTTCAACGCTCCCCGCTCGTATCGTGGCCGGATTCGAGCGTTTTCCATACAAAACAATACAAAATAAAACTCAGAATCGCCGCTCTGCCGCTCACCGCTAGCCGCACGCCGCTCGCCGCTCGTATCGTGGCCGAGGCTTTATACTTAACCCTCAACTGGGACTCAATATTAAGAAAAGAGTCAGGAGGGTCAGTTGTCTTCTTATTCTTGATTGTTTATTTGTCATGCGAGTAATGTGATTGTTGAAAGAAGAAGGAAGTTGCAACTAACGAAGTCTTTGTTGTTTTTGAGTCCGTTACAGGCTCAGCTCAGCAAATTAGAATCATCAGATATTGGGCTCGGTTAGTAGTTAGATGAAGAACCTAATCGCCGTTCTTTCTAAATGCTTCTCCTACTTTGTCTTCTATATAAGCTTTCAATCTACTTAAAAAAAACTGTGATAGTCGTTTCTAAGCCTTGTGATTGATTAATCTGTAGTTTTTGCAGTTCATCAATTCACCTTTTTTGTGGACTGGGATAGTTGTACCTATAAGCCATTCTTCCGGCATCTGTCTGCTTCTCCGAACCTTGGAAATAAGACTATGTAAGGCAAGGCAAAAATTCTCCCCACCATTTTTTAATATTTCTGTGTATATACATGCCTCTCTGTTGAAAGTCGAGTCGTGTGGCATGACAAGTCGTTTGATTTGAAAAAAGTGTCGTTTCAGTCGAATTACGACCTTCAGAACGGGGGCCATAACCTCGACTTAGCACTTTCACCCTCTGTGGCCTCTATGCTGAAAGTCATAATTCGACTGAAATGTCACTTTCTTGAACACAAACGACTTGTCGTGTCCCGTGACTCGACATTCAGCAGAGGGGCCACAATCTGGACCTGGAGGCTTTTTGAGTCTCGCTATGGAATTTGGAACTTCTTCTATTGTAGGTTCCGGCGTATCGTTTTCTTGGTTATCTGTACTTCGGTTGTTTGCTTTATTTTGTGTTAGGTTTGTGTTCTCCTTGAATTAGTCCCTAAAGAATTTCTTCGACACCTCCAGTATGTCATCGATACTACTAGCTATAGTAACATCCTCTCTTCTTCGTCTTCTTTGATCCGTTAGCTGGCGGTCCGAGCGGGACGTCCCCGCAACGGATATGATGTTGCCTGTGCCGCTGGGTCTCGAACTCCATTCACGATTCGTTTCCATTCTTGACGATTTATGGCGACGTCTTGAGCCTCGATAACTGATAATCGTTGATTCTTTAAGTCGCCCTCGATATTCTTTAGCCAGGTCTTCTTCGGTGACGATCGCTGAATTCTCCAGTCTGCCGGAGAAATTTACGTGGCAAGCGGTTATCGTCTATTCGGCAAACATGTCCAAACCATCGTAATCGACGTTTTTGTATTTCTTCTTCGATCAGTGTCTGTTGATCGCATCTTTGTCTAACTGTCTCGTTTCGAAGGCGATCGTTAAATGAAACACCGAGAATCCGCCTCAAGCATCGCATTTGGAAGACCTCGAGCTTGTTGACATCCGGCTTGAGCAGTGTCCACGTTTCCGATCCATAAAGAAGAATCGGAAGGCTGAACGTTCGGCAAAGTCGTACTTTCGTTTTGATGGTAATATCTGTTCGTTTCCATATGCACCACTTGAGCGAGGCGAACGTTGCTGTTGCCTGGCCAATGCGGCTGAGAACGACGGCCGTCGATGCCACTTTCTTTTTCGTAACCAACGATCCGAAATATTTGAACACCGGAACCTGTTCGATTTGGGTTCCATCGAGGTGAACACTGGCTTTCGATCCGTCCTATGTGAGCACTTTGGCCTTTTCCGCATTGATTTTTAACCCGTATGACCGGGCGATGCGGGAAATGTCGTATAAGATATTCGTTGCTTCGGCATCCGTGTCGGCAAAGACGGCGCTATTGTTGTCGTCGTATCAAACTCCACGTCGTCCATCGAATGCTTCACGCATATTCGCGTCGACCACAACGTTGAAGAGAAGTGGCGAAGCGACGTCTCCTTGTCGGATACCTGTTTGAATCGGGAATTCCTCGGATAAGTCGCTTCCAATACGAACGCTGGTTGAGCCATCGTACGACGCTTGGAGAAGTGGGATGATTTTCAATGGTACGTGTTCGGTTTCCAAGACCCTATACAAGCTGCTCCAATCGATGCAATCGAAAGCGGATTTGAAATCGATGAAAACGACGACAGTTCGTTTGCCATAACGGATTCTTTCTTCCATTAGCTGACGGAGAGCGAATATTTGATCAATGCATCCTCGATGTGGTCTAAATCCCGCTTGTTCTTTCAGGCTCGATGTTTCTGTAGCCTCGATGGTATAATTTTCGTACATACTTTGTCGACGATAGAAAGGAGGCTAATACCGCGATAATTCTTGCATTCCCGACTGTCGCCTTTCTTCAAAATTTGCACAACGATCGCTTTCTTTCCCGCCGACGGGACACGATCCCAATGCCATATGTGTGTTATGAGGACGTGGAATTGTTGTGATAAGATATCACCTCTGGATTTGATCATCTCGGCGGTTACTTGATCTATTCCCGGCGCTTTTCCATTTTTCATCGATTTTATTGCCGTTTTCATATCGATAATTGTCGGTTCGAGAAACTGATTCGTCGGCTGTTCGATAATCTGCAGTTCGGGTCCTCTTTTAGCATGGTGCAGGTGGGTGTGCCTCCTTTCTTTATCATTTTACTTCTTTGTAAAAACTCCCTATCTTCTCTGTTTAATTGCACTAATTCTATTTCTGAGGTAGTCTCGTTTTACTTCTTGTAGTCCAGCGATGAGTATTCTGGCGTAGTATTCTTCTCTCACATTGAATACGACATTTGTCAATGGTGTTCAAAATATTAGCGGAGAATCATAATACTAGCTCGTCAATTCAAAGCGAATACTGGGCCTTATTCTTGTTGTCGAGTGTCGTGGCAGATGTCACTTCGACCCTCAATTGGTATTCTCATTGTCAGTCTAAGTGACACCTGGCGACTAGATCGACAAACGTCGAATTCTAATTGTCATTAGGTGGAAGTATCAAGTGACATTTTCCGCGATACCTTTATGCTGCAAAATTCGGAATCCGAAAACCACAACGCAAATGAACTCGTTTTATTTATTTATTTTTACAAATTATTTTACTTTTTTCACAACAAACATCGCACTGTTAAATATGTCAAACTCATTTTTCAAATGAAAATGTGTTTCATTTCACAACGTTCCTATTAGCCCCGTCACTCGCCAACGAGAATACCACATTCAAAGTGGCGTGATACCGCCTAAGACAAATCTCACTTAGGTGATTCGACAACGAGAATAAGGCCCACTATGAAGTGTGATGCGGTGGCATTTTAGCTGATGGACCCATGCGGAGTGGTGAATAGATTTAGTGAATACGTTCTCTTTTTCGAAAGCAGATCTAACCGTGTCTAAACATCTCTTAGACTTCCTACTGCCTGCTATTGGTCTCTTCAATCTGTAGCCATCAAAAAAATATAATTCAAATACGATTCTTTAACAGCCAACATTAAAAGTCAAGTACAGAACAGAACTGGCCACATTGAAAACGCATTTTTCAAGTTTACGACAAAAATCGCCATAAATCCTTGCTGCTCCCTTCTACGAAAATTTTCCGCTACATCAAATGCGACCATCAATAGCAAATGTCAACATAATAAAACAATAAAAATAATTCACATATCCTCCGAAGGACTCTCAGGCATAAGTGTTTTGATGTTAATTATGATTTCCATCGCGCGGGCATAAACCATCATTGATTCGGGATAAACTCACATAAAAATTAACACATTTTCAACATTATCCCAGGCGAAAAGGACATGAAAAGTTGCCATTTGCCAAAAAGCATTTTATTTGAGGGCACAAGGCTCACACACACACACACACACAGAACATACGACCATGTTTCCTTTTTGTCCATACCGAGAAATATAAAGCAGGAAAAAAAACGGAGGAAACATTTTTACGGATGGCATATATATGAGCAGTCACTGTTTATGCTTATAATAAAAAGGACATGTTCCCAGGATGTGTATGTCTACATATATAAAAATCCCACATAAATCCGCTGCCACCAGGAAAAATGAAAAGCTTCTTTAGATTATATCCGGAATTCGAGAGGACTCGAGGATGTGGATGACTCGGCTTCAGGTCAGATAAATTCCAGATTTTTAGAGCGAAAATAAATTTCGGTTTTTTTTTCTTCCTTTTTTTTTGTGTTATCCTCGGATGAAATTCATTTTGAATTCATTTTTTCCTGTATTCTCGTGTTTTTCGTTCATTCTTTTTTTTTTTTAAACAGAGGCTTGACATTATTTTTTCTTAATAATTTCTGTCGTATTTTTTTTTCTGTTATTAGTATTGAAGAAGGTTGCAGGATCTGTTTTATGCTTGCCAAAGGGCTTGTTTTTCATGTCCTTGTTAAAACAAAAATTGTACAGAGGCATTTTCTTTGTTGTTGTTGTGTTTCTGTTATCAAAGGATGACATTGAAATGAAAAATAAAAATAAAAGTAAAAGCTAATATCCATAGCAACATTTTCTCTTTGGCTCTTATTGTGTATGGCATAAAATATTGTGTATCCTTGAAAGAGAAAGGAACGAAAATTAATCCTGTAACTGTTTTCGAATGGTTTAAAAATAAAAAAAAAATATTCTTTTTGTTTAAAAACATATTTCCCTTCTAATAACCTCAAAAAAACAGTAACAATTCCAGCACAAAAGTTAAGGTTATTCTACCAAAAATTCCGTCATGTCCTTAAGCATTTTAAGCTTATTTCGAGGTATGTTCGCACATACATGTGGGAGCGCTGGGGTAAGATATAAAAAACCACCCACGTTTGTGCATTATAATGAGTTCCACATCATCAAAAACATTTCATATAGGTAAATGTGGTTTTCATTGGTCAAAGTAAGGTTGGGTGAAAACGATGGGAGGTTATGCTACGTATATCCTTGTGGAAGGCGACTCTGGGGTTCATTTAGGTTATAAGCCTTGGTGCAAACACAATTTTACAAAAGCTTCCTTCCACCCCTCTTCCCTTCTGAAAGAGCGAAAATTCATTAGTGGTAGGTTTAGTAGTCGTAGACAATTTACTGACCGCACCCTAGGAACGGCCGCACCTTTTGTGGCAGAAAGGATAAAACTTGTGATAAAGTTTGCTCTACTATACAAACAACAACCTCACGGGCGGCCAACGTATAAAGGACATAGACCAGAGGGTAATGTAGGCTTAAAAGAGGAACAAGAATGTGATGCCAAGCAGAGAGAGAGAGTTTCGTGCACATAAGTTAATGGAAAAGCACAGGGGCTTGGCCTTTTGGCCTATTTAGATTATCATTAGCAAGGGTGTGAAGGATATATTCTTTTTTTCTTTTAGTCCTCCCCCTCTCTCCCCTTTTCTCTTTCTTATTCTTCGGTTTGTATTTTGTAGCCATATCCTTTCGATTTAAGTTGGGAACTAAATTGTTGTAGGTGGACTGTAGGTAAGTGAGGACTGGGCGACGACCGTAGAGGCTTACCTTAATTGAGACGATTTCAAAGGAACGAATTTATTCAATGTGAAAACACAATAAAGACGTAAATAAAGGATGTTTGACAAGGATAAATGTTTACTTGGTTTTATTTTTATTTTTTCTTTTACTTTAATGGATGACAAGTTTTGAATCACACTAATTTAGTAAATATCAATTTTAGCAAGGACTTGACTTCTATGTTTTAAAGAAACTGTTGCGGATTGTAGATTTGTTATGGGTTATTCGATAGGTAAAACTTACATTATTATTGCAAAGAATTTTATATGACATAGATAGTATATGTATAATCTGTATTTTTCAAGTCGGGGTACAGTATTAATTATACTTATTCTCGTAACATTTTGTACCCCGACTGCAAAAATACAGATTATACATATATACGATAGTTGTGTGATACTTAACAAAATAAATAAAATATCTTCTACCTTGTTTCTGTCTTACATTAGTACTTAAAACTTGTTTTTGACTTTTTAGTTCATTTTTTAATTCGGCGTCGTGTTTTTTAATTTTTTAATTATTTTGTTTTTTATTTTATGATATTTTAGTGATTATAATTCGTAAACCAATGTAGTTTTTATTAAGTGATTTTATTTTACTTCTTATTATTATATCACTTGCAACTATTAAGATACAGTTTTAATGCAAAAGTAAAGTTATCGAAGTTTGATTTATTCTATCTAAATTTAGACACGCTGATAGATTAGGCAGAAATCGTCTCAATGAGACCTTTCATTTGATACCCATATTGACCCGAATCGGGTGTGACGTAAATTGGTTCTGACGGCCGCCATATTCACCCTTATTCCACACTCCGTCGGAAGACTTCTACGACGTAAGCTTTACGCTACGACGTAACATATTCTGATATTCTGCACCAAAGATTCGGAGTGCGGAATGTCAAATTCGGGATTCGGAGAAAAAATATCATTACGTCGGAGTGTGGAATAAGGGTGATTGTTTTTTTAAAAATTAACCGAGCCTATGTTACTCGGGCTCACTAAACGATTTTAACGTTCAGGCGTTTAGAAGTTATGGTGGAACAAAGAAACATACAAACATACATACATGAATCCTGAAAACATTACACTCCTTTTTGGAGCAGTCGTGTTACATAGCGTTTGTATAGGGAATTTTAATTTCGCCTCGACAGCATACTAGGCTTAACTATTAAGTGTTCATTCATGGTGATGGGGTAATAAAAGACGTTTCGAGTAATTTAATTTTATTTAATCTTAAAATTCGCGATTATATAACACATATCTATTAAGTCTTATATATATTTGAAATCGTCCCAATTTTACCTTTCGTTTGATACCCATAATGACCCAATCAGAAATATAAAATAAAATTGGGCGTGATGTAAATTGCGTCTGACGGCCGCCATATTGTTTTTTTTATAAATTAACCTGGCCTATGTTACTCAGACTCATTAAACGATTCTAACGGTATCCCAGTCATCTAAATCCGTTTAGGCGTTTAGAAGTTATGATGGTAGAAAGCAACGTACATACACACAACAAACCTAAACACATTACACTCCTTTTTTTGGGGCAGCCGTGTAAAAAAGGATTTAACAGAAACCCTTTCAATTGGTGGATGGATGACGAGGTAGAAGATATGCGAAAACATCGTATAATAAACTGGAGAGAACTAGCAAGACGGAGAGGCGACTGGAAGAAAAGACTTCAATAGGCTCGAATCCTACAAGGACTGGAGCGCCATTTAAGAAGATCATTTATCCACCTTGGGCCAGTAGTAGCAGCCGATAATAGCATTGAACCACACGGCTACTAAAAGCCAACAAAGCCTACTTTAGTCTGTCATGGCTCTTCAAATGCAAGCATCAAACCATAACGTCCAAACTGCTACCTTATAAGGCGATGGTCTTACCAGTACTCACTTCTGCATCCGTAAGTGCTTAGCAAAAAGCACTCTAACCTCTTAAACGACCAGGACGCCTAGAGCCTAACTAGGGATGCGAAACTAGATGACATCGGCTCATAATCGAGACTAGTGCAGAGAACTGAAGCCAGGACCGGATCCTGGTTGTAGAGCCATCAAAGAAGGAAGAAGAATGAATTAGTTTGACCCGGCGGCACGCATACAACTGATAATTTATTTGATTTTTGTGATTAATTGATTTCACTTAGGTCAATATGAAAGACAAATTTGGTTCCCACGGCCAATCGACCGAACACCTACTAGCACGGGCAAAGCTTAAGGATTCTAAATTGCATGACTTCGTCTTCGATGTCTCTGCAGCCCAATTCAAGCCTTGGTCGCCATCAGCTTCTTCATCTAAACGTCTCTCAACTTCGAACCTTGCCTTCAGTTTCTTGGGTTAAGCAATTTTGCTGTATCAGTTTTAACACAATCTTCCCACCTTGACCGTGGTTTGTCGAATGATCTTTTCCCATCTGGTAGTAGATTCAGGGTTTTTTTCGGGATCCTTGAGTGGGATCCAAGAATCATCATCTATTACTTCGCCTGCAACGCGACGCCTTTACCGCTCAAGGTCATGACTTTATTTCCCACGGCTAATAAAATGTCCCCATGCCCAGGTGTCGCGTTACCTACTTAAGTCATAGAATTCGTGATTATAGCATATGTGTTGCGGGGCTGTCCTTCTTCTTTCCCCCGTCGACTGAATTAGAATCTTGCTCTTCTTTGCATTTCTTTGTCGTACTGGGTTCGCGTCAATGTTCACTTTGCGTATTACTCCTTCTATTAAGATCACGCTTTGCCCTCCTTTAAGCTTTGTTTGAATGGGAAGGAGTCTTTGTAACCTGACTGTGCAACTTGTATTTTCCATTGGCATTTGCGTCAACTTCACTATCTTTAGGGGGATGTGTCGGTCAGAAATTGTCGTGAATATTTTTTTTCTTGTCGACTCTGCCGTATGCTTGCTTCAAATCGACGAAAAGTTGGTATACGTCAATGTTGTATTCCTGGCATTGTCAAAGGAGCTGCCTTACTGACAATAGTTGGTCCATTGCCGACCCATTTCTTCTAAATCCAGCTTGGGGTTCACTAATTCCTCCAGTCTGGTTTAAATTATGTTTGTCTTTAGTTTATATACTGTGCTTAAAAGATAGATATTCCTCTATAGTTTACACAGTTGAATTTGTCCCCTTTTTTGTGAATTGGACACATAATGAGATCCCTCAGATTCTTATGCTGTCCTATTCTCTTCTCTCCTGCAAATCATGCTTAGTACTATAAACTGCACCTTGACTTGAATGACTCGACGGACTAATAGTACAAAGGGTGATTCCTAATCTCGCATTTTTTGACGTGTCATTAAAAGGAAAGAGTCACTGGGGTCAGGTCTGATGAAAACGATGGATGGTAAACAGACTCGAAGTGCACTTTGAAGATTTTGGGCCATGGCGACCTACGAAGTATGAGTAGATGCGTTCCTTTGATGGAACAGCCCTTTCACAGCTTGTCAAATAATGATGTGTTGTAAGTTATATACCCGTTATTGTTTTACCTTTTTTAAAAATCGAAGAACACAATTGCATGACTATCCAAAAAAAACCGGTCACTATCACGTTCCCAGCTGATGCTACTGTTTTCGCCTTTTTCCGATCTTTACGTCCTCTGAGATACACGGTTTCAACTGTTATTTTGTCTCAGGGGCAAAAAAAAATCCAACTCGTTTCGTTTAAAACGCCCCAACAGTCCGTCTTCGAAATAAGAATGCGTTATTGATCCAAAGTGAGCAAGCGCAGATAACTTATGAATGCGCAATTCTTCAGTCGTTATTTTGAAATGCCTTTAGCCTCTGCTATTTGTCTACACTTGCTTCGGTAGTAGTTCAGTACCACTTGATGAACATTTTCAATATTATCGCCGTCAGTAGGTACTAGGACACTTGAGCCTGAGAACTGTGACATGATCGTGGCAATTAAGACCAATGCCAAGTCTTGGTTTTTTTCCCTGCGATCAAGTTGAGACTGCTGAGGCTTGGATTTTGATAATATCGAAAGTGAAAATAACGCAATCCATTGTGTCTCGATCTCGTGATTAAAATAACAGCTGAAAATGATTAGGAATTATTTTATAATAATATTCTTAATTAATAATAAAAATAATTTAATTATGGCACGATATTTGATCTAATATATTTTTTTTTACAAGAAAAAAAACATCAACTGTCAAATTACAACTGATGATCCAAAATGGCAGAAATTTTCACAGGTCTCTTTCAAAGCCTGGTAGGACTAGAATTGTTTCGATGAGCAACGCCATCTTTGTTTTCAAGCTCGAAAATCAACCCTGTTTATACCGTATAAGAGATTGGAAGAAATTTTAAGACAACGCATTCGCCATGTGCAAAAATTCGGGTTTTCCGTAAAATTAAAGGGGAGCTTACATCCCAAAAACCAAGTGGAAGTGCAAATCTTATCTCATAGAATATAGTATGGTTCTGTATCTGTTTCACTAAAGTGGCAACAGGAAACTGCAACCTAAAAGTAGGACTTTACTCTACTCTACGAATGCGTAGTCCAAAAACAAGCTTTTAGTTTCGTTAAATTTCAATATTGTAACGCATATTAGATGCCACTTTCCCTGGTTTTTGGATATTTACCTTGTTTTCGACAGTTTGAAAAATCCGATAATTTTTTTTATTTCAAAAACGAAATGAGGAAATGTTTGATCTAAAAAGCTTTGCAGCTTATTAAATTGTCTGCGATCGTGTTAAAAACTTCACCTTTAGTTGTAAAAAGTTCCGAGCTTTCGACGAAACTTTGCGCTTGAGTTTTGTAAAGGGCCACTTTGTTCTTCCGCTCGGGATGTAAACTCCCCTTAAAACTGCAATGCTCTAGTTTCGAGTTAAAAAGAGATGGTAACGTAGGTGGCTTTGAAAGCTCTTTCTTTACATGAAAGAAATCGTTTACAATGTTGGAGTGAGCTTTACGATGAGATTGAGCTTTACGATGAGATTGAGCTTTAAGCTAAGATTGAACTTCAAGCTAAGATTGAACTTCAGCTAAGATTGTCCTTTAGCATCTCTGCTGATGTTTACGGGCCTGAGAGTCTATGTAGCCTTCAGGGATTTTTATAGTTATTTGTAATCTATGGTTGTCACTCTCACAGAGTATCAAAGATGTTCTAAACATGTTAAGTAAGTGAATCTTGCTTAACAGTTAAAGCTAGTTCATAGTGAATCTGTATTTTCAGTCTACTATTACGTTTTATGAATTCATTGCGTTAAACCTCATTCATCCCCATCGCTTCGACTTGCGTCTCGCTTTAAATTTAAGATAAAAAAAAGTATTTAAAAATGGGGGTTCATTAATCCAATAGGGTGTGGTCGATTGTTAGGCTCTGGTGTCAAAGAGTCTTGGTCCCTAACATCCAAAAACCGAATCCTTGCTTTTTCATTTAAAATTTTTTGAAGAAAACAAATCTCAAAACCACATTTCGAAATCAAAAACGATGAAATCCTTCTTATCAAAAATCGCAATTGAAAATTTCGTAAAAACCTCACGAACAAAAATTAATCACGAAAATTTCTAATAATAAACTTCCTTGTTATTACGAAATCTCACAGCCAAGCTGTAGAAAGGTCATCAATTTGGACTTATAGAAGATCGTTTAATATCCCCATCCCCCTCTCCAGTCCCACCACTTATCGAAGCATTTTAAAGGGTTAAGCGGGAACAATTTCAAGTTACTTAATGCCTGAGCAACAAAAGTGAGCACACAAACAAAGCTGCTTCAAAACGTCGAAATTAAAACGTCGAAAATTCATGGCAACACTTAATTGTCGACACCTAAAAGCGCGTACGCGTTCGGAGCAAATTAGATTGATTAACGCAATAATTCGGGAAATTTGCCGCTTTTAGGACTTCTCCTCTATAAAATGATTTTCATAAACTGAAATGACTTGGCACAAAATCAGCCGAGAATTGGCCCACGACTTTATTAAAATTTCTGGGCAGGCTCGAGCGGTGCACCCCCGACGCCCTCCCTGCCGAGCCGACTTCGTTTACATTATTATAACTGAGCGGAGTTCGGGCGTGTATCAAGAATTGAGAGTTCCACTACTATGTGCCACCCACCCGCATAGGCAGGCGCCTCTTTCCCGCCCGAATGGGGATGGGTGTTGGGGGGTAGTTTCTTCGCCTCGAGGCTGGTGCCTTTGCATACACCTTCGGAAAACCTTTTCATTCGTATTTTCCCTTGTGAAAAGCCAATTCTGTTCTCACTCGAATAAATCGATTTTCAATTAATAATTTAAAAGCTTGAGAGAAAAAAAAGGTAATGATGATGAAGGGGAGGAAGTGGTGGAGTTTTTCCTGGGGGGCTGGCAAAGTGCGCGGCTGCTGGCGTGGAGGGGGGCTGCGGGGGTTGTACTTTATGGGTAAACATTAAAGCAGAAAAGGAACAACGAAAATAGCAATCATCGCACGCAAGGCGAATGTTTGCTGGATTTTTGTTGATTGAACCATTTCGTATCTTCTTCCTGTTCGTCGTCTTCGTCCTTTGATGGGCTCCGAGTTCCTTCCTTCAAAACTCCCTAGACGCCGGGAGTGGGGGGCCTCATTACCATTTTCCTCCTCCCGAGAGTACTTAGGCGTACGAAGGCAGGTACTTTTTGGTAATAAAGCCGTGTATGCAGCGAGGTCAGGGGATATACCTGCTGTGTGATGGTGGTATATACTCGTATTTGTACGTACCTTACATATATATACACAGCCACACAAACCTTATCCCCACTTACATGCGCCCATAATGTTCCAACAAATCTACGAACCAAGATTACACAAAATCACGTAAAGGAATCTTAAGATGATGTAAGAAGTGGAGCAGCGGTCTCTTCTTCTCGCCCCCTCCCCTCTTTATACACATTAGGCTCAGCCCCAACAAGAGGAGCACCGCATTCGCACGGCTAAAGGGGCGGCTGCTGATGCGGGGGCGAAGTCTTACAGCCATCAGGCATGGAAGGACGTTGGAAACCGATTTTCAGATCAGAGATTAACCTGAAGATGGTCGTAGAAGGCAACCTTGAACATGAGGCTGTGCGCTCTTGTAACATGCACGATAAAATGAACAGAGAAAAATGAATTCCGGAGTTGGCATCTCACATCTTTGAGGCTCTCTGACGTTGTATTACTGAAAGGAGTGGTGGAAAATGGGCCAGCTGGACTGGGGTGGGGGTGGATGATAGGGGATGCGGTCCTGTCTACCTCTCTCTTATCCCACATTTATACTTATGAAGATGAGTATATTTCGTAGGCAACGAGAATTATTATTATATATACAATTTTTTTTTGTAGAATTTTCCAGCTTAGCGAACCAGAAGGCGTACATAATCATAATCAGTCCCTATGGGAAATAAATTGGAGATGTGGTTAATATTTATGGAAGGGTGTGCGCCATGATCTAGCCATTGGGACTTGTTTTATCCAGAAATGGTTAAAATCCTCTTTATACTCTATCTATGCACTAAGCAAACCAAATTGTCATATTAATAATGAATGTAAACGAAATGAAAGAAGGTCATGCACAGTGATTACGCCAATACACACACACACACACGTCTATACTTACTGATGGGGCGTCTACTTAGGAATAATCAGGACTTTTACGGTCTTATCCTTATCTTTTAAGGATTTATTTATTAAGGATGATATGTATGAGTTGTATACAATCTAAACTCTCGACAGCACACTCCTCTTAAGAAGGGCTTTACATTTTGTATGTTGGTCCAGTTTGAAATAATCTGATTTCACAAATCTTTGCGTTTTCGTTTTTTTTTAGATCCCAATGGAATTCTTCTTAAGAGGTTTTTGTGTAGATATCATCCGTAATACAATACTTATGTATTCATACCAAAGCACATACACATTTTTTTCTAAGGTTTTGAGATACAGCTGCGTTGGGATAACAGCCACCTGTCCCCTCGATGGGCTGACGTATTGACATTTTATCAAAATCAATAACCATCGATTTACCTCAAGTAGCGTTACACAATTTTAGTGCATACCTAGAACATACTTTATTCATGGCTTTATCCAGAGGTATAGGAGCTCTTTAATGCTAAAATACAAGCAAGGATAATTTATTTTCTTATGTGTGTATGTATATGCATGGAAACTACTTATTCTCTGGAGGGTAAGATTCTCAAATAAAATTAAGATTTTCGTATTGGAATTTTGTGAGCTTCGATAGTTTGAAAAATTCATGCAATAAAAATTCATACAATATGTACAAAGTGGTGTAAATATGGCCTCTTCGGTAGAACTCTCGCGTTTGATAACGCCTTTACTCTCAGTACTATTCTAGTTTACAACCGAGATTCATTTCCTTGGCTAGTGAGCTCTTCTTTTTTCTCTTCCAAGCTCTCTATATTTATAGTTGTGTTCACGTATGCTGCCCTCGTGACGCAGAAGTCTCACCTTCAAGCGCTACCTTGTAATGATCATCAAACCAATCGTTTAGATCACAACAACTTCCTAAGATCGTTTAGTTGCGCAGCACAGCTACAAAATTGATTCGAGCCTAATTCGCAGATACAAAACTTCTCTACGACGACCTAATGGGCTTTCGGAGGCCATACTAACAAGATAGTGATCAAACCAAAGTTAACACCTCAGTATGTTCGGTCCGTCTTTCGGGCGTCTTTGTCATTGGTAGATCAATACGATGTCTATTTGGTTCCCACGGGCTTCATCAAGGTGTGGATGGTGCCAACGTCTATATACGAGCTCCTTATCTATTTTAACCATCACGTTTTCCAGGATATTTTTTTGAAGTTATACTTCTTTAGGCGCGTTTAGAAAATATTATGAGAGTGAATTTTTAGGAATTAAATTCGAGACGCGAGACGCAACGCGAGACGGTGACGGAGAATATAGGCGAAGGGGTATGGAGGGCAAGCATTTCAACTCCCATTCTTTAGCTATGCACAGATTGGGATTATTATGGGTATATGAAAATTTCGTAGCCGATGTCTGTCGATGGGTGAGGGGTTTTTATCCTGAGGCTATGGAGGGAAATAAATTTCATGTACGATTCATCAGCTAAGCGAAGGTTTGGGGTTTTTGTAGGTATAAGAAGATTCGTAGTTGCTGGGTGAGGAGTTCTATCGCGAGGCTATGGAGGGAAATCCGATCCGTGTTCTATTCATCACCTAAGCGCGAGTTTCTAAGGGCCAGTTTTACACGGGCCGACTTTTTCAGAAGATTTTTCTTGGTTGTTTGTTTGCCCGTGTGAAACTGGCCAAGATAATAATAAAGCTATATGGCAACTGTACAATAACAAGCGATAATTATTTACTGTTTTACTAATGATTTAGAATGGTTAAAACTTAATATAATTATTCAATCAGAAATTAGTTTGAATATATAATACAAAATATTTACTGTTATTATTTGGGAAAATAAAACAATGAACAAGATATTAATGATTTTATTTAGCTTGACCTCGTATATTTGTTTGGTTCAAATCTTGCGACAGCTTTTTCAACTACTTCTACTAAACCGATTCTTATGAAACGTGTCAGTGCAATCTGACAATTTTGTAAAAAAATCAAGATGGCGGTTCCAAGATGGCGGACGATTTTTTCAATTGTGTTCCAATTCCATTGAAAATCGGTATCGGGGGGGGGGTTTAGGGCCACGAATGACGATTCTATGGTCAAAATTTGAAAATTAAAAATGGCGGCGCCAATATGGCGGATGAATTTTGTAAATGTGTTCTGAATCCATTAAAAATCGGTATCGGGGGGTTTTTAGGGCCACAAATAACGATTCTGTGGTCAAAATTTGAAAATTCAAAATGGCGGATGAATTTTGTAAATGTGTTCCGAATCCATTGAAAATCGATATCAGGGAGTTTTTAAGGTGACAAATGACGAATCTGTGGGCAAAATTTTAAAAAAATCAAAATGGCGGTACAATTTTGGCAATTACGATTCGATTTCACTGAAAATAGCTATTTGGGTGTGTTTAAGGTCGGAAATAATAAATTTGTTGTCAAAATTAGAAAATTCAAAATGGCGCTGGAAATATGGTATGCATAACAAATCACTTCACCAGAATTTTGTAAAAAGTAAAATCCAAAAATGACAGAATTAAGACTAAAAAGAATATAATAAAAATAGGTAAACAAAACTTTTAAGTTAAATCGTTTTATTTTAAATCTGCTGTACCAAAAACTAGAAAATAGTTAGAATACAAACATGGACCTTCTGGAATAGTAGGAGTGCTGTCTTCTCATGTCGTTTGCCAAGGGGCACTTTGTGTCGCTGTGTCAGCGAATTAAGTAATATTCTGGGACTTTTAACAGACGAAAATAAAAACATGGGGCGGATAAAAACCTGTATAACCTGTATAAATAAGAACAACTTGTCTTGAAAAATGTGTTTCCTCTCTGCCGGAGAATGGGTTGACTATATTTTTTCATGGAACTAACACCATCACATTATCTTATCTCCTTTTTTCCGCACAGGGTGGCCACTGGTTATATTAGTTGGAGGTTATGATCGCCTACACCCATCAGACCAGAATAGTTACGGCACGTGCGTATTTTGCTCTACTTCATGTTATTCTCATATTCTGCTGGTTTCACACCGCAGCATTCGTTCTATGTTCAGATTCCGAACTCGATTTAATCTATCCTATTTACTATTTGGTCTTTCGAACTAAGTTTACTAGTATGGGCAACACAGGTTTTGGTACAATATGCCAAACACTTTGTTGTCCCCCCACCTTGAAAAACAGAAATTTACCCTCAACGAGAACGAGATGGACACTTGGACGATGATCTTCAGCAGGGAAATTATGCAATTGGTAATATTATGGAAAAGATTTCAGATGCGGGAATCCTACAGGATTGCATGCCTGCAAAAATCTTGCCTTTTCGTCCTTCCAAACGCGAGTGTCGAGAGCGGTTTTACTAAGCGGTCCCCCAACAAAGTACTAACCACGTCCATTGCTGCTTGACCACCGTATTCGAACGAGAGGCGCTCTATTGGGTATGCTCTTCACGTTCACCAACATAATTGCCTGAAATGTGAAGCATGGCATTGCCCCATTTCATTTGTAATGAGGTTTGTCTCATAGGGTCTCATAATGGTATACCTCACTTCAGTATAGCTGATTTTTTTTGTGTGGTGCTCATGAGGAATCTAAGAGGAAAGCTCCCTTTCGGCATGTCCCTCATTAACCACATTGGGGCCACACACTCAGATCTTAATTCGGTCTATCATGTTTTCCGCGTTCATATGACGAGGAACTCATACATTGAGTTTATTTTTCTATCCAGCTTTGTGTATATGCTTCATAACAGTTTTGTGGTCAATATCTAACTCCATGTCAATATCGAAAATGCTGACATGCTTATCTTGCTGGACTTTTTGAAGAATTTCATCACCTTTTTAATTGAATCGGACGACTAATGAGAGTGACTTATGTTTTACATCAAAATTACTAGACCGAGACCAAGCGACCCATTTCCACGCAGCAGATTTTAATAAAGTTCCTTCACTTATGATTTTTCTCCATTTTCAAACGCAAACAACTTTCTAATCAAAATAACATTCGAACTGTCACCTCTCAAATTTTTAGTGGTGTCGCCGCGATCAGTGGTTGGTGACTTATTTGCAATTGACTCCATCTATCAGGAAAACGTGACAAACTTTTTCCCAAAACTCTCAATACCTTAGCCTACGGAAGTCGTTACAACGAAAATTCGTCATTACAACGAATATTCAGCATGGTAACGACGAAAACTCAAATTAATAACTTTCTGTCGGTCCGTAGAATATTACAAAAAGCGCGCTATTAGGCGTTTTTTTCCAGTGCGGTATCAGCTGATTTTAATTTTATTTGAAAATGAATAAAAGAAAATATTACTTGTTTCCAGATTAGTGGATTGAGAGACCGACTGGTGGAGAACAACGTAAAAAGGAAATAAATTTTGTTTTAATTGTCAGGCACTGATATGCTTCACTACACATCTACTTATAGCCTCGAAACACGGCAATCTAATTATGACGATAATTTGTCATTTATAAAAAACGTCTTTAGCTGGTGACGCACGTTAAAATAGGTCATTATGTTCGAGCCTATTACAACTATCAAAACGTGATGACGAAATTTACCGTGTATCACATTGTAAATGAAATTCGTCGTAACGACGAATTTTCGTGGCATAGACGTTGCCGTGTGTCGAAGGTATTTTATTTGAACGAACGATTCACCACTTGACGTAAGGCTGTGATTTTCCTGAAAGATCGGGAACCTCTTCGTAGCCTATATGAACTCTTTTTCGTCGCTCTGATGTGTTCACCACAAGAAATGAATATTCGACCGATAGTCTGTGTTAAAAAATATTCTGGATTTAATGGAGTTTTGATAATGGAGTTTACGACTCCGACATATTGGTCCGCGTGAGAAATCTTAAATGCACTTAGGCCTCCCAGTAGTATGTACCAAGCAAAAAACACCTTCATGCACGACATGGAGGCGGGCACTCTCGAGGATCCTTTGACCCCACTACACTCGCCTCGAAAAAATCTAAAATTCCATTACAGCTTTAATTTCCATATTCTTCCATAAAATCCCCCATTTCCTTTCCTGATAAAAAAAAACAAATTCAAAAATCACCCAAGAAAATACATTAAAACTCAACGAGCCTTAAAATGCACTTGTTGTTTCCTTGCCCGTAATCAACCATCAAACACTCGCATAATCTCCTCAATTTAACGTGAAACTTCGCCCTATTAGTGTTCACACCGCCCCAAATAAACAACAACACATGGAAAAAAAGTACAAAAAGGTATAAACACAAAGTGAACGACCCCCATCCACCCCCGTGTCACTCGCGGGCCCCATTAAGTGTACTGAAAGCGCCTATAAATATGCAAATTGCACGCCTTAAACAATTTATTTCAATACGTCATTAAGGACACATCAGATTCCATCGCGTCAAATAAATTATGTCGGGTGCCTATTCGGTTGTTGGCTGTGATAAAAAGGCATTAAAAGAATTATGTTCACGCTTATGCTGAGGCGGGCGCAGGGACTGTCCCGTGCGCCACAGGACGTGGAGGAGGGGGAAGCATAGAATCAGAAAAGGAAGATCGGAATTCGGCAAGAGCCAAGGACGAAAGCCGAATGAGTTTTATTTATGGTGCGAACATTATTAATGAGTTTATATCCCACCTACGAGATACGGTCGCTGACTGCTCGTATACCGTATAAAGCGGTAAGTGCGTCAGATAAAATTATTGGTGGTTGTGTATATATCAAGATCCTCGCGCGCGGGGAGAACGCGGCATCTGAAGGGATTCGTCATATTTTATAATGTGCTCGTAATAATTTGTCGATGACATAAATGTTTACGTCTTGCCCTAATTTCCCGTCTGGGGGTGGTGCAGCTTCCGCAAGAAGACGCGCTGTTGCGCTGTTGGAAATGATGTGATGAGATGCTTTTTATGGCTGACAGTAAAAAAAGTCAAGATACAGATGAGATGACATGAGATGAGAAATGACGCTGCCATGGGGTTTTTATGACTATGAATGAGATTATTTTGTTCTTTTTTTCTGGCTGATTGACAATAGTTGGTCCTGGTGTGATTCCATGCGGATTCCTTTACTTTGTCACTTTTCTTTCCTCTTTTATTACTTGAAAGATAAAAGAAAACGAGGAGCGAAACGACCTCTACACTGGAGCAATCCAATGAAATATTTAAGATGATTCGCTATAATCAAGTTTCCGTTATTTCGTCCTTTTTGCTAAATTTGCGAAGGAATTTTACGGCTTCATCGTTTTAAATAGTGTTGTTTATTAGTAATAAGTTCTCGTTGTAACTCGGCGCACAAACAATGATTCATCACTGAAGACGATTTGAAAAAAAAACAGGGCGTCAGTATTATATAAGGGAAAGTTCTGCCGTTTTTTTCAATTCTTTTTTTTCTTAAATTTAATCCAAAATATTATTTGCTTCGTTAGTAAAAACTATTTGCCAGCATTCTGGAAGCTTATCCAATCCACTAGAGAAGAAGTCTTTGCTTTTGGAGGCAAGATAATCTTCCACTGCCATTTGTTTTGTTTTTTTGTTTTGAAGGCGTGATGCAACATCAGTGCCCTACAATCACTTCGACCTGCAATAAATCTTTTGTGGGTCTGCTTCAAATGTTGTTTAATCACGAGCTGGACTTAGGTTCCTGATCAGCCTTAAGATAACTCTTCGATTAGTGTTCTACACTTCTTTAGGCCTTAATGGCACTTTTCCTGCGTTGGGAAACCTGTGTCTCTCAACACAATTGCAGAGGACATGTTTTGCAGTTTCTGTATCTACCTGACAATATTTGCCTATGTCGATATCAATGTTATCCATGTTCTTTAGGTGGTATATGACAGGAGCATCTACTGTGAGAAGGTCTGTTAAAACTCAGAGTACGGATTTAGGTTAGGTTAGGTTGAAATGGCTGCTCCCACCACTAGGAAGCCCACTTAGGCACACCATTAGGCCCATTGTGATGCCATTCTGAGCTAGTTTCAAGCCATTTGGAGCTTTTAATAAAGTGTTTTGCAGCTCACTCAATCCATCAAGGAAAGATGAACCAAGGAAGGTCCCTCTTCTCCTCGCGAGGGCCGGGCATGTACAGAGAAGATGGGAGACAGTTTCTTCCTCATCCTCATTGCCACAACTTCTACATAAAGAGTTCGGATTTAGTAATTATGAGAAGTTTCTCAGCTTTTCTCGATCAGATTTTAGGAATTTGTTGTTTGTCTCATACCCGGTGAGTTCAGTAGTGAGACAAGCGCTTTTCCTCCTATATTGGAAGAGTCTCTGAGCCAATGAATGTTCCACAAAAGAAAAAAATCAATAAACATGGTTCAACAGCTTCTTTGGTCAATAAACCCCATCTCCGGGTGCTTCTACTTCAATTTTGGATCCATCTATGCGCCACAGTTGCCTCCCAGTTTGCGAGTTAAATACCTCAGTGTGCCACTTTTGTCGGTCCTCGATCGAGTTATTGAATTCATAATCGAAGTTGTATAAAATCGGCACCTCTAGTGGAGTGAAGACATACTTAGCGTTGCCACTACCGCTGCAGTAGGAGGACCCCCGGTAGACCATTCGAGTTACCGTCTGGGTTTTCTTCTCTTGGATCTTTGGCCACCAGGTCAGACCTGTATAGATAATCGCGCCATAAGAGAATGGAATCTCAAAATCGTTGTTTCCATGCGCAGTGAGAGTCTCAAGTCCCCACAAGCAAGCAAAGTCACTCTCTTTGTTTAAAAAAGGCATATAACCGGCACATTTATACTCTTAACGATAATTGCACATGCGCGCTCTTTTCCCTTCTTTTATGACGCGGACTCAATGGGGATTGTAGTGTATCTCCAGTCGGTAATTTTCTCTTTTAAACTGCAAGTTTTTCCACTGCCATTTGGATAACCTTAAAAAATGTCTATCAAGAACGTTTTTCAGCGACCTGACAAGATGGTAATCTGGTAGTGCAATATCAGAAAAATATGAGTGCAAGTTTACCAACCCAAACCTGCTTGGCTGGATACAACTTTTTAGTAAACAAAATTTTTCCTCTTCTGTGCCAACCTTAGGGGCCTCGGTAGTCGAGGGAGTAAGGCGCCTGGCTACTATCCCAGAGGTCCCGGGTTCGAATCCCGGCAGAGCCCTTCGCTTTTCCCACATTCTTTCTTCTTCCCTCCTTACATTCCTCATTCCCCCTGTCATAGCCTTCCGCTAGCACTGCCTCGCTCCACCAAGCGCATGTCATCGGTTGGTTGATGGAATTCAACTCGTTTCAGGAGGCATAACACTCCAGCGAGTTGTTTCTCATTGCCCCGATGCCAGAGTCGCGGTAGAAATGGTTGGGGTTAAGTGGCTGTGGCAGTTCCTTCCTACTTCTCTCTTCCCCTCCACTATCTATTGACTAGAGCTTGCTGTTTCACATTGCACTCTATACGAAGAAAATAGATTGTCGACAGTACAAAGGACTACCCTGAGCTCTATTCTTCCACATAAAAAAAAACCTAACCTAAATATTTCATAAACTTTTATAATTTATCAAGCGTCGCAAGGGTAAAGAAAGCCTGAATAGCCTTCTACGCCTGTAAAGAGACCTCTGGCAAGAGATGTGGTCTTAAGCGAAATATGGTCCTGTGGATGTGCACAGCTGTGGTCCGCCCAATTCTCATGTATGGTTCGCTATTATGGTAGTCATCGCTGAGCAGGTCCTATAACGTGATAAAGTTGGGAAGGGTCCAGAGGACGGCAACAATAGCGGCAACAGGAGCCATGAGAAAATGCCCCTCGAGAGCCCTTAATGTTCTCTGGCACCTACTCCTCCCCGACCCTCACATCAAACATCTAGCCTCGTGTAGGACACTCAGACTGAGGGACCTGAAAACCCTACGGACATGGCAATATCTTGAATTGCTACCCGAGGGTATGGTCGCTACAACCTAACTTCCCCTAAGATTAACCTTAAGCAAGGACTTCTCCATCGAAATAACCTCAAGAAGCGACTGAAGGAACTGAGACGTCCTGAGGAAGTTCAATGTACGAACATTGATTGTTCCAAGACCTTAGAGGGCTTCGGGACAGGAGTTTATTCAGAGACCACATTCTGTACAACGTCTGTTGCCGTAGCTACGGGGAGACAAACGAAAGGGAAATACTTGTTCACTTCATGTGTTAATGCCCGGCTTTAGTTTAATCGAGGCAGCTACGTTTTGGAAAACTTAAATGAGATCTTCAGACTGGAGATCAGACCACTGATAAGCTTTCTAAATTCCACAAGCTGGCTTTAGGCATTCGTCACACCCGTCCAAACAACCACTGAGCACAAGGAACACGAGTTGTGGCAACAAAACGGTGCGCTAAAGCCTTAATTGCGCTGGAGGCAGCCCTACACCTACCTAAGCTAACCCCTTCTCCGAACATACAAGGTAGGCTTTCCAAGATTTTCTCTAATATAACGCAGGGTGGTATTGTATGGTACACGAATGACTCCAAATCAAAAGCAGATGTTCGTGTCGGGATCCAGGATGAAACCCTAATGCCATAAAAGTGGCTACCCTAGTTACTTTCTTTCAAGCTCAGATGTACTGTCATGCAGCTAAGAAAAGAAGAAGACGTGTGCTAACAAAGGGGTTAGAATTAGTAGGTCCAAGTCCGAATAAGTTTGGGACTGCCAACGCGGTCGTTATGAGCGAAGTTATGCTTAATAGTGTCATCCTTGTTTGGGTACCGCGTCATCGGGGTTTCGAATGGAATAAAAAAGTGGACGTCGCAGCTAGGCAGAGCTCTGACACAGTATTCTTCGGTTCTAAACTGGCTATTGGGACAACCAAAGCTTGATGAAGAGAACTATTGATTATCAACTTTGAAGAAACATAGCTCTGATATCACTGGAGGTCCATCTTTCGCAGCAGTTTTGAGTAGTTTACCAGTCCCAATGGATCGCAGCTATTCAGGGGATGGGCCTGCCCTTTATGTTCTTTGTTACTGCTCCGCGGTGGAGTAGCCCGATATCGTTGTTGAACATGACCTGGCTCGATCAGTCAAGTCTAAGCCACTAGGCAAACTGCTGAACATGTTCAAAAACGATCTGGCCTACAAATCTAAGGTATAAGAAGTACTATTCCTATACCTCAGGTTTTGTACGTCAATTACCCAATTGGTGGCGGTTGTACTTTTGGACGAAAGAAGATCCAGAGAAGATCGCTGCCATGATCGGTCTCTTAAAACTTGGAATCTTCCAGTTATCTTGATCTAGGGGCAATTTCTGCAGAATACATATGGGTTAGCAACTCGTAGCGAACGTGAATTGAATGTTTGCCGTATTTTTATGAATATAGATCGTCCTTACTTTTGGAAGATCGATGAACTTTGGCTTATCAAAAAAATACTTGTCAGTACAATGTCCAGTTTTTCACTCTACGCTCTATAAGTACTGTTTAGGATCGTTATCTGTTACTTCAGTTTAAACATACAGCTGTGTCTTACCTTAAAAAACAAATGCTTACCTTTAAGAAATCGTAAAAGATTTAACTCGAGAAATTTGGAAATGA
The DNA here is from genome assembly GCA_963855945.1 of Thereva nobilitata. NCBI lineage: Eukaryota > Metazoa > Arthropoda > Insecta > Diptera > Therevidae > Thereva > Thereva nobilitata. The sequence goes on from OY979695.1 coordinate 165,657,766, forward strand.
TTAAACTTTAAACCCTAGCCAACACCTTTCAACGGAAAAATCCTATAGAAAATACTTCTTCACATTTAAATACGATATGAAAGAAAACGTATTCAAATATAAATGCGGATAATACCTCAAAAGAGATAAATAATCACGAGCACCAGCGTCACACCATCACCCAGCTGAAACTCTCTAGAACGATTGGATAAACGCACGTGCCAGTTACTAAATAACATTGTTATAATGTGGATTATAGTATAGCACGTGTACTTATCTATTTCAGCAGCAGACTTTGCCAGCGGGTATCCATTGATTGAATCCCATTTTTATCTCTTTCAATGATTGAAATACCACCCCTCTCCCCCCTCCCAGTCGTCCTTATTGTGTGCTTTTGTGCATTTAAAAGAGATTAGAGTGGGGATTTTCAATTTTATCATTATCCAGGGACATGTAACTTCCGTATCACATGCATGCAAATATGTTTTCCAAAAAGTGCCACACAAATGTTACTGACTGCACATTCTGAACATGTAAAGTGCATAACAATAATTTCCCCAATGGCTTTATATATCCCTCCTTACATCATTGCTCCTACTTCTGCTTGACACCCTAAGGCCAGGTGACTCTATTCTCAAAACCCTCTCCTTTCTCCGTTACCTTTCTAAAAGTATATTTCACGTAGCTTTACCCGAAAGAAGAAAAAAATAGCACGGAAAAGAGGTGGGGAGAAGAGGAGGGCTGTGCCTGAATGTGACAGACAGGAGCATGTGTCTGGACACAGTTAAAATGTATGAGGGTAGTCAGGGTTAAGTAGCTTCGGTGGTTTTGCAATCTTGGTATATTTTTTTTGCATTCCCCCCTCCCCCTCCACCACACACCACCGCCTTCCTGGATCGATACAACTCAGAAAAACACGTTTATACACTTCCCGTTCGCATTTACCCTTGCACCCTTTTTTTGCCATGATAGAAAAACAACAAAAAAAAATCCCTTTTCGGTTCGACTCGTGGCATGGATATGCTTTTGGGGTAGCTGGGCCCACTCGTACCCTCTATGGTATTTGAGTTTCGCCTAGGTGTATGCAAACGTGTCCAGAATGTTTGTTTGCTGCTGGAATTCGAAATGTTTTCTACAACAGCAATATTCACTACTTGTCACAATCCCCCCAGCCCCGGTCTCCCCATGCGCCCCCGACCAGTTCGTGATCGACATCAAAGCGGTAAGGGTGATTGTTTGTGATAGGAGGGTAGCATACGGTCGCTATGCGGCGGGGTAGCAGCGATATTGTCCCTAAAAACTCAAATGAATATTTATAAGGTGAATTCCTGGAGACATATCCTGGAAATTGTTGCTTTACTATTACACCACTTGCTCCCCTCCACTTTTATCAATTCGAGAGTTGCATATTAACTTGCTATAAAACTCTGTGAGACGTGGGGGTTGCCGCTCGAACAGCACAGCACCAACCCTCTCTCTCGTGACTTGTAGAAAATATATATATATTTGAGATTCTATTGGAATGGACAGCAGCAGAGAGACGCAGTGTGAGATGTCGATGGAGAGAGAGATCAGCCCCCGACCAATGGGGGGTGGCTAGATCAAAACAAAGTTGTGTCATAAATTTACTTCTGATTTTGTTTGTCCGACAAATATCATATCGCTCCGAGTTTCGTATTGAAATGGAAATTAGTTGCACGGATTGGGGTGGAATATAGATGAGATCAGGGATGAAAAAATATTGCCAGAGACGGGGGAAAAAATAGTTTATTTCAGTGTTGAAAAGATTCGATTCGGTTTTGATTTATAATAACAAAAAAAAGGAAAATATGAAATATGGCAGAAATTCGTTTTTAATATTTATTATTCGTGAATCAATTGGTTTTTGAAAATCCTGGATTGGCGTGTCCTTTGTTATTGTTTTGCCTTATCAATGATGATATTGGGAGCACAGGATGCCCAATGTTATATCTGTTCTGCCAGTAAACAGATTAATAATTTTAGTAAAGTGTTAAAGAAATTTTTATGCAATAAAAAAAATATTTATTTTCCAAATTACTAACAATTTACTTTTTTCTTTTCAGGTAAGTCGAATTGTTTACTTAAAGAATAAAAACGTAAACCGTAAGTAAAGTATTGAACAAATTTTGATGGCAACAACCAATAATCTTAAGTAACATTTTGTTCAACTAATATAGCTAATTTCTTATCAGATTACACCAATGAGAAGATATGGCAATAAGTTAGAGTCTAGAGAAATCTGCACTAACTTTCCAACTGCTTCCTCCTTATGCATCACCAGAAAACTCGTTAACCTATTCTATCGTTTTTCTACCCTTCGAGCCATACTTACTACTAGGCAGTATGATGTGAACTACACGACGGATTAGTAGGTATGAAGGTACGAACAGCAGTCTCATCGAAGCCGGACAATGCTGGGACACAATTTGTGAGCCATTTTGTAGCCGAACTCGAGAAAGAATTTTGCGTTTGAGGCAGTAAACTAGGAGAGATTTTGGATCCAGCTCGTCTTAAATCAAATCTCCTATTTTGAGCTTCGAAGCCTCGTCTAAAATCCTTTAAAAAGAGGTTTCCAAATACACAGTGTCTGATATTGGTCAAAGCCGCACATCCCCAGAGAAAGTGTTCGGTTGCATCACTGGCCTTGTTCCTCTCCGCAGCTATGGCAATGGATGTTTTACGGAATTTTCAAACTAGTTCCATGATGCCCAATTGGCGAGTGACCCGTAACTATCGCCCTGACGTGGCATACCCAAGAGGTCTTCCTAGCCTTGACGCATGATGATGGACTCCTCCATCTGAAGCCTCCTACTGAAAGAAAGTACATGGAGATGTCTCCCTTTTGGCACGCACTTTAGCTTCTGTGCATTCCCCACCGATGTCCCTGCGAGAGTTGCCCCAATCTGGCTAATTCATCTGCCTTCGCGTGGCCCTCGATATTTCTGTGATCCAGTACCCACTGAAGAGTGACCCTGTATCATCCGCCCAGAACACAGAGCTCCTTCTGGCAGTATTCAGGTTTTCGGACAGGCATATTACGAGGCAAGCTTAAAGATTGCCAAAATTTCTGCCTGGAAAAAGCTGACGAAGGTAGGATTTTTTGGTATTCAAGCGATGCAAAAAAATTTTGTCCCTAAACCCGACTCGGATCTGGATTCGTCTGTGTACGGGACAACGTCATGGTCCTTGTCGCGTTGGAAATCTACCCATTCCACTCTGGTAGGGGTCTGCATATAGGTCCTACCACCACATTTCCTGTGGTAGAAAGCTTTAAATTATCCAGAAGCTTCCGTGACGTCAGAACATAAAACACTTTAAAGCGTTTTTCAAGCTTTCCCTGAAAAAGCTTTAAGCTTTTGTGACGTAATCTTAATCGAAAGTTTATTTTTTTGAAGTTCATTTTTTTATATGAAAGTCGAGAACTTAGAGGTAAGCCCAGTTTGTACTATCGATGTTTCTGTCATTATCTAGTGATATGTCGGATATAAGGCTCTAGTCGGGAATTATGTTATATTTGAAGAGATAGGGTAACAGTATATTGTTGTGCCCGTAGGTCATCTCGACCCAGCAATCCGCTTCACGAAGCCCGAGAACAGTGCAGATCTGATGCCTTGTTGTATAAATCAAGAATTACATTAGGCGCTTCCGTCGAGGTTGTACACATGGCGCCGAGGTAAGCCATTATTGGCTTTCCTTCCCCTTTATTCAATATTCAAGCTCCAATTCAGATTTGAGCCCAGAATAACACCCAATTACTTAGCGGATTGGGATAAGCTCAAACTCGACCGTTAACTGAAGGTATACTGAAGGTGGGTATTTTAGTCCTGTTGGTGAAAAGCATCAGTTTTCCGGGTTTACGTCATTTTGTGTTCGCCAATAGTTAGGCCGGCGCCTTCTAGACACGACTTTAAAGGCGATGGCCCAATGCCGACGTCGCGTTATACGCGGCAGGCGCTTCGTGCGCGTTAACGTCCGTTGAAGGTTCATTCATAGCGTCAAGACGTCAAAAATATTGTTTTAATTTAAATTCATGTATGGATTTTTGTGTATATACTTGTTAGAAATGTGATTTTTTTAAATTTCATAGCCTGCCAACGCCAAAAAGTTGAAAGTTGCTCGACTTTTGCCGTCGCTTGACGCCGCAAAGTCGTGAATGGGATAACTCGATTTGAATTACGCACAACCAAATGTCGACGTCAACGCGCGTCAAAGCGTTGACGCGCGTAAACGCGAATAAAGTCGTGATTGGGCCGTCGCCTTAAGACCTTCACAGACCACCGGGAAACCGCGGGAGCGGGAACGGCAGCGACTTTTGGCGGGACTCTGCGGGAGCGAGACATTATGAACTAATCACACCTAGCGAAGCGGGAACGAATTCGTCCCGTAAAATTTGTCTTCAATTCCACCAATTTCATCCCAAACTTGATCTTTCTTCTGAAAATTTTTATAACCAGAGTAGGAAAAATCATATAAAAATGGGTTCACTTTTACTAAAATTCATTAAGTTTTTCATCTGTTCTTCTTGCGAAAACTAAGCGAATGACGGGAAAAACGGTGCATGCTGCGAACAGAAAATGAAACGCTGCAATCCCGCGTTCGCTACCTAGAACTGACTGCCGCATCAGATACTGGGGCCTCTCCATAGAAATTTCTGCTCAAAACTCAATTTTCAAAATGTGGATTTTTGCAAAAAAAAATGTATCAGCGTAGTTGTAATAAAGTATCAGATCACGTGTACAAATATTGAGTCGCTGACGGTTATAAGTCATCTAGCGCATCAGCTTAAAGTTTATAATACGGTAGGTAGCGCTCTAAGCTCCCATGACAAAAAAGGTACCCCATCGAACACCTCAAAATTATAAGGTGAGAATGGCTGAAAAACATGTAAAAAACATGTTACGCCCGCCAGACTAGTAAAAATTTGTTAATTGTTATTTTTTATGAATTTTTGAATTTAGCCAAAAAAAATTTTTTTTTCAAAACACCTCCTTGAAATTTATACAATTTGTAGTAAATAGAGAACCATTTTCGAAAAAATTTGTCTGGCTGACAATTTTTGTTAATTAACTTCTGACAGACCTTTTGTTATAAATTATTTTATTTTTAAAAATGCCATAAATAACACCTTCTTGATTTTTACTTCGGCGATCGAACAGGAGATGGTTTTCTCGCTTACTATGCTTACAGGCGATACAGAGTGCGCTTTTCGGCATTTAATATGTCAAAGCAAATAGTCATCGATTCAAAGTTCGCATCGCCTTTTTAGATGACAAGTTTTTAAGCTATGCAAAACTTGCTCGTTTCGAATTTTCAGTATACCTTCAGAAAAGTTATTGCTTCTGAATCCATACATCCTCGTCTGTACTGGACCATTAACTTATTAGATGGAATCAGCGAATACTTAGAAATAGTAAAATTATTTATTTTCACTCCATCCAACTCTCATCATTGTGTATCATTACTTAATTACACAAAAAGATGAAAGTAGAAAATAATCCTCTTTTCCATTCCTCCTTTTCCCCCCCTCACAAGAAATGTAAACATTTCAAATAATCTCAAAATATTTCGCATTTTATAATTTTTCCGTGTTTAATTTGTTACGGAAAAAAAGATAAATTTTAAAACTCATAAAAATAAGCAAAATGCTTTCGTGGTAATAAAAAATTTTTTAATGAACATTCTGCCGTCGTCTATCAAAAGCACAAAAAAAAGAAGAATTTATATATAAGCCTTGTCGAGACGTTCTTTCTTTCCCCCGTTTACTAAACAACACTCTGTGTGTCGTGTTTGGATACTAGTGGATAAAAATCATGAATTATAAAATAAGAAGCAGAACGAAAAAAAAAATGGTAAGAGATAAAATAAAAAAAAGGCAGCAGACGTCTCCCGTTTCCTTAAATTAAAAAATCTATAAAAATTGTCAATCATAAAAAACCGCGACCATCCTGCATTATGTCCAGGAGATAGAAGAAAAAAACCAGATCTTCTTTATTATATTATTTTTCTTGGTGCCAATGAGAATTTCTATTTTTAAAATATTTAACAAAATTGATGTTAGCAATTTAGCGTTTTAGTATTTAGTCTATTGTGTTGTTTATTTATCCGGTTTGTATATAAGCAGAAGACCACATAGCATGATGCCATAGAGATGGTGAGAAGGCAGGTGGTGTGTATCGTGGCGTTTAATAAATTTTAGATTGATTTACAGTTGGTTTCAAGGTGATATGACGAGCAGGATAGATTTTGAGTCCTTCAGATAATCAAGGATTATTATTTATGGGAAGTTGATGATGACAATAAAATTTGAAAAATACCTTGACATTTTCAACTAATCACATTTTTTTAAGACATTTTATCTATCTTCAATCTTCTTGAAACATTCGATGAATAACAAAACAAGCTAAGAAATTTGGATGGTCGCAAACAATTTGACGTCCTCATTTATTAAGTTACAAAACTTGATTCGTTATCAGCCAACTTCCACATAAACTTTAATAGAATTTTGATTTTGTATTGATGCTAAATGTATATTGATAAAACATGGAGAAGGAACTAGACCTACAGACATATAGAATCAATAATTTCAAAGTATTCATAACATGATCGCAACTCGGTAGTCTAGGGGTGAAGGCATCGAACTGACTTTCCACAGGCCAACTTTCAAGCCTTCTCAGAGACAAAATTCATTGGATTTCCACTAATCTTGAATCTATCATTTCCTTCTTAAATGTCTTCACTGTTTAGTTTAAAGATATTCCTCTACCTTATATTTTTCTGCTGACGTCGCCTTTTTGTGCTATGCTAGAAATTTTCCCCTGTTCTTCAGCATTTGATTACTGAAGTCAGCGTTTTTTCGAGGTATCATCGACGCCCCTTTATTCTTCCTCTAATATAACTTATTGCCGACTAGAGCCTTCTATCAATACTGTCGATAGTACAAACAGGGCTTACCTCTAAGTTTTAGCATTATAAATAAAAAAATGAACTACAAAAAACATAATTTTTCATTTAAGATTACGTCATAAAAGCTCAAAGTTTTTTGTACTGACGGACGTCTCGAAAGCTGTAGTTGTTCCGGATCATATAAAGCTTCTGGACGAATCAAAGCTCTCTACACACAAAAAATATTTTTTCGTTAGAAATTACGTCACAAAAGCTCAAAGCTTTTTTGTGAAGCTTGAAAAAAAGCTATAAAGTGTCAAGATTAACATATAATACTAAAAAAAATTTTCAAAGCTTTAATTAAAATAATGTAATAACAATAACGAAAAGCATGTAATCTGCCTTGTTGGATGGGAATGACTGCTCAGATTTTATTAATTCCGAAAAAACAAAACTTCGTCGCCTTCTGCGATTTTATTTATTTTTCTTCCACTGACTCTCAATTGACAAAAGTTTGTTATGTACTGTGACGTCACGAAGGCTTTAGCTGTTTCGAATCATATAAAGCTTCTGGATGACTCAAATGTCTCTCGACACCCAAAAATTGTTTTTCAATGAAAATTACGTCCAAAAAGCTCAAAGCTTTTTGTAAAGCTTCAAAAAAAGCTTTAAAGTTTTTTATGTACTGACGTCACGAAAGCTAAAGGGGTTTCAGATTATATAAAATGTAGCATCTGGGTATCCGAAACCTCCAGAGAAATAGTCGTACAACTTCTCCACCCACAACGAATGGTTTTTAAGCTAGCGGTGTAATCTGGTCAAACTTTTTTGAAAATGCTGTTGGTTCGACCGTTGCAGTGAATGGATTAGGGGGCGTCCATAAATTACGTGAGGTGTTTAGGGGGGGGAGGGGGTCGAGCCGAATCTCACCAAATCTCACGTGGGGGAGGGGGAGGGTCTCCGCAAATCTCACGTAATTTTTTTCCGCAAGAAACAGTGTAAAATCGCGAGAAAACTGGGTTAAATTAATAGTACAGGTAAATTAAGCCGAAAAAAAGCGATATAGCGGAAATAATTAGGTACAGGCTGAAAATTGGCAGAGCGCTTCTTTTCATGCTTTTTAATAAGGGGTTATAAAGTCTACCGATTTTCTACTCCGAGAAGCCCACCAACCAATGGGTATTTTTCGATTTTTCTGTAATTTTTTTGCAATATTTCTTAATATCTTTTTGTTTTTTTCAATTTTAAGTACAATATCTGTAAATGAGAAAATCTTTAAAATCGTCTTTTTGGACCCGCACTTAGATTTCATTCACGAAAATCTTGGTGCAGTATCAGATGAACATGGTGAAAGGTATTATCAAAACATATTGCAAATAGAGAAGGAGTAATGAATACATTACATAAAAAGTATACGTGATACTATTACTATATTTCGACTCAATAGCAATTGGGTATAAAAATTTTGCACTGCCGTTTACACTGTATTTGTTCACTGTTTCAAATACCATCCAACTGGAACATCCAAAAAAAGTAAAGAAAATAATTTAAATATCTGGGAATGAAGACGTGATGAAAAATTATTATCTTTTTATACAATGGTCTGGGAAAAACTGCGAAAGTAATGTATGCATTGACTTATACCACCATTTTTGGACAGATTGCGACCCTACGATGAACTAGTGTGGCGGTCTAAGCTTAAACAAAACAAAAAGGCCTAGAAGCCCAATTGAAAAACCTGGAACCTAATGCACTCCTAAGAATCTCAATCTCAATACCCAATCCTACTGCAATCATAGAGCTTATATTAAGAATCGGCTCTTTTCACATCAGTCAGAACACATGCTATCTGCGGTGCATTGTCACTACAAAAAGCAGACATTTGCACCAGGCGACATAATTAGTTATCTAAGCATCTTACAGGACTCGAATTTTGAATCGACGACCATCTGCTCTGACATACCTACTAGAGGCCAAGATAGATTTTGAAAACCTTTTGTTATCATTATCGAGAGTTGTGAAGAATGGAAATCTAACAGATCCGCACTTCTTGAATCTATATCCTGATGTACAGGCGGCTCAAACGTCAATTTGAGAAGCTGGCTGTGACTTCAGACTCCGCTTTTCTAAGGCGATACGAAAGTAGGAAGCAAACGGAAGCTAGTAGCGATGCCTGATAAATCTTCGAAAAGAAACTATTTTCAGCCAACCAACTTCATTTATTAACTTAATTTGACATTTTGATGCGAACAATAAACAAACAAATAAATGCAGCGCATGCGGAAATGGCTTTACTCGCGGACTGAAATCCGATAACAGGTGGACAAATTTAATTCGAATTCGCATTGGTGGAGGATACCATTTTCTTATTTCCGAATTTCATGACTTTCGAATCGCATTCCAGGATAACCCCCCTGGGTCATTCAGTCACAGGTTTTTTACCCAAAGATGACATCTATAGAAGAATGCTCCGAAGTTTGTACATCTCCAGAGTCATAAATGGCTCTACCATTACTATTCAAACAGTCAAGTCGTTACTCTCTAAAAACGAATCAGTGGATGCCAAAGTCAACCTTCGTATGTCAATATATTGTAAAATTCTAAATTTTTTTTATATTCCATATGCTTGCTCTACAAATACACGAGTTGAGCTCAAACCAGAATCGAAATTTTTCTGTTCTCTTGTTAAGAAATCATTATCCCTGTAGGGTATCATGAGGTTGGTTTCCAAAGGATAGGCAGAATCACCTGCTAAATGGTAATCCACAGGTATTGTATTTTATATTGGGTGCATGCCGAGTTGGTGCTGTTATGATTTTGTGGTACTGTTCTTCAACCCAAATTATGTTTTTTTAAATAAATCCAACGCAATCAAGCACAGATTAAGGTATTTACAGTAAAAATACGCATAATAGTGTAAATCCTACAAATTTTTTAAAATTTTAAAAATCTCACGTGAGATTGAGGGGGGGGGGAGGGGGTCAAGCCAAATCTCACGAAATCTCACCAAGGGGGGAGGGGGGGTCGAAAATTCGCCAAAATCACCTCACGTAATTTATGGACGCCCCCTTATGTTACCGAACGATGTTGACTGACTGTTTTTTGGCCTGGAATTGACGCTATAGATATGAGACATCTATTTTCAGCAGGACGGCGCCACCTGCCTCACAGCTTGTGAAAGAATGGTTCGTGACTATCCAAATACTGCATTTTGTTTGATTTGTCAATATGGCTGTTTAAGCATGTTGTTCAGAAGTTTCAATCTGTTACAAAAACAATCACATCTTTTCAAAGTCGACATCATGGTCATTTCAAGGACTAGTCTGGAAAATGTTTTTGTTGAAAGTAGATAGAACAGAAGAATGAAAGACGCTACTGACGCGACATACAAAACTAACTTGATAAATGTTGACTTTATTGATTGAACAGGAACAGGTTTACAGGATAAGAGATAAACGATGATAGAAGAGAAAGAGAGAAATTAACGAGAATTATTTCTGTGAAAAGAGAAAATAGTTATGAATGAATGAATGATAACATTGTGGGAAAAAGTGGAAAACGAAAGACGATGTCATAGACTCCCATGGCCCCTTATTTTGAACGATAGATGCGTGCACACGATAAGATAGGTCTGGAGAGCGCTCAAGCAGATGTTATAAACTTTACGTTTGAACTATACTATATCATCCCTGTTCCAAAATTGACCAACAATTTGACGCATGTCATGAACCCAGCTCCAGAGCGTATGCCAAAAAAAGCAAAGAAAGCCTTCACAGACAATATACAAGGAGAAAGACTCATAGGCAGACCGAGAAAAATATGGACGGATGTAGCAGACGTATACTTATTTCTCCATCGAATATCACATATCGAACTGGAGAAGCTTACCGAGGCGAGGCGACTGGAGAAGATGAATAGAGGAAGGCGAGGCTCGAGTTTGGAGGTAGTGCCAAAAAAAGAAGAAGCACCATTCTGGCCTGATATGGCCTCGCGCAAGTCTTTACTGTTCGCGGAACTAAAATTACAGCTTCGGGTCAACCAAGGCCATAATAAAAGAATTCGTTGAAGAAACTGAACTGGGGGATGCTGGATTCCGAAATACTGTTCGTGTTGAAGGTTGTTCCACAGTACGATAGTTCTATTTATGAACAAACCTTTAGACCGTATAATGCTTGAAATGGTAGACAAATTGAAAGCTGGCTTATTAGACTGCTTCTCAATATCTCGGCCAGTTGCAGCCAGAAATTTCTGTACTGAATAAAGAAGAGCGCCAAAAATGGGTTTTGTATGAAAACATGTAGAGAAATAGTATGTGAGTTCAGGACATGCTTCAGGGCCATAAGGAACGTTTTTTCGTTAGCCGAATTACATCGAACAAAAGGGGCTGCTTAAGTTAAGTCTTTCCATGTAGAAATTGTCTGCTTCTTTTTTGGTTATTTCCAGTGAATTAGGACTCGTCTTCTTTCAAAATTTTGATTGTGTGAAGTCTCTGTCAATCAGAATAATGAAAACTATTACTCCGAAAATTTCGGAGTCAATTTTTATATGCTTTGCGTATCATTGTTTGAAATGAAATCAAATTGTTTTAACGCCCTCCACAGAATTTCTCAGTTACGTAAAACAGTTTTAAATGCTTTTTCTATTCAACAGCAAAAAAACACCCTATGCTTTTTATAAGGCCATGTTCACCACACCATCGTTAAGATTTATGATGTTACCGCAAAAGTAGTAAAAACAAAGACAATCTTAACCAAAAAAAGAAACTTCTTATTTTTGTAACACTCCAGAGTAAAAATAAACATTTACAATGGCCACATCTCAGCTACTCCTCCTCTACATCGAGTCTAGCCCCCAATTCAGCGGGGAGACGCCCGCTACTAGAGAGAGCAAAGGAAATTTATTGTGACTGAAATTCTTTCGACAGACAAATTAATGGTCGGTTTCATGTCTGATGGTTGTCCCCCAACTTCTCTCACCGAGCAATCCTCGCGCCTCCCGCCCGACTATATGGTGCTATGTTCCGGCGACAGGAACACAGGTAGGAAACCCTTTTAACGCCCCGACAGTAAAAATAAAGGTGAACAGAACAAAAAAAAATAGAAGCTGAAAATTTCATCCCTGTGCCTGCGCTGCTGCTCCACACCTCTCCTTTGGGAAATATCCACTAAAGTGCTCGCGTGTCAGATTTTACTTTTTTCTTAATATTTTTTCCCTGCACTTTTTCCCTTTTATTTGCCAGGTTGCATTTTATGCATTCATGTGCAACACAATCAATTGGAGGTGAACGTTGTTTTTTGTGTCTCCCTCCACGGGTTTTTTTTGTCCTACCACTTTCGGAGTAGGTGGAAGGTGTTAGATAGGTGCTAATGTGACACAGTTTTTTTCTATGCTCGATTTTTATGACTCAGTGGGTCTAGTAGAGGAGAGAACATTTTTAGTTTTTATGGGAAAATAAATAGGAAAAACTAAAGTGGAAATAAAGCGGAAAATGGATTAAAATTGGACAATAAAGAAGTCATTGTTGGTGCAGCATGAAAGGAGCGCTTTATTGGAGCGATGAATAATGAAGGGAGTTAATTTTCTTTTGAAGTTAACTACAGGTTTTTATGATTTATTAGCGGTTTAAAATAGTGTAAAATATTTATATTGATTGAAACTATAAAATATTGTTCGGGCTTTGATGTTCAGGCTTAAAAAGAGGTGAAATTTTATTCAATGTGCAAACATTTTTTTCGACACAAACATTTTCTAGATGAAAAGAGCATCCAATAATAAAACTAGTCTCAAATTTCAATATTTCCAACAATAGCTTCTTGTTTTGTCTTCTTTATTGTGTATTATATTTATGCTTCGGTCGACATTATGATTTTCTATGAATTGCTAACGATATTATGTCTGAAGCTTTGTCAAGTTATTTATTCATGGAAAAAGTACGTGTTTTTATAATATAACAGTATTCAACAGAAGTGTTATGAGATCATCAATTTATTTAAATTTTTGTCTCCAACTAATGCTCACAAAAGTAAACTGACACTGTTGCTGTAGTTGATTTAAAATATACGTTTTGTGAACTGATTTAATTTTACATAAACCGCTACTTCGCCCAGAATGGGGTCGTACAAAACTTGAGAGAAGGATCAGGCGAACAGCTCCACCATAGGAATACATGAAAATTAGCATAAAGGAGGCAGCAGAGCACTAGGTTGGCCCTAGAGAGAATAGAATTGACTGGTTTGATCCGGACTGTAGATCCGAAATCAAAGAAAGAAATCAGATCCAACGTGAGTACATCACAAGGCCTACAAGAGCAAGGATGGTAGTCTTTAAGTTATAAAGTAGAAATGCAGATAGGCTGTGCAGGAAGAAGAAAAGGGAATATCTAAACAGGAAGACTTCGATGGCGGACATCTGGAGAAACATAAATTAGACGAGACATTCGTAATTCCTCTTGATATTGTTTCAATAGAGCCATCCCAATAGATCCACTCAAAGCTGGTGCGACTGATCAAATGCGCAACAATTAGCTCACTGGCGAAAGTATAGATCCAAAAGAAACAAAAGAGTTCGAACTGCGACAAGGTCTTTTACAAGGGGATGAACTGGACGCAATGCTTTTCAACCTTGCCCTAGAACGTGTGATAAGTGGTCAGTCCAGTCCAGCGAAGTGCATCAATCGAAAAACACTGCATGCAATTACTTGTATATTCAAATGATGTGAACATCGTGGAAAGGTTGTTTTTGACAGCAAAAGAAGCTTATGTCGCACTAAAAGAGTTATTAGGACATAAACGAAGAAAAAACAAAGATGATGCAACAGTCCAGACCTGGAAGCTTTATAATGGAAAGAAATATACCTATCGACGAACACAACCTAGAAGTATGCGATAAAATATTTTATCTTGGGTTTACAATTACAAAAAGAAAGGAAGAAATTCGGAGCATACTAAAGGCAGCGACCGTAAAGAGTGTTAGTATCACAGAGGCGGAAGTAGCGAAAGTAGCGTCATAGCAAACGCTGAAAGGGCGCCCTTTTATTTTTATTTATTATTTGCCGTTTAAATACATGTTTTGTTCGGAGGCACCATTGGTTTAAACGTATAAATAAAGCTTAAACAAAAGCTTTTAAAGTTTAAATAAAAGCTTTTAAAGCTTACTTAATACATAAAAGCTTGTAAATTTTAAATAAAAGCTTTTAAAGCTTAAAAAGCTTGTAAAGCCTAAATAGCTTTTAAAGCTTAATAAATCTTTTAAAGCTTAAAAAGCTTTTAAAGCTTAAAAAGCTTTTGAAGCTTACGTAAAAGCTTTTAAAGCTTACATATGAGCTTTTAAAGCTAACACATAATGATCCAATAACTCCGAAAAACGTGACCATCGTTACATCTTGTTTAGCTGCATTACCATAGAACTGTGACCGATAATCTTGCAGATCCATTCCGGATTTCTCTAGCTGCTGTAAGGTTCCACAAGGCTCTCTGCATCTTTTAAGTTGGTTTGAACAAAACCAAGGAGATTTTTTAACCTGGACAGTTTTTTTCATAATTTATATCCACATATATTACTTCTGAAATCTGCTCCCGATGCGATCAAACATAAAACCAAAGCGAGTCGAATCAAACATAAAACCAAAATACTTCGCTTTATGAGTGCATTTTGACGAACAGTTGATACCGTGAGGTGGATAAACTCATTCTGAGTATGTGGCGAAAGATAAGACATTGAGTCTGGATGATTTTCTACATAAGGGAGCTGTTCCTCCGAACGGATTTAAAGATTGCCAGTATTTTAATAAAGCAAGAAGGTGTGCTTGATTAGAATTGTCGTCTGATTCAAGTGATACCCATGTCCAAATTTAATACAGTGAAGACGCCACCTTCGTTTTTCCTTTTCAATCTGCGATTGTATTTCTGCATCTATAAGTTAGAAGTTGTGAGTGGCGCCCTTTTCAAGTACCATGTCTGGCCTACCCTAGTTACGCTAGGATCATTCTCAATAGACTGTTTTCATTCGATTACGGAGGTCAAACAGCATTGGACGTGCTTAGTACCTAGTTGGGAGACCACTTGGTAAAACGGCTGACGACACTCGCGTTTAGAAGGACGGAAAGGCAATTGCAAAAGGTGAATAAAAATATATAAAACTTTTCGACACCTTAGTTTTTATTCACATATCCACAGGCCGTACAAATTTGAGGGTTAAAAAGCTTTTTTCTACTTTTGTGACGGCTTCAAAAACGCTTTTACTATAAAGCAGCACTAAAAGGAGTGCCCCCCTCCCCCCGACAAGCAGTGCTAAAAAAGATATAGAACTGGTATGGGAAGGGGAGCGCTCTAAGGTTTTTAAGGAACGTTCATTGATATGTCAGTGCTTAGTATCTAGTTATCTCTTCGTTATCTTAGAACGCTTCTTAAAAAGCTTGCAGCACTCCCCTTCCAATGCTAGTTCTATATACACATATTTTTTAACATTGCATGTCTGTAGAGGGAAGTACTTCTTTTAATACTCCTTTAGAAGCGTTTTTGAAGCAGTAGAAAAAAGCTTTTTAATAAAGAATTCATTGCGGCCTGTGGATATGTGAATATGTAGCGGTGTCGAAAAGCTTTTATTTTTGTTCACCTTTTACCTTGCCTTTTTGTCCTTCCAACCACAAGTGTCGTTTTACCAAGCTTTCCGCCAACTAAAATCCTAACCACGTCCAATGCTGCTTGAGCTCCACAATCGAACGAGTACCGGTCTATTGAGTATGCCATATGGTACTCTTTATGGTCACAATTGCCCATTTTCTTCTTGCTATACAATTTCGTAAGCTCCAATTTTGCTCTCTTTAGGACCTTATTGCCAACGCTCAAAATTCGCTCCCTCTTAGTATCGCTACGAATTTTTGCCGCTGGGTAAGCTTTGCCACTTAATCGAACATTATTTGACACTTAACTCATTGTTTTGGGTTTTGTTAATATTTTCCATATAATTACATCAATAAAAAAGCTTTTTTCCGCAACTTACGGTGAACCATTCATAAACTTATCAAAGCTTCCAACCTTTGTGCTTTTTGTAAGAACAAAAGCACTTCTAAGCTTTACTGACGTCACAGCAAAATTATTCCAACTAGAAAAAAGCTATTTCTGATATCCATGGGAGAAACGTTAAAACCTATCACGCACCGTTTAAAATTTCAGTCCCCTCTTGCTTCTTTGATTTGGAATAGGGGTGGGAGATACCTTCATCGATCGATCGGTTATTCTAAATAAAAACATAAAAAACGAAATATTTTTTTCCGTATTTCTAAAAATTTTTTTATCAATCGTTGCAATTTTTCCTTTTTAATGTTACGAAAAACCTTCAACAAAGTGAAAATGTATTTACAGAAAAAAGGAAGATTTCCCTTATAACCAATAAAAATAGGCGCTTTACCATTACGATTATTTACAGAACACTTGAAATGGTGCTACAGAATAAACGAAGCGAAAGGATTTTCTTTTGCTTTGAGTGAAATTGAAGTGGTGATGTTTTGTTGGATTTCATTATGTCAATAATGTTCTGTGGCAGAACCAGAAGAGTAAGAGGGGTCCGAAGTCTTCTAGACCATTTTCAATGTCTTTCTTTGCCTTTCATATATATATATAATGTATCTATAAAAGTGAGTGAGACAGAGAGAAGATGAGGCATAGCCAGAAAAAAAAGTTTTCTTTGTTATAGCAAAATTTTCGTGTAATCCTGTTTGGAAAATACAGAGACAGACGAGAGATGATAAAAGATAAGGAATGAGGAGAGTGAAAATATTTGATCAGAAAATGCTCTCTTATGTTGTTTGCCAATATAAAACTTTGGTGTTTTATTTTGTAATTAAAAGAAAATTGTGTTAATCCTTTGTGTGTGGGAAATTTATTTGTGGAACATTTTTGCTGATGGGTAATTGATGGATTTGGTTTATTTGTTGTTTGTGTTGTTGGGGATTACATTTTGAAACAATTATGTTTTGTTTCTGCAAGTATTTACATATAACAGGTGGTTAGAGGTGGATGTTGAAAATTTCCAAGTTTTAATTAGGTTTTTTGGGGAAATTATGTAAATTGTATCTTTATGTTATTAGTTATATCAAAAGGTCTTTTTAAATGACGCTACAGCCCTTGTAGGTTTTGGGTGTCTTGATATCAAAAGGTCTACGTTTTTGTATAAAAGAAAAATGTATGCTTTTAGCATTTTGAAGATAAATTAATAAAGCAACCGCTCTGCCTGAACTTCAAAGCAGAAATTTGTCACTTGTGCATGCAAAAATGAATATATTATAAATAAAAAGTACGAGAGTCTCGTTAGTAGCTAAGGATGGGGACAACTTTTTGCGATCAAGACAAGGTTGTCACTATGTGATTGGATTCATATCCAGTAGATGGGATAAAGTACGAATAATAACGAGGTCTGATGACAAAGGAAGCAAAATTAGATTAAGTCATGAATGCGAGGTGACTTCGAAAAAGTGCGTTAATTTCAGTGGATTTTCGATAAACTGGGAAAGCCTACAGATTACATTCTAAGCTTAAGAAGTGCCCCATTATACGGTCAACGATTTGTGCAATATTAGTCAAATCCAGACATTGAGTGCAATATTGAGTAGCCAGCTTGAGCCGAAAAAAGAGTATAAAGATGAGAAGAAGTGAGGGCAGTGGTTTTATTTTACCGTCTCCCATACACTACTGCAACTCAGCATTCGAGTTTGGCTTTTAAACTTGATTTGGCATTATCGTTTATTATGTTTATAGATAATGTCAGGAGCAAGCGCAGGGAATTGCTGTGAAGAAGGTAAATAGGAAAAAATTTGGGTAAAGCAAGGAAAAAGGCGAAGGACCGTAGTGCTGTTTGGAATTGAACCACGGACTTCCGGGCTACCAAACCCGACAACAGGACGCTTTTGATGAGCTTAAGTAGGCAGTATCACTGTGGTCTTTGAAACCCATGGGTATATTCTTCGATAATGTCTATCTATGTGCTTAGCAAGCTAGCATCTTTATCTAAGTAGCAGTCTTTGTGGCGAAAAGTTCAATACACAAAAAAATAAGTATGTCTGCCAATCCATTGACCGTGGGTTCGAGTTCCGTTTAGGGACGTTTTCCTTCACATTTCCACTCTTCTTGCCTAGTTGCGTTTCCTTTGTAAGTGTTTTCTTCAATCTTCCGAGCTTCATTTTACTACAATCCCTTATAGCATAGCGAAGAACTTTGGTAGTTTGTATTGGGGGTCGTTTATGAAAATCGTGTGATCGAAATGATATTTGTCATTCTTTTCCAGTTTACTTTATTTTAATTTGATCTTGCTGTCAAATATTGAACCAGATGCCAGAATAGTCGACAATGTAAAATGGACCGACCAATCTGGGCTTAATAGTATTATTAACCTTAGGAATCGTACGCAAGGTGGTTTGTTGTTAAAAGAGAATATCAACAGGCCAAAAAGACCAGCTGACTAATGTTCGCGAAGTTTCATAAAGCATGCCCAAAGACGTAGGTTTTTATACAACAGGCAGAGCCAAAATTGCGCGAAAAACAGAGTGACATAACAGTGGGTGTAAGATTTTTTTTATATGGGGAAGTTCTAAGCTCTGGAATCACGCTTTGTACATGTGCATGTCCGTTTGTCATGTGTGGGTGCACGTGCAATGTCTAGCAGTAAGCCCAGTACGAGGGACAGGATAAGTTTAGTGTTATGAGGATCCGAGAGGATGTTGAAGCTCGACTAGAATTTTGAAGGAGGGTGCAGATAGGGTCCCTAATAAGTTAAGCCCTCCCTGCCTCATGTGGACCCCATGTAGATTGTCCTATAGGGCCCACAAAGGGCATTTAACGCTCTGCCTCATTTGCGCATCATCAGGAATGCTGCATGTGGTCGCCGAAAAGAAAAATCATTGCTAACCAATCCCGAGAAGAAAAGGTTAAAGAGGAAAAAGAACCTAAAAGCGAAAGAAAAAAGAGGCTGAAAAAATTTAAAATTTTGACGTCGATATGTGAGTAATAACTGAGGCTGGGTCGAAAGCTTTATATTTCTAAACGGGAATGGCGCTTTTCCAAGTGGTCTCCCGACTGAGTACTAGTCGTATCCAATGCTGCTTGACCTTTGCAATCGAACGAGAACTGCTCTATTTCGAATTCTAAATGAGAACTTTCACGGCCACCAACATAATCGCCTGAAATATGAAGCAAAGCAACAGCAATAACTAAAGCTTTGTACGTTTAAAACTAAAGCTTAAGGGTAAAAAGCTTTCAGAATAGGAAGGCAGATGTGGAACTTGCAATTCTTAAGAAAATGTCACGGCTAAAGCTAAGTATCCTGGTCGTGCGGAATTTCGCTCTGTATAGAATTCCATATAATCAGTCTGAATTCCGCTTAGCTTGGAGATCTATGTAGACCAGAGGTGGCCAACATTTTTGGAAGCAAGGGCACAATTAAAAATTTTCCATTTTTTTTACTATCGAAGAAACGGCAAAGAATACCAGTATAGCTTTCTATGCCAGTAAGCAGACCTTCGCCAAGAGAAGAGACTTGACGCCACACATGGCTCGCTGGCTCTACATGGCAGTAATTAGACCAGTGCTGACAACTCTAGTGTTCCGCTCTTGCAAAATAATATAACAAACCCTGACTAGGCCAATTCCAACAAATGGCATGTTACGGAGTTATGGGGGGTCTGTGTACAATCACCACGGAGGCAATGAATGCGATTCTCGATCTGTTGGTACCAACAGCCTGAATGGATCTGCGGCTATGAAAAGCGGGCGGCTTGGTGGAGAAGTATGGACAAAGCAATATAATGGGAATGGTAGAAATAGAAGGCCTTCTGATTATATGACATCGAAAATAAATTTCAATTCGTTTTTCAATGTCCAGATCTCCACCAGAAAGGGATGGGAAATCTTCCAGCCTAACAAGAACTATGTCGTGGTTCTATACATAGATGGCTCCAACTCAGAGGCCATCTGGGGAAGGGGTAGTTTTCTCCCCCTTGATGAAACTCCGAAAATACTTGCAGACTAGTATCAAATACCGTGCTTTTGGAAACCTTTTTTTTTACTGAACTTGGGAGAGACTTCGAAACTTAAAGTGAGAGATATGATCCGATATCTGAATATGGTAGGATGGATTTAAAATCCCTCCAAACACACTGACATGCGCTTATGTTCAAATCAGTTTCCATTTACAGATCCCTTGTTATCTCCTCTAACTCCTTAATTTTTTTTATGTTCCACTTCATCTGATTGTTCTTGTTCGTTCTATATCTTGTGTCACTTTGGAAATAAAATAAAAATTATTTTAATATATCGGGAAACGTATCGTGGGCGCATAATAAATCGCTTACGGCCGTACTTGCGCCCACTGGCGTAGGGTTGGCCACTCCTGATGTAGACAGTGTAGACCGGGCAGATATGACAGTAACTGCTTGGACATTTAGGACAACTTGAAAATGCATCCAAAAATAAAAATAACTCACACACACACACACACTCCCGAAACAACTTCCGTGACCTTATTTATGCATAAAATAGATAAACGTCAAAATTTCCGAAAATAGAAATTTCATTTCTAGGCTTGCGGAAAATGAAACGAAAAGTCTCCACTCAGTAACAACGCTATATATGTTCTAGAGCAGGGGTGGCCAACTTTTGTATACATAAGATCTACTTTTTATCAAAAAAATGTGTCGCGATCGACTTGTTTTCATACCCGTAGCCTTAGTAGGGGAAGGCGTGTGTAATACTCGTACATATGTGATGACAGCCAGCGTGAGTGTAAATGGAAATTAAAAGGCAAAGAACGCAAACGGCTCACAAACTCTTCACGCAGTCCCATCCAATAACCGTAGGGCAACAGTATATCAAGCTGTGGACGGATTTGCAACACCTTTAGGTTTTTCCTCGGAAGCTAACAACCGCTGAAAAGTATAACTAACATGTATGACATAGAACTTCTGGCGATGCATCAAGGAGTGAAACGTCAACTTCGACAGCTAGACTTCATCGGCCAGTTCGCAACGAACATTAAAGGAAAGCCCAACAACATAGCAGATCCATTATCCAGAATTGTGGAAATATAAATGTAACAACAGGGAAAAAGTTTTCAAGAAATTTGCAGAGGCCGACGATGAATTAGGGAATTTGTTACGAGACCAAAAAGAATCTTGTTGCAGAAGGAGTTTGCTGTTCCCAAAAAGCCCGTGGAAAGTTTACAGCGACACTAGTCAGGACAAAATTCGACTTTACGTTCTTGAACCACTTTGACAATTAGTCATAAAAAAACTACACTGTCTGGCTCATCCGCGCTTAAAGACAATGATCAGAGGTTAGTAAGCGACTGAATGATTGAAAGTGTCCACAGAACGCCTCTAAAGGTAGCGACCAAGTGCTACCAAACAAAAGACTCGAGACATTAATACTGTTAACCTGGAAACAGATACATGCTGGCGTGCAGTGCGTGCGGCCCATCCGCAGTATGCGGAAAGTTTTCGCTGATATATAGTTTGCGTGTTTCGTTCGGTCTCATCTCTCACATATGACAAAAAAAATTAGCGACGAGTGCATGTGTTTGTTGTGTGTGTGTGGTGCTTGTGTTTTTGGCAGGCTATATCGAAATGGCAATGCGGAAAACGTTTAAAGTAGACCAACTTTTGCGTTGAGTTCGTTTCGTTCACGCACCTGCATGTCAGATCGCATTTGAATGCAGGCAATTCTATAATATCTATCGTCGCACGCACCGCACGCACGCATGCTTTTGCTTTAGGGTTGCGAACAGCAATTAAGCCAGACGTACGAACCCTTTGACAAGCAGGAAAATGTCAAAGCGTGTGAATTTGTAAAGGAATCCAAAAATAAAATTAACGAGATCAAGCCTAAAGCAGCTTTATCACATGCAAAACAAAACGTTTTCGTCCAGGAGGATCTAAAAAAACTGCCAGTTAGCTCAAAAGAAACGATAAAGTCTGACTATCTATGAACACACCATACGAAGGTCCGTTCGAGGTGTTGGAGATAAATCCCAAGTATTTCGTATAACAGATAGAAGGAAAGAATAGCAGCGTTTCAATCGATCAGCTAAAGGCCGCATTCTCAGAAGAAAACAATGTTACAAAAATCGTTCAGCAGTAAAAACAAATAAGTAAACCCCAAAGAAAGATTAGTTTCCAAACATTAAACAAAACCGACCTTTGCAAGAAACCGGTGCCAACAGGGAGCGTCACAGAGAATGCAACAAGCACACGTAGAGCGGAAGAGAAATCACCATTCCACTGCCATTTTGCTGTCGCTAGAGGGTGCGTATGTGGCTACAGCCATCGTCAGTGTAAAGGAGCAATTGTAACACGTTAAGTAAACACATCGCGAGCGATCGACTAAAATTGACTGCGATTGTCCGGTCGCGATCGACTTGTTGGCCATCCCTGTTCTAGAGCAACAAAGTTCATTTACGGGTTTGAATACAGATCGATCTGCTTACTGACCTGCATGTCTGTAAGAGCCAATAACAAGTGTGTAGTCAGTAGTGCTTTCAAAATTCATTCAGAATGAATGCTTGGCTATTATATATCCCAGATCATCAAGATCGGCTATTTCTTCACAGCTGGGCAAATACCCAGCGTGTCAGTCAAGCTAAACGATTCATTCATATCGACAAAGCCATAGCGGGTAAACGTTTATATTTCAACAGGTTGGAGTTAAAAAGAATAAAATACCTCCTGACGGGCCACTGTTCGCTTGATTAGTAGATATTTAAACAAAATGGGCTGGTAGTTGATTGTAGCTGTCGCTATGCGACTATGAGGCTACAGCAAAGAAGAGATTGAGTTTCCCAGGGAGATTTGGGATATGAATACTGAACCAATTTCAGAAGGCGTAATCTCGAAAGCTTGAGTAGGTATCGGAGCACTTGGGCGTGAGAACTAGGTCATGACCTTGAAAACTAGCTCAAGGTCGGGCCATAAAAATTGTAAACAAGTTGCGTGCCACTAGGTCACAGCCAGGAACTTCTAAACAAGGCGTTGTCACCTAATAGATATGGGTAAAACCAATTAAGCCGCGCGTACTCCTTATGGAGTCGACAGAGTTTACACACCCAAGTACTCCGATACCTACTTCATTGTGCAGGGTTAGTTATTTCTCTATAATATTTCCTAAACGATTTAAAGTCGCCAATAAAGTCTAAACACTCAACCAACAATAAAAACACAAGTGTTTTCTTTCTCAAAGGATTCTTTAAAACGCTAATCTTGAATGTAATAAAAGATAGGCTTTTTCTGGGAGAAGATCAAGTTCTCTTCAAGT
Source organism: Thereva nobilitata (assembly GCA_963855945.1). NCBI lineage: Eukaryota > Metazoa > Arthropoda > Insecta > Diptera > Therevidae > Thereva > Thereva nobilitata. The sequence goes on from OY979695.1 coordinate 165,680,943, forward strand.
GCGCTACGTTAAAAAAAAATCACTGATTAAATATTCCTAAAAGCAATGAAAGAAATCAAAGAAATTCCTGCGCTCAGGCAAACAAACAAAATCGTCGACGTTCACCATTTTCTTTCATGCAGCATACGTTACAGGACGACTTGAGGAACAGAATGGGTGAATTAAGGTTGGCGAGGATACGTGGAAATTCCATATTGAATCTTCAGAAACTTCAGAGCATACACGTTATGTAAAAGTATTGTTGGGAAAGGGTTGCACTATTGAGAGTAGGTGAAGTGAATAGAAGTCGTTGAGGAGTCGTCTTTTTTCTTTTATCATAACTTGTGATTCAATTCAGTGACTTACTTTTGGAAGGGTATAGACTTCGGAACGACCCATTTATAATCCAATCTTCTCCGTTTTGTGTGATTTGTTTGAAAACTTTTTCTCAGTTTTGTTTTAGTTTCGATTCGTTGTTTTATTTCTGACTTTTTTTTTACTTTAGGAACGGCCCCCAATGTTTCAATAAAAATATTACACATCATTAACAACAAAATCCCATCGCATTCCATCTGGAAAAAAGTCTCCTATGAAACAATGTCGCCTTCGAAGGAAGCACAAAGGTCACGTACTTTACTACGAACCATAATAATACTACAAATATGACATGAATAGCATTGGCAGCTGCTCGTGTGCTCCCGATCCTCTCGAAAGTTGACGTAGGTTCGACGGGAGCCGATGGTAATCGAATCGTAGACGGGAACAATGGCTTGTCAATCGATAGCACGTAAGTAGGCTCGAATCTGCTTTATGCCACTGATTGCCACCATGCCCAGATACTGGGGAGCTCATAAATGCTGATGCCTCTGCCAAAGTAAAGGGTGCGGGCTCCCATTCGGAAGGTCATAAACAGAGCATGTAGAACAATGAATATGTTCGACCTACCCCTGCCCCTGTACATTTTCTTGCTTAGCTGATTACGTACGAGAGAAAAAGTAAGTAGTTAAGGGTGGAGGAGAGCACAGGGTGTGTGTAGGCATACCTACATTTTCTCATATGTATATTTTTGTGACGTGGGTTGGCTTGACTTTGTTTTCGTACTTTCTTTGATAAGCTTTTGATTTCATAAAGAAAAGATGGAGATAAGGAGTTCTGCAGTCTACGGTACCTGCCGCTCCCTCTCTCAATTGGTTGTCCTGTCCCTTTATTCTCCGCCAATGAAAAGTGCCTGATCACAAGTTCACCCTGTTGTGTACTCTGTATGTATATATCAATTTTACGTGCCTCCTCATGCCACAGTGCAGAAAGTAAAGATGAAAGGCGCTGATGTCTTGTATTGTTCGCAAAAGGGGCTTCTGTTTCACGCCAGAGCATATGCAAATCGAGCCATATATGTATGAAAATTACAATACTGGAATAATTTTAAAGACAAAGGGACGGAAGTATTTTCTCTTGAAATTACCTTGTATATGGAGAGGCGAGGAGAGGCGATCGGGAGTGAGTGGCGGCTGATGGGGGCTGGGGGCCAAAGCTCTTCTTTTTCGAAACCAACCACCCTCCCTTAGTTGTTGTGTAAAGACATGGCTTGCATGCAAATTAGTTATTTAAATACGAAAAGCGTTCATGTAAAATACCTTTAATCTTGAATATTTTAAACTATTTTCAGGGAGAAACGATGAATAGGGCTTTTTGTGAATATAGTTTTAATATGACTTTAATTATTTAATGGTAATAGAGTTCACTGTGAATATTGTTTAGTAATTTAACAGACATGTGCTGATATCCTCGCAGAAGACCCTTGGGTTATATACAATAAAGTTGCAGAGTTTTAAGCACGTCATGTGTATATTGGGGTATGAGGGGAAATGAAACACATACGTCCCAAAAATTCAAATAAAATAAAGGTTATATAATTAAATTTACATTTGAAAGGAAAAGGGAAAAGTAAATCAATGGACAAAGCTTCGTCTGTGTGATTTGAACAAAGGTTTAAGTGAAAATAAATTCCACATATGTTTGTTGTCGCAAAAACAAAAAGTTTATTTGAGCCTCTCTTAAAATGGATTCCAAGCGTATGTGATGTGTCAAAATCTCTCCAAGCAAAATGTTGACCGCACCAGCTCGTGGTGGAATTAATTAGACTATGGCGATCGAGCGCGTATTGGGATAATTTCGCCAATCGATCAAGTTAATTGGAAGGAAATGCCCAATAACGACGTATTGCAGCATGGTTTTCAACACCAGAACTCACTGAAATACTCATGGGTAGATCGGCTTCTCCAACAACTAGGATTGGGTAGAAAGGGCTGATCATCTGGCATCAAATGATTCGACAAACTGAAATAAGCAGCAAAACTGGCCGGACTTCAACGTTGACAACTTAGGACAAGCATTACTAAACCTAAGGCATAAGGCCTCTCAAAGAAACACTTCGTTTAGGCTAGAAGAGCTAAAAACAAAATAATCTATATATATAAAATTCGATGTATGTACTCCTAAACCATTCAACCGATCGCCACACAAAAATTTAACTACATATTACTTACATCAAGGGGGTTGTTTTGGAATCGGTGCCTACTTTCAAAAATCACTCCTAGGGGGTGCTGTCTTAGAGAGCTTTGTTAAAAATTCGATAAAAGCATAATAATATACGTTCTACGGGGGTGAAAATGTATACATAGAGGTTTCTGGGTACGAGAAAGCGATTGGAGTTGTCCATTACTTTCGCAAAGATGGCGGTTCCAATATGGCGGCCGAATTTCGCAATTGTGTTCCCCGACCAACGGCATGGGTATCAAATGAAAGGGTATGACAAATAGAATACTATTAGCTGTGTGGAGTCATTCCAAATTCAAAATGGCCGCTAACACAAAATGGCGGATTACCTTTTTCTTTGCAAGCCATCCGGTATGGGTATCAAATGAAAAGGTATGACAAGTAGAATACTATTAGCTGTGCGGCGTCATTCCACAAGCAAAATGGCGGCCAACACAAAATTACCGTTTACATTTTTCTTTACAACGCACTCGGTATGGGTATCAAATGAAAGTGTATGACGAGTATAGTACAGTAAGCTGTGTGACGTCATGTGCTGTCGTGTGTCGAGGATATTAGTTGTTAATATTTCGCGTAGAACTATCAAGAAAAAAGCTTTTTCTTGCAACTTACGATGAAGCATTCAAAAACTTATCAAAGCTTCGACCCTTGAAGCTTTTTTAATAACGAAAACACTTCTAAGCTTTATTGACGTCACCACCGTACAATTATTCCAACTCGGAAAAGGCCATTTCTGATTTCCATGCGAGAAACGTTCAAGTTTATAGCAGGAACACAATGCTCGCCATAAGCCGCGGGCTATGAAAGCTTTTCTTTGTAAAAAATAGACACCATGTATCTACATAGGAACGAACAAACGAACCGCTGTCAACAAATAAAACCTTATTATTATAGCAAGAAAAGTGATTTTTGGACAAATTCTGTTGCGTCTGAGGGTGGTATATTTTAAACGATAAAGCTTTCATAGCCCGCGGCCTTTGGCGAGCATTGTGTTCCTGCTATTAAGTTTTTTATTCGGTCCAGCCTTGAATACAACTCATACATCTGAGCTGGTGCACCTTATGGCCCGTTCACACGACACAAACTTTGTTCGCGCGAACTTTTGTACAAAGAATGACTTCTTTACTTTTTTTCAGAATCGGGAGTTAAAAAATCACTTTTCATTTGAAAGACAATCTCTTTCAAGTGGACGCATTTCATACGTCACTTATACTCTTTAAGGACTGGCTTTTGATTACGTAACTATGATTGTGCTGGCACAATTGCATAAAATTCGTATGACGGGCTATTAGCGTGGTGGCTGGACAGATTACAAAACCGCGCCTTAAAACTCATCATTTGCGGCACCATTGACTCATGAGTCATTGTAAGAGTGCTTCAAGGCGGAAACATACTATTAAAACGCGAACCAACGCAACGTGTCGACACCCGACGTGGACCGTGCACATTACCAACACGCGATGCCACGACACACTAGCATAATTTCTGAAGACAAAGCGGACAGCAATGGAAGCGTACACGGTCGTGTTATGGATTTAAGAAGTAACGAGTCAGATGAAGATTTTGAAGAAGATTTGATGAAATTCTCGAATGACTGACGCGTGGCGTCGGGTGTTGCCTAGAAACACATTGCGTGGACCGCGTCGGGTGAAGTGTTGACCACCACTATCGACAACACGTTAATCTGGATCTATGGGATCGGCTGGCGTCAGCGAGCGTCGCGTCGCATCGGGTGTTTTTAGTGTGATTCTGGTCTGAACAAATATATATGAAAACTTACGATTTGATTTGAATCAACACGCGTCGCATCACATCGGATCGGGTGGCGTTTTAAAAGTGTGTTTCCGCCTTCAGCCTTGACAAAATTTTATCGCAATTACTACAGTGACTGTTTCAGTGAAATTAACGCCGTTTTGCCTATAGAGCTATATTTTTCCCGCAGCACAAGACTTGCCACTCGGCGCAACCTCATACCTTGCAGCCCCTGCTTCGCGCACAATACGGTCTAGAAGTTCGTTTAGGAATAGAACAACTTGACTGTGGAATAATCTCCCGCAGTCAGTATTTCCAAACTCGTTCAAGTTCAAACGTTAAGTTCATCGACATCTACTCGATCGCCTCTTACCTTTCCCATTTCTCCTCTATTCTTCAAACTAAGCTTTCTATTAGACATTACACCATGACTTGAACGGTATGACAGACTGGTAGTAAAAGGCTGATTGCTAAGCTTGGTTTTCCAAATAAAAAAAGGCAGAGTCCAAACACCGAAATTGGACGTCGTGTGATATGGTTTACTCCTCTTACATATGATCTTGTAAAATAATGAAGGAAGATGAAGTCGTAAATGATTTGCACAGAACCTCAAAAATATCTCTTATTTTTGGAAATTTGTTAATTCTTCAATCGTGTTCCAAAAACCACAAAGCTTTAAATCTCCTTCGATTATCAGCAAACAGACCTCTTTATTAAGTGCTCTCCAAAAATATGGCAATGACGTTAATCGAAAACCGTGGGAATAACTCTAAAATTAAACAAGTTTAATAGCTATAAGCGTAACACTCGAAACGGCGCTTATTGTTGTCCTAATTTCATATTATTTATAGACGACAGCGAGTCTTCACAATTAGCAAACGTTTTTGATACTTGATAAAATGCAAGTTTCAGGTAAACACGTTCACATTCAATTAGGTAAATCACTTTCTAAACAACTCATTATCTCCCGGTCTTTTATAAAAAACACACATACCTATCGTGTACCTGAGGAGATCCCAATTAGAGTGTTTAGGTACAAGTAAAACTCGTTAGAGAACGCACGAGATCTAAAAAATTATTGCAAAACATTAACAAGAAACGAAATTTTCACTCTAATGATGACGCGATCTCTCTTATCCAATTTGGTGGAAAATCTAGAGCAGACTTCTTATTGCACACAGATTTTGTTTTTTCGGGTATAAAAAAGTCTCTCATGTTTTTCAAGTCCAATCATACTTAAAAACAGTTGTTTAATTAACGAAGTGCAAGAGATCACTTCATGACTAAATTTCTGACCTACATTTTGTGTGTGTTTTTTAAAAGGCACACACGCTCCATAAAAAGAATTTCCAGTAGTCATAGTCATGTATGCTATCCACACTCCAATAGATGAGAAAGCAGAAACTATTTCCCCCAGAGCCGCCAAGAAGAAACTCTTTTTTTTTCACCTGAAAAAAACAAAACTTCCCATGGCGAAAACAAAATAGAGAAACAAGTTCGTGACTATTTTAATTTCCGTAATTAGCACGAACAACAGAGTATGGCGAAACAACCCCCGCCGCATCCCCTTTCGCTGGCTCAATATAATGCTGCTGATGCCGCCCCAGACAAAAACAAAAAACAAGTCTATTTCTCCTAAGTACACCACGGTTTTTCTAAGGTAAACACAAAAAATTCTAGAAGAAAAATCGAATCCATCCACAAGATTGATTACTATACGGCGGACAGTTGTACCTCGTTGGATGCCCGGGAATTTCACGGTGGATTCGATTTCTTACCGAGAGTGAAATACAAAAAAAAATTGAATCGAAGAAAACAAGAAGAAATTCTGCTTCTGTACGACCGACAGCGACTCATTGTCTCTCGATCACGATTTGCTGTTAATATTTATGGAGTCGGGATTGAGAGCTATTTGCTGATGGAAATCAGAGCACGATTGATTTCCCCGCGATGGACATGCCGTGATTCCAGCCGCGGAGGCTTCCAAAGACAGGTGGACGTCAAGCAGGTTGGACTCATGTCCGAATGTACAAGTCAGCAAAAAAGTTCACAGTCGAACAAAAGGAAGTCGACATGACGATCGCGCATTTGCTGTGGAGTGATGCGTGCAGGGTTGACTATGTTCGGAAAATATGGCAAAGAGACTGGTTTTGTCCTAGCCAGGAATGGATCGAGACTGAGAATGGTTTGTGGATTAAACATGAGCGAAACTTATGTTTATTCGGTTACATATGTAGTAAATAAAAAAGTGGGAGTGTTGTAAGCGCAAAAGTTGGTTTTGTATATTTTGTTTAACAAATCGGACGAGTTGAGATGAAAAGTGAACAAACATGACAATTCAATAACTTCTGTGCTTAACATACCCGACCTTGTATTCATAAAGTTCACACCATTTTAACATCAAACAATTTTGATTAGCACCAATTTTGACCTCTAAGAACTATTAGGGCTACCCATTAGTAATCAAACTGACTTTACCGCGCCTCCACATGGTTAAATGTATAATGGTAACATGACGAACATCCAATAGATTCAATGGCGTCTTGCAAAAACGTGAATATGTAAAGGTGTTATGGTCATCAACAGGATAGAACATACAGTTATGGCCTCCTAAAGGCCCCATACATGAGCGATCCAAACGGCCGGAGTTCATTGGCACGAGTCCAAAACGATGGACCCAGTCAGTCTATTCCAGTCGGCCTGTGCCATGAGCTTCAGCTTAATTGGAAGCCTTCAGTGTGAATGATTGTACATAAATCCTATAGTCATAATTTTGGAAGATTGCAGCTTAAAGTTTTCATTGTGAAGCTTTCAATGCAGCTTTTATTGAGGCTTTTATTGTGGAGCTTTTATTACAGCTTTTATAAAAACTTTCATTGTAGCTTTCATGCTTTAGGCTCGCGATTTGAATCGGGTATTGGGCCTGATCATGGTTGGCGCTTAAAGTGAGAAATGGCGCGGCGACTGTAAAACGGAATCATAGTTCTCGAAAAAACTGACATTTGTCGGGAAAAACGCCTTCAGGTGTATCACAGTTGGCCTTTTTAAGAGACAAAGTTACGTTTTTCACGACTGATTTTAAATTTTTTTAATTATAAGAAATGTTCAAACATTTTCAAGCGACAACCATAAGGTTTAGTCGAAAATTGTCATGTCGCTGTATTCGCCAACTATGATACGAAAAATGACAACGACAAACGGCGCTGTCATTTTTTCGCCGCGCCAACCATGATAAGGTCCATTGTGCACATACGGCGAGTTCAGTCGAAGGCTCGGCACCATTCGGCTTCAGGTTACCCAACACACGAGAAAACAAGCTCAATGGCTCGGCCTCATGGATTTTGGAGCAATTGAAAATCTAACTCGGTGTCTCTAGACCACAAGTCCATCCAAGTTTTCTCACACGCAGTTTTGTTTTGGCTCGGAGTCATTTGGATTAATGGATCGCTGGTGCATGGTGGCACGTAAGACTATGCATCTTTCGAGTGCTGGCCAAATTTAAGAGCAGCAGCCTCATCAACGTCCACGCACACCTACAGAAGAATTCTTTGAAATAGCTGAAAGTCAGGTATAGTATAAATCAAGCTTAGCTTGAGGGATTTGAACGCCAAAGTAGGTCCACTCTTATGTAAGTCCAGGGTCATCAAGGCTTCGAGCGAAATGAAAACGCGAACGCCTTGGAAAGATAAGGCTCTGGCGCTGTTCCATTGGTCCGGAACCGGCTAAAATGAAAAGGCGGGCGCCTTGCCCATACAAAGCCATAAAATACACCAAACACGACAGGGAATGTGTGCGACCGCTTGTCTAGGGCCCATGTCTAAGACAGAAGCTGGGGGTCCACAACCAGACGGTTGGTTCATTTTCCTACTGACTAAACTTATCAACTCTTTTGCATGACGTTTGAGTTCAGACCGTACGGGCTATAAAGGTATTACTTCGAGGGTGCACTCCAAAGCCCGGACTGTTGGACTTACGGAACAGCGTCCTACCGTTTGCTTTCTTTGTGGGAAAGGTGAATTCGACGAAGCTCGCCACTCAATTCACTTGCTACACTTAGGTACATCGGTAGGTGGACAGTACTCTACCGAGAAGATCATGTCTCCTCTTTTTTTTGCCTTTCTCTGCTTCTTTGGGCTTCACTGTTCAATCCTTTAATAGATGACCTTCAGCGCCACTTCCACCATTCTGCACACTGTGACGTCATTATCTGGACCAGGATGTCCTCTGGTGTTAGCTGAACCTCGGTGGCTACTTCCTATGCTCTGTAAACCTCGGGCATTTAAAGAGAACATGCTCCTTCTAGTCGCCGTTATCGTCCGGGTATGCTGGATGGTTAATCGTCCAACCTGAAGAGGCGTGACGTAATAACTCACTTCGCTATGTTTTCTTATAACCCACTTCTCTATGGTATAAGTCTATGGGTCCATCGGCCCTTATTAGACTCGTCCAACTTCCTCTACCATGCTGCGATGGACTATGGACTATGCGCCAGAATCCTCCACACTATCTTACCCGACCAGTATTTATAGGGGTCATACCTCATGCAACGTGTGGGCTCCCTATGGCAAATAAGGGACACGCCGAAAAGGTCTTTCCCCTTCGATTCTTCATGAGCACCACCGATAGAAAAATTTGCGATACTGAGGTATGCCCTATCAGTTTCTCATAAGGGCCCTGTGTGGCAAACCTCATTACAAACGAAATGAGGCAATCCCAACATCTGCCTTACGTACTCGAAAACGTTTTTGAAAAGCTTTAAAAGTTTTTGTTGTTGCCTTGCTTCATATTTCAGGCAATTATGTTGGTGGCCGTGAAAGCTGTCATTTAGGATAACTCAAAAGGCCAGGTTTCGTTTGATTGCGGAGGTCAAGCAGCATGGACGTGATCAGTACTCAGTGGGAGACCGATTGGGAAAACGACACTCCCGTTTAAAAATATAAAGCTCTCGACGCCGCCGCAGTCGCATATCGACGCCGAAATTCTCACATTTTTTTGCCTCTTTTCCACTCGGGATGAGGCAAGGCGTTAGATTCCCCTTGTTGGCTCTATTGAGTAATCCGCGTGTGGTGCAACATGAGGGAGTAGGGCTAGCCTCATGGGGGCCTCATCTGTATCCCTCAAAATGCTAGTCGGGTAGGATCCTACCTTGCATATTCCGAGTCGCCTCCAGAATATTGAATAGAGTCATACGTGCTATGACACAGCTACTTCATCGAGGTTGCTGTGCCTCAAGCAGGACGAATCTGCTTTGCATATTTTCTGTCACTTCCTTAGCACGGCTCTTGACCAGACAAGTCTGATTTTTTTGATATCTTGATTTTTATAGATTTTATAAGCGATTTTCGGCCAATTTTTTCGAAAAAACAAGAAAAAAAGTTCAAATTAACGCCATTTTTTTCTAAATCAAGTTCTCGAAAAAAACCTACGACACGTTCGCTAGATTTTGGACTATATTTTAAGAAACTATTTGGTTTTTTGTTCCAGATTAAAAATTGTGACCTGTAGCGGTACGCCCATTCCAAACGTCCGATATTTTTTTGTTTCCTCGCGTACGCCGCCATTTTGCATCGTAAAATTAAAATAAAACATGCTCTTTGTAGTTAAAGACCAGTACTTTCATATATACAAAATCTCATATCTCGATATCTTTCCTATCGTTCGTGGTAGTCTCAGAAAATCACATGAAATTTATTGTTCACAAGGGTATATTACCCCTTAAGTCTTGAATGTTGTATGATTGCGGGAATACTGACTGCGGAAGGTTGTTCCATAGTCTAGTTGTTCTAGTTATAAACGAATTTTTAAACCGGAATGTAACGAAAAATATCAAGGAGATGGTCTCCTTGGTCTGCAGCGTCTTAAGGTGGATTTACATATCTGACATTTTCCGTCGCGCCGGTCTTTTTTTAAATTTCGACCAATCCGAAACAACCTCTGCGACCTCTTACCGTCTTTTCTGTCGCAGGACGAAAATGCAGCCTACCGACTGAGAGAAAATTTAAATTTCACTTGTTTGGTTCTTTTTTAAAATAAAAATCTTTGCCGATTTCTTTTTTTAAGGAGATTGTTCACCCAACATATTTTCTTATTGTCACTTTTTTATTAAATATGTCCATAATAATAATATTTTGCAATCTTTTTAGTTTACATTTTTTAGTTTCTTTCATTTTTACGTCAGTTGTCAAAAGTAACGACTGTTTTTGGCTGCGACAGAATTCGTCACAAATGTAAAACGCGTATTAAAAATCTGCGACAGAAATGATCAGCTGTGATGCGGCACGACGGAAAAATGTCACATATGTAAATCCACCTTTAGTCTCAGCACAGGGCTCGGCATCTCTGCCAGAAACATTGGTACAATCTATATATTAATACGCAAGCACTTTAACCGACTTCCACTAAACCGATTTTGTTCAAACTGGTCTTATATGGAAGTCGGAGTCGTAAAGGTGTACACAAAACAAGAATTATTCATTTATCTCATTTCTGTCACTCAAAAATGAGTATTGCATTTCCCAATATAAAATGATCAAATGACAACAACAATATAAGGTAGAAATTACGCATATAAACAGGCGTATATAAAAATTTATTATTAAGGTTTGTGAATCGACTAAATTTCGTGAGCCTAGAAGATGGCTTAGCGAAAGTTTGCCGTACCTCCTTTCACTTCGCTTTAAACAGATCAATTTGGCATTTCAAAATTTTGTTTGTTTTGTTTTGTTTTGTTTCAACAAATTAGATTAGAAATAAATGGATATACATCGCAATACGGCAAGAAAAGCGACACATCAGGAGAGCTGAAAACAAAATTTAATGCCAACAATTTTTGAGTTGTGCCGCTTTTCTTGCCGTAGTGCGATATATGTCAGCGTCATTCTGCTTATGTTGAAAAGGTTTCTCTTTCTGTGGGGACCGTCTCGGGAAATTTTAATTAAAAAAAATAACAAAACAAAGTGGAAATTATTATCAAAATATATCACGGAAAGCGGTGGTGTTTTTTAAATGAAGTTCAAAGATGCGATTTTAGATGATAATGTAGTTTTTAATTACACCTTTTTAATTAAAACAATTTTTTTTAGTTTTTTTGAGAACTGATAAAGAAATTGAAAAGTGGTAATAGTTCAATTAAATTATTACTGAGTAATTGAAATGCGTAGACGTCAAACGGGTGAGAGGATCGAATTTCGACCAATGGGCGATACTAGTTCAAATAATTCAGCCATTTACATTGTGAACGTTGAAATCATCCGCAACAATGATTTCGCACTCCGGATGGAAGGATAAGAATACGGATATAACGTAGGAGTTCTGTATAGAAAACAGAAGAAAATGACGTGCTTAGGAAGGAGGTGGTTTAAATCAGATAATGTACTATTTTACACCTTCTCCTAATATAAAGGGCGATTCCTCTATGAACGAAGAGATTAGGCACTAAAGTGTACCCGAAAACCTAGTAACGTTCTAAGTCGTCGTTAAGTAAAATTTGGTTTTCACTTAGTGCGAAGATTGGGGGAGGATGCCATTTATTATACGCTTTATATTAGCTTCACCTGTATGCATGTATGTTTGTATGTATGTATATATGTATATATGTATGTATGTATGTATGTATGTATGTATATATGTATGTATGTATGTAGACAAATCTTGCAACTTGATTTTCACCCACTTGCAAATAACCAATCAACTTCAAATTTTGCACATATGTATAGTTCGCGTGACAATGCAATCTGACAATTTTGTGAAATAATCAAAATGGCGGTTCCAAGATGGCGGCCGAATTTTGCTATTGTGCTCCCCGACCCCCGACATGGGTATCAAATAAAAGAGTATGACAAGTAGAATACAATTAGCTATGTGGGGTCACTCAAAATTCAAAATGGCGGCCAACTCAAAATGGCGGACTACTTTTTTCTTAACAACACCCTCGGTATGAGTGTCAAATGAAAGGGTGTGACAATTAGAATACTATTAACTGTGTGGCGCGATTCCAAATTCAAAATAGAGGTTAACACAAAATGGCGGTTTACCGTTTTCTTTACAACGCCCTCGGTATGGGTATTAAATGAAAGTATATGACAAGTATAGGACAGTAAGCTGTGTGACGTCATTTTAAATCTAATATGACGGTCACTACAAAATGGCGGAACACATATAATAGACTAAAAAGTATAAAATAAAAAATATAGTTTAAAAAAACTAAAAAATACGCTTTTATTTTAAAATGAACTAAAAAGTAAAAAATAATTTGGATTGAATAGTTTTATTGCTCCAGCCAGAATATGGAAACAACCTACCTTTCGAAATGTAAAAAAGCGTGGCGCTATCGAAAATTTCCGGTGTTAATAAAATAAGAATATAGGAAAAGAGTCCCACGCTGTTTTACATTTCGAAAGGTAGGTTGTTTCCATATTCTGGCTGGAGCAATAAAACTTTACATTCAAAATTATTTTTTACTTTTTAGTTCATTTTAAAATAAAAGCGTATTTTTTAGTTTTTTTAAACTATATTTTTTTAATAAGGAAATTTGCTTGATGCCCACGAATATTCCAAAAATCAAAAAAAAAAATTTTGTATCGTGGCGTCACATGCGCAAGGTTGCAAACCTCAGTCGTAGCCGGGCAATGCCATTATCATGACTATCGGGGTTAACGGGAAGCGCCTTGCTTGAATGTTATACCTTCAACTGCCCGATAATGGTTCTGACGCCGTCCGGTGGTGCCGATATCGGGATGTGGGAAGAGAGATATAAAGTGTAGGTACAGAATTCGGTAACATATTCTCGAGCCTCAAACTTTTTAGTAGTGAATAAACTTATGTAAATTGGATTGGGTTGTTAAATTCCACCCACGAATTGGTTTAAAATAGTAATTCAAATATGAGAGGGGGTGTCTTTGCAATAATATTCAAAACAGTAACCAGAAGTGCCAAATTTGATCAGTACTCTCTCTCTCTCTCTCTCGCTCCCATGCAATATAAAAAAATTCTCAAAAATTTTATCCAGTTTTTTTATAAAATAACTTTAAATCCAGACAAATCTATCTCCCCTTAAAAAAGCACTTGAGTCATCAGTAACAGGGTGGGGGTGGTGGTGTATGATAAACTGCCATTAGACTTAGGCCTACTGAAAAGTGCCTCTTTCCCACAAACAAAAAAAAGGAAGGAGCCTTTACTAAAAAGGAAAGACACAGAAATAAAAATGAAATTTACCCAGGAAAAGACATTTGGGCCGAGCAGCAGTAAAGAAGGAATTCAATTATATTCAATTCACTTTCGTTTATTTGCTTTAAAAGGAAGCCGAACAAGGAACTTGACGTAAAAAAAATTGTGAAAAGGAACTCAAATATTGTAAAGGCAAAAAAAAAATCAGGGAAAAGAAAGAGAAATCTACACAAGTACAACATTTCCATTTATGTATGAACTTAAGATTTTTATCTAGAAGCTCAAAGAAAGAAAAAGAAAAAAGATAAAAAATCTTTTTCTCTACGTAAAAAGGATATAGACAAGCAAATCCCAGCATTAGAAAAAAACTAGGAATCTGATCTGACAACACTGTTGCTGCTGGGAAAACACTTAGTGGAAGTCTAATTGGCGTTATACGAAATTTTATGTAAAAAGACACAAAAAAAATAAGTGGAATTTGGTCAGTGGAAAAGGGAACCATCAAGGATCAAGCTTAGCTGTATTATAGCCCTTTTTTCATCTCTCATAAGCATTAAAAAAATTCGGGGATGGTCCAGAAAACGGCACCAGATTAAATTCACGAAAAAATCACCAGACCGTAAGAGACAAGAGAGTGGGCAAACCAACAGAATCAACAACAACAACACACCATCAGCAATTCCACTGCACGGGTGTGGGGGCGGGGTGGTGTGGTGGCTGGAGAGTTTATCGTCGATTTTTACCCAATCCAGAGCCGCATTACTTCTGCCATAAACAACAAAAATTATATAAAAGGTTTGCCAGGAGATTAACTTTAAAGTAAAAGGTATCTCGAGTGGAAGGAACAGACAGTGGCTTCAGTCAGGACTACGGATCTTGATAATCTCCACTGCCGTTATTTTTATGAATAAAAAGGGGAAAGCAGCGGGATGAGAGCGATCAAAGATAAAACGGGAGAGAGAGAAACAAAAAGGATGAAAGGACGATTATTTTGCATGTGTCAAGCACAGGTAGAGATTTGTTGTTGTTGTTGTTGTTGTTATATACATGCATATATTTTTTGTTTATTTGTTTAGCTCCGAGGGATACCCCATATCCTTATGAAAATGTAAAGTCCTTCGGAATATTAGCAATCCTCCTTTTTGTCCTTGCTTTTTCTTTGTCAGTACACTGCTTAGTTAGCATATTGAATGTGGGCCGAGATGAGCCGTCCGAACCGAACCGAACCGAACCAACCAACTCATACCAAACAACAAGCGCCTCACGTTGCCATCTTCGTGTGCCGCAGAGACTATGGTATTGACTTCCTTTGTTTACGAGGACATAAAAATATCCTGGATGAATAGCAGCACGGATATTCTGCCTGGAAGGGATATAAAAGGAGAGCAACAAAAAAAAACTAAAAAAAAAAATATAGAGAAATTATTTCTAAAGGACAAAGAAGGTAATCTACAAGTGCTCTCCTTCAATATACTCAAGTGGGTGCACCTCTTCAGGAGAGAGTTGGTAGTGCGAAAGTGCTGTGGAGGTAAGACCTATAAAAATCCAATAGTTGCAGTTTTATAGCCATTTTTATTGGGGTTGAGCTTTTAGGTACTTTGATATGGCGTTATAAGGTGGCTTCAACATTCATGGTTTTATATATTCCTCCTATATTATTTGCTCTAATACTGGGAGTTTTTAGATGTGAGGTAAAATTTAAATAAAAAAATTGTTGTTGTCATCCTTTTTAATAAATAAAATCGATACTCTAGGAAAACTTAATATTAATTTAAAAAATTGCATTAAAATTTTTAATCTACACAAAACTAACTTTTTTTTATTTTTATTTTCAGGTAAGTCCTCAAAACTTTTCATATTTTGTTGTAAGTATGTGTGATGTACTTTTATGTCCTGTGAAAAAACGTAAGTACTTTCCACACGCACAAATAAAAATATACGATAGCCAGACTGTTCTATGTAGTTGAATATATATGTACATCCTAAAGGGGGCAAAGACGTTGATAATATGATATGGTCCTTGCCCGCCTCAAAATCATTTTATTAGTCCTTAAAAAATATAGATAATTCTATTCTAACTCAACAACTCCTTTGTTCGTTGTTCTCCTCTAAGTATGCAATTTAAAAATATCCTTTTGTTCCTGAAACAAAAATGAAATATGGAATTTACAGAGCTCCTGAAAGTATGTGAAATGGTAGACTACTATAGTCGCAGTGGATGTTTATTATTAAAGATAACGAAGTGTTTATATAATGCGTTTTCGAAGATGCTTTTTTCAAAACTGTTTAACAGTAACAGTAAAACAGCTGTTTTTTGGTTAAAATCGAAAAACAGCAAACAGCTGTTTTTTCTTAACTGTTTTTACTGTTTTCCAAATTTAGTTTCAAAATTTTGGCGTAATATAAAAATAAAAGAAATATGTAACCAACACTAATATAAACCGTTTTGGTTTTTTACAAAGTGCTTTTTTACACGGCCGGACACCGACCGAATAGACGAAACGAACGAATGAATTTGGTTAACGGTGAAGAAGGTAAGAGAGGAGGATGGCGAGGGCGGACGAATTTAATGGACCCTCTCAGCGAACTTTTGAACGAACATTTTGACAGATCCTGCGTTGTTGTTGTTGTTGTGTCAAGAGATCAAAAGAGAATTTCATAAAGCAACAAAAAAAAGCTATTAAGTTTTCATATAGTTCGTTCATTGCAATTCGCCGGTGTAAAACCCATACGACATTCCATCGGACTTTCTTACAGTTTAGTTTCGTCGGCTCGGTGTCCGCTCATGTAAAAGCAGCTAAAGTAATATGAGGACGACAATACCGTATGAAACATACCAATTAATGATATTTTAATATATTAAGTATTTTGTGTCCAGAGTAGCTCTTATTCATGGTGGGGCAAAAATAATGTCGTAATGTGAAGGTACTTTAATTTTTGCAAATGGCGTCAAATGCCATTGTTCTCCATTCTATCACTACTGGCCAAGCCGGAAACAGCAATTCGCGAGATATTAAAAGAATTTAAGGCGTGGAATATGATATTGGAATTTTCTGCTCTAAACATACTTGACAGGGCAATGGAGCCCGTAGAACTAGCTGTCGCGAATCTTAGTCGTGAGGACGCAAGGTTGGTGAGCGCAGAAAACTTTTTACGATTCATGTTCAAGAAGCTTTCTGACAATAGCAGAGACATTAGTAATAAGCTCATGCGAAATTTAAAAATTCGTGTGGATGGCCTAATGAACGAGGATGTCATGAAATTATTAGGAAGCCTCAAGGATCCCACAGTCACTCCATCAAAAACTGCACTAACTTTTGCAGGCAATCTAGCCTGTCATCTCTTTGGTGTCATCGATGTAAGGGTAGACGATGTAGTTCAACAGTGGCCGAATACTGATCAAAACGAAAATTTTTCAAGATGAATTTGACATGGTGCTTCAAAAAGATGAATCGTCAGCACAATTCAGAGGATCAGATTTCAAGAAGTTCAAATCCTCAAACCTGCGAAAATTATGTACTGCAATTCTTTGTATCAAACCAACATCGACAAATGTTGAACGGTGTATTTTCGGTATGCACCAAAATAACATGGCGTCTTTCAGACAAATCACTTCAGGCGCTTATGTTTTTGAAATACTATTACAAGAAGTGAAAATGTATAATAAAGTAACTCGAAAAACAGTAACAACAGCTGTTATCAGCTGTTTTTTTTAAAATTAAAAACGGTAACAGCTGTTTTTTGAAAACCACTGTTTTTGAAAAACCCTAGTTATGATAAACACTTATGGAGAAATAAACAGGCAATTATGTTCGCCACTGCAACGAATGCCATTTTGCAAACTCAATACATTGGTTCTCATTCCATCATTGAGGTCAAGCAGCACTGGTTTGGGTTAGGTACTTAGTTGGAGAACCGCTTGGAAAATCGACTCTCGCGCTTGGAACGATGAAAAGGAATTACAAATGGTGGTTTTCAATTTGGCCTGCATGCACTATTGTTTGGCCTGAATGCACTGTTTAGTCTTAGGCTGGGGGGATGATTTTTTAAAAATTTGGAATATGTCGTTCCATCATACATGGTACATTACGATATTCTTGAAAAGAGTGTCTCAGCGGACACTGCGACCTATTTTATTTGGTCTATTGTGCCAATCCCATCGTTAAATTCCAGTTTAAGGCTTTTGATATATCTCCCTGGGAGCAGGAGAGTCGCGATCGAGGAGACTCAACTTCCTCCTCGCTGAAGCCTCGCAGTCGCACAGCAAGTGTTCCGCAGTTTTGGGTGCTGCCTCGCTTATTCTACTTAAATGATTAATGAGCGAACAGTGGTCCATCAGGAGCTATGTTATTTTTTTTACCTCTCGCCTTTAAAAGTTTACCCGCTTTACCTTTGTCGAAGGACATGCTTTCTCTAAAGGGAGGCCTGCCGTGCTGCCATTCTGACCCACCATCAATAATCGTCATAAACAGTTGATCGAAGCCCAGAGGATCAGGAATAGTATCGGACGATAAGAGCATTGGCTCCAGGCCAAGGTCTCTTGGCTCAAAGAAGAAAATCCGAGGTAGACGCAGCACCCCCGCCAGAGCCTCCTTCTTCACTCTTAGGTGAAGTGGACGCGTGTGCAGTAGGGCTTCCATAGCCGCAGTCGGGCTCGCGTGATACCGAGACAGGCTAGCTTAATCATAGCACCCTTTTGTTTGGTCTTAACCCACTATGTAATAGACGCATACGTGACCATTGACCTTACGACCAGGTTTTGCCTATACAAATTAACGACAGATATGGAGAGATATAATTTCCTTTGGCAGTTACTCGAGTATACAAGAGAGCTTTTGATCCAGGAGGAATACCTTTAACCGAGAGTCAAGAATTACCCCTACCCGCAATCGGTAATATGTTTAAAATGGTTAAAAACCTGTGAAACATGAAAATTTTGAGGTTGGCAATTCTTTTCTAATATTTTCGAAAATCACTGGGATTTTGTATCGTGACTTTCGCCTACGTTTTCGCGTATCGCGCTCCTACTTCTATGTCAATGTAAAGCTCATTCTCAGTTAAAAGCTCACTACAATATTGTTAAAGCTTGTTGGAAAATAAAAGCTTTCAGAGCCACGTACGAAACCACGGCATTGTTATTGTAATTTATCAAAAAAACTCTCGCATTACTCTTTAAAAGTATCTTGGGTTTTAAGATTTTACACAGGGCTTGGATTTTATATGGAGTAAACTAGGTTGATATGTATGATAAATTTGCAATTGAGGGTTAACTTCGTTGATGTATTATACTGCCCTTAGCCACCTTTGAGATGAGTACGCCATAGGACAAGGTCTAAAATCGTGTCGTGCACCTCTTCGGTGTCATAAAAGTATGTGACGTAAAGTACTACCGTTAAAGATGCTCAATTAAGTTCTTTAAATCTAAATATATTACGATAGCTTGAAACTTGTCCAGAAAGCCTAGTGCCGTACTCTGTTGAAAGATTTTGGTATATTGTTACGTTTTTACGGCTTAACGGACTCGTAGGATTAATTAACGAATACATGTTTTAAATGCGTTCACACAATTTAATAGCTCTTAACTAACAACTCCTAGCTATCGTCACTAGATTCACTACTTAATTATAACTTTTCGCTTTAGGTCACTTTGATCACTTAGAACAGTTTTGTCGCTTTTCAAATAAAAACCTGACTTTAAATATCGTTGAGCCTGCATTTATGTATCCAAGCCCCTCCCTTATTAAATTTCTAGATCTTTCCACCTCAATCTGATGAACCCTCTATTTCTTGCATGTTCGAGACTTCGTTTTGCACTTTCTAGAAGCTTCAAGAAGCTTAAAGTCATCAATTACAGCTCGTTCAAATTCTAACTAATAGATGGCGCGCCGTAAACTTACTGGAAAAATCGTGAGAAATTACAATTACATTGACTGAATAAAAAACAAACTACATATTCTCTACGATGGTGCATTGGTCGTTGGTGTATCAATTGAGGATTTTCAATGCCCCAATAGCTGCTATTTTGTTGATCATCTCTACCGAACTGTAAAACCCATTGTTTCGTCGTCAGATGCTCCATAACAAATTGTTATTGAATATTATCCACAACTGTCAAATCGCGGTATAAGAACCAGATGAACGTATCTACAAAAAAATCAAAAAAAGTTTTTTTTCATAAAACGGTTCACAATATAGTCCTTTATGAATTGGCAAAACGACGTAACGGTAAAGTCTATATTTATCAAATTCCAAAAAAACGAAATAGCTTAAGAATCATTTTCAATGGAACCAGAAAAACGTATTATGAATACCGTTTAAATAGTTCTAATTATCTTCCTACCTCTTTAGAGCTAAAGGAACGTATTTCTAAAAACAATATTTTTATTCTTAGAATATAGTTTGTTTGGCAATATTATACAAACCATAAGAACGTAAAAGCTTATACGTTGTTTTGGTCGTTACAAAATTTTGTTTTGATGCTTAGTTTAAATAGCCAGTGTAACGCAGTGTTCACAAATGACGTATTTAAGTTTGATAACAACATAAGTTTGAAAATAATTAAGGGCCACACTAACGTATGTCAACCGAATTTTAAAAATATATATATTGCGTCTATGTAAGCATATACAAATAAATAATTTCTAATTTTTTCAAAGCTCTAAGAGTATGGCAATACATAGAAAAAATTTTTTTTTCCATACTAGTATTTTATCTGTATTAAAAAGCTGCTAAAGTTTAAAGAGCCGAATTTTCACAGTATCTTTGCTTTCCTGTAAAATTGAGAAAATGTAGATACGTTTATCTGACTCTTACACCGCGAAATATGAACTGACAAAGTACAACCAAACCAAAATGGCGGCCAAACAAAATCATGCGTACTTGGTGCACAAATAACGAGATTTAATTGTTTTGGATTTGAATTTGAAATATTTCCAGCAGAGCATTGAGTGAATATCCAATATTTCTGAATTATAAACGGCAATCAGATTAAATAACAAAAGTAATTGGTTTCTCATTCTAATTATCTATAAATACAGTCCTAATCCAGCGCCATTACCTTCGTCATTGTGTGTAACCTGAATTTTAGTTTACATTTATTTTTTTTCAATAAATCAACGAAATTGGAGAAACATACATATTAAATACATTTTCTTGCCTCATAAATTGCCATACATGAAACATTTTCCAATTAACCTTACATTTATTAAAAATTCATTTTGACCAGCAGTAATCCCATCAAGAGAGCTCAATCAGCCAGCTTTTACCTGTATTTGTATGTATGTATGTACACGTCAAAATTAGAAAATCGATTCAATAGCCAATAATAATAGTTAATAATAATGATAATAATACCAACGGCCATGACCATAAATTACTTAAATCAAACTGTCATAGAACGTCAATTGGCTGACAACTAATTCCGATAGCCTCGTTCATAGTCCTTTTATCCTTGGCACAAAAGCAACTGAACAGCCCCCATCCATGAGGCCCATTACTCGAGCCTTGGTTAATTCAATTTCCCCATTTTACTATATACACAAATACCGATATCCGATGTCCTTTTCCATCATTGCGCTGCGTATTTCATATACACACATTTATTTTTGCCTCGTTTTATTGTTCATTAGAGCCGTCGTTGCTGCCTTGCCTCACCTGCTGTGCGCCGTCACCTGTAATCGGGCTTCGCTTTTATCTTTGTTTTTTTTTATTTATCTTTTATTGGCACTTAATACAACATTTTAATGAAAATTGATTTTTCAAGTAACCACGTCTTGTGAGTAATTTGCCGTTACTTTCGGTTTTCTTTAAGATCTAAATTTTTGTTGTTTTTTTATCTATCTCCCGCTGCTTGTTAATGGCGCTTTTTAACCACTCGAAAAAAAAACCAGAAACAAAGCTGCGAGACTTGGAGGAAGTACAAAGTGCTATCATCGCTCAACTGCTGGCTCGTATCTATTCTGGCTACTATCAAATGATCGAACATTAAAAGGAAATGGCCTGTGCTGGTATACATTTGTAATTAATTTAGGCCGCAATTACTGTCAATTTACTATCATAAAATCCCCTCCAATAATTGTAATTAAACGTCACAGAAAATTATTTATAACTCTCGGTCGGAGAAACCTGGTGGTGCAAAACGACATATAAAACTGCACCTGCTACGCGTCCTGACTGATGTCCTTTAACAAATTGATTGCAATTTGCGGAATTCTTCAACCATGCACATTTCTTAGAGAGAAAGCAATATTTATAGGTCATAAATTTTATCCGATTTTAAAATAAATATAAAAATAAATTCATTCAAAAGAATCACGACTGAAAAAAAATTGATTAAAAATTCGGAAAATAGCCAAGAAAAACTGATTTAGAACCGACGAAGATTTATCAATCAACATCTCAAATTTTTTCTAAATTCAATACAACAAAACTGGGGGTGGGGGGACGTGCAGTAGCTTTGATATGTAAACATGTAAATTTGGACAGTTCCCTAATTCTCAGGATAACTGCCCGACATTAATCATATTAAAAATTAATAAAAATCAAATATTGGAATTTTCTTCAATTTGTTTCGTGAAAAACAACGAATTTAGAATGATTCATTTCCCGCGGCACCCATCAAAATCCGATAAATTTTCTTAAGATATTTTCAGCTGGATTTTATCAAAAAAAATATCTGAAAGGTTTAAAAATAAACTTTTTTTTTGTGATATAAAAACTTTTAATCTTTTGTATATAAATTTCGATTTTGTACATTTCTTTTTTCGTCGTCTTCGTTGGTGGTGCTGCGGTGGTGCGTTGGTGGATTTTCACAAGGTCGATTAATTGACATCTGGACATTGCACTGGCAAAATTATTATTAGTATTTTATAAAAGCTGTTTTTGTTCATTAGGGGAAATCGCTTGACCTTCAAAAAATTAAGGTATCATTCGTGATAAGGTTTCCTTATGTTTCCTCCTTTATGCAATTTGTCTTTCAATACTTCTATTTAATAACCGCAACCAACTTTGTCTCCAAAGAAAGACATTCTTCCAAGCTTAGGAGTCCCCACTTGTGCTAGCCGTCCGTCACGTCGTTCTCGGCAGCGTTCAATGCCTAGTAAGTAGTAAGCTCCTGGATGTTGTATGAAATTTGCATGAAGCCCACGGATGTAACAAAAATCAAAACAAAAATTTTTTTGCAACGGGATTTCGCAAAGTCAATATCCTCAATAGCAGCCGGCTGAGCGAGAGGCGGGTCAGAGAAATTATCAAGACTTAGTAATAACATTTCTTCCCCAAACACGCGTTATCCTAGCCGGCCTCGGAACCTTGGTCCGGGGTTCGATTCCATAGAGCGGCATAGTCTTTTCACTTCTTTTTTCATTCTTGCCTTCCTTAATGTCTCCTGCAATCGTCTATAAGCACTATCAGCGAGGCAGCCATGTCCTGTCAGCATGGCTTTCTGTCACGGCAGTATTAGATTAAGAATCATTAATAGTACAAGGGGGCTTACTTCTGAGCTCTAGAATTTCTCATAAAAAAGAGTCACTTTCCAACACGTCGATTTTGATTTTTTCGACTTCCATTGTTTCCTTGTTTTTACATTTTTCTTCTTCTGTGAGTCTGTGAGTGAGGTATCAAGACCAAATGTGCTGCGTCCTACCACTTGCCCTTATTCTTCTTTAACGGCTCTACAACCGGGATCCGGTCCTGGCCTCTCGCAACTGTTGTCTCCACCGGTCCCGATTCTGAGCCGATGCCATCCAGTTTGGCTCTGAGCGTCCTAGTCTACACGGCATCCTTCCAACGGAGGTTGGGTTTCCCTCGCTTTAGACCTGTAGATTTTGGGGTTTGTCGCTTCAAGCTTCACTCTTCGAGCAAGATCGCGACCCCTTTAAATTTTCATGTAAATTTTCATGAACAATCGAATTTCATTTTCTTTTTATATTAATTTGCACCGTTTCAAATACAGCTATCAATCAAAATAAATTCTAAACAGCTGTTGACAGCAAGAGAAAAAATGACGTGCTAGCTATATGATTACTTCGATCTCGACCTCGAGTTGTTGAATTAACACGCCGTCGAAACAAATGTCATTTACTAAGGAGTTTCTCGCTTTGTTAAACTTTTTTCTCGATTTAACCCAAATAACACAGATCATGAATATCCCTATTGATACATAAAGCTTAATGACAGAACTTTCATTTGAAGTTAGCTCCAGTTTGGGCTGATGCTATCTGGTGATCGTAACGCCATCTCTTGTAATTCAATAAATTATTATCGATATCACTTAAATATTCTACAAATAACCAAAAAAATTTAACTGCGTCAAACCAACACAAAAAAAATCAATTCACATTAATTCATAATAAAAAAATCCACCTTTAAATCACCTCTACTTAACGCATTCAAGTGTCAATAAATTTCCGTCGTCTACAAATACCTTCCGATTATTATTAATTTTGCACCAACAATCTACCTTCATATAAAAAAAACACAGTTGAAGGTTTCGTGCTTAAATATCTCCTCTCATTATCCATTATTATTAAAGTTACACCGCGCCAGGAGCGACTGACATAAATTCGTACAAAACACGGCATTTCACTTCCATTTCTTAATTTAACCTCAATAAAAACCGGTGAAAAGTAACATAACAGCGTTACAAACGTAATAAAAAAGTAAAAGCGTAAGCTTTGAACTTCTATCACTTCCTCCTCCACCATCCGCCTACCGTTCATGCCGCAATCTTCTAATATCCTCGTCCTTCCAAGCGCCACCACTTCCAAAATCATTAGGGGTGTCTTAAGAATATTAATTCCATAGTTTTTTTTTGTTTTGTCGCTTTTAATAAACACACCATCCCCCGGCCCACAACCACGAAAAGCGCTACTTGCGTGTCTATTAAAAGAGGTGAAAATAATTTGTGCCAAAACTCACGTCATCGTTTCTTGGTAGACACATAAACTATTCCCAAAAAAAAATAAGAATGAAAACGCAGAAGAAAACATATATTATAACGGTAATAATCCTACCTGAAATATATCCTTTTCGAAATGGGACTTCATCAAGAGAAATGCTGCCGCCGTTTAGTATCACGAACCTTTGGGTACCATACGTTAACATGTGACGGTGTCTTTTTTTAAAGGTATTTATCTTCTCTCCTCGCGTTTCATATTTATTTATTATTGCGTTTATTTTTTCTCGTCCTGGCAACGATCTCCTGCGCTAAGCCCCCCGCCCCCACAGCCCTGGTAGAACCTTGACAAAAAGAATAGGGTGCAGAAATGAAAACGGCAGATATCACGCAATTTTTGAAGTGGCGAATCATGTGTAGATTAAGACCGGCGATAACGACTTAATTCGAGATTTATTTCTCGGAATTCATTCTTATTCATTCTCTTTTTGCTCCAACGTTAAGTGCCAAATGAATTTTACAACAAAATTAAGGCGATTTAGCGAGGACTCATTATCAGGCGGAGGACTTGCCAATCTCGGCTGTCAGAGGCGCCCCCAGCCATCCACATAAGATGAAGTCCTTGACGTTTTTATGCGCCATTAATATTTACTTTTTGTATTTGGAAAACAGAATTAAATTTCATAATAAAATTGCAAATAAAATTATTTCGGTTTTTTGCTGCCTTTTGATGATGGAAATTCTCATTAAATATTTACAAAGAAAAAAAATTCTTTCAAAGCTTTTCTCTTTAGCAAATACAAACAAAGATCGCGAAGTGTTTACCCTTTTGCTGCTCTAGACATTGTAAAGGATTATCTTTGTTACGATACTACAACATTTTTTTTATCATAAACACAGAATGTAATCGCAATTATAAGACTAAATGAATTGGAATTGGATGTGTACTTTTTAACAAAGGACAAAAATATTGTGACAACAATTTTTGTGATTAAACATTTCGTTTTATTTCTTGTGAAATAATAAAATGTTCTGCGGAAATTTCTTTATTATCTTGATCATTACTTGCACAACCTTCTGACCGTGGGGTTTCCCCAAAACTGTTTTTTAATATGATTTCAATCTTGCACATTCGAAAATGGCGTGCTCCAGGTGTTCCAACGATAGACGAAAATCAATTTTATTTATTTATTTTTTTTTCAATATCATCTTGCCTTATTTCAATACATTTTCTACATCATTTAACCCAGAAGTAAAAATCCTTGATCTTGGAGCAGCAATATAAATAATACTCTTGAATTAAACCCACTTTGTGGAAGCATGCATTGATTACCCCAATACCCAAGTGCCCCTTTCCTGCTATTCCAACTGATTTTCAGCCCATTAGTATTCTTCCCTTCCTAGCAAAGGTTTTTGAAAAACTGATTGCAACTCAAATACTTGTGTTGTGTTCTGGCTTGATTTTCGAAATTCAAAATGGCCGCGCAAATATGGACGAAATTCAAAATGGCCGCGCAAAAATGGCACACGCCAAGTTACAATTCCGTATTTGCTACTTTCACCTCGGACAATTCGAAATTACAAAGTGTGCCAAAATACAATTCCACGCATTTCATTTGACCACATGGATGACAACAAAATTTTGTAATTTATAAAATTTTTAATAATTTTTTTAAAGAAGTCCAGGGCTATGTTTGTCTATAAAATAATGGAAATGGAATTGCTTCATGAACATCATCCAGGGGGGTGGAATGCAAGAAGCATTGTACATATTTGAAAGAGTTTTAAAAAATGGTTCAAATTTTATGTGGAATTTATGCTGTTCATGTTTTTATTTTGGCTTACGTCTGCAACGTGTAGCATGATCAGCCTTTAATGTGTCATATTATACGGTAAGGACAATCATGCACTGAAAATTGAAAGAATTCGCGATATTGTTCTCCAATAATTGAAAATATCTAGATTCAATCACAACGCATTAGGGCGAAAAAGCAAATCCAACAAACTGTCAAATTAATGTTTGGCTAATATTTCCCTACAATTCAAAAATTTCCTTACAATTCCAAAGACACAAACCTCCGTGAAATCGAAATGCGTTTTCCATACAAATAGTCATTTGAATTGTAACTTGGTACAGGTCCTAAGTTGTCAATTGTGTTCCGATTCCAATGAAAATCGGTGTCTAGGGTTTTTTAAGGTAGCAAGTAACGAATTTATGATCAAAAATTATAAATTTAAAATTGCGAGCCCAATATGGCGCACGAAGTTTGCCAGTTGTGTTCCGGAACAGCTTTATTTACGCAATTTGTTAACGTATGGCTGAGGCTCTCTAAGCAATCGGTTCAGAATTGATCAACAACGTTTTTTTGAAAGATGGTAAGGACAATCGGAAATGTGGGATTTTTATATAATGGGTAAGAAGGAAAGAAACCCTTCACGCCTGAAATTTTAAGTATAAGTCTACGAATCTGCAATACGGGAAGGAGCTGGCGTCTGGCTAAACAAATAAAACCTAGGTCAATGTAATTTAACTAAAAGTTCATACGAATGCCTGCCTCCTCCAAAAAAATTAAAGCATGAATAAAACTGTGGATCTGATGTATTTTCTTGAGATTTACCACTTTTTGAGGTTTATCACGAGCAACGCGGTGCGGATCTTACTAGTAACAAGGAATAAAAAAATGTCATCCCAAGCTACTTACAGGCGACTTCCAAAACTTGAATGTAATCTGAAAGAATGGTACTAGATCGGATCACACAATAAATTCCTGGTTGATCCTACCGCCCTCTAATCTTAGCCTTAATCTCTTAGGTGTCCGAACTACGAACGGTTTCAAAAACAATTGTTTAACTTTTATTTTATTTTTCAAAATTATGAAAGTGAAAGGTTAAAAGTTGTTGAGTCAATTTAATGATGTTCCATGGACCCTTTTTCTTTGAAGCTGAAAAATGTTTCCTAAGTTCCATAACTATTCCTTGCTGTTGTCAGTAATACATTACAAAATTGCTTATAACGAGGATTGCCTCGTTTTATAAACGATTTTTAAACCAACCTTCTAGCTTCTTCATGTATCTTCTTCCATGCTCATAATCTCCTAGAAACCATCACGACATGAAGAATACTATACCAAATGAAATAGTGCTGCTTCGTTAAAACCGAAGGGCATAAACGTGATGATAAAATCGCTCAAAAATCCTCTCAAGGTCCTCCAAGAGACTCCAAGCTCCACAACAAAAAAGGAAGAAGTCTTGACCTGAAATGCCTAAATACCATTATGTCATCGCGCACATTAAGCGCACTTCTGTCCCGTAAACCAGTTCAAGTTTTATCGTGAAATCTCGTACTCGGGACTGTGTGCTGGGATTACTGCAGAACGACTTTGGCCAGATCTTGGCTGGTTGGTTGCTTGGTCCATAGTTGCATTTCTCTACGACGATGGGATGTGCTGCCTGAGGCCATAAACCAAATCCAGATTCGTGCCCGATGATATAACAGCCTGCACAAACGTGATCAGCGAGTCAACGACCCTATGGCTGTTGAGCATCATGAGTGCATACATAACTGCTTTATTACCTGTAACGAATGCACTTCTTGCCTAAGATTGAGCGAAGATATCAAGGTAAAAAATTGACAACAAAAAGTAAGGAAAGAGCGAGCATCGCTAAACTGCAGCTGGAGAATGAGCATCGCGCTGCACGAAGTGATTAAGGACTCGTCGCGGGACAAGATCCAGGTCTAGTCTCCTTATGGGTGAACGGCAGGAACTTGTCGAGGAATTAGAAAATATCAACATGACTGCAATTTATGACATTGAGATAAATCAGAGATTCTGCGCTATTCTGACTGATAATCTTGACAAATCGGTATTCGAAAAGTTATTTATGGATACGAAGATAATTTACGACAGGAGAACCTGTGATAAATAGCTTTAAATTATTAAGATGGCAGCGGGGAGAGAGCGGGTGGCCCGCAACGAAAAAACGACAGAAGAAGTGAAATTATTTCAGTTCAAGTTTATCCTAAGTTAGATAACGAGTGTATATACGGGGTGAGGGGTCGGGGTGAGACCTCAGACTAGATAGCAAGAGGGTGAAAAGCTCCTAAAGTGCTAATTAAATATTTAATTGGCGAGTGTTTTTCAGTAATGAGTTTACTTTTAATCTCATAGACTCGATGGCGTTTCTCTCTTGCAAGATTGGATTTAATGATAATTACAAGAATTTTTGGAACCAATCCATAAAACAGAAGCTCAGCCCATTGCCAAAATGTATTTTAGCCATTTTAAATGAAAAGTGCATTATAATATTAAAGTGCATATAATATGCAATCAAGAAACGAGAAATGCAGGAATGAAGTACGATTAGAATCAGTCGTTTCTGTGCGGAGATTTTCTTTTCAATTAACTAACGTCAGAACTAGTTTAACTGTCCAAGAAATATCTTTACTTCGCGATTTAATGTCGCGAAAAGAGGAAATTATTTTTCAAATACAGCAGACTACAGGAAGATGATATCTGCTTTTTACTCGATGCACTTGGGCGATACTGCGTGTCATGAGAGATTGAAATATTGCTTACATGGCGGCTGCATGCACAAATCAGTCCTATACAAGCTTTAATCATATGTAGAACACACATTCCATTCATATTTGGATCATAAGAAGAATCACGAGTCTCACTCGTTGATACAGTTTAAAGAAGTTACCTCAACATAGCCTTTAATAAGACATGGAAAATTACTTATAAATATGTCAATGAACCTTCCGCAATATCTATGAAAGATTAAGCTAATGGCATGGTCACAATTGCAGTATAATAAAAATTAATATAATTAAAAAATTTAGAATAGCATTTCGTTGATGCGAAATTTGGTTCGATTTTGTTTCTGCGGGCTGTGAGTGAATGATCTGGTCCAGCGCTTTCCAGTCATGCTTTAATTTCCAAGATCGCTTCGTTCGCACACAATTCGATCTCATCGAGGCGACGTCTTACAAGCACTACCCCGATATCATCCGCGAACCCGATCGCAACTGCTCCTTCTGGGAGGCGTAGCCTCAACACATCAGTATACATTGTGATCTACAGAACAGTACAGGCCCCAATTTGGAACCCTGTGGAACGCCGCATGTTTGTCCTGTATATTTTCGACCCATCTTCCGATTCACAATGAAGCGATCTACCCCGGATGCACTCTATGTCAGAACCGTCGATAGTATTAAGATGTTCGATTCCTAAGCTCGAGTCTTTCACAAAAACTTATCACTCATTCATAGTAAAATTCCGTTCACAAATCGACTCAATCTTTTGACAACAATTCCGTTAAGTCGGTCCAGTAGCCCGGGGGTTTAGCATACAGCTGCCATTCACGAGATCGTGGGCCCGAGTTCCACAAAGGCCAGTCTGTTCGATCATTGCAATTGGCGTCTGTCACAAATGGTAAATGGAGAGAATCCAGTCGGTTGGAGGTCGGTTGAAAAAACCTTTCTACTTTACTTCGACTAAACTTTAGAGCTTATTGCAGGTCTTTACAATGTAGAATTGAATCGTATCCAGTACAAAGTGAATCTTATCCCCGAGGTCATTTTGTTTATTGAAAAACCGGTATCTAACCAGTATTTCATTTTTTACGTCATCCTGGAATCACAAACAACACCTTTGTGGTCATTGCAGATATGCGTTTAATAGCCACATATTCCAAATTGCTAAACAAGCATCCCAATGCGTGGGATTTCTTAAAAGATGCCAATTCTTCATTCAGCCGTCCCGCCGAACTATAATCTACAAGTCCTACATTCGCCCGGCCTTGAATCCAAGTTGTGAAATTAATGACATGTTATTATCACATTATTATCATTACACCGCCCACTGTCAAGCTCCTGCTCTGCCCGCTGGTTCCCAGGCCCAAGGGCTCCATTACCTACTAATCCAACTAGTATATCTGGGCCAGGGCATTGCAAAACTGCGCTCCCTAACTTATTGGTGATGGTGCCATTTGCTCTTCAATTGAATCATGAAGCAGCTTCCACATGAAAAATACATTTAGAGGAGGACCACCCATCTCCGTCTTGCATACATCTGTATTTATGCCTTTTACCATGAATATTAATGAATTTGGATGAATATGTTTGTATGTGATAGAAGGGCACCACTTCAATAATTGCGATATTAACGAAAAGCCTTCAGTCTACTGTAAAAGAAGTTACACCAATGCCAGCATGACGTTACTTCACTATTTTATTAATACCTACTGTTTGTCTCGTTAGCAGTCCAAATTTGAGTTTGCACATTGAAACATTGAAAAAATATTTATTCTAGAATTAAGTTATTTAACAAAAATTAGAATCTCTCTTACACTCAAAAGATAGTAAATGATATTTAGGCGCTTGCTAAATGGCTACAAATTTTGACAGCTGTAACACCAATTGAAGGTTTGACAGATGTCAGAGATCAATGTACCAACATCAGCCTTTTTTTATTTTAATTTAACCATACCGTTTGACATAACCATAATTATGCCTTTTTTTGCCCACCTTCGTCTATAATTATCTCTGTTGACTTTGAAAAGACCTTCGGGTAACATAACCAAAATCACACAAAAGTAAACATAACCAAAATCACTCCACTTCAGCTTAATTAATTTTACAAAAAAAAACAGAAACACAAAAAAAGCAACAAAAACTCAATAAATTACAATCCAACCTGAATCCTAAATGCGACTTACCACTAATTTCCACCTCCTCTGCTTCATTTTAAGATTGATGAGATGCAATTAAAATTTTCATCCCTCCTGCGGGTCGTTACCCGGCTAGATTGCATTTTGCTGGCTGAAAGGGAGGGAGGGGGTAATCCCCAAAAATGTGCTACAACATTTTACTTTCTCAAAGCAAATCACGACGCGTCTAAGATTTTTAGTACATTCCTACCCCTTTTTTATCTGCATACCACCTACCTGCCACATGCCGCACCATACACCATTAGGTACATGGTAACCACTTCTATAGAGACTTTGGAAAGGGTGGGTTGGTGGATGGAAATTTTGTTGCTGGTTACTTTTCATCCCTCGACAACATATTCCCCAAAAAACTCCCCCAAACAAACCGAAAAAGATTTTGGCTTAATTTGTTTTACTATGAGGTGCGTGAAACTCTAATTGCACATAATCCATGGCATTAAAGGGAAATTTTTTAAGGACCTCGCTCAAAGTACTGAGCAACCCTCCTACCCCCTCCACTTTTCACAACATCCACACAACATACCCTCCTAGCTGATGTGCTGCCATGTAACGTTCGTCGACTCTGTTTTTTAACGAAGAATAAAGCTGTATGAGTGCGATGATCCTGATGCTGTAGAAGCGTAGACAAATGCCTTGCAATTACGTTTTTCAACCACCCTGTGCCACCCACTCTCCTAACTCACAGCGCTTGTGAAATTTCCCAATGTTACCCGCATCTAAATTGTAACTGACGAGTGCTGTGTACTCTCAGGATTTTAGTGGAGGAGATTATATGCGAGTGTTGTGTCAAAGCAGCGCCCTAAAAGTAGCCCAAGTTATGGTCCTTTGCTTTAATAAAAAGACAAATTGCATTCGTGATGCGAGATAAATTTGCCTACAAATACAGCAAGGTTAAGGGGAGACCGTGTCCGTTCGTATTTAGGGTGAAGGATGATTCGATCATTGAGGTGTAATATCTCAAAATTGAACTGAAGTTTTGACGTGAAGTTGTTGAGCTTATCGAATGGGATTTGTCTGGCAAAAGATGATTTTGGAGAATGTTGAATTTGGTAGGGGTGGACTCGATTAACCCTGTTCTATATTGACGTTTGTATGCACCAAACTTATTGCTAAATTTTGCAGGTTTCTATGTTTTTTAAAGTATGTATATCTAAAAATTTCGTTTGAATTATGCTGCAAGAATCATCTAAAGAAGTCGAACGCTGTCAAATCCATCCAATTCTTACCGTAAGAAAGTCTCATTATTTCGCTGGCTGTGTGGCAAGTTGCACCATCCTGTTGTTGGAAACACATATTGTCCACATTCATAACCTTTAATAGTGGCCATAAAAAATTTGTTATCATGGCACGATAGTCGATGTCATTCACGGTACCATCTTGGTCGGCTTCGTTTTCAAAGAAATACGGTCCGATGACTCCGCCGCTCCAAAAACTGCAGCAAAGAATGACTTTTTGTGGGTGCATAGCCTTCTCAACTTCTCGTCTTTCTTTTAGGTTCTCATTAGCCAAGATGCGACAATTCTGCTTGTTGACGAATTCATCGAGGTGAAAGTGTGTGCTTCATCGCTAAAGATGATTTTCCGCGTAAAGTTGACATCGACTAATGTTTGCTCACGTATCGATTCGTCGTATTGGCGACGCTTCAACTGGTCCGTGGCTCAGTCATCAGAGTCAATAGAACCTGTAAGCGTGCAAATTGAATTCTTTTGTCAAAATCCGCCGCAAAGAGCTCCGTGAGACGTGAAGTTCGTAACCGCGATGACGAATAGAGGTCGACGTATTCTCGGCCACACTATCGCGTTATTCGACTGTGTTGCGTGCTCGTGGCTTGTAATGAACTGAGAAATGTCAAAACAGAAAACAAAAATTATTTGACGTTTAGACCGTTACTGGGACACCCTTTATCAAGCACAAATTTGCGAAATAAATAAGCTCCTTAACTAACAAAAAAAAATATCGAATTAGACAATATGTGCAACCAGAAGGGATCAGAGGACTTCCTATCCTGTGTAGGAGTTATATTAATAATTCAAAGTAGGAGATTCCGGTATCGAACAGCTTTAACATTTTTATTCACCTTTCGCAGTCGTCTTTTCGTCTTTTCAAACGCTAGTGTCGTGGTTTTACTAGGCGGTCCCCCACTAAGTGGTTAATGTTAATTGTTGCTTGACCTCTGTAATCTAACGAGAACCTATCTATTGAGTATGCTTGTGATCACCAAGATAATTGCCCGTTTTGTTTGTCCTAAACTATTTCTTAAAGCTCCAATATTGCTCCCTTCGAAGCATAAATGATAGCGATCCAAATTTAGAAAGCGTTCCGATTTTTCCCGCTTTGAAGCTACGTCGTGAATACAACATACTATCAAAGTATGATGGTAAAATCGTGTTAGATGACCTGAATGATAAGATAGGGAATACAATACTCTTCTCTTCAACCCCCAGAATCGGATGCTAATAGTCGGAGCATCACATATTTTGGTTTTGCTTTTTGGAGGGGTATGCTGATCATGCACCGGAAGAATCACAAAATTACTTAGATATCGCCTAACCAACAAACCTTCTACCAATTTGATCACCTCCTAGTCGAAAGGTATAAAATATATTTCTGTAGATGTTATAATCTACAGAAAGATATTAGGAACTCGAAGGCCCGCCGCACATGAGTCGACTGATTTGCAATTCCAGTTGCATTCGCAACTGTTTCGTCTTGGTCTTGCTAAATGTACTAAGCCTGCAAGAAATTTTGCAAGAACAACACTGCAAGACTTCTTGCAGACTTATAGATACATCACTGCAAGACTTTTGGCACTTAGTGATGAGCAAAAAGTCTTGCTATCTTGATCTTGCAGTCTTGTCTTGTCCTGTTTTGTCTTGGTTTTGCTTTGGTCTTGCTAAAAGTGCAAAAACAGGCAAGAATGCAAGACCACTCATCTCTTGCTCATCACTAGTCTCAATGGCTTGTATTTCAGTCTGGAAAACAGAGGGTCACTTACCCATTGCAATTGAGACCTTGGACTTGGTCCTGCGATCACTTTCCATTAGTGACCAATCTTAAGCCGACTTACTAGCAACTCTGTTTATCTCGGAATCTTCTTTACTCGTTACTATATTGTCAACCAATGAATCTGAGTTGCGAAATATATTATATAAGTGTCTCCAAGAGGTCAACGTCAAAAGGTCAAAAGACTGTACCGCAGACGAAGAAATCTAATTTAAATTCATCGAATGGTGTTCCACAAGGTTCCATATTGGGTCCAATTTTGTTTTCACTTATATGGCTCGAATATACGAAATGCATTTTTTGCCGTATTTGTTTAGACTAAACAAAACTAGAAAAGATAAACAAGAAGCATATCGATAGAACAATCGCTATGATACTAGTGATAACATTTTGCGGGGACTGCTATATTCGGTGGCTCAAAGGGTCAATGGTGGAGCAAATGGTGTCAATCATCCATTAGTTTCAGGGCGCTTTTTTGTACTTTATCTACCCACGATAAGGCGGAAAGTAACTCAATAGCGTGTAAAGAGTGGAGCCAGAGAGTCTTTTTAGGTAGAGAAATGGTGGATCCATCACGATTAAAATATAGATTGACACTAAAACACAAGAACTACAACATCTAGGTTTATTCGACTAATTTGTTCGCAATTAATTTGAAATAAAAGTCCTCCACATCCCTCCATATCACACAAGAATAGTTCAAGTCCTTCCCACTCGTAAATCGATACTAACGGGAATCACACTGTGGCCAAAAATGTCTTGTCTTCGTGGCCATTATGATAATTGTCGTCATGCCATTTCGAACCGACAACATTGATCCAAAACATTGCTATACTGTCCTTTGTTAAAGCTATATTTACTCCTTCCAGGATCCCCTCCCCTCCTTACTTTCTACCCTACCTATCATCTTTTATGACAACGCCTATGAAAACATGTTGCCATAATGAAAAGACGTCATTCCATTTATATGAACTAAGGTCAACTCTAGCCTGATGATTGCACCCTTTCCCCCCTCCCCGAATGTCCACACATATCCTTCTCTGCTATGTCCTTTTGCTAGCAAATACCTTCCTTTTTCGCGCTATTTCCGGCATGTGCGCCATTATAGCGAATAATTGTTGACAACTCAGTCAGGATACAGTCGACTCTGTCAATTATTGGCGGACACTAATTACATTCTACAGTCCAGGAGGGAAAAACACAACGATATCGAGCGACTCTGGCCAAGTGAGGGGATGACAAAGAAATTGCTTTTTCCTGTTGCTATTTTTAATGCAGCAAGACATAAACTACAATCGTTAGGGGCAGGACGCAGAGAATTAGGGAACGAGGATGTAGTTTAATGGGATTTAATATTGCCTTAAGTTGACTTCTATTTTTTCCTCTTTTGCCCCCAGAAGAAGGAATCTCTTCCGCTTACTCCCCCCCCCACCACCTTCTCGTTCCCCTTGTTATTTTGTGGAGGAGGATGTGGGGGCACCATACGGATGGCGTAATTTTATATGTTTTTTTTCTGGCTGTATTAAATTGTTAGCACAAGTTTATTGCAATTACACTGGCAGGATATCGATACAAGTACTGGGGTTGTATACTACACAGCAGAGACAGCACTAGCACACGTGTGTCAGTGGCAGTTGTATTTTTTTCGGGGGAGCGGGAATATTTACAAGGACTAAAAGGACGAGAAATGAATTTATTTCTTCAATATCCTGTTATTTAAAAGGTTAATATGAGAGCGCCATATATTTTTAAAGGGAAAATATTCTCTCGCAGCACACGCCTAATGTACCGAGACCTGGGCATAAATTTCCCGGAGATTGTTTTAAAAGTAATGAAAATTTGTATGACACATATTTGCCATGTATATGAGTGTGGTAAATTCATGTGTTGACCCAATTCACAGAACTGATGATGACCACACACTAGTAGACAGTAAATATCATTTGCTGGCATATATCCTCTGAGCAAGGAATGCAATGTTTTGATGTGTCGTCTTTAATATGGGTTTATTCATTGGAAAATGGAATATTAATGTTGACCCCATTATTTGCTATGTTGGTGCCGTATGGCGTCAGAAGTTTGTTTAAGCAGAAATTCGTAGAACAAACAGAATTACTTCAAATGGGTTAATGTACTCGAATATAGGTAGCTACGTAAATACGCTGAATCACCTATCAAATACATAGTCTGGTTCCAAAGTTGATATTATTTTACGTACTCGTATTATAACGACTGATAAAGTTTTGTAGCTGTAGGACATGTCGAATTTAGTAGTTTAGTAGGTATTGTGAATTTTGTTGGCTATTTTGAATTTAATCTTTTTGGAATAAAATAGACAATTTCTGGTGATTATTTGTGAACAAATGCATGTAAAAGCGTAAATTCCACAACGAACTAAGCAATTTGGAACCGGAAAGGATAGAAAAATAACTAGAACAAACTAAAGCTACCCCACCAGCCGCAGAAACGCGGTCCTATGTAACTACGATTCAGAATTTTTGTATGAAGAGGTCGATTGAAACAACTTACGTGCTACCACCCCCCGATTGCAGATTTCAAGTTTAGAAATTGAAGTTGTTCACTATATTCACGAATTTGGATTGCTAACAGCTTTTCAAGATGTTAAGCTGAAACCCTAATGTACGCTTGGCTTACTTTGGTGCTTTGACATATCAAATAAACCTACGATTTGCTATGAGGCAAAACCAATTGGCCAAGCGACTAAGGCACAAGTTTCACATATAAAATCTGAAAATCTCACCAAGTTCAAGCAAGCAAGCATACATTGGGGGTTCACCTTAAGGCCATTCATACACGAGGGACCATGGTTCTACAACAAAAAGCTTTGCTGCAAGTTTTCTGAAAATACACGGAGCAACAGCGATGGAAGCAGCTTTTGTGTTGCTACGTCATATTTGTTCGTATTAGTGAGATGTCAATTTTTTTTATTAAAAACAAAATGGAGGTTTTTTTGCTGTTATGAAATAATTTATTTAAAAAATTTCACTCACTCACTTTGAATTCTCAATAATTAAAAGTTTTTTCTTAACGCCCAATTATAATGAACGGATTTGAGCGCCACAAAACGGATTGTTCTGTCAAATCGGGGTTTCCAGCATACATTTTAGATTTAACTGATTATAAGGAACGCATTCAAGCGGATTCGGTGGGATTTGAGCGCATTCGTTTTTAAAAGATTCGAAATTGCCGCAGTGAACTGTCAAAAATTTGATAAACATAGGGCGAATTCTAAAACGTCAAAAGACGATCATTTGACGATAGTCGTAAATTCTAAAATATCACTGACAACAATGCATACAAGTTATAAATTGCGAAAGTCAATCATTTGACTGCCAAATATTTTCTGTGATGACTTGCAAAATCATTGACGTTTTAGAATTCGCCCATAACCTTAAAAGTATAAGTGCACAAATGTTTACCGGCGAACAACTCATCTGCGAGGTTCAAAATTATGAAATCATTTATAATAAATAATTATTAATCAGTTCGTCCATTTATTCGCCCTTTAAGTATACCTACACTTCAGCGTAAAATTTCTTTCATTGTTGTTTACAATAAACTTTGACGTTTTAGTCCGAGGAGATGCGTTATTATAACCAGGCAATTTCGTATCCGATCCAATGCGTTTTTTTGACATTTCAATCCGCTCAAATCCGGTCATTATAATTGTGCCTTTATTATGTACAAATTTGGACAAAATTTTACGGTTTGAAATTTTTTTTTCATCGCCAAGGCATTGATTTCATATTGGTGTAAGTGCATGCTTTTCGTGTTCGCAGGCCAAAGGTAGGAGCACAAAAGTCTCCACCGGAGCACGAAACTCTCCACTTATTGCATCTCCGCACGCCTCCCTTGCCCGAAAAAAGCCTTTGCTTCGGAACCATGGTCCCTCTTGTATGAATGGCCTAAAGGAAACCTTTTCCAAAATTGTAGAAAGTTCAGCAAAGTTCAATCTACGAGTAAATGACACAAAAACAAAGTATATGATCGTATGAAAACGAGGACATTAGGGCAAAGTATCGGCCTTAACGAAGTGTGGAAATTGTAGAAAATTTTATCTATTTAGGGACAATGCTTACTGCAGAAAATAAGATAAAGGACGACATCCATAGACGCATCGTAGCAACAAATAAAATCTATTTTACACTAGTCCCGGTCTTAAAAGACAAATAAATTTCAAGACAATGCAAAGTCAGACTATATAGAACATTAATCCGCCCAGTCCTATGCTACGGGTCTGAGGCTTGGACATTGACCCAACAAACAGAAAATAAGCTTAAAATCTTCGAAAGGAAGATCTTAAGGAGAATATTTGGTCCTGTAAGAGTTAACCAAAACGAATGGCGCATTAGAAAAAACGAGGAACTTCAAGAAATGTATGACTGAATAGACTGTGATGGTTCGGACACGATGTACGAGCTTCAGAAGGTAGAATGTTAGGCAGGATTTTTAATGGTAGATCATCAGGAAGGAGAGGAGTAGGACGACCAAGAAATAGGTGGATGGATGACGTGCTAGCGGATATTCGGAAACTTCGTATAACAAATTGGAGAGAGCTAGCAAGACGTAGAGACGACTGGAAGAGGAGACTTCGAGAGGCCCGAGTCCGGCAAGCGCCATTTAAGAAGAAGAAGAACAGCTTTTCCAGAACTTTTGTCACATTTTGAAATGAATATTGTTAAAGCGTGCTTCCAAAACTTAGGAAACCTTGATACGGTAATGTAGGAGTTGAATAGGTGAATTCGAATAGGGAACAAACAAGGTAGACCCCGCGCCGTAAAATAAGGGAAATGAGCAGCGCGCATGTGGAATTTTGATTCACAATAAAAATAAGCATATTATTTGCGTTTTGAAGCAAACAGAATGACGTTGCTCGCTTGTGGGGACTTGAGACTCCCACTGAGCATAGAAACAGAGATTTTAAGTTTCCCTTTTTTATGGCGCGGGGTCTAGTAACATTTTTAGAAACCACGGTGGAATATTGTCGCTTTGGATTTGATCGAGTTTATGACAATGATAATTTCACGGGAATCAAATTATACCGCGGCTTCACCGGCCGAACTGCGCAAATTCGAGCAACTTAGTCTACTGAGCTTCAATTTTTGTCTGATTTCCCATACATTTTCACATTTTGAAGTCAGGAAAAATAAAGTCTGATTTCGCCCAACAGAACATAAAACCAAGCTTGAAAATAAAAGCTCGCTCAAAAGAGTGTGAATAGTGGAATGCCATTCCAGGGAGCTTTTGCATTTCTGACTGCTGGCGAAAAAGCAACAACAATTTCAAGCACCGAACTCGACTTTAGCCGATGAAGCCACTTTTGCGGATTGAATTGAACTTAATTAAACTATGGCCGGTGAAGCCGGGGTATTAAAGGTTTCAAGACTGAGGTTATGAATAGTGGCTTCATTTTTAGTGTGGGCCCGCAAATTGCGCAAATTGTTCTATGCAGTTTTCGCTGAGAGAGAGTTATCAAGCTTTCGGATGTTTAAAAGATATTTTTACAGTATTTCTTTTCACTTTTAAGAACCAATAATACATAGAAACTCCCTGTCAAGAATTAGCGATTTCATTTCTTAAATCTTGGACTTAGCTGCGATAGTTTTACTTCTTAGTACGTATACATGCGAAATTGAAGCCGGATTCAAACCAGCTGGGATCTTAGAAAAATCCATGTATATGCAGATCGTATTCAAATAGGATCGAGCGGAATTCGATGAAAAAGCGAAACAACAGTAAAAAGTTACGAAAACTACAAATTGTAGGTTAAGTTCATTGCTTTTCGATTACGTTTGAATCCATTTAAACTTCAATTACTCGATCCGACGATGTCAAATACGCAAATTTTCACTTTCAATCTTTCGATCTCTGCATCGTTCGATTTGGTCATGTATACGCGGTATCTCAGAGGTACAAATTCATCATAAAAAGTTAAAGGAAAATTCTATTAAAACTTAGCAATTTTGTCATCAACGTCAGCCATTGTGAAAATGTCAGTCCAAGATAGACAAAGTACGAAGACGTCTAAGGTCAAGACGATCCTGGTCAACAGAAACTGTTGTATGATTTAAATAATTGATTTATTATGAAATAGATCTAAGGGTGGAAAGAAGTGACGTACAACTTGTCAATGATATCCCAAAATCATCGTTAAATTTCACTTTAACCACAATTTTTTGTAAATAAACGAAATGTAATTACGACTATACAAATATATTTTTATTTAATTTTTTAATTAAACATAAAATAATTATTTTTAATTGAATACGAAAATTATGACAGAAGGCATCGTTAGGGATGGGCAAATATTCAATTCTCCAAATAAAACAATTTCAATTAAATTAATCTCTTTTATCGAATTAACATTTAAATAAACAGTTATTATCAGGTTAAAAAATACTTTTATATGATTTCATTTTAAAACAAAAAAAAAGAAATCAAGTTTCCGCTCATTACACATTTCCATACTATCCTTATCCCTTCCATTGCCACCCAACAGCAACAACTCTCCTTTCTGCACTTGATGCCGCTGATACAATTACAAGCATAATTAAAAAATTGAAAATTATCATGTTTTCAGGCGGAAGTTAATCTAAGATGAAACCATTTTCATTTTCCACCAAATT
Organism: Thereva nobilitata; assembly: GCA_963855945.1. NCBI lineage: Eukaryota > Metazoa > Arthropoda > Insecta > Diptera > Therevidae > Thereva > Thereva nobilitata. The sequence continues at coordinate 165,721,671 of OY979695.1, forward strand.
ATCCCCGATGAGAAAATATTAACAGACGCAACAAAAAAATAATAATAATTATATACATACCCGGAATCGGACCTCAACAACCAATCCAAAAATATCATTTCACCCCACGTGTATATATTCACCCTATCCGGGGTCGGATCCTTCTGATGATGATGATGATGATAAAACCATCCCCAATTTCCCATGATGTCAGTTACAGTATTTAATTATCTTCCCGTCGAACAGTATCCATGGGACATCCCCGTCGGATCTCTAAGTAATCAATGTAGGGAAAACAGAAATGGAGATAATTAGGTTTTTTTTATCGGAATGCTTTTCTTTTTTTTCGGAGCTGTGTTTTCTAGGAAAAAAAAACATAAAAATAATGAGAAAAGTTAAAAAAAAATGTCCTTGTAAAACATCACCCTGCCGCGCTAGTCCGCGTCGGTTCGTATATTTTTATCGGGGGTTTTATTGGTCCTGAATAGTGGAGCCAAGGGGGAGGGGACAGCATCAAAACTCTTAAATTAATATGTGCAGAAAGTTTCATGGTCGATCAGGTTCCGGGTGAGTGTGACCAGATTTATGATGGCAATCAGTGATGACGTCAACAAGGATAACGTCCCAGCACCCAAGTGGAAAATCCTTGTTTTGTCACCTAGTGTAAGCATTTCACAAAAGCGACTCCTCCAGTTTGGAAACATTATTCTGGACTACACCCCATTTCCGAGGACAACGATATCGAGTTATGTGCCCAATGACCAACCCTTTTTGAGTGTGGGCTTCATCCCCATTTTTTCTTTTTTGTTAAATTGCAAAACTTTTAAATTTTAAATGACTAAAAATGTGAAAACTTTCGGCTTTGCGATATCTAGATATCATTTTTCTTAAAGCGCTGTTCCCGACACACATAGAAAAAAATCCGCCCCATTATTTCTCCCCCTCCGCCCGTTCCCGGTTCAAAATCCTGTGGTGGAAGTCCTTTATTTTAATGCCGGGAATAATGAGGCTACAAGTCTGACATTTCAATTGAAAACAACCACCAATTGGTGTGGAATAGGGAGAAGGAATCGGACTCTAGAGAAAAGAAGGATTTCATTTCCATTGTTCGAATGTGAAACGACGAAAAAAGGGGGAAGACACAAGAACAGAACACAAAAAAAAACACCAAGGAATTTTCCAATCGAATTGCAGAGGAAAACCACTAAAGTCTACAAAGTTTGGTGTCTATAAAGGCGATTTTCTAGCATTTCTTCCTTCTATGTCGTGGAGTGAAGAAGATTTTATAGAGGAAATAAAAGTTTCTCTCCTCTCCACAAATATTTTTGCTGTGTAAGGATTGTTCGTCTGTCCTTTTTTTTCTGTCGGTCTCTCACTAGGGGAGGTAATTTTCCATTTTCTTTTAGATTTCCTGCTTAACCACTATCCATCCATCCATCCGTCGTTTGTTGGAAGGACGAAAGAAGAGAACAGCAGATGTTATGACCTAGATACTTTCAATTAAGGTGGTAGCTTATTCGATGGGGAATTTTAAGGAAGAAAGGAAACTTTAACTCGGTTAAGCCTATTTAAAATGCATTTTCATAATTAAGTATTTGGGCAGTTGCTCATCTGAAATTGTTCCAAAGATCTGCCAAAAGAATTTAGTTTTATGGTTTTTATTTGATAATAGATTTATGGTTTAAAAATGGTAAAAATACGGGTTTATTTTGAAATAACACGCTTATTTATAAAAAGGCCAAAGATCTTACAGAACCCTGTGATGATGATGCCAGCATGCAATTTTTAACCGTTCGCTATTTTGAATTTTCAAATTTTGACCACAAATTCGTTATTAGCGGCCTTAAAAACCCCCAGATACTGATTTTCAGTGGAATCACAACATAATTACCAAATTCATCCGCCATTTTGGAACTGCCATATTGAATTTTTTTAAAAATTGTCAGCTGCAATCAATTTGACTTTTTTATAGTTTGTTAAAAAAAAAAAAGTTTTATTTCAATTTTTTATTTTGTAAATTAATGCCAACAAGTGCAAGTTTTACAATGTTTCACATTGTGAAAGTAATTTTCGAACAGTTAATTTCAATAACAGCTGAAATTTCAATACAAACTGACAACGGACTCGTTGAGGCTTGAAGGGAATTTGTGCACAGTGTTAAAGTGTAATTTTCGAACATAATTTAAAAAATGTCAATAACAGAATAAGAAAAAATATTTGAAAATTATACCTTTTTATTGACCCAATTTGCAGAAATTTTTTTTATTTTTAATATTTTTTATGTTTTTGAATACAAACGACAAACAGATGTCACTAGTTAGTTCCGAATTTCGGAAATAAAATTAAATCTGAAGTTAAAGTTGAAACAACTTTTACTGATATTCTCTAATTTGAAAATGAGACGTAAATACAGATTTAGGCAGCGGATTGAGCGAGACTATATACCAAATAATTTCCCTTTGATATTCTGGTGATGCATAAGTGGTCTTGTAAATTTCTTTGCTTACATAAAACGGTCGTTTTGGGATTATTTATAGCATTTTTTGTCGATGTTTTTTCATTTACCACTTCACAATCATTTTCATATTCTCCGCCTTGTTTTTCATTATTGCAAACTTGTTGATGAATTTATTCCAAAAGTTAAAGAACCAGAAATTCCTTCTACAACATGGTTCAGTCCTCTTATTTCAGCCACTTCTGATTCATTTGAAGATAATGGTAATATATTATATGGACCTCCACCGGTAGATTGATTTCTCTTTTATTATGAGCTAAATTTTTTTTTTATATTAGCTTTCCAGTCAATCCAAACCTAATAGTAAAATTAAGGGTAGTTTAAAGTGAATTTGTATAGTGTACCTATAATTATATACCTTTTTCCAGCCAATAACGTCCTTCTGCCGTGGACCTACTGAACTAAGTTTTTGGGCAAATTCTTGCCAAAGGCCCTCAACAATTAATTTTTCTGGTTTTGTATATCCTCTTGCAATATCCAAATTATTTCTCGCAAAATCGCATAAAATGCTCTCCTGTCTGCTATTTTTGTTCTTGCCCCTGTAAATTGATGCTTTATTTAAATATTTTCTTAAAGAAATTATAAACTTTGTAAATAAATTACAAATACTTACATTTTAAAACAAATCACTGTACTTCTCGTGTTATTCCACTTTCAATTCACAAACGACAACTAAAAAGGATATATTTCGGGTGACATTACCTAGTTCCGAGTTCGAATTTCTATTTCACATAAATGGAATTAATCGAAATGTGGAACACCTAATTTCGATTTCGAGTATCTATTTCACAATGTTAAAAGTTCGAGTATCTATTTCCGAATGTTAAAAATCTTACTTCCGTATACTTTTTGCTGAAAAACTTGTGAATATTATAAATCACTTCAAATAATTAAAACTTCAACTTCTAAAAATTCAAAAATGACAATGCTGAATACTCGCTCAGCTGTAGTCAGCAAGTGTTTTATACATACATGTTTTATTTTAAGACAATCAACTTGTTTACGAAAGCTTGCCCCATATAAAGTATGTGGGCAAAACACACGTTTTACCCTGTTTTGCACCGAAATTTGAAGAGCTTTCAGTGTGAACCCCTTATAACACTGAAAGCATTGTTAAAGTTATGTGCATATATCCGGCCAAACATGGATTCTCATTTGTAGAATATTAATTGGTCGAAAGTTACCATTATTACTTTTTTTCATTCCGGACACAGAATCAATCTCTCGTGTCTGGGCTAAACCGACGAAAGGTGTGAAATTTTTAATGAAAGCATCTACCAGGCCACCTTTATCACCGAACTTCTCTTTATTCTTAACATTTTTAAGTCGCGTTCCCATTCGAGTAGGTAAGAAAGCTATGTCTCCACAATGTATATTTATATTTTACAATCTCGCTTCACCCCACTTCATGTTGGAAATTACACTGCCTCAAAAAAGTAAGAAATGTCTCTCCAATTCGTATTTACAATCACACTATCATTTATCTAGATACACGCTAATATACCAGTAGGACATTATGTTTGAACCTCTTCATTTCAGAAAATTGAGGTGTCAGTAGAATTTACCATGGTGTAAGGGACCAATGTACTGCCTCGTGTAAGTCCGGCTCAACTCTAGTGTCAGGGTACATTTTGTGCACAACTATTACACGCCATCTATGTTAGAAATAACGTGACTTATGTACCATAACATATAATCCATCTCTGGCTTAAAATCATCATTCGGAACTATGACATATTCCTTTGTAAATTCACGTTTCTTTCAAGATCCATCACTACTTACTTTAAAATGTGTATCTTCTCTTCCATTTTTTCATTTTATTTTCGTTTTCTTCTTCGACTGCTTTTTTGCACACATCACTGTAAACGAAACTTGCCTGCATTGTATAAATGTTTTATAATTACATAGTTCATTCGCACTTATTGACAAGACTTTACCAATGTCTATTATATCGAAAAATGTGCTAATTTTTTCTCGACGAACACCTAATAATCTTGTGACTATTCGGGCTTTTTTTCTTAATCTGTATTAATTATTGCTAATGAATTAATTTATTTAACACCACAAGCACATAGTTTTGAAACATAAACCACAAATTTCAGATTCCTGGAAAGTTACATTTCTTCTGCACTGACGACGAAGTAAATATATAAAAAAAATTATAAAAAAATCGTTCCAAACCAGAAAAGCCCCACTTAACAAAGAAAATGACTTTCGGAAAACCTATATTTTAGAAGAGGCAGTTTTAATATCATATCATAAAATTTGGATTTTTTCTTTTACGAAGAACGAAAAATCGACCCTATTGCACCATTTGCACCATACTATACATACATATATGTATGCACTCCCCTTTTATGCAGAAATCGTAATCGCTCAATGAAATGGAAAATTTTCTTCGCTTCAAAATAAAGGGGAAAATATTCTTTCTCTCTGTGGGCAATAAATATGTTGATAATACCCTATTAAAATAAGTCAAATTTGCCATGTCGACCAAGTAAAAGTTTTCAAAATTTATTCTCTTCCTTTAAGAAATGCATATTATATATTACCAAGCCAAACGGTAGGATTTGCGGCTTATCTCCTTCCTTCCTCCATTGATATACAATGCAATTCTAAAGTGCTTAGACCTTTTCCATACATTTCTTGACTTTAATAGCAAAGATTGGCAAATTCGATTTTTGGAGACTTGTGTGTTTTTGCATCTGCTGTACCCACATTAATTTTTGGGTTCTTCTATAGATTTAACATAAACTAGACATTCTACAATACAGAATACACAATTCAATTAAAAGTGTTTTTTTAATATCAGTATCGATGCCCATTAGTAGTTGTGTACAACCTAGGTCAATTTAAAGGTTGTTTGCCGACCTCTAACCCAATGATGGTCCATGAGTTTTTCGTTTATCTAACTAAAAGCTTGAACTACAAGTGGTCGACATATGCTTCTAGTTTGATTAAAGTTTAATTAAATTTAATTCTATAATTGATTGTCGCTGATGAAGTTAGGACGTTTTTGCTTCTTGAGAGATTCAGAAGCTAAACAGAGAGAGAGAGAGAGAGATTCCGAACACATTGCTACCGAAGATCGCATGATCGTGACAAATGCGTCCAGAGATTTTCAGATTAAAGCTCTGGAGTCAAGGTGGGGGGAACAACATTTATGTTAAGGCGCGGGTTGAACAATTCCCGCATTATCATCTCCCAAAACATATCTCTAATGGGAACATTGCCGATCATTTTGGTTCATCATCACGACCACAAGTAGAGGTAAACATAAGCCCGCCAGTAAATATTGACTTATTTCAGTTATTGAGGTTGATGAAAAAGTGCTTCTGTAAGCATTTGATGACCTGACGTGGATCTTTGTATGGAGATTCAAAAAGTTTTCGTAAGAAAATGTAATCAGCGTTCTCCCAGACTGTGAACAAATAAACATTCTTTTGATATTGTTGCCGGAAAATGTCTAGCCTTAAGGTTCTGCACATCAGAACAAAGACGAGCTAAAATTCGGGTTTTCTTCGGGCACTGTTGCTGTAATTTAACGAAAAAGAGATTTTTAACATCGCGAATGCGGTGTAAAGTTATCAAATTTCCCCCCTCTTAGATTTTATTCGGAGTGAACTAGGTTGATGTTCATGTTAAACTTACAATTGAGGGTTACCTTCGTTGATGCGTACGGCCCTTAGTAACCAAACCCAGACCAAAGGACCAGATATGCCGGATTCAATAAGCTTCAAGCGACCTCCAGAAAAAGTCGGGAGTCATAACGTCAAATGGTTTTGAACGCCAATTAAGCTCAGTGTTTGGAGAAATAATTCTCCTTAGGAATTCCACCGTCCTATAAGATATATGTATAATATATGGGCCCATACCTCTGAAGTTTTCTCAACTACAGAACTAAGGAAATTTTTCGAGACCTACCGTTTTGTTGGAATTTTATGCGATTAAATAAGTCGCAGAATTTAACGAAGTTTAACTTTCTTTTTTTTTCAACATCACATAAAATGAAAAGCCGACTACCAAATATGAAATGGAACTTATTTCAAAAAAAAGAAATGAAGTAATTTCTTTAACCTTCCCTTAGGGTTAACTTCGCCTCACCACACACACACAAATTCTTATAAAGTACAACAAACCTAAAAAAAATTGCAGCCTTGAGCCAAACTGAATTGAAATTTCGATTGCGAAATCAAAATGAATTCAATTTACCCACAGGATTATTAATGCCGATGCCAGAATTTGGATTTTCTTATTTAATTGAATTTTTAGTCGATTCGAGGGCAAAGGAGCAAGGCATCACATCGTGAGGTTCTTTTTCCCAGTTTCTCAGAAGAGCAAGTAATGAAGAAATTGCATTGCAAAATATCGTTCCAAAATATTTGATGTAAAGATTGAATTTTTGCTTGTGTTATGTTAAACTTCACTTAGAACCGTACCAAGTTCACAAAGCTACTCTATTCTCTCCAAAATATCTTGAATTCAATCAAAAGTAGACGTCAAACACAGTACGCCCTTAGAAAAAATATAATTGTGTATTAACACAAGACAGAAGTGAAACTTCGCGTTCAATAATAAAGAACATATGAAAACTTGACGTCAATATTAACGAAATAATAATCTTTAATACACAATCTTAATTTTTTAAATAATCGACTCATCATTTTTACTCTACCGATGCCTTTGCCATGAACAAATTTAAATAAATTGTAAATATTTTCCTGCTGGTTTGGTAGAATCTATTTATATGGCATCACTTAATTGCTATCATGGCTGTCGCTGTCAGCTACTTTGTTGAGCAGTGTGGAAAATTGCTCTTTTGGCGGTGATCTTCACGAAATTCATCAGTATAAGTTGTTAAAATTCAAAATGTTAAACGAAATAAAGTGGAAACTAAATTGTTAGTACACTTGTGCATTCATTCAATTATGAAATTCGTGTTACAAAACTTGCACATTAAAGTGACAGCTGTAAACGAGTGAGAAGACAATTTCCGTTTCATACAACTGTCCTTGTTTTCGTTTCCAATTCTAAATTCACTTGTACCTGCTCGAATCCCCAGAACTGGAGAAGGGAACTTTCACTTCAAAATCCCCGGAACGAGAACAAGAAAGTTTCACTTCAAAAACATACAAGAGACCTTGTTGTGTGTGTCTAATACAGACGTCTTTACGAAAAATAGTCAATTAATTATGAATGTATGTATTTCGAGGAGGTTCACAGGGCCAAAATAGACGAGAGCTTATGTCACAGGGCCAAAATAGACGAGAGCTTATGTTGCAAGCATTTCCAACAAAGTGACTATTTCCTTTTAAACTTGTTTTCCTCCTGCACCTTCCATGCCTCTTTTACCCAAAAAAGCTTGCGTCCGGCTGCATGTGTCCTAGTGTATTTTGGCATTGGTAAATATAAAGACGAAACGTAACGGATGAAACATGTGCATTCGAAAAAGACCTTGTGGGCGAAATTTACGTACTTTTCTCGCGATTTAAAAAAAATAACAAATTTTACAACAATTGAAGAGTTTCGTAATTTTCGATATACATTTTGCGCTTATATTTTGAACAAGCTCAATTTGCGTTTCCACTTTATGTTCATAATGTAAATTAACCCCAAAAATTCGAAAAGCTCCGAAGAGGATCCATATGTTTTTTTCGTCTTCTTCTTTTAGTGAGGTATTGGGATCAAAAGTACCGCGGCCACCCCGCTTGGCCTATTGTACTACACCCCTATACTTGTTAAGAAATGACACATAAAGAAACTACTTAGAATTGGCCAATCCAGGCGAGAACCTCCAGTGTTCGGTGTGTTTCATCAAAGTCGGATCGTACATTGCCCACTTCACCAAACTTGTAGGTGACCCAATAGCCTGTTCCGGACCTATAAATACAATGTCAGCGCCCTATCTAGCCAAGGAATCCATCATTTAACTGGTCCGTAAAAGTCCCACAAGTATCGCAGGGCAGGGAAGGTCCATCCTGACAGAGCCTCCATTTCAGGATAAGGCATTATACTATCTTCGGTAGTTTGTGACTATGACATGTTTTGGTAGAATGTGAAGCAAGCACCCAGTCACAAGAAAATCACAAAAAAACCACCTCTAGTGGTGAATTTATAACAATGTGACAAATTCCTGGCTTATTGCCACAGCATAGCTGCTACCAACGCACTCCTTTTATTGTTTCACACAAATTACTTGTGATCTGTCTCCGCACGCCTCCCTTGCCCAAAAAAGCTCATGTTTCCAGAAACATAGTACCTCGTGTAGGAATGGCTTTAAGGATCTTAATTGGAGGATACTGGAGGGCGCTCTTCTGACATATTTGCGTCTAACTGTTACAATTACGCCACCATTACTTCAGATGTCATAGTAATCGGTACTTTGTTTGTCTCAAGGCCAGAGATTGCCCCAATTTATCGTAAGTTTCTTCCAATCCTCAAATAATCTTTTGTTTGTCTAGAATTAAAGTTGTAAAATCTCGTAACCAAAACACCCTGTTGTGACATTATTATTGTTGGATCAAAAAACCCGGACCAAGCACCCATCAACCATCATCGCCAGAAAAAGAGAGAGAGAGTATGTCACCAGCACATTAAAACAAAATTTGTAAAATTTCCTAATCCACTTTTCATACAATTAAAGTTTAAACTCTGAAAGAGATTAACAACAAAAAAAAAGATAATTGAAAATTTAATTCCAGCATCACAGGGCGGCAATAAAAGCCTTCCATTGTCCGCCATGCCCCGCTTTCGTTTGAACTAACTAAAATAAAGAAAGATGGCAGTAAAAGATGCCGAGTTAATTTTCTGTGAATTCCCTTCCAAAAAGGCATAATTAAATCTTAAGAAGCATAATTGAACTGCTCTGAAAGGCCATAAGATGAGAAATTCATTATTGTCACGCTTCTGCAATTTTACTAATTATGAAAAGATGGTTTTTTTGTTTGTTTTTTGTTTGCCCGCTCACCCGCTTAGGAATTCTCAAGCACAGCCAAAGGAAAACAAGCAATTCTCAAATGATAAGAATTTTTGTCTTAACAACTTCATCCATCGCCGGTGTGGAGTTAGTAATTTTCATTCTTTGTACGAGATTATTTGTTAAAAGTTCATTCACTTCTTCCTCACCTGTTTTTTTTTTTTGACTTTTTTTTCATGTGTTGTGTCTCTACAAGAAGAGATTCGAAACGGTTGCTTTAATACCTTTTAATACATTTTTTTTTTGCTTGATGCATGAACTTCAAAAGAATGTGAAAAACGATTGAAAAACAGTCGAAGAAAAATTATGATATGTAATAGAAAAAAATTCACTCGTATTCATCGAAGATGATTTTTTCTTTTTGCCAAGAATTCTTTGGATTTTTTCTGCATTTTAAATTTACCCGAACCACTGGACGACAGCTAAAACGGCAGTAGTGCAAACTTGCATAGATTTAACGTTGAAGAGGATACAAAATGAATATTTGCTCTTATACAAAATCGAGTCGTCATTGTTATGGGAGACATAGAAAAATTGCCATGGAAATTTATTTTGATTCGGGTTCGACATTCAGACGTCCTTAATATAAAGAATTCAGTGAATTTTCATAAAAGCATGCGCAGCTGACTATGGGAATAAGAAGCAACTTCAGCAATATATTCAAAACAGATGTCGTCGTCTGCGCCTGATACAATTTTTTTTGAGTCTTAAGTTCTACGCCAAGCCCCTTTATCCGCTCTATTTTTCAAGAAATGAACCAAAAACTCAACCCCTGAACGTACCTGGCAAGTGTACAATGATTTCTTTTATTACCCTTTTATTACCTTTTTATTACCTCTGGTTGAAACCATAATAATGTAAAAACTGTAAAAATCCATTAAATGAATTCGTGATTTAATTGAAACCGTGCCGTGAAAAAGGGTAATTAGTGGCGATATCCTCGACGCAAGAACGCAGTTGTTTTAAACTAGTGGTGTCTTCTTTCTTTGAGACGGCGTCTTTGCAGACACTGTGACCTATTTGGTCTATTATGCCATCCCCGTCATTAAAAACCACCCAGTTTAAGACTTTTGACATAGCATAAGATTTTATTTAGGAGTCGTATGCCAAATCCTCGCAGTAGCCTCAAAATCGCTGTTTCAGGAACTGATCTGCAGAACCGATAGCTACAATCATATCGCAATCTTTGTAGATCTGCCCTGTCGGTATACAAAAATTACAATCAGTGGAGTGGGCTCGCTGTACGATCCACCTTAAAATGCTTGTCTTAAACCATCTCCATCGTTTTCAGGAGAAAGGAAGGAAGCCTAAGGGTCGATAGAATTTTACTTCGTTGCATGACCTTCCCCCGCTTTGGAAATAAAGATACTTTGGAAATAAAGAACGACATGACAAACTGGTAGTACAAAAGGTGATGCCTAAGCTTGGTTTACCCACATTAAAAAACTGGAGGTAGTAGGTAGTACATTCCTTACACACCTTATACACCTTGTAACGTCGGAAGTGGCGGGTCAGCTCTGCGATGCTCAAGGTTCAAATCAAAACTCCTGTTTCGTTTATGTTCTTTTATTACTAGAAATGTTATATTATACAACTATCGAGGGGAGGGAAAAGAGAGGAAATAAAGGTTTAGCGGGTATCCTGGATCAACGCTCCCGAGGTAGCCCGTTTGGACTATTTACGTCGGAGTACTCTCGGATCAACTCTCCGTGGCTTGTTGGTGGATCGGTCGTTCGGTACCACTGGATCAACTCGACGTGGCTTGTCTGTTTTATCTGCCTGTAAACCATACGATCAACGCTCCTACGGTTCCGTCCAGGTATCAGGCAGAGGAATCAACTCTTCCACTGTCCGATTACGGCTCACTTTCGCAGGCATGCACCGGCCTTTTATATTGGTGCCTAGCTGCGCGTCGCTGTTCTGTTTCGTAATGTCTTTCACAGCGGCTTTGTCTTTGTGTTAACAGCGGTGGTGTTGTTTTGTTGGGATTGCTGGTTTTATTGAGTTTGTCCTCTCCAGATCCGCCGCATATTCAGTCTGTTCCGGGGCCAGAAATTTGTCTACTTTTAGAAATAGTTTCAATACTACAATATATTCTTTTTAAATAGTCCATTCATAAAAAAATTTAATTCCAATAAAACTTGATATAATAATATTTTATTCTTTTTGCATCCTTTACAGCAACTATTCCGATCACAAAATCCTGGACTAGCAGCAGCAACAAATGCAACTGGACCAGGAGCACCAAGTGGTGCGCCAATGCCACCATTGCCTTTGCCATCACAACAGTTTTTGGCACAACAATCAGCAGCATATGCAGCACAACAGGCTGCAGCTGGACAATATGTTATTAATCCAGGACAGGAGGCGGCACCATACATACCAGGACTGATAGCAGCACAAATGCCACAATATTATGGTGTTGCTGCACCATGGGGCGTTTATCCTGGAAATTTAATACCGCAACAAGGATCACAGCCAAGGAGACCGTTAACGCCTTCACAGCAAGGTGCCGAAAGTCAATCCTATCAGGTAAGAAAATATTTTGGTTTTCATCTTTTTCAATCATTCTATTTTTTTTTAAATTATATTTGTAAATTTTTTTTATATAACAGTGTTTAACGCTTTTTATATTAGTTACTTACAATTTGTGAATTGTATATAGAAACGTGTAAAATGTTTTCAATTTGTAATTTACACTGTTATTTACGTTTTTTTGTTTAATTATTTCAAAATATCATTACGAATTTTCTTTTGTACATAATACTAAATCAGGGAGCGACTTTATATACATAAATGAAGAAACTAGAAATTATATAGGGAAAGAGTTAAACTTTTTTTTAAAACAATAAAATTGTAAAAAAATAAAAAACAAAAATTGTAAATTGTAAATATATAAAAAAAATCATGTAAAAAAATTTCTTTTGGAACATTTTTGTAGGTTATACCGGCATTTTTTGATCAAAGTGGTTCGTTGGTGATGGGGCCAAGAACAGGTACACCAATGAGATTAGTTAGTCCAGCACCTGTTCTTGTTCCACCTGGAGCTGCTCGTGCACCACAAGCCCCACAAATATATCCACCACAACCACAGACAGCCCAACAAAATATGTATTCAACACAAAATGGCTCTAATGTTGGAGGTATGTTTACAGATTTTGGTTTGTTTGTTGTTTTTTTTTGTATTTTTTAAATATATTTTTTTTTTATATTTTTTAAATATATTTTTTTTTTATATTTTTGTTGTTTTCGTTTTTTGATTCTGAAAACAAAAAAAAACTCAGTGAAGTTATTGATAACTAAAAATATTTTTTTTAAAAATTTCAATAATTACCAAAATAAAATTAACATATTTTTGCATGTTTAATATTTTTTATAGAGGAGAACACTGTAGATTTTTTTATATACATACATACATAAATTATAAAAAAAATTAATTTCAATTGTTTATAATTCATTAACTTCATGAGTTTATAAAATATAAAATCATTTATACTTATTTTTTTTTGTAGTGTTTATAATAAAAGTTTTATAAATAAATAATATTCATACATTAATACAAAATAACTTGAAAAATAATAAACTGAAGGGAAAAATACGCAAATTAAAAAAAATATTTATTTTATTATATCTGATTAATATCTGCCAATGACGCACCTAACTAGATACAAGAGTGTATGTCACTTTCGTTATCTTATAGCAAAATGAAGAAATTCAATAATTAATGTCTTATTTTATCACGTTATCTTCTTTTATAGATCTGGAAACTTAACTTGAAATTGTCGCAATTAAGATAACAATCGTTAAAAAAATCGGGGAAACTCCAAAAGAAAAAAAACAATCAATTAAGGCAGTGCTGTCTATAAAAATGTATTTAAGGAGATAAGATTTTGAAGAAGTAATAAAAAATTACAGTCGTTAACTTTACAACCAATTAATTACATCGCAATTAAATTTTTTTTTCTGTCTCTTTAGATTTTTTTTGTAACAAGTTTTAAATTAATTTTTTTGAAATTGAAAGAGAAAGTTTAACGTTTGTTTTCTTTTCTTATTAAGAGCTAAATATTGCTGCATTTTTTTTTGTGACGACACCTAAAGATATTCGATATAAAACTGAATTTTTTAAAAAATAATAAAAATATGCAGTTGCAAAAATATAAGGTCGTTTTAACATTTTAATGGCAGTGAGCTTCTCATTAAAAATGTATATCATACTTATTATCGGGACATATTCCCTAACACTAGTCAGCGAGGCCGAGGGTTTTGCTGTCCGTCCACCACTCCGGAGGTCTGTGGTTCGATATCGCGCAGACACTTGATTCTGTACTCCTCGAAACCTTATCTGCTCTACACTGCTATGCCACTCTTGCCCCAAAGTTCCGCTCTCTCTCTCAATGGATAGGGTTTTCTTCAGGACTCGCGAGGTATATAGGTGCCATAAAAAGCTTGATGTTAACAAATCCACTGGCCCTAACAATGTACCCCCAATCACTCTAAAGACATGCGCTTTACGTTTAGCTAAACCTCTGCGCAAACTCCTTGGTGGGAGCCCCTATTCCGATAGTCAGGTCGCCTATCGTAAAATGTGACAAACAAGTTTTCGTATTCTTGTAGTCACCTGAGTGACAATTGCCAAAAAAGTGAGAGTGTGGCATTCCCGTAGTTCTCACGGATAATTGTCACTTATGCCCACGGAAATTTTTTTAAAAAAAAGCAACGAAGGGTGGGAAAAAGTATTTTTGGTGATTTAAAATTATTCTTATATTCTCGAGTTAAAGTAACAAGCAGGAGACAATTTGATTGTCATGTTGCCTTTATGGAGAAACACCAGGAGATATCGAACTCGTAAAATGTAGCGGAGTTTACAACAAAATTGACGGAATGTTCACTGATGCTGAATAGTTTAGGTTCACCATCTCTTCAAGGAGCAAAGTTCCCTCTCAAAAATATTCAAAACCTCTTCGAGTGCCTTCATTGAACTCATTCTCAGTAGTATAGCAAAGTCGGTTCTGAAACTCTTTCTATGTATGCATGTATCAGTAGCCTATCTGGTCTGTCTGTTCGTCTGGCTGGCCTGTCTGGTCTGACTGGTCTGTCTGCCTGTGCCCTGATAATACGCAATCAGAGTTGTATGAATCATCTCAGGCGCACATACAAAATTAGTGGTGAAACCTAAGAGGTTAGGGGAGAGAAGCTCGATAGAGAGTCATATTTTCAACCAAGTCTGTTTGTAACATATTAAGATAACCAAAAAAGCTCTAACAGCCAATCAAATAAGCAGACGATACCAAAGTTACCCCATTCAAAATTTCGCCTACAAAAAAGTTTTTGCCCTAGCGAAGACACGAACCTTATTCTTAAAATCTGAAATTCCAAAAAAGTGAGGATCTCTGAGGGAATTAAAAATAAAGGAATGTTTACACACTAATACGCGCATACATTGCAACCTGCAACATCTGTTTATCAGTGTCAGTGGATGGTGTAGAATTAATGGATGGCCCATAAATTCTTAGACGTAACATTAGCCAAAAACCTGCGATGGAATGAACACTTATTCTAAATCGCCAAACAAGCATCTCAGTGCTTGGGATTTGGGTCCAGATTCCTCCTGCAGCCATTGGCCCCTGTGCTGAAAGTCGAGTCGTTGAGCTTAGACCCCTGTACTGAAAGTCGTGATTCGACTGAAACGTCACTTTCTTCAACTCAAAACGACTTGTCGTGTCGTGACGACTCGACATTCAGCACAGGGGCCATAGGCTCGTGTCGTAATATATAAATCCTACATTCGGCCTCTTCTCGAATACAACTCCTTTATTTGGGGTAGGGCTTCGAAAACCGCCTTGGCGTGGTTACTATTGTTCAAAAAAGGGTCCTCAAACTTATCAGATCGACTCTTTGACCCACGGTTTAGCAGCCCCAACAAAATTCTATCGCTACTATCGTTCCGATTGCTCCACGGTAATAAACGCTCTTCTGCCTCCACCTAAATCTTATTCCGGAAACACCAGATTAGCCCTTCGGTCTGTTCCCTTTTCTTACAGCCCCCTTTTTGGCGCAATACAGACAAAGAATTCGTTCATAAAAAGAAAATCCCAACTATGGAACAACTTTACACACTTTATATTTCCGAACGTCGGCAACATCCAAGAGTTCAAGCGCAGGGTTCATCGTCACCTTTTTTAAACAGCCTCCTGACTCCTCGTAAGCTGAAACCTCCTTTATCCTTCGAACTAAGCTTATTACTAGACATTGCACCATGACGTGACCAACAATATGGCGGACCAATAGTACAAAGGGTTGTTTCGGAGCTTAGAACTGCCAAATAAAAAAAGAGGCATACCCCTTCGTTTTTCCACTTACAGTTATTACAGTGTGTTGCAGTTGGCAATTCCTTAATTCTAGAACGTTTCTGACTTGAGTATAAAAAAGTATACAAAACGAGTGTAGATGGAAGTGTTGGAAGGGGTCGAACTCTGCGAAGGTACACCAATCAGATTAAGGAAGTTTTTAGTAAAGTCTAATATCCTAATTAAAATTCACTAACCTATATAATTTAAATTTAAAAAAATCAAAAGAAATTTCAATCGTTGTACTGTAGATTTTGGGGTCTCTTGGCTACATGTACAGGTGTACAGATATAAACAATTGCTTACAAAACACTTAACACGACAATCGCACGGATAAATTGTGCGAGCGATTTCGCAGCTAGTCTAGTAGTAATCTACAAATTATTTTTATATATTTTTCGTCGTATACAGGTCTGACACTGGTTTATATACTTCAAAGGATACAAAACCTTGCATTAACAAAATAATTAATAAGCTAAGCCATTTAAGATTTATTAAGGTACTAGTACACAAATAAAAGCAAAAAAAGGGCAAATATTTAAAAAAATAATTTCTCAGAACCCTTAATACATATTAATGTAAACTTTTTTTTAAAAAATAATTCTATTCTTAAATAAAACAAAACAAAATTTTTGTTTAGTTTCGACTATTTGTACCATTTCTAGATGGCGCCGAAGTCAAGGTCAAGGAAAAATTTATGTTCCCATGGCAGAGAGTAACCCTCTGGATTGGCAAGTCTGAAACAAAAAATCAAAAAGACTCTTAAAGAGTAATGTATTGCCCACATCTATTTACCACCATAAGTAAAAATCGATAATAGAAAGTTGCATTTCAGTAGTAGGAAAAAAAATTTTTAAAATGGGGCCTTGGTTTTTAACCCTTTTATCCCTAAAGAATTATATTGCTGACCTTTTTTTTAAATATTTTGGTAAATAGATGTAAGGAATATGTTAATAAACAAAATAAAAAAAGTTTTTTCAAAATCGGCCGAGCCAATCCGTAGGGTTACTCTCTGCCATAGAGACATAAATTTTTCCTTGACCTTGACTTCGGCGCCATCTAGAAATGGTACAAATAGTCGAAACTAAAAAAAAAAATTTGTTTTGTAGTCCATGGAAATGGTACTTTAACATTGCAAAAATGCAGGACAAGATTTTTTTCTTGGGTTGTGTAGGGGGGGTCGGTGTTAGCTTAAATTTGAGTTTTCGAGTTCCCCATCCCCCCCATTTGGCCGCCATCTTGGAAAAGGTGTGCAAATGGTTTTTCCACTATATCTCCGTAACAGTACATCTTACAGAAAATTTATAAACAGACTTTTTGTTTAGAATTAAATTATCTACAATTTATTCTTTAAGCGTTTTGTCGTAAATTGAAGAATTAAGAAGTTATAAGCCTTAGAACACAAAAATTAGTCACAATATTTTCTTTTAAAGGCTATAACTTTTTTTCCTTCAATTTTAACAAAAAAAATAATAACAAGTTTTTTGTAGAGGGTTTCATAACGAATAATTTCCATTCATTCTTTTTTTAATTTTGTTCACTACGAAGGGTTCACAGCGCCCCGAAGGTATCAAAGTGACAGATTTTCTGAATATTTTTTTACGATTTTACCTCCTCCTCTCCCTAGAATTTTTCAAAAACAGGTAGCAAGTAATAATAATGTATGAATGACTTTCCGTTTGAAGAAATGCCGATGTTTGAGTAATGCAATAAAATTATTTATTACGGTTTTTTATTATTGTTATGGTATGTTTTACAAGGTACGAGATGGTTTAAAATGAAATTCTTTGAATAATAACATGTATTAGTTTCTCCAATTTTTGAAAATAATTTGTGTTAGGGCTGCAAAAAATAGTGCTTCATTCAGTTATGCTAATTATCTTGCAAAATACGAACGTATTCATTTTGTGGGAAAATTTTGAATTATTTTAGTGTAATTTCAAAATTGTAATTTCAGTTTGATCTTAGTAAAATTTTCAATTTTATAAAAGTGTACGTGTTATTCAGTTGTGCTATCTACCAAAATTGAAAATATTAATTAAATTAAAAAACCGTAATAAATAATTTTATTGCATTACTCAAACATCGGCATTTCTTCAAACGGAAAGTCATTCATACATTATTATTACTTGCTACCTGTTTTTGAAAAATTCTAGGGAGAGGAGGAGGTAAAATCGTAAAAAAATATTCAGAAAATCTGTCACTTTGATACCTTCGGGGCGCTGTGAACCCTTCGTAGTGAACAAAATTAAAAAAAGAATGAATGGAAATTATTCGTTATGAAACCCTCTACAAAAAACTTGTTATTATTTTTTTTGTTAAAATTGAAGGAAAAAAAGTTATAGCCTTTAAAAGAAAATATTGTGACTAATTTTTGTGTTCTAAGGCTTATAACTTCTTAATTCTTCAATTTACGACAAAACGCTTAAAGAATAAATTGTAGATAATTTAATTCTAAACAAAAAGTCTGTTTATAAATTTTCTGTAAGATGTACTGTTACGGAGATATAGTGGAAAAACCATTTGCACACCTTTTCCAAGATGGCGGCCAAATGGGGGGGATGGGGAACTCGAAAACTCAAATTTAAGCTAACACCGACCCCCCCTACACAACCCAAGAAAAAAATCTTGTCCTGCATTTTTGCAATGTTAAAGTACCATTTCCATGGACTATTGTTTTATTTAAGAATAGAATAAATTTTTAAAAAAAAGTTTACATTAATATGTATTAAGGGTTCTGAGAAATCAATTTTTAAAAATTTGCCCTTTTTTTGCTTTTATTTGTGTACCTTTAGTACCTTAAGAAAACGCCGTGCCATACCCAATTGTCGCCAAGAAATCAACCCCAAGTCTCACAAAACTTAAAAAAACTTGAATTCTGTTACAAACCACCACCACATAAAACAAAGAGTAAGTTTTTTTGTACAAAAATAGTTAAACTACATTTTTTTTTAAAAAAAGAAAAGGAACCTTCAGAATCCTCCTGTTTAAACTTTCATTTTTAACCCAATTTTTTCTTGGAAAGTAAACACCAATAAATTTTAGTCTTTATTAATTATTATATCGCGTGTACCATAAAAAAAATTAACCAAAAGAATCAACAAAACGAAACGATCCCCCATACACCGAAAAAAAAAATTCGTTATTTTTTTTACGTTACCCTAAAATGTTATTTTATCCCTTGAAATATCCCTTAATTATGGTATTTAACGTGTACGAGTAGGTGCTGACTTTCTCACTGCTCTTGGCCCTATATATTCGTGTTATAGATTAATTCCCGGGCTCCTGTTCATGGTTTATTAACTATGAAGCCATTAGGATTACTACGAGCCAAATTAAGGAGCCAAACAGAATCGATCGAAGTGGAAATTCCTTTATTAAAAGTTCGAATATAAAAACAAGAATATATATTTATTTTTTCCTGTCAGAATGTGATTAGCAATCGTTCGTTCTTCTTTAATTTTAGAAGCTTGATGAACTTGTACTTGAAGTTATTAATAAAGGGAGTTAATTGCGAGAGAATTAAGAGCTCTTTATTGGCTACGTTATTAAAGATACTAAAAGAAATATTTGTTTCGGAGGAGATAAGGACTTAATTTGAACGCGTTTAATGAACATGTTATTTTTTTAATGTATCCATTAATTACATTTCCACCAACCAAACTCTGTACGTTAAAGTTGATTCAGGATTGAAATGTAGATGGAGAAAAGTCAATGTTTGTTATTTCGATAATTATGCTTCAAAGGTAGATTTAATGAATAGTATACAAATTATCTATCCTTCACTCTCTTCTTTATGGATTAGATTGAACTATTTAATTGGGCGTATGTAAAAATATAATGTCCATTACGAATTGTCAATAAAAAAAGCTATATACCAACATATTTTAGAAGCAATCAAGTTTAATTTGTTTAGTTCAAAATGTTATTTATTTATTTAGTAATTATTTTAGTCTAGTTTTAATTGAAAAAACTAGTTGGGCTGTGGGTTTTGGTCCTTTCGATCCACACGATCAACTTCCCAGTATAATGAATGTTGAATATTATGAATGGATATTTTAATAATAAATGAACAATGATAACAACAAATTGTAAGAAAATTCATACACGGTTCTTGAAACTAACACAAATCCTATACCCAATAGCAAAGATTTCGTAATATTAAATAGTATAATATTTAAATTGACTACTTCAAAAATAGTAATAGTTTTAGTACTAGTGGGAAATTGCTGGAGCCGAAAGTAATCCTGAGAGAAGTTAGTTCAAGTAACGATAATAGTAAATCCACAAGATTTTTCTAGAGCATTTGTTTTTCCTGAACGTAAGCAAACGAACATTTCCTTCGTACTTCGTTCGCTACACAAGAGCGTGTGGTCGAACTCGCCCTGAGCGTGTTGAAGCGCCACTCATAAACTGGAAAGCAAATGACTTAATTTGAAAATTTGAACGATATGTATTAGCAAAACTAATCAATGTAACGGATTGGCAGACTTGACCAAAAACGCCAAATTTATTGGTAACTACTGGAAAATCCGTGATGAACTTCAATTTCCAGAAACTGTTTTTTCCATTAACCATCCAAAAAGTGCTGATCTATGGTGTGAAAAATTCGTGGTGCTTGTGGCGTTTGGATAACGTAGTTTTTGAACGATTTTTAAAGAATGCTCGAATTTTGATAAATGATGTCTTGTTGGGAAGATATCGCTCTGCTGAATCCAGAAAAGGTAACTTTATTTGGAACGAGTTTCATTCCAACGAGTTTATTAGATATAACAAAAACTAATCAATTTAAGGTGCTTGTGATCCTTAGCCGAAGTCTTTTCATTTAAACAGAAAAAGGGCTTGACCGAATGTTATGAAATTTTTTTCAGAACATGTTTTCGTTAATACGGGTCGATCGGCATCGAAGTCGGTATCATTTTTGGTTCGTGCGACATTGGGCAGGAACAAAATTCACGAAGTTCGTTCAAACAAAAAAACGATTTTTATGAAAATCTTTTCAGATCATATTTCGGTTAATACGCTTCGATCAGCACCTCAACGATCTCGATATCTTTTTTTGGTTCGGGCATCGATTTGATAGCCGCTATCCATACCACGTCACATAGTAGTTTGGAGATTAAGACCATAAGGTTTGAAGTTGTTAAAAGCCCTTTCCTGAAACCGTGTTGTTGTTCATTTCGGTATGGGTCGATTAAAGGGACAATGTTGTCATAAACAAGTTTTTCAAATAGCTTAGATAAAATGGTAAGGCCTCTACAGTTTTCCACAGAGTGCTTATCACCGGATTTATAGATTGGCATGAGATAGGATTTCTTCCATAACGTAGAAAACTGCCCTAACGATAAAGATTTGTTGAAGATATGATGAAGAGGAAATAAAATATGTTTCAGCACTGCAAGAAGATAGGAGTGAGATTGATTGGGCCGTTACTTTGTGATGTGCGAATCAGTTAGATCAGTGGCAGCTGCACTGGACATGGTGCTATAAATTTCTCCAAACCTATCAGCAAATATGTTACAAATTACTTGGGGCATGAGGAGTATTTTCTAACATTCGTCATTGTTTTTTTAGATCCCTTATGATGCTATCTACAACAGAATAATTAATATATGCAGTGCAGTACTTACTTATGCTCTTGTAAAATGGCGGACATAGGGCGGAACCATGTTCCGATTCGTGTCCTGGTTCGAAAAGCAAAAGCCCTCGTCGTGTTGTCCAACCGGTTCCGAGGTATTGTTTTGCCGATTTGTAGCAATCGTGTTTATGGGAGCGGGTTGCTAATCCTCAGCCAAATCGACTTAAAACTCAATTTTATGGCGCAGAGAATTTGCCATTCGACCGTCTCTTTTTAGCTCCTTCTCAAGAAGTACCCCAGATAGCGAAATGAGATTAGAACTTGCAAACATAGCTTAGGAGCCTTAACTCTTGGTGAATCTTAAAGGCAAAAACAAGCATGATGTCTAGCGGTTGTTTATGCATTGGCTTCTATCAGTTTCTATGTCGATTGCTTGATTGTGCAATATACTACTTTTTTTATGATATTTACTCCTCTTGAAACAAGAAAAAGGAGGAATCGCCACATTTTACAACATTTGCGTGATCTGGTTCTGTACATTTTTATGAGACACTAAGAAATGATTTTTTTTAAATAAAAATTGCTGCACAAATGCTTTATTTTTAGTTTAAATATTCTCTACTTTAAATTATCGATATTGTTAAAAAGTCGTAAACATAAAAACTATCATAAAAAAATATTTGTGTATTTTTCCTTATCAGAAAATTAAACTAAAATTTTTTTTTTATTAATAATTACCAACATTTATCACAATATAAAAAGTTTTCATTATTAATGTATTTAAAAACAATAAAAAAAAAGCACATAAATTTTGTAACTTAGGTGCTTTAAAATCTTTTATTCCTTTTATTTTATTTTAATATTAATATTTTTTAAAATAAAGTCTGTTTTTTTCGTGTGTATATTTAAAATTTATTTAAAAATTATTTAGGTGGCGGGTTGTTTGCACCCCAAGCGTTCAGCGGAGGTCTTGGTACCTTGGGGAGCCCCGCACAACCTTCAGGTAGTTATTTACAATAATAATATTATATATAAATATCTTTAACTTTTCTTTCACTTCCTTTTTAAAAAAAAATCTGCTTGTATCTTTTAATATCTTCTCTCAAAATATTCTTCATTAAAAATCCTTATTCTTCTTTAGTGTTTATTGTTTCTTGTATAATTGTATTTTTTATCTATATTCTTTTTGTCTTTATAACTACATTTAACAATTTTCTTTTATTGTTATCCTTTTTGTCGTTATAAAGAAAACAAAAATCACATCTCTTATCCTTACCTTCCCTAATGTAACATGTACAAAAGTCACACAGTCCTGCAAAGGTTATACTTTACCACGTGATTTGTTATTTTTTTAAGCTTTTTTTCTGCTGAAGTTACTTTATTATTCCTTCAAATATCATACCTCGTCCTTAAGCTCAACTATTTCATTACTTACTCTACTTTACTTTTTTCCACTCTTCTCTGTGCTCTACACATCATTCAATTACATTTTGTATATCCTGTGCCTTTTTCCACACCCTTTAAGCCATCATATGAAAATGTATTTATGGCTATTTCACCTTTAAGCTTCATGTCCGTGAGTAGTGTGGCTTAAAACGTGACATGCCGTTGTCCAATTATTGTTATCCTTGAATGGGCTTGGCTTGCATTATTATATATGAACACTAAATTGTGTTCAGGAGGGAAGAGTGGATGTGGGTGTGAACTTTTAGTTGAATTTTTAATGGAAAATATTAAAGGTATTAAATTTTGATATCCTTTCATCAAATTTTTTTGTTTAAAGTGCTGTAGCGCTTTTGAGTTGAGTTAATTTCATAATACTAAAGTGCTAACTGGAAAAGTACTTAAAAAGTTCAAAGATAGCTTCATTCAAGATATACCTATATAGTCTTATACAGACTTCGCGCGGCGGTTACAATTTCAGAAATGAGTAAAATGCAATTACGTTTTCGTTTTTAAGCTTTTCATCACAAAAGTGTGGGATGTAGTTGCATTTTCATGGAAAGATATTTATGAATTTACGTCATGGTCCTGTAGATTTAGTTTCAAGTTTTTGTAGATCAAAAACACTTGAAGACTAAGAAGCCATTTTATATATCTTTTTACAAGAACTCTTTTTTACGCAGGTCATAATTATGAAGGATTAAAGAATATGAATTCTCTATATCGAAGTCTATACCATAGAACTATCCAAATCTTCGGGCAATTCATAAACAAATCAGATTTGCTGCTAGTTATGTAAATAACTAGATCCGAATTTCCTTAACTTATCTTAAACTATCTGAACTAGCAATATTCCGTAGCTTATCCACAAAACATCCTAGCATCTAGGTTTGAGTTAAAATCTTCTTTAGAAAACTACATACACCTTTTTACTTTCTCTATCTATTGATATTTCCTTTACAATTCTTTTCACTCTTCACAAATTTCCCTCTATCTTTCCTCAGCCTTCACTTAGGTTATAGCCAAGCAATCGATCCCCGTTCGCCTATTGGAACCAAGTAGGGTTTGTCATTATAATACCAGGAAAGAAGATAACTTGCAAAAACTGTTCGAGGTCGGATCTCTTTTTGTTATTTTTGTATTTTCATTCCACTAGATCTACTTGTCACTATACATACTTACTTAGCCAGACTTACAACCAAGATCCTCATGTAACAACTTCTTCCACTGATCTTTGTTCCGACCCGATGCCATAATGTTTGCCATTTGTAAGCTATGCGCTTCCTGCTCTTCGGTATCATTATAGCAAGCGCCTGGCCCCATGTCGTAAACCCAGTAAACTAAGACTTTCCGACCAGCTTTCTTTTCATTTATACGAGCTTGATCTTTTCATGATATTGGATCATCCCATGCGATTTTTTACACTTCATTTAATTCAAAAATTAAAATACATAAAAATAAAACTAATCTTAATGCAAGATGTATTCTCCACCACTTTCTACAATGATTTTACCATCTTATCTGGAAAAATTTGAACGTCCCTCTTTCAAAATTCACTTGGCCGTGACGAAAAAATAATTCCTCAAGTATCATTCTGATATGTTCTATTGAATCCATATTTTTTCCGTCTAGATGAGTTGTAGACTGCGGAACAAGTGATAATGTAATAGTGCAATGCCCAGTAAATATGGCGAATGCGGCATCGATTCTCATTCAAACACCTCCAGCTTCTGTAAAGTTGTTCTTGCTGTATGTGGTTGAGTGTTGTCTTGAAGAAAGAACAATTTTCAACTTGAAAGCAAAGACAGTCGATTATTTTCCAACGCTGACTGAAGCTCCTCAAGCTGCTTGCAGTACACAGTGGATTAAACCAAGCACATAACATCACCTTACGTTGATGATGACCTGCTTTAGCCTCCGGTTCCGCGTTGTTTTATTTGTCTATCCACTGTCTTCTGTGCTTATCATTTTTGTACAGGATCCACTTTTCATCGCCAGTCACAATTCGCTTCAAAAAAGGTTCATTCCTGAGACGTGACAACATGGAACTCTGCGCGCGAATAGACTCCGAAAGTTGGTAAGGAATCCATTAACCAGCTTGCTGACTTTCTCGATGGCATGAAGGTGTTGAATGGCCAAATCGAAGATTCTACTCTAGTTCGTCAATGGTTCCGATAGGGTTTTGTTCCACCTGGGTTAACAGGACCAACTCGTCAAGTTCGTCAAGTTCGTCAAGTTAATGATGAGGCTCATCTTGTAAGCTGTAGTTTCAGGA
The DNA here is from genome assembly GCA_963855945.1 of Thereva nobilitata. NCBI lineage: Eukaryota > Metazoa > Arthropoda > Insecta > Diptera > Therevidae > Thereva > Thereva nobilitata. The sequence continues at coordinate 165,746,784 of OY979695.1, forward strand.
TCGAAATTTTTTGAACCTCCATTGGCACTTATTTTTCGTTCTCCATACACGGCATTAACATTTCTTGTACTTTCGGTTGCACTTGTTGCCTTTATTGAACACGTAAAGTAAATAATGCTGTATATGCTTTTTTGTCAGTTCCATTACTTCTTTAAAAAAAACTGCTGTTAGAACTGCATTACACACTTATAACAAGTTGATGCATGTAGTTTAACCCTTCCTCCTCGACCTTGTTCATGCATTTGGAAAACTACATTATTTATAAGATGACACAATATCTGTGTTGCAATATCGCTCGTATATTTCGCTATTCTAGAGCCTCTCTTTCACAAGCGAAGTCAACTACAGCCTAAACCGAGCCTTGGTCTCCTCTAGGGCATTTCTTCAAGTTTGACGGTCCCTTGCAGCAGTTCTCCAGTTCCGAATGTTGAGCATTGCCTCTGAGTCACCCGTCACAGAGTCGATTCATCTCCTTCTGGGTCTGTCTACTGGTCTACTTCGTGAAATTTCTGCCACCATGAGCCGTTTTGGAATACTCTATCCTCTATCCTGATTGCGTGGCTTAGTCTATTGATTTTTATAAATGTTGAGAATTCTGGGTCGACAAAAACTTCATACAACTCTCTGTTGTATCTCCTTCGCCATATTCCATCTTCTCTCGTTGGACCTATTATACTCCTGAGAACTTTTCTTTCATACCTGTTGACTCTTTCCTCTATGTCCTGGGTCATAGTCCAAGTCTTGCTGCTATAGCGCAGTACTGGTCGTATTACTGTTCTGTAGAGTTTCGTTTTTCTGTGCACAAATCTAGAGTGCAGTATTTGTTTTTGGGCATAAAAGAATAGAGCCAGTAGTATTCGTTTAGTTAACTCTTCCTTTTCCTCGTTCCTTTTTGTAATTATTGTAGACCCAATGTAGACTGTTTTATCGACTACCAGTAGCAGTTTTACGACAAATTAAAGTGATTTTTAAACTGATAAATATTACAATTATTATCAAAATATATACAGACACCTTTAGTGTATGCTTCCTTTTGTTCACACGTTTCTAATGTAAAAAATTCTTTCGGAAAAGCTTTGATTTTTCAACGAGACACAGTCTGTAAAGATTTTTTCAACTTTCGTTCTGTTACACAAACTCAACATTCACGTGGCGAACTCTAGACAATGAGATACCTTAGTGTAAGTGTTAATTCATTGATGAAAAATCAGGTTGCTGTAGCAATATCTTTTAACCTAAGTCATCCTAATCTTACACGTTGATTTGTTCTATCTTGTGAAAACTTTTCATTGATGTTTTTAAGTTTTCTGAAGTTCTTGAGTTTAATGACTTTGCAATTCACTCGATGTCATCAAACACACGGGACTTACTCTTCTAGTCCTTTGTCATAGAACAAATTCCAGCAATCACTCTACGCTTCGATAAAAACTGGATAGATAATAAATGATTTATAACTAAACTATTTTCATGAAACCAGATAGCATTCCATAGGTTAATTATTCAATACCACACCATTTAAATGAACAGTTCAAAATTGAATTTATCCTTATCACCAAACGTTATAAATTCTCTAAATTTCTGGCACATTTTCAAAAAATTAATTCTTCTACAATATTTTATCTAAAACAATTCCATCATAATCGCCTAAAATAGATTGAAATTCCCAAAGCTGCATTATATTTTTCCAATTACTTTTATTGCTGGCCCCCCAACTGCTAGTGGTGAAGAACAAACAAACAAACAAACCAGGCAATAATTGCAGCTTTATATAAATTTTACATCAGTTTAGGAGTTTTGTGTTTAGGCAGGAATTAATCCACAAAACCGTACGTAAATCCTCGTTTTATTTCTCCCAGAATTATACAAACCCAGTGGGGCTAATACTAACGCAATGGAGTACATTGTACGTCGGTGAATTTTAATTAAAATTTAAAAGCGAAAATTTTATTTTAAGTCTCAATAAACATCGACCTCTATTCGAATATGTTAGGCCCGCACCTAACACATCAGCCGCAAATATGTTATTCCGGAAATTTTCAAACTAATAAACAATTTGACTTTTGCACAAACAATTAATTTGAATCGCTACACTTACTTGGTTCTGGGTAGTTGGACAGAGACAGTGTGTGATATTTTCCAAAATTTCTGCTTTTGGGCCAGATTTTCAGATTAATATCCACAAACTTTTTGGACGTCAATCAATTGCTTGGGAGATGGGATTTTGTTTGTTTTTGTTATAGGAAAAGTTGAAAGGCCAGCTGTAAATAAGTCCGTGAAGGTGGATATTTTTCGACAGTTTAGCTATTTACCTTTTGGGTTTCGAAATACAAAAGGAAATAAAAAAATGCAGAAACAGCAAAATTTTAAACTGGCATAACCACCTTCTTCTACAATACTTGCTTATTACGCCTGGTGAAGGCCAACAAAATCGCAATATCTTTATTGATACATAATTGTTCAGTAGCTCCATCACCAGAAATAATTAGAATTACGCAACAACCGAACTTATAATCATTTCATGTTTTCTATTGCTCTGAGGTATTATTATCATCCCTCTTCCCTCTTGGGAGTATAGGGCTTCCACAAAGCTTCTCCCTCGAACTTTTTCGAACAATTTTTTTGGTTTCATGTCAAATTTTATCATGATTTTCAATTTGTTTCATTACTGCTCATCTCCAGGTGATCTGAGGTGTACTAACACCTCTGCTTCCTTGCGGATTCCATTCAAGGGCTCTTTTTGTTATTGTACTATTTTGATTTCACAGTATGTATCCTATCCACTTCGACTTGCTTTTCTTTATCTGTTTGATTATTAAGTCTTGTTTTATTAAAATCCGATGTGTGATTGTTACAGAGATTTGTTGAAGAAAACTTGTACTTTTTTTATATCGATTTGGTTACTGTGCCAGGTTTAATTGCCGCAGGCGTTACACACATAATAAACAATTTCTACAATAATTTTGAATTTGCTTTTCCTAATCTGCTTACTTATAACCAAAGTGCATGCATATAATATTGTGTCTATAGTTTATATACTTCTGTACATAAGATGTAACCTAATTTCTTAATTTTGCTTGTATCATACTTTTAAGAATTATTTCCATCAGTCTTTCATTTATGATTGGATGTTTATGTTATGAAACCTACAATAAAAATTCCTAAAACCTGTGTTTTCCTAAAAATATAGTCAATCTGCTTTAAAAACTTTCTTCTCTTTCTATTCCAGTCCTACGACTATCTTTTCTTCCCACAATTCCTTTTTAACAAACCATTGTACATTTTCATTTTACTTTCATTAAAATTTAAGAATAACAAACCAAAAAACATAATTAAATTGAAAATCATTTAAAACTTACACAAAAAAATCCATTTTATATTTAGGTCTCGCCATGAATACGTCATCGTTAACAGCCAGAAGAGATTCATTTGATCGTAACACATCTGCCTTTAGTCCATCAGCTGAATATATTCCATCAGCACCAGGATCAGCAGCATCAACAGCAGCAATAGCTGCCGCTGCAGCAGCAGCTGCTGCAGCTAACAAATTCCGATGGCCAATAGCAACAGCATCAGCGAGTCCAATTGGTGCACCAATAACTCCCCCACCATCTGGTCTAGTTACAAATCGTGCACCTGGAGCTGAAAATAAATTCAGAAATGTTAATCAATTGGCAACAGTTGGTCTATCAGGAGCAACAAATGCAATGTTCGGTTCAAACAGTTCATTATTCTCAAAACATTTACAAATTCCAACAGCATCGAATGTAAGACAAACTGTTCCTATCGATCGACCACCAGGCCGATCACGTCTCCTTGAAGACTTCAGAAATCAAAGATATCCAAATCTACAGCTACGTGATCTAACAAATCACATTGTCGAATTCTCACAGGATCAACATGGATCCCGATTCATACAACAGAAGCTAGAAAGGGCTACAGCAGCCGAAAAGCAAATGGTATTTAATGAAATTCTTGGAGCTGCATACAGTCTCATGACTGACGTATTTGGCAACTATGTTATTCAAAAATTCTTCGAGTTTGGTACACCGGAACAAAAGTCAACACTAGCCAATCAAGTAAAGGGTCATGTTTTACCTTTAGCACTACAAATGTATGGATGTCGAGTTATCCAAAAAGCACTTGAAAGTATTTTATCCGAACAGCAACAAGAAATTGTCCGAGAACTAGATGGACATGTACTAAAATGCGTTAAGGATCAGAATGGAAATCATGTTGTACAGAAGTGTATTGAATGCGTTGAGCCAAGCGCTCTTCAATTTATTATTAATGCCTTTAAAGGTCAAGTGTATTCACTTAGTACCCATCCATATGGATGTCGTGTAATTCAACGTATTCTAGAGCATTGCACCGCTGAACAAACTTCACCAATTTTAGATGAACTTCACGAACATACTGATCAGCTAATACAAGATCAATACGGAAATTATGTAATTCAGCATGTTTTAGGTATATATTTTGTTGTTAAATTGTAGTTTTTTTTATAAATTAATTAATTAATTTTTTTAGAGCATGGAAAGCCCGAAGATAAATCGATTTTGATCGCTGGTGTACGTGGTAAAGTTTTGGTCTTGTCACAGCATAAATTTGCGTCAAATGTTGTTGAAAAATGTGTTACGCATGCAACACGAGCAGAAAGAACTGCACTTATTGATGAAGTATGCACGTTTAATGATAGGTGAGTATTTTTGTTAATGAATATTAAAATATATTTTTAAGTAGCTAAAAGAAATTCATTCAGAAAGTTCTGATTGAATGGCTTTTAATCCTTCGGTTCTCCGAACAACACAACAACAACAACAATTCTTCTGAATTGTTTACCATCTTGTTATTAACAACATTTTTCACAGAATTTCCATTATTAACTATCCCCGTCCACTTCCTGAAAGAAGGGATTATCCTTTCTCCGAAATCAAGTCTTTTTGCAAATATCAAGGTAGCACTCTCGAAGTAGGAAGCTAAAGCTCATGATTAACGTTAGTTTTGCATTTTAGCTCATAGCACTCACCTAAAGAGGTGATTATTAAAAATTAACAAGAATTTTATCTTAGCGGAAGGGAGTTGCCATTACTGGTTGGGCAACTACACTACTTTGACATGTTATGATGTTAGTGTAGATTATTACTTGAGAGTCTTTTTCAACATGAATTTACAATAAACAGTTCTAAAGTTAAACTCAATTCTTCACTCATACTCATGGTCAATACATTCCTGTGGTGTATCTATGGAACAGCAAAAGGCGCTAATGAATTTAAAGCGGTAGTTTTGCGTGTTGACCACGCTAAGGCAGTTATTGAAATCCCAGCCCAGATAAACAAGTTATATTAAAGACAGTGTTGAATGTAGGTTTTTGTATATAACAGCCAAGGCCGATGGCTGAAGGAGAAATTTGCATATCTTAAGAAGGAATCCCAGGCACTTTTTATGAATGGACAGTCGTTTCTTAAGAAAGGACTTAAGAATTTCTTGAATAAGTGCGCCTTATTTAAATGAGTCGTACTTAAGATATCATCTATTCACAGTCGTGTCTTGAGGTGAACTTTGTTAAGCAATTGCTGATTGAGAATTTCTTATTTTACGAAATGCTTGAGCATTTCCCATATTATTTTCAAGTAATTCCATATATTTTATTATAACTAACTTAAGAAATTCCTTCTATTGATGATTTTTTAATAAAAGTGTGAAAAAATAGTATAAGGTTGGATTCCAAGAGTAGAGAAACTCCGTATAGGTATCATTGGGCAAAGAGTTTGCGCAGAGGTTTGAAAAAAGATTAAGCCCATTTTATTAACACCATAGCAGTGTAACACTTGCAGGCAAGAGGTGGCACAGAAAATGCGGGCAGAGAAGAATTCGTGGCGAACAGGGTTGCAACTAAGTTAGCCTTGGAAAAATTGCCTGTTATCACCTCTCCCTTGTGGATAAAGGAAGTGGTAGTGGAAGGACCAAAAGTTTGTGCTGCCAGCGGTTGCATTATTGAGTTTACTTCTCAACTTGCTATTAAATGATTGTTGGATTTTCCTGATGGTGGATTCTAAGATCTTGGACAATCGATTTACAATAATTTCTTAGTTTGATGTACTCTCGACGGAACTGTTGACTCGGCGAACTCTTGTAGGCTCTAAATGAGGTTTCTTTAAATTTAATTGCATCCATGCGTTCCTGATTAAACCATCTTTTCTACCTAAGCTTCACAAATTTGATGGAATGGTGGCGCGGATAGTGGGCCTTATCATGGTTGGCGCGGCGAAAAAATGACAGCGCCGTTTGTCGTTGTCATTTTTCGTATCATAGTTGGCGAATGCAGCGACATGACAATTTTCGACAAAACCTTATGGTTGTCGCTTGAAAATGTTTGAACATTTCTTATAATTAAAAAAATTTAAAATCAGTCGTAAAAAACGTAACTTTGTCTCTTAAAAAAGCCAACTGTGATACACCTGAAGGCGTTTTTCCCGACAAATGTCAGTTTTTTCGAGAACTATGATTCCGTTTTACAGTCGCCGCGCCATTTCTCACTTCAAGTGCCAACCATGATCAGGCCCAGTGGCAGAGTTGACATTTTTGTAACGGAAACATAAGTCCCAGTCGATTGGAAAAAACGAATAAATCCCATACAATCGACGTTAGTTGGGTTGGGAAATTGACATGTAATTTCCGAGAGGTGAATCCACTTAGACTAAGCTTTGCTTTGAATGAGAAGTAAAAAATAGTTCAATGAGGTGTACTCCCTGTCCTGCAACTTCTCTGGGACTCTTTGTAGGGTGGTCTACAATTTGATATAGATTATTGGTGCCTGCAAAGTGCTTGATGTCTTTGCCAGAAACACTGGTGCCATTTGTCTCCGCCAATTTACATTATGTTCATTAAAAACCTTGAAAAGAATTACACCAATATCAGAAACTAGTTACATATTTTCTGTTTAACTAAATTTATTCAATTTTACTTTAAACTTAAACTGATGTATGTTATTTATTTATTACTGAAATCTTATAATTTTATTTTTAGCGCCTTGCATGTCATGATGAAGGATCAATATGCAAACTATGTTGTCCAAAAAATGATCGATGTATCAGAGCCAACACAACTGAAGAAGCTAATGAATAAAATACGTCCGCATATGGCATCGTTGCGAAAATACACATATGGTAAACATATTAATGCCAAACTAGAGAAGTTCTATATGAAATCAGCTAATCCAGTCGGAGCTTCTTTAACAGCTAACTCAAATGAGGGCAGCAGTGGTCTTGGACCAATTGGACCACCAACAAATGGAGTTTTGTAAAAATAAATAAGAGAAAGCAAAAAGAAAAACTATGGTAAAAAATTTCTATTTTTACAAAAGTTCGAAAAGGAATGAATTGTTCACAAATAATACAAAAAATATATCACCATCATCGCCCCCCACGACCGGGAAGAATGAAAGAGAATATAAATAAATAAAATATATGAAGAAACAAGAAGAGAAAATGTTTGATATCAGCAGAGGTTCCCGACATTATATTAATTAGTGTAAAAAAGATCTGCTGGTCCTATTGTAATTTTTAAGATATTTTTTTTTTATTTTAAAAAACAAATTTCATTCGATAAAAAAATATGAAATTTTTATCATTATCCTTTTTTATAATTAATTAAAAAATAAAAACACAAAATATGTAATTGTAGAGAGAGCGATAATATTGTGTGAAAAGGAGAATTTATCGGTCGAAGGAAAAGTTTCTCATTAATTTTTAAGATTTTTTTAAACGCTAATTTTGTGTTTTATTTCATTTTTTTTTAATAATTGTAATTCTAAAATTAATCAATTTGATTTTTTGGGTTCTTCTTCCCCTGTAACTATATATACATATACTTTTTTTGTTTCACCTCAATTTTTATATTTACAATTTTTTTTAGATTTAATGTTAATAATTATTACTATGAGAGAGAGATGTAAACAAGAAAAAATGTCTGACGTAGTTTTTTATAAGTTTACTTTTGTTTTTCACATATTTTTTTTTGATTGTTCTTTTTACTTTTTTTTACATTTAATGATGAAATTTAGTAATATTTAAAAAAACAAAAACAAATAAAAATAGTCTCTGTTTTTATATAATTCCTACATGTTGTATAATTTAAGTTTAATTAAAACAAAAAAAAACAAACAAAATACAAAATATCTTAATATAATATGAAATATTATTAACTTATAATCATCATTGTTGAATTATGTTTTCCTTTTTTTATCATTATTTCCTTTTTTTAATTATTATTATTATTATCCCAAAAAATATAAAAAATTCTTTTTTAAAAGTTACATTTAAGGGCTATTTTTTTTGAAATTTAATATTTAATTGAACAAAAAAACATAATAAAAAAGAAAAATAATGTTGTGTAAAGAAAAAATAAAAATAAATAAGTAATAAAAAATAAAACCAATTATGTTTCTTGGGGAAGGAGAAGGATAAATAATATTATTATTTAAGATCATATTTTTCTTTGTTTTTATTAGAAATTAGAGTTTCTTTAAAAAAAAAATATTAAGTAATATGAGCGATTTTATAATGTATGTGTAGAATATATTTAAATATTACACTAAAAAAACAAAACTGATTATCATGATTCTAAAAATGCAAAATAAATTCTTTTTTTATTATTATTATTAAACATTAAGTTGAAATATGCATGAGTGAAACAAAAAAAAAACAATTAAATAAAATGAAAATCATTCGAGAGATTTATTATGAAATATATAAATATGAAATAAGTATAAAATGAGTAATGTAAAACTAAAGCAATAGAATGAAGAAGAAAAAAATAAAAGTTAATAAAAATTATAAATGAAATTAAAAAAAAGGAAAAACAAACGAACAAAATGAAAGCGAATGTCTTATTAATAATGAAATTTTATTGCATTACATTTTTACTACTACTCTTTTTTTTCTCATATGCAAATTATGTTTTGTGTTTTCATTGTTTTATACTTAGTATTAATCATTATTTCTTATTATTTGTAAACATTTTTTTTATAAATGTTTTCTTTATTTATATATCAATCAAGATCATATTTTTTTTATAAATGTACAATTGATATGATGTAGTTGAACTTTTACAATATTATGAATCAGGTATTTTATGTTCTGTTGATCTTAATTTTGTGCATGTCAAACGATTTTAATGAGTAATGCTAATCAAAATCTGTCATTTTAGCAATTTTTTATTTTAAGAAATTCATTTTTTATTGTAAATTTTATTCATAATCGACCAAATCTAAGCAAACTTAGGAAATTTCATTAGATATCCCTTCTTGCATTTTCTGAACAACATCTTCAGAGTTCAATTAAACTAATCTAAATCCTAAATTTACAGGTATAGATAATAAATACATTTAAACTTAATTAATGTGTTGATGCATAAGGGTATGTTGAATACTGGATACTTAGTAAATAAGGTTCACATGCCAGTAAAGGAATATATAGCTAAAACCTCTTATGAGTTCGAAGAAAAACATCAAAGTACTTTCGATTATTTTACTAAGCATGTTATTGAGCTGTAAACCAGCTTTCAAGTGTATACAACTCTCAAGAGACGCATAGATTAATCATACCAGAACGGAATTTGAAAGTCGTTTTCAATTATCGCTCATACTCAGAACCCTTTTCGAAGAAAAAAATTGATATAATGGATATCAGAAATTCCATGCATAAATCCTATTTATAGAAAAGTTAAATTTTGCTTAAAATTTTATTATTACAAGATTTTCGCAACAAGTTTCACGCGTCATATTAATTATTAAAAACATCTGCAAAAAGTTTATTCTAAGATTTTGGACAATCGATTGAAATTATCTCAGTCCACATTTGCTTAATTATGCTGAAGAAGAAGGATTTTGAAGAGAGATTAAATTGGTACGCGTCTTTCATATAAAAAAATTGTGTATTGCTTAAATTATTAATAAAAAAAAATTATAATATATTTAACATAAAATGCCTGATTTTATATATACTCGTATATTAAAAAAGGTAAACAAGACTACATTAAGTATCTGATTTAATAATTTTATTTGGAATTCCGTACGAAGAGGAGACTTATAAAGAGTATTATTTGAGTTAAATGCAGAAAAACATGTCATTAAAATTATTTTTAATATCTTCAAATATAGTTTACTATTAAGCTTTTCACATTGAATATAGAAAGGATAAAAATCAAATATTCATAAAAGTTAAGGTACAATTCGATTATTTAATTATGTTTCTGCGCACTTCTAATTTTAAAAACTTAATGTATGTTTCTTTTTGAAATATCTGTTCGTTAATTGTTTCTATATAATGTCGAGTCCAAAATTGTTTGATGAAGTTCTTATTCGCTATATAGTGTTTGCTTGACAACTAATAATAACATCCCATTATAAAAATACATGCAAAACAAACAATTTTATAACCGCTATCAGTACAATGTACAATGATTTTCGAACCATCTACATGATTTTCAATACAATTTTTTGAAGAAAGAAAGTTTTCAAACAACTTCCCTAACATTACAATTTTTAAAACAAAACCAGTGAAAATGTGAATATCTAAATATTATGGTAGACTATGCAGAATTATTCTCTAATAGTCGCATTGCATCAAGTTCAATGGTTCTATCGCAATATTTGTTCGTCGATTTTGTGTAGTAACTTCAGAGTATTGAAATAATTCCGTTCACCGAACTGGTAGGAATTTTTTTGGATATAGAGCCCTCGCCATAAAAGAAGGGAATCTCAAAATCACTGTTTCCATGAGCAGTGAGAGTCTCCAACTCCCAAAACCGGGCAACGCCACTGTTTTTTTAAAAACGCAAATAACTGGCTTATTTATATTAGCTAGCTGTGTTTAATGAGCTGCTCTAGGATGAGCTAGATTGAGATATCTCAGCAAAATATGTTTCATGAGCAATTCGGTTGTTCTAACTTGCCTGAAGTTACTGCTCTGATTTGTGTTTAATGAGCTTGCTCTAAGCTTAGCTGGAGCAATTTAGACCACGATTTTCTGTCTACCTTTTATTGTAGAGCAACTTCGGAATTGAAAACTGTTGCTGAAAAGTGTTGCTTAAGATTTATTTCTCTCAATTGCTCTAACTTGCTCTACTTTTTCTGACAGCTTACGCTAACCTGCTTTGAGCTGTTCTGCTTTTTTTCGGTTTCATTAATATTATTCATTATTCACCATTCTACATGCACGCTGATTTCCCTTTTTTATGGCGAGGGCTCTAGACCTGATTCTTTTTTTTTGGTTCCGCTCTTTAATCTACAAAAGGGAGAAAAGAAAATCAAGAAAACGTCTGCTGTGAGTGGTCTACCCGTGATGGCAATTCCTCTTGGTCCCTCAGCCTTCCTCTTCCAAAAACTCGTGCTTTAGGCATCAAAAAACGTGTCGTGTAACTCAGGTCATTGTTAGATAGCATCACAACCCAAGCGAGTCTTAGCCTACTCTATTTTCGCCTTCAACCGTTTACGATTTCTTATGACTTCTCTCCAGTTTCTTGCTAGGGAGCATATTGCCTGATGTTTTCTTACGGTGTCCCACCAGCGTTTTTCAGTCGTCCTATAGGTGCTATTACCGTCTAGACAAATTAAATATCCAAGCCACCTTAGTCTGTTACATCGCAATGATATCTATTTCATTATATAGGTGGTATATTACTTGATTTATCCTTTTCCTGCATTCCACCAAAACTTTTGTGTAATCGTTTCCTCTCGCATGCTACTATCTTTCTAAAGGAATTTGCACTTAGCACCCAGCACTCGGATCCATATGCGATCACAAGCCTTCAGAGTTAATAGTATTCTTATATATAAAACCCATATTTAGCTGCTGATATGCGATATGAATTATTTTTCATCATAAAATAAATGCCCCCGCCCCCGACATTAACTATGTATGAATAAAGTCAACAATTTGCATTTTAAAGTATTTGATTATTTAAATTTATATTTATTTTTTTTATTATTCACATTTTCTGCATTTAAAAGGCGCCTATTATAAATTCTCCTCTAAATATAAACTAAAAATTATTCACAAATAACTATTTACATAATTACATTTATATCAAAAGATTGTTGCTGTAAAATTGTATATCCCGAATTTTTTTTATACCTGTTTAAGTTGTAAATTTTAATTTAAGTGCATGAAAGAAGAAAAAAATGTGAAAATTATGTTTTTCTTAAAGCGCATTTTTTTTTAAAAAATTAGTTCTAAATTTCAGTTGTACAAAAACAAAATCCAACCTCTCATACACAAACAAACAAACAAAAAAAAACACATCAAAATAAAATTAGAAAACTAAAAAATGTTTTCGAATATAAATGTACAAAAAACAAACAAAAAACAAAATCACTAAAGCAAAAAAATGTATTGACAGCAACAAATGTAGAAATATTATTTAAAAAAAAACATTCAAAAAAAAATATATATATATGTAATAAAAAAAACAAGTATGGGCACAGAAAAAAAACCTTCTGTGTAAAAAGACATTTGTGTAGATAAAAAAAAATTGTAAATTTTGTAAAAAGTGAAAGAAAAAAAACCACGACTTTTTTAAGCCTTTGTAATATTTTATTTTTTTGTTTAATTTTTTCTTTCTTTTTTTGTAAAAATATGTAAAAAGTTGAAATCTTTGTTGGAATGTGTTGTAATACTTGAAAAGTTTCCCTCTAAACTCCTTAAAAAATGTCGGAGGGGAAATATTATAAAAAAAATAAATAAAAAGTATTTTAGGGCAAATATTTTTTAAGGAATGTGAAGAACGTTTTTTATAGACATTATAATAAAAATATCAGAAATGCAGATTGCCTACATATTTTTTTATTGGGTATATTGTATTTATTTCCTGAGGAGACTGAAATGTGTGCCTCTTAAAACAAAAGTGATCTCAATATTATTCAAGTTTTTTTTTTGTTTATTTTTTATTTTTAACTGTGGAAGTATACTAAAATAAAAAAAAAATAAAAAACACCGCAAGGTTGTATGTGTATGCTCTCAATTTTCATTTCTATTTTTTTTACTACTAAACATAGAATTTAATTTAGGTTGTAGGTGATACTAGATTCCATGTTTCTTACTATAAATATTTATATTATATTATTTATATCTTCTTGTTTTTTAGTTTGTTTTATATCGAAATGATATATACAAATGAAAAGTATTGCCCAACGAGACTTAGGCTGTCTGCTATAAAAACAAAAAATTCAAGTCCTATAACATATTTTGACATATTTGTAAAAATGTAACCAATTTTTAATAATAAAAAAAAACAAACTGTGCCCATATCAATTGACGACGAAAATGTATAATAATTACTACTAGAACATCATGTATAGAAAACAAAACGAATTAAAGCTGTCAATCATTTTAATCCTTAAAAGAAAGATGAAGTTGCATGTGTACATACCCAACATTTTTTTATCCCAGTTAAAATTTACTGCTTAGTTATTTAATATTGCTTACTTACTCTCTCTCTATCCTTACTTTTATTATGTTATTATTGTTTAAAAACACACAGGACAAAATAACCCGTTTTTTATAGAAAAAAAATCTACTTAACAGAGTAACAATAATTTTTATTATTATCCCAGTTATTGTTTTTTAATTCCATGAAATCAGGTTTTATATATAAACTGAAAAATTCTTAGTGAAAAAATTGTGGGCAGATTGTAAATTTTTTAGATCGTTATTTTCTCCTTAAAATTATACCTTTACTATTTATAAAAAAATCAATCACATAAATTATTTCTTTCCTTTTTTCTGTAATATAAATATAACCAGTTTTATTAATTTATTTTTTTTAAAAACAAACAAAAACATTAAATAATTTTCAAGACTTTCGCTGTTAATTTTTATATATTAGTTTTTCGAAAATGCATAGCGTAAACATTTTATCCTTGTCGTATCGTTCATATTTAACCTTCTTTTTAACAAAACAAATATTCCAATTTATTATTTAAATAATTATACTTTTCAATTATGTGAGTAAAGTAAAAAAAAGAAATAAATGTAATTGTGTATGTACTGGAATAAAATATTAAAAAAAATATAAAAGTTTTACAATTTCATATTAGTATACAAAAACAAAAATCTCTATTAATAATATTTAAAAAGAAACAAACAAGAATTAAACAAAAACAAAAAAAAACAAATTTACTGTAAAATTATAAATATATATAAAAACAAATGAATTATGAAATTTAGTAATTATAGTAACTATACTTATATATTTCACACTCTCTTTAAAAAAAATTTCTATTTTACACAAAAATCATGAGAAAAAAAGCAAAAAATAAACATTTTTTATATGCAGACAACAAAAAAATAGAAGTTATACAAATTCTTTAATGAAATAATAAAAAAAAATAAATATTTGATACACATTCTGCGAACAAAGAAGAAAAAAAATGAAGAAACATAGAAAAAAAATAATATTTGAAAATAAAAACAAAAAAATAGCATGTAGTGCGTAACATTTATATAAATAATGTAGAAAGAAAATAAAAAAATTACTAAAACAAAAAATTGCATTATAAAAAAAAATATTTTTGTCCTCATTTTTCTAGGAAGATTTAACATAAAAAAAGAAAAAAAAATTAAAAAAAAAACAGGAGAAAACATTTTTAAGCAAAAAAAATTATATATATATACATAAACTATTATTATTATTATTATTAAAATATAAATATTTGCATAAAGAAAAAGAAACACAACAAAAAATGTAATAATGTAAATTAAATGTGTAAATTTGTTATATACATATTATATACATAAAGGGATTTAAAAGTGAAAAAAAAATAATGAAATAAAATAAACATACAAAAAACACAAAAACACCCTCTCAGAAACAAACACACATAAAATATAAATAATTAAAATAAAATGAATTTTTAAAACAATTAAGTGTAAAAGAAAAATATGAAAGGTTCAAATAATTAAAAAAAATGTTTTCTTATTAAAAAAAAGAAAACAAAAATGAATATGAAAATAATTAAAACAAGAAGAAAAATCATAATGGCATGATATAAAAAAAAGAATATTAAAAAAATTTACATAAAACATCAGTGTTAAAAAAATGTAGACTTTCTTCATTCAAAAAACATACATTTAAAAATAAAAACACGCAACTAAATAAACACATTTACACATTTTTTAAATAAGAACAAAACCCAGTTAGTAAAAAAGAATACAAACAAAAATAATAATTTCCTTCATCACTTTTTCAATTATTATTAAAATATTTAGAACAAATCAAAATACACAAAATAAATCTAGATGAAAAAAACTAAATACCAACAACAACACAATAGATAAAAAAAACAATTAACAATTTCTTTTAATCTATTTTTTAATAACACGAAAAAAAATAAAGAAGACTTTTGTAGGAATGAGAAAAGTAATGTTTAAAAATATAATTAAATATTTTTTTTTATTTAGTTTTTGTTTTTAATTCAATTGCATTACAAAAAAATAATTTACACATTATTTTACATTACGTATTCATATTTTTTTTTAATCTAATTTACTAATTTATAATATTTTACGTTTGCCTTTGTGTAGGAATGTATTTTTTATTTTTTCATTTATTTTGTAATTAGTTGCATAAGTTGATTTTACATTTACTATATATATTTTGTATAAAAAAATGCGAATTATTATGTTCTTTTCTTTTTCATTTTCATTTATCAAATTTATAAATAAATAAAAGGATTATTGTAGTAAATTTTTGTGTTTTTTTTATATATTTTTTTTTGTTCTAGGACATACGATATATATTTGCATAATTCATGTTCGTACACCACCTTGATTTTGATTGAGTTTTTCGAAATTATAACATTTGCTGTGTCATGAAAAAAACCTTGTGGTGGAGACCCCCGTGGTAAAAGGTGTAACGTAAGCCAAGGCTCAAAGATCAATAATATCTTATAATTAGGGTTTGATTTGTGCCACTGAATATTATAAACTATCTTTTAAATTGACATTACTACAATAAACAAAAATTATTTATTTGAGTATACCATTTGCAATCGTTTAACCTCGGTATCTTGGCTTCTTATGGCTGCTGACTGGACATGCTGACTTATTTTTTGACAAACTTCTTACATTGACTTAGTTTTTGCGACATAATCTTCTTCTTCTTTTGGTGAGGTGTTGTGTCCAAAAGTACCGCGGCTACTGCTTGGCCTATTGTACTACATCTCTATACCTCATATGTATGGGTCCAACTTACGCATTTTGCGCATGCAAGTTTACATTACTGAAAGCACCCAACGCCTGTAGGTGGGGTCCTCCGTCTTTCCTATTCCAGTGGTAATGCAAGGCGCAGTGTTCAGTCGGTAATCATGCCAACAAGTGTTCTAACATCCTTTATACTGCCCCCCAACTGGCCGCGTTAAGAGACACGGCATGGAAGGAACCGCTTAGAATTGGCCAATCCAGACACGGACCTCCAGCGTTTGATGTGTTTCACCAACTAGTGGTGACCCAATAGCCGGTTCCGGATTGATGAATACTAGGCAGGGCATCATACTTTTAATTGGTCCAAGCATGGTAGGAAAGGTAAAGTCCAATCTTTGAGAGCCTCCATATCAGGGGGCTTATTCTCTATTACAATATTGACCTCAATTTTACTTGAAAATTTAACAATATTGTGGAATTTTTACTCGAAAGCTGTCTTATTATCGGATCGGTTTTAACAATATTGTAATAGAGAATAGCGCCCAATACAATATTGTTAAATCCGATTCGAAAACAAAACAGCTTGCGAGTAAAACTTTGTCAAATATTGTTAGATTTTCAAGAAAAACTACCCACTGCCATGCAGCCCTCGACACGATAATATTTATATCTTGGTTTGGAAGGTTTTGAAGGATGTGATTCTTCTCACTTACTGCATTCGTTGTCCTCCTTTCCGCTGGAGCATCCATTCGAATTTAACAGCACCACAACCTAAAGGTCGTAGTAGGAGATGGAGAGTGAGAGCGTGTGATAGGTGGGAAGCGTCATATGCGAGGATCAGGTTGCACATCACTCCTACTACGACGCCTTGCGAAAATGATAGTAACTTGGCGGGTTTTTTTTGCTTTATTTAATGTAAAAACTAAAAATAAATAAAAATTTAAACCGTGACAAGACTTTCACGCCCGATTTCTCGCAGTGGCATGGTTCATTTTAATGGTTAATTCAATTCCATTGGAGCTACCAGAAAACAAGTGAAATATTTTGTTAATTATACTGTTTTTTGTTTCATTAATTTATTCTTTACAGATTTATATTATATTTCCGACTAAATAAAAGTACATTCAAGCATATTTTAGTACACGTTTTTTGCGTTCACGTCACCAATATAGTGTTTTTTTACACTAAATAACACCGATAAAAAGATATTTTAATTTAATAAATTATATTTACATCTGTGGTGAGTCTTAAAATACATAAGCTAGAAATATTTCCCTATATTTTCAACCTATCGACATGGCAAGTAGTGTCGATGAAAAAAGCACAAAAATCATCCACGCATCGGTGGCCGATCGTAGTCGGTAATACCAATTTATGTGCGTAATGAGATCTCAGATATTGGCGCGTTGGCAGCTCTTTCGATCTTCTTCCTACTATCTTTCCGACTACAGCTTGCTGCTCGACATTGTACTGAATGATAAATACAGTCGACTGTAGTTACTTATGCTCCTTTAATCCCTCATGAGACATAGGTCGACTGTACAACGAAGCTAATCTTTGAACTCTAGTCTCACATAACAAAAAAGCTATTACTGGTTGTCGTGCATGTGAACTGTACCCGCTTATCTCAACCATATTTAAAGGGAATTGAGGTTTAACCTGATATTCATATTTCATAGGAAAAAACTAGTCATTTAGTTCAATTATTCAACTAGAAAATATATCTAATAAATAAAAGTTGGTCGAATCTTAAAGGAAATTTCACTTCCAAGTAAAATTATGAATTCACATAACTTGCCTATTATCATCGTGTCATCATTAATAGTAACTTTGATAGCCAACAGTAACGATACGTAAGTAACTTTCGTACAGAAAGAGCATCTTTCAGTGAAAATCAGTCTGTACTGCTTTTAGATAGATCTCCCATGTCCAACTTTCTATTCTTCACCGTTAAAGATAACTTTAAAGTTGGGGTCAGAAGGATAGAGATTACTCTTCTATTCTATTGTTGAAAAAGCAGAAATTCTGGTTATATTTGATTGAATTGAATACAAGATACTTTATTAAATGAAAGTGTTCTTAAGAAATTCGTTGGAACAAAAAATATATCCATTTTTGAAAATTTAATTACATATCTTTTTATCTTGTAGGTGTATGGACGGCCTATGTATGTGTATGTAGCTTATCTTATTGTAAAGAAGGATATCCTCATATAACACGATAGATAGGTTCCTGATGGTGTTGCGTGAATCCGTGTTATACGAAAACCAGAGCAAATTACAACCTTAATAACATACTATCCCTATTATCGACTTGATCTACAGCCTCTGATGGCATTTCTGCTAACAAATTTAGAATGTATCGATCAACTTAGAAATTATAAGTGCAAAAATAGTCATTGTCCGTTCTTGTTTCTGCGGTGAACCAAAGCTTTTTTCAACATGTTACATGTTAACGTATACAATTTTTATTTGTATCAATTTTTTGGAATTTGATTTCGTTGACAATGCCTAATTGAAATTGTCTGTTTACTATCATGAACATATCTACGACAGTATATTTTTAAATTTTTAGACACACTGTGTAAGTTCATATAGCGGAAAGGGCAACTTGAAAATAGTAATAATTTAAACACAAGTCTTAACCATATTGAAGAATGTTTCTATTCAACAAACTCACTTACTAACGGAGCGAAAATTTCAGGTTTGTTATCCTGAACTAGATTTATCCACTAAAATTCAATAAACCTGCATTAATGCTGCAAACATACAAACATCCATGAAAAATGTATCCTTTATAAAAGTATTTTTTTTAAAAATAATTTCTCATTCCCACAAAGTACAAATTTTTGTCACATTCATTTCAAAGCATAATTTCGTAACTAAATGAAAGTATGTAGGTATATAAAATACAATAAGCATCAAATATAAATATAAACTATAAAAATAATAATATTGAAAAATATTTAAAAAAAAAAGTCATTTATAAAATATTTTTTACAAAGACGACAAAAAATGAACAAGCAAAACAAAAAAAAATTTAAACATTAGAAATATTTAAACGCAAGAAAAAGCATTTTTAATAAAAAAAAACAAAAAACAGAACTATAAATAAAATATAAAAGTTCAATAATTATAGTTTTTATTTTTAAAAACTTAATTTTTGTCTAGATTTTCACAAGAACAACAAAAAAAAACAATTATGTAAAATTTAAACTATGCTACGTATAAATACATTAATATATATAAAATAGGTACAGAGGTTTTTTCATAAAAATTACAAAAAGTACATTATATATATTACTTACAATACCTTTTTTTGGAAAACAAAATGATAAATGACATATAAATAAGAATTTATTTAATAAAGGAAAATAAAAAGCAAAGTAAAAAAAAAAACTTTCATATTTTGTAGTATTTTTGTAAAGTGTACAATTATTAATAAAAAAACATAATTAAAACTAGTGAAAAATTTAATAAAACCAAAAAACCCGTTAATTATTCATGCATTGAGAAAATAAAAATTGTAATTGTAATTATTTTTATTGTAAATTGTAATTTAGTTCATTTAACTTATTATATTCGATTTGTAAAAGAAGCAAAGAACTACTTTTTTTGTTATTTTTTGTTTTGCAATATTATTCATATTAATAAATAAACTCGATTATATTTTATAGATTTTTTTAATAAGATGGTAAGAAGTTTGTGGCTTATTCTGAGAGTTCGGTTTATTTAATGATGCGTCAATATACAGAAAGAAAGCGTATAACTAAAGCTTTACTAATTAGTAAAATGACTAAAAACCCTAATCAAAATGTTACATAGTACGACCCAAAGAAGTGGTATATCTGTTAGAAACGAATGAGCCTACAGGAAGATGCTACTCTAATTCTATTAGCCCTTGATCCTTAAACCTGTTTTTTTTGTGCGGAACACTTAGATTACATCATAAGCTTTATAGAAGAGCGGTCAACCTTTTTAAAATCACGAGCGCAATGATAAAAATATTTTTCTCCCAAAAAATTACACTGGGCTGCATTAAAAAATGTCTTGATGAAACCTTTCACCATGTTCATCTGATACTCCACCAAGATTTTCAGAAAACAAATCTAAGTGCAGGTCCAAAAAGTGAATTTTAAAGATTTTTTCATTTTTCACTAAAGGCCCCTCAGATACATTTTTGACTCCAGGGGTTGAAAACTCGCTCTTCTGGGCCAGTTTTATTATTATGTAGTGTTTATCTCTTGCGCGACTGTCGCATTCATAAAAAAAATAACAAAACTTGGTATATCCGCAGCATTCTAGAAACATAAATCTCGAATAAGATCAATTAAATCCAGATTGTCTAAGAATATGAGGTTGTTTTCATGGGCTTTAAGGAGTCCTTACAAAGCAGTTGCTCGAATGACTCGGTTGAAAAAGAACGTTTTCATTATCCACATTTTCTTTACTGTTGAGGCCCTGGAGATAAAGCATCATTTCTTCGAGGAACATATAGATTCAGCACGTTAGAACCTTTATATTCATGATAATTTTATTTGAGCGAGAATTTCTTTGCAGACCAGTGTTATTAGACAACCAAAGAAACAGAATTTTGCTGCAACAAGCGTGGGTTGAGCAACCTTGGTCCGAAGTGTTAGATTAGATTAGAATTGGGGGGCGATAAGCCCAATGAATCCCGCGAACACTACAAGCTATTAGGTTTATTATGTAACCCCGTCTACTGCTATTCCTATTCCTAGGTTAGTTTAAGGCTTTCGAATTCTCCTATACTGAGGCTGAAATTGAATTTCCATATGGATTTTGATGTAAGAAAGGTGAATAAGGTGTATAAATCTACTCCTTGAAGTCGTTTAGCAGGTCCATATTGGTGCTCCGAAGTATCAGGAGCTTTTGAACAGACCTTTGCATTGAGATCATTGATTTCAATAAATCTTTTCGTCTGGCGTAGTTCCTGTAGGCCAATCCGATATTAAGGAAACTAGTTCCTTCTCGCAGTTGTGAAGAAGTGATCTCACGTGGCACATTGATGATCCAAAAGTCGATTCTACTTCATTAAATATTGAGCCCACATCATGGTTGTCTATGCAGTCCACTATATTTCGTTGTCTTGATCTCCAGTATCCACTTTATAATAGTAGAATTAATCCTAGCGAGAACATGAGCTGGGGCCGTATTTGGTTTCTCGAGTCGATCAATCGACTCGACAAAAAAGCTTGTCGATTTTCTCTAAGTTTTATATTTGGCATTACGACCGAATTGACAGATACGCGTGGCCATAGAAAACAATCAAATTGAGCGATATTACTTCAAGTGCTGCAAAACACTTAATTTAGTTCTATGAGAAACTGGTAAAAGTTTATTGTATGCATAAATTGAGCCTTTTAATAAACGTCAAACGTCTTTATCGAGACGAGAAGGTTGTCGATATCGTGTCGCTAAATGCCAATTTTTATTTATCGACAGGAGTCGATATCGACTCGAGAAACCAAATACGGCCCCTGGTCTTAAACCATCTAATTTCGTTTAGAATGGCCTGACTTTCTGAATGGATAATTATGGCAGAGCCTTTTATGCTTCTGAAAATAAGACTTTGGCACATTTTTATACAGCCAATACCTGAGTTTGGAAAGTTGTTGATGAATGACCTAATCCCTAAAAGTAGGGCATTTGGGCCGTAAGCGAAGGTTGCTCTCCTTCACTGCCGATGAGAGTTCTAAGTGGGCTTGTTATTTGGAATTGCACCCAGATATTTTGCTTCATTTGAGAATTTTAATGTGGCGCCATTTATGTTTGGAACTCAGTTTCCATTTCCTCGTAAATAGGTCAAGTTTTGTCGAGGTTAATGCTTAGTTCCTTACTGATACACCAGTTGTGACTCAAATTGTGGGCAGTTTGCTTTGTCTTGATCATGCTTGGCCTGAATCTTTATCATGATGTCATTAGCGTAGTCTTGATCGTTAAACCTCGACAAGGTTAATATCTCTAACTAGAGCCTAAGTTAGCAGTTATTTCTCTCCACTTTGGCATGGATCTGATCCATACCGTGGTGCATATCCATCAATAAGAGTTGTTATCAAAAGCATATCGATATCAAAGCAGTTACCTTTGCGTCGAGGCTCTTTTGAATATCCTGATAAGTGTGTATCTGCCAGCCAGCGCTCCAATTGGAAATTCGCTCGTCGATTTTAGGAGGAAAGAAGTTAGGCTGGTTGGCCTAAGGTGATTTAGGCTGGATACTAACTAGACTTGGAATGAAAACTATCGTGACTTCCCTACTCATCATACAGGTCAATGTCGTCAAATTTAATACGATCTTTATAGATTTCAGCAATATTGGGGCGAATAAATGAAGCAAATTTTCTAACCTCTCGCGTTCCTTTGTTTCAAAATTAACCATTGTTGAAAATCCTGTTTGGCAGAACTACGACATGGAAAATAACAACAATCTATTTAGTACTTCTTTGTTAGGCTTGGGTAATCATCTTTAATAGAGATCGAGAATTTTCAGACGTATTTTCACTGAACTTCAATGTTAATCCACGATCTGAAGAGAGCGACAACCCCTATCCTTCTATACTTTTTTCAGAGTGAAGGTGAAGAATTTTAAAAAGACAAATGACTTTACGTCTTTCCTCCAAACAATAGAGTATTTCTCAGCAGGCAGGTATGGCTTTTATTTTAATGCTACCAACTCGTTAATTTTATGCCATTCGAATCGTTTCTTTGGGTAGGAAAGCTGTGTTTCTTCGTGGTCAGACATTCCTGAGGGGTGAGCTATTTGTTGCAAGTGGCGCCATTAAAGGAGGGATACCCAGATAAACCTAGTACGTTCTTACTTTTTTCTCTATAACTGGTTATCTCTATTGTTAGGAGTGTTTTCATGCAAGGTATAGCAAACAACGTACTGCTTGTAAACGTGCTCCCGACCTCGGCTGTCATTTAAATCTTCCAGGATTATTTTTTACCATACCTATGGCAGGCATAATAAATTCCCTTCCGGTTACTTCTAAAGGCCCGTCCTCACTACGCGGACTTAGAATCCACGCGCTTTTGGTCGTACGGCCAGCCAAAAGCGCGCGTGATCTTTTAATTTTCTGAGTCATGAGTGAGAAAAAATCAATTCTCATTTGAAAAGCTCATAGTGTGTGGACGCACAATGTACCTTTTTAACCACAGCCTTTTGTCCGCGTTGTTTGGCCGCACGGCCTTTACCATGGACAAAGTCGTAAAAAAGTCGTAAAAAAGTCATAAAACTCTATATGAAAAAAAAAGGCAAAAGCGCGTACGACCCAAGACCGCGTAGTGTGGCCACACCATAAGAATTCTTTTTGGTCGTCCAGGAAGTTGTTTACGAGACTTACGTACGTTCAAGGTTGCATATTGTTTCATTTATCGCTTTAAAATCGATAACCGTAGGTTTCATCCTTTTGCTGACCATTAAAGCTATTCCGGCCACATGATGTCTGACATGGCAACTGTAGTTTTCATCATAGTCTAGTTTTTGCAAGACATTATCTCTTGGTTAGCTACATGTCAGCATTATGTTTAGACCGAGTATAGCTAACTCTCTGTACACAGTGTACACTTTCCATGACTAATTTCTTGAATTGTTTAGCCTCTGTAGTCTTTTATTCTAAAAATATCCGAGACATGTTACTCCATGATACTTGTTTTACGGATGAGCCTTACCTTAGTTGAAACGCACTAGCCCGATCATATTAGGCTCCCCTTTCTTTTTGGTCAGTTTCCTCTGGCTACCACCTCTAGCGGATAATTGCAATTCCATAAGTCCGGGCTCGTGCACATTTTCATAAGCTTCGTATTAGTCCATCTATTCCACCCATAGCTGACAACCAAATATAGAAGCATAATATTTAAAATCCAAACATCCTCTTCATACCAATTTTTCACTATTGCGGCCCCACATACACAATCACTTCAAAAGTCTTTTTATAATTTTAAAATTTCACTTCTGTTATTAAATTTCTAAAAAAACGTTCTTTGTATTCTACTTAAAAAAGATATATAATAAAAAAAACCAGATTGTAATTATATATAACTATAAATATTATATTAAATGTTTGAAAGTCGATTAAAAAAATATTATATGCATATAATAAAAAAAAATAAACATATATTAACCTTGTATAAATGTTTAAAAAAAACAAAAAAAAAACTTTGAAGAAAAAACAGAATTTTTAATACTTTTTAAAAAAAACTAAATAAAACCCAAATAAAAAAACACACATTGTACACAAACCAAGCTAAATAAAAAAAAATACGCAACATTTGGTAAAAAAGAAACTTTCATAAAAAATACAAAAAAATAAAAATAAGATGTTTTTATTTGTAGAATAAAATTTAACAAAAAAAAGTAAAAATTGTATGTTTTATATTTAGAACATTTTAAAATATTTTTGGAATATTTCTAGAGCTTTGAATGAAATAATAAAAAAAAATACTGAGAAAAAAAAACAAAAATTTTTATGTTCAACTTTCGAAAACAAAATTAATACCAAAATCTTCGTTTATGGAAAATCTAAGTTTTTTTTTTAATTTCAATAACACATTTGTATATGGAAGAGAAAAAATATTTTTTTAGGTGAACACTTTTATGTCTCTGTATTATTCAATTACTGAATACAAATTTCGTTTCTGTAAATGTATTGTTTGTAAAAAAATTGTATTTCTGGCAAAAAATGAAAAATGTTGACCTAAAGAGGTTTGTGTCTTATAAACTACGTAAGCTCTTTTAGAACTTAAATATAAATATATGAAAATTATTAGAAAAGTCACGGTGTTTTATTGAATTTACTTTTAAATCTGCTGCAATATCTAGTAGTAAAATTGGATCGAAAGAAGGAATAGAGACTAGGATAGGTTTTTAGGAGGATGCTGGAGAGGAGACGATATGAAATCCTGGATGTTGTATTAGTTCACACCAAGGAGAAGAAATTTGCACGAAGACTACAAATGTAACAAAAATCAAAACAAAAAAAAATTGTGTTGGGGCTTCAATTACGCAAAGTCGATATCGACAGTGCACACTTAAAGCCTCAAATAACGTTGTGTTTAACAAAGACAAAAGATATGTAGTCCATCCTTTTCATTTTGCTTAATTTGGTTATGAAACTAATAAAGCTTGGAGCTATGCCTTAGCTACTCTTCCCAATCCTACAGGCTTTTAAACAGCGGGCACCTAGATTCTCGAGTTGATTATTTACAGCGATTGTAGCCTAATTTTATCCTTGCATCAATATCTCCCCATCGAGCAGGGTTAAAATTTAACTACACCATGGTTAACCACGGGAGTTTTTGAACGCCAAAAAGTTATGCTCATGGTTATTTTGTAGTTAACCACGGAGTTTTTGAACGACAAAAGTTTACCATAGTTAACCAGTAAGGTTTTTGAACGCGCTCCCGGTGTTACGGGAAGCAAAGAAGTGGATGAACTGTTTCGAATTCAAATGTTTATGAACGATTAGAAACGAACACTTTCACCATACCATACAATGAACATATTGCGTCTACAGAATTTGAGTTCCTTTTGCGTTGTTAGGTGAGAGTGCCTTTTAATTACAGATTGTCAAGAGTTGAATGTGATTTTGAAATCTTAACAGCAAAGTGAAGGTGTTTAAAAACTGAATTGGAAATGGATCCAGAAAAAATAGGCATTAAATGCGTACATAATCATCAACAAGAAAGATGTTACTTCACTTGAAATCCCGATGGAATCTCTGCAGTGTGCAATGTGTCAGTTTCAAGATGATATAAACATTACAATAGAAACGCAAGTGAAAGCAAAGAAGCTTTTAGAAATGTTTTACGTTCAATTTCAATACAATATTTTATAATCAAAAACGGAAAATAAATATAAGCTTTCAATTCGTTGTCCATGACAGAAAAAGCGGAATCGAGTCTATCTATCTATAGACGGGGCTCACGAAGAGAGGACAATTGGGCTCTACGTCAAAACGAATAACAAAAATCAACAGCGTTTGAACGGTTGATAGATTTTGACGTGTTCATGCGTGATCTCAAGAAACGGTCGCTGCCAAGGTAAACACCTAATAGCAGGGTTGGCGCACGCGTGTAGCATTTATGTACTTTAATTGCTCTGACGAATTCGTCAGCACTCGCCTAACACGCCTAACCTTAGCCTAACACCGGCTCCACCCGTTGGTCCCAACGCGGGTACCAGAGAATGTTGTGCTGATTCCGACACGCGACGGCCAATCGCCAATGCTCACGCCGATGCAAATTTCTCGATCCACACGTTCGACAAGTATCATTGGGGCCAACCTTGGTGCCAACGTGTGGAGCCGGCCTAAAGTTTAAAGCCCAATGTGCGCTTGACTTGTAGTGCAATTCAAACGGTAGTCCACTAGTCCGGTACCCACTCCACATAGCATCACCTTACGTTGGTGATGACCTGCTTTAGCCTGGGCTGCGTTATGCGCTTAACATTTTTGTCATGGTCAGTCTCAATTCAGTCAAAAACAGGTTCATTCCTGAAACTTGACAGCAAGGATGAGCATACATTCACTTTCTACGCGCGGTTGAGGAGTATGTGTGAACGAGCTCATATAAAATGTATGATATGTTTTTGAGCCCCCGACGGAACACGTACCTGTGACGTCCCGGGCACGGCCCTGATATGTGTAGATACTCCTTTATACTCCCAAAGTTATTCAAGGGCCCATTGACCGAGCTTTCTAAATTTTCCGAAGGCATGAAGATGTCGATGAAAGGTTGAATGGCCATATCTAAGCGTCTCCGTAATTTGTCAATGGTTACGATGGGGTTTTGTTCCACCAAAGTTTGCAGGACCTCCTCGTCAAGCTCAACGCTTGTTACAGGGCGATGCTTATTTTGTAAGATGTAGTCTCGGGCTTGGAAGTCCGGAAGGCTTATTTTCACTTCTCCGTACACTGTATCAACATTTCGGTTACATTGTTGCCTTTATTGAACTAAGTAAACAATGCTGAATACACTTATTTATCAGTTTTATAACAAGTTATAGTTGTTTAACCCCTTCCCCGCCGACCATCAGTTCATGCATTTAAAAAAAAAATTATTTATGGACTGACCTAATAAAAAATATAATTATCATTTATATTTTTAGTAACCAAGCTAAATTTTTATTTGACTGTACACAAATAAATTAGAAAAGATTGAATTACCTACACTATTTGGCAGCACCATTTCACTTATAATTTAAATGGGGGAATCCCCATTTCAATTATGTCAAAAAATAAGGGAGATCCCGACTTAATTTTTATATTCGATTGTTGTTTCCAATTTCTACTACGGTTCAAGCAGTGATTAGTGTAAAAAATAATTTAAATAATTAGTTTTGTGAAATCTTTTCCATTTACCAAAAAAATGTAGAAGAAATAGTTTAATATTTTTTTTTTTTCAAATTTATATCTTCCTCGAAGAATGGACAGAATCTTGAAAATCCAAAAAGGTATGGTCAGAAATAAATAATAAACGTGCTCCGATATTTATAAATATGAAATATCGAAAATTCGTGTCTTCCTTTTTCTAATACCGTAAGCCGAATTTGGTAATAAAACGTATTTCTTGCAAAAATTCTAAAACAATCAAATTTTAATTAAACGTTTGAAAAAATAACGAGAAAAGAAAGGGTGAAAATAGCCCTGTATGTTTACTCCACACGGGATCCCGAGATTTGAGACGTTTTGAAGTATTTGCATGAGAGGGAGTGAGAGAGAAATAGCAAAATTTGTGCCCGCGGGATCCCGTGTGGCGTAAACATACAGAGCTAATGATTCAGCAAACAGCAACCAAGAAACGCTAATGGCCGTTTTTGGAACAAAAGCTTGACGTAATTTAACTTTATGAAGAAGTATGCTACAATAGTAACAGAAACTGAATGGGCGAGTCGTCAGTTCAAAAACTTGTATTAGAAAATAAAGGTCTATATAAACCACAAGATTCGGCTACGGCGCGTTGTTAATCAAAAGAAGTACTCGAATGCGAGGACGAGAAAAACGAGTTTCAATTAATCTAATGGAAATTCAAGCCAAAGCGCTTTGTTTTTACGAAGACTTACTTGATCGGTATTAAATGATGTAAAAAGTGAAGCTACGAGAGCTGGTGAAATGTTTACGACAAGACATCATGCGTATTTCTGGTAAATCTAGCAGTGCAGATAGATACTGCAGTAAGATATCCAAAGAATTATTTGAAATAATAGAACAAAGTGTCTATAAAGATTACCAAATATTTGACGTTGATGAAATTTATTTATTATGGAGTTGCCTTGTCGCACTTAAATAATACTCAATGAAAATGACTTCTCCCGGGGTACAAAATCTCAAGAGATCTTTTCACACCATAGAAAATAGTGCGCCTACTTTGACAGCATCCTAAAAGAGCTAGAGCACCAGACTTATTATGGAAAAAGTAGGCTAATCATAGTATGAAGTGATACCACATATGTATGAGAGACGTATGCAGTATATCACACCACGGTTTATTTAATTGAAATAAAATGACCAATAAGAGCTGGGGCACTAATTTAACTTCGTCGATCTGCATTCTGACAACGTCATTGTATGCATTATTGGTACTAGATTAATACGGACGGATAATGGATAATGGAAGACTTATTGAAATATGTAGAAGAGAAAGGAGCCTATGAAGAACGGCAGAAGAACTTAGGCAACAATGGCTATGGTGAGGGACCTAAAAAAACAGATCAACTTCATATCCCGTCAGTTTATCTCCCAATGCAAATATGCATTTTTAAATAAAACCATTTGAATTTAACATGGCTGTATGCACCCGTGGTAAAAACCTCCAAACCCTGTAAAAATGAAATGAAGCAATAAAGTTTTTTTGAAACAACTTTTATAAAAATAAACTTTAAAAAAGTACTTGCAGTCAGTTTGATGCATAAATTTGTAATAGTTGAATGAAGCAATAAATACCTTCCTGAAGCCACTTAACTATAGCACAAAATTTGAGGCGAATATAGACTAATTAAAAGATAAAATATCCTTATTTTAGCTGTAATACTTACATTGCTAGTGTCTGTATGAGGAATATTAAAAAACTGCAGATTAATATAAAAAAACGCCAAGAAAGAGCCTCAAGTAAAATTAACTATTCATCATTATGAAGGAAATATTGTTAATCTACATTCAAACGCAAAGAAACATTTAGGATCGAAATAGGCATATATTTGTATTACATGAAATCATGGTAAAAAAATATGCTCAATTAAAATAATCCAAATTTTATAGTAAGTAAAAAATTACTCACTGAGCCCTAATGATTTTACTAGTAATTGCAAAATCAACATCTAAAATACCACGCCATAAATTATTTTCAATTCGCTAAAACTAGCTTCCGTAACGGATTTCATTTCCAGCATACAAAATTCAAAGAAATTCATAATACCGTTGCAAATTTTTGTAAATAGAAGCGGTAAAAGTACAATAGCAGGTACCTGAGGATGAAGCAAAATAAAAGGCTTATTTCGTCCTTTAAATAAAACTCCTGCTTACACATATGGAAATTTTTCATTTTTTCGGCGTCTGTTTGTTTTAAGAAGAAATATTTCTTCTTTCTTTACATTGAATACAACATAAAAAGAAACAACCTTTACCTAAGCAAGTGTTATTTCGTTACAGAAAATACGATTTAAAAAAGAGCACATAAGGGCATCGCAGCCTCTTTTTATGGTTTTATGACCTAGTTTTTAAATAATCACGTAAAACCCCATGTGAAGGTTTCAAAAACAAAAGGAAAGGATTATATGTATATAAAGGCTAGAACAAAAATGCTAGAACGAAAGTAAAAGCTTGTATATGGGATAAACAACCCCAAAAACCTGTTTTTAGCCACACCCACCAAAAATCTGCATCCGTTTTTTGTCCCTTATTTTTATGACTTTCGCTTTTCTTTCGTCTTGAAAATCTTTTCTTGATGGCGAAAAAATAAGAATCTAGAAATTTACGTCTGGTTTAGTTTCATAACTAAAATTGCCTAGGACAGTTGTTTCAGTTGTTTTAAAAGTGTGACCGATTTCCTAAAAAAGAAAATAGTGACTTCGAGACTTTTATATTCAAATCTATGTAATTCAAGTGACAGTTACCTTAACTGAGAAGAGGTTTGTAGTCTTTTTTTATATACTGCAATATTTTGTATAACATAAGATTTTTTCCAGTTAGAGAGACCATCGAATATCGACTGGAGACAAATTAACTAGAAACTAACCAGCTTCGTTATTGAATTTCTTTAATAAAATCGTTTACGTGTCTTATTAGTTATCTTCAACATTAAAAACATTCGTTCAACCAAAAAAATATATATACCAACCATGTGCCAACCAATAAAAAGAGGCTTCAACTACAACATACAACTTAGCGAACTACGAGGACATTTTTTCGAATATGCTCTAGACCAAAGTGGATCTAAGTTTATACAAAATCAACTGAAAAGAGCTACAGAAATGGAAAAGCAGATGGTCTTTGATGAGATCTATCCTGTTGCCTTTGAACTAATGACTGATACATTTGGTAACTACCTTATGCAAAAGTTTTTCGATTTGGGAACGCATGAGCAGAAGATAATGTTACTGAATCAAGTGAAAAGAAACTTTTTGGCTTTAGTACTGCACCCTTTTGGATGTCGTATAGTCCAAAAGGCATTGGACTGCAATTTACCAGAGCGGCAACAACTTCTTCTTGAACTACATGGAAACGTTATAAGCTGCACCAAGGACTCGAACGGAAATCATGTCGTTCAAAAATGTGTTGAATCCTTCAATCCAATCGAATTGCAGTTTATTATTGATTCATTTAGCGGAGAAGTGTATTCACTAAGCACTCATATGTATGGATGTCGTGTAATTCAACGCCTTCTAGAACACTGCAATCCAGCACAATTATCACCAATTATTTATGAACTTTACCTGCATGCTGAGGAGCTTGTTTTCGATAAATGTGGAAACTACGTCATTCAACATGTCTTAGGTAATTTCTGTGTACATTTTATGAGCAATTACAATATTATTAATTTGTTTTATATATTTCAGAGCACCTTAGAACAGCAGATAAATCAATTTTCATTGCCAAAATACGCGGAAAAGTTTTGGTCTTATCACAGCATAAGTACGCATCAAATATTGTTGAGAAATCTGTCGTACATGGAACACGTGCAGAAAGAATGGCGCTAATTCAAGAAGTTTGCTCATTTAATGATTTGTAAGTATAATATTATATATCTTTTTAATTTCATCTTTCATAGAATGTAACTATTTTTATTTAGCGCTTTACACATAATGCTAAAGGATCAGTACGCAAATTATGTTATTCAAAAAATGATTGATGTAGCAGAGCCCGCACAACTGAAAATTTTAACAAGTAAAATACGTCCGCATATGGCAGCTTTACGAAAATACACCTATGGAAAGCACATTATTTCGAAATTGGAAAAGTTTGATATGAAAACTTCAATTCGGGCTGATTGCAGGATGTAACGATTCTTATACTATAGCTATAAATCAATTATAACCAACAAGCTATGGTAAACAAGTAGTTGATGGACAAGGAAGACATTGTTAATCTAGTTTTCGCATGTTTCTTTTTAAATAATTTATTCGTTTTTATATCTGATATTTATTTCATTTTACTTTACAATTATATTTATAGAGATTATTTTTAGAAAATGAAAAATTTAATATATTTTTTACCAAACTTGTATATGTAGTAAGCATCTAACATTCGTTTTGTTGCAATGCATTCATTATAAGACAAATGGATAAAAATATTTATATGATGCTCTTAAACAAATTATTAATAATTACAATTTCGAGGAAGTTTTTTTATCAAGATTCTGATTTTGTTTAATGTTTTTGCTTTAAACATAGAAAAAAAGCATTTGTCTTTTTAAAAATTAAATAATTATTGAAGGAATAAAAAATCTGATGAGTAAGAATTGTTAAAAAATATGAAGTCAATAGCAAACTACAAATTTGTCTTAACAAAATTTATTTACTACTTTTCAAATTATGTTTTAAATGTCCTTTATAAAATTTGTCTATGCATTTAATTAAGCTTAAAAATATAATATTGAATTTATTTAATTTGAATTACAAATACTTTCTCTTCTTTTTTATTAAACTAAGTTGAATTTACTAGAATAAGAAAAATTAAATATGGAATTAAATTATGGAATAAAAAGTTTTAAATTTGTCAATGAAGTCAATACTCTAATGAGCTTTATTTAAATGATTCTTTCAGTTTGTATGGTTAACGTCAAGAATTTCACGATTTGATGAACCGTATAGAAAAAAAATCTTTTCAATTCACTTTATATTTTTACATTAAATCTTTACTAAAATGGAATGAACAGTTGTGAATTTTGTTATTTCTGCCATTTTCCAATCAATCCATTTAACATGGGTCAATCATTATTGATATGTACGTAAACATTTGAAAATCAAGGGTAACGTCGATATTATGAGGTTTTTACATATCGACTGAAATCAATTTCGAATAGAGAAATCAAATACCCCCCCAGGTTCCTCTTCGCTCATACGAGCTAGTGGTCGATTGAAGTCGCACCGAGCGGAATTGTTGGTTGTGATTATCGTCCCAATGTAGGTAAAGGATTGCACAAAATCAAAAGCATGCTTTACTACGTGTATTGTCCGCAGGCGAAACCTTGATATACTTCGTTTTGTTTTCATTAATGTCCAGTGGCCCCTAGTCCGAAATTCGATTCGTCAATCGATCGAGAATCGAAAGTTGATTCGATTGTGAAAAATATGGTAGTCCGTAACGTGGTTGAATGAAACAAAAAGTACTGTCATTGTAGCTGAGACAACTTCTAAGCTAGGTACTTCAAATATTATATTAGTCTAGATCAATACTAATTCGAGGTTTAACATCTTCGTTCGATTACTCTGCCAATAGTGGGCGAAGTAAAGAACCATATAGGGCAACCGTAAGTTGTTATAGGTTTAATCAGTTGTTTATAAGTAAGTACTTTAGAGTTAAGGCCGATTCACAATGAACGCTTCAAGCCTCAAGCTTCAAGCTTCAAAAATTTAGGATTATAGGATTTATGTACAATGATTCACATTCAAAGCTTCAAGCTGCAAGCTTCAAATGAACTTGAAACTATAGAAAAAAAATTTGAAGCTTGAAGCTTGAAGCGTTCATTGTGAATCGGCCCTTAGTTTGTAAAAACTTGTTTCTCAGCAGAGATATAAGTGCTTTAGAGGCCTTGTGGGTTAGGTTTGAAAAGATAATTTAAGTGTAAGATTATTTAAGTAAAAGATTATTAGTCTCATTTTTGAGCGGAATAGAGTCTCATTTAAGGTCAGTTTAATTAATTTTTTTTTGAAATGTTTGCTATCCCTTTACCAGATGCAATCCTTAAGAAAATCATTTCAGATGTATTGGGGTTTATTTTCATTCCCAAGGTCTTGTAATAGGTATCAATAACGTTTAAATGCTCTTGTACTTTTGCACATGACAAGTCGGGAGTCGGCTCACTAACGTAGATAAGTGTCATCAGGGTCAAGTATTGACTTTGAACTAATTGCATTGTGGGAGGTTTGATGAACATGAGGAAAGTGCGTAAGGAAGAGGTTCGATAGTTTAGGACCTATGGGCGACCTTTACATTTATATCCTCAAAGTCCAGCGCACAGGCTACCGTAGTTCTTTTGTGCCGCAGATTTCTAATGCGTGTATAGAGTACCGTATTGGTTTCTAAACCCAAATTCATAGTCCGGAATGAGATTTATCGACTTAGCCATATAGTCAAGTTCGTAGGAAATTGTTCTCCCAAATAATTTCCCTATGTTTTAGATAACATCTGGATGGGTCTATGATCTTTAATCTCCCTCGAGTTTCCTTTCTTAGGTGTAGGGATAATCTTCGCAATTTTCCACGAATGCGCGAAGTACCCGTTATTGATACAATTATTAAATTAAATAAAATGTAATGTCAATGTTGTTTTAAGAAA
The DNA here is from genome assembly GCA_963855945.1 of Thereva nobilitata. NCBI lineage: Eukaryota > Metazoa > Arthropoda > Insecta > Diptera > Therevidae > Thereva > Thereva nobilitata. The sequence goes on from OY979695.1 coordinate 165,780,996, forward strand.
GTTATTTGTGTTTAAATAAAATAAACACAACACAAGCATTCGACCATCTAAATGCAGTCGTGAGCTGTCATCGATTGCAATAGACTCGGCTCACTACTGCTTGTTCGATTTTATATTCGACTGGCGAGAATTATACGATTGGCTAGGATTTTCGGCCGTCCGCTCATTCTGAAGTAATCTATCAATAGTTGCGATCCACGAAATCACACTACCTTATGATGTTTCTAGCCAGTTTGCAATATAAAATTATTATACCAATATAAAATTTTATGTGTTAGAACTTACCCTTTGAAATCCCACGATCGAACGGGCTCGTCTTGTGCTGCGGAAAAATATTTTAGGATCAAGGAAGCCACTGAAATATGTAGAACTACCGCTACCGCTATTCTACCGCTATTACCACAATGAAATAGCGGTAGAATTTTAATAGAACTGCTACGTTCTTATGGTGGCTCAATCAGTCTATGGTACGGAAAATTGCCTATTATTTACGAATTTGATTTTGCATCTTGTCCAGCCACACTAGGGCGGGTTTTTTAGGCCACAGCACAGATAACCGAGTTGTATTCAAGGGCTTATAGATCATACTGAAGAAATTTACTTCCCCAAAAATCCTAAACCTAAAAATCCGATGGTGATTTTTCAAAACCCATCGCAAATCCACGCTTCAATAGAACGGATTGTATACTCGCGGCATTGTCAGGCAAAGAAAGTTTCAAGACGAGCAGAGAATGTTCGAAAATTGAATTTCCTTTTTGCTATCACATCCCCATTTTGAACCAAATATATTGAATTAAAATGTTAAATCAAAATCGGAAATTGTTTAATAAAAAACAAAAAAAATTAAAAAAGAAAATACCATATTTTATTTATTATATAAAAAGTACTTAAAAATACTTCATCTAATATGCATACTACAATTTCACATTAAAACAAAAGATTATACATTTATCCGCCGATGATCATCTGGTAATTGATCTTTCATAGCAGCAGGTGTTAAGTCAGAAAATATATTTGCTAAACTAACAACACAATAACCAGAGTTTTCGAGCACCTGATCAACACATTCTTTTAAATAGTTATAAGCAATTTCAATTTCCGCTGGTACTGTTACATCTGTAATTAATAAAAAAGGAGTGTTATCTTATCTTATGTATTTTTATTAAAAGGCAAAATGTTGTCTGTAAAAAATGCAGAAAGTAAAAAAGCGGCGGATTTAAAGCATACAAATACACAATAAAATACGCGTTTGATTTTCAATTCTGAAGCAGCTCAGAAATATTTCCTTAAATCTTTCATACTTTCACGGGCTTGGTTGATATATTTATCCACAATTGCTGCCAAGGAAGCAAATCATTGTCAGTTGGGCAACGCAATTATCGACCAATTTTTAATGTTTATTACCGAGTCCATACTTTCTGCACTCTTACCGAAATAACTCAATTATTTTAACTTTATCTTTATATGATATGATAAAAATAGAATATACTTACTTTTTTGATCCTGTTTACTCAAATCAAACATATACTGAAAGTAACAAAGCTGATTATAAAGATCTCTTTCCGTATATTGCCTAATTAGAACTCCTTTTTTACAGCCAAGACAAACTGGTTTATTATTAATTGTTAAATGAGATAAAATCCTTGTGTTTCTATTGCACGACGGATCATCACAGACCAGCCAGTTAGCATAAAAACGTTTTATACAAACTCGCATAGCTAATATTAATTGATTTCTAATCGATATGGCATATTGATAAGGCGCTGATGTACATTCAGTTTTTACACATTTTTGTAAAACTGGAATATGTGTCCTTTCAATCGGTTTAAATGCAGAAGCAACAACATTTTCAGTTTTACATGCTATACAAGTAAACTTGAATTTCTCACAAAATCTGAATTTTTGAAGAGATGATTTTGTTATTGAGATTCCATCACCCTCATCCATACGATCTCGTTGAACTCTGAAATAAATATAAAATAATACAAAACAGATTAAAGTATGTAAAGAAATATGAACGTACTTTTGTGCAGCAACTTTAAATTTGCTTGGATCAAGGCCTAAACTTTCTGCTATTTTACTGCCATCGGTACCTTCGAGAGGTTCGCATAATCTCGACACAACAGGATGGATTTGCTGTGCTAAGTAGTAAGTATTGTCAACTTTTAGATTTTCATTCGTTCTAACTTCTTCTAAGTGATAGGCTCGCTGCATTGGAGCATTTTCAGTTCCATCTTCACATATTATGTAGCTAATCATGTCTCCTTTCTTAAACCGTTTATTCTTAGTTGCATTCATTCTAATAGCAACCTGGACATGCGGTAAGGTTGAAGTAGACACATAGTCTTTTGGTGCTTTAGTTAGCTGTTTCGTTATAAGCAACAGTGGTAATGGAACGGAACCTTCAAGAATATCTTGTTTTACTTTTTCCAAAGTTGCGTGAATTTTCTCAATTTTATCCTCATGTTGTTTTTCTAACAAAATATGATCGAGTACTTTTCTACCAATTAAAACTGATATTTGAGACCAATCTCTTCTGACAATATCTAATCCTTTATGTTCCTGTTTCTCATTTAATTCACCCTTTTTATTTTTTGTTACAATAACAGCGGCGTACTTTTTCTTCTTAAGTAATAAAAGGCATTTAAAAACTCCATCAACATCCAGCTCAATCTGCTTGTAAATTTTATTTACCGTTTGCTTAACACTGTGTCCAATTTTAAAAACTTGATCGTAATCAGTACAGTTGGTATTAATCATTATACTATCTGTATCACCGTAAATTACATCAAGATTTAATTTCTGTACCAAACTTTTTGTGTTCATCAAAATCTCACGACCTTTCAACGTTACTAAAGCGGCAAGATGTTGAGCGAAAAATCGAGATAGTGAAAATCCTAAACAACCATACATTGAATTTGCAGTTAATTTCAAAGCTTGCTGGCGAATATTGTACTGCATTCGTAAGTCTGCCTCTATGTCTGGATTTGCCATAAGTTTCTTAACTTCTCTTCGACTTTCAACAAGACGACGAATCTGCTGCGGCAAAACACCTGGCTTTACACTTGAATCTGGCAAATCAGGCAATTCGTTTTCGTTGTCCGGCTCAGTGATTGTAGTGTAACAAATATTATATTCCTGAATAATGCTTGGATATAAAGAATTGAAATCCATTAGAAGAATGTATTTATCATAAAATCCTTTTATTGGGTCTAGAACTAAACCACCAGAATATGCTGCCTTTTTCTTAGCAGTTGTAGTCTGATTGGCTTGCACACTTGCATCTGGATTGTCCCAATTTGTTTCTTTGGTTTTCTTATCAGGCACTATATAGTCCCATTCATTAAAGGCGTGCAAAAGTAAATATTCATTACGTTCTGATCGTCCACCTTGTAATGTTCTCGATATTAAATTCCCACAAATGTTTGTTATTTGTAAAGCTAATGGTAGAACGTTCAATTCGCACATTAGACGAAGAATATAAGAACAATCTTGCATTGTTAAAGTAATTAATTTCAAAAAAGATTCACCAGTTTCATACATGCTGTAAAGATCTTCATTTGTAACATCAACTCGTTGACCTTCTTTTATCTTTAAAATCTCTGTACACAATGTATCCAGATCAAAACTTCTGGATCTAATCAATTCCTCGGCGGATTTTTTAACATCACAAATTAATCTTCCGATAAAGAAATCCTTAAAACGTTTTCCAGTAATTTGTGACATTCGTAAACGACCAATTCTAGACCATATTGGAATTTTAATAGCAGCAATTCTATCGCAAATAATATCCAACTGGCAATCATACGCGTCATGCGTCACGATAATATCAGGATCAATTCCTTGATATGTAGCTAAAAACCAACTTAGCAGCGCTCTTTCAGTGTCTAACTTTGTAGTTTTTGTTGATTTATATTGAGGTAACTTAAGATTCAAATCAAAAGGCCAATTTTGTACAGAAGGTCTTGTGAATCCACAAAAATGCTTATTAAAGGGTGGATTTGGTGCTGGCTTATCAACAGCGAATTTATTGTTAACAAGACATGATATCATAACAACTTCATTCTTCATCGTTTTAGGATTTAGTGCTGTTCGAACGTTCATTGTTAATAAATTTAGCGGTGGTGGGGAATTACTTTTTTCATCAGCAACACTTATACTTTTTGGTGATGAGCAAGCAACTTCGACTTTACACCAACTTAAAGGTTGCTTGTTGGATTTAAAATCTTTAATGTTTAACCAACATGGACCTTTTATTTTGCAGCTAAGTAGGAAGGTCTCTAAAGCTGTAGTGTTTGTTCCGAATATGTGAGCGATTGAGTTGTACTTTTTTTTGATACTAGGAGGTGGTTTGCTTCCATTATATCGTATCTGAAAAAAAATTGTTATGTTAATTGATTTTCACTTATTGTTAACCAGAAAGAAACTTAATTCGTATACTACAACCACTATTACAAGATAGCAAAACACGAAAATATTTATGGGGTCGACATACACGAGCTTACTTGCCGTAGTTGAGCATTACTTTTTTAGGAGAGGGAAGTTGTAACACTTTTAGCAAAAAAAAGTGTCTATTCTTGGCCCAAGTTAGATTAAGGATTGCACAAAATCAAAAAAATGCTTTACTATGTTGATTGTGGGACCAGCCATCCGTAAACGGACCCAGCCATAGATCTCGGACAGCTGTCTGGACCTCGTCGATCAGCGGAAACGAATGAAATACGTCGATTTCGAGCAATACCGACGATTGAACAAAGAATTTCGCCAGAAAATGAAATCGGAACGAGAAGCGTACTGGAATAACCTTGCGGCCGACATGGAAGAAGCGGCGTCGAGGCACGAGTACCGGACGCTGTATCGGACAATCCGGCGGTTAGGCGGCAAAACAACATCAACACACGACATCAAAAAATCGTATGGGACTTTCGTTACCTCTCCCCATGAGCGCCTGCAGCGGTGGAGAGTTCTTTCATCAGCTGTACAACCACGATCCGCCACAAGGTCCAGCACCCGAACCGCCGACGGATCAGTTTCTCGATACCGAACCGAGAATTATCGAGGTGAAGACGGCAATCAAATCGCTGAAAATGGAAAAGCGCCGGTAATAGATCAAGTAACTGATGAGATTGTTTTTTTATGTGGAAGACTAGAGCTTAGGGAAGGCCCTTTGTACAGTCGATGATCAAAGACGAAGGTGGTATCTTATCACAACAGCTCCACGTCGCCATAGCACACATATGGCATTCGGATCGTGTCCCATCGGCATGGAAGAAAGCGATCGTTGTGCCAATTTTGAAGAAAGGCGACAGTCGGGAATGCAAGAATTATCGCGGTATTGGCCTCCTTTCAATCGTCGGCAAAGTATTTACGAAAATCATACCATCGAGGCTACAGAAACATCAAGAGCAACCGAGCCGGAAACACGGGATTTAGATCACATCGAGGATGCATTGATCAAATATTTGCTCTCCGTCAGCTAATGGAAGAAAGAATTCGTTGCGACAAAAGAACTGTCGTCGTTTTCATCGATTTCAAATCCGCTTTCGATTGCATCGATTGGAACAGCTTGTGGAGAATCTTGAAAACCGGACATGTGCCATTGAAAATCATCGAACTTCTCCAAGCGTCGTACGATGGCTCAGCTAGCGTTCGTATTCGAAGCGACTTATCCGAGGAATTCAGGTGTCCGACAAGGAGACGTCGCTTCGCCACTTCTCTTCAACTTTGTGATCGACGCGATTATGCGTGAAGCATTCGATGGACGACGCAGAGTTCGATACGACGACAACAACTTCGTAACCGACCTGATGTTCGCCGACGATAGCTTCGGATAGCAACAGACATCTTATACGACATTTCCCGCATCGCCCGGTCATACGGGTTAAAAATCAATGCGGAAAAGACCAAAGTGCTCACAACGTACGGACCGAAAGCCAGTGTTCACCTCGATGGAACCCAAATCGAATAGATTCCGATGTTCAAATATTTGGGATCGTCGGGTGAGGAAAAGAAAGTGGCATCGACGGCCGACGTTCACAGCCGCATCGGCCAGGCAACAGCAATATTCGCCTCGATCAAGTGGCGCATATGGAAACGAACAAATATTACCATCAAAACAAAAGTTTACCGAACGTAGATCTTTTCGATTCTTCTTTATGGATCGGAAACGTGGACACTGCTCAAGCCGGACGTCAACAAGCTCGAGGCCTTCCAAATGCCATGCTTGAGACAGATTGTCGGTGTCTTACTCCGCGATTGCCTTCGAAACGAGACAGTAAGGTAAAGATGCGATCAACAAACACTGATCGAAGAAGAAATACAAAAACGTCGACTACGATGGTTTGGACATGTTTACCGAATGGATAACCGCTTGCCACGTAAACTTCTCTGGCGAGATCGTCCAGCTGGACTGGAGAATTGAGCGATCGGCACAGAAGAAAACCTGGCTAAAGAATATCGAGGGCGACTTAAAGAATCAACGATTATCAGTTATCGAGGCTCGAGACGTCGCCAAAAATCGTCAAGAATGGAAACGAATCGGCAATGGAGTTCGAGACACAGCGGTACCGACAGCGGCGTATCCGTTGCGGGGACGTCCCGCTCGGACCGCCAGCTAACGGATCAAAGAGAAAGAAGAATGCTCGATTGTCCCCAGACGGTGCCATGATGTACTTTTTGTTTTCATTAATGTCCAGGATTTTTAACTGGTTCGATAGCAGCATGATATGACACATATACGTAGCTTCAATGGCGACATCTTAATATGATTTACAGAACACCACAGCCAAAAATTCACCTCTTCAGTGAATCTGATTTCGTAATTCTAGCTACTCCCTACGGGAGGTAGAGTTTGGCACCCGTTTATGTTAGCCTTACTTTGTGCTATTGGTGTTAATTTAGTCCTGAATTGAATTTTATTTCGCCATTCAATCAAAATAAAAGAATCATATAGAACTGAACGCCTCCAAAATGAAGAACTACATTATCTCTACAAAAAACTGAGCCATTCTCTCGTCCGTTTCAGTGATGTTGATCTAATATTGTATATCCATCTTTTAGCAGCCAAGGAATAACAAGAATGGATATTAGCACGGATCCATATAGGCTATGAAAGGAGCTGCCTGGTAGGCAGGGAAATATTTCGAACCTATATAAGCCTAGCAATTGTAAATACATTTCCGTCATAACTTGTAAATAAATGTACATATGCAATTAAATCTTTTAATATAAACGTTTATGTTAGTGACCAATCCGACCACTACAGAGAATCTTCGGATAAGCGAAGGCATAATTCCAATCAGTAAACTAGTTGGGATGTGGCTTTTGACCCTTTCGGTCCACAAGATTAACTTCCCAGTATTCGTTCAAACAAAAAAACGACTCGAACGATTTTTATGAAAATCTTTTCAGATCATACTTCCTTTAACACGCTTTGAACGGCATCTTAACGAAGTCGGTATCTTTTTTGGTTCGCGCGAAATCGTGCTGGTACAAAAATCACTTACGTCGTTCAAACAAAAAAACGGTTCGACCGATTTTTATGAAAATCTTTTCAGATCATATGTCCTTTAACATGCTTCGAACGGCATCTTAACGAAGTCGAAATCTTTTTTGGTTCTCGCGAAATCGTGCCGGTACAAAAATCACTTAAGTCGTTAAACAAAAAAACGGCTCGACCGATTTTTATGAAAATCTTTTCAATTCATATGTCCTTTAATACGCTTCAAACGGCACCTTAACGAAGTCGATATCTTTTTTGGTTCGCGGGAAATCGTGCAGGAAAAAATGACCACATACGTACGCACACACACACACACACATATTTCTTCTCAAATTTTTGCTTAAAATGCTATTGGGACCTTGAAACGTGTAAATACATTGAAAATTTCGGATCGATTACAATAACTTCCTACTGGGAAGTTAACAACCATCCCAAGTACATGAGATTATTCTCGAGATTCAAATTCCCCCCTCATTGAAATTAACTCTTTACTTAGGCTGGAGCTTCGCCAAACTGTGCTCCCAAATTCATCAAAGATCGTGCCATTAGCACTACAATAGACCTGGAAAAACTATCGCTTTTTATGTGCAAGACTAACGGTCAGAGATAAAGATCCTTTGTAGCCGGACGGTCGATAGGTGATCGCTGGACTTCAATGTCGGCAACCTGAAATCTACTAAAACGGGACAGAAGAAAAAAATAGAAATGTTAGTACAGAGTAGAACTTTTCCCTGGGAATGAATGCTTCTATTAAATGGTTTAATTAAATAGAAAACCACGATGCAATTTTAAGAACCTGTTCAACAAGATTGCTTGGCTAAAATCGGCGATGAAACGCTGCTTACTTTACACCAGATTAATAATCAAGTGAAAATCACGTAGTAGATTATCTGCGATTAAGACATAGCTCTAGAGATTTTTTCATCCGCAAAGTAACAAATTTCTTTAAAGATTATGGTTTGAATCACGCAGATTTATCTAGGCTGACTTAAACATACTCTCTTATCCTTGTGGAACATTGTTTTTCTCTACTTAATCATTGAATTTGCTGAAACTTAAAATTAACTACACAATTACCTCCGCATAATCACATTCTTGTGGTATATCAACACCTGCAACATGAAAAGCAAATTTCTTCCGCACCACTCTCAATCGAAAGACATCAACCCCAATATCATTTGAAATAACATCGTGGAACTCCTTATGGATATTTTCAAATGTAACCTTTTGATTTGTTGGCTCCTTTGTAATTGGATCAAGCATCTGAAATTACTTTACATAAGAAAACATTGCAACTTCAAGAAAGTAGTTTCATCTTACATATTCTCTAGGTAAAAAATATAAAATCTTTTCTATGTTCTCAATATGTACACAAATTGATTTATATGCTCCTTTCTGACCTTGGATTTTTCCAAATAGAAACACTTGTCCTGGTCTTTTGATAGGATCTTCCCAGGCATCCCAATACCACATTTTAAGATTATTATCGCTTATAGATTGCTCCTCTGCTTGACAATTGCTTAATACTTCTTCTTCGAAATTATCCATCTGACAAATATTTTCCCAGTTATCAAGGAGCTGCTCTGAATCGAAATCTATAGCTTTCTTTGTAGACATTTTTGATGGAACTTGATTATTTGTTTCTGGGAGCATTTCTTTTGAGAATTGATTTTCGTCATCATTTAAAATACTTAAGTCCATGTCTTCATAGTTTTCATCCTGTTCAACGACATTATCTTTTGAATCCTTGTTATGCAACTTTTTTGTTGATTCTACCACTTTTTTCTTTGGTGATGGGAGTGAAATTGGATTTATTTTCTCGTTTTTCGACACTTTTTTGACTTCTTCTATTTGCGGCTCTTCTATCTGTGCAGGAAGTTCTATTTTTGCAGTCGATTTAGCTTGTGGTTTTAATATTCTATCAATTATTTCATCATCACTTGCATCTCCCTTAGTCTTGGCAGGCTCTTCATTCTTTTTCATGCTGTTTAAAAAGTTCTGCATGTATTGCTTGGCCATAATAGAATCATTTTTATCAGCTCTCAGGTTGGTAATTCCAGTATTTTTATTTTGTTGGCCTTCAATACTTTCAGTGTTCTTTTGCTTGTTTGTATCCAATTCACCCAGGATATCAGCCAAAACATCATCTTCTGCAAGTTTAACTTCCGACCCCTTTTTCTTTGGCACAGCATTACTGAATAATTTTTTAATAGAATTTTTACTTTTAGTAGTTTCTGGTTCTCTTGGTCTTTTCTTGGAGTTTTTATTTGATTTATTTTTGCGCTCATCATCGGAATAATCATCTTCATCTTCGAAGATATCCCTGCCATCCTCACAGTATCCTGTACCATCTAAAAACAAAATTTTTCAAATTATGGAAATCACTCTACGAAAATTAAACAAACCATCTTCGATCCAATCTTCACCGAATTTTTCTTTGATTCTTTTTGAGAATTCCTTTTCGTCAACAACATCATAAACACTATCAACTTCTTCACCGACTTCGCATTTATGTTTTTGTCCCTTCAAAGATTTTAATCTAGCCAAAGCAGCAAAACGGCCAGCTTTATCCACTCTTTGGCGCTTGACTCTTGGCTCAGCTAAAAATATATTTCTTATTAATTGTATTTATTTTTAATTGCACATTTTTGTTTTAATTTACAGGGCGAATCTCCCATTTTAAACACTAAAACTGCAATTTTCTAATGCGAATTAAATAAAAACACAACTGACAGTTGTCTTTCCCGGCGCGAAAACGTCTTTTCGGCGGGAAAAATGATACAACTTATTGGTCTAAACTGCATGGCAGTACAATTTTTGTGATGAATATCGTAAACAAGGCGAATATCGTAAACAAAATATTCAAAGATTCGATAATTTGTAATTAACAGGTCTTATTTTTGTTGTAAATAAAATCCGTTAAGGGAATATTGTGCTTTGATTCCAACTAGTAGAGTACAGTAGCTTGTTTCCAAGAATTAGTATAATAAATATCTGTATTGAGATCGAATGTTTGTTCATTTAACGACAGATGGTGCCACCATCTGTCGTTAAATGATGGTGCACGAATCACAATATTGTGAACATTTCCGTTGTATGCAACTTTGAATGCAGGCTGTATGTTGTAGCCCGAAAGTACCCGAAAAATTTAATAAGGCAGAGTGAGTAATGAGCATAGGTGGGCAAAGTTAAATTTAACTTCGTTAATCGTTATTCCGTTACTCAAAAAGTTAACTTCGTTAATCGTATGCGTTAGCTTGTTGAAAATGAAGTGGAAGTTAAAGTTAATTGTTACGTTAACTATCGAATATTTTTTTAATGTGAAATCAGTGAGTCCACCATTGCTAGAACAAAGGTGCATGGCTTTGCAACTCGCACGCACACTACGTTTTGCTACTCGTCTTACCCGCCCTCGTGTACGTTCGCCGGCCGCGAAGATAATAGACAATTTCTGTGTTTCCATGTAAAGTTTATCTTGGCTTAACTCAGAGTTAGCCCCCCTGGAAGCAGGGATTGAATCGAGTTTCTAGACGAAAGAAGGCTTTCTGTAAACTCAACGAAAACTAGCCTGTCCCATGCGAACACAGTGAATAGTGCACTGCATCTACATGACACTCTTCGCGACACCTAAAGGCCCAAACATATAGCAGAAACGAAAACGAACCGAAACGAAAAGAATGAAATAAATCGTATGAAAATGTATGAACTCGGTTATATAAACGAACAGAACCGGAGCAGAACGGACGATATAAATTTATTTCATTTCGGTACTCGTTTCAGCTATTCAGCCCGTTACTTTGACAGTTCGACAGACAGTCGTCATTTTCTCTCTGCTCCTGTTTACTGGTCGCACACTCCAATGACGGGTTTGTTTTTATTGTTTATCTTTTTCCCACCCCCATTGTGACGGGCTTGTATAGACACATCTTCTGTGTAAGGAATGTCGAACAGAGGTAAGAATACAAGATTTGCAATTCAATAAAATTCCATCAAGGATCAGGTCTGCTGCAAGGAGATGTAATCTCACGAATGCTTTTTCATATTGCTTTGGAAGCAGTAATGAGGAAAGCAATATTAAATAGAGCAAATAGCATATTCCTAGCAGTAGCTACTGGTAACTATCCTATGAGAGGGTATAGGCTAATATGATCGCGCTGGTCCCTTCCAAGTAAGGTTGGTGCGAGGCTAATAACCTCATCTGGAAGCAACTCTATTACGGAACAAACGACAACGACCACAGCAACGAAAAAGGCAAAATGTACAAAATGTAAAATATTGTCATTAGTACTACTGACTCCATCCTAGGCAGAAGTCGTAGAGTTCGGAACGACTGGTTCGAAAATAAATACAAGCTGGCAACTGAAGGCAGGAATGTTGCGATTGCGAATCGAGCAGTGCAGCAGTCTCAGAGAACACGTTTACGCGGAGAAATTGAAAGAGCACAGAAAAAAGAAAAGAGAGTTCACAGACAGAAAAGAAGCCTGGGATGAAAATAGCCTAAAAAATCTCGTTTGCGAACTAGAACAGTACAGAGAGCGACTGCAGCACCACGCGCGCGTGTTCTATCGAAGAGTCCGCAGTATGACGCAATTCACACCATGTCCTGCAAGGACAAAGAAAGGAATCTGATCACCGATATTAATGGCATCTTGGAAATGGCGAGCTAACTGAGGGATTCGAGGTCTGATGCTAATCCTCAGCTAAGAAGAAGTTAGCAAAACCATAAACCGGCTAACATTGGTCCGGCAAACAAGGTATAAGAGCGCGAATTTGAAGTAGTAAAATTATTTAACTACCGTGGGTCAATAGTAGCAGCCGACAATAGCATGGAACCAGAAATACGCGCGCGATTGCTAAAAGCTAGCAAATCCTACTATAGTCTGTCAAGGGTCTTCAAATCCAAGCATCTAACCAATATAAGACAATGGTCTTACCGATATTCACATATGCGGGTCCTTCGGAAAATAATTGTCCCTTATGTGAGGTAGGACGATTCCGGAGACTAGAACGGTGAGATCTACGAGTGCTATAGCGACAAAGATATTGTGAAGAAAATAAAGCTGTAGGAACCTCTGAAAAAGGAAAGCTATCAGCATAGGAAAAGAAAAGAACAGTAAAAAGAAGCGTTCGAAGTTCAAGAAATAGGTAAATAAATGACGTGCTAGAAGATATTCGCAAACTATATTGCCAACAGAACTGGGTTAGTAAAATATAGAGACAAAGAGAAAAAGAGTCTTCTGTAAACCCGCGTCCCATAACAACTTAGTGTAGTCAAAGAAAAAGTTCAATTGTATAAAATTTTCCATTTTGTGTGTAATAACTCAAAATCTTTGTGGAATAAGATTTTGAATGTTCATCATTACTTGATTTTTCAAAATGTGACAAAAGACATTATTATTTTTTTATCTTTTTATCAGGCACATTTTCTTTATTCTCGTTCTTCTTCAAGACCCACACGTTCTACTCAAAACAAACACAGCTAACGAACTTCTTACTCTTCCCACACTAATTTGCATACTAAATACATTCACCTTATCTAATCTCCATAACAAAACACCACGAGACCGATTTTTCGTTGGAAAATTTTTAATATATTATAAAATAAATATTTTTTTTCGAATGAAAGATCTAAAAAGCAAAATCGACGTTCCCTCACGAATTAATCAGATCAATTTTAAAAATTTCTTTTCCGCATCAAATTCTTTTTTTTTGGATAAAAACTCCCCAAAACTGATAATTGCTAAATTTTCAAACAAAGAACATTTATATTTATTTATTCTTAGCACATGCCACAGAAAAGTAATATTTTTTGATAACTCAAATTTGAGGAAGTTTTGTGCAAAAATAAACGCAAACAGAATACGAAAAAAGAAAAGGTTTTTAGCATTTCAAGTGTGAATTTTTCAGCAGAGAACCACACAAATAGCGCCTATTCTGGACCCTCTAATCGTATTCAAGTTCCTCGACTCCTTAAAAAAGGGGGCAAAATTCTGGTAATTAACCTTTGGGTTTGGCGTTTCTTTAAAAAAAATCCGGTTTTAAATTTTAAATGTTTTGTTGTTCTTGTTATCATTTTGCCTTTGTTCAAAAAGATCAGTTTCCTCCCAAAAAATGTATGTTCGCGATAAAATTTTCGTTGTACTAAATCAATCTAGAATTCACCTCTTCCTGTCCATTAGAGCACCTTAAGGTAATTATGGAGGTTGTTAGCGGATTCCGAGGGACCTGAGGAATTGGTGTGGCCTATCGCAGTTCCATCGACCATGGAGTCTGCCGTTGGATAGACATCAGTCGCGATCAAAAGCTTCAAGAAGATGAATTCTAGACGGTGTAGCCTAAGAAGCATGAATGAAGTTGGTATGTGATCATCTGAGTTTACCTGGCGGCGACTCTTCCACCAATCTCGCAATTCTCACGTTCATTCAACAACGTACATATGTCGATCGTTGTCTGGACAGCAAAACGGGAAAAAATAGCAAAAATCATATCGAAAGTTTAATATGCTCTAACCATGCTCATGTTGATTCAGTTGTTAGCGATCGGCCAATAGTGCGGTATCACTCACAGGTAAATGTTGGTTCTGGCGAAGATCGCTGATCGGGAACGAAGATTCTACCTGAACGACCGTGATTCTTGTGATTAATTGATTGTGATAAGCTGTGATTTACCATATTAAATTTATGTTCTAGTTGTTTTTGGGAGAAATTTAATATATCATTAAAAATAGAAGAGAAAAAAAATGTTAAAAAAATTCATAAAATTGTTTCAAATTATAATACCGGTGTTAATGGTGGCATCTGTTTGTAAATCTAACTATGTTCACTGGCAGTACAGTGAAATACCAAGGCCGCCCCAAATATTGAGCCCATGTCAGATAATGGTTGATGTGACCAACGATCTAACCTACCGCGTTCTCTACCATCATTTAACCCCGAATCGCAACAATTTCGCTTTCTCGCCAACGGCTTTGGGCAGCGTTCTGATTGCACTTTATGAAGGATCAGATGGCAGAAGCTCCGCCGAGATTCATCATGCGCTTCATCTACCTTGGAACCGTGATATAGTCCGAATTGGATATCGTGATATCCACAGAAGGCTAAGGGTAAGTAGTAATCAAAAAAGGGCTTAAGTGTGCGGTTTTTGCGATATTAAGTTTTTTTTGGATTTTCTTTTCTGTAGCTGTTTGTAATCATCAAGCATTTTTATTTTTGATGATTTTCTATTTTATTTTTCTGAAGAGAGTTCTTAATCGAAAATTACGATTTTTGTTGCCGTCATTATATTCTTACGTGATTTTTTAACAAGTAAAATTACAAGACATAATGTGCTTGATTTGGTGTATTAAGACAAGTCATTAGGACCACGTACTTAAATCTAATGCAAACAATGCTATAATAATTGAAGATAAAAGAAGTGTAGTTTTTTTAGTTAACAAATGAAAAATAATAAAGAAATGATGGTTTTAAGCTAAAGTTAAGTGATATAAGTTGATAGAGGAAATTGCTATTTTATGGTATTGTTGCCTTGAACTTGTAGCATGACGAACTATTAATTGCTTTTAGACTTTTAACGACTCTTTTAACGAGACTGGAACGAAGCGAAATAAAATGGCAGGATTTTAAATGTTAGTTTTGTTTTATCTGAAAAAATAATGGGTTATCCAACAGGGGTGATTGGTTTTTCGGAAAGGATTAAGCCGGAATTACACTATTGTGTTGTGGTGTGTCGTCGGAAAGTTTTCAAAAGTTAAAAATGCATAAATATTATTCATTGACTATTAAAAAAATTTGTGTTTATTTTTATCTAGCATAAAACCCGCGTGCGTTGCAACTCCTTTAAATAAAAAAAAGTTTGTGTGTGCACTGTCCGCGGTAGGAAAAAAGTATAATGAAAACAACAAAAAATCTGGAAAAAATGATTTTGGATACTATATAAAAATTCAGAGTTACGTACAAAAAATATTGTAATATTTCTACTCAATCGTTCTCGTATTCGTCAGGGATTAATTGGAACAATTAGTTTCTTTTTAACAACACATGTGCTCCTCCTTCCTCTTCTTGGTGGTCTGTTGCCCGAAAATCATCCTTGCAGGCATCTGACTGGCAGAACTGTGGTTAATTGTCCTGTACAGCGTTTTTATTGAATTATATAGAGATGTTCTTCATATTAATAAACCTATTTCTACCGTTTCTACCGTTTTTACTGTTTCTATACTGGCTAGGGGAAATTTGAGAAATTTCCTACATTTCAGAATGTGGCAAACTTCACGACAATAGAGGAAATGACCAGGATACACTATGGTCAATATTTTTCCATTTGGAGCGAGGATATGAAAATTTTTCGATTTCCCAACTCTTGAAAAATCTACATACAGCTGACCGGGAAATGACACTTATTTAGCAAAATTCGCCCCCATATTGGCCCCGAAACTTAAAATTTATGAGTTTTGATCATAAATTCTTTATTTCTTACCTTAAAGACCCCCGGATACTGATTTTCATTGGAATCGGAATACAATTGGTAAAGCCATCGGCCATGTTGGGGCGGCCATTTTTAATTTATAAGTTTTGATCATAAACTCGTTATTTTCAACCTTAAAAAACCCCAGATACCGATTTTCAATGGAATCGGAATACAATTGGAAAAATTCGTCCGCCATATTGGCCCAGCCATTTTGAATTTATAAGTTCTGATCATAAATTCGTTATTTGCTACCTTAAGAAACCCCAGATACCGATTTTCAATGGAATCGGAACACAATTAGCTAATTCGACAGCCATATTGGCGCGGCCATTTTAAATTTATAAGTTCTAATCGTAAATTCGTTATTGGCTACCTTAAAAACCCCTAAATACCGATTTTCATGGAAATCGAAACCCAATTGGCAAATTTAGGTGGCCATTTTGAATTTCGGTCATTTTTCGGCGGCCATTTTGAATTTTGAAAATCGGGCTTCGAGGTACATCATGTTAGACCCCCACGGACGTTCGTGCAAAATTTCAAACCTCTGCGGTGACTGGTGCGCCCGGTATAGCGCACACACACACGCATACAGAATTTTTCTTTTATTAATATAGATTTTAATAAATTTCTCATCAAAATTGCTCCCATAAATTTGAAGCACAAAACATTTTCCATACTCTTTATTCTTTAAAACCCACTAAACAACAAAAAAAATCAACTCTCATCACAAAACGTACGTTGACCGCGGTTCTTTTCGCATTCTTACGTTTAACGAAACTTATCGAAACAAAACATGGAAGACGTACATCCAATATGGCCAAAATCATAAATTTTCATAAGCCCACCCAGATGACGTGCGTTTCTTACGCTGTTGGCCCTTTACTCTGAATAAACCCAGGGTAAACTCTGCATGGAAACACAGTATGGGCAAGCTGTCCGAGACAATGCACACTACAATAGAACAGTACTATACCTGCGAATTTTCGAAAGTAATGCTCAAGATGATCGTGCAAAACTGAACTTGAAACTTTATCGATCATTTTACTTTTAGTCGTGCGAAAGAAAGTAATTAGACCTTTTTTGTAAGAAATCAGATGAGCTCCAATTTCATTACAGCTACGTACATCGAAAAATTACTAGTTTTTAGGAAATCATGAAAAACTAAAATGTACTACTCCTTTTTAACAGCGATAACAAATTTCATCGGGTCAAACTTGAATACTTTTCAGGATATAATAAGCACATCATACTAAAAGAAACCATAAAAATTCAGCAATATCCATATTTTATAAAAAAGAGTACATGTCAACCATGTAAAAACACGAATACGAGATACAAAAATAAAATTAAATCTATTTTTGTATTTGGTATAAAATATTTCTTGTCTCTTGTATGCGAATTGTGAGCGATTGCACTTATGTTCATGTGTTTTAAAAATGTTGACATCTCTTGTAGCATAAACCCCCAAGTAATACATCGAAGACGAAGTTTAGAACCGGTTACAAAATGGCAGTCCAAAAGGTGCTTGTTCGTTCGAACTGAAAAGTATGGCTGAATAATAGGGCTGCTAATCTCGCAATTTTATTTTTTATATATATGTATATCCTCAATTATCAGAATCACGTTTTTAACGCCCTATTACCCGCTATGAAAGCAAACAAGAAAGCATTCGGTTTTTGTAGGTGGAAAAGCAACCAGCAACGTAAAAATCTAATGTTCTGCAAAATTCTTAACGTTTTTAACCGTGAAAGCATCGATATCTGTAGGCTATTGCCATCTTTCGACATAAAACATATCTATCTAGTTTTTCATTAATAAAATTCTTTACTTCCAGACATATCTGTTTAGCCAAGAGAATCCGTTAATTGGATTAAGTTTGAACAGAGAAAACGTTTGTATAACTCCAGAATATGAAACGATTTTAAAATTCTACGGATATGATCTTGGTACTGACATGATAACATCAAGAAATAAAACATATACCGCAATGCCTACACCGAAAACAACTACACCAGAACCGACAACTACAACAGAATGTCCAACAACTACTGATGACTGTAATACCTCAACAGTTGTAGATTCTACTACAATGGAAACAACAACAACAGAATGTCCGACAACTAGTGATGACTGTAATACCTCAACAGTTGTAGATTCTACTACAATGGAAACAACAACAACAGAATGTCCGACAACTAGTGATGACTGTAATACCTCAACAGTTGTAGATTCTACTACAATGGAAACAACAACAGAATGTCCGACAACTAGTGATGACTGTGATACGTCAACAGTTGTAGATTCTACTACAATGGAAACAACAACAACAGAATGTGAAACTACAACTGAATGCTCAAAAACTGATACTACAACAACGGAATGCTCACCAACTGATACTTCAACAACGGAATGCTTAACAACAACTGATATGACTACAACAGAATCACCGATAACTGATAGTACAACAACAGAATGTTCACCAACTGATACTTCAACAACGGAATGCGAAACAACAACTGATATGACTACAACAGAATCACCGATAACTGATTCTACAACAACGGAATGCTCACCAACTGATACTTCAACAACGGAATGCGAAACAAGTGATACTCCAACAACGGAATCAGGGGATGCTGTTGCTGAGGGAGGAGCACCAAAGCCTGCTGAAACTGATTTGTTCCCATCAAGAACGCGCCCAGAAAGTGGTATAAACAGAGTAAGGCGAACGATACCACTACCTTACTACAAAACATTCGTGTACAATATCCCATTTGCACCAGAGCCCCAAGTCATACCTGACATATCACTTTACAATTTCGATGAAATCTACATAACTCCACGACAAATGACCAACAGGCAGGTCATTAACCACGTCTTCTACCTCAGTGCCTTGGAAACCATTCAGACTACATTCAAAGTGTACAACTCGGTCCTTAACTACAACTACATCCCCGAGATCAAATCATCCGTCTTGGAACTGGAACTTGACAGCAAGGACTACTCCTTGATGCTTGTCGTCCCAGATTATAACTTCGATCTAGAGAATCTGGTTGCGTCTCTAAAATTGGCGCCATCATTAAGACGGATTAAGCGAAGCTTAAGGCCACGATGGGTGCAGGCGATAATACCTGACTTCGAGATGAGGGGCTGCATCTTCTTGACCAACGATATGCAAAACGTAAGTAGAGTTACTGATCACCTTGTCAATGTTTATGTTTATTTCGTTTCTTTTTCTGTCCACTTTTTACCAGATGGGAGTCACCGAAGTGTTTGAGCCAACTCGCGCCGACTTCAGTCCAATGACAGAAGACAATAGAATTTATGTGAAGCACATTCAGCAGCTCATAGATGTTCACATCAAGACTCGCCCAATAGACCAGCTTAAAAGTAAGTTTTGTTTGTTTTGGTGCAATTAAAAGCTTGTAAATTGCGTAACAAGTAGTTACTGAAGAGTCGCTAGACAGGTACTTAGCACGTTTAGACAATAAGCGAGACCTTTTTGCTTTTCAGGGCACATCGGACCAATCAATAAGCCAATCGAAATTTCTGCCAATCATCCGTTTTTGTTCTTCATCATGGATAAAGAGTTGGATATTGCTGTGATGGCTGGAGCTGTGCGTAACCCTTTAAATGTGAGAATTCAGTGATACGAGAGATGGATTAGCTTAGATCGAATTAATGGTTAGAATTTTTTAGACTTAATTGAATAAAAAAAAAGATTAAAAGTTTTTGTGATTTTTTTAATTTATTTTTAGACAACAAGTACAGTACTCTATTATTAGTATTAGCGTCAAAGTGAGCATTAACTGAAGTACACGGTCCTATTGATAGATCAATTACTCTGCAGGTGTGCAACGTAGATAGATTTTTTACAAGTTGCTCTTTTTAAAAAATCTATAATCCTGTCATATTAAATTACTAAAGCAATCAATCAATTCGTGCTGATTGCATTCTGCAATGCATTTTCTCTTTCCACTTAATTCAGGAAATATGTAGCCTAATTGTTCCCTTTTCTTTTTGTTTTTATTCTTATTGACTTTGAAATCTTTTTACGCAAGTTCGTAATTTACTTGGACGATGTTACGGTTTTTGGAGTTGATCCCACTTGTTAAAGAGTTGAATGATGTCTTAAAGAAAGAGCAGGGTACCAATACGAGTGTCTTGTGGAAAACTTAATTCTATACAGATAAAACCAGAAAAAACTGCCTTAATAGGTTTTCAGCCAAATTAAGAAATATTTAAAGACAGGAGGCAAGCCATTCATCTATCACAGGGGCTCTTTGCACCTCATAAACTACAGTGCTAAAGAATCTGCTTAACTCGGTACCGTTCCACCTTGAATTAGCGAAATTTGCTGAGGCTGACAACGAATATCCAGCTGGACAGGGATCTTTAGCTAAGACATTCTGCAACTGTTAGTATATACATATTTATAGAAGAGATTTCCGAGTAAAAATAAAACTCGCCTGTCCTTAGCCTGAAACAGGTACGCATAGCGTCAAAACTATAAAATGTGTCATTAGCATATTCAATAGACCGGGTTTCGTTCGATTGCGTAAGTCAAGCAGCATTGGACGTGGTTAATACTTAGTTGGGATACCGCTTGGTAAAACGACACTCGCGTTTGGAATGGTCGATTACGAATATGTACATTCATACCTGTAACAGAGACGCGCATACCTCTATAGCGGAAGCTTTACCTACACACTTACATTCGCCACTACGGCCTCCACCTTTTCCCGCTTGCTGTATCCCTACTAGCACTACTTCCATTTTCTGCATAGCTAGCATAAGACCAACATTCTCGAACCACGTTTTTATTTTTTATATCCCGCGTGACGCCGAGGACGATAGTGTCTGTACTTCATGGTACACGAGAGGGCCTAGGACTGAGCTTTTAAAGCTCCAGGTTTAGCCGAGCTTCAATTAGGGTGCCCTAGCTATTTTCTTTCAAGCAGATGTGTATCCTATGTTGGCATTCACCCACGAGATTTTGAGAAGGGCTTACCCTAGCAAGTGGATTTTTATCTCTAAGCGGGAATCAGGCTAATAAAGTTCCGTAGGACCAAGTCTGCTTTTGAATCGGTTTATTAATCAAGGTTTCGAAGGCAATGAAAAGGTGGACGTTCTGGCCAGACAGACCTCTAATACTATATTCATCCTTCGGCACCAACCAGTTATATGAAGACCTGCAGGTAGTGATGAGCAAAACTAGTCTTGAAGTTTTGCCTGGTCTTGCACATTTAGCAAGACCAAAGCAAACCAAGAAAAGACAGGACAAGACAAGACTGCAAGATCAAGACAGGAAGACTTTTTGGTCATCACTAAGTGCCAAAAGTCCGGCAGTGATGAGCAAAAATCTTGTCTTGTCTTGGTTTTTCTAAATGTGCTAAGCCTGCAAGAAATGTTGCAAGACTTAGGGTGTTTTCAATGATGCAGGTTGCGTGCGCAATTGACTTATTCAGCAAAACACTTCCATTGCTGAATAAGTCAATTGCGCACGCAACTTGCATCATTGATAACGCCCTTATTGCAGACTTATTGCTCATTACTGCAAGACTTTTGGCACTTACTGATGACCAAAAAGTCTTGCTATCTTGATCTTGAAGTCTTGTCTTGTCTTGGTTTTGCTAAGAATGCAAGACCACTGCAAGACGAGTCTTGCTCATCACTACCTGCAGGCTCTGCTCTGCGACTGTGGAGCAATATTATGCAGCCCGTTTCAAACTTATTTCTAACAACATCCACAAATTAAAATACAAGGTCTATGACCATCATCTATCAGTACTATTCCTTTTAAGCTTACCTAACCTTCTTCGAGCTAAGTTTACTATTATTTATTTTTATTTTATTTTATTTTATTCATTAACGGCCAAACAAGGCACACTTAAACTAGGTTAACATTGGCTTAGTTAATAAAAGTCATATAAAACACGACGACAATATGCACCAGCAACTTAAATTTATGTTAGTGTAAATGATTAAGATGCGAAAGGACATTCCTTTTAAAGGAAGATTTGTTTAAGGAAGGAGAGAAACAGGTACTAAGGCTATTAAATACTAGACAACATCTATTAATCGGATTGTTCATTGCATACCTGGTACGATGGGAATATTCCTTCAGAAGTTTCGTTTGTCTTGTATGCCGAGCTTCATTGTTGAATTTGATTCTGTCCGACAGGGAGTGTACTTTGATGTTACCAGTTAAGATATCAAAAGTGAGACAAGAGATAATCATTTTTCTTCTACATGAAAGGGGTAGGAGGTCCAAAACTTTGAGCCTGGTCTCATACTGTGGAAGGCTTCGATAGTCATAGGGGTCGTGCAAATTTCTTAAGGCAAAGAGAAGAAATTGCTTCTGTATGGATTCGATCCTGTCACTGCTAACTTGAAATATAGGATCCCATATTGGGCAAGCATATTCAAGGATAGGGCGTACCAATGAACAGAATAGGGTTTTTGTAACCCAAACGTTATTGAATTCTTTAGCCCTTCTCTTTATGAAGCCTAAAAGTTTATTGGCTCTGGCAGTAATGTTATCGTAGTGTAGATTAAAATTTAGTTTGTTATCGAGGATTACACCCAAATCAACAATTTTATCAACATGGGCATTTTCGAGAATTCACCATAGTAGCTACCGGTCGAACCAGAAGTTAATCCACCATCCATCCACCACCCTGTAGTGAGACTCTGAGGCTCTGGTTACCTTATCGGTGAATATTCCAACATGGTGAGTGGTAACTTATGGTAAGTAATCAACTCTCGAACATGGTAGATTAATTTCTGGTTCGACCGGTAGCTACCATGGTGAATTCTCGAAAATGCCCTACGATTCAATGCCCTATTGTTAAGATAATAATCATGCTGCTGAGGATTACTTTTACGAGAGAAGGAAATTGCATGGCATTTATCGGTTTTAAGTTGCAATTTATTGGTGAAGCACCAGTCTTGTAATTCATAAAGCTTCGACTGCAGAAGAGAAACATCGGTATGGGATCTTATGGCACAATATATTTTCAAGTCGTCCGCATAGAAGAGATGTGGAATATTTATCAGAATTTCGGACAAATCGGAGATAAATATGTTAAACAAAAGCGGTCCTAAGTGACTGCCCTGAGGGACGCCGGAAGTTACCTCGATGTCCCTCGATAGAAGGCCTTGAAATCTGACGACTTGTATTTTACCGTTGAGATATGATTTAATCCAATGTAGGATAGAACCAGAAATGCCGAATTTTAAGAGTTTTGTGATTAAGATATGGTGATCAACGCGATCAAAAGCCTTGCTGAAGTCAGTATAAACAGCATCAATTTGGTGACCGTTCTCCATACCACAAAGTAGATCTGAGATTAAGATCATGAGGTTAGAAGTGGTCGAACGGCCCTTTCTGAATCCATGCTGCTGTTCATTGAGTTTTGGATCTATTAAGGGGGCAATCTTGTCATAGACCAATTTTTCAAAGAGCTTAGGTATTGCTGAGAGGATGGCGATGCCCCTGTAGTTGTCCACCAAATGCTTATCACTTGATTTATGGATTGGCACCAGAAAAGATTTCTTCCACATCGTAGGAAAAGTACCTAAAGAGAGAGATTTATTGAAGATAATGTGGAGAGGTAGTAGAAGTTGTTCGGAGAAGGACTGCAAAAAACCAGGAGGCAAATTGTCAGGACCCTGACCTTTTGTGGGGTCCAAATTATCTAAACCGGTCCTTATGTCGTCGATGGAAAGAAGCAGACTGTCAATTAAGACAGAGTCTTCGCTACTAGTATGATCAGTGTGCGATGTTTCAACAATCAATGCAATTCAATGCATCATGGAAGGACACCACGGAATGAGTGCTTTCTGAGCTTAAACTTTCTCAAAAAAAAGTCTCGATCAACTCTTTGATAAACTCTGACAATCACGAACCTTAGTACCAGTCTAAACTAGTGTAGACTACTTGATCATCACCAATCCAAAAAATCAGCTAATTCGAGTACATGACCTTTTATCCAAAAATTAATAACATTTTACTGCTAATCTCCACCTGCATTAATCAAAATTCCTAATAAAAACCCCTTGAATTTGCTTTAGTTCGCTACAGAACCCGTGATCATTGCAGGCATAGTTTTATTCAATTACAGCCAATTGAAAGGGAGCCACTGATGCATGTCACGACCCCCATTAAAAAAGGAGAAGAGGCGCCCGAAATTGGCATTTTGGAAGCCGGCATTTTTTTCCAAAAATTTTTGTTTGCAGCGAAAAGCCCGCCCGCTGCCAACACTCTTCTGGTCAAGGCTTAATTCTTCTTTGATACGAAATTAAATCAGAAAAAAAAATAAAAGGTTGAAGCGGATTTGATGGTCCGGTGCAGCAGTCCATAACGGCAGCTTGAATGATAGTGTCAAGACCTTCAGCCACCATTTAGCGGCCAGAGTTATATTAATTGACAGTTTGTAAATTTTTTAATGCATTTCCTTTCCTCAAACGGTGGTCTTAGCTCTAGAGAGTGTTCAAATTTCATGTTTTGGCGCTCCGCACTTACAACACATGTGCCTGGCCGGCTATGCCGGAAGATATCAATTATTTTTTTCGCAATGATTAATATAAATTCGCCGTTATTCTTGTTGTAGAATGTAATTTAGTTTTAGTGATTTACTTTTTAATAAAAATTCCTTTAATTTCTAAGACGCAAGTCAGACTTCTTTTCTATATGGTTCCAGCTGTGATAATGACCTTAGAATGTCGCATTTAAGTGGATCAAAAGTGAAACATAATTGGCGGCTTATGGCTTATAGGTAAAAAGGCATACAGTTGACAGTTTTTGCATATTTAATTGGCGATTATGTGTACTAAAGTAATTGTGTTAAATGTTTTGACTAATTAGAAATTATCTACGGGTTTTAGATAAAATATGTGATTCAAGTTAACTGTGCCAGTGGGCGTTTGTTTTGTACAGATCGCAATCCTGATAATTGAAAAATATTACGTGAACTGGATTAGAATGGCTATCAATATGTGGGAGGTGTTTATGGATTGGCACCAGAAAAGTAATTCATTACTTATCGAGTACTAGCTGCATTTTTTATGAAAGTAAGCAGAGAATGCCAATGAAGGTAACGTTAAATATTGTTTGTGGTAGATTGAATTATCTAAATATCTTTAATGTGAAAAATGGAATTATTTCCCGCATGTTTACCACTAATGTATTCAAAGAATTATGTAAAAATATTTGGTTTACATTGGCTTCTAGGGTATATTAGTATGCCAATCCAAAGTTTTTAGTATTGATAACTTATTTTCGTTTTGATAAATTCTGATAGACATACGATATATACAGGGTGTCCCGTGGGAACGGGTTCGGTAGTTACGATTACGATCCATTTTGTGGTTTCCCCCGGAAGGCCCCTAAAATGCCCATTATCTCGGGAAGTACTGAGATTCGGGGGTGACATTTAATTTACCGGCTCCCTGGTGCGTTCCTAACAATTTCCCATCCAAAAAAGATCGGGTCAAAACTTTTTCAAAAATAAAAAATGTAACTCCTTCGCACTGTTTTCCACTTTTTTAAAAAGGTACTCGGATTTTGACGAGTGATGTCATGTTGGAAAGGGCTTGCTCTACTGAATCCAAATCAATTCAATTTTTCGGGAATTTCCAACGGGTTCGGTAGTTATGAGCCAAACGAAAAGGTTCTCTGGGCGATTAATTGGCCCCCTGTGCTGAAATTCGAGTCGTGTTTCGTGACAAGTCGTTTGAGTTGAAGAAAGTTACGTTTCAGTCGAATTACGACTTTCAGCATAAGGGCCTCCTAGAGTGAAGATGCTAAGTTGAGTTTAGGCCCATGTACCTGTACTAAAAGTCGTGATTCGAAGTTTTCTTTAAAGGTAGGAAGATACCAAAAAAAAATAAATAAAACACAATTAGTTACTTTACAAGCGACAAAATAGAACTTTATTGAACGACTTTTAAACATAGACTGACTTTTATTTTAATCTATAAAAATGTAACAGCTTTTTTGGCGGGCGAAACTCCGTGGGAACTTGTGCAACAAAAAATGATTAGGTGGCGTCTGGGGCAACGGAAATGCATGTGCATTGGCACCTGAATTAAGAGTTAAATGTACTTCAAATGTACTTCCAAGAATTTTGCGGTATGTGGGAAGATAGACCGCGCGTGGATTTCGCGTCTGGGACTTTATATGATTTTAATGGGATGTTGCTTATTATCTGTAACATGATTATCTGTAACACCCCCACCGTTACTCTGAGGCTCCGACGAAGTTCCGCTCATACTTTTATGTTTATAAAATTTTAAATACAGATATCTAATGAAAAAAGTTATAATTACTACAGCTAATAATGTATTTATTGAAAGGTTTGTTATAATATTTTCTTTATTATTTCTATTAATTATTTCAATTTTTTCTCTATTATTTTTAATTTCTTTAACGTGTAATTCTTCAAATTTGATTGTACTAATCGTTCTATTTTCTATTACTCTTGTTACAAAATGTGGCAATACGATGTTATCTTTAACTTTAAAATATGAATTTTCAAATAAGTTATCGTTAATTTTGATATTACAATTTTCAAATTTTATCAATTTTGTACCTTCTAAGACCATATTATACTTGTTGCAATTTTGTATTAAATTAGTTTTATCTAAGTTCTTTGTTATTATTACACCAGGAATGATTTCTTTTATTTCCTTTTTATTGAAATATGTTAGGGGGCAGTGTGCCTCTGTAAAGTTCATGATATTAGAAATACAATTGTCATGAATTTCTACTAAATTTGTTTTTAAATTGTTTTTAACATTTTCATCATAAACGGTATTAAATTGATCTATAATAAAGGTATTTTTCTCTATAAATAAGGCTTTACTTTGTTTATTAGGTATGGGTTCTATGACAAATTTTGAGTAAGCTGTTTCAGTATATTCTGGTATTAATAATATAATTATAATAATGTCTAACTTAAATGCTACTACAATCTTTATATTTTTCAAGTTTTCTATATCTTTTACTATTTTTAATTCTTGCTCTGTTAAAATATTTCTCGATAATATACCTAGTTTGCTTGATAAAATTATTTGCTCTATATTCTCTAAATGGTCTTTTAATAGGTTTATGCTATAATTTATTTGATATATCTGTTGCATATATATAATTTCAATTTCAATTGCTTTTATACTATTCTTTATTTGTTCGTTAATTTCATTTAAAAACTTTGTGACGATCTTTTGTTGATCCTGTATATGAGTAGTTATTACTTTTATCTGTTCTGAAATTTCGTTATTAAATAGGATTTGTTTGTTGTTTTCTTTGATTAGTTGTTTTGTCTTGTCATTTAAAGTGTCAAGTTGGCTATTAATTTCTAGTTCGTCATTGTAGTCCATAGTGCCAGTGAGATATTTTAGTCCTGTGCCCACAACATTAAGTAATCCTCTTTTTTGTTTTAGATGAGGTTTCAGATTTATTATTTTTTGCTCTAGTAATCGGAAGTTGTGGATAAGAGTGCTGAACATGGGGTCTAGGAGGTTACTATGTTCCTCAATTATTTTTATGTTTTCTGCTATAGAATCTTTCGTAATCTCATACTCAGTAATATTTATTATGTGAAGGATCTTTGTCGTCTTTAATATTAAACCGACGGTATCTGTTTTAACAGTTATATACCCATTGTTATTATCGAGGTCCTGAATTTCAAGCGTTTGGCAAACAAGTGGAGGAATTAACATTGTCAGAAGGAGGATTTTGATTCGTTGGTTGTTCATTTTGACCTGAAATGCAAGGGTTTCTTTTAGATTTTTTTCTCAAGTTTGCTTTGATGGTTGGACGTGAATTATTTTGAAATTTCTTACTTCTTTTAATATGGGACTTATAGTATTTTAATCCAGATTTTTCATCGATAACATGATCGTCGTCTATCTTTTTAATGGTAATTTTTCGGAACTTAGGATGATTTTTCCCGCCACGAATTTCTTTTCTAAAACATGGTCCTGGATCTACTTCTATATTTTCTCTTTGTTTATTGAGATTATTTATAACCCTTTCCTTAATTTTAAGTACTCTTTCTCTTACCTCATTGAACTCGGTTTGGGGAATTTTGCCCGTGTGAAAGTCGATCGGTTTTCTATTGGTGGTTGAATGAATTGTATTGTTATAGAAATGAATAATCTTAAGAATTTTTTCTTCGACAGTGTCTATATCTTTGTTTGGATCGTGTCTAAGTAGCCTAATATGTTCATTAATGGTATTATGTAATCTCTCTATGTCTGCATTAGAGGTATGGTTATTATTAGAAGTGAAGTGGATATCGATATTTCGTTGTTGTAAGAAATCTTGCAAAGGAACAGCTTTAAAGCCAAGTTCGTTATCGACTGTGATTTTTTTCACATCACCAGAAGTGCTTAAGAATTGTAATAGGGCTCTCTTAAATTCTATCCATGATCGTCCTGTTATTCTAATCGCTTGGGCGAATTTGCTGAACTTGTCTATGAATGTAAGAAATAGATTGTTTTCTAAAGTGTAAAAGACGTCAACGTGGATAATTTCATTAGGGGCTGATGGGGTTTCTGAGATCTTAAACATTTGTTTTACGGGTTTGCGATCGTATTTTTCGATATTGCATATTTCACAATTATTAATAAAATATATAACTTTTGGGGCAAGCTTTGGGTGGTAATATTTCATTTGTAGTTCTTTTTGTACTTCTGTTATACCTCGATGGTTGTTTCGCAGGTGTTCATCTTCGATTAATTTCATGAGACGTTCTTCGTCTAGGATATCTTCGAGTAATCTTGTACATCGTAGAATTTTAAGATGTTGGGAGAAGTGGGTAAAGAAAACTGATTCGATTGTTGTTAAGAATTCAGGTTCTTCTACATAAATTGCATTGATCGCGTTTGGATTAAAATGCGTTTTAAGAAGGGTTGTAGCTGTTTCTAAATCTAATGTTTTGGCAGATATTATTTTCCTGTGTTTATTAAAAATATTTTTATCTTGGATTCTCAATGAACCAGAATTTGTTTTTCTTATTATTAATTGGTATTTAAAGACGTTAAGTGGCGATTTGCTTAAAGGTAGTCCATTTTCTTGCTCTTCATTAAGGTTTACTTCTATTCGAGAGAGGGCGTCCGCGTTACCATTCTTGCGGCCCTTTTTATACCTTATTTCATAGTCATACTCTGACAATTTTAGTTTCCATCGGAATAGCCTTGAATTCGGCTCCTTTATGGAGAAAAGCCATTGGAGTGGCTTGTGATCTGTCTCTATTAGGAATTTGCGTCCGAATACGTACGGGCGGAAATATTTGGTTGCCCATATGATCGCAAGTAATTCCTTCTCGATCGTACTATAATTTTGCTCGTGGTCGTTAAGTGTTCGACTCGCGTAGCAAATAGGATGGTCTTCTTGGGAAAGGATGGCCCCTAGGGCAAATTGGCTAGCATCTGTGGTTATAGTGAACATTTTATTAAAGTCTGGATATCGCAGGATGGGTTCTGTTATGAGAAGACGTTTGAGGGTTTCTATACTTCGTATATAATCAGGATCGTTCATATCTAGTTTAACGTCCTTTTTGAGATATTTTGTTATAGGTTTTGCTATCTTTGAATAGTCTTTAACGAATCTGCGATAATATCCAGTTAAGCCAAGGAATTGTTTTATTTGCTTTTGATTTTTAGGAATAGGAAATTCTTTCATACATTTGATTTTATTAGGGTTCGGTCTTATACCGTCCTGTGTAACGACGTGTCCTAAGAATTCGGTTTCTCTCTTGAGAAATTCCGACTTATCTAACTGTACTTTAAGGTTTACTTCTGATAAACGATTAAAGATTTTGTTCAGAGAGTCCACGTGTTCCTGAAGCGAAGTAGAATATATTATTATGTCATCTAAATAGACAAGACATATTTTGTTTATATATTCCCTTAGTACGTTATTCATAAGGCGTTGGAATGTGGCAGGTGCCGTTTTAAGGCCAAAAGGCATTCGCAAAAACTCATAGTGACCATTCTCTATAGAAAATGCAGTCTTATGAATGTCGTTTTCATCGATCTCTATTTGGTGGAATCCTTTCGCAAGATCCAAAGTAGTGAAGTACTGACATCTACCTAACTTTTCCAATATTTCCTCAATATTAGGAATAGGGTATTTGTCATCTATGGTTACTTCGTTAAGCTTTCTATAGTCTATGACTATACGCCATTTGGCTTTCCCGCTGGCGTCCATTTTCTTTGGAACTATCCAGACAGGCGCCGAATATGGAGAGTTGCTGGGTCGAATTATACCTTTCTCTAGCATCTCTTGGATTTGCCTATTAATTTCTTCCTTGTGAATATATGGGTATCGATATGTTTTTGCCTGAATGGGAAAATTATCCATGGTACGGATTTGATGCTTGATAGCATTAGTAAAGGTTAAATTACAGTTTTCTTGATAGAATATGTGATTATATTTATTTATTACGTTTAATAATTGCGATTTTTCTTCTGCGTTAAGATGGCTACAACGAATCTGTTCGTGTAGGGGTTTTTGTTCGTTTTGTTCTATTATATTAAAATTTTCCTCGTTTACTACTTCAGTTACCAGAGGTTCAATGGCGGTGCAAATTTTGTTTTCCGCTGCTACTTTCACTATTGCGTTTACTTCATAATTATTTACATTATATATGCCTTCTTTTATTAAGACATTAGGGCTTGAAGTGATTTGCTCTTTAAGGAATGCTAATCCTTCTCTCTGTAAGACCGGAATGGGTAATTCTTGTTCTCCTGTTTGTTGCAAATTATACTGATAACAAGTTTTATTTAGTCGGAAGTTTAATCCAATTTCTATGTTGTTTATTCTGAGAACGTTATATTCGTAATCGATTTTTGCTTTCAGAGGGATTAATATATTGTTCCCAATAAGTCCGTCATAGTCGGTGTGAAAATTGTTAATATAGAATTTCATAATAAATTGGGATTTCCCTAATTCTTTGAACAAAGGTATGTTGACTTCTTCGTCGATTTGCACATTATGATTTAGGGTTTTGACTGTGATAGGGTGAGTATATGTATTTATATATTTAGGATGGCATAGACCTGGATTTATTACAGAGTGCGTGGCACCACAGTCCACGATGAATGTAAGTGGTCTTATATTCCCATGAATTAGGATATATGGTAGTTTGCGGTCGAGGCTACTGACCGAAAATTTTGTGCTTGGTGTTCAGGTTCGTTTTCTGATACTTGGTTAATATTAACTTCCATAGGTTCGGGGGTTGGTAATCGATTGCCATTGCGATCTTGTTGGTTGTTAAATTGGGAATTGTTATAAGGATATTGATTCTCATGGTTTGTATAATTATTACCTGCTTGTCTGGAAGTTGTTGCAGTTGGATTGAATTGGGGCTGGAATTGCCTTCTATTTGTGTAATTATTATTACTATTACTATTTCTGTCGTAATTTTGCCTAAAGGTTCTGGGATTTTGGGTAGAGTAATTCTGATCATTCTGGGTGGTATTACGTTGATTTGGATACTGATTTCTTCTGGAAGGATCGTTTCTTTCGAAGTTCCTTCGGTTTTGATTTTCCCTATTTCTTTCATACCGTGAGTTAACTTGATGGTTGTTAGGTCTGTTGGGTTGGTTCGGGTTAAAATATGCGTAACCGGATTCGTGAAGAATATTAATTCCTTCCTCTAAACTTTGGGGATTTCGGCAATATAATACTGAGCGCATGGGCTCTGGAAGTTTGTTTTTAAAAATGGTTAATGCAGAGGATTTGTTGCTATTAATAATCGTGTCTCTAGAAGCATCATCTTGCTCGGATGTTTGCTTAATTTTTATGTTTAATCTTCGAAGGATTGATTTTATTTCGTTATAAAAATCTACACTTGTGGTTTTGAACCGGGTGGATCTAAGGTTATCGAACAGTTCTTCTGCTGATAGCCGATCTCCAAAATTGTTCACTAAAATAGCCTTCATATCGGACCATTGTGTAATGTGATTATTGATTTCTATAACCTCACGAGCTTTGCCGCGGAGTCTTGACTTGATCACATCTGAGAATATGCTTTGGGACACGCCATCGTATCTGGCTAGAACGGGGTGGATTTTATCTATGAGATCAACAAAATTTTGTAGTTCTCGAAAATCACCATTAAATTCAGGTATACCCGTTAAATATTTTAGGGGATCGATTGTGAGGGTTAACATTGTGGGTGTGGAACCAAAAGTCGTTTCTCTACTGTTAAAATTTTGCAAAATTTCCGAAATTTGTCTAGATTGTTCGCGAGCTGACTCTATGTAGTCGAAGTAATTTTCGTCCGTCATGAATCGATCAACAAAATATCGCACTAATTTATATTACCGGAAAAGCAAAACGCACTGATATATATTCATTAAACACAATTTCACAAAATAAAAAGAAAAACCTTTCAATTTAATAAAACTTAAAACTAACTAAAATATGTATTATTTTTGCAATAATATTTTTGCAATATTTGAAAATCAATCAATATTTATGTTTTTTGAAATGTAACAATTAAATAATATATAAAAAAAAATAATTTGCTAGAGAGATTTCTGACCTTGGTAAATCCTAAGAAAATGGATGCTTTTAAAAATTGATGAATATTGTTGATTGTTGATAGTGCTGGATTCCTTTAGGGCCTGGGATTTTTGCCTTCAAATTGATACAACCTCCGGTTGGAGTCTATGTCTGCCGTCTGCTGGATTTCACGCTTTACTTTCACTTGCTTTTAGAAAAGTGTTTAGAAAAAAAAACTTTTCGTATTTGGGAAAAAGCGTTATCGATTTGTAAATCTTATTACAAGAACGAGTTTCAATTGTTCCCTTTTAAGTTTGCGAATCTTATCGCAAAACTATTTCACTTTGTCACTGTACTATAAATGTACGTAAATCTTTTTACGAATTTTCCGTAACTAATGCACTTTTTAAAACGATGCACATTAAAGTATTTAAAAATACACGCGAAAAATAAATCTTTTTACTAACTCGCGATGCGCATCCTACCGACTGCGCCAGTTTTCTTTAAAGGTAGGAAGATACCAAAAAAAAATAAATAAAACACAATTAGTTACTTTACAAGCGACAAAATAGAACTTTATTGAACGACTTTTAAACATAGACTGACTTTTATTTTAATCTATAAAAATGTAACAGCTTTTTTGGCGGGCGAAACTCCGTGGGAACTTGTGCAACAAAAAATGATTAGGTGGCGTCTGGGGCAACGGAAATGCATGTGCATTGGCACCTGAATTAAGAGTTAAATGTACTTCAAATGTACTTCCAAGAATTTTGCGGTATGTGGGAAGATAGACCGCGCGTGGATTTCGCGTCTGGGACTTTATATGATTTTAATGGGATGTTGCTTATTATCTGTAACATGATTATCTGTAACAATTCGACTGAAACGTCACTTTCCTCAACTCAAACGACTTGTATCGGGACGACTCGACACTCAGTACAGGGGCCAGTAGTATGTCGAGCCGGGTGCATTAAAGGGGAGTTCGATTCAAAAGATTTTTGGTATTATGTAAGGCAATCGAATGCAGTTAGAAGTAATGCCATAGTTAACTTGGGCCTTATTATGGTTGGCGAGTCGTAAAAATTACAGCGCGTTTGTCGTTGTCATTTTTTGTATCATAGCTGGCGAATGCAGCGACATGACAGTTTTCGACAACACCTTATCATGGTTGTCGCTTGAAAATGTTTGAACATTCTTAAAATAAAAAAATTTTAAAATTTCCTCAATTATTTAATCTATTTAAAAAATATTTATATATATAAATATGCAAAAAAAAAAATATATATATATAAAACACCTTTTCCCAGACTGCATTTTTGTCACGTACCAAAACCTAGCGCCTGAAATAGTCACTTGACAGTCTTGAAAAGCGCAACTTTTGTCTCTTAAAACGCTAACTGTGATACGTCTGAATGCGTTTTTCCCGACAAATGTCAGGTTTTTCGAGAACTATGATTCCGTTTTACAGTCGCCGCGCCATTTCTCACTTCAAGCGCCAACCATGATCAGGCCCCTTAAGATGAGTTGCTATTATTTTGAATTTTTCATATTTGACAGATCGGGTTGTGTGTGGTTTTCTTTGAAATGAAAAAATTTGTTATCAATTAAAATTGGAAAAATGGGTTAACTAGAAGTATTAGCGGAAATTACGTCGAGTACTAGATAGTGGACAATTTGTGTTTTTGAAACGGCAAAGGATAAGGATTGGGGATTCATGTGATGCCCTTGAATTGGACGAGTTTTAGTAATTCAAGGATAATTGAACACTACGTCAATCACGATTGGTGTCGTTTTTTATGGTAATATGATTTTTTTTATACATATTCACAAAATTCTTTAATATATGATTTTATTTCTTTTAGTTCGCTTTTAATCTCTTTCTTCTTGAAATTTACTTATCTCCTGTAATAGCTGTATGCCTTGGGTACTGGATTTTTTGTTCTTTACTTCTTGTTGGTCTTTTTGCGATCTCACCCTCTAGCAGCTAATATATTAGAAGTAACAGTACTATTAAAAACAGAACGATTCAAGTAATCGTTATCGAAGTCATCTATATTAATAAAAGAAAGTTTCTGTATGTATGCGTGTATGCGCGGATGCGTGCATGCGTGTATGTGTGCGCTATAGCGGGCGCACCAGTCATCGCTGATCTTCCCAATTTTGTATGAAGGTGCAAAGGTCGGGGTCTCCCATGATGCACCTCGAACCCCGAAATATGACCGAAATTCAAAATGGCCATCCAAATAGATATATGAATTTGCCAATTGTGCTCCGATTTCCATGAAAATCGGTATCTGGGCGTTTTTAAGGTAGCAAATAACGAATTTATGATCAAAACTTATACATTCAAAATGGCGGGGCCAATATGGCGGACGCATTTTGTCAATTGTATTCCGTTTCCAATGAAAAGCGGTATCTGGGGGCTCTTAAGGTAGTAAATAACGAATTTGTGATCCAAACTTATAAATTCAAAAAGTCCGCACCAATATGGCCGACGAGTTTGCCAATTGTATTCCGATTTCAATGAAAATCGGTATATGAGGCTCTCTAAGCAATCGGTTCAGAATTAATTAGCAAAGTTTTTTAGAAAGATGTGGTTAAAATGTGCCTAATAGTTGCTGGCAAAAGCTTGGGCCGTATTTGGTTTCTCGAGTCGATATCGATTCCTGTCGATAGATAAAAATTGGCATTTGGCAACACGATATCGACAACGTTATCGTCTCTTCACGTGTCGATAAAGATGTTTGACGTTTATTAAAAAGCTAAATTTAAGCATACAATAAGCTTTTAACAATTTCCATTTTAATTAAATATACGTAGTTTGCTGCACTTTGAGTAATATCACACAATTTGATGGTTTTGTATGCCAGCGCCTTTCTGTCGATTTTATCGTAATGCCAAATATGAAACTTCGAGAAAATCGAGAAGCTTTTTTTGTCGAGTCGATCCATCGACTCGAGAAACCAAATACGGCCCCTTTTTTTAAGTAGCCTTTCACTAATATTTATTTTTGGTGGGTAGTTACCTTTTTAAGAATATTTCATGTGTTTATTTTACCAGAAAGACCCATAGGTTTATCACGGGAAACGCCGTGCGGATCTTACTAGTTTATAATAAACACTTCAGACGATCCTGAAAGCATAGAAGGCGCAGCTTCCACAATATGAATTGCAACAACAACATCATTACCTGGATGCTAAATTCCAGTTGAGGCCAAATTCTTTGCCTGCAGCATTTAACGTACTGTCCAGATTTAAAAAATCAATTATGTCGTCTTCCAATGGAGTAAATAATTGTAAATTATTAGGACCGCCACCAATTGCTTTGAATTCTTTTTATTGCGAATTAATTTCTTTTTCATGTTAAATTTGAGATCTGTCCAGACCCAAAAAGGTTTGACAAAGCTTTTATTTATTTGTTTCAATTTATTTAATACTTATTTTTAACCAATTTTCAGGACATCTTGAGGGAGAGCCTAATCTATTTAATTCGATAGCATATTTTTTCTAATAACTTTGAATTTTGGATTCGATACGATATTCACAATGGACACCTAGGAACACAGATGGGACCGTGAGGCCTCTGATCGCACTGGATGCAGCCCTACACCTAACCTAACCTATCTGGATGGAAGAGTTCGAAGAACTAAGGACCATGATGCTGCGTGGATTCGAATCCCGGCCTTTTGGAATGGTACTCGGGCTTCTTAACCTCTCGGTTATCGAGGCCCTAATGTCCCCATGCTCCATGCTCCCATACATGCAAATGCAATGTAGAATCCTCATATGATTAATGGAGTTTCCGATCAGTTAGTTCGCGATTTAAAAATTCAAGAAAGCGTTATTTCGTTCAATTCAAGATGTCCTTGCAAACGGTGATCACGATAGAATCTCTTTTCTTATGATGTAAATTCCATCGTACCGTACTCCCTTCGGTAGTACTCCCTGGGCTACAGCTTCCGCTTTCACTCTCCGTACTATTATAGTTCACGCTTGAAAATATTGTCCCAAGCTTCTTTCTTCCTTCTTGGGCTCCTTTTCCTTCTCTTATTATCTGTATATTTTTCTTCGCATGTCCACGTTTTAAGCGAGAACTTAATCTTCGCCTACTAAAGACGGGTTTTAACGCATGGCCATAAGTATCTCTGCCCGTTTGGTTGCAGGGTAGCTGTTTCAATTCAAGCTTTTTTTACGTTGTACCTGCAACCAACATAGTAGTGAGCCGCGCCACAATCGGCACATCGATACGTCCGTAACATTATCTGGTCCGAATGATTGAGGCGGTGTATAAAGAGGCCTGTTATTTGATTGCGAAGGGCTTCATCAGGGAATATCTAGGTAACTTTATAGGTATCTTTTAAGCACAAATCTCGTATTCTCATGTGTCTCGTAGGGATAAGAAACAAAAAAAATTATGAACTCAAAAGCGTTATCTTATTTAGCTTTTAATTTAATGGAATCAGTCAATCTTGCTTTAATCTATAAAAAATTGCTCAATCCTGGGGGATATAAAAAAATCTGCAAAAGGAATTTTGTAAATAAAACATAAAACATTTTTTTTAAATCGCTATCATCATCGTTTTTATATATTTCTTTATCATTATCATTTTTAGGGACAATTGTTTTTTTTAAATGTTTACATTATAATATAATAGAAAGCAGAAAATAAACAAAAAATATCACTTTTAAGTTTTACACACAATATTTTCTCTTTTTTTCTGTTTTGAATTATTTTCTTGCTTTGTTTATTTATTAACTTATTATTTCTTCACATTTTTGTATTTATTTTGTAATAATTGTTTGTTTTGTTTTTTCTTTTTGTTTTCAAAAATATTTCAACTATTTAGATTTTACTTTATCGGCACACATCGCCTTCTTTTTTTACTCTTCTTTATATTTTTATTAAAATTGTTTTTTTTAATTTGTCGTTTTTTTTACTTTGTTTATCTTGTTATTTTTATTAATCCTTTTTTTGTTTAAAATAAAATAAAATGTATGTATGTATATATGCATAACTTTTCTCTTTTCAAGCGATGGAACACATGTATACAGTTTGACTGATAAATTGTTTTTGTTTTCTTTTCATTTTTTTCTTTAAATATATGTATATGAATTTTAATAATAATGTATAATATATTCTTTTTTTTTATAGTTTCTTTATTAAACTTATTTTTTATTGTGTATTTTAATATAATATATAATGTATATATGTATATATATTATTTGCATTTTTTTTCCTTTATTTATATATTTTCAAGTACATACAAATATTGTATTATTGAGAAGAGATCTATTATTATTTTATGTTTTTTTTGTATTTTTTGTGTTTTTTTTTTGTAATTTTTTGTATTTTTTTTTCAACATGAGTTTTCTGTTTGTTTTTCATTTGTCTATTTTAGAATTAGAAAGTTGGAAGTTTATGTTTTATTTTATTTATTTATTTTATTTTTTTTTGAAATTTTTTCTTTATTTTTATTTTAAAAAATAATCTTCTGCACAAAATTTATATATATACGTAAATTTACATTTTATATTTTTTTTGTTTTCCTTTCTCTTTTTTGTTGCTTTTAATATAGATTGTTTTTTGTTACAGATAATTCAGAAATAACCATAAAAATCACTCATTTGTATATCAAACTGTCTCTGTACTTTTATTTTATTGTATTCTCTTCTTATATTCATTCATTTCTGTTTTTTTGTGTGTTTTTTTACTTAATAAATAATTTTACAATTTATTTTTTTTTAAAAAAAATCCATTTTTTAACTACACATTTAAAATAACAATAAAAATAAAAATATGTATGTGTATCCTTTCATCGCTTTTCATTGCAAATAAAAACTATTTTACAAATATATATACATTTTGCACAACGTAAATGTTATTTTTTATAATGAGAAAATTATTTTATGAATATTATTTTTAAATAATGATTTCTTATTTTTAAAAATTAATTAACTAAAATTTTGTTATTATTGCTGTTAATTAAGTTGAAATTTTGAAGAAAGTATTTATACGAATACGTTTATTGCAAAAAATTTTAAGATAAATATTTTGTTTTAAATATATTGTTGTAATCAAAGGTGTTAACTGAACTGCTTACGGTTAATCTATGTATAATATTATATGGTGGAAGCCGAAATGAAATATTAATATACCCGAACCGAACCCTTGCCATGACTATGTACAAAATTTAAACTTTTTTATGTTAATAATATTATTACTATTGCCATTATTGGTATTGAAATTATGACTGGGCTGCATTTGAATTGAAGATAATTCCTGGAAACAAAAATTTGAACTTTACGATCCTATGTACGTAATTTTTGTTTATTTAATCTGGATTGAGTGTATCCTGCCCAACATTT
Source organism: Thereva nobilitata (assembly GCA_963855945.1). Lineage (NCBI taxonomy): Eukaryota > Metazoa > Arthropoda > Insecta > Diptera > Therevidae > Thereva > Thereva nobilitata. Next base: position 165,819,844 of record OY979695.1, read on the forward strand.
AATTGTATTGGTAGTTTAAAGTAGATTGATTTTAGCGTTTGTGAATGTATTGCAACTACGGTTAAGCATTTTAAACTTTTTAAAACTAAAAACGAAAAACACTTATAAATTAATTAAAGTTTCTTATGTTTCGACTTGTTTGTTGAGTCTGTTATTTGAGTTAAACAAAAAATAACCTCTTATATGGCTAAAAAACAATTTTCCCCTTCTTTGTGACAATTTGAAGAAATATTGTCACAAACATAAATCGTCTAGCTTCTTCGCTCGTATGCTTAGAAAATATTGCTCCGTGAAATTGTTGGTGATCCCATCAATTATGAGTTTAGAACCTGTTAAAATCATTCAGCAAACCCTCAACTAATGAAAAGCTGGAAGTAATAGTCTACCATATGCCTGAGGAAATTCCATCTCCACCGGTTCTCCTGAGAAAATTAGGTGTCAAATTCATTGAAAATTCCCTTTTTTCAGTTTTGCAAGTTAAATGCGTTCTTTACCTTTTCAATATAAAAGAAAACTATACCAGCTTGGTCGCCAATTGATGGATCCATTTCCTTCTTATATAGTCAATAATGATTAGTTATTGCTTCAATAAATCAATTTTTCCATTGGCAATAGATATTCAACAGATTGAAAGTTATTGCTAGAATTTTACTAATATAAAAATTGGATTAGTAAGTTCTTTTCTTAAAGGTACATCTTTAAATCAAAATTGCAGCACCTCCAAAAATACTATTAATTCATATAGCTACAGCTTATAGTGGGAGCCTTCCTGATTCATATTTTCCTCCATGCTAGCATTTAATTAGTTTACTCTTAATCACCCAATGAATACAACCAATCTTGGTTCTTAGATGAATCATTTAATTTACATAACTTCAAGTCTCTAAATACTTTTACTTTATTCACTTATGTCAGAACAGGGTAATTTTTTTTTTATGTGATAGTCTAAGCTCAGGTGTCAACCTTTGTACTACCAGTACAATTAATTAAAAAAACGAAATAAAAGATTCAAATGCTCAATTGAAAAATTCACGGAAATTAATGGACATAAAAGGATTCTAATAATAATTTTTATAAGATTTGATATTGGAGAATTTTAATACTATATTTCAAAAACAACACTGAAACAAATGCGTTTATTCATCTATTCATGTGAAGTACTTTATTTGTGATGATTTTAAATTTTAAACCAATATATCAATTTGTTTGGTAGTTTCCCTACGCCAAAATAACAAAACATAAATATGCTTAGTTATGTGTTTGTATCCTATCCTATGCAGGTTTCTATCATACCTATTTTTGACCTGTTTCACGTTTTTATATTTCGGTTAAAAGTTGCTAAATTTGTACTGCTTAATAGTGATGTACAGGTTTTGAATTTTAGTTAAGTAATAACTTAACAGGGTTTTCTCTTAGCATTTTTTACTTAATTGAATTATTAAAAAAAGCCATCTGCAATTATAATCAAATCGATTACTTTAAAATTTTAGTTACAGAATCAGCAACAAAGTTTCTGATTCTAAACAGAGCTTTTCCAAAAATATCAAGTTATTATTGAAAAAGTGTTTTATTACGTTGAAATACTACCAGCCCTTTAACAAAATACCTTGTTTTTCTCTTAATACCACTGCACTGATCATTCACATAAAACTAATGGGTTACAGAAACAGAAATTTAGAAAACTTAAAAATAAATAAAATAAAATTTTGAAAACTTAATAAAAAAAAATTAAAATTTTACTTACCAATTGATTTTACACTTAAAAATTTATTTTAAACCAATTTAAAGAAACATTGAACAAAAAAAAATGTTTTCACATTTATCACTTTTAGATAAAACTAAAAAGAAATTTAAAGAAACGGAATACTGTGGTTTTTAAAGTTTCCAAATCCCACATTTATTGGTTAAATTTAATTTAAAATTTATTGGTAAACTATCTAAACTAAACAAAATGTTTGGTGAAATTTGCTTTCTAAGATGACTTATCTAAAGAAGATAGATTGGACCCTAGTAACTGCATTTTTAAAGAATTCTTCCCGAAATTAGCTAAGAAAAACAGATTTTAAAAAATAATTCCAGGGCATATCAAATTTTCAATAAGCTCCATGAACTTTGCTATATACTTACTAATGTTTCAGCTTATTTCAAAAGAAAAAAAGACTAGGCCTCGATTGCGAGAGTTTATCATATCTGTAATAGAATAGACTTTTGAAAGTCTATTTAAAAAAGTCACGGCATTTAAGTCAATAGAATCTACATTAAAGGCGCCCGATGAAAAAAGGCTGTAATGTCAATTTCAAGCTGTCAATTGCGTTTATTTCATATTGACATTTTTAAATATAATATTTTTTATTTACTTACTATTTTTTCGAAACTTTCCATCTTCAACAACTCAACAAGCACAAGTCGCTCTGCAAAATGTCATCGACTTTAAAAGTCTACAGAATATGTCACTGTCGAGACATTCACAATACCAAATTTCTATTTCGACTTTAAGTTTATTCCAAAACGACTCTCGCAATCGAGGCCTAAGCAGAATAGGGCTGATAATTGATTGAAGCTGTCGGTTCTGCGGGCAGCTCCCGGAATTGCGGAGCATTTGTTGTGATTGTGGAGCTGCAGCGAAGAGGATATTGAGTCGCCTTCTTCGGGACTTCCCTGTACCCATGGAGATTTAGGATGAATCCCATATCAATTTTAGGCTATATCAAAAGCCTTAATCTGGAAGGTTTTTAACGACGGGGTTGGCACAATAGACCAAATTTGCAGTGGCCGCAAAGACGCCCATTAAAGAAAGAAAAAAAAACCCACCTAATTTCTGTCAAATTGTTCATGAACCAGAGTTAAGGGGAGAAAAAAAATCATAAAGAACACGTAATAGATTTACTGCTAGCTCGAGATGAGGAGCAAACCCTTAACAGAAAACATGGAACTAGCAGAAGAACTAGCGGGAGACATGCCTACATTAGAAAACGTACAAGCCGTAGTGAAAAAGCTAAAAAATAACAAATCTCCGGGCTAAGTTAACATCGTAGCAGAATTATTGAAACAAGGAGGTGAAAACGTAATATTAAGCCTGATTGAAATCGTAACACTAATATGGACCCAGAAACGAATACCATCGGAATGGATCGAGAGCATTGAGTGCCCTATACATAAAAAAGGAGATCAGCTAAACTACCGTAATTATAGAGGTATGACTTTATTGAACGTAGCATATAAAGTATTATCATGTATTTTATACGTTAAACTGCAGCCTTACGCAGAAGTAGCTCTGGGAAACTATCAAAGCAGTTTCCGCCCCGGAAGATCCACTACAGACCAGGGAGTATTTAAGATTTCCCAAACACCTCGTAGATTTGACCAAAATGACAATGAAATATGCAGAATAAGAATTGAACGAGAGCTTTCAGAAGCATTCAACGCCACAGTAGGACTAAGACAAGGAGATGCCCTATCTTGCTTACTATTTAACGTAGCTATGGGAAAAGTGATAAGAGACGCATGAATTAACACCGCGGGCAGTATTTACAACAAGTCGGTACAACTATTGGCATACGCTGACGTCATCGTAATATTAGCCAGATCCACTATAGCAATGGTAGAAGCCTTCATATCGCTTGAAAGAGCAGTAAAGAAATTCAGACTAGCAATTAATGAAGAGAAAACGAAATTATATGTGCATCTCTGAAAACGGAATGATCGCCAGAATATGACACTACATATAACATCGAAGGTGTAAAAAATTTTAGACTTAGGGACGCTAATTTCAAAAGATAACGACACGACGGCAGATGTCATAAGGAGATTGGCGCTGGGAAATAGATGCTACTTTGGGCTACGTAAACTACGAAGAAATTGGAGACTTCAAGCCAGGGACCGACAGTTCTGGAGGAGGATGTTGCAGGAAGCCAAGGCCAATAACAGGCTGTGGAGCTATTTATGATGAATAGATTAATTTGTCGCAATCAGTAATATAAAATGATGTTTTTTTCAACAAACAAACTTGAAAACTTTTCAATAGAATACAGCATTTTTTAATGAACATTAAATTAATTACAACAAAATATTCAAAATGAAATAAGAAGATCGGTGGACAAGTAAAGACAATTCGAGTGGAATGAAATCGAAATCGGTATTCAGTTTTATTCGAATTATATTTTTTGTCAGATAAATGGAATTGGTCGAAATGTGGAATATCTAATTTCGATTTCGAGTATTTCACAAAAATCTTATGAGAGGGGAACGTTTTTCCAATGTAATATTTTACGTATTTTATTTTTAACAATATTATTCAATAAATAAAAAGATACGTTGTTTTAGTAAACTTGAAAGAGCTTGAAAGAGAAGGACTCAGCATATAGAAGTTGCAAAAGTGTGATGCTTTAAAATGATTTAATGATTTGATGAAGTAATTGTTAAGTCTGTGAAAGTTGTTTAATTACAATTAAAGTCTGAATATATTATTCTATATCAATTATGCTATTTTAAATAAACTTGTATAATAAACTGCAACAAAAACTCCTATACGAATCGGTAAGTCTCAAACGAATAAACTAAGCGATGGGGGCGCGTGTATGTAAATAGTGTGAAATTTATTGATAAATAATAAATTCAATAAATTATTATTAAATACAAAATTTACAGATCAAATACTAAGCAAGAAACCTTTATGCATTTCCATAATTGACGTATCGTATTTCTGTATAATAATATCATTTTTGTATCCTTTTGAAAATCTCTTCTTATGGCATTTCGTTTTCTTTGATTTACCAACAACATTACAATATCCTAATAATTCTACCGTACGATCATTGATAAACATTCTAAATAGTTTAACCATAACAACCACATCGACCTTTCTTTTTATTTTTATTTTTTTTATTAAAAAAAAGAGCAATTTATAAATTGTTATCCAAATTTTTAAAAATTGTGCTCACAACATTTTCGATTTTATTATTATTTTTGAAATATTTTTAAAATATAAAACAAAAATAAAAAAAAACAAAAATGTGTATATTTCGACAATATAATTATGAATTTAAAAAGAAAATAGTAGAAAAAGGATAATTTTGAAAAATAAAGAAAAAGTTTCGTTTTTTTTAGTTTGTGTCTCTCAAATTGAAACAAAAATAATATATATATAAAAAAAACAAAGATAAAATGTTTTTTTAAAAAATTTGTATAGTTTAATATTTATATTATTTTTGTATAAAACAAAAAAAATAATGTAGAGAGATAAAAAATATTTTTTACGCACCATTTAGATTTCTAATAGTTATTAATATCGAGATTGAGAGAGAAACGTTTAAACACTAAGCGGATTTAATAATGGTCGATTAAATCTTAAATTAAAAACAAAAATTGAAATAAAATAATAATAATAATAAATATACTTCTAAAAAATGTTTTTTTGCTCAGTAAAAATTGCTCTTATTACTTTTTTATAACCATTATTTAATATAACACACGTATAATGTTATTTATTAATTAATATTATTACTATTATTAATCGTAGCAATTGTCTTCATTTATATTTATATACTTTATTTTTTACTTTACTTTAATTTACTTTTCTTCATTTAAACTTTAATTTAATAATAACATGTAATACATTCGCATTGTTTCTTCTTGTTGTGTAATATTGTATTTTGTATTTATCGATAGAAACTTTTTCTTTCTTTTTTTTGTTTTGTTTGTTTGTTTGTTGTTTTAAAACGTAATAATATTTACGCATTAATAATAATTGTGTTTTTTTTGTTTGTTTTTTTAAATATATATTTTTATTTAATATATAGAAATTTGTATAACCAATTTTTTTGTTTTTAAATACAATTGTTTTTTTTGTTTATCATTACATCATTTCTTTTTTTTATCAATAATTAAAAATTACAATAATATTTTATAACAAATTATAACATTAAAACTAATAGAAAAATTTGTAGAAATTTCTCTTTTAAGTTTTGGCAGTGATTTTGTTTCAAAATTAATTTATATTTTTTTTTCAATGATTTTTTTTTGTTATTTTCGTCCACGAAGAAACAGAACAAATATTTTTTATTTCTTCAGATTGAATGAACAACAAATTTTCTTTTTAGTTTAAAAAAAAGATTTATTTTTTTTTAAACAATTATTATTATATTTATTACTTGTATTACATTTTTTTTGTTGTTTTTGTATATAAGTATACACATATATAAATTTATTATTTATTTCATATTTCGTCAAGTAAAAAAATGCATTGTTTTTTATATTTTTTTTAAACAATTTATTTATTAATTTTTTGTTTTTTTTTGATTCTATGTCTTCAAGTCTTTTTAATTTTTCTTTTTATACAATGATGTAAGATTGTTGTTTTGTTGTTATATATTTTTGTTGCTTGTTTGTTACGCACACACGTGTATTGACAGACGATATTTATTTATTTATTTATTTACTTTTTTTAAAAATCAATAAATGATATTTAATGCATTTTTCTTTTTTTTCTTTCAAAAATTTCTTATCATTCGATCAAATTTTAATCTTTTAATAAATCGAAGACTGAAATATTGATATGATATTTATATTTTTATTTACTTATTTAGTTTTTTTATTTACTTCAAACTATTATTACTTTTCTTTTTTTTCAATAAAAATTTCGATTAATCTTCTAGTATTTGTCATTTTCGATTAGGTAAGATCATTTCATTTTTTTTATATTCATAATTCGCAATTGTTTTTTTCATTTTCAATTTAAATAATTATTATTTATTAATGAGAACTATATATCAGCCTTTTTCGTGTATTTTTTTTACATTTATATAATTTGTTTTTTTAAATAAGATTTTCATTTAGAGATAAGATGCAATCGTTCTCTTTTTATTTGGTTATAATTATTTTTTTATTGTGCTTTAAAAAGTATGATAAAATATTTTTTTGTATAAATTAAAACATTACAAGAAATGAAGAATAATAAATATGGTAAAAGTAAGAAATTTTCGTCACAAAAATTAATTATCGTCATAAAGAAAATTTCTACGGAGAATTGTTTTTTTTAATGAGAGAAAACAGGCTTAGGAATCACCCTTTGTACTACCAGTCCGTCACGTCGTTCAAGTGTAATCTCTAGTAGTAAGCTTGATTTGAAGGATAGAAGAGAAAAGAGTTGGTTAGAGGTCTTGGATGCGCTTGAGTAGATGTTGATGAACTTTGCGTTTGAACTCGGGCATGTTATACGAGTTTGGAAATACTGACTGCGGAACATTATTTCACAATCGAGTTGTTCTATTTATAAACGAACTTCTTGACCGTAGTGTGCGCGAAAAGAAACAGGAAATAACATATCGATTATGAAGACAACGTGTTTGACACATTAATGAAAGATAATAAATTTCAATTTTGAGGCATACTAGAAAAGAAAGTGTTTAAATTCGATATCCTTCAGCATTACATTCGATTGAAGCGAACGGCCAAACAATTCCGTAAAACAAACTGAAAGTTTAGGTAATGGTGGACAGGACACAGAGACTATCTATAGAAATCTATAAACTTTTATCTGTGAACGAAAGCAAAGTCGCTGGAAAAAGTCCACAAATATTCCGTAGGCCGTTTCAGTTAAACTGCACAGTGGGACGGACGGATGGTGCTTGACGTGTTGAATGAACCAGAACAAATCATTGATTCAGGTATCGAGGAAGACAATGCAAACGATCTCCAGATCTCCAATGGATTTTTTTTATTGAAAACCACAATGCTGACCCTGAATATCAAAAATCATAATGCTTGTCGTAAATACTAAAATATAACAATATTGATTTTCGTTTAAGACTGTGTTCTAGATGCATTTGCATTTGAATATTCGTTATAGATTTTACTAACGTAATCATTTTTTTGCATGGACTGCACATAACCTAAGCTCCAGTGGAGTTGAAAGAGAGCAAATGGTAGATTTAAGATAGTTGTTGGTACTTTTTATTTAAATGCTGCCAAAAAGGTATCAAATAAGACATTGTAGGATAGAACTTTTCTTCATTCGCTATTTCCTGTGATTTCCAGATCCAGATGAAGGAAGTACTACATGATGATCTTTCGTCATGTCAAAGATATAATGTGGTTAATTTGTTTTGAAGTTATGGAAGAAAGTAAAGGGTTAAACATAGACTGAATTTTTATGATTAATATAGAGAATAATAGAAGAATATGCTAAAGAAAAGAAATATTACGATCGTAACAAGAAGGTCAAACGATGTATTTCAGCCAACAAATATAAAAGATCGATGTGAGGATAGTAAAATTTCTAAGAAATTAAGGATTAAATAAGATTTGTAAGCGCTTTGATTGCTAGGAAGGTTCATGTCCTGCTATTCGCTTCAAAGACATTTGATTGCATTTTAAAGTAAATCAGATACACGGCGTCTTATAGGGAGTGATATGCAACTTGATGGCGGATTCTGGGCTATGACGCCTTCCAACTCCCAATCTCTAGTACGACCTTCAAGTGATGACGCTGTTAATTCTCAGCTGTATTCTGGTTGTCAGAACACTTGTTGGCTTGATGTCAGAATACTTGTTGCCTTGATGTAAGGACACTTATTGGCTTCATTATCGGACACTGTGCCCTGAATTACCACGAATGCAAGACAGAAAGGGCGAACGACCCTTGTATGTTTTGTTTTGAGGAGTCTGCCCTTCAAGTTTTCTGTAAGTACCACGCGATAGCTCGAGCTGTCAAGTCTAAGCGACAACCGGCAGACTGATGAACCTCTTTCATATGACGAATAGGGGTTTAGGACAATAGGCCAAATGAAGTGGTCGGGATACTTTAGACCAAATACCCCACCAAAAAAAAAAAGATACTTGGAAAAATTACTTAATATTTAATATTGCTACATTGGACGAATTATATACGCAATAGGCAAAAACATTTACACGATCAATTGTCTGCTGAATCAAAATTAAACAAATATTGCTTAGGCGTTACTCAAATACAAATATTTCAACTTCAATATACATATAGGGAGTGTAGATGTAGATTCAAATATAAGTTTAAAATTTTCACATTAGAAATATAAAATGTTTTTAATGTTTATAAACAAATCCATAAAAAAAGCACAATAAAAAAATATTAAATAATACCAAATATCACTCTTTTTTTTAAATTTCAACACGAATTCAATACTTTTAAATTTTGCATATTACATTAAAACTGCTGATCTGGTATCCAATTTTCTGTTAAGCCGCGCTCTTTTTAACTGTTTATTTTGTTTGTTCCATTTCCATTTTCAAATTGTTCATATATTTTTCTTTTATTCAAAGATATTATCTGATTTCTTCAGAAATATACATACATGCTTTTGTCAAATTCCATTTTTTTATATATATAATATTTTCGAGTTCAAATTTTAATATCCAAAAACAAATTTTGTTGCCACTATTCATAATTCCGTTTTTTTTTATTTTAATTTTATTCATGTTTAAAATAATGTTTGATTTTTATTTATATTTATTTCAAGTTTTTAATTTTCAAACATTATTTCTGTTTTCTAAATCCAAATTGCACACTGCCATTTCTTTTGTTGTTGTTGTTCTTTTCTTTATTTGAATTATTAATTTTTTTTCATCATAATTAATTTAATAATATTGTAACAAAACACATAAAATATAAATTTTTAAAAAGATTTTTTTTTTGAATATAACAATATAATTTTGAATAATAATTATGTATGTATGCCAAAAACTTATTTTTAATATATTTTTTTAAAAGTATTTTTTTTTTAATTTTAAATTTAGAAACAAAAGAAAACAATATACTTATGTTTTTTTAAATGTTACATAATATTTAGATTGTTTTTTGAGGAAAGCCGAAATAAATTTAATAATATATTTTATTTTTAAAATTATATCTTTTGTGTTTATCAATAAAATATTTTTCTTCATTTTTTTTTTATTCAAATTTAATATTTTTTTGTTTAATTTTACCTTATACGCAACAACGAAAATAATATATATGGACTTAACTTTTGTTTTTTAAAAAAAAAATTATAGTGTTTTTTTAATTTTTGTGTTTTTATAAAATGGGTTATGCTACTAAATAGTTTTTTTGTTTTTTTTATAAGACTTAAAAAATTTTAACTTTCCCGCCATTTTGGGTTTTTATAGTTTTTTTATTTTACTTTTGGTTTTTATTTTTTGAAAATATCTTTTTTTTATTAAGTTTTATTTTTGAATATATTAAAACATGCATTAAAATATTTTATTTTTCAATAATTTTTGTATTTTTTTTTGTGGTAGGTAAATATTTATTTTCATTTGTTTTTTTGTTTCATGTTTTATAATAGGTATGTACCATTAGTGTCCTAAAAATATATTTTTTTTTGTTAAATTCATAAATTTTATTTTGTTTTTAATATATTGTATTTGTTTCTTTTTATTTTTTTCATCTGGTTTGATTAGATTTTGTTTTTTTTATTATCCGGCATATTTTAAATATTTTTAGTTTTAAGCTTAAAATATTTTTTGTATGTTTTTTTAAACTACAATATGTTTTTATATATTTGTTTGTTTGTTTGTATCTGAATTGAGTGTATATAAATTTTTAGAAGTACATAGATCTATTTAATTTTATGTTTTTTTGTAACCTATTTTTTTAATGAAGTGCTATAGATGTATACATTGTTTATCGTTTATTTGTTTTTTTAAATAAGTTTTAAATTATGATCTTCTCTTAACATTGTTTTATTTTTAAATGAAATTTGGCTGGTTTTATTTTTTTATTTTTTTTTTATTTCATTATTTAGAAAAATATTTTTTTTGTATTTTGTTATTAAATTTGTAACTACATTTTATACAGACATTTAATCCTTAACTATTTTGTATTCTTATTTTTTCCTCTTTTTGTTTATTTTTTTGTTGTTTTTTGGTTTAACTATTTTTATTTTAAATAATGATTGATATTTTTTTTTAAATAATGATTTCAATTTTTTGTTGTTTGTCTTGTATTGTTTTTTTATATCTTATAATATTAAATCTTTCCTTCTTTATTTATTATTACAAAAAAAAGGAAATCTCATTAAAGGAATCTCATTTTGTTGCTTTATAATAGGATATTTGTTTTAGTTGATTGGTTTTGTAGTTTTGTGTGTTATTTCTTTGTTTTTGTTACAATCTGGTTTATTTTTTGTGATTTTGTTTATTTTTAAAATAAAAAAAATCAACAATATAAATTTTATTACAAAAATATTTTTCTAATGTTTTGTTTTTTTTTCAATGAGATTTAAAGGTTTTCTTCTAATAAATTATTTTTGTTTTCTTTCTATTGTTTCTATATTTTTGTGTTAAATATATCCATTAAAGGTACAGATATATAATATACATAAATAATTTTTTGAAAAAATAATTTCATTATGTTTTTGGGGCGCAGAAAAAAGTTTTTGTTTTTTACTATAAAGAAAAAAGTTTGAAATATTTAAGGACAAGTAAAAAAGCATGCAGAAACAAATCATATGAAAATTTGTTTTTAATACCTAAGAAGTAAAGGAAATTATATATTTTTTAAGTCACAAAGGTATAAAATAATTTATTGTTTAGAATGAAAAAAATGGTTAATAATTAAATTCAGATTTTGTATTAATGCTAACGCAAATATATGTAAGGTAATTGGCCAGTTCAGAATTGTAATTATTGTTAAATATCTATTTTACATTGTACAGAGTTGTTCGGGTTGTCTAACAAAACAAATTAGAAGTATGGTGTAGTGTAGCTCATTGAGGGTATATAAATAAAGTTACTAACATGGTTGAAAGAATCTGTTAAAATATATCCAGAATGATCAAATATTTGAAAATAAGATTAAAAATGAATTATTTTTTTAATTTTGCGAAGTATTTCATGGATATCGTCTCATTTAATTATTTCCGGGCTGATTTAATTGAAATTTAGCTTAAGGTAAAACAATACGAGCAATTCGCCAGGGTTTCTTCTTTATTTTAAAACAGAAACCTGAACAATTTTATTTGATTAAAAAAACTTGCGAATGGTTCTACAGTAAATATGAAATTTTGGAACATTTTTGCGGATTATTTCTTGGGTCGCTACTATTTTATAGATTATTGACGTTATTCCTTAACGTCACTTAGGAAGAAGTCCAATATCGTCAGATAATTTACATCTTTTCTTGAAGAAATCATACGATATGCGTTTTTCATCTAATTTTCCAAGTAATATTCGATCTAACAGGGCGTGAGGTTTCTTAAAAACGTTGCACTATTTCTATGCGCTCTTTTAGAGTGAATCGCTCCATGATAAATTTTACTCCAGATGAGTCTGCCATTTTTGGAAGTTCACGAACGGCGCAACATTCAGATTGTATACGACACGAAGTTTTGGAGCATGCGCTATAATATACAACCTTCAAACCGTACCTATTTAGCCCTTTCAAAATTCAATCGCGAATTATAAGTAATAAGAAAAGCTTGAAGTAATAATAGCAACGAGAACTAAATAAACAACTAAGAATTCTCTGTTCATGTTATGAAAATGCTGAACAATTTGTTGATAATTCCGATACACAAGGGTCTGTAGAAATACAGGATAGGGTAATATAATTTCAAGTACTCTTTCTATTCAGTTCTAAGTTCGTTCTAAACTAAAATGTTATCATATTTCTTTAGTACCAATTTATTTAGTTACCATAATAGTGCGTTTCCATGACAACTTGAAGCTTACTTGAAGCGTACTTCAAGTACAAATGTAAACGCAAGCAGCTCCACTGAAGTCGATCAAAAAGATTTTTCTGATTGACTCGAGTGATTGTCATGTAAACAGGGCTTGAAAGCTTGAGTTATCGAAATTGTTCAGTCGTAGTAGTCCATCAGCTGCTCAAGAACTCAAGCTCATTTCAAGTTATTATGCCGCTTCAAGTAGGCAGAGCAAGCGCTAGAGTTCTTGAGATCTTCAAGCTTTCGAGCACTCAAGCAGTGGAGGGTGTAGCTCCTGATACCCGTTGACACTATGAAACATTGTATATATGATACTTTCCGGTGTTATTACAAATAAGTTATTGCCGTACGTCAAGAATATAATTGAGGATTACCATAGAACCCAATAAATCTAATCAAATCTTCACACAGGCAAATTTTAGAAAAGTCTTACAACCTGAAAATTTCTCTCTATCATCTTTTCATCGGTTATGAGCAAACAAGCCTTATGCTGTCAAGAGATAATCTCTGTGAACTGCAATGAATGAATTATGGGTTCCATAAAACCTGATCAAGTTTATCAAAATAAGGACAGTTGGCAGCAGAAAAAGACAATGCAAAGTGAGAATATCAATGTTCAGTTCTATGTTACAGGTCTGAGGCTTGGACATTGACCAAACAAACAGAATATCAGATCAAAATCTTCGAAAGGAAAATCCTAACAAGAATATTTAGTCCTGTAAGGGTTAACCAAAACGGATGGCACATTAGAACAAACGAAGAGCTTCGGAAGAAAGAATGCTAGCCAGGATTTTCAATCATAGAAAACCACGCAAAAGAAACGTATCATGAAATAAACACTGGGAAATAACGACAATAAGCAGGACAACTTCCAGACAAGCAGGACAAATTCCAGACAAGCGTAGCGATTTGTTACGATATTTATCGATTATAACTTTGAAAATGTCACATGTTTTAAGTACTTAGGCTCTCACATAAGAGTAGAAAATGACTGCAGCAAACAATATTTTAAAAGTTTGGTAGGCAATAGATGCTTTTACATTCTAAGGTCAAACTAGATCATGAAATCGGCGAAAAATATAGTATACAAAACTACGAGTATAATCACCGCCAGTCCATGATCTATGCATATGAAACTTGGATTATGCAAAAAGCAGACGATTAGAAATCTTTGAAAGGAAGATACTCCGTGTGATATTTGGTCGAAAAAAACTTCCGTACAACTCGTACAGGCTTCTGATAAATCTAGAATGTAAGCAGCAAATTACTGGTGCACTGTTTAATGGATGAGAATATTTGTGATGGTTAGAACATATCGTCCGAGTTGAACCGACCGATCCCTTCTTAAGGATTTTCAACAACTACAGGTTTAGTATACCGGGCCAAGAGCTCGATGCAAAAGTAGTATGCTAAAAGACGTGCGAAAACTAATACTAGACAACTGAAAAGATAGATCCAGAGAAAGAAGGGTCCTGAGGGAGAACTATATGCCTATTCTTAGTTGTGACGGGTCACAAGTCATAAGCTAGTATTACAAGATTAATCTTGTGACGAATCTTGCAACAGATTACCTGTTTCAGATTCTGAGTGAAAAACCACAACATTCATCACAAGAATTGAATTCAACTGTGAAATGTCAAATGTTATGAAATTGTGATCAACTTGTCAACTGCAATGGCAATCATTTAACGCCCGCCAAAAATGGAAACGGGTAAATTTTTCTGTGAATTATAAGAAATTTGATTGCGCACATTATTTTTAAGTCTTTACTGAAAGTAAAAAGTCTTATCAAAAGCAGCTCGAATATTTCATCGAATTTGGCGGAATCATCCGGAAATTTGACAAAATAAAAAACTTTAAACTTTTTAAAATAAACGCGCAAACCCATTTTTTGAGTGATTTTTTGGACAAAAAGTGATTTTTGATAACTTTGATCTTGAATAGCTTTAAAAGGGTTAATCGTGTCCAGATTTTTTTAAGAACTAAAGTTGTAGAGAATTTCATTGTCAACATTTTGGGCCGTCGCACGGGGTTGTACGGCATATAGAACACGCGAAAAACGCGATATCTCCGGCGGCTATGTTTTTTTTTGTGATTCAGAAATTGTTTTCTTAAAAAGTCCGAAGGAAGCTGCGGAAAAATTTTCAGCCATTTTGGAATTTTGTCTCCTTAATATGCTAAATCAACAAAACAAAAGTTAATAAAAATTCTTCCATTATTATTATTTTTCATTAGGTGCTTGTGATCTGATCCATATGTCATGTCTTTGATTGTGACAACTTGACTGGAGCACGAGAATACGGAAAAGTCACAGCTGCCTTTATGACTTTGTTGTGATTTGTGATGTCACTGACGATTTAAGAATTGGCCTATTTAGCTCTATATGGGCCGTAACTTCATTTTTTTCTGCATTGAAACGGTTAACGAGTGATTGTTATATCGAATAAATATTGAAAGTAACTTATGCTGCATTATAAATTTGGTTGGTTTGATAAAAAAAATCTTCTCGAGTATAAATTATAAAATCTTCTTTAATTACTTTAAAATTTATCTGAACATTTTGTGGTAAAGTAATATCCGTCAATATAAATATAAAAAGGGTTCACAATTTGCTTTTAATGCGATGTTTTATTGGACAATCTGATTAATAATAAACTGTGAAAGGCCTGAAAATCTAGTTTTTAATCTAATTTGTATGGAGAAAGACATCATAGTAAATATGTATGTAGTATTTTATTTTTCTAAGCAGTAATAATATACGCAAAAAAATATCTTTAATTACAACGAAATATTTTTTCATGCCATCAAAATATACTTGAGAATATGAATGAAATTGATGTTTTAATAATAAACAAACAAAACTAATTAAAATTTTATAAATAAAACACTTCAGAAAAAAATTGGTTAATATGATTCAAAATAAAAAAATATTGATTCTCTTAAAATAAAAATTCACATCATTAATAATCACCAAGGGGGAAACGCATAATAATATTATTCTATTTTCTAAATAGAAAATATACTTTATGCATTTTGTTTTTTTTTCTACAAAAAAAATAATAATAATAAAATCTCAAAAACTAAAGGTTACGCACTAATGGCCAATGTATATTATATTTTAATAATAAACATTGTTTTTTTTGTATCTTTCTTTTTTTTAAATAATAAATTAAATATATCACATAAAAGGAAAAAAATAATAATATTTATAATAACGAGGAGCCTTTTTTAAGAACAAATTTATAAAAAAAATGCTTTAAAAATTAAAAGTAAAAATAATTATATTTAAATTTACACAAAAAAAATACCATACAACTTTTTTCTGAACCCCGGGGGAGATTTTTTAACTTTAACTTTTAGTGTGTTGAAAAACATATCAAATTTTTGAAATATATCCTTAATTTTTTTTTTAAAAATATTATTTTCGAATTTTATTTATAATTTAGAAAAAATATTTATTTTTTAACTTGAATATAAAATTTTTTTGTTGACCTAAAAAATATATATGTATATTTATGCATGAATTTTTAATTTGTAAGAATTTTTTTTTATAAAATAAAAATAAACAGTGAAAATCGAAATATATAATATAACAAATAAGAATTCTTTTTGTTGTTTTTGTTATTTTTTTCATTCATAATCAATATTTTTATCTTCCTACATTTCTATCCCCTTTTTTCACGATCCTATCTCGTAAATGATTGAATCCATTAATTTTTTTTTTGTTAGATTTTAATCAATTCTTATATCATTTTTTTATATCATATACATTAATTACGATGTTTTTTTTGTTAAATTTACATTTATCTTTTTTTTATTAATGTTCATACGTTTTTTTAGGGGTGTATAAATTGTTTTATTTTAATAATAATAATTTTCCTTTTTTTCTTTTTATATATAATATAATATTATCACTTATTTAGTTCTAGAAAATAAATCTTTTATGTTTTATTTTTTTGTTTTTAAATTTTATTTCTTTTTATTAAAGTGAAACTTTTGTTTTCTCAACTATAATTGTACATGAACATCAATAATTGAACGAAACTCATTTGTTTTGTTTATTTATTTTTTTTTGTTTTCTTTTATTTGCTGTTTATTTTTTTTAGTACTAATAATAATGGTGAGTTATTTACTTTCTTTTCGACTTACAGCCTATAAAAAACATTTAATTGCTGTAATAAAATCTAACAAAAAAATTGTAAATATATTTTTAATTACAATAGTAATAATAATATAGATTTTTTTTCTTTAATAAAATATCACTTAAATACATTCAACAAAAAGAAACTTACCTTACTGTTTTTTTTATTTATAACTAACTTTAATCTTGAATTTATATTTTTCGTAGCGCTAATTACTTTCATTTTCTTTTAAAAAATATTTCATCTTCTTTGTAAAATTTAAACTATACATTATATAAAAACGGGGGTATTTTTTTACCTATTTTAAAAATATGTATATATATATTATATAAATAAAAGACAAAGACAAAAATAAAATAAAATAAAACTAAGAAAAATGAATAATAATAATAATAAAATAAAAAAACATAAAAAAATTGATTTAAGATTGCGATTGATTTGTTGATTGTTGTATGATCGTCAGCTGTTGTTGTTGTTGTTGTGTTATTGATGAAGTCGCTGAAACAATTACCGATGTTGCAGCGACTACAGTACTACCGTGGGTTTTTGTTATAGTTGATATTGATTGCATTCCACCAGCAGCAGTTCCAGTTGAACCAGCTGCCGAAATGCAACCAACTACGACACCACCATTTCGATAGCCACCGCCACCACTACCACCACCACTGCCTGACGATTTTGGCCGCTTTCAGTCACCAAAACGGCTGCATGCCTTCTTCCATTTGCATTGCGTGCACCATTGATCCTTATGATCCATACCATATACTTTGCGACATTTCTTATTTTCACCACGCGTACGACGATGTGGCGATTGTGGAGATCGATGTGTTTGTTGTACAGATGATGGCAGGTGATGTGGGGCGGCTGATGGTATCGATCCTTTTGTGGGCTGTGCGGTATGATGAATATTCGGGCTGGCTGTTAAATATGATGTCGATGTTGGTGCACTGTGTGATAGATTGCCTAATCCATTTCCGTTCGATTGAGCTCCGTTTTGAGTTGGTGTTAAGCTTTGCTGAGTATGTACGTTGTTGTTGTTGTTATTATTATTGTTGTTGTTATTATTATTATTATTGTTGTTATTATTATTATTATTATTGTATTGTTGATTATTATTGTTGGTGTGGTGATGAACATAAGTTGGTGATGGATACGGAGCTGAACTTGTGGACGGACGCGGTGACCAGCGCGCATGTTTCATTGGTGAAACTGGACTCTGTTGAGCCCATGTATAATTATGGTGGGCCAATGGTGACGTTGGAATATTTATGGGGCCAGCATTTACATTATGTGATGGTTTCACTGCATTCGATTGTGAAAGAGCTAACAGCCCTTGCCTATACGTTTCCAAAAATACAAAAAAATAAATTAATTATTTATAGCTTATTGTAAAAATATAATTAAGTACCTGAAATTTCCGACAATTTGTCTTTGGTATTCGGGATCTTCGTGCGGTGGACGTGCCATATCACGATGGCTTAATGTGGGCGGAGATGGTGGACTTGGTGCTTTACCTTCATCCTCCTCGATTTCTGTATAGTAAAATTCTTCCTCATGATCGCTATCACTGAAAGCGCCATCATCGTCAAATGAATGCCGTGGTTTTTTTGGACTAAAAAGATAATTTTTGTTAAATTAAATAAATCAAATATTTGTTTAAATCGTTAGATTGTCTTATGATCGTTTACAAAAGGCAAATTTGTTTAGTTATTTATAAAGACTAATCAGCAAACTTAACCTGATTAATTTGTACGGTGCTATATAGAAATCATTTGTAGGGAAGAACTTAAGACAAAGAGAGGGCTTCTAAAATAAAGAAATCCACAAATTAAATCAAACGAGTGAATAAAGAAACAACTTCAAGAAAGATCACTAACTGATCAAACACTACATCGAGAAAACTGATGAACGGCATCCTCTACCCTTTTCCTGCACAATCATCTTGGCTTTGCGGTGGTTTCAGTCGTTTTAATAGGCATAACACTCCGACAGGGCTGATAACCCCAATGATTATGTCTCTAGATCAGCCGGCTGCTTTGAGCATATCAACTTTGTGAAATCGAAACACCGTTGCAAATTTTTTTTTTTAGATTATTAACCTATCTTGCTTATATGCTTTTATGCACACCGAAACCGATACACCGCATCAAAAAACAGGCGATGAAACGGGTTGACCATAGAGACCACTTATAAAGCTATCAAGAAAAGCAACCAGGCGGTGCGCTTAACGACGATGCATATACATTTTAAATATCTGTTGCCAACATTTAAATATCTTGGGGTTTTGTTGATACGATAAGACACAGCCATTGATAGCAGTGTTGAGGTATGTGTCGTAGCGGTGAGGAAGTCCTACTATAAACATCTTATACTTTTCAAGTCAAGATCGTTATCAAGATGTGGAATGACTCCGTAAGCAAAATACTAGGGAAAATATTTAACTCGAAACTAAACGATGAAAACACAGTTGAGCGGAAGCCCAACGAAAGCAGCAGGTTAACAATGATGATTGTCTTTTCAAATTTTTTCCTATATTTCACAAGAAACCAGTAGGTGGGATACATAATCAGGGACGGTGGGTGGCATAGCAGTTTCGGGTAAAGAAGAATTCGAGGCGGACAAAGATGCTAATAAATCGGCCATGGATTTCCTTTCTTTTACCAGCTCCGGGCCAAGTGAATAACACACGTTGCGCGAGCAATTGACTTATAAGGGCTACAGAATTCCACAAATTAAAGAAGGTGATGTGGAAGTTTTTACTGCATGCAGTGATATTGACAATCTTATTCCTCAACCTATCATCATAAAATGGTGGTTTGACTTTCCTGATGATGGAATTACAGGAATTCAATCTCAACTCACGACAAAGTGACTCATTTGAGGAACATCTGTACGCTCTATAGGCGGTTTCTTCATCTTCTTTAATAGCATTCTTACACTTCCCATTGAACCATATATTCGGCACAGACGTTATAGATTTGGTAGAGTGAGGAATGAACAAGAGCATTCCCGCCCGTATGATTTTGCAAGTTTGAAAGTTTGAACAAAGATTTGCACTTTGCCATGCGGATCGGCAAAGTCTTCAAAGAAGTGTTCAAATCGTTGAAGCTGTATCTGCCGCCGGCTTCAGAACCAACCGATTGGCTTTGCAATAGCGCCAGACAGTTCTTTTGGGAACTATGTTGGTTGTAGCAACGGGGAAAATTCGCGTTGACTAGGCCGTGGTCCGAGATGCCGAGGGAAGAATCTATCTACTTCGGCGGAGTACAGTATTGTAAGAAAAGTAACAAATAGATCAAGGAGACCGGCTGCTGACCCTAAAACGTCAGGGATTCACGTAGGATAATTTGCAATTTCATGTATGCAAACAACTCCGCGCCTTTGCAGAAACACTGGTGCCATTTGAATAATTTAGCCAATTTACATTATTAACTTTGATATCACCCGCTAAAATAATTTCAGACTCTAGATGCAGACATAATAAAATAAATTATTATTTGAATCTAAAATATTTTATTTTATATTCAAATATTGAAAAAATTCTTTAGAATTTAACAAAAACCCAAAAAATTCTTTTTAGTACATTTCTATCTTTACAATCTATTACAACATTTCAACCATTTATGGCGAAAAATAAAATTGTTCATCACGTTTTTTGAGGCAGCACTACTACATTTTCGAGTCATTGTCATGTCGCAAAAGATTCATCATGGACGCAAGTATATCAACTTCACGCGAGTAATGTCAAAGTTTATTTACACGTTTCCAAAGAAAATATTTGTTAAAAATAATAAAATAGTGTCCACAAGTGAAAAGTCAATATCGATTAATTAAGAATCATTTAAGTTTATTAAAAATACATAAGTTTATAGTGAAAATTTTATAAAATAATTTTCCACCTTTTAATTGCAAAGTTCAAAAGAAGTTTTTTTTGATAGTGTACGTGCACGAATTGTACACGCACACAAAAAAAATCTTGCCTGGGGATTTTTCGTTGAATGGACGGACAAACCAACTTGTATAAACTGAATGCTGTAATAGAATAGTGTGGGAAAAAACGCGTTTTGCCACACACACACATATATGCATATTATTTTTTGAAAGAAAAATTCTCAGCCAAAGTAGAATTTGTGTAGTCGATTCTCCGTACTCGTGCATCTCACACATCGATACAATAAAACAAAAACAATGGCGGAAGGCACATTTCATGGCGTGACTGTTTATAAAATAACCGAAGATTTTCAATTAGTTAATAAATATAATAAAGCAGTTAGTATAGCATGTGGCTATGATTCTCAGGGGATTATATTAAAAATTGTTTTAGGTGAGTTCAGAAGTATAATAAAGTGATTTAAGATGGTATGAAAGAAAGTGTCTCTTGTCATGGCGACGGGAGTTTTTTTTTTGTTCTATATAGTTTCAAAACATGAGATTTTCTTTGATTAATTAAAATGAAATTGATTGTGGTCTTCTGTAATATGAGTGCTGAAATATGAAACAAAGTGTTTTTTGCAACGTGAAAGAAATTTCGGGAAATATTTTTTTTATAGTGGATTGAAGAAGATCTCTAAAAAACAAGTTTCTCATCTTTGGGGTGACTTAACTAAGGCAATGTGAATGACGATAGTCATACAATAGGATTATACAAAAAAAGAAGCTTATAATTCAGTCTTTATATTCTTTTGTTAGGAGACAATCAAATTCATTCAGGATTACACAGGAGCGCCTGGCTAAGGGGAATACAAGAAAAAAAAATGTGCAAGTTTCCACCTCACAGTGGAGAAAAATCGATAAAATTCACACAATAAAAACATCACAAGTAACCAAAGAGCAAACTACTAGGCACAGGCATCAGGAGAAGTCTTTAAGTTCTTTTTTTAAAATGAGAATCCCAAGGTTTCTCTATTGCTGCTGAAGTACTACTGTCTGTACTTGAAAATTCATGACCTTGACAAACCTTTTTCCTTAATGCACAAAAAAAATATTAAGAATGTTTGTTTAAGTGAAATTATTATTATTCTGTTTGTTTTTATGTTTTTAGAAAATCGCGAGAAAAGAGGTCCTCTTTTCAGAGGCAGGATTTAAGATATTAATGTATTCAGGAAAAGATCGATATTATAATCGGCACAAGGAGGGACACATAATGATGATGGCCCTTTGGGGGATGATTTTGTTTTGGGATCTGCATATAGCACGCAAATAGCTCTTTTTTTAGTCTTTTTATATATTTGGGTTTGTTCATAGATTGTGGAGGAAGGAGGCCAAGTTCATGGCAACATTTTTTTTATTTGTTGACGTTCCCGAAAAAGGCCTTGTAATTAGTACTATATACTTTGCCTATTTGTTTCGGATGTGTTCTTTGGGAAATTTACTTTTTATTCACAAAGTCACAAGAGATTAAAAATGTTAATGATATCTTTTTTTTTAAACTGGCCCAAAACTTAGATTGGAATTAAGTTTATTTATTCAGAATAGACTAAAGAAATTTCCGTAGTAGGTTTAAATTAGTTGAAGCAATTTGTTAAATTTAGGAAGGTAAATCTGTGGTAGCTGAAGGATTAAAGACAGTTTTATAAGTAATTATTGTAAAAAGAGGGAAAAGTATCACATAAAGTAAATAAATCCAGATAAGACTCACGCTTTTCAATCGACCTCTTACCATACAAATAAAGCGTACTTTCAGTCTCCTACGGACTAAATTTTGCAGAAATATCAAAACAATCCTATCCAGCAAACTCCTTAAGGGGGAAACTCATTTAGAACTTTTTTTTTTCGTTAAAAAATTTTTTTGCTTTAAACTACTTCAAATCTACCTGGAAATATTCCCTCAAAAGCACAAAGCTGTTCGGAACTTCTTAAAAAGTTATAAGCATTTTAGTGAGTGCTTGTCAAATGGCTGAAATGCGCGTGAAGCGCGCTGACCGAAATCGGCCTCTTACGGTATCTAGCCTAATCTGTAATAGGAATATAAGTCGACTGCGGATAAAGTAAGTTCCTAGAAATGTTCCTATCCCATCGGGTCATGTGCGGCCGTTTGATGAGACGGAAGACATCTACTATGGCCCAGGAATAGCTGACTGAAGTTTCCGTAAATTTGAGTGAGTGTAAAATACTTTTTTATAAAGTTGAAACTTAAAACGCTTCTCCTGAAGAGTATCGTTTTGAAAATCGCCGTGCAATCTACAGATCAGAGATTTCATTCAAATCGGTTGCGACTTTGTGTCCAGTGCTCGTAATTGATTTCTCCACAACATGAATAGAAGAATTTTTTTTTTGTTTTCTTGAAAGAACATGGTTTTTCTATGAACAATCGCTAAGTTTCCTTTATTTCCCTACGTGCAATCCACTCCGAAAGATAGGCCTCTTTTTATGCCATCTAAATGAGTTTCCCCCCTTAAGTCGCACGAAGATGTACCTGGCAGTCCCGGAAAGTGATATCGAAGAGGAAGAGAACTTAATAGTTGATAGATGGTTGAATTGTTCAACTAATGCAATCCTAAATATTATATCATTTTGCATTCTGCCTGTTCTTGATTACAAAATTGAAATTTTGGATTTGGAGTCTCTGATCATGTCTTACACATATAATCTCTTGCCATTGACAAGAGATTTGAAGATAGATTTTTTAATTTCATCTTCGCTCAACACGTAAACCTATATTGTAGAAGTTTTTCTAAAATCATTTACTTCCTACCGGAATCTACTATTAGCCAAGAGTCGATAGAAAACCGTTTACTCTAGTTATATTCTTCCACTATTTTGAAATACTAGCAAGATTATTTTATCTTACTAAACAAAAAATGTATTATTAAATCACTTAATTAAGTCACTAATTAGAGCTTAAAACATCGCCTTTACATTGTTAATAGTTTCTGTTACTATCAGAGAACAAGTTCTAGCCGAAAGAAGTAAAAAATATGAATGAAAGATGCCAATGTCATGACGCATCTTTCATAAGCGGGCCCCGTCTAATATCACAGCGAAAAAGGCTAATTTCGGTAATCGAGGAGTTGATTTTTTAACCAGGTGATGGCGATAGATTGAAGAAACATTTCTGCGAAGAGGAAAATAATTATAAAGGAATAATAATATTAAACCAGGAAAAACCAAAAGGCGAAGGATCATATCTATGATTAGGATTCTTCAAACACACGATCTCTCAGAAGGCGACAAGACGCTTTACCCCTAGGCCATCGAGATCAATAATTATTGAAATGATTTGATGATTACAATGTAAGCGAACTATGTATGGGCTGAGTTTCAGCTGTAGGCCGTTCTAATAGCTTCAAATCATCTGATTTTTATGTTTTCGTTAGTTAAAATTTGAAAAAACGCTTACAACTCAAATTTAGATTGAATGCTTTGTATGCAAGAACAGGTAATCGAAGGTTTGTTATTTTGTAGAATCACCATCAATGTTACAGAATTTCAAGTAAAGTCGAATTCGTCCGAGAGAAACGTAATTAATTATATGTGGATGAACTAAAAAGATCCTTATGAAGATTATTTACAAAAAACTGTTAAAAAAATCTCAATTAAAAGCAGACCTTTCAGCAATAATTTTCTAACATCCATGTCCACTACAACGCGAATTTTAACTGAAATACAGTTTATCTGATAAGACTTAAGATTTCGATTCTAAATTATGCAAATTACATTATTTCTTTTTATTACAATCAATAAAAATCAAATTATACTTCATTAATAAACAAATTGTTTTTAGATGGTGATATAAATAGTGCGAAAGAATATTTAATCTCAGCTGATACAGAAGTAGCACAGTTTAGTTCAAAAGGACAAGTTGTAAATCTTGACGATGAAGAAGTTTGTTTAAAATTCTCTTCAGATACAGGTGAAGCGATTTTGTTATTGTTCAAATTAATTCTTCTAAAATACGCTTTTTTTATATAAATAATTCAACACAGACATACTGCATTTCCGTAAAATAATAGAAAATGTTAAACGACTCCGCCCGAAATCAGTATTTTCACAACGAACCGAAGAGTCTTCCGCCTCACAGTATTTTCAATTTTATGGATATTTAAGTCAGCAACAAAATATGATGCAAGATTATGTTAGAACGAGCACCTATCAAAAAGCAATTTTAGGAAACCTATCAGACTTTCATGTATATTTTTATATCAAGAAATTAAATATTTTACTTTATTATTTTTTCTATTTTTCAGAATAAAATTGTTTTAGATGTTGGTGCCGGTTCTGGTATATTATCATTTTTTGCTGTACAAGCTGGCGCATCGAAAGTTTATGCAATTGAAGCTAGTAATATGGCACAATATGCTCAACAATTGGTAACTGCAAATAATGTAGAAGATAAAATTATTGTAATGCCTGGTAAAATTGAAGAAATTGATTTACCACAAATGGTTGATATTATTATATCAGAACCGATGGGTTATATGTTATTTAATGAACGTATGCTTGAGACATATTTACATGCTAGAAAATGGTTAAAGCCAAATGGTAAAATGTTTCCAACACATGGTGATTTACATATAGCACCATTTAGTGATGAATCATTATATTCAGAACAATATAATAAGGCAAATTTTTGGTATCAATCATCATTTCATGGTGTTGATTTAACAATATTACATAAGGAAGGTATGAAAGAATATTTTAGGCAGCCAATTGTTGACACGTTTGATATGAGAATATGTATGGCTAAATCTGTTAGATATATTTGCGATTTTTTAAGAGATAACGAAAGTGATTTACATGATATTGGTGAGTTATTTTTTAATATTACTTAAGTTGCAAAATCTATTTCACATTATTTATTTTAGATATTCCACTAGAATTTCATGCATTACAAACTGGCATTTGTCATGGTCTTGCATTTTGGTTTGATGTTGAATTTTGTGGCTCAACCCAGCAGGTCTGGTTATCGACAGCACCGACTGCACCGTTAACACATTGGTATCAAGTTCGTTGCTTATTACAAACCCCAATATTTGTTAAACAAGGACAAATGTTAACTGGACGTGTGTTATTAGTAGCAAATCGTAGACAAAGTTATGATGTTACAATAGATTTACGTATTGAGGGGACAAATATATCATCAAGTAATACATTAGACTTAAAAAATCCATACTTCAGATATACTGGTGCACCAGTATCAGCACCACCAGGTACGAATTCTCAATCACCATCAGAGGCATATTGGGCGCATTTAGATGCACAAGGCGTAAGAAATGGTAAGTAATTTGCAACTTATTCATATAATATGATAATTTTTTAATATTATTAAACAAACAGAAAAATTACATTTCTTATAGCTGTGAATTTAGTTAATGGAATTACAGTTAATGGTATTGGTGAAGCATCAATGGACATCACTCATGCTATTATAAATCAAACTGCTTAAAATATAAAGACAAAAAGGAAACATAAAAGTAGATTGATTAAAACAAATTGCAGTTTGCTATAGTATGATGACAAAACAAAACAAAAAAAAAGAAATAATTTAATAAAAAACTATAAATTGTCAAAACGAGAGACGATTTAACTATATATGTACATGATATTCTGTTACTATCAAAATAAATTAAACAAAACAAAAACCATACTTAGGAAAACTGAAAAAAGGGGTATAGAAACTACTTTTTAGTAAACCAAAAAAAAACAGAAAGATATAAAAAGAAAAGAAGAAGCCTAATTAGATTATAAAAAAAATGCAATTAAGAAAAAAGTTTTATTTTTGATTTCTTTTAAATAAATACAAAACGAAAAGACTACTACATCACATTTTAAATATATAATAAAATGAGACAAAAAAAAATTAATAAGAAAACGAACGAAGAAGAAAAAAAAAGAAAATCTCCAATTATTAAGTAGAAAGAAAAATAATGTTTCCAAAAAAAGAAGAGTAACTAAAAAAAAGAAAATTTTTATTTGTTTGTTTGTTTTTATATAAGTAATTTTCCCACCTATTATCTACTATTTAATGGAAAAAAAATTAATAATATAAAAATATTTGACGCAGCTTTTATCCTTTATTTTGTTTGGTAAATTCCGAAAAAAATGAAGCTTTAGAAAATTTTCCTTATTGTTTTTCCTTTTTTTAAAATTTTTAAACATAAGCTTTCACACGACATTTTTGAGAGAAGGAAATTCAACGCTTTATTATTGTAATAGTAATTAAAAAAGAGATAGGAAAGAGAGACAAAATAATAACTGTAGAAATAATAAAAAATGTGTATTTATTTTTTATTAACAAAAAAAACTTTAAGAAAAACATGTTCAGATAATTAGTATCTAGTGAAAAAAAAACAGATTTTCCTTTTTTATTATTACGAAAAATTATATTTATTCATAATTTTGAAATTTAAAAAAAAGCGTTTTTTAGGGTGTTGCTATATTTAATAAAAACAAAAAAATTACGTAAATAAAAACGGCAAAATTATTATTCGAAAATTCAAATACTAATAAAATTCGAAGATGTTAGATTAAAAAAAACTATTTAAAAAAAAAGTATTCCAAAAAAAACTTAAGAATAAATAAAAATCTTTTTATAAATATAGTGCGATTTAAAAAATTATTTTAATTCAAACCCTAGAAAAAAATTCAAATTTAAACTAAAAACTTTACAAAAAAGAAAAGCAAAGCAAGGTATGACACAATCCTAAATAATAAAAATTAAGAAAACTAGAGAAGAAAAACGAATAATTAAAGTTAAATAATAATTATGATGATGTAAAAAAAAGGTAAATTACTATTACACAAAAAAACTCACAATCGTTATCAATTTCTTAATAATTTTAATACAAAAAAAACAAATTTTTTAAACGTTTATTAAACAAAATTGTGTATACCTCCGCGCTCTTCTTTAAATTATTAAGATCCTAGAATAATTATTACTCCTCTTATAAGATTATCCTTTTTTTAATATCCATTTCAGTTTTTTTTATGTTTTCATTTTATTTTTATACAAATAAAATTGAAATAAAAAAGTCAAGAATAGATAATAAAAAAAATATATATAAACGGATATATTTGTATCTATGATTGTCAAGTAAAACATAGTGTTGAAGAAAGAAACTGGTTTAAAAACAAGAAAAAATTAAAATGATTTATAAATATATATAACAAAAAAGAAAACAGAACAGAAACAAGAAAAATTTATTTGATGAAAAATGAAAACCAAAATAAAAATTAATAAAAAAGAGAATTAGTAAAAAGCGATTAATTATTTCTTTGGAATCCTGTTGACAAAATTTGCACGATATTTAACGTCTTTAGAATTTACTACAAAAGAATAATGCAGGCTATACACAAATGGAATATCTGGAATCCAACCAAATTGTACGACAGTTTACCTTTAGAACAAAAAGATCTACCGTGTTTTTAACAGAGCATCCCAATCAAAGCGCCAATTGCTTTGGTGAGTCCAGTCTGGTTGATCTAGATATCTTCAAAATTTTTTTTATCGCGTATGGCACCCTGTTCTGTTGACTAAATTACAAGTTATTGGGACTGACTCTGTTCTCAAGAACTGGAGTGAGAGTTTTCTTTCTGGCCGTTCAATCAAGGTAGTATTGGACAGCGTCGAATCTCAATCCCCCACAATCTCGGCCCAAGTACCCCGACGGTCAATTCTATCATCCGCTATTTTCCTAA
Source organism: Thereva nobilitata (assembly GCA_963855945.1). NCBI lineage: Eukaryota > Metazoa > Arthropoda > Insecta > Diptera > Therevidae > Thereva > Thereva nobilitata. Next base: position 165,848,318 of record OY979695.1, read on the forward strand.
TCTTCATAAATGATTTGCTCTCAATACCCACCGACCCGCTTAGCTGGAGACGGTAATCTGCGTTACTCTTAGGCCTTCGACAAAATAAGATCAGCAAGTGCCAAACCTTGTTTTCATTATCGTGAACTCATGTTCTCTTCCAACAAGGACATTGAACTAATTCGTGATTGGAGCCGTAACAATCTTGTCGAATTCAACGCCTCCAAAACAGAGTACTGTCTCATTAATAATAAGACCAGCAGCGATATACCTCTGTCTCAGGGGACAGTGCGAACCTAACGGCTGGCCCATCTCTTAACATCTTGGGTATAACTTTATCTGAGGATCTGCGATAGAATGTTCACATATTCCAAATCGTCAAGAAAACATCTCAATGCTTAGGATTTCTTAAGAGATGCAAATTTCTCTTTCCACCAGAAGCCAGGGTTATACTCTACAAGTGCTATATTCGGCCCCGTCTTGAGTATAACTCATTCATCTCGCCTGGCGCCTCAAAACTGCGCCATTTTCATAAACGCATGACTGCAGTCATTTGCAAATATTCAGCAATTAAAAGTCTGTAGTTGAATACTTGCAAATGACTGCAATCTTGCGTTTATGCAAAGGCCCTGCCTTAGCGTGGCTGGACAAGGTGAAAACCGCGCCATTAAACTTATCGGAGATGGCACCTTTTGCAGCTCCATAGACCCTTTGAGCCACCGCAGGAAAGTAGCAGCCTTGATAAACCCCTTCGGCTCACCCTCATACCATGCAGCACCTCTTTTCGCACATACTTCGGTATAGAAGTTCGCTTATAAATACAAAAACTCGCATGTGGAACAATCTCCCGCCAGTCAGTATTTCCGAATTCGTACATCTTAAGGCCCGTCCTCACTACGCTGACTTAGATCCCACGCGCTTTTGGCCGTACGGCCAGACAAAAGCGCGCGCGAACTTTTAATTTTCTGAATAATGAGTGAGAAAAAATCAATTCCCATTTGAAAGGCCGTACGCGCTTTTGAAAAGCTCATAGTGTGTGGACGTACAATGTACCTTTTTAAGCACAGCCTTTTGTCCGCGTAGTTTTGCCGCACGGCCTTTACCATGGACAAAGTCGTAAAAAAATCATAAAACTCTATATGAAAAAAAAGGCAAAAGCGCGTACGACCCAAGTCCGCGTAGTGTGATTACACCATTAGAGTACAAAATTAAGGTATGGGTGAATTCAAAAACTCAACACTGCAGAATTCAGCTACAGACTTCTAATTGCTGAATTCTGCAGTGTTGCGGCAGTGTTGAATTTTTGAATTCACCCTATATCGTCATCTGCCCGCCCCTACAGCCCTCAGATCGTATTCTTCAAACTAAGCTTACTACTAGACCTTGCACCATGACCTAAACGACAAGACAAGCTGGTACTACAAAGAGTGCCTCCTAAGCTTGGTTCTTCCACATTAAAATCTGATTTTTTTTAGATCTTTACATTTCAGGATCTCTGAAACTGTCCTCCACATACGAAGCCGACTATTCACCAAAGGACTTTTCTCTCGAATGTGGATTCAAGTGCCTTTTCTGCGTGAGTATCGAAACAGTAGTATTAAGACCATGGTTGAATAGAGCGGGTGTTTGGATGTGATAGATTCTGATAGGTTTTTTTGGCTTTTACCAAAGCATTCCGTCTATAAACTAAAAATGGCACTCTTCAAATTCATTCTTCTATTTTTTTAATGTCGGGCCAATGTTAGATAATCTTGCAGAGGACTATTGGGGCTCTATTTTTCGTGCAACCTGGAGTGGCAGCAGATAAATCGTTTCAACTCATTTGTTAGGAGTTTTAAATGGAAAACTCGAAACAGATGACTTGAAATGACTTCTGTGCTCCCACCCCTGTAAAATCTGCGTGAAAGCATCTTGCCCAGCCCCTGATGTTTTTTAATGATGTCAATGTTATCTGCGTAACGCCGTATTTTGAAAGATTTACATATGTTATGGAGGATGCCACTTGCTGTCGCACCCGAATATTAAATGTACCACACTCTCCAAAGCCAAGAAGGCAAGCAGACCATCATCGTTTTGTATAATCCCATTATCAATGTTATTTGGTCATGGATTCTCGATGGCCAATTCTCTTATGACTTGAAAGAGTTTGGCTTTGCTATTATAAACTCTACGAAAAGGCGTTGGATTGAGTTTTGAAATTTTAAACATCCATGCCTTAATGCGAAGGTTTGGTCAGCTGTTGATTCGCTTGAAATGAAGCCACACTGGTTATGATGTTAACGATATTGTGAGTTTAATTATACAACACGAACAATCAAATATGATTTGCTTTAATTTCGAACATCTTGCTCTTGTTTATATATTCGCAAAACGACTTGTAATAATAAACAAGCAAACAAAGTACAGTATCACCTGAGAATGCTTTGTTTTCATAAAATTTATGTTCGTGTGGTTCTCAAGCCAATCACCTGTATCTACAACATTTGTGAACCAAGTCTCCACATGTTATTTACTTAACGAACTTATTACAACTGAAATTTGTGCCTTTATTACTGTGAAACGCAATTGAGAATGCGAGTAAAAATTTTATGAAATTTTCATTAGCCCTTAAAGGAAATGATAAAGTACAATGGGAATGGGTAGTCAATAATATTGTTTAAAACTTTAAATGAATTTCATCAAATTTTTCAACGTCTTCCGAAGAAATAGTTACGATTAAGGCGTGCCTCAGATTTACATCAATGGGATGAAGTTATGAGGCATATTAAGATTATATGTCCACTAAGTATTTTCGATAGATTTAAGGCATAGCAATTTCAAATCTAATGCATGCAGACGATACAAGGATACAGGAGGTAAAAGATAACAAAAGCCAAAGCTTCATGAATTTATTACATGGGTTTAAAAGAAAGGATTTGGGCTTAATCAATATGTCTAGTGATGAAAAGAGGAGAGGAAGATCAGATATTCAAAAGAAATCAACCAAGAACGTAAATAAAAGAATTTACGCTTCTATATGACAGTGGAGATCCCACACTTTGAGACTGTTGTATAGGGACATATGGGACACATAAGGGGTACACATGAAAATCATACGGGTCATGTAGAGTTCTCAGAATGCAGAACCTTTCTTTTGAAGTTTTTCAACCTTGCTACTTGATACATATGGGCCTCGATTCCCAGATCCGGCGGATCGGACACTTCCGCCGCAACTGCGGATTTGTGATCCGCAACAATTTTTTCGCGGATTTGAAACGCGAAATTTGCCTATAAGCAAATCCGATATCGCGTATTTCATAATCGCGTGAATTTTTTCTGTAATTAAATCCGTATTCAATCCGCGACCGCGGTTTTGAATTCGCAAAGTGTCAAATCCGCACTCACTTCCGATTTGGTCATGATCTCAGATTTTGGCATGCGTGTTCTAGGATTGAGCGGTCTAGTCAACCGAAAAGAGGTTTTGATGTCCATTCTTTAGTCCTTCTCCTTTTAAACATAGGCTTACTTGCAGCAAGTCTTTCAAAATGCAATTTCAAATTTAACACAATTCTAGATCCACAATTTAATCAATATGGGCCCCTGTGATGAAAGTCGAGTAGTGTGGCGTGACAAATCGTGTGAGTTGATTGATTAATTGTGGATCTACACACCTATACCTTATATTTGTAGGCAAGACCGTTTGAGCAGGTTTCACAATCTACTTAGTGGATTGTCGCTTAGACTTGAGTGTTCGGAGAGTGCCTCGTTGAATAACAAGACTCTGCTAATCGATATCGCGCGACACTCACAGAGAACATGAAGAGCAGACAGCCTCCTACAGGTGGAATGCTCCGCCAGCCCTACGCTCCATTAGTGGTAATTCAGGGAACAGTGTCTGGTAATTAAGCTAACAACTGTCCTGACGTCCTTCCTACTGCGCCCCAACGATCTTTGGCCGCGTTAAGAAACGGTACAGTAACGAACCCCTTCGAGTTGAGCAATCCAAGCTAATTTAGACTTGATCCTGCGGAACATTATCGCCTTGATTGCCGCTTAGCTATCAGAGATGATAAGATTCGTTTGTTTTTGTAGGCCATTCTTAAGTTCTCTGCTTGAAAAACAGTTGCAAGGGTGCCTAGGCTTATGTTCTACTGAATCTGGGGCTTTCACTCCAGATTCCGGCGCCCACATCTGTTTCTGTTTTGGTGTACACATTCTATTCCACCCTGCGGTACTTTAGAGAAAATCCAGGATAGCCTACCTTGTATGGTCACGGAAGGTGGCTCAAATTTTGAGATCTTAAAGATCTGCATGCAGGCAAATAGCATTCCCGCTTGTCCTCAGGCAAGACCAGCGCCCAGGTAGCCATTTCAGCCGCGCTGCGTTTACCGAGTTTTATTGAAGTGGTCTTGGACGCCCTTTTCTGGATCCAAATTAAGAGATTGGAAGGACAATCTTTTGGTAGATCAATTTTTTGAAGAATCTTGTTAATGCTCCTACAATTTTCCACCAAGTGTTTTTCGCATGATTAATAGATTAATGTGTGATGGAATTCTTTCACATCGTCGAAAACGTTCCTAATGATGATTTATTAAAAATAAGAGAATAATATCTACAATAGAGTGCTCTTAATGGGCATTAAACATGAGAATTAAGCCCTTAAGAAATGTTTTGGTGCAAAATATAATTAAAAGTTCTCCATAGAATTTTCAAGAATACAAAACTATAAGGATTTTGATTGGAGGATATATTTTAGCTACATTTTCTTAAAATATCTTGTGCTCGAATGTCCATTAAGAGCGCTTTCTGTCCAGGGTTTAAGATATAATTTGGGCAAAGAGGGTTGAAGTGGGGTTGTAAAGCCCCGCGCCGCGAGACTCTGCTCAAACTGTCAAGTCAAGCGACAAGCCACTAGGCATATTGCTGAACCTGTTCAAGTGGTCTGGACTGCAAATAAGAGGTATAGGGGTGTAGTAAGAGGACAAGCCGATGGCCGCGGTACTTTTGGACTCAATAACTCACCAAAAAAAACTTAGGGTTCAATGTCCAATCGTGATAGCGACTATGGAGTGGAGGATACGGTCAGTGTTTGTGACACCGGAGAGTTAAATTAAGGCAGGAAAGAAGGATTAAAATCTTCAATGAAACCCAATGATTTCTTCAATGGAACCCTATTGTTCCGGTTATAAACAGAGCTGTAAGAAATGGAGTCGTCATAATATGTTCAAGCCTTCACATTCGAGCACAAGATATTCGTGACGTTCCAATTGGCTATCTCAGACTCATTTTGATATTTCTTGGCTGGTTCTTTGGCCAATTGTAGGCTTTTTAGGCTTCCTTTTCAGAATTTTCTGACCTTCTATAAAAACACTTACTTTATAGCTATTTCTGGATTTTTACACCCAGTTGTGTTTGAGTTCCATTGCAATTGATCTCCAAGAATTTTGAGAAATTGCAGAATATAGTTCGGGATTTTTTTAGGATTTTCGATCCCATCTTAGCTTTACTAAATAAGGAGACTTCCGGATCCTTTCGATAGCTTTCCTGGGTTTTCTCAACTACCAAGCTTTTTTTTCTTAAGACTGTGGTAGACCAAACCTGTTCAATCCTTCATTCCTTCATGCCACTTGTGTGGTAGACCTTAAATCACACAACACTTGCTCCAACAATATCAATTTTCATAAGCAAATCCGAGAACACCCATTCAAAAAGCATTATCGATACTAGAGCGTGAGCATGGATTACTTATAGATTTTGTAGTTTAGTTTAGTTGTAGCATTTCCAATTAAAACAGCCGAAAGGTCATAGAAGTGAATCTTAACCTGTAATTATTCTTCTTAAAAACAACAATGCAGTTTTGTAGTTCGATTGTAAGTGGTCCATCTTAATACTTAGTAAATATAAACCCGGGTCTTTAATTTAATGAAATTTAATTAAAGGATTTGATATGGCACTTCTTTTGAAGATTGCATTAGTAAGTTTTGACGATAAAATAAAAAAAGTTTTGCTATTTTTCACGATAATGTCCACAGAACTTATTTTCTTAATAATTTTGCCTGTTTTTCCCACAGACTTTGTTGTTTTCTATCCCAGCAGTGTTATAAAAAGGCGCCATTGGTATTTAGCTCCTAGAGGAGAATAATGAAAAAATTCGCACCGCTTACAAGCTTTGTCCTAGTTAATTTGCTCGACGCTCTCTTATCGGCCAGCAGTAATTGCTAGCCGGTAATGCTATAACAATTACGTGGCAGTGAAATCAATAGTCCTTTATTATGAATGGTAATTTGATGGCGGCAGAATCGAATCGGAACAGGTTTCTCCCATTTTTATTATTACGTCTCAATAATAATTCTGTTGATGATTTTCTGTCAGGATTTGCCTTGTTTAGTTCCATCATCAGCATTGCCCAAGGGCAGTAATTGGGGACAGAGCAGCAACCAAGGCGACTTGGTTTCGTCTTCCCAGTATTTTACGATATGATAATGAGAATTTTCGTATTCTTAAGATTTCATTCGGGGTATTACAGTAATAATAATAAACCAAACTGATTAAGGTATTTCTTAAATCTCTCATTAAATTTCAATAATACCGGAAATTATAAACAATACTCCATAATAAAACGCAAACCAAATTGTTTTTTATTATTATTATATTCAGATAAGTTGAAGCTTTAACCTCTTGGCTTTTTATCAATATTTAAGAATTCACGGCACACGTCTTGGACAACTTCACCATAAAGAATATCAACTTTTACAAATCGAAGGTAGGCAGGCATGCAAACGAACGAGATATCTCAAGACACTTCTGAATGCTCCTAAATTACTCAAAAGTAACGAGGAGCACCGCAACCCGTTTTGAGCTCCTGTAAGAGCTCGAGTCGTGCCTCCATAATATCGTTTTTTTGTTTTTCGAACACTTATGAGTCAAGTCATAACATAAATCGGTTGGTGATATCCGTTGTCAGTTAACTGTACAATATGTAACTGTTTGGTTGTTTATTTTGCATGTTAAGATATAATAAAAACAAATAAAAGACGGAAGAGCCAAGACGTTTTTGTGGATATTTTCGCCTGAATTGTTTCGAACGGCGGCATTTAGTAAAAAAAAACGACGATGGCGAATGGAGATGACGTGATTGTGATATTCTTGGTTATTATTGGATACTTTGATTTCAGGTGTTTAGAATTGTGTTTGGGATTATGGTGGCGCCATTCGTTTCACATGATGATAATAAGGAATTCTTTTGCTTTGTACTGATTGAGCTTAATCATAATGGGGGAGTTAATGCACTTTGATTTATTTTGTTGTATTAACGGTATTAACGCTTGAAACGGGATTTTAGAGCTTATATATGTAAATTTGAGGTACTCCTTTTCTATATCTGCTTCATTCCATTCAAAGGAAAAGATTTTCATTTATAAAAAATAAAAAATCTAGCAGAATACATCAGGAACTTTCTAAGCGAACGAAAATTCACAGTTCTAATTAATGATATTCAATCCAATGAACACAAAATGGAAAATGGCCTACCTCAAGGCTCCGTATTAAGTGTTTCACTATTCCTTATAGCTTAGGGGTACATATAATCAAACTCTGGTTGGTTACCCCTAATCAAAAACAAAATTTAATAAAAAAAAAAATCTTTTAGAAAGGAATAACAAATTTAAGTTGGTAACGTGATTTAGGATCAAGTTTGATACTGAAAATACCAATTATTGCTACAGTTGGTTAAAGTTTATTCTGATGTCGTTTCATATGTAGTTGCATAAAGTGTTTAGTTTAGGCCAATTCTTAGTTGTGACGGGTCATAAGTCATAAGCAAATATGAAAACATTAATCTTGACACGAATCTTGTGACAAATCAGCTGTTTCCCATTCTCAGTGAAAAATCACAACCTTCATCATTAGAATTCCAATTATGGTGGAAATTTGAAAAGTCAAATGTTGTGAAATTCTTATGTGAAATGTCAATCGTTAAACGCACGCCAAAATGGAAATTAGAATCATTTTTGAATTGAGTAAAGTAAATAATAGTACACAAAAGTCCGAGAATGGAGAAAAATGTGTAAATCTACCGGAGCATTCAAGTCGCTGAGCTAAAATTGGACGAGTTGCAAATTGAACCTGGAAGCAGTAGTAGCCGTATAGTCAGCCTATTTCATCACATCTAGTTCCCCGCGACTACTAACTGTCTTCAAAACTCAAAACTTTCCTGATTGGGTGCCAATTTGAGTGAAATTGTGTTCTAATATTTTAGCGTTCTAGGATATAAACGCGAATTTTAAGGCCGCAAACATACCAATTTCCGTGAAAGTTTTTGCACACGTCTCTGTTTGATGTCTTGTGCTCTTAAATGTGGCAATGTTTTTTCTGTCTCCATGTCTGAGCAGTGGTAAATGTTTCTCAGCCCAGCTGAGAAGTGCACCTTCTGCGCTATAAGGGTAACTCTATTATTATTAACACTGTCTAACTGGAGAAACTTTACGGAAAATGCGTTGCATTTATTATGGGCCGGTTTACAGGACCGGACACCGAACCGACATCACACAGATAAAAAGAACGAACGAACTGGGTGGGAAGGATGGGAGGGAGGGAACGATGGGGAGGGCGGACAATTTGGATGGACATTGTCAGCGGATCGTACATTTCGACAGTTCCAGCGTTGTTGTTGTTGGTAGGACAAGAAAGCAAAAGCAAATTTCAAAAGGGAACAACAAAAAGCCAATCGGTTTTCACTAGTTCGTTGGTTTGTTCGTTCGTTAGAGTTCGCCCTTCCATCGGACTTCAAAAGAGAATTAACGATTACAGCTAAGTTTTGTCTAAGTGTGTCTGTTCGGTGTCCGGTCGTGTATCCAGCGAATGGATGCGCGAGCAAACGTTAGTGGATGTCACCTTTACGCAAACAATAATCTTCAGCGATGAGACACACTTTCACCACGATGGATCCGTCAACAGAATTGGTGCAACTGGGCTGATAGGAACCCAAGAGTTGTTGTTGAGAAGCTACGAAGTCACTGTTTGGGGCGGGTTTTGGACCGGCGCAGTTATCCCGCCGTACTCCTTCGAAAATGAGGCGGGCCAAGGTGTTACTGTGAATGGCATACAGTATCGTGATATGATTGATAACGTATTTTTCTGGCCGCAATTGGAGGTTATGGATGTGGACAAAATGTGGCGCCACTTGCCATTCAGCCAACGAAACTATGACTTTCTTGCGGCAAAACTTTGATGGTCGCATTATCTCCCATAATAGAGATTTTAATTGGCCGCCCAGATCATGTGATTTCACAAGGTCGTAAAATATATTTTATTTTGCCTGTCGATAGGCAATTAATCGAATTTTGGGAGCAAATAATCGAATTTTGTGGGCAAAATTGTTTTTTTCGTGTTTTCGGCCATCTTTTCGCTTGTTTTCAATGAAGTAAAAATTTTCGCACAAAAAACAGAGCATTTTAAGCCCAAAAACGTTTCTGTAGGTGCTGATGGCTATGAGCTAATCGAATTCGACCACAAAGGTATTTTTTTTTTCGAAAAAACGGTATTTTGCAAAAAAAAATTTTTATTATTTTGCAAATTTTCAAAAACGCTCTTATTGCCCTCCCTAAGGACTACACTTTCCGCGAGTTTCATTACAAAATCGTTTTCCTTGGTAAAATATATGAGCAATTAAAAAACGTGATTTTTAGCGTTTTTTTGCAATTGTTCTTTTATTTGTTTATTTATTGACATTTTATTAGTATGAAAAAGCTCTACAAACTTTACATAAACCTTTTTTTTGTACAAAGTGTAGTTTTTTTAAATCTCGAAAAAGTGTTTTGGCCCTTTTTTGACGCCATTTTGGAGGCTTTCCCAAAGGTCTACGAGCGCCAAAAAGTAGTTCATCAAATTCTACGGAATTTTTCCATATTTGACCTTGCGGATGGCTCGGTTGGCACCAAAAAGTCAGAAAAGCCAAGTCTCAATTTTATTTTTTATAATAATGCAGTTCTTATCAAAAATTCGTCAATCAATCGTTCATTTCGAATAGATCTGCTCAAATGACATTTAAAATTTCGTAATCGCTTTTAAAGTGCCAATTTGGAGAAACGCGTGTCTGTCAACAAAATTCAATGTAAGGAGAAATTATTTATAACGTCATTTGAAAAAAATAAACATTTTCCGAATCTGCCACAAACATAAATTCCAAATATTTTTTTCTAAATAAAAATCTTAATATCTATACTCACCCTAAATGAGCGTTGCGTACGTGAAGTTCAATTTTCGGCACTGTACTTTCTGTAACGCCGCAACCTTTCCAAGTGCATTGAAAAATGGGTCCATGTGCCTGCAACGGAACAGAAACAAAAATATTATAAATAAAATAATTAAAAATTAAAATTCAAATCGCAGCATTTGCAATATTTCCCGTAATCTAGGTCAAAGCATTTAAGCAGCAACAGATAGTAACTAGTGCACCCAACTCGGTCCAATCGATAGCGAGTTGGCAATAAGGTAAAAATATTCCGCGCCAGGCCAGATCGGAGCTGCTCCCATCCCCTGCGGTGGACGGAGCGCACTCGTGTGCTCGTAAATAGGTGCATTTTCAGATACTTTGACCCAGTGACCCAATTTCGCAACCATCGAAAACATAGAATGCATTTTCTGATCTAGATGTACAGCTACCGTGCACAGATACTGCACAAGCAGCACTCGACAGTGGTGTGTGGGTACTGAATGCAAATACTATATGCAGGCAAGCGGTCTTATTATTACTAGGGTTATTGCAAGTCGATTATTATTAAGGGGCGCGAGTGTGGCTACATGGGGGGATGCTGCTGCACTTCGACGAATAAAGGAAGAGAAAACGCCGGGTGATTTTTGGGGGTGTTACACAGCGGCGTGCTTCATTGGTGGTGTATGACCCAGTTTGTAGTTGGCCTAGTTCTGAGATTTTCCGGGCTGGGCATGACCTAGTTCTCCCGGTGTAGGAAGGTGCTGAGAGTTTTATGGGTTTGGTGTTTTGGTTGCATTGTGGCTTGCTTGTGTTTTTGTTTGTGATAAAAGTTTGAAATTTTCTGATTGCATTTTATAAGGGTTTTGAAATGAGGAAATACGTAGTGCTAGAAATTTTCTGTTTAAATTTAATGTTAGCGATTTTGTGTGTTTTGTGAAACAATTTCTGGTATGGGAATATGGGATAGAGAGAGGATTTTGGTTTCTTGGAGTTATTTGAAAATAAGTTTTTGTTTGCATACATATGTATACAAGATGCGACTTGATTACTTTTGAATTAAAGAGGATTGTTTTAATTGAACGATTCACTTAAGAATTTTTGTTTTATCGCCAACAGCTTGTTGTCTGGGAACTTATGCATAATATAAATTAAAAATGTAGCCGATTGTCTCTTATTGCATTGTAGGTTAAATTTCTTGTTGTGAGTAAAATTGAATAACCAAATATTATAATATTATTAAGAATGGTCTGAAGAATTCAGAAGGAATGTGACATTTTGATCCGCCTGCGTTGGGATGATTGACAGCAATATTGTAGATAAAATGGAGTTGTCATTGAAGACAATCGAAACATGGTGGTGAGCGTAATCAAGCCATAATCTTGTATTAAGTTTAGCTCGTAGGATAGAAAAAGGTTAGGATAGGTTAAGGAGGGGTGCATGAGTAGAAGTCGCCTCGCCTTTGCACTCTCCGAGTTCATTTTTTAAACAGCCGGTTGATCCAGGGATGCAACGTCGGGGTTAGTGGGAGACAGCCTCGTCGGAGTGTTATGCCCTCGCGAAAGCCGCCCTAAGCGACTAAAAAGCACAAAAGTCGGCTGGGAAGGTTATATCGTCCGTATTTTGCGATGAGCATGGTTTAATATTTACCGACTATCTTGAATACAGTGCTCTTTCACCAAGCAAAGCACAAGTGATCGCGGCAAAATTGCACGTTGAATTGTATCAAACTCTCCAGATTTAGCCCCCACCTACCATTCTTCTTCTTCTAAAATGGCGGTACAATACTTATAGGATTTGGGCCTCTTGAGGTCTCTTCTTCTCGACTTGCCAGCTCTTTACAAAACACTAGTCCTGGGACTTTGCCGTATAGCCTGACTGACCGGTCTATGTCGTAAATGTTGAATGTTCCGAGCCTGACTGCTCGATTCCATAACAATAACTGTTTTCCGAGGATAGGTTTTCAACGTTTCGCTCAACCCCCTAGTACCAGTCCTCTGTTTGCTGCGTTTTGAGGCACGAAACACTCGCCTTATATAAAGCTGCGTTCTTTTTACACCGTGAACTCAGATCATTATCCTTCAAGAAAACCAACAACAACTTGATCCAAAATAAATTTGCATCGAAATGCTCGAAAAAAGCTTGTATAACAATCATATCAAGACACATCTCATTGGAAAATCCAGTGCATTTATAATTTTGTGGGTATCTTTAGTTTTGTGTGTTGGTAGTTCTGCAAAATTTCATAAACTTATTTGGGAAAATTATTGAAAGCGGCTTTTTGCTAATTTTAGAAGTCAATTAAGCATAAATTGTTTTTAAAGCGGAAAAATTTTAATAAGCTTTAGAGACTGACGAACTACAACCTTAAAAAACTAAATTTCTTCCATGATCCAACTCCGTTCTTTTATGCTCGGCTAATCTGATCTGGATCACGGTGTAAAAGAAACGCAGCTATAGAAAAGAGCATCCTGGGCTCACTAGACGTAAAGGCAACATCTTCGAGGAGGTGGTGGGGGTAGGATTTGGTAGCAGGGCTGTTGATCGTATTAGCAGTTGGCGTTTCTCAGCACTTATCTCTTTGGTGTACCGGCACCACAAAAGATCCCCGAGGTCGTTACTATCATTTGACACCCAGGGAATATTACCTGTTCTGAAATCTCAAATAATGCTCGCCGGAAAGAAATATGTCTCCAATGAGACGTTTTTGGAAGGGTGAGGGATAGAACAAATCGTTCTATAATAGCCTCGACACACGCACGCAAATATGAAGTCAATTCATCATTTATTACGAATATGACCCTCATTAATTAGGAAAACCGATTAGGCAAATTTGGGTTAATCTATTATGAAAACTTAAAAAAGGCCATCTGTCGGTGATAGATTATTGCAAAAAGCTAGCTTTTAGGCGCTTTTCCTGTTAGCTGATTTTGATTTTAATTTTATTTGAAAATTAATAAAAAATATTACTTGTTTCTAAATTAGCCTATTGAGAGACCGGCAGGTAGGCAACAGCGTATCAAGGAAATCATTTTTTTGAAGTGAGACTTCCTTGATCTCATTCCGGCGATTTTGAAGTGAAAGTTCCCTCCTCCCGTTCTGGGGATTCGAGCAGGTACGAGAGAATTCAAAATTGGCCACAAAAACAAGCACAATTGTATGAAACGAAAGTTGCCTTCTCACTCATTTACTCAAGTGCATGTGCAAGTGTTGTAACACTAATTTCATAATTGAATGAGTGCACACGTATACTAACAATTTAGTTTCCATTTTATTTCGTTTAACAATTTGGATCTTAACAACTTAAGCTGATGAATTTCGCGAAGATCACGGACAAAAGAGCAATTTTTCACACTGCTTCAACAAAGCAGCTGACAGCGACAGCCATGATAGCAATTAAGTGATGACATATAAATAAATTCTACCAAACCAGCAGGAAAATATTTACAATTTATTTAAATTGGTTCATAGATGGCACAGGCATCGGTAAAGTAAAAATGAGGAGTCGGGTATTTAAAAAATTAAGATTGTGTATTAAAGATTAAAGATTATTACGTTAATATTATATTGACGTCAAGTTCTCATATGACAATATGTTCTTTGTAATTGTACGCGAAGTTTCAGTTCTGTCTTGTGTTCTTTAATACACAATATTTTTTGGTTGGAATGAATGTAACACTTTTGAAGTAGACTATTTTAGTGTGAGTAAAGTCGATTTTGCCTAAAAGTAGTTGTTTTTTAAGTCATTCTACGAACTTATTGAGTGATGTGTTAAATGATCTTTTTATAGATACTACAGAATATTAATATTATCTATCCATTCAATTTTGCCAACGACGTTGAACCTACTATCCAATGCAATTCAAAACCTTGAAAATTCTTTTTGTATCGTTTAACTACAGTATATACGTATACATTACAAAAATAATTACAATAGTTCCTTAATGAACCAACAATACATCCCCCTGCAGAAAGACTCGATTCATTTTGGAATTAGATCCCCGTACATTGCAGAACCTTTAGATTGGGTTAGGCATATTCGTCTACATCCGTCTAGTTCTTTTTGCTTCAGCAACTTCATCAGCTAATTGTCACGCAAGTGTTTTTTAATATTCTTCCTTTAATTTAATGAAAGGGGTTGAAACATCAAACACGGAAAGGTGGTAGGTAATTCTACTTTCGCATGGTGTCGTGTCAACTCGTTATTAATTTAATCCAAAAAATATTTACAAATTGGCGGCATTATTTCAAAATGGCTGCTAATGCGACACAATAATTGGTGCATTATTGCATCATTACATCATTGTTTTTTTACGCAAGAATAATAATTCTTGACCGATATTTTCTTTGACAAGCATAAAACTTATAACAAAATTACTTTAGGTACTTTTTTAGATTGACCTAAGATCATTTTAAAATTATGGATTGTACAGAAAATACACCACCACCACATGTTGATAACATCCATCAAACGCCATAAAAAATAATCATCGTTAGCATACTTCTAACGTTTGTACCAAATTTTGTGCTAATTGGCTTATGCTACTTGATTTATTAAGCCCGTCACAATCTTTCAATGACCCTAAAAAACGTGTAGTCTCATAAAAACTTTTAATCTAATTGCTGCATAGAAATTAATTAATAGACGCTCTACAACTTAACTAAATCTGATTAATTCAGTAATCCAAAATTGTAAAGGCCAACGAAAACTAAAACGCTTTATATTTATAATTGCATAGAAGAAGCGCACATGTACAGAAACTAGGACTCCTTCAAGACCTAGATACTACTAACCTACTTTAAAGCTTCGTCCTTCATTGGTGGCCTAGTTTTCAGTGCTTGGTACATGTATATATGCACAAAAGATCGACCCACCGAAACAGGGTCGACCCACATTCAGATATCAGCCTACAGCCTGTTGTTCGGAATTGCACAAAATGCATCGAACGCGGTACATTGTTGCCAATTTAATTAAGGTCTATGTCAATCTTTCTCCTGACAGCGCCACCCCGAGAATCCATTGTGCACCACCCTAATCAATGACAATTGTTTCGAATTATTTCCAGGAATCTTTCTTCAGATGCCGCCAAATTTACTGCAGCATACGGCTGGAAGCTCCAGTGACCCAATTTACAGAAGTAACTACTTCCTGTCAAGAATCAACAACACCCCAACCCACTGCACTGCCGCTTGAAGACCGTGCTTGGATTGGAGGTAAAGGTAAAAGGACAAGAACTCACCCCGCTTATTTGCCAATTTCCGAAACTTTAAAAACTGTTGCTATGTTCCGCACGGACTTAATGGGGTCCACTTAACCTCGATTAATTTCTGCAGGGCTGCAACAGAACACATAAAGGGGACGATGAGGGCCTGCTGAAAGGACCAGAGGTTGGGGCTGCCCATAGTGGAGCCACTTCCCTTCCTCTTGATATGCAGTTTGCTGCGCTTTTATATGCATACTATACACCACTATTACCAGAATTCATCGATGTAACGTTCTCACTGGCTAGCTAGAGGCTATGGGAATCTAGGTCAGATGGCAAAACGTATAGTTCAGCTGCATGCTCCCACCGTGGAGTGATGATACTACATAGTAGAAGGGGGCGAGGCGGAACTATGCTGGGAGCTGGGTGTTGGGTGTTTATGGGGTGTCATATGACCCGCTTAAAGTGAGTCCCTGTGTGCAGTGAATAGTGTGCCAGATTGGTGATATGATGAACGACGGGTGGAAATGGAGCCGGAATTAACTTTTTATGATGGAGAAGAAAAAAAAACTTTTACGAGTCTCTATTTATGGCAGAATTGTGCCGGCCGGCATATTGTGGGATAGCGGAAAGTTTTTTTTAGTTGTTATTAGTTTTACTACTTCATGGTGGGTTGATTATGGTAAATTTTTCAAGCGTTTATTGATGATTTATTCAGTCATAGTGGATTCGTTGTTTTATCTGCAATCACACTTGGGTGTTCCTTTCACGATTACAGAAATGGGCGTGGTAGAATTATGATGTGGAAAATGCTTTGTTTGAATTTTAATCGATTTACATTTCATATAAAAAATAATATGGTTTATTGGACATTAATATTTTTTAGTGGTAATAAAACATACGAGGTTATGTTCTAATTATTTTTGAAGTAGATCAACTGAGACGTTTCTTTTGGGGGCAGTTCTCCTTTCGAGATAAGTTCTATTAGGTTACGTAATGTTTGTTACAAGATAAAAATCGGATATCATGGAGCATCCGATATGTCAAATTTAACTATGACATGTATCTTAAATAAAAGCCATAGTCTACGAGTGCATTTTGGAAAGTGGGAACTTAGCCTTACTAATGTCCGATTGTTTCATTACTTTTTAGAAAATGTTTTTTTAGAAATCACACGATAATTTGAAGAGGTGCTATATTCATTGCAGTTAAGAATTTTGAATGCGCCATTTGCAAAATTTAGGCTTTATTAGAAGCATATTTTATAAGTGAAAGACTAGAGCTCAGAGGTACGCCCCGACGTTTCTATCTAGACCTCTAGTTGGAAAGATAGCGGAGAAAGGATGAAAAAACTGTCAACGACAACGCCCGTTTTTTAAGGCCCAATTACAATGAACAGATTTACTAAAGTTGAAATGTCAAAGAACGTACATTGGAATGTCAAAGATAATGCATTGGTGTTACAATAGCCCTAACTATAATGGTCTTAACATATCTTAAGATACCTTAAGATTTTTTACGTTAGTATGAAATGTCATAGTACCGACTATAATGGACTTAAGCAATCTTTCGTTAACTTTTCGAATCTTTCGTAAAGTTTTAAACGTACGGTAATGAGCGTACAAAACTTAAGCAATCAATAGAAAATGTCATTTTCTTTAGTGTTTATATTTGTGGCAAATATTTTATTAAAAAATGGATGATTTGGAATTACAGTAGAGCGTCGATTATCCGAATTAATTGGGGGACATTTTTTCTGTCATCGAACACACCTATTATCTGGATGGGAGAAGATGAACGACGAAGAACCATGGGGTCTGCGTGGAATCGAACCAAGAACCTATAGTCTGGTAATCGGACGACTAACTTCTAGGCTGTCGAAGCCTGAGCTATTATTGCCATAATTCTGTTATGACACTTCCTTCTTTTGAAGATGAATTCTACACTTTTTAGCAGCTTTAGAAATGGACAAAATTTCTCTACGGAAATTTCGCATGAGGGAGTGGAAATATGCTAAATATGAAACTGATCTACGTGAAAAAGTTCATCTAACTCGAGTAGTGCCAAAAAAAGTATGAACTTTTCCATACTTTTGGGGGATCTTCACCTTAATTTTTGACATTTCAGACTTCATTGTTGTTAGTATTGCAGGTGCATGGTTAATTATTGTGTACATTCAGTGAAATAGAAACAAAAACTTGTAAATATGTCTAAATATGACAATATTATGTTGTTACCTGCAAAAAAGTACTTATAAAACATGTGTGCACATTTAGAGGTTAAAAATTGGCTACTTCTGTTTTATTTAGTTTTGTGTGTTGGTAGTTCTGCAAAATTTCATTTTTTTGGAAAAATTATTAAAAGATTTTGGAAGTTAATTAAGCATGTTTATAAATTGTTTTTAAAGCAGAAATATTTTTAAAAAGTTTCAGAGACTGATATAAATTGCGACAGAACACATCAAAAATCAGAACCACAACTTTTAAAAACTAAATTTCTTCCATGATCTAACTCATTTTTCTATGCTCGGCTGAGCTGATCTGGATCACGGCGTAAAAAGGACACAGCTAATAATCTCTGGATGAGAATTTAAACCACGATCTCTTAGAGATCTAATACGCTTTGGTTAGTGTTCCATCTGCTTATAAAAACCAATGGTTGGCAGTCCTTTCTTGTATTCTCTTTATCTACACTTTTTCGATTTATCAACTACCCGGAGCTAATTTTACGCGTAGTGCTAAGGGGAAAATTATACCAGTTGACATGAAACGGAATTATCTCTTTATGGAATGAATTGTACCAAAAAAATTGTCGACATCAAACTAAACTAATACTCGTTCAACTACTAAAAAAATCGGAACAGAGGATTCGTTGTTGCGAAAAATGCAAACTTTAAACATGATTATGAGAGGACTGAAGAACAAACGTAACAAACTACTTCATCTACCAATAAAATAGACAATTTGAACTCGTCGTTGAGGACAATTCAAAGAATTAAAAGGAATTAGATTATGTAGACTGTGATGTGATCGTGACTTCACCACAGATACTAAACTGATCGTGTCATTTGAAATGTGGATCAATGACGCCTCTGGATGTTTTCAACAACTTTTTGTATCTTTTCTAGAGGGAAAGATATGACGTTGTTCTTCTGACTAGAACAACTTCTGAGAACAAAGTGATCCTCTGCCTTTTCTTTAATATTAAAAATATCTCAGCATATCGGTAAGATCTATGGGGTGCGGCAGGTAGACTCAACCTCCGTTGGAAGGATGGCCTAGACCTGGACGCTTAGCGGTTAAGGATGCCATACTGGATGAGTTAGGGACTTAGAATCGGGACCGCTGGAGAAAACGGTGAGAGGGGGGATACGGATCCCGGTTGTAGAGCCGTTAAAAAAGAAGAAGAATTGTTGTATATGCTGCCATCAAAAATCGGAAGTAGTTCATAACCAATTTTTTAAACCATGTTTCCATGTTTCAGAATTTCCTTTCTGTGGTTATAAATTAGATCTGTCGGAGTTTCTGAAATAATTTCAAGAGTGTGGTTAAGGCTCAAAGTGCCTTCATTGAATATGTTTCATAAAAGGGATCTTTCAACAAGAGGTGTCATTTTGAATTTCGCGAATTTTTGAACTGTCAACATACAATTGTCATGACGACGAGTGACATTAAAACATGGCAAATGAAATTTAGTAAAGTAAAACTTGAATACGTCTAAACAAAACCTAACTAATCACTTTTGATAGTATCGGTAACATTTTTGAATACGTTTTACATACCCAAAAAAACACCACACCAAAAAAAGGTTATAATTTCTATTAAAAGGTTTAATTCAAGCACTCCCACAAAACCCATCCTTAATACCAGCAGGACCATACATATACCAAAAAATTATGCCTATTTTTTTTTTTAACAAACTTTAAGGTAGGTCCTACATACTACTCCTAAATCTCTACAGAAAAAAATTAGGTGTTAACCTTTCCAGGGGAGTGCAAATACATGTTAATGGCTGTACTTTACCTTAAAAATTAGGTCAATTTCTCATTAATATTTATGAGAGAGAGAAGAACAACATTCCGCTATATTTGCCAACCGCATAGCGAATATTAAAGGCACCGCATTCACATTCATGCAGTTAATTATACATACTTATGCCCTATAATCCGAAATCTCACTTTTCGAAACTGATTTATCTAAAATTAATCGAAAACGTCATCTTTTGTAGTGCATTTCCTGTAAGTTTGGGAATTAGGTCATGACCTATATATTTTAGCTGCCAACTAATATATAAGGGACATCATCTCGTGTGCCTAAAAGAAGATGCTGTGTATGTGTGTCAATGGAATTATGTATATGAATGTATGTGTGTGTATAACAATAAAAGCAAGTATCGAACATCAAAGCATGCTTGTCAAGGATTTGTACAGCGGTACAACATAACACGCCCTTCACCTGTATAAATTTTTTTCCGGGAAGAAATTCAACGGGAAAAATTTGAGGTTATCTCCTTTTTTCTTCAGACTAAAACGAAAACATAGAGCCCCAGCCTTCGCCTTAAACGTGAAGCCATGTGATGTGCACATGGACAATTATTAAAAAAGCTTTTAATCTTTTTATAATAAGCGAAAAAGGGATGGAGGATGCCGAATAAAGCTTACAAACTCTACTAGAAATTAGGTCAGAGAAAGCATTTCCTCGCCGCTTTTACTTATTTATCCGAGACGGGAGAGACAAAATATACAATAGATGGCGTAATATGTATATGCGGAGGAGGGGGGTTAGAAACAGTATATAGCATCATCGCGCTGCTGCCTATCGGGCCGGGTGCTTGAATTGTACATGTATAGGAAATAACGGGATAATGTAGATGAATTGTATAACAGCAACAAGAATACACGAAGGAGGTAAATCCTGTAGGGTTCCTAAAAACGCAGCTTTTCACTGTATCGCCATGGTTTTTAATCCCCCATTCTCTCTACACATAACAAAACAATACTTTGCCCAGTTTACTTGGAATTTCAGAGAAGCTTGAAGGTGGTAGAACGGAAAGATTTCTACTTTTCTACACTTTAGCCCTCTTACAAAGCACCGGGGCCCGTACCATTCCCGCATATTCCAGCAGGGTTGGTTCAATAAAATTCTTGTTCTACCATCGGTATAGCTTCTCTCTCTATATACTTTAACTACAGCGGTCCGAACGGGAACGTGCTTTATATACTACATTCGTAACCTAGTTTGATATGAAATTGGCAAGGATATACTCGGAAATTATTTTCCAAAGTGTTATAGAAAAGAGAGTGAAAAGGACAAAAACGGGATGTGAGAGCTTATGTCTGTGCCCGGTAAGTTTTTTTATGTTTTGGGGAAAATGTATTTTCAGTGTTTGTAACCCGTGTAGAATGGCAAAAAAAATTATATTTTTTGTTGTTGCTTCCCTCTTTTTTGGCGAAGGACTGAAAATAGGCTTATTAGAATATTAGAAAGAACTTGATGTATTTTTTTTGCTGTTTTTTTGTTGACCCATTTAAAAAAGAGCCGGAAGTAAAAAGTTTTTGAATTAATTAAAATTGGTTTTTATTTAATTATGATTCGAGGCTGTTGCACAAAGCAAGAACAAAACACACTCAAATCCTAAACAAAGCTACTAAAGCGCAAACAGTAGAACTAATTAATAAGCTTTGTTTCAGCCCAATTCGAAAAGTTCCTAAAAGACAGTTGAAAGGTCCATATTTAATTTGTTTTATACCAAAAAACTCTTTTCTTCGTTCAACTCAAGCATTTCTATTATTTATTAAGTATTGCTGTTAAAACTTCTTAATACTGTAGGAATAATTAAATTGGTAGAATTAGTAAAATTGGTAAAATTCGAATTTACTTGTCAAATTTGACAGCCTTAAGATTCTTAAGGCCAATTTTAGTTGAACTTAAGATCCATTAAGATTTGACAGTTTTTGACAATTCGACCACTCTTAAAACAAACTAAACGAAAATTGTAAGGCGCCTTAAGGCCATTATAGTTGAGGCTAATGCCTAATCTCCAATGGGAAAACCAACCACGTAACAACCACGTACCAGTTGTTTTGTTTTGATTGGGAGTGCTGTGCAAAATTATGGAATTATGGATAAAATAAATGATTTACAAACAATAGCTAATCTAGCAGCACTCCAATTAAACCCCATTTTCACTTTATGTATTGTCAAATTTTTTGGCGCTATATTGCAATTACACTTAACCTCATTTTTGCCTTGATATTTGACATTTTTCTGTACTAAATTGTTTAGAACCACTGCAAGAAACCCACTGAATTTCATGTGCCAACTCAAATGGTTTAACTAACACATACGGAAAGTTGCACATGTCAATCAAAACACGAGCGAGACGAGTTACTCAATTTACAATGAGAAGGAATAGGAAGAAGCACTTAGATGTTTGGTGGTTGGTTTTCCCATTGGAGATTAGGCATAATGTGGGGTGCTACACGGAGACTCAAGACGTACGGAAAACCCGGTTTTATAGGAAAGAAACGTAGGAGAGGAGAGAAAGAAGGACGCACATGACGAAACTTTAACGAAAGAATTTTCACCCAAAAATTTCCGGGTTGAAAACTAACTCATACGCACATTTCTTTCTCTTCTCCCTTCTCAGATGTAAACAATGAGCGCGGTAAACACACACAATCAAAGCTTTCATGTAGGATAAAGAATTATTCCAAGCCGAAGGCAGCCTCGTGTAGCATTAAATAACGAGACTCAAATCTGACTTCGGCCGACTTCTCGAGTCTCCGTGTAGCACCACCCAATGATTGACCAAAATAAACGCACACCACATGCACTAGTTTTCGTTAAGTTTTCGTTAAATGTCAAAATCGTAAATTTGTTGTATTCAGACTCAAATTTAAACAATGTTTACTGCGATTATTATGGTCGATTGTACGTAAAGGATTGTACGTAAAGGTTAAATACGTACGTCGATCTACTTCTATTATAGTTCAGGGGTTGCATTACAGAAATTGTTTCAAGTCATCTGTTTCGAGTTTCCATTGAATTTTTCCATTTAAAACTCGTAACAAACGAGTTGAAACAGCTTCTGTAATCCCACACCAGGTTTTAGAGTAATTCTGTATCATATATGAAACTCACTTCGTCATGTGTGTCTTTCTTTCTCTCTTCGTTTCTCGTTTCTGACCCGCAAAACCGGTTCACCACTAACCAGAATCTAATATGACGTAACGTAAGGAATGAAAACTGGAATTCGAGCGTCATGAAAACATAAAGTAGGATATAAAATGGATTCCGTAAATGCAGACTTAAACGATTTATTTAATTTATTTAAATTGTGGGAGAAATATTAACAGCTTAGAAGATTGCTGAGCTCTTCAAAAAGAAAGTGTATATTAGGGTTTATGGATGCTTGCGTTTTGTGCCGTTCTTACGGCACCGTACGTAACATTCGAGAAGTTAACGAACATTCGTCAAGTTTATAACATTAATTAAGGTCGGTGACATATGAACACTTATGTTCGTACTTTAGGTTACGTAAACTTACGTTACGGTACGTCATATTTGATTCAGGCTTTTAGTTCTCGTGTAGCATCCTCTATTCGATGTAAAAGTCGAACCAGCAGCATTTACAAAAAAAGTATGGCGCGGTTACACCGTAAGCTCAAAAACCGCACCAAACTGTCACTAGTTATAGTCAAGTTCGAGAGGTTGTTCGACTATTTCTCTTGGATTTTCGAAGTGGCCCGAGATGCGACAGTTTTGGTTGTTTACGTACCCAGACAGATGAAAATGAGCCTTATCACTTAAAATAATTTTTTTAAAGGATCATGTTCTTGTTCGAGCAGTTCTATCAGCGTTTTGCGTGTGTGAACCTCTTAGTTTTTGCTTGTCAAATGTCATGGCAATGACAGACCCCTGTTGACAGATTAAACTGGCATAAAATTTAAAATGACATATCTTGTTGAAACACCATGTAGGATAGTTCTTTCTACCGTCCTGGTTATATTGATTCCATTCTATAAATCTTAGTTATTATTACATGAACGTGTATTTCAAGCAGCTACCGCGGTTAATCCAGTACAGGCCAGATTATGCATGTTTAAATAAATTCTGTATACCTAAATATGAATTCCATACATGGCACAAACAGCAATTTTGAATTTCTTAGTAAATTAATTTAAAAAGAAATACAATATTTATGGCAAAATACGAAGAGATCTAAATTTGGATTTTGTTATAATGATGCATGAATACGGATTAACTGGAAGTAAGGATTTTTCTGATTGTTCTTAAAATCAGGAATAAAAATTTAAAAGGAAAGATTTACTTGATTGTTTCCAAGAGATTCGAGGAGTGTTACCTGGAAAAGTACAAAACAGGTAAGACAGCTGTCTTCGATAAAGTCAAAAGGTAATGGAAACCATATTGAAGAAAGAGTTAGTGATGAAAAAATAATTTGACTCCGCTTTAGTTGTAGAATATTTTTTTTTCATGTGGAAAAAACCAAGCTTAGGAAACACCCCTTTTACTACGAGTCTGTCATGCCGTTCTGTCCATAGTGCAATGTCTTCTAGTAAGTTTAGTTAGCTTATTCGATCAACGAAGCTAAAAGTACATACCTTTACATTATATGATCAAACTGTCAATGAAGTCAAACCTAACATAAAATGTCAAATGAAATTTGCTTTGAATATTTCTGTTTTGACTTGTCAAACACAATACGAAACAAACACAATACGAAGTCAGATGGACTGTCAAATCGTAATTTTGGCAGTAAAGTCATATGACAAATCACATAATGTAAAGGTACCTTAAGTAACTTTATCTGGACAGTATAACTTATAACTCGAAGAAACAATAGCTTAACTTCAATAAAAAGTGGAAGACGAAAAAATATCTATTGTCTTCTATTTGGAAGAAGTATGATGTAAACTGAATAAATAAGTTATTCAGCACGGCCCAAACGCAGGGTGTTTCCAATCATAACCGTCACGATTCAAGGACATACAGAGTACTAAAGAAGATAACAAACAAAGCAATGTGTAGACAGTAGAACAAACTCTTTATGTTATTTTTCCATTCCAACCAATCTAAAGTGATGAATACCCAAAAACCCAAGTACAATCCATACTCTTGCATAAAAAGCTGCTTGAAAGCTCTTACCCCCACCCCAAAATACTATATTGCACCCCAGTTATCCCATCAATAAACAGTCCTTTACCCTAGTGCTCACAGCACCACCATCAAAGGCTCCACATTAGGGCCACATCTAAATTACTTTTAATGCATTGCAAAACAAACAAATATTCCGCGATATACTGGCAAATACTGGCAACTCCCTCCCCCGCCCCAAAAACACCCTGCAGCCAGCATACAGCGAAAAAAGTTGCAAAAAAACGCCACCAGCATAAATTGGCACCATTCCATCGGCATCGCTTATTTCTCTATCGACTACCGGCACTCTGACATTGAGGGGCTCCTGACTACTTTTCTTCGCAATAGAACAAGCTTTTGTCAAGTGGAGCAAACACGTTCCCTGGTGCTAATGTGTAGGTGTCCTATATTTTTGGGCTTTGCATTTACAATCGGACGTACATAAAATTTGGTTATTTATCAGCACGAGCTCAAAAGTTTGGGGTTAAATACACACGCAACACACACGTAGAACACTGAAAAAAGGACTTTCAGGAGCTGTATAAAGTATATATCCCCACAAACCCACACACATACCCATGAACAAGAAGAATGGCGCAGACATAAATATAGAGACTAGGAATATGGACGGAATTCATGAGAGATTGCCACGTGCGCTGGATGGGGGAGCTTTTCAGCTTGACCTAATTCAAGGGAAACATTGTGCTGCTGGCTTTAATGTGGAACGTGTTGCCTCTACACACCGCTTTCTACCCAAGGGGGTGAACATGGTCCACATTGTGTAAGTCTTCCAGGGTTTCTTGAAGGCCATGATATTATCTTATTTGTAGCTAACGTGGGTGGTGTGGGTTCGAGGGGGCGAAGGCTAAAGTGAATGAAGCAGAATGATAAAAGAGGAAGTGGAGATGAAAACATAGTAAAATATAAATGGGTCGTAATATATATTTGTAATTGGACTAAGTCAAATAAGAGAAGTTAAATGTTAAGAAAAATTTAAGATGAAAGATTTCTTGAGTTATGAACAGAATATTTGTATTACATGTACTTATTATGTGTGTGTATGTGAAGTTTTATGTAGGATGAGTAATTTTTTTTCTTGGCAATTTAAAGGAACTTAAAGGGAAAGAGGGAGGAAGATAAGATCGTATCGAATAAGTTGTAAAATTTGAATGTTGTGGGATCTATTTTGGAAATATAAAATGAAATTGAAATTACTGCAGAAAAGTTCAGTTGGAAATATTAACGGTCAAAGTTGATTTTCAAATTACTTTAAGAAAAGAAAATTTCAGTATTTCTATAAGATATATGCGAATTTTACTAAAAGATTGTCTAAAAACAATGGAAAAGTCATATTATCACTTCTCGCAGCCTAAAGTAATTTAAAAGTGCGTTTTATGTTTCAGGCCGATTTTGTTGGGCCGCCATTTTGGTTTGGCTGTCATTTGTCAGTTAATTTTTAACAATTGTGAATAGTAGTCGATAACAATTTATTATCGAGCTTCTAACGCCGCAAGAACGTGTTGAACCTAATATAACATTTTGTTTAAATAATCGTTCAATTGTAAACGCACGAAAAAAAAATTCATGATCCCGTGATCCTCGGATTTGACCGATCCCGAATTATTTCTATCAGGGTACTTGAAGGGAAAGTGTACACCAACAGACCCGCCACAATCTTGATGCTTAGGGATAAGATCAAATTAACAAAATAACACCAGTTGTTTGTGAGACTGTGAGAATGTTATGAAAAATATGCTAGAAAGCGCTTGCCCCTGCACCCAGGCCGGAATCCGGCGATTGGCTGACATCATATTTCATAAATAGTGTTATTACATTAAGTTATTGAAGAAAAACGTCGGCCTGGAATATAAAACATAGCCTGTATATTGTTATTTTTTTATAGCTTTACGGATTCGTAGGATTAGGAATTCACTTTTAAATGCTCCCACAAAACTTCTTTATTAACAATTCTATGACTATAAAAGACTTCTTAAAGTTCACTAATTATCACTTGTAATTTAATAGCTCTCATTAATAACTCCTATTTATCGCCTTTTAATTCACTATTTAATCACCACTTTTTGCTTTAGGTCACTTTTATCAATTAAAACTGACTCTAAATGCCGCTGCCACCGCCTTTATATATCCAAGCTCCTCCCTTATCCAAGTTCTAGATCTTTTCATCACAGTCTGGAGGCCCTTTACTACTGGAACGTTTGAAACTTTGAGAAGCTTGGGGTCTTAAATTGCCGTTCGTTCGAAACCTGACTAATAGATGGCGCGATGTTGACTGGCTGCATTAACCGTTACAAATCGTATGTTCAAAGTCTAACTAAACCGATACAAATAGCAGTTCGTTCCAAATTCTAATAGATTGCGCCAAATTCATCACAATATATAAAACCCAGAGCAGTTTTAAACTTTACAAAAGCCAGGTGAAGGCTCGATTGCTAAGAAATCGACGGCAGAGCGCAATTAAATTGGCTAAAATTTTCGACAACTGAGTTGCTGCTAGTAGAGGAGGTCGAGTTTGGTGTTTGTTTGGGAGAAACAGCTGAGAAAATTGTTACTCTCCGCTCGTTTTAATCGATTAGGGCGTTGAACCAGTTGAGTTAGAAAGAGTACCAAGGAAAAGTATTAAAATGAATCGCTGGACATTCTAATATGTGGTTTACATCACCTCGAAAACAGGTGTTTTTGTCAAAAAATCGGGTTTTCGGCAAAAAGACAATCGAAAACAAGTAATTTTTAA
The DNA here is from genome assembly GCA_963855945.1 of Thereva nobilitata. NCBI lineage: Eukaryota > Metazoa > Arthropoda > Insecta > Diptera > Therevidae > Thereva > Thereva nobilitata. The sequence goes on from OY979695.1 coordinate 165,875,600, forward strand.
TACTAATCGAAAACAGCTTGGGAAGATGTTTTCGATAAAAACGACCACAAAAACTAGAAAAGTGTGGACAAGAACCTAATTCAGCGTTTAGCACTTGTAAGCATGTCGTTTTTCGTATCTGACATTTGTCATTTTGTGTTTGCAACGAAGAAAAGTTAAAACGAAATAATTAAATTAAAATTTAGGGAAAAATTAAAACATATGGTATGACCTAAAAAGAGGACATATAATTTTTTATTAAAATTATGTGGCATTTTTCTAAATAAAATGTCACTATTCCATGAAAACACCTAGTTTCGAGGCGAGGTACAGGCGGTATTACAGAAAACTTTAAATATGTAGTAATATCTCCATGCTGTGCTAAAAAATTACTAAATTAGTTGCTTACAACAAAAATTTACAAGTAAACGTCAATCTCTTTTGACAGTTTTGAGCTGTGCTACATTTTAGCTTAGCCAAAAAGCAGAAATAATTTACCTAACAGCGCTCAAAAAATGCCCTGTGTATACCGTTGTTAATATGCCCAACTCAGTTAAAGTAACTGGGGTCTAAACGCGCCCATAGACAAAGGACATCGACATCGTACAAAGGATGTTTCGTAAGTTGACAACTGCCACATAGAAAAATATTATTCACAGTAGGGTTGCTGCTATATATATTAAATTGCAATTCTGACTTTTGGTTGGTATTGCGCACGCCTAAGTTGCTAAAAAATTAGCAAAGTGAAAAGGAGAAAGCATGTACTAATGGACTAATAAGAAACTCATTATTTGACGTGAAAACCAAAGTTCAAGTTTTCAATAGAATTTTTCATTAATTAAATACATCGGAAGCTTCAAAAAAATGTAATTCGAATTGGTTTTAGATTTGCGCATAGCCCTCCAAATTTAATTTTGAGTAAAGCCGCATTCCTTGATTTATATTTAATGTAATATCAAAAAAAAAACGCCAAAAATATATTTTCCTCTATATTTTTGTATGTAAACAAAGAAAAAAGTCAATATGAAAAAAAACCCCGGCATTTATCAAGTTCACTATGTCGGGGTCATACATACAAACAAAACATGATCGATTAAGCTTAAGTAACTCCCCTGCAAGGCTCCTTTTCCGTGGAAAAGCTTAAATTGCAATCGATAGTGGGAGGAGGGCCCAGCCACCCTTCCTGCAGAAGCCAGAAATCCTACCCTGAAAAAAATACCTTTCTAACACTGTAGCGCCTCCGTGCCTTAACAATTCAATTAGTGTCAGTGTGTAAGTGAAGATTTCGTGTTTACATAACTGAATTTATTATGTGTGTATATAAAAGTTCGAGTCCTTTTTCATATATCACCAAAAGGAAAAAACTATATTCATTCACAGAAGCTTTATACAATTGTATACAAACAACAAAACACCCTAAAAGCTGCTATAGAGAACCTAAAGCTTTTCCGAGAAAGCTTCTAAGCTCTATGTCCTTGGGATGAGGTATAATGATAGAGCGGAGGTGTCTCATGTGTTTTGTCATTTTGTGGAACGAACGAACAGACGGACAAGGACGATACGGGGGATTTTAAAGGGGAAATTAAGGATTAACGACGAAAGTGCGAGCGAGACAACAATGGTGCCAGTAAAAAAAAGCCATTTTACGTCGTTGTTACGAAGTGTATAATAAAAAGGAAGGAAAAAGAAATGTCGAGTAAGATATTTTGGGATATTAGGAAAATTTATCGTAATATAGTTGAAAAATTAATGATGTCCTTTTTTTCGTCTTCGAACGTGGATTCATGGATTCTTTGTGCCTCGTTGTAATACATAGAGAGGTTAAGATTTTTAATATTTCTTAAGGAGTTCTCAACAAGAAAGAATATTAAAGGATAGATGTAGATAATAGGGAAATTGAGGGAGAGCAGAACAAAAAGGAACGGTGAATATTTAATTATTTTTCGTTTCTCTCTTTTATATAAAGTCTTGGACCTAAAGTTTTCGGTAACTTTAAGAAAATTGACTGTAAAATATTAAAATCCCGTTAAAATAACATTAAACTTCGGAAATCATATTTATGAAGATTGTATAAAGGCAGCACTTTGTGAGAAAGTAAGTTATTTTTGGGGCGAAAGTTTGTGTGGACTTTATGATCATTAATATATGGAGTCCTTCATTTAGTAATATTGTTTGGAAACATAAAAAAAGGGAATTTACATACATTATTGAGAGTACATACAATGGATGGAAGTGTATCCAGGAATTTTTAAGTAAAAATAATTAATTTAGTGCTGTTTTTTATTTAATTTAGTGTTTTGATTGATTTTCAGTAAATGAGTTTGCTTGTTTGTAAAGGATCGTTCAAAAATTCCGCGCCATTTTTTAATTGTCAACATTCAACTGTCATTACGATGACATATGATATGTAAAAACTAGGCCCTAGGAGTAAAAAGACAGTTGATAGGCCAAGGGAGGGATCAGAGCAAAGTTTGCGGGATTGAGCACCTTCCTCTGGCCTATAAACTGACAATTTACAGTTAGAATCGATTGATGCAATGATTCGTGTATATGTCATGGGACTAGAGGTTTTCAGAAATATGTAGATGAACAAGATCATGATTCAAAATTATTTTGAGTGATGGGTGAGGCTTATTTTTCATCTGGGTACGTAAACAAGCAAAATTGTAGCATCTGGGGCTCTGAAAACCAAAAAACAAGGGCTCGAATAACCTTTCCAACAACGAGTGTCAGTTTTCATTCCCGGACACTGAACTCTAATTTATTACGTATCGGAGCGGACAGTCAGAATACCCAATCTGTAGGCTTTGTCTCGGCGAGGATGAGTCTGCCTCTGTTACAGTCCCGCGATATCAAGCAGCAGGGACTCGTTTCAGGACACGATCGTGCTTGAACAGATTAGTTTAGACTAGAAATCTCTAGGCTGCTTGTCAAGCTTGTTCAAGAGGTCTGTTGCACAAATCTGAGATACAGGGTCTGTCAACAGTGCAATAGGTCCAAATGGCACCCGAAGAATTTATGAACCCATGCTTTACTAAAAAAAGAAGAACCCTCAAATTACTCCATTCTTGATTCTTGTGATTGGTTGAATATTTATTTATTTCATCCCAAATCTTTAGATCTTGGTGAAGGACGTTGTTATGAAGATACGATAGTTAGGAGCGTGTTGAAGGAGATGGCGATGAACCCTACGTTTGTACTATTTGATGTTGTAGGAGTTTGGAAATATGGATTGTGTAAAATCGTTCCACAGTCAGGTTGTTCTATTTTTTTGGTGTTGCGGATATAAGGAGGCAAGGGAGCGTTTATTTCGGTGAAGCCATTGCTATGATAGAAGCAATAAAATTTTGTCAGAGGTGCCACATTCCTACGGTGGCTCAAAGGTCGATCGTGGAGCAAACGGTGTCGTCTCCGGCAAGTTTGAGAGCCCTTTTACACTTTATCTAACCACCCCAAGCCCCGCCCAAATGAGAGTATTGTATTCGAGAAAAGCCCGAATGTACGATTTGTATATTACAGCACGGGCCGATGGATGGAGGACGAACTTGAACCTCTTAATAAATTCCAAGAAATAGGATGCTTGTTTGGCGATTTAGAAGCAGTGGTCATTCTATCGCAGATCGCCGGCTAATGTCCCCCTAAAATATTAAAGGATGGGTTAGCCATTAGTTCTGTGCGAAACGGTGAAGTAACTTCCAAGAGATTGAGAGTAGACCATTTATAAAGATAATAAATAGAACAGGAGACCGAATTGACCCTTAGGGGACTCCGGTTTGGATTTGACGCTATCCAGTGTTACCTTGATCAAACGGCCGGGAAGGAAACTCTTAACCCAGTTCTGTAAAATAGAGTCAACAGCAATAGCTTTGAGTTTAGCTAACAGGGCTGAATGTCATAATCTATTGAAAGCCTAAATCGATGCAAACTTTGGTTGAGGTGTTATGTATGGCGCAAAGATCGCACTTGGAGCTTTTTGTTTGATGATTTAACTTCGTTAAGAGTTTTCTTTCTTATTGGTAGCACAATGGCTTTCCCTATTTAGCATTTATCAGGTATGTCAGCTTGAGAATTACTCTTCTCGGCAAGTTTTTAAGAAATGCTCGTGTTATGAGAACAAAAGTCTGCAAATTTTCTTGCTTTTATTACCGTGAAAAAAACTTTTTCAACATAGGCCTAGTACTAAATTCACCTGAAATAGAATTGAAATGGGCTTCTCTCTCTTGTCAAGATTTCAATTGTGGTACTAAGTTTAAGTGAATTTTTTGCTGAATAAATCACACGCTGCTGCTCACTAATAGATGGCGCGGCATACATTCACCACGAGATTTCATTTTCATTTCATTTAAAAAATTGCCCTAAAATTATGAGAATGGTTTCCTTGGTCCAGTTTGTCAAACGATAACTTTTTTAATAACCAGAGGAATGTTGTTATAAACGGCAAATCAGATTATCACATTTTTGGCACTATTCTAAAACAAGCGTTTGCCACTTCGTTTGTCGATCTAGTAGCCAGGAGTCTCTTAGATTGACAATGGGAATACCAATCTAAGGTCAAAATGACATCTGTCACGCCACTCGATAGCGAAGACTGATTGACCATGTTTACGCGAAGCCTCTAAAACTCTTTAGAACAACCTTAACTCTGATTTTCCTACGCGTAAACGCCCCTTAACATTGCTTTCGTTAGTGGTGTTAAGCCTTAATAAATGTGTTAAGGTAACACATTTATTAAGGAAAACTGAGTTAAGAGCCGCGCGTAAACGCGGTTGTGATGCTACAGTACAGGTCAGCTGACGTAATACACGATGTACAATTTCCCTATGATGATTTATAAGGATTAATACGTCCTGTACATCCTGAATATTGTTAAATTTAATGAAACCACATTTAAAATATGCTTTGCAAAACGCACTTTTATTTGACAGTTTAAGAACTGACAACTGGTGGATAAATTCTAACGCGCGTAAACGTTCTTAAAACTACTACTGATATCAATGTCACGAACCTAAATATTTGCGCGTAAACGCCCTTAAAACTACTACTGATAACGAAGTTAAGAGCTTAAATATCTTCGTTGTAGTGAAATATTTACATATGTAAAAGGAATCCTTACAATGTAATCATTAAGGCAAAATAACTAAAATATTCTGTATTTTTTTGAAATCGGATAAAAGTATTGCTTTTTACTAAATATGTAATTTTATAGGCATTATATTAATCGAAAATTAATTGCTTTTAGTTTTTATTTGCTCTAAACGGGATTGGTTGTTTAAAAAAATGTTCAAGTGTTTAGATTTAAAAATTAATAAAATTATGTTGCAAGGGTGAATTCAATTAAATAAATACTAAATTTGTTTGCGAATAAAATAAGACCGATTAGGTTTATATTGACCTAAAAGTAGATTTCAAGTTGAACTTGGATTAAAAAAAAGAGTTCCAATTAACAAAAATACAATTGAAATACAGAACAATATTGTTTCCTGAACAAATCAACTAATATTTTCTAGAAAACAACACATAATCCACAAAATGCAACAAAACAAAAATGATTTCCCAACAAAAAAAAACATAAACAAAATTTTTCTTTTCTTTCTTTTTTTGTTTGTTTTAAAAATGTTGATGTGAAAAATCGATTAAGCATCAAGCCACAGTCACACTACAACGCGCATCCTTCCAAATACCACAATGTCAGGAAAATATTGTGTACGGCGTTGGAGGGGAGAAGTTACCTTGACCCAGTTTTCGAGCTATACAGAAGCCCTGAAAAGCACCATCATCAGCAGCAGCATATCACGCATATATATACAGTATGGCAGGACATGCACACACACAAACATATCTGGATAGCGGGAATGGCAAAAAGCATGCTCCGCTCCTGGATTTTCAAGTTTACACGTGCCGACATAAAAAAAATAGAAAAAAAAATGTAACGTAGAAATACAAAGGAAAGACTAAAAAAACCTAAAAAAAATATTGAATACAAAAAAAGAAAGGATAATCGGAGGACGGACTTTTTCCCCAGATTTTTATTTTTCTTATTGTTTTGCATTCACAGTTTGATCGAAACTTTTTTTGTGTGCCTTTTGTTGTTTTTTTCTTTTTTTTTCTTTCCTTTTTTCGAAAATGTGCTGATTTGAATTTCCTCCCTATTTTTTCCTTCTTTTATTCCTGAAACAGCAATAATCTCAGTTAATCCTTAGCATATGGTTAGGAGCAAGAATAAAATCAATTGTAGCCTAGTTATAGGAGAATCAGTAACTTTCTTGCATAATATCTCAGGAAAAAGGTGCTTTTTTCGGTTAAACTTCCCTCGATTATGCTTTCCTTTCAGATTTTCCAGGTAACACAAAAAAACATGTTTTAAATACGGTTTACACGTGCTCCAGCCATGCCGGGACGCAATTGTATAAAAATAATCCATAGGCTGACACACACACATACACGAAGAAAATTACCGAATTGGAAGATTTTAAAGATTGCGCAAAAAATAAAACCCAATTTTTTTAAAAGGTCAAAAAAAGTTTAAGGAGAAACAGGATTTTCAGGTCCTTCTTTTTTCTGTTCTTTATTGTTTAGCATTAATTTAAGAGCTTTTATCTTTTTATGTTAATTCAAGCTCACAATGTGGATTTTGTTTGCTATAGGAGCCCGTGTGGGGGAGGGGGAAATGTTAAAAATTCTGCACATATCCGCAAAAGCAGCAAGGCGAGATCTTCAAGAATATTTATGTTTGTAAACAAAAATATTCTTTCTTTTATTTTTCTATATTATTTTTGTATTTTTTTTTGTTTTTAGAAAAAATTAAAACAATTTTCCTACACTTTTCTTAAGCCACAACAAAACAACACAAAAAAAATGCACACTTATTAAAAGTGATGTGCACTTTGCAAGCTGGCAGCTGCTTTGTTTTTCCTTGGAAGCCGGGAGAGAGATGCACTTAAAAACCCCGGGATCTGTTGCTGATATATTGCAGTGGCGGCAATTTATAGACAAGAATGTTTTCCTGCAAAACGTTGAAAAACAGAATTATGCAACGTGGTGGTGGTGCTGCTGTTGCTGCTGCTCTGCGGCTTATGTTGCTGGAGAGATGTTAAAGTTACTATCTAGTTTCTTAACTGGATCTTGAGCCATTTTATAAATAATTACATTTTGCTTAGGATTTATTAAGGAAATATTCTTCAATTCGGTTTGTAAGATTTCGTTTTTTTTTCTTCTCCTTTGCTACACATAAAAGATGGTTATGGTTAGCCTTTGATCTTTGGGTGGTAATTTTATGGATAAAATTTTATGGATTTTGGCTTTTAGTAAAAGTAAAAGTTTTTTTGTGTTTGTTAAAAATAGATATTTGCAGAGCTTCATCGATTGTAGAGATCAGTTAACAAATTAAAAGTGTTGTTCTATTGATGTTAAGCAATAGGTCAGTGTTACTCAACAAAATTATTTGATTATCCAATCACTATTGCAATTTAGCGGCCGATCGCATGATTCGAAGAAATTATTTTTAATCAGAATCATCACACGCTTTCTAGTTGATTAATAATTACACACATGGTGTGTAATCCACATCGAATGAATTACGTATAATGCCAAAAGGTGGACACGAACGAGTAGCCCTAATGAGGCATCTCGCCGGCTTAGCCGGTTAATAGTAGGGTACCAAAGTGGCTGTTAATTTTTTCTTTATTTTTTGTTTTTTTTAGTTTGATTTTTAATTTTATGTTCTTCAATTTTTTTTCACTCTTCATTTTAAGTTTTGTTTTTTCACTTCGTGTTTTTCACAGCGGCGTTATTAAGGGACCGGAACAGCACTCCTTGCTGGCCCAGACCAAACATCTTGTCAATTTGTGTTGGCCACCATATTCGATTTAAAATAACGTCACACCAGCATTCTATTCGCCACACCCTTTCTTTTGATACCCATATCGAGGGGGTTGTAAAAAAAAAGTAATCCGCTACTTTGAATTTGAAATGACGAAACACGACTGATTTTATTCTACTTATCATACTCCTACATTTGATACCCATATCGAGAGGTTGTACAGAAAAAAGTATTGCGCCATTTTGTGGTGGCCGCCATATCGGATTTAAAACGACGTCACATATGTAGCTTACTGTATTCTACTCGTTATACTATTTCATTTTATACCCATGTCGGGGGGTTGTCGAAAAAGGTAATCCGCCATTTTATGGTGGCCGCCATATTGGATGTACCATAAAATTGAATATACTATATTGTATTACCTTCGGAACCAAAGCTGTGTACCAAATTTGAGCATCATCGGATATCGGAAAGTGGTCGACATATAGACAGGTTGAAGGTAAATGACCAGTATTACTAGAAAATCTAAAAAATGACTACCAAAAACCAAAGTTGAACTCTCTAATTCCATGATCTAAGCCAGGTATATTAAAGTACTGTATTTTAAATGCCTAAGTTCTACAAATTAACGTTGTAGCGTTGTCATAGGCCTTAAGCTGGAAACAGATTGAGCGTCCATAAGCGCTCATCAGCGCTATGAAATGTCAAAAGGCGTTCATAACGTCGGGTGTGAACACGGTCATAGAGTACGCATGCGCTGACAAACGTCATAAGAAAATATTGTAAACTTCAAATGTTTCAAGTGAATGTTTATTTTTGTGAAACGTCAAACAACGCAAAACTACGTTCATCAGAATAGAAATAGAGTCTATTCCAGCACTGATGAACACTGATAACCGTGCAATCTGTTCACTACGATTAGGTTGTGTGTATCCATTTTCATTTTGACATTTCTCAGCGCTGATGAACGCTTATCAACGTTCAAGTTTATCTATACTGTATAAAAGTGTATTACACATGGAATTGAGTGAAACGAATTGATTCGTTTATCACCCATGCTCAATAAACTGACAGTTTTCACGTAGGAATTGACAGGTGTATCACCCACCTCAATAATGTTTTATCAAAAACATCACAATCTATTAACAAGCAAAAAGTCCGCCAACGCACGTGATTCTATTTAAAAAAGTAATTTTAGTTAACATAACCCTCTAAAATAATCTGTTACTACCCCCATAAATACATGAACAGTCAGAAATAAAACCCTATATAAATACAATAAAAAAATTAATTAAATTCCATTAATAAAATATACTTTCTTTCCGTGATATGAAAGTAAAAAAAGCCAACCTTACACCGGGATTATTTGTTTACATTTCACCCACCCAAAACGCATTCGCATGAAATTCCCCAAAAAAAGCGTCTATTTTTATCTCCATTTTAATTTTTTTTCGTATCGAATTGAAATTGACTTTGTCAAAATGACAACTGCCGACGTCATATTGTGTTAAGTTAATCCACCGTTAACGCCAGTGGCGAACGTAATAATATTGTAAGCCTCACAGCCTACACGATATGTGGCTCTGACGTAGCTGAATTTAAAATGTCGCTAGGAACTGCACAGAAAGGAGAAAGGGTATTCTGGGAAAAAAAATGTATATAATTTCTTTTTTTTCGCCTATAAATAGACTACACCGAATATTTGCTCAGTCAGGACTCCTACGCATTGTTGTAAAGCTACCCACAAAAGCTAATTATTGTCTCGGCGGGTAAACCACCCCACGTTATACACAAAAAAAGTTAGGGTTTCCCACTGACGAAAGCTCCTGACTTGCCCGGAGCCCGATTGTGTATGAGCATGTAGGTATGTGTGTATTTTGTATGCCTCAGGATCTAGGGACATCAAAGGGAAACCTTCTTTAGGGTAGGATCAAGTGGACTAGACTGGATTTTATAATTGACTTTGACACCGTAGGGGACTTTTATGGGTCAATGTCGGAGGACGTCAGGGCATGTCTGGAGATGAAAGGTGCCCACTCCCATAGCCAAGCTTTTCTGATGGTGGCTTACCTAAGATGAGAGGATCTGTCTTAATTAAAAATAACACAAAACGTGTCCCACACCATTAGCCAGCAGGGGTTTTGCTTATCGCCATCAATTACGTCGCTCGAGATGACTAATGTGACTTGACCTTGGCGTCCAGAGATCGCGCGTTCAACGTGAATAAACAAAGAAACTGCATTCACCGAATTGCCCTGATGTTGTGGAACATGCTTCAACCTGTCGCTATCCAGCAGCTCGGTGTTTTTTTGTGACTATTTACCGCCATTTTTTATCGCTCCCAGATGCACGCTTCAAAGGCAGTCGCCATTCCCAGCCATTGCCCTGTGCCTTTGCACTTTGCGGTCGAATTAAGGTGCCGAAGAAGTCGTTTGTTTCCTTTGTTTAATATCATGGCCTTTCGGATGCTTTTATTTTCTTTAGGGACGACAAAAGCGTTTCCGAAAATCGTAGGCATTCAGAAAAGCTTGGCCGCCTACGTGAAATCCGTCAAGTGTACGATGATAAATTTGCTTCAGAGAATTCTCATCCGAAGTCGTCTGCAATTTTTTTTTCGGACATTTTATCTCGCTGCTGGGGCGAGTTCAACTTTTACGATTACTACGGAATTTAGCTGAATGACGTCAGACAAAATGGGGAAGAAAAAACATGGATTCTCCCTCAGATTATCAGGACCGATACTAGGAATTATTTAGGCGATAATAGTAGTAGATACAAGGTTCGAGGGGGATTTTTCGTGATCATTACTTCCCAGCGTAACTACGTAAGAGAGCAGAATTCTATGGAATGAAGATTGTGGGACATACTTGTGGAAGGAAGCGGGATGTGGGGGTGTTCGGTCCTGTTAAACCAATCTGGAATCTAGAGTAGGTTGAATGGTTTTTCCCTTTTATGCAACCTACGCACAATTATCATAAACCAAGCTTTCAAGTCCTCGAGTAGGCGGGAAATAAAGGAGGCGTAAATCCCTTTTTCGAGTAATGTTATTTCATGGGAAAATATCACGAAGGAAATACCAAATTTTGAGTGATTCAAAAGGAATTCATCAATACACAAAAATTAGAAGTGTGAGTTGTGACGGTAGTTTAAAAATTCTTTTTATCTCAACATCACCCTTCAACCAACATCAATGTTGAATTGACAAGATGGAGGAAGTTGCAGCTTACGACAGTGGAAGGATCTTTTTACAGCTCATATAGTACGAGAGTCACTGTGATCGAGTGGAATAGCGCTGAATTTTGTGGGATTGGCTAGAAACACAATAGTTTAGTGTTTTTCACAGTGAAAGTTCATGTTGATCGTTCAATATAATAAAGACGCGCCCACAGGTTTTTTTTAATAAAACACAAACACTGCTATTTTTTCAAGCTGTTTTTTTATTGAAAGTATGATCCATTAATATATTATATATTTGGAATAGAATATCGTTCAAATGTCCACCCCGACTACGTCTGTTGTCAATTCGAATATTGAAATTTTCAATGACTTTTCTGGAGCTATTTCACGAATTGCAACTTCAAAGTGTTCTTTAGATCGACAAAAAAATCTAACGGAGTTAGATCACATAAGGTGCGTTTTTTTAATCTGTTCTGTTCTGTGCTGGAACATTAACAAAACGCCAAGGGAAATTTTCATTTTCATTTGCATAAATTACGGCTTGGGGTGTTTTAATTTCTTCGACGTAAACTGAATGCTAGATGAAAATAAAGTATAAAATTTTTTCATCAAAATATAAACTTAAAACTCTAAATTATATGAAACTGTATGAATAAGTTTAATTTAAAAAGTTTCCTCATCTGATAAAGTATAATTTAAAGTGGATGGCCCAGAAGATACTTTAGCAGAAAGAATGGGCCTGTAAAAGGACTTTATACGCCTTAGGAGTAAATTCTTCTGTTTTCGTTGTACAGTTCCTTGTACGCTACTGCAAATTGAAAGGCTAACTGATCAGATCTTTCAGTGTCATTGCCATATTTATTAAATATTTAATAATTCTTCGTTCTTCTTTTATTCTGAAATTAATATTAATTGGTAATTTTTAGTATTATTAAATTTACCTGGAATTAGAGGGCGTTTTTAGGGGTTTTTTCCTGTTCTCCTTAAAACTAACTATACTTGGAAAAGAATAATACATTTTTCTGAAAAAAATGATAAAAAACGAAGAATTTTGGGAGGTTGGGGTGCAAAATATAAATTTGAGCCTACATATCTTCTAAATGGTGCCATTCAACTTTATGTTCTTTATATCAAATAAAAGAATACACATTTACCTAGAAAATGAGCTTAATTATGTTTTTTTTGCTACGATAATCAGCATCGGAGTTATTAAATTAAAAACCTTCCAAACGACTTTTCGTAAATGCCCTGAATCTTAGGATGATGGCCCCCTCTCTAGAACACTTTTTTTTCTCCAAATACACCCAGGAATCACTCCGTGAAGGATTAGTCCTGTATATTTCCAAGTAGAAAAATAATTTTAAAAATATAATCTCGGTTTTTGAAAATAAAAATCATAAAAATCACCTTTTTCGATTCCTTCAAACTCCAACATTTTTGCAATGAAAAATTGATGGGAGTTCAAAAGTATCCCAAAGAAAAATTTAAATAATAAATAAATGGGTTATGTTAGTTTTTAAACTTATGTATGTATTATTAAAATAATTTGTATTGGCTGTTCTAAAACACAATAATTCTTGCTACAACTTAGTAATTTCCCAGTATTAGAATTGCACTTCAAGCATATTTACCGGTGCTGAAGAAATAGTTCCATATGCAAGCGACAACATAAATAATAAAAAAATTAGTTACTATCTCAGCTGTTTTAATTTCACTTATTTCTATGTAAATCGTACATAAATATATAATAAAAAGTGATATTTTTTAGAAAGATTATATTTAGAGTAGAAATAAAATTTTGACACTTTTTCAATATGGCCGACCAGGAAAATTTTGAATTCGATTATTGTGTACGTTACAAAATGGAACAGTGGACAGTGTAGAACAGGCATATTTCGTTCTAGAAACAAAAAAGAAAATGCATCTAATATTTAAACTAGAGTTTAAAGTTTAAAAACTGTTTCCTATTAAAATGTGGCTGAACATTTTTTTTTTATAAATTATGCATTAAAAGATTAAAATAAAAAACTGCGACGAATGCAATACGAAAAAAATTCTGTTTTCATTCATTTCGCATACATTGTATTCCCCACGAGGCATTTAATCTGATCAAAACCAGCGAACAAAAGCCTGAAACAACTTTGTTGCAAAAATCCTGGAAAAGCATTCTTACGCGAAGGGATTACCACAGGCAACTCTTGTTCCTGCTCTGTTGATTTGTTACTTTATCGTCATATATCAATGTGCATATGAGAATGCGCCTGTATGTGTCTCTTCTGTTGAACAGACAAGGAATGAAATGTAAAACAAACGAGCCTTAAAACTCTACAACTTCGCCCGGATATAAGTTGTCGCTGGCAGGTTGTGCCGTAAAGGACTACAAATATATGCAAAGGGCGAAAGGGTAAAGAGCAGAGGATATAGGGTTCAGAGAAGAAGAGTTGGGTGAAATGAATGCATTCCCATTGCACGTGGTTGGAGCACTAAAGGTACGGAAACCCGAAAGCATATAAGGTAAAGTCGAAGGCACCACACACAGCTCTCCGCCGATCTTGTTGGTATTTTTCCATATCGCCAGAGCTAGAGCGGCGCTGCTGCTATATTGGATTTCAAATGTTATATCCAACAAAGTAATATGAATGCAGCGGATCAAGAAGTCACACTCGCCACCACCGTCGTCAGCACACATGTGAAGTTCATTGACACCCCCACATTGGATTTGTTTACAACACAACAAGAAAGCCGGCATGCAGCAACAGCAGCAGCAGTTTGGGAAGTTGTAAGGTTTGTTGCAGACACTCGGAGAGTTGAAAATTGTGTAAACAGGGGCGAAAATGTGCATTCCCTAAAACGGTCGAAGTCTAGGGGTTGTTCCAGCACTTAGATGTAACATTATTCAATCCCGCACCCCCCATTGCCGGCATTCAACACTTCGGCTTACAATTTTGTTCGTTGCAACAGTCAAAGGCCGGAGTTTAATGACTTTTTGATTCGATTTTCCGGCATGGGACATCAGCACTTCCCTGTGTTTCCTGCCATTTCGCAATAAATCTCAGCTTGTGATAAGGGAAATTACTTCTAAACAGCAAACGAGATGCGGCGATGCTGGGCGAGGAGCCAGTCACGTGTGCGGTAGTTTTTCGGCATGTGTTGCTTTATGCCCATAAAAACATTTTCCTTTGCCCCCTCTACCCCCTCCACTGTACAGCAATGCCATATAATACTCGTGGACGAGCGTCTTTGTGCAAATCCCCACCATTATTATTATTATTGTTATTATTATTCGGCGTAATATTTTCGCCATCGTGCTGAAAGCGTAGTTAACCTCACATTTCGAAATCGGGTCGATACACTGCCCGGTGCAATGGCCTTCTCCCTTTTTGGGACAAGCTAGAGCTTATCTCGGCTATGTCACTTTTTCTCCCCCCTTCCCAAAAAAAATCCTCCCGGCAGAATTGGGTTTATTAAGCGGAAAACCCCACTTATTTCACCCTTACCAAAGTGTTTATTTGCTCATAGAAGTTTTATTATCTTTGGGCTTTATTGCAATCACAACGATAACCAAAAAAAAAAGCTGGACTTCATTTTGGTGATAACGAAAACGAAATCAGAAGATGATTAGGTGTTGTTTACCGTATGGGTTTTATGCAGTTGTTTTACTGCTGGCATAACGGCACCGGGAGCATGCACGACTTGCACCATGCCCGTAAAAAGTGCGGCCTTTCGTTATCATCTGAGGTCATTGTCATCAAGGTCGACCGGTGGCCTTTTTTTTAGAATTTTCACTTGCTTAAAAGTTAATAAACTTTGTAACGAGCTGATAATGAGTTTTTGTGTCTTGCGGCGAGCTGCTCCGATAACGACGACGAATTTTCGTGTGGACATTTGAAATTTTTTGGTCAGAATTGCGACTTATGGTCGGATCTGATAAGGAATTTTATTTTTCTTTTCGTATTTATTGATGACGAGATAAATGTTGTGAATTACTTTGCAGTAGATTGGATTTTTAATGCTTTTGATTACTTCTCATTGATGATGATTTGTTGCAATCATGGCAAAAGGAAATCATCTGTTTTATAGATTTGTACAATGGGTAATAACTTTTTTTATGATATGTGCATGACATGAACTATGCGTAGAAGATTCTTTCCTGCAGGAATAAAAACGTTTTATTGTATGACTTTTACCCAGAAATGTCTTTTGTGTAACTTTCATGGCACATGACGGATTGTACTAAATATAATCAAAGCTGATGATGAAACGTCAAAAAAAGTCTCTTTAGTAAAATTTTGTTTGAGGCAGATACATTTAAATTGCAATGCCATAACATGCAAAATTTTCCAATTATGTAGCGTAAAAAACTAATTTATTAGAGACTGCGGAGCCATAGGGCGCGTTTAGGCACAAGTTATTTTAATTTTCCGATTTTCCCTGTTTTCGATTTTACAATTGTCAAAAGAAAAAGAAGAAGAAGAATTTTGATGCTCTGTCTGCTCCTAAAAATTGGTGGAGCAGAAAAAGTGAGAATTCGCAACCCAGAGCAGGCTCAAAGAACACAGATCAGAGAAATTGTGAGCAGAAAAGAACTGCCAAAAATTCTCAATGAACGTAAATTGCGGATTTTTTCTACTCCAGCTTGATAGAGCAGTCATCGAACACACCTACAATTTGGCTTACCTTAAAACTGTCAAAAAGGATTGACATTTAAGCAAAGCAAATGATTTATTAATATTTCAATACAGCATGAAGATATTATCCTTATTAATTTTTTTCTTGGCATGCTAGGAAGGGTGCTAAGTTAACAGCGATAAATAACAGAGTTACCCGGGGTCTCCACGGGCATTTTTTTCCGGTAATGACATCCGGAAATATTGCCATTTCCAAAAAATTGATCGTGGAGATGCAGGAATGTTTTCGGCAATATTCCGCAAAATTATTACCGAGGCAATGATTGCTTAGTTACTTTCTTCAGCAATTTTTAAAAGAAACATGCCGGAAAATGAAATTAACAATCATTTTCAGTCGATGATAAGATTAAGTGCGAGTGGAACAAAGATGGGTGATTTAAAATGATCAAATTATTAATTCAATTGTTTCCTTGATACTTGTCATGTTTTGGGTTTCGCTTAGGTTTTTTTCTTAAAAATAAAATTGCCGAGCAATGAAATTCCGGCTTTGAAAAGTTGACAAGCAATTTTGTCAGTTATCATTGCCGGAAAAAATGCCCCTGGAGACGCGGAGTTAAAGTAAATTGGGGGGCCGTAAACTTGTAATACAGCGAAAACAAGGAGAGACATTGTGTTCCATCGTTTATATTCGATAAGGTAGATTACTAGTCGAATTATTTAGCTATGCACTGTATGTGTGATAGAGTAAGACCAGGAGGTGGTCGATCTGAAGAGAAAGAGCCTGCTGCCGTCCCAAGTACCGTTTTCAATGAAAGAGTTTTCATACGACACCCCAAAGTGGCTTGCAAAGTGGTTTACATCTCCTCAGTCGATTCAATAACTCAAGCCAATTTACCCTTAGAAAATGGATGTAAAGACAAGAATGCCAAACGGAAAATTAATTTATTCTGCTACAAAAAATTCTAAGAATTCTCTGATTTCGCTCACAAAAGGCAACATCCGAGCAAAATAAGCCCAATAAAGCAGGTGAATAATCTCCTCTCGGCAAAAGGTCAGAAACCTTCTCGCAACCTTCATCCTTTCCACCACTAAAAAGATATCCAAGGAGGGAGCTTGCACAAGAAGAAAACTGGAAAAAAATTATGTTTTGTAAACTAGCATAGCAATCCACAGCGAGGATGACGCACGATACAAACAACGTTTTTCAGAAAAGTCATTGTACTGCGCGCGCATCACTTCAACTTTTGTTGTTCATCATTTTATCCATGGTTTGTTTACCCCTAGATATACATCCACCGAGTGATGTTCCCCGGTATCCCCCACCATCCTTCCCCCTGTCCACATGTTCTAGATTCAAGAATCTTCAGCATAACACGTGAGCAAAAGGGACAACACAGGGCTACAACCGACCTCGAACCGTGTCCATACTTGAATTCCGTTTGCCGCCTATTTTACTTCAGCATATGTGACTTCCCGCGCGTGGTCATCGCCAGAATAGCGAACGGGGGCAAATCTAGCCAAAAGAGGATCGTGGACGAAGCAGCTCTCCCAGCGCTGTTCATCCCGTTTGGTCGATCTTCATTTTGATCGTCGCTGAACGCCGCTAACAGTAGGCTCTACTACTAATCCATATGCATATACCGGACAACTTTGGTGGTTGACTCATTCACGTGCTATCATACAAAGATCTGGATGAAGAAGATCAAGTTCTCTAGAATTCAGCATGATCCCCATAGCCAAGCGCCCATCGGGCACCGGTCAGCATTAGGCGCGATCATAGCGAGAATTTTGTTTATGTTTTCACCAGCAAGAAAAGAAGAGATCGTAGACCTTATGATGGCCGCGATGGTTAGCATGCGCGCTAAGCCTATTGCCTATATACCCTAGGAAGTTGCCGGCTGGACATGACTGGATAAAATGGATACTGGATCAGATACTGTATGGCGATACAATATTATCCACAAACACACAATGAAGGGGAACGGATGCTGCTGCCTCGTCTTCTTCGTCTCCGATCGACTTTTTCCACTATATATATATATGAAATAACTGCGTGCGCAACGCCTGCGAACTAGATACGGTATGCGCAGCAAGTTCAACATCCCTGCGATGGCATCGCCCTCTTTCTGCTGATTCTCGTCTGAGAAATGAGCGCAGTTTTTTTTTGTTTTTATTTTTTATTATTATTTTTTTGGATTTTTTATTAGTATCTTATTTTTTTGGTTTTTTATTTCGTTACAGTTGATTTTGTTTTGTTGTCTTCACGTGTGGATGAATTATTGTTTTTTATGTTTTTAGCATGTTTTTTCACTATGACAATACTATTAGCATTTTTTATTATGCCAACCGGCAAACTGGAGGTGTGGTGATTAATTTACAAATTTATTAGAAATCGCATTCTGGACGGAAAGGGGTCGATTTTTGTTTTGTTTTTTTGTTGTCAAGTTGCTGATTGGTTTGTAAAATATTTTATAGGTTTTAATTTATGGAGAATTTAGACGATCACTTACGGATTTGATAAATATGTTGCAATCTGTTTCAACTAGTTTGGTTCTGACTTACCTGGAAATGAGAAAAAAATTGATTAAAATATTATTGATTTATGAAAGTAGTAAATTGGGGGAAAAAATATAATATATGTTCACAAATATGGACTGATTCTGGATTTCAAACAAAAACTCAAATAAAAATACAAATAAAAGGGTTAAAAAAATTTAGTCGTAAGAGGTGCAGATACTAAAAGGAATCACCGTCAGAACGACTATGGGATATGGAATTGTGTGAAGTATATTGCAATGGATTTTAATTTGTTATAGGTACCAAAAAAAAGATTAAATATTTCAAAACTGGGGCTATTTTTTGAATTTTAATAACGAAATATTGTCTTCCCCACCTAAATTTTTTCATGAGTTTTGGGAGTTATCAACATCGATTCAATCCAGTCACAATAGACGTGCTTAAACCTTGTCTGCTTAGATCCCTAGTTGCAGTATCGAATTATGTGTCGTCGAAGGCCGCCATATTGTAAATATGGTAAATGGCCGTCTCACTTTTATCAAACGTATGATTATTTGAAGCCACCCCTATTGTATTGTAGCTTAACTTTGTCCTTTATTTCTTTATTTTAAGACAAATGTGTTCTTTACGATTCTTTACGGTACGCTTTCATTTGAATTACTCATCCAGACTGATTGATCAACAAGTTTAGAATTTAAAGTATTTTTATGGAAATAAAACTCTTAGATTTTTTTAGTTTTTACATCATTCTTGGATATAGTAATAAATATAATTATTACCAGAGGTAATAAAAGGGTAATAAAACAAAGCATCATATACATCAAACTTGACAGGGACGTTAAGCGATTGCGTTTGTGTTTTATAGCCAACACGCATGTAATTATGACGAAAATTCATCATTTATACGAATATGAACATCATTAATTAGGAAAAACGATTAGGCAAATTTTGGTTAATCGATTACGAAAACTCAAAAGAGGGCCATCGATAGAGAGGCGAGTGGGTCGATAGATTATTGTAAAAAGCTCGCTTTTAGGCGTTTTTTCATTGTCTTAAAGTATCAGCTGACTTTACTTGAAAATTAATAAAAATATTACGGGTTTTTGCTACACTACCACTTGTTATACCTGTCATATAATGAGGTATTTTAAAGTGTGTCACTCCTTAAAGGCGTTCGTCATAAATGACTAATTTTCATCATAATTTGATTGCCGTATGTCAAGGCTATAACAAATATTAGGTTATTCATGTGCGAAATGTTTGTGCGGTCTGGAAACGCAGGAATTCAGTCATTCTGCAGT
Organism: Thereva nobilitata; assembly: GCA_963855945.1. Lineage (NCBI taxonomy): Eukaryota > Metazoa > Arthropoda > Insecta > Diptera > Therevidae > Thereva > Thereva nobilitata. Next base: position 165,895,021 of record OY979695.1, read on the forward strand.
ATTCAGCAATTGCAAGTCTGTAGCTGAATACTTGCAAATGACTGCAGTCCTGCGTTTCCGAACTCGCACTTTATTTGTACAAAATTGTCATTTTCCCACTTGCGCAAATATACTTCTATTTTTGGCGTTAAATCTAATTCTTGTTGGACGTCTGGTCCTTGCACACAGCTTAATCTGGCGTGTCTTTAGCTACAGTAGTAGAGTTAAAAAGAGGTCATGGACGAAAGAACGAACAGAGCCTCTATATTTGGTTCTTTACTGCAGATATCAGTTGTAAATTTTGAGCCCGAATTTTCCAGGCGCCTTAGCTTATGCATTTATTAATGACTAGTAAGATCCATACGGCGTTGCCCGTGATAAACTTATGGGTCTTTCTGGTAAAATAAACACAAATGAAATATCCTTAAAAAGGTAACCAACCACCAAAAATAAATATTAGTGAAAGAGTTAGAGAGCTGCAGCTATACGTTAAGAAATTGTGTAAATAAAGCTGTTCCGGAACACAGTTGGCAAAATTCGTGCGGCATATTGGCCCAGCAATTTTAAATTTATAAGTTTTGATCATAAATTTGTTATTTGCGACCTTAAAAACCCTAGATATCCGCTTTCATTGGAATCAGAATACAACTGACAAAATTGCCCGCCATATTTGCCCCGCCATTTTGAATTTATAAGTTCTGATCATAAATTCGTTATTTGCTACCTTAAAAGCCCCCCGATGCCGATTTTCATGGAAATCGGAACACAATTGGCAAATTCATATTTGGGTGGCCATTTTAAATTGGATCTAGCCGGCAAGTTCACATCGCCAAAATGGGAGATCACAAAAACGACGAAATTCACGTTGCGTTAAAACAACAGACCGGAAATTGATCAAATAAGCAATAACAATAATTTCGCGTTCTTCGGGTGTGTATCGCTCCATTGCTTAATGTCAATTAATTCTCCTTCTGTCAAAAAACACAAATGTCAAAGCACAATAACATTTGACGCCATTTGCTAAAATTATGGCACATTCACATTATGACATTACGATTTATTCTATTGTATACATGCTGAAGTATTCGAAGCCGGCTTCATTTCAAGCATTTGTTTTTGATAGTAAGATGTCTGCGGCCGGTCTTAGTACCATAAAAAAGAGACGTCAAAATAAATTAATACATAATCTCCTCATTTTCATAAAATTGAATTGTTAATCTAAATCACTTAATTCGCAGCTCTTATCTAGAACAGCCTTTGCACGCGCAAGTTCCTTCAAAAGTGCCAATTAAAAGGTAAACAATCTAAGTTTGTTCATTATATCCGGTAAACACAATTCTGTGCTTTTCCTGTAAACAACAACAGAACTGACATTTGAAAAACAATTAATAAATTTTATTTATCTGTTATTATTGTAATTCAAAACCTCGTATTAATTTATTTAGGACACTTAAGAGAAAACAGATTAAAAATTACAAGAGCAGATTATACAGAAAAAATTCAAAAAATCATACTAGAATCAATTAATGATCAAATTAAATAGTTTCCTCAATGAAATAAACAAGGCGCAAACCCAATGTCGTCACCCCATTCCATTGCCTTGTATTTGTTTATCTACGCATCGAAAATGCCTTCTATCAGATGTTTACGAGTTTTCCAGCCACCAAAACGTGTCAACTTTCATTTACTTATCGCGTAATTTTTACTCAATCAACGTGAGTAAACAGTAAACATCTTTGCTGCGCATTCAGCCAAGCTTTTTTCTTTCCTTTTTTAATATATGCAAAAAAAATTGCGTTATCATAATTTTATCGTATGAAAGGGGCTTGACAAAATGTTTTCATCCGTTTTCATAAGTGTTGAATTTTTCAGGTATTTTTTGGAAAAGAGAGAGAAACAGAGTGAGGGAGAAAAAAGGTTCACAACCCCTGATGATTTCAAAAATGTTATTGCCCTTTGGTGACGTCATAATGCTGTTTACATCGCGCAAACTAGACCATGTAAACAAAGAAGAGTAAAGATACAGCAAACAACAAGGAAAAGACGCGGACCGGGAGAAGAAGAAATGTCGGCGTAGTGTCGGTCGCCGGTTTCGATACACAAAAAACCGGCTTACGACTGCGCAGTAAACACAACACTCTTTCGCCCCGGCCGGCTTCTGAGAGAAGTTATAAGATTTTGTTAGCGCGCGCTTTTCTATTTTCATTTTCTTTACTTTTTGAAGAAGAGAAAAAGGACGCTATCATCCTTTTTTTGGTGCACAATCATAAGCGATTAAATACCCTTTTTTATGGATGCATATCTTGTAACACACACACATTCAACAAGCACATCGATCCAAGCATGCAACGAGTATCGGAACCGGCCGGCGTATTCATTTTGCGAGGCTCAACACCCGAGGCGCGCACAACGCATAGGCCTAAAAAAAGATCTACCTCGGCTTGTTGAGAATTGATCTGAGGCAAATTATTTGAGCTCAGCCTGATCCAGTTGAAATGGATCACATCGCAGCAGCTTCGCGCACATAAACGGGGGTTGGCCCTATAAAATGTGCGCTTCCATGCCTCTCAAAGTGGATACGCGGCCTTAAAAAAACTTCAGAAGTCTCGCAAGATTTAATGCGATCTTGTTGTGTGTTGCGAACGCATCACTAAAAAATTTTGTAACCTTCACGTGTGTTGGATCGATGACAAGGGTGGCGGAATAGGACAATAGGGTGCAGAAGCGAAACGAGGGGAAGACTATGCATCTATAGATAGAGTATGCGGTATAGTCCGGCGTCCATAGAAGAAGTCGCATTCATTTATCTTTGAAGATTTATGCATCTGAGGGCACGGTACGTGATCGATGTCTGTCTTTCAAGGCGGCTGTCAGATTGCTGCTTCTTTTTTGCTTAATTTTATTGATTTATTCTGCTTTGTCGCCTCTTTTACTTTTGTTGTTCTTTTATTAATTTTATGACATTATCATGAGGCTGTGGAATGTCCAATTAAAATCAATTATTTTAGATCACATTCTTTGGGGCTGGGGGGTTAATAAATGGTGGGAGAATAGGATAAAAAGGGCCGTAATGTTATTAATTTAATAATGGAAACACAGCAACAACGGTCTGATTGGACGCTCTCTTTGTTGTTCAGTTGATGGGAATTCAATTGAATTGTGTGAAGTTTAATTTAAAAATTTATTAAATGAATCTTTTGATTTATGATTGGAATTGTATGGATCAATTCTGTAGTAAATTTTATATACGTTTTAAACTTGCTTGATAAATAATAGATGGCGTTAACTACACCAGTGTTCTGATATTCTTCCTAGTGCGCTCCAAAATTGCACTGGCCGCGTTGTAAATTGACACAGGAAGAAACCGTTAGAAGTTGACAAAACCAGACATGGATCTTCAGTGAACTCCTTTCAACCCTACAAACCCCTGCGAAAAATATACCCGGCTACGTCTTCAGAATTTCCTCGGGTTGATTTTTTTATTTTGATTAATCCACCTTTCGATCGTAGCTGGAATTTAGGCTTCAATTTGTTTACGTTGCTGCGTCGCTGCGTGGTTGCTGCCTGGCTGCTGCGTGATAATTGCTGAAATTTAATTATTTGTTATGAAGGTCCAGTGACCTCTGGGGTTTGGATATACTGACTCAACACGTCAGTGGATCTGGGATGGGATCGGGTGAAAAGACCTCAACACAGTCTTTTCAGCATCCTGAGTCAACACGTCAGTTGATCCTAGGAATGATGGCATAAAAAAGACCTCAACACAGTCCTTTTTATTGATCGCAATAACTTCCTAAAAAAATCTCACACGATTTTTCTGACATCTTAAAACTCAACACGCCTAAAAGATCTGAAGTGATCTGACTTGACCCCGACTGTGCGCCCGTATTTATTTTCCATTCGAAAAATAAATTTGGTGAGGGGCTTCGATTCGAAGTACATAAATGATTTTTGGTTCGTGTTTTGGGAATCAGCTGTTCATCCCTGTCTGTCAGATAGACTCCACCAGTACTTACCTTCCTTGTTTATGTCATAATTTTATTTATTTCAACAATCTTTTTGGAGTTGGTGGAGTGGTCTAGAAAGAATTTTTATGGCTGGATTGGTTTCCCCCCTTTAGTGTTGGCAGGTATGTAGTTTTTGTGGAATGTGTTTACTTTTTATTGATTATTTTGATTTTCTTTTTTTTTAACTTCGTTCCATCCATCTGAAGTAGAGTCGTGGTGCTTTTTAGACCTATCAGCTAAACTTCCTTTATTTTGAAAATGATGCAAAGGCTGCTGGACCGTCACATCAGGTGCTAGCTGGAGCTCTCCCTTGCTCTACACAGCTATCAATTAGCGTACTCAAAAAGAGTAAATCAACAGAGGTTCAATTTAAAATGCCGGAATAAATTCGGAGATCCTGTCATTCCATTCTGGGTATTAATGCCAATATTATTCAAAATTCTCAAGTATATAATTAAATACAGACAAAAACGTTCACAAATAGTAAATTATTCCTCCTTATATTATACGGTAACTTTTAAAACAGAAACAAACCAAACTGTACTAAAGAATCGTGACGAAAGAACATTGTCCCAATTTCCCCTGTCCAATTGCACATATTAAAAGAAACACAACTAATTAATATTCATTTACCATTGCACCATAACATAAACAACAACAATTGAAATTCTCTTGTTTCAAAGCTGTCCCCATTAGGATCACCCGGTTTTTATGGGTTCTTTGTTTAAAAGACCCTAAAAACGTAGCCAGCCACCAGTTGGTCTTTATACTTCACACCATCATAACAAATGTTCACTTTTTTCAAACAAAGCTCCTTCTGCATTCTTGAAAAAAAACAATCACCCTTCAATATATCTCACTACATGCGTGTTGAATACAAACGTCAACATCAAAAGACATCATCATCGTTTAACCCCCCTCCAGCCCGAAAGCAAAAAAGATTTTTATCAGCAAATTGCTCGAACAACAATCAACATGTCACACAGCCTACAGCAACTTATTAGACCATTCAGCCACCCATTCACGAAAACTCATTTTGTTTATTAGCCCCCAACCCCTCTAGGGCATCCTTTCTTTCGTTTCCCCCAATATATACAAGGAGCCAACCCCCCCTGATTAAACAAAATTGAAATCCATACATTTGGCGCCAAAAACTCGCTAGGGAAAAAATTGGATGTATGTAGTAAGCCCAGTTCATAGCACCCGAACCCATCTTATAGTCATAGATATCCTCTCCACACCAGCACCCCCGCACGGCCGTTTTTGTAACTAACTATATTTTTCCGAAGAATACCAAGCAAAATTGCCGAAGTCACCGGTAATTACGCCAGGTGCAAGTAAGAGGTGTTTAGCTACAATTAATTCCTCCGCTATACAACAAAAGCAGCCTTCGATGCATGGAGGGAACTTCGGATGGGAAAAGGGAATCACAAAATAAAACACTTTGACCTGCCCATTTTTACCTTTAGGAGATATTCTAGCAAAGCAACAAGACAACAAAGAAACAAACAAAACAACAAAAAAAAATAATCGAACGAGACCCACATGGAAGGTCGACGAACTCTTCTGCTCGGCTCGAAACTGCTGTGCTGCATGCAAGTGGTGCTCCGCCGCATGTACCTAACCTAACTTTCAACAAGATACGGGAGCACCGGGGTGTGTGGTGATAGGACTTCTTTGCGGCAGTATAGTTTCCTTTGTAGCTAAGATTTCACTGGAAATTCTCCACACTTTGGTAATATATTGTTCCTCGTCTCCTGCATCGGCTCCGCTTAATTATCAATCGTGCAAGGGTAGTTTGCCTGCCTGTGTTGCTGTGACAAAATTTGTCCACCCTCTCTTTTGACTTTGTCATGGCTGGGGTCCGTCGTGGTGAATACGGCCCGACCGGCGATCCTCTGTTCCTCCGAATCATACGAGCAAGTCTGGATTCCAGTCTGTTGTCTGGCCGGGACTCGGCATCTACTACAAATATAAAAAAAATCAACACCTGGAGACTGGGTCCTGATTCCCGAAAATGTCTGACGATTTTTTTTGCGGCTTTTATAAAATTATTTTTTTGTAGCCGACTTATTGCTGCTTTTGCCGGATTTTGTAACTCGCTCCATGTTTAGTCATCCTCGGCAGAGTCTCCTCCATCCACGGATGTGTATGGGTGCCCTGTATAGACTGTACGGTACTCTTCCTCTGCCTCCATTCTGTAGTGTATTTGCCTGTTTTCTTTCTGTACTTTATTCACCGCAAATGCACCCCCTTCCCGGCTGTGTGTTCATCTTATACCAGGAGAGTTCAAGGAACCGGCACCCGACGAACAGCGAATCAAAACAAAACAAACTAAAAATGGCGTCGATTTGTTTTCGTTCTATCCCTGTCTATCGTTCGTCGTGTTTTGTTCTTGTTCTTGTTGTCCTACTGTTGCATGTCGACTGTTGTAGCACGATGGCCCCTCGTCGACGAGAGGGCACTGAGCTCTGCTTGATATCGTTTTTTTTTCTGCTTCCTTTTTTGGATATTTTTTACTTTAATTCTTTTCTGCTTTTATTTCTTTTATTATTTTTTTATCGTGCTGAATGCGCCGGGATTTTTATGTTATTCACATCATGAATGCATGATTGTATGCCGGGCGGGCTGTGTTGCTGTTGCACTCGAAGTTTTTTTTTCATTTAGTGTTCACGGTTTGAGGGTGATTTTTGTTCTTTAGGTTCTGTAATGATATGGCTGAAGGAAAACGGGTTCAATTGCATTAAAAGGACATTTGACGAGGTTTTCTTGTTAATTTTGCAAATTTTGAATTGAAGAATTTGCATGCGTTGTTGAAATTGAGGGAAATTCGTCTTATGAGACATGTAGAGTGGGAAAGAAGATTTGTGAATGTGATCAATACTCTAAAATACACTTTTTTAGAAGTCCTACGAACCACAATAGTTTTTCAGTACGTTTAAGCTAGTTTTATCGTACTAAGACCATTCTTTTAATCTAAATCGTTCAAAGGATTATTTTCAGTCACTTAAAGGACAAAAAATCTCATTAATAAATCCATCCAATTTTAGTTAAACAAAACAACTTTAATACGAACACCAGAATTCACTCACTATTTGACAGATGATTACATTTTAAATGTCAAAATTAGTTAAGATTTTTAACGTCGATTGAAATTTGACAACCAAAATGGTGTTTTGTAATATTTTTCTAATTGTTGAATGGTTTCTATTTTATAATTATTACTAGCAAAAACCGGCGTGCGTTGCAACGCCTTTAAATAACAAAAGATAATGTGTGTACAGACCGCGGTAGGAAAAACGTATAATGAAAAAAAGAACAAATCTGCAAAAATTGATTTTGGATACATATAAAAATTTCGAATTGCCTATAAAAAAAAGTGCGTGTCAGCTCCGACGCGTGACTGGACTTTACTCCTGAAAAACGATTGTCTTAAAATATATACAATAAACAAAGGAAGCAAAGGAAGCCATAATTATATTGATTTGGTAAAATATATTACATACATTTTATTTTCTACTTTTTAGTCTATTATATGTCTTCCGCCATTTTGTGGTGGCCGCCATATTAAATTTGACGTCATACAGATTACTGTATTATAATCGTCACACCCTTTCATTAGATACGCCATTTTGAATTTGGAATGACGCCACACAACTATGTAATTGCATTCTACCTGTCATGTCCTTCCATTTGATACCCATGTTGGGGGTCGGGGAACACAATTGCGAAAATCGGCCTCCATTTTGGAACCGGTATCTTAACTTTTTTACTAAATGGTCGGATAGCATTGTTAAGCAAACTACGCATATGTGCAAAATTTGAAGTTGATCGGTTATATTTTTTAATTTTTAGTCTATTATATGTCTTCCGCCATTTTATGTTGGCCTCCATTTTGAATTTGGAATGACGCTACACCGTTAATTGTATTCTACCTGTCATACCCTTTCATTTGATACCCATGTCAAATTCAAAATTAAATGCTTCGGTCTTATAACTCAAATTTGGAGTTATATCTTTTAAATTTTACACGCGCGTTTATCTAGAAATATAAAATAAACATAGATTTTGCAATTTTGCCAATCCGTTTTTAGACTAAAGGCCCATTTACAATTAATGCGAGACTCGCATGCAAGGCTCGCATACTAGTCTCGCTTCAGCCAAACCTCGCAATGCAATTTATAATCTCGCACCTCGCAAGGCTGTCAAATTTTATCTTAAAACATTATTCACATAACTTAAGGTGAGAAAAATTTTCATATTTTCTCAATTCTATTTTTATTTAATTTAAGAGAAATCAGTGAGAAGCACTTAATTTTGTTTACCAAAACACAACCTCAACAAATCTAACACATGAATTTTACAAGCATCTCGCATGCGTTAAATATTCAATTTTCCGAATATTTCTCGCAACGCATTCGCGCCACGCATCTCGTTGTATATTACCAGATTTAAGTCTATGCTTTGAATCTACTTTTGACAGCTGTGCGATACTCGGATACGAGTCTTGCATGCGCGTCTCGCATAATTGTAAATGGGCCTTAACACTACCGGTATCATGCAAGTTATGCGTCGAGAGGGTGAAGAATTATAAAAATAAACCACCCCTGATTACCGCCACCTACATGTCAGCTTATATGATTTCAAGATATAATAAATCCACGTTGATTCAAATTCCTTTAATAGAATTGCAGATTCTAGCAGACAATCACATAACATCTTACCTTATACATAATACCTAAAATCTCAAGGGTATCAGAGCAAGGATTTAGAAAAATAAAAATTCTATCTTTAAGTGCCAACAGTCTACAAACGTTATAACACTGTTTTAAGACAAATAAGTCACGTGTGTCTTTCGCTTTCTTGGAAATATTTTTGCAGCGTTATTAAACAAAATTTGTTGAAACATAATACATACGCCATATAGAAATAAATACTCATCTATTGATAGTCGTTACTTCTAAAGGTGGGCGTATTGATTATACTCACAGACGAAGTCACATAAGGGCAATTAACTTCGCATGGTTTACACGTTACAATCACACAAGGCGACTGAAGAGATTATTCACCGGGAAGATTAGGAGTCATTGTCTTCATGCACTGAAGCCCTTAATATCTCTCCCTTTGTAAGGACAAATATTTTCTTTAGTGTAATTTTCTTTTTTCGATTTACTTTTTTCTGTGAATTATCTTAAAAGAAAACTTTTGTTTCTTATTAGCAATCACTGAGTGAGGTATCTGCCCAGTTTTGGATAGCTTTCCCTGTTAAAAACTTGACAGTTACTAACATTTACTTTGATTAATGTATTGCCCTGAGAATTGGAATTTTTTTTTTGCGTCGTTCTGGGGCCCTATTCTCTATTACAATATTGTTAAATCCGATCCGAAAACGAAAGAGCTTTCGAGTAAAAATTTAACAATATTGTTACATTTTCAAGTAAAATGAACGCCAATATTGTAATAGAGAATACGGTTTCGTCAGTTTCGTTAGAAAACATAACAATATTGTAAAGAGAATAAGGCCCCTGGTCGACCTTCAAGTTCTACGAACAGCAAAATCATCAACAAATCAGCCGGTGCATGAAAGTCATCGTGTGAGTCTAATGCCCTGGTCAGACAGCGCTCGGCAATCGGCGGACAAGATATTCTAAGAAAGAATGAGTTCGAAAACGTCAACCTGCAAATCAGATGTCCGAAAACTTCAACGAGTTGCAGAAAGTTCTGCAGATCATCAGGTTTAGAGTTCGGAAATGCAGTATAAACGTAACCCTGCAGCAAAGTTGTGCAGATAGTGCAGTGTACAAAGTGGCACTGCTTTTGTTGATTGTCAAAATGGATCCTCAGGTGGACTTTTCAGAATAAATTTTATTTTAGTAAATTCTAAATTTTTATTGTAATTTGAATGTTTTACGTTATAGAAACCAAAAGTAGGACTGGTTTGATTCAGAAATAATATAATTAATTAATATTCGACTAAAACTTGAAGTCGAGTTTAAGAACGGAAAGAAGAAAAAACCGTGCTATGGAGAGTTACTTGACGAGAAATAAAGAATATTATGAGCTGGTTTAGACGGTGCGCTCCAGCGCAAGTGTCTCACAAGCGTTTCGAGATGAAAGGAGAAGTGGGGATGATGATAGGTAAAACCCCACTTCTCTCTTTATTCATAAAGTTCGTGAGGAACTTTTAGATCGTAGTATGGGTGAAAAGAAGGGCTGCAGTGTGTGAGGGTGAGCTGAGCTGGCGAGTCTTCTATTGCGTTACAAAATTTTGCGGTGGCTTAAAGGGTCGATGTAGGCGTGAATGGGTTTTACAATTTGCGTTGGCATTAGCTGTGAGAAAAAAATCAATTTTCATTTGCAAGTCCGTAGACTTTTGAAAAGTCCTTAAAGTGTGGGACCATTTCATGTATACATCCGAATTTTCTAGTGTAATAGAAAACATTAGTAATAATAATAATAATACGCCATCTGTTGTTAAAAAGGCGAAAAGAAATTAGTATTCAGTACACATGCTATATTCTTTTACCTCTACAGCATGAAATGTAACGTAACAAAAAAGAAGAAGAAATTTATTCAAAAAAAGGCGTAGAAAGAGAAGAGGTTGTTTTCTTGAAATTTAAATAAAGAGCTACAGTGTATAAGTTTTAATAAATCGTTTGTTTTTGTAAAGACTATATTAAATAAAGTAGATTATGAAACTAGCGACATTTGTCTGTGCTGCTTTGTTGCCAAGACAAAATTCTATAGAAGTTTATAGGAAAAAGGATACTGCGAACAAAAGTCCTTGTCACGTGGACCCACAAGAACACTGTCACCAAGCTTATTAACTTTGAATGTCCTTTGCATTTCCCTTTAAAAAAGAGCCTTAACATTCAGGACAAAATCAATTAAAAAATGAACTCCGAAAAAAAGGGGGAAAGAAAAGAAAATAGATTTCCGAAAATAAATTCCGTTCGGCCTTGTCCAGTGACCTTTGCTTATCTGTGAACAAAAACGAAAAATTTCACGACGAATTCAAGAATAAAAATAAATGAAAATAAAAAACCAAAAATAAGTAGTAATTTCAAAGAAAATGCGTGTGAAGCACAAATATCAGAAAGGTCGACGCACTTGCACACACTCCTTTAGAACTTGCATGAAAACAAAAGTCATCAGCTGAGTGCAGGCAGGCAGCGCACTCTACACAACATGAGCGGAGACCGCGTTAAGGAAGAGGGGAATACCCGGCTCTTGGTGGCGGATCTCTAGCTGCACATCGGAGAGTGCTCTGGGTACATCACGAACTCATCCAGACCAACAATAATATAACATTTAAGAAGTTTTCTTTGTGTTTTCCAACTCTTGGATAAATATTTTTTTCTCAATTACACTTTTTTTTGAGCTATTTCTCCCTTTTGGTACATAAAGATAAGATTCATGCAAGAACAGTTAAACTGAGATGATGCTTTCTTAAAAATTTCTTCTTCATCAAGGTAATAAAGAAGTTCGTTAGAAGATGGCTAATCTTTTCTTTAGGGGGTTAACGAAGGATACTTTTCAAGGGGAAGAATCTTAACGATAATAACGAAAAAAAACAAAATTCCACCGGCTTTTGTGATTTACAAGATAACACCGAAAAAAAATTTTATTTTATTTTTCTTGAATTACAACTACGATTGCACTAAACGAACATAAAGGGACAACACACAGACCTATTCCCACAACCAGCAAAGGGCACCTTTTTTCTTCCTACAATTTTTTTTCATTTTTTTCGCTCGATCCACTGTTAAAGACTTTATGTTTTGGGATCATCCTCCTTCGCCACGTTAGTTTCCATCCATCTGAATTCAATTCGCCTGTTACTGGCTTACACTCTGGATAAAAGTCGGATATTTTATACCTGTCCGGGGCTTGTTGTGTGCCCGTGTGTAGTTGTTATACCTTACCGGCTTTTTGCTCTCTTGACTTTTGATTACAATGTTGCTGGTGCACGTGTTCTGGGATCGTCTGCCTCCTGTGTACTTTATTTCCCTTTTTTATTCTTGTTTTAATGCTTTCTTTCTCCTTTTATCTTTTATACAATATATATTCACATTTTCTGTGCCATTTTATTTGAGAATGTAATTTTATATGGTTCAAGAAACTTCGCCCTTGATGCAGATAAAAACAGAAAAAAAATGTGAAATTATTTCAGTTACTTTAAGATAGATAAAAGGGTGATAAATTTCAATCGCATCTTCACTTACAATTTTTAATTTGAAAGCTTTTAAGTCAAAAAAAAAGGAATTTTGTTTATGGAGCTGAATTTTCTACAATAAAAAAAATAAATTTAATGAAAGAGGGATTTACTGGGACAGAAGTACGCGCGATTAGTTTGCTTTCATGTTACTTTTTTAAAATCCTTTTTTATTCTTTATCTGTGCGCTTAAGATGGCTTCAATCTATCAAGCTCCATTTCTAACCAAAAAACTCAATCTCTCTCTAACTATAATTTCGAAAGGTATGTTGTTTCCATATACTGGTTGGAGCAATAAAAACTTTATATTCAAAATTCTTTTTTACTTTTTAGTTCATTTTAAAATAAAAGCGCATTTTTTAGTTTTTTAACTATATTTTTTATTTTCCACTTTTTAGTCTATTATTATGTCTTCCGCCATTTTGTAGTGACCGCCATATTCGATTTAAAATGACGTCACACATCTTACTCTCATTTGATACCCATATCGAGGACGTTGTAAAGAAAAAGGTAAACCGTCATTTTGTGTTGGCCGCCATTTTGAATTTAGAATAACACCGCACAGCTAATAGTATTCTAATTGTCACACCCTTTCATTTGATACCTATACCGAGCTCGTTGTAAGAAAAAGGTAATCCGCCATTTTGTTTTGGCCGCCATTTTGAATTTGGACTGACGCCACACAGCTAATAGTATTCGACTTGTCATATCCTTTCATTTCATACCCATACCGAGCTCGTTCAAAGAAAAAGGTAATCCGCCTCTGTGGGCCGCCATTTTCTGTTGGCCGCCATTTGGAATTTGGAATAGTATTCTACTTGCCATATCCTTTCATTTGATACCCATACCGAGTGGGTTGTAAAGAACAAGGTAGTCCACCATTTCCTGTTGGCCGCCATTTTGAATTTGGAATAGTATTCTACTTGTCATATCCTTTCATTTGATACGCATACCGAGTGGGTTGTAAAGAAAAAGGTAGTCCACCATTTTGTGTTGGGCGCCATTTCGAGTTTTGAATGACGCCACCTTTTCATTTGATACCTAAGTCGGGGGTCGGGGAGCACTATTGCAAAATTTGGCCGCCTTCTTGATTTTTTTACAAAATGGTCAGATTGCATTGTAACGCGAACTATACATATGTGCAAATTTTGAATTTTTTGATGGTTATATGGAAGTGGGTCAAAATCGTGTTACAGGATTTGTTTACATGCTACACACAACATACAGGTCAAACTAATATAAAGCGTGTAAAAACTGAAGCGTTAAGCCTCATTGTACAGCAGAATGGGCTTACCTAGAATGCAGTGTTGCACAGCAAGATCTTGTTGGAAGAAAAGTTGAGAGAAGAATGCAAGAACTGTCAACATTAACATGTGGTTTTTCCTCTGGCTCCCAAACCCAAACTTTGACGACTCATTCCTGTGGAAGTTGATAGGGTAGAACCTTGATACTTTAGATAGGTGGGAGTATTCTGCGTACACTGATACCTTATTCATGAAAATATGTCATAGGGTTACAAAAATACAGGGTGATATGTATAACTCCAAAAAAAAACAGGTTCAGGCATATTGCCAGGAATATGGTCGGGCCTATACTTCGACACTGTTCAGGAAATATTCGGTTCGGGAAATATTGTCGGGTCTACGCCTTAACACGGTTTACTAAGAAAGGAGAAGATGACTTCTCCGGAATGAGTCCGGAAAATAACTGAACTTAGGCTGATGGACCGGCTTATTTTATAGCCGTGCGGGAAAGCTTTTCTGGGCAGGAAGCTTTAGCTTCGAAATTGCGACGAGAAGCTTTCAAAGAGAGAAAAACCCCTCTTATGCCTGGGTAATATTTGCTGCATGAAGTTTTTTGGAAAGGGTTCTAGTAATGAATCGTGGTTTGTTACAACGTTAAGCATACTTAATAGACAGGTTCTCATACGACCAATGGAGTTAGCAGCATGAGACTGTTTAATGTAGGGGGTAAAAAGTTACAGGACGTAAAATTGTCCGATTTGGTATCTTTGAATCAGTCTATTATTATTGTTATTGGCGGTCCTAAAGGAGACACTCCGAATGGATTTTGGAGAAGTGGAAAATTAGGTTAGGTCTAGGGCTGCCTCCAGTTCGATCAGAGGCCCAATTAACGCTTTTATGCGACAAGCTCATGTACATAAAGTTCGGCGGTTGTTTGGTCGACTGTGGCGGATGTCGAAAGCCATCCTGTTTAGGAAGGTTATCAGTGCTCCATGGGTTTATGGAATAACCCAATATTTCGATAAAAAGTCCCAATAGACTTTGGTGGTATTGATGGCATCGCAAATAAGAGCAACTTGCTTGACCCAACGCTTGAAACTTTTGCTTGAATAGAGTTTACCCTTTACAAACCCTCCTATTTATAATTTCTAACTCAACTATCTTATAAATCTATATATTTTTTTACAGCTTTTCTGTTCTTACATAATGTTTCAAATTTATTTCATTTCTTGTTATTTCCAAATATACTCACAGAACACAAAAATTACAAGCAATCAAAATTGGAGCGTTCAACTTGATTCAATTCCTGACCTCGTGTCTTAATGCACAATTTCTACACAAAACAGGTAGCAAAGCCGAGTTAAATTAAGTCAACCCTAAACCCAACACGACTCGCATATATGAATTAAAGTTGAACTCGATTTTGACCTAAGTTCACCTTTTCACGTATACGTAGCAACTGAATTAATTCAATATCCAAAAAAAGAAAGTTTAATTCGTCTCAGAGGGACCACTTTTATACAAACATAAATAACTTCTGCAGCTTCAATAATTGTTATGTAAAATATGCACTTCATTACTTTTCATTATTATCTTTCGAAAAATCATAAATATGCTTTTCAAAAATAGTTATTACGACATTTCAATCAATAAAACACTTAAAAAATTTAATGTCTGTTTAATGATCTTTAAAAGTAACCTAAAAATTACATAAAAATAAAATAAACACGAAGCGATAATGGATAGTTGAAATGTGAAATCGTTTTACAATCAGTATAGGATTGAGTTCTTTAATTTAATAAAAAACAAGTGTTTATGTTAGTAATTTTTCACAAGTGTCAATGCATGTTGCGAAAGTCGTTCCAAATGTCGTAACAATTATCGAACGCAATCTCACCACAAAAAATTATTACCCCGCCAACTGTTTGGTCGCAAGTAATATAAGCAAATTAATAAAATGCAATTAAAATTGATTTAGAAACTAAAAACATTTATGAATAAATCAGTCCAAGCCCAGCTCGTATCGATTCCTTATCACAAAAAAAAACGTTATAATTGGCAATTATAAAGATCTGATTACTAATTAAATTATTTCGCTACGTCGGCCGTGATTTTCTTGGGTGTGTAAAACATAAAAAGAAAAAAAAACAAGAAGTTCTAATAAATAGATGAAGATTTTCTTTTTTTCTTTTATTTCTATTTTTGTTGGTGTTATTGACGCTGTTGCTTTAGTTTTTACTGCGTCACACTTAACCAACCCCCATGACTCGACCCCGCCGCTTTAGTTGTAGGCAACAACACCCGGGGGCAAAGCAATGTCGAATGCCGCTTTGAAAAATGAACGAATAGAAAATTTTCCGCGCGTGCACTAACACCATCATAATACACAGAATAGTGCATCGAATGCAAAACTGCATTCTTCAGATGCTAGAAGCAAGTGAATAGAGCCGCTACCACCTTCCGCTACACAGTTCCGACGACGACAACGTAGAAAAGAGTTAAGTGTGAATTGTTGTTGTTGCTTTTTTGTTTTTGCATTTTCTATTTTTTTTCTGTTTTTGCTTTGTTTTTCTTTTGTTGCTCCTTTTTTTCATATGGTCTCTCTCTCTCAAACCGGCCGGCACGGCACGTGTCGTTTATTGGCAATGCACCGCACAAGCGGCCGCAAGTGCACAATTTTTCGTGTAAGGCAAAATGGTTGCACGGAATAAAAAAAACTAATACAGATGAAGCGATGCACTTGAGAAGAGGCATACGAATGCACTATATTTATATATTCTTCTTTTGGCTGCGATTTACGAGCGAATTCGTTACACATACTTAGTTTTTACTGGCCGACTCTTGCTATTTTTGTTTTTTTTTTGTTTGTGAGACGATAAAAATTTATTTATTTGCCATTAACTGCGCGTCCATATAGCCGCGCATCCTGTGGGGGTGCATATCGGTTGCATAATTTCCACCATCGTTTTTATTTTGTTTTGCTTGTTTCAAGTGCGATTTTGTGCAAGTTATATGCAGCTTGCAGCTTGTGCTGCAATCAGCTGATTTGATAATTGAATTTTTATGATCATATGGAGTGCGGAAAAGGGCAGAGAGGGAGAAATATACTCGTATGTATGCTCTTTATGTTATTTTTTTTTAATAACAATAACGTGCTTGTCGCTAGCGTCTATTTTTAAAGTGCATTATCGCATAAAGCCAATGCACAGTTAGGTTATATTCTGAAGGTGAAGGTTGAATAGTCGCCCGATCGACTGTCGTTGTGGCCAATGTTGAGGTTTTTTTGCTTTAGTATAGGAAAATAGAAAAAGATACGATAAAAACCACTGCACGAAATTAAAAACTGGATAAGGCAAAATAATAAAAAAAAAATAAACATGGCGATAAATCAACTTATTTTCATTGCGGTTACTCATTTTTCCTTTTCGTAGAATTCTATGAAAACGCACAACCGCACACACTCATTACGAATTTATTTATGTTTCCCAATTTTTTTTTTGTTGTTGTTTTTCAGGGGGTGTGTGTAACGCTTCAACGATTTTTTATCATAAAAATCTAAACATAAAAAAAAGAGAGAAAGACAGGGCATGAGGCAGAGAAGAAAAAAAAACAAAATCGCGCCTACCTTATCCAATTTAAACCGAGGCATAACCTTGAAAATATAACGAACGGCCGAAAAAGCTCCAACTTTAACAATTACCTTTAAACTTTATTTAATTAACAACATTTCCTATGTATGACGCTCACCATTCTGTCTGCTACACATGCTGACCCAGACCCAAGCAAAATACATATATTGTTGATTGAAACCGGCGACATTTTACTCGTGCATGCATCAGTCGTAACAAAAGATTGAACCAAAAAGAAGAAGAAGACACATCGCTGAAACTTTGTATTTATCTACTAATTTTTTTTTAATCTATTTTAAATACCCGCTATTTTGATTACATCAGAAGGCAGCACAGCACACTTTGTACTTGGACTTAGGCACATAATTCAGATTCTATGACTCTTTGACAACATACACTCTGTTTTGCATATATGTATATAAATAAGTTTGTGTACATGTACCTTACGTATATATCCGTGAGGCGGTGACGTTGCATGTATATAGAGGAGACAATAGTATCCATCAGGTTGTCAGACTGGGAGTAGTAGCATAAGGCTAATTTTATCTTTTGGTCGACTTTTTCTTGTTGTTGTTGTTGCTAATTTAGTCAAACAAGGCCAGTAGAACAAACACAGTGCCCGAGTTGAGCACAAAAAAAACAAATAATAAATAAAAAAATTCTATGCGCATGTGGGGATCCGCCTATAGATCAAATATATTTTTTGGGGCTACAAAAAGGGGGCTCTGAAGCGGTGCCACAATGTAGCAAAATCTGATAAACTATGATAAATGGCAGTTTTATGATTGAAAATTGCACACACATATGTGAGGCGACGACGACTTTGAGTTTTCGTATCATGATGAAGGACTTTCAATTTGACGCGTAGGTATTTACATTTTTGTTACGCTTCCTTCCTGCTTGGGCTTATTGAATTGAAAATTAATGGGAAATGATACAGCTACCATACTAAATTTGAATTGATTACTAGTCTTCCTTAATGTAATTTCAAATCAAAGGAATTTTTGAATTTTTGTATGTTGGCAGCACTGTCGGTTAAAGTGAAGTTAGCGGGGTGATGTTAGACGAGGGAATGTATTGATCAATTCGAACTGTCAGTTGTTAGTTGATAGGAACTGCCAATTGTCAGTTCTTTGGCCTATAAACCTTAGAATATACAATAGAAAGGAAAGGCCCTCGTGTATAAAATCCGTGTACGTGAACGTAGTGAAATCTGAGGTCAGCCGACTGTCAAATTATATCAACTTTGTTTGCATTAATTGACCCCACGTGATATGAAATGTAATCAGCTGATTAGAATTCGGAGTGACGGCGTGTAAAAGGTTCATTTGTAGGGGCAAGATTTTATTTTAGATAACTGATAAAAACTCCCTCTTGCCACTACTCTATTGCACTCGATTTTTTCGCTTGTAGTGGAAAAACAACTACCAAAAATGTCACAAAAAGAATTTCAATACGCTAAAATTCGGCAAGGGCCCTTAATGTAGTTCTATATTCTAAGCTAAAAACTGACACTTGCCAGCTAGCAAAGAGGAATCTGGTTTAAAACTTGATTCTACGTATGAATAACAGTGTAGAACCACACGAATGAACTTGGCAAAGTTTGTTGACAATAAAAGCGGTAGACAAGGGGTTTATTGACTTTAAAAGTGGCCGCACAAAAACCGATGATGCTGAACGCTCTGGTCGATCAAATTCCAGAAAACAAAAAAAGGCACAAAATCGTTTTGAAATATCGTAAAGTAAAGTTGCATGATATAGCTGACACCTAAAGTAATATCATAATGTGAATGTGCCATAATTTTTGCAAATGGCGTCAAATATCATTGTGCTTTGACTCTAATTCTCTGTCTACGACATAAATACGAAACACAATGACATTTGACGCCATTTGCAAAAATTATGACACATTCACATTATGACATTACTTTTGGAAAAACTATGGCAGATTCACACCCCACCTTGTAGTATTCATCGACTATCTTGAAAAGGGAAAAAGAATCAATAGTGAATTTGCATAGCATTATTAGTGCGTTTGAAGGACGAAATCACGAACGCTTTCAAATGAAGATGAAAAATGTGCTATTTCACCAAGACAATGCGACGTACCACAAAGCGATTGCCAGAATGGCACAATTTTACGAGCTCCACGCATCCACCGTATTCTCTAGATTTAGCACCAGCGACTATTAACTGTGTCAAATCTTTAAAAAATGCCAATGAGGAGACAATCGCCGAAACTGGACCGTTTTTTGAAGGGTTGGACAAATCGTTCTATAAGAAAGGCATAGAACTGTTAGAGAAGCGTTGGAATGAATGTATCACTCTTGAAGAAGACTATGGATGATGATAAAAGCCGAATTTTGCCTAAAAATTATTGTTTTATAAGTCGTCCTACAAACTTATTGAGTGAAGTTTAAGGATGACGAAGATCCCATGGACTGGAACCCGGGTTGTAGAGTTGAGCAGAGAAGTACATAAGTGATTTCAAATAATTATTTTCAGTACTGTAAGAAGTACGATCTTCGTTAAAAAAAAGGACTGAGGGTGAACAAAAAGGGCTTGCGGAACGTTCTAAGGACCGTAGTTAAGTCTTAGATTAAAAAAAAATGCCGCAGGAACTCCAATTTTGATTACCAGTTTAAATTCTAGTCCGTTTTTGTTAGTCGTAGTCGTTTAAATCATTTGTCAACTTTTGTCGTCGTTTGAAACCTTGTCTGTGATGTGATGGTAGAAGATTAAGAGTTTTTGATTTTTTTTAGAACAGGTTCAAAAATTTCCTAATTATAACAAAACCCGAATATACTTCTACACAAAAGAAAAAGGATAGTAAAACTGAATTTTAATTGCAAAAAATCCCTTTTCGTAAAACCCCTATTATTTTTCGCTTAAGTAAAATAATCAAAGATAAAACCCCACCGTAAAAATGTCATGATACTCCCCAAACATGCAGATACTCCATCACAACCGACCTCCTATACCCATCCACCAAAATTTTCACATGACTGAACCAGACAGTGAAATTATAATATTAAAAAAAAGTTGATTACCCCTGCTTGATGTAAAAACAATTCTCTCACACACTTTACCTGGCAATTTGCAACAATCTTGCAAACTTTTACCCCAAACGGAAATAAAATTAATGAGCTCCAATTGAATTCTCGGATTACACTTAGCTCTCTTTCTGCCTCGGGAATCGCAAGCGAGCCGGTGGTATCGGATTGCATCATTCAAAGGTACGCACGAAAAAAACCCTGCATGTGTGTTTACCTGGAATTGTTTTTACTTGGGGCGTTTCGAAGGAGCAACAAAGTATAGAAAGAGAGGCATTCCCAATTATTCAGGTCAATTTTTTATTGGTTGAATGGTTTAAGCATTTATTTTCAATTTTCTGTATCCTCATAATCCGCGATGTTAAATTCCAATAAAACCCCACAAAAATGGAGTTTTTCTCGCTCGTTTTAAATTACACCATTTCAGTTTTTTCGCGAAATTCCATCGTTCGTGGCATAAAATCCCCGAACATCGCTCAAAATCCCGGATACCATTCTGGGGCTTATCTTAAATTACACGTGACTTTTCTGCGAGCGTTTTTTATTTCAGCCGCAAATTCGTGCTCACCTTCACATTTCGTCATACGCGGGCGCTGCTGCAGGTATTGCCATGCTGGTGAACGGGAACGGGTGTGGGGGAGATAGAAACGGGAGCCAGGTATTGTCGCCGCAGTTTTATTACTGTTTGTTTTCCATCATTTGCCTTCGAGGAAGCCTTACAATGGATTTGAAAAGGCTCCGCCACCCGCTGTCTCTGCAGTAACGTGCGGCTGATTGAGCCCAGCTAGCGACAGGCAGTCTGTCTAGGCTCAACTTTTTCGCCCCATTCTCAAACAATGGGGAACGGAAAAAAACGCCGGGGGAATACCTAGTAGCAATTCGCCGCTTCCACCACCTTCGAGCTTTTCCTTTCAAGTTTCTTAGAAGTCCCCCCGTTCAGTTCAGGTGGTAGTCGATATGGTGGTGGTGGTGGTTTAGGTGGAGGTTTCTTTGTTACTAAGTCTTTAGAGTGTATCGCAACAGGGGAATAATATCTGCAAGGTAACTGCTGGCCAAACCTAGTCATTTTTGCTCGCATTTTTCTCAGCTGAGCATACTGGGTGTACACAATGCCAATCGAAGGTCATCGCGACGGATGCAGCTAGTCTTGCACGGCAGCAGCGAATTTTCGAAAATGCTCGTGTTCTGTGTAATTGTCGGATGACTTCATACTTACTACACATGACTCGAATCGGTCGGGAATCGCAGCGACCGACGACGGCACATGCAGCTCACCTCTCTGCCGCTGTTTCGCTGCATGTTAGAGCTTGTTTCCTGCGGTTTCTGTGGCTGGTTCCAAAACCACCTTTGGCTGCGGCGAAAATAAATATGACAACAACAACAAAAACAACAATCTGCAATCGAATACTTTGATGGATTTTGTTCGCGCACCCTCCCCCGTCACCTCGACCATCTTCAAACCGACATCGAGTCGTCGTTTTTAGATTTTTCTAATCTTTTAGCGAATTTTTCGTTGCATTTTTCTTATTTTTCTTATTTCTTTCGGTTTTTATGAGCTTTCTGCAGTCGTCGGTGTCCTTGGGAATTTTTTTTCTAATTTTTTTCTTATTTATCGTCTGGATGGGGCAAGTGGAGTTTTTCTACGTGGCGTGAGATTTTTTCTTTATTTCACAGAAATTGCATTCAACTTTGATGACAGCATGAAGCTAGCAGACAGTATATACTGCTGTGTGCCCTATGCGCTGCAGCGGTACGACGTAGTGAATTGAATTTTTCATGGTTGGAATGGAATAAAGGCAATTAAAAAGACTTTTCGGGGTGGTTTGGAGGTTATATATTTTTTTAGCGTTCTTAAAACGGCAGCAATGACATTTCAAGATTACATATATATTTTTTTTGTTGTTAGCTGCTTTTTATTATAAAAAGTTTAACTCCTTTATAGTCTGAATTAGGGAAACAAAAAACAGGAGTGATGATGAGCGATATTTGACATTCGAAAATAATTTTTGTTAAACCGGCTCTTCACGATGCGGTGAGCATTTCATTCGAATGTTGGCTTCCAACGATTGAGCAGTACCGACAACAGCCCAAAAGTCTCGAAACACGTTTTTTGCTTCACATTGGACCCTCGTAGTTCGAGCATCGGCCACACGATGCGTCCTATCAGCAAGCGTCCACCGTTCGAGGGTGTTCATAGCATCGTGTAGAGCCGACTTTAGGCCCAATGATACACCAATCAATGCATTGACTCAATTTCTACGTCAGTCGTCAGTTTATAGGACAGGGAGAGTGTGAGTGCTAGAAAACCGCAAATCTCTCTCCGATCCCCTCCCTTGGCATATAAACTGGCAATTGACAGTTCGAATTGATCAATGCATTGACTCGGGTATCATGGAGCTTAAGCTGGTATGTCACATCTTTTTTTTTGTATTTTTAATGTAATAAAAATGAGTTAACAAAGGTATGAATATTTTCCAATGTAGAAAAGCAATTAGTGTAAGTGAATAAACAGCATGTATCAAAAATATAAAAACTTAATTAAAAATGCGAGCCTGTCAAAAAAATACATTAAAAATGTTAAAATTGTTGGAGCTTGTTTTTTGACAGTTCTGCATTAAACAGTTGATATATTTTGCGAAATGGACTTTTTTTACTTTTTTTAAAACATTTATGCGCTTTAATGTCAAAGAAGAAGACTAATTTATTTCTGTCTCATTCTCATAAAAATCTAGTTTTCTTTTTCTCACATGACTGACATTTATGTCGATTTAATGCATTAAAAATATGAAAAAAGTGAAGTGTCATTGCAGCTTTAGTAGAATACTACTGACTTTGATTTTTCATTGGCGAAGTTAACGCCATCTCGTTGTAAAAGCGAGCCAAACAAATTATTTCACATGGTTTTTTTTGTGTTTTCGGTAGATTCAAAAACAACGTTTCTATTACAGATACGTTGTTATTCAAATCACGTAATACACCATGGATTACAGGTGGCTGGTAGCTGGTGGTACAGCATTCCTGGGATAACGTATAAAATCATAAACCACCAAACCTTTCCAAACTATCCTGATAATTGGTTCAGAGTTTGTATATATCAGATTATCTCAATTATAAACAAAATTTAAATAGGACACGCTTACAAGGATTTAGTTAACATTAATCATACAGTTGCGTAGTTTAATAACTAAAAAAAACAAACAGACGAATATAAAAAAAATAAGTTTTTCTTGTTATTGTCAATTCAGTTACGACTTGAATCTACGTCAGAGTGAGTAATATGAAAAAGCGTTTATTTTCTGTTTACTAGAATTAAATTACCATAAATAACAAACAACTGAAAAAATCGTTCGACAGCATCATAAAATTTAATTTAATTAATTTATTTATGAATTGAAATGAAGTTAGTTAATTCTGATTGCATTAAAGCATAAATTAAACGTTTATTAACCCAGATTAATCACCAAAGAAAAAGGCGCAATTGCGATCTTTGTTTTCTGTTTGTAAGGATTTTGTATTGTTTAAATGTGGACCTGCTGGTATGACTATGTTTTTTCCTTTTACAAAAATTGATTTTATCTTTAAATTGGGAGTTTATAGCATATTTATAAACAATCAACTTCGTTTCGTTATCTTTATAATTATCTTTTCGGCTGATTAGGATTTTTTTTGGGAAAAGTCAATTGTTCATGGGGGTTTCAAGCAGTAAACTTATCTATATAAATTGTTTTCTTTTGTTAAACATTGGACAGAGTGCATTTTTATATTGGTAATTAAATACGTAATATATTTTTAAATTTATCAAAATTATTTATTAATAATTTTCAAGATTAGTTTGACAGCAGCAAAACACAACTAATTGATGTAGATATACTTTCACGGGAACAAATAGAAAGTGATTCACAATTTGTATACTCTACAAAACTTTTTTTTACAATTGTTAGAAACGTTTGTTAGCGATTGATAGACAGAACGATGTATTTTAGACTGGCGTTAATTATAGTATGACACATGAAGAAATACAATACTTTGTATCAAATTTCACTTCGTATTTATGTAGGTTCCAGTATCATAATTGGAAAGAACACTTGCATGTATTGATATAATTGACTAAAGTTCTTCCTAGAACCAGTATAATAAAAATAGCATCTATAATCTGTAGCTTTGGTGCGAAGGCCGTATCTTTCTCAGAACTTATTTGCTTATTATGGGTAAAACAGGTCAACAGTATCTCGAAATGCTTCAGACTGGTAAATATGTGAAATTATTGGCTAAAAATGTCAGAAAAATAATAACATTTAATTAACTTTATCATCCCAAGATGGCGCTATAATGTCAGTTTTGTGCTGAAAATGGCGAATAGGTCACCATGATATTTCGATAAACATTTCATTTTCAACTCATTTCCGAACCTGCAGTATTTTGATTTTTCTTGTTAAATTTTCCATATAAAATTTTTGTTGGTGCATTTTTTTAATTAACCTTTTTTTATTTTCTCAATAACTAGCTGTCCTGTCGTTGTTCTGTTCAAATTTCAATAAATTTGTTTATAATCTTTTTGTGAATTTGTGAAAAGTTATTGCAAATGTGTAAACAAAGTAAAAATGAGAAAAAGACCTAGTTCTGAGGGATCATTGTATCTATTCACGATTGTTAATAGAATCACGATTCAATTGAAAATAAACAATTGAAACATTTTTCCGTCATTTTTTAGCCGATTTGCTTAATTCACAATTTGGCAATCAGCTGTCAGCTGTCAAATGATATTTGTGCACTTAGCGAAATATATCGGAATAGAAATAAAATAAGTACATTTTTTGGACAGATCGCGAAACTAAACAAAAGGAAAAACAAATGTAATTTTATTTTAATGAATGCGTTTTTCCATATTTTTCTCCAGATCTTCCAGATTTTTTTTCTATTGAGCTATTTTCATCCGAATAAAACAAAACAAAATTCAAGCAAATATGTCGTTCGAATCGTGAGTTATAGTCTTGATTTCATACAAAGTCCCGTAGAAAAAAGCACTTTCAGTTTTTCGCCTCGTGTTTCGCCAATTCAGCCTTTCTTAAGTGATGTCCTTACCAACGAACATCATTTTTATACGCTTAATATTAGCTTCACTTGTAACTATGTAAACAAATCTTCGAATTCAAATTTGACCCACTTCTCGGTTTCGGATCGAGCTGAAATTTTGCACATATGTATAGTTCGGGTGACAATGCAATCTGAACATTTTGTAAAAAAATCAAGATGGCGATTTCGATATGGCGGCTGAATTTTCGAATTGTCCTCCCCAACCCCCCACATGGGTATCAAATGAAAGGATATGACAAGTAGAATAAAATTCTAGTCTGCGTCTTTCAAAATTGAAAAAGGCGCCAACACAAGATGGCGGAAGACATAATAGACTAAAGCGTAGAAAATATGACCTATCAATTTGAATTGAAATTTTGCACATATGCGTAGTTCACGAGACAATGCAATCTGACTTTTTTGTAAAAAAATCAATTTGGCGATTCCAAGATGGCGGGCGAATTTGGCAATTGTGTTCCCCCGACAAAGGTATCAAATGAAAGGATACGTCCGAGAATATAATTAGCTGCGTGGCGTCATTCCAAATTCAAAATGGCGGCCAACGCAAAATGGCGGATTACCTTTTTCTTTACGACGTCCCCGGTATGGGTATCAAATGAAAGTGTATGACAAATACAATAGAGTAAACTATGTGACGACATTTTAAATTTAATATGGCGGCCACCACAAAATGGCTAAAGACATTAAACAGACTTAAAAGTAGAAAATAAAAATATATAGTTTAAAAAACTAAAAAATACGCTTTTACTTTAAAATGTACTAAAAAGTAAAAAATAATATTGAATGTTTACTTTTTATTGCTCCAGCCAGTATATGGGAATAACCTATTTTTCGAAATCAAGTTAAGAATTAAATTAATGAAGTTAATGGTAAAAATTATACAAGCGTGGGCGCTAACGAAAGGTTCCAGTATTAATAAAATAAGAATATAGGTAAAAAGCACCGCGAAATAATGTATAGGGGTGAAAATATAATCCTGGTAAGCTTAAGGGAACACCTTGTATAAAAAAATTAAAAAAATCAGAATAGTAATTTAAGAATAGTTAATTAGTATTGTTTTATGGCAATTGACTACGCACAAATTTAATAGCCGTTTTCTGACAATGCTATTTTTTGAGATGTGCCATTTTTCTCGCGTGGGTGCGATATGCACGAAATACACTTTGATAAACAAAATTCAAAATGGCGGTTCCACACATCATTTTATTTGTACTTAGATTGTACTGTAAAATAATTTTTGAAGGTTTTTAGGGTCGCAAATGTCAAATTTATGGTAAAAAAACTACATATTCAAAATGGTGGAAACGTTCGATTACATTCAAAATCGCCATCTGGAAATTTTTAAAGTCACAAATGACGAATTTATTGGTAAAATTTAAAAATTCAAAATGTTAGGGCATATTTGGCTGACAAATTTTAGCAATAGAACTAAAAAATCGATTTCTGTGGTTTTTGAATGTCAAAAATTACGAATTTGTGATGAAAATTTAAAAACTTAAGATGGCGGCTCTATTATGTCGGAAGAATTTTTGGAATTGTGGGCCGATTAACAATTTTTTTTGTTAAATTGAAAATATATTACTTTAAAACAACGACAGTATTAAAGCAATACTATGCATAGAAACAAAGACGTTCAAGTGTTTTTATGGGATTATGCACATAAAATATCACGTAAGTAAATATGGAATGGAATACGTTTCATCTTCTTAATTATAATCAAGATTAAGCAATTCAGCGTTCAACCAACAACAAAGATAATTCTCTCTTTGTTATTTTTTCTAATTTTTTCATTTATCTTAACTTCATATAAATATTATAATAATTCAAAACAGTTAGAAAAATACCAGAAAAAATTTAATATTTTCAACGACTGCACCCCTGTAGGTATATAATTTTTTCTGAAAAAATTCTAAGCTGAAAAAACATCCTTTGTACTTTAAAAACAACGTCTCGAGCAGCACGAATATCACGCCCAACAAAGAATACTCTTAGCGATGCAGCTCACACCATTCGAAACTGGAAACTTTTCTAGAAATAATCCTTAACTTTTTTGCTGTTAATCCAGTCAAAAAAAAAACAGAAGTGCCAAACTTGCATTGAAAACTTGTACTTAGTCTTAAAAATATCGCTACAAATAAAATGGAAAACGTCCCCATCGATCAGGGTGGAGCTAAAAGTTTTATTCAAGGTCAAAGGTAAAACAATGGGTTTCTTTCGTGGAATTATTCCAAGGTTGTTTGTTTATACTAAATCAACTCGTTAGAATCATCGCACACATGGTGTGTTATCCATGTTTTAGAGAGGGTAGGAAACTGGAATTGTGTTGAATAATTCTTGAACTTGAAATTGAAATTCAAACCACCCTAGAATAGGTTGGGTTGTTGAAATAGTATTTTTCGGAACATAACCCTGAAAGTTTTAATCCAAAATATTCCAAGATTTTGTTTGTATCTGTCATTATTGGTCATGAAACTGCACTTACAATGCAGATAATGCCTGTTCAGACTTCAGAATGTTTTGCAGCTTTTATGGCACGAAAACTATATTCGTACTAGAAGTAGATCGAAAATTTTGAGAATATGGTACAGGGCAGAGGATTTTAGAGTCATCGATTACACACGAAATCCCCACGGTAACCACAATTAATTAGTCTCACTTGAAATATTCCAATAATTAAACGCTGAAATATTGAACATCCCCCGCCCTTCCGTCCGCCATATCAATTAAAACAATCCCGTTTTAATTAAAACTTCGGAATACCTGCATTCTAGCAATTATTCCAAGTAAAGAAGCAAAAAAAAACACTTCAATTACTGCATCCATAATCCAACGTTCAAGGTCAAACTATAGAACACAGAAACGCATTTCAGCCGCTCGAAATGCGCATGCACCTCACCTTGAAAAGTTTTCTTTGATATCCGAGATGTTAACGAAAGTTCCCTCTGCAAATGTGTGCTAGAGTTATACGGGCACGCTCTCACACCCACCTCCAACACACCACACGCGGCTCGACACCCGCCCAATCAGACACGAATTCTTCTATGCAATTAAGCTTTCTGCCCCGGAAGCTTTTCTCAGGGGGTAGGTTGGAGCTTTCGTGGGATTACACGAGACCTTATCATTATGGATTTTGTTTTTTGCGGTGTTGTTTTTGTTGCTATCGCGCCGTGTGAATGTGGTGGAATTTTTGCAATTTCATGCGATTTGCTTTTTTCCGCTTTCGTAATGCTGTGGTAATGAATATGTATGTATATTCCGAGTGATTCGCTGGACTGGGATGTGGTTCTCCTTGGCTGTCCATTTCCTTCTCAATTTTACAGTCTCGTGCTTTTATTGTTTGTTTATACCGGCTCGGCTCGTGGAGCTTTTTATGCTTAGGCCAAGCCAAAGCTTGATGAGTTTTTTTTAATCTGACTCAATATCGACATTTCTTTTGTGTGGTGACTTTTGTGACATATTGATTTTTTTTATATGGGGGCCAGCGGGGTGGAATTTTAATAGTAGCAGAGAAAATGCAAGTTGGATTTGATTTGAATACGAAAATAATTAATTAAAATATGGAACAAAGCTGATTTTGACGAGGGACAAACTGGATGGTGTCTGTGTCAAGATCTCTCCAACAGTCAAACATAAAAGTTAAAGAGAGTTTGGTGTGTTGTTGTCAGTGGACAGTTTTTTGATAAGCAAATAATATTAAAGTCCATTTGTATAATATATTATAATCGATAATAAATATTCATAAGTTTTTAATGAATCATAAAATACACGTTTTGCCACCGCCTACGATTATGTTCAGAACTAAGCCACCTTCAGTCTTGCCAGTTTAGTTTCTAATAAAAACTTTTTTTATTTTCGAAGTAAAACTGGACTTGTTTTGTATGTGAATTGTGCAACAATCTTTTCTAGTAAATTCCAAAGTAAACAGGGTGTTTTTGTGAGAAAATCATTGAACACAAAACAATTTGGATGCAATTTTCGAAATCTCGTCTTTTTGGATTGATCTTGAACGGGTCATGACCGTTGTTTCTACGGTTTGCTCGTATAAACTCATCAAGATATTGTATTTATCAAGAAACAAGTTTCTTACAGAGATTATAACAGAAAATTTGTCAAATGAAATTATGGGGTAAAAATATATTAAAGAAAAACTGAAAACTCGCTTAAAAGGTTTTAAGACGTAATCAAATAATGTGTCTTCCGGTTGATCGGCGGAGAGTAGTCTGTGAACACATTTTATATAGATAATAAGGCACTTAACAATATATTGATTTTTTACTCATGTTTAGACTGTGGAGGGAAAACAGATTAAACTAAGTGAAATGCAGACTACATCACAGCAGGATCACAGCGTAAAACTTTAGTTAAATGCAAGATGTCAGTTGAACTAAAAAATCAATGTCACTCATTCTCGATGGCTAATCAAATAATTTTGTGTAATGAATAGGATCCACACGAATTGGTATAAAAAAATAGTCCAGTCAAAATAGACGAAAAAAAGGTCAAACTTCAGCATAATTCGCATTTCCCCGGGCACTTCGGAATTCGAAAGGGTGTCAAAATACCAATTGACACATTTCATTTTTACAGTTACGTTATTTATATAGTGAAAGAGATTGTATATTAATGTTGCAGGATCAATATGAAGTCAAAACTGAAATGAGTTAAACTGTCAATGAATTCGGTAAAAATATCAACAAAGACGCAAACCTTCGAAAAGCAAATTTGTAGCTTGAAATGTATTTTCCATACAAATTGACATTTCAATCGCTATTTTAGCACAGGGCCTATATATGTATGTACATCATTATAAATGAAATGTCAAAAGTCGCCATCGATCATCAGCATTTGCAAAATTTTATTCAAGGTCAAAGGTTAGTCTTGTCATAAAATAGTTTATACAAAATTTGTAGATTATGCGATTATATACAAAAAAGACTTTTATACTTTTTTCCGTAAGAATTAGCATTCATGAGATATCGCGAATTTAAAATATTTATATGCACTTATACGCGGCCTGTATTCGTTATCAGACGTTCAATAACACCCTAATTGAACTACTGTTGGACCAGGTAAATGTTAAGATCCAAAATGCAGTAGCCGAAGAGTTGGAAGTACGACAAGGTCTTAAACAAGGGTGTGGACTGGACTAAAAATTTTTAAAAGAAGCATATGTCGAACTAAAAGAAGCGGCAAATGACATAGGACTAGAGCATCAACGAAAAAAACAAGTAAAAAATAAAGAAAAAAAAAGTATTCCAAAATGGTTCATGGTAGAGCACTCGCCATAAAAGAAGGAAATCTCGAAATCGCTGTCTCACTGCGCAGTGAGTCTCAACAGCTCCACAAGTGACCGGTTCATAAGAGCTGTAGCAGAAAATTAGGGAGTTAGACCAATCGACAGACCCAGAAGGAAATGGATGGATTTGAGACATCTGCATGGGACCATCAAAAGCCTGAACCCAATATGACGTACCGTAACGTAACTGTACGTAACCTAAAGTACAAAC
Source organism: Thereva nobilitata (assembly GCA_963855945.1). NCBI lineage: Eukaryota > Metazoa > Arthropoda > Insecta > Diptera > Therevidae > Thereva > Thereva nobilitata. The sequence goes on from OY979695.1 coordinate 165,925,749, forward strand.
ATGAGTGTTCATATGGCACCGACCTAAATGGACGTAATATACTTGACGAATGTTCGTTACGTGCGGTGCCGTAAGAAGGGCACAAAACTTAAGCATCTTTAAGTGGCATTAGTCCACAAGCAATTTTTCAGTTAATATTTTTCCTTTTACTTTAGTCAGCACTTCTAATCTGTTAATAATTCTTCCACAACTTAACCAAATCAAATAAATCGCTTAAATCTCTAGTTATAGAATCCATTTTACACTTATCACTTGTCACGTTTTCATTTAGGGTATGTGTCAAAATGACGTAAGCAAACTCAAATTCGTTCAGTTTTCTTACGGTACAGTACGTCATATTAGGTTCAGGATAAACTTGGAGAAGTGCCTTAGAGGAGGCCAAGGCTTGATTTCGGCTGTGGTGCCATACGGCCTAACTACAATGGTCTTAATTTGTCTTACGTTGTGCGTTTCTAAAGGGAGATATTTAATAATGGAATATTTGGATTTATTAAAGGGGTTTAACAACATTAACCAAATTAGTGAGCTAAGTGAAGTGATGCGAAAACTAGGTCTTCATAAAAATTAGTTGCCGCATTGCCGTCCATTTTTTAAATTTAGTCTATTAAACTAGACGTCTTATCTATTCTAAACTCTATTTGTTTTAATTAACTTTGATCAATGTGCAAAAACGTCTTAATGCAATTATAGCTAAGCTTATGATTCGTTAAGTTTTGACAGAAAATTAGAAAGAATTTGACGAAGGATCTTAAGACTGCTGTGTTAGGCCTATTGGATGGACGAAGTGTGCCAGTTTTTTAATAGAAAATCCTGCAACAAAATAACAATAACCAAAGTATTGCCTAAAGAATCAGTTTTTTTTGTTTTTATGTGAAAGACTGAGACCTTAGGGAAAGCCTTTTGTACTGTCGACAATCTATTTTTTCGTATAGAAGGCAATGTCGGACAGCAAGCTCTAGTTGGAAGATAGTGAAGGAAGATAGTTTAGAAAGATCGAAAATTGCCGCATTCCTAAACAAAAAATTTATTCTTTTCTAATAATTTCTATTTATTCCTATACTGTTATAGTCGAGGTAGTCACCAAATAAAACTTCAATATATTTTGCTTAAAAATACAACTTTACTATTCTCCATACGTTCTTTATAGCAAGAATAGTACATATGTATATTCTGTAAGAGGTTTGGAATGATGCATATTCTGCACGAGTGGAAGTTTGACACCCGAGCCGAAGACGATTCTAATAATAATAGTTTTTATTGATATTTTGTAAAGAAAAACGTACCATAATGTAAAGCTAATGTCAAAAATATAATGTGTAAGGCACAGCAAGATATTTTAACACTAAATAACATATTAGTAGGGAGTGTTCATTCATAACGATTTTGTAATTTAATAGTTTGATAATAGATGTCGCCGCAAAATTTATTAAAATACTGCTATTATTTTCTGTAATTTAATAATTGAATAGTTTAAACGCAAAAAAATAGTCTAGCAGAAGATTATTGATTGTTTATTATTGAAATAATCCTTTTTTTGTAATTAATAAATCGTGAATTCATATCATATCAATCATATTCTTGGATTACGAGCAACAGATGTCGCCACTAGTAGTAATTCCATAACAAGTGATGGAATATTCCACACGGGTGTGGAATGCTCTTAATTCCGTATCTAAAACCAACATCAGAATGCTTGCATTCTAACAGAGGCGTAGAAAAATATTATACTCCTATATTTTATAGTAAGCACGCTTTAACTGTACTCCCACGCTTTCAAAATTACCTTGAGTCGAAAAATAATGAAAAGATTAACAAAAACCCGCTAAAAAACACAGATCATCCCTATACAGAATTTCTTAATGGACCACACAAAGTTTGTAAGTGGCCTCGAACAACAATACTCAACAGACTAAAAAAGATTATAATAAAACTTTATTTATAAAATAAAGGGTCTGACTTTTCTCTTCTATGAATAGATCTTTGTCCGGCCTTGACGTTCCTATTTTCGTTATAAAAAAAGTTTTCTGTTTCCATTGCAAAATCCACTTCCATTCAAGAATTTTTATTTCATAATTAAATTTCCCTAAAACAATCGAAAAAGATTGCGTGTTAAAAATTCCACAATTAGTTTTCACGCCCAAATATAAACCTATTCCGTCCTCGTCACAACAGCCAACCAAAAAAAAAAATAAATAAAAAAAACATTTTCACTTTCATCAAAAAACAATCACGAACGGACGAAGCGAAAATTTTTTCGCTATGGCAACGACCTAATAATTCACTTTCTTCGCATACCAGTCACCATCTTCTGTTATTCGCCGCAACTCACTCGTGCCGCGTTTTCCTTTTTTTTTAATTTATTTATTTTTTCCCTCTACTTTATTTTATTTTATTTTATTTATTTCGCTTTTTTTTTTGTTTAGTTAAAATTTATTATACAGCTTCATTTTATGTAACGATTTATGCCGTTAATAAAATTTACGCCGGGGGTTCAGAAAACGGTTTTTTTCGCCTATTTGCATTTTTTGTAAGAAAACAAAAAAAAAAGCATAAAACATGACCGATGCGCGCGAATCTTGCCGTGCGGGGCTCGTCGACAGCAGCTGATGCAATGAAAATATGCTGCGCATGCGAAACTTACTTGTAGCCTAGCATAAAGTGTCAGAAAATAAAAGAACAGCAACAACATATTGCACCAATCTTGCCGACAAGATGAGGAGGAGGAGAAGAAGACGTAGAGCGGTGCATAGTAGTAAATAGTTGGTGGTGGTGGTGGTGGGTGCTCCTTTAGGTGCAATTTTAATGCTCGATGGTGGTTTGGAGCCAAGTGTTCAAGTGACCTACTTCTACGGAACGTTGCTGGTTCGGTTTTAGAACTGGATTGCAACAGAAATAAATAATGCATGTTTTTTTAACTCTATTCTACTTCTTCTTCTTGTCGTTCCTCGTCCACGGATAGCAGCAGATTGGGTTAGCTCTAATCCTCTCGATTGTTGAGGTTTTATTGCCTACAAATTTCGCAATTAAATGATTAAGTGGACGAGCACAGATCGGATATAGATTGTTCATTGCTCTTTATTTATGGCGTCTTATATGCAGAAGTATGTTCCTAAGTAATTGAATGGTGCTTGCTATGACTGCGGTGCTGCTCAAACATTGATTCTGGTGCAATGATTTCAAAGCGCCCCAAGGAGAGATTTATGTTGATTATAAAACCAGAAATATTAGTATATTTTACTTAAGCACCTGCTCGGACTAGCTTCAAATTTCAAATCGAAATCACTGGAATGCTGTGGATTTTTCGGTTGTTTTATTGTCCAGTCCACGAGACATAAAACATACGGCATCAAAGCTCAACCGAGGAGGGGAAAATAAGCGAATCAAACAAACAGAAAAAAAACAATAATCTCGTACCAAGGCCAATCTAATCTTGGGCCACTTATGACATTTTCCACGTCGTCTTTTGTGAATCTTCACTTCAATACTGTTCACCAGCTGTAGCGGATCTATCACAGCGTCATCTATAACCAGAAAATAAAAACGACGCTCGGATAGCTTACAACAAAAGGAGGATTTCTGATTACGTCACCGCGATTCTAATAGTAGCTTCTCAGCATATATATTACGAAGTAAGCGGCGGCGAGTGACTGGAAAATATAGTTGAAGGGCTTTCAAATGTTTAAAAGGGGCGGAGTGCGAGGGTGATGGGGCAACCACGATGATTATGTGAATTTGATTCAAGGCAGAGAGCGCCGCGGCCGCTTTACATTTTTATGCTTGCCGGGGCAGCGGCTCTGGTGGCTCTCTAGCGTCTATATAGCTGCTGAAAACTAGACAGAGTCGCCATGAGGAAATCATGAAGGCAACTCGTGATCTGTTACAAAAACAATTTTTTTTTCGTTTTCTTACTATTCTATTTTTTATTTTTAGTTTTTCCATCGTGATGCTTTTAACCTTCGCGAAATTCAGTAGTGAATTAAATTTTGTTGTGGGTGTTTTTTTTTCCGTGGTTTGGGGGAAGCCTTGGGTCTCTTTTTTTTTTAAGTAGAAGACAAGAGAAGATGAACAATTTCATGTTGTAATATCGAAAAAAAGAATGAGTTTTAATAAAGATTTTTGATTGACTTACCCGTCTTTTACGTGGAGCTTCGTCGTTGTAATCCATAACAATGCCTTCGTCTGATGTTGATAATGATGTGGTCCTTATGCGTATATTGCTATCTCCCATTGGTGGTGTACCGTCGTCGCTTAATGGTGGTGATGATGATCCGGATGAGCTCCAAGAAGCACTACTACTTCCTGGACTTGATCCAAGTACTGTGTTCCATTGTCCTAGAGAATAAATTGTAAGTATGAATTTCAATTTGAAAAAAATATAGAAGCAAAGACAACGGATTCAAAACTAACTGATTGAATAAGTAAGAATCATATCTAAAGACTGCATCCTGTGGAGGAGAAAACTTTTTACAAATTTTGCTTTTGAAAAAAGTCAGTGGAACTTGGAACTATAGGGAATTGGAACTAGATCTCCATAAATCTTTTGCAAGGCAGGCTTATAAATAAGTATGTGCTGTTAGAGACGTGGTAAAACGGCACTCAATTATCTGCTTTAGTGATTATGGCGCCCAGTTGCCATCTCAAGGATCGTGGGTTCGAATTCGACCAAGTTATATGATTATTCCCCTTACACCTCTCTCCGCCTAGTCATGATTCCTTCACAATAGTTCGTTCTTCTCAGAAATTGCCTTGCTTAGTGAGAAAATTACTCATGTTCAGTTACTGAAGTTAACGTTTGTCGCGGTATATGGATGAGGGTTGCTTAAATAAACAGCATTCTACATTCTTTTCTGTTTATAAATTGCTATTAGACATCTCTCTTTATGACAGAATCACCGGATTTAAAATAACGTCACACAGCTAACTGTATTATACTCGTCATACATTTTTATTTGATACTACGGGGGGCCGGCTTGTAAAGAAAAAGGTAATCCGCCAATTTATGTTGGCCGCCATTTTGAGTTTGGAATGACGCCACTCAGCTAATTGTATTCTACTTGTCATACCCTTCCATTTGATACCCATGTTGGGGGGGAACTACAAAATTCGCCCGCCATCTTGATTTTTTTTTACAAAAAGTCAGATTGCATTGTCACGCAAACTATGCGCCTATGTGCAAAATTTTAAGTTGATCGGTTAAATGAAAGTGGGTCAAAATCCAGTTTGCTACATGTTAATTTGATGCGTTCTATTTTCAATGCTCCAGCTTTACAGCCAGCAGCTGACACTACACTGCACTGCAAAGAAAACTTTTTGAAGGTAAATGCTGCACGTGACAATTTTCATGCGCACGGTTTTTTCATGTGGCAGTTCTGAGCTCAGGAATCACCTTTTGTACTACTGGTTGGTCATTTCATTGGTCACGTCGTCGTGCAATATGCAGTAGCAAGCTCAGTTCGATGGATAGAAGAGGTTTCACTTAACAAGGAGTCAGGAGAGTGTCGAAAGATTTGAAGAGAAGGCGATGAACCCTGGGTTTGAATACTTCAATGTTGGATGCTGGTTGAAGAAATTCGTTGGGTCTTCTTCTTGTTCTTTTAAGTCTAAGGCGCGCAGCACCACTTTAATAACTGCCCGTCTATTTTATAGCCCAGTCACTTTAACAAAAACAATGCCAAACCTTTATAAAATGCCAACTGAACATTTTGCTGCGAGGTTCTCTTTATTTTGGCGTCACAAGTGATTCCTCAAAAGTCCATAAACTCAACTGGCCGGGTACAAAAGTTACGGAACCCAAAGGTCACGAAAATCAGTTTAAGTAAATTATCGATTTTACGTTAATATTGGCTAAATAAAATTTGTTCCCTTGCACTTGCATAAAAAGGTCCTAATTTTCGTAGAATCAAAAGTTTTCGAAATATAGGGCTGAGAAAACTCGGACATTGCGCTGCGTTCGTTGCGGTTTTAGATGCTCCTACCTTTCGTTTAGTTTGCTTTAAGATTGGTTAAGAACTGTCAAAAAGTGTCAAATCTTAATGGATCTAAGTTCAACTAAAATAAGCCTTAAGAATCTTAAGGTTGTCAAATTTGACAAGTAAATTTCATCTTAGGCGCCTTACGACTTTTCGTTTAGTTTGCTTTAAGATTGGTTAAGAACTGTCAAAAAGTGTCAAATCTTAATGGATCTTAAGTCCAACTAAAATAAGCCTTAAGGAATTTAAGGTTGTCAAATTTGACAAGTAAATTTCATCTTGTAATTTTACCAATTTTACTAATTTTACCAATGACGCTAAATGATTTAATAATTCCAAATCATCCATTTTTTAAAAAAACCTTTTCAACAAATATAAACACTAAAGATAATGACACTTTTCTTATGATTTCTTAAGTTTTGTACGCCCGTTACCGTACGTTTAAGACTTTACGAAAGCTTTGAAAAGTTAACGAAAGATTGCTTAATTCCATTATAGTCGGTACTATGACATTTCATACTAATGTAAAAAATCTTAAGGTATCTTAGGATATGTTAAGACCATTATAGTTAGGGCTATTGACTCAAGATCTAAGTCAATTGTCAGTTGTGAGGCCTAGCAGGAATGCTCAATCCCACAAACTTAACTCCGATCCCCTCTTTTGGTATATCAACTGACAATTGACAGTTTGAATTGATCAATGCATATCGACATGACATGACTGTCAAGGCAACAAAAGAAATTGTGCCTCAGATCAAGTTTTTCACATGAAAGATTTATACTTTTATATCATCTTGTTGAAACCGAGGTCCTTTCTTCTACTTCTTCTTTACGCTCCTTTAATCCCTCGTGGGACATAGGGCGGTAACAGTTGCCCTCCAGCGGACTCTGTTTTGCGCGGCAACTCTCAGCTCTGACCACGATCTCAAACTTGTTGCGGCCTCTGCTAAAAGGGCTCTCCTCCATGTTGTTCTAGGTCTTCCGACTCGACGGTTTCCTTGCGGATTCCAGTCAAGGGCTTGTTTGGCTAGATTCTCGTTTTCGCGTCGCAAGGTGTGGCCAATCCAATTCCATTTCCTTCGCCTGATTCGGTTGTCTATCCTTTCTTGGCCGGCACGACGCCATAGTTCTTCATTCGAAATTCTATCTTGCCAGTGGATTTTTAGGATACGACGTAGGCATCTGTTGATGCAAACTTTTAGGCGCCCCGTGATGAATTGGGTGACTTTCCATGTTTCGCAACCGTACAAAAGAACTGCCTTAACGTTGGAGTTGAACAGCAGCAATTTGGTGTTAATTGCCTTCTGCTGCCTTCTAAGCGTTCGATCTACTACCTCTCTTATCTTTGATAATAATAAGTGGGACAAGATTTTGCTCACAGTAGATAATAGACAGATGCCTCTCCAGTTGTCACATATTGTTAGGTCCCCCTATTGGCTGTAACGCATCTGCTATAGGGCTTGAGTCGGCTTTCAACAATTCTGGCGGGAAGCCATCTTTTCAATCTGTTTTACCATTGGCCATTGCATGAATTGCGGTTACTATTTCTGTTTTGAATGGTGCACGAGTGGAAATCCTTAAAAAAACTTTCGTACCACCCGAACCTACGAATCTATATCTGTTTCCATCTAATCGTGAACACCCCTAATACAGCGATCTCTTTGATCCTATAAAACAAAGATGGCGTTGTCAAAAATTTAAATAAAATTCAAACCGAGTTGCCAGAATCAGACCTTAACACTACATAAGCGAAACGAAACTCTCAAATTTACTTTAGCTAATTCAGTGTACGCTGTAATATTGATTTGCTTACACAATGTGATAGCATAAAGTGCGATAAGTTCCACATAAAATATCCCACCAGCATTCCTTTTTTCAAAATTTATAACGTGTTTCAAAAATTTACATTTTCTTCTTTACTTTACGTAGTATCCTACAGCACATACTTCATTATAACAAAAATTTACCTTTGAAAAAAAAATTTAATTAAAAAAACTATTGTAGCTCACCTGCACTAGGTGAACGAGGTGAGCACGACAGGCTCATAAGTACAAGAGCAGCATTGCAGGCATCCATCTGATCGTCGTCCCTAAATTGTGTAAGGAAATTATCACGTTCATCCTGCGAATACGATGGACGGCGTTTACGTGAACTGCAAAAAAAAATTAAAATTAGAATTCATTACATACTTCTTAAATCCAAAATAATATTGTATAAAAAAACTTCAAATTCCAGTTAAGTAAGAACAGAAAAAAATCTCAAATGAAATCTGTTTAACGAACAAAAAAAATGGCAATTCGATAATCACAATCGAACGCAGCTTAAAGCAGAAGAAGGGAGATACAAAGAATAAATAAACAAAAAACCTTCAGACACTCGCCGAAAATTTATCAACAAAACATTCCACACCCGCCAAAACATTAATGCACAAGGTCAGAGTGATATTTTGGACTTAGAAGCGCGAGAAAAAAATCTAAAAACAAAAATAGAGAAAAAAATTTAAAGAATCTTGAAGGCTGCGGTAATTTTTTGGCAGCTTGCTTGACAATTTTTTTTCAGTACCATTACTGTCAAAAAAAACCATGAAGCTTTCGAAAATCTCCAACATCTGACAGATGACCAGCAACGGGTACGCCGGAGGGGATTGACAGATCAGCAGCAAGGGGAAATGGAAACTAGATTCACTTTTTTGTGTTTTTGTTTTGTTTGTTTGTTATTTAAATTTTGATCTTGCGAGAAGCGTTTTATAAGCATGGCATAACACATGAGATGCCGTACCCACCCCGGCTGCAATATTATTATCGCAAAATAAACTTTTAGTAAGACTACAATGATTGCGCGATGCGGAGGCGGCCTTGGTTCTAAACAGAAAGAAACCAGCTGTACGCTTGCTGCTTTGGCTGCTGAACAATTCGCTTAGCGAGATTTATTTGCATAGAAAACAAGTTCCGAGACACTATTGTGGGCGATTGTATTTTTTTTTATCTTTGTTTCTTAGATGTGTTTTGTATTTTTGGGTGAAATATATATAATAAAAAAAACAAGAACAATTTGGATCTAGATCTGATTATTAGAAAAATGCGGAAGCTTTTTGCACAACGGACTTTCAAGAAGCGAACTTTGATCTTGATGGATGGCATTTTTTGGGGTGTGCGAATTTTTATCACCGTTTCGTGCCCAATTCTGAATGAATAATGCCCGCTTTTATTTGAAACTTTTAAAATTCTTTTCAAATTAGTTTTTCTTCCGGATTTAGAATATATTTTTCTAATGGTCCCACAACTTTGTTTTGTTTACTATTTTTTCGTCCAAATCGAGATAAAGACTTGTGGGAGGTGTTTCTCCTTCAATCTTCTTCTTTTTTGTTTATAACGTTCCCATAAAAAGTAGTAAATTTTAAATATCTTTTTTCGCATTCTCTATTTTAATTTTTAATGGACAACAAAAAAGATAAATGGATTTTTAGAATGTAGAATTAATTATTACGCTTTGAAATCTTCTGATTAGGAATATCTTCAAGGGCTTTTTATATTACACGCGCCAAAAATGACCTTCAAACCCGGTGTTATGTGTGCGAGTGAGAGAAGATCAGGTTTATTTTGTTGTGTTTTCTTTTCAATTTTTTTTCTCTTCTATTTATAATTTTTTTTACTGCTCGGTTGTGTGGGCATTTTTTTTTAATACTTAGATATTTATGTTGGTTTCTTGTTTAGCTGCTGATTAAACGGAAATACCGGTTCCTGATGTACATACATATATATTTATGTGTAAAAAGTGATTATATATATCATATGTGCGATTGTAGATTGTAGGCTTGTATATTTTTTGTGAAAATTCATAGTCTATTATTTGTTGATTGTTTTGTGTTTTAAAACGAGAGACAAATTCAAGAATTTATGACATTTTGAGAATTGAACAATATTCGTTGCTAATTTTATATGGCATTGTGCCAGCTGGTCGTAATGAATGATGTCAGTGATGGTTTCAGTTTGTTTTTAGATTATACTAAGGACACTCCTTTTGATTGTGGATATAATAGCGTAACTAGATTTAAACTGATTGAACGTTTTCAGTTGTATAGAGTAAAAATATGTAAGGATGCAATAAATTATACACTTTAACAGCTTAGATTTATGTAGAAGAAAGATAATGTATCGGATCAGCGTTCTGTAAAAAAATCCTTGATACATTCGCCATAAATAATATAAGCTGAAGCAAAAGTAATGTCATAATGTGAATTGCCTGCCATTTTGTTAGAAATGAAAAAAAATAGTGTCTTTAATGCCCCCGTCCACAAACTTTGTTCGCACGAACATTTTTCTCATAGAATTTTATCTGTAAAGCAAAGGAAAGCTGCTGCTAAGCCGCGCGAGAAAGGGCGCCAAACAATTCGTCGAAATCGTCCGCCCCGACATTCCGTCGGCCGCTTCATTCAAACTTCATAGTCTATACAGAAGCCGACGCGCAAAGTACGACCGAAAAAGCCTGTGTCGTGTGGACCGACCGTAACGAAGTTTATTAGAAGGTGTAAAATTGGGCTCTGTTTTAACAGAAAACTTATTTGAAGGTATAAAATTGATGGCATTAAAATTGAAAAAATTATACCGGTCAAATGACATTTTTTGACAAATGACAATGCACATTTGATACTCAAACACACACTTATGCAAAACCGGGCTTAAGCCGGAACTATAATAGACGTGAAAGAACGTACGTCAATCCCTGCGTTTCCAGGGCTCTATGATGAAAATGAATGATTGACTATAATAAACGTACATCACATGTACTTGTTTTCGTTAATATTTCGTTAAACGTAGTATAACGCCGTCTTGTGGGACCTGGATCCCAGTTGACGGCGTTGTAATGTCAAAATCGTAGCACACTTGTTGTATTCAGACTCAAATTCAAACAAAGTTTACTGCGATTATTATAGCCGATTGTACGTCAAGGTCTACGGTGAGAGATACGTACGTGTATGTTCGTTAAAATCGTACGTCAAACTACGTCTATTATAGTTCAGGCTTTAACCGGACTGGTTTCGTCAAGTTTACTTGGATTTAAAGAATCTTTACTCAATCCCCGTTTCCATGGGCGCTTAATCTGAGTAAACTCAGGTTAAACACCGCATGGAAACTCAGTAATGGCTACGGTTGTGTCGGCCAGTCGGCGTTCTCAAAAAATAAGGGCCAATCACTTTTTCACTGCAAATGCCGCACCAGTCACTTTTAGGCTCTATGTGCATTTCTCGTGGATTATCCATGCCCAGAAACACAAATTTTTCGTATTCACATAACCACTGAAGGAAATAGGCTTTAACGCTCATTATGATTTTTGATAGGAAATCGTCCTCTTCGTTAAAACAACAGACCGTAAATTTGTCAAATAAACAGTAACAATAATTCCGCGTTCTTCAGGTGTGGATCGTTCCCTGGCTTGTTGTCAACTCTCTAACTGTCTACAAGATAAATGTCTAAGCATAATAGTATTTGACGCCATTTGCGAAAATTATGACACATTCACATTACGACATTTGTAGTTAGGAGAGTTATAAATTACAAAGAACTTGAACCTTTGTATTTCGTCGGGGAAACAATATGCCAAACCAAAACAAATGCATTTTGAAGACAATTCCTCTGTCATATTTATGGAAATCTTAACGCTTTAATTTAATGCAGAACAAAGCACGACACACCGTCAAATTTGTTTCAAATTTTTTTAGAAGTAAAAATATCGATAGCGCTCTTCGATCAGGCAATTTTTTGTTAGCTGCAGCAAACATAATTTTTATACCATCGAAATTAACCCTGTTTGCTTAAATTGCCATTTTCCTGTCAACGAACAGCTCTTTTATGGCTGGGTAAAAGAGCAAATTGGCTTATCTCAACGCTATCATACATATACCCGGCGACATAATTAATGGCCGCACTTTGAAATTCTTAGAAAAGTCGTCATTCGTCCTTAATTACTTCTTAGAAATCGTCCCGAGATATGCAGGTACATGTATATGCAAAGTAGGTATAAATCTTAGGTCTCAATATCTCTTTGGTCCTTGGTTTTTTTCGAATGTTATATGTGAAAAGTATGCAAATATGGCAAAAACTTCACATTTAAATCTTCCCATGCGTTTATGTTATGTAAGTGTATATCAATCTAACTTCAATTCGATTTCGTATTCAATACCCGTTTATATGTTAATTCATTTTTTGCCATTTTTTTCCAGCAATGGTAACTAACAATATTGCTTGTCAATGTTTCTAAGCCGGAATTTCATTGGTCGACAATTTCATTTTTAAAAGATGCGCTTACGCGAGATTTAAAGAAAAAGTACCAAAAGTAAAAAAACAAATACCAATTTTAATTGTTTTGAGAATGGACGAATATATAAAAAATATCATCCTTTATGTATCGGCTTTAACCCATAATAGCAAAAGTTCTTTTTGTTTATTTTCATTTTCCGCCATCTTGATTTCGGAAATTCCTGAACTTGTTACCTAGGCAATTATTGCTTTGGTAATATTTTAAAGGAATATTGCCGAACATGCTGCTGCGTCTCCACGGTCAATTTTTTCCGGCAATGACAATTATTTCCGATTGCCAATGCCAAAAATTGCCCGTGGACACCCCGGGTAAGTTGTGGAAGAAATATAAACAGTTCAGAAGTGCTCAGCAAAATAAAAGGAAAGCAAGTAAAGCGGCAGATTGGGGTTTGATCTTGTATTGCGGGAAGAACATAGCCGAGGAGGCAGATTGTTATTTATTTCAGTTAAACATTGTCATTGTGGTAAAAGCGGTAAAATTTTGCCAGATCTGCTACATTCCTACGGTGGCTTGACTTTCAGATACAGAAGTTTGCAGCATCATTAACAGGATTTCGACCTGGTTTCACTCAAAACATCACATACAGAAAAAATCCCATTTTTGCCTACTATTTTTAACGAAACTTTCATTTTAAAATGCAAACCTGCATCTTGGCACATTCATAATATTAAGCGAAAATACGAAGAAACTAAAAAAAAAGAAATAAATAAAAAAAAACTTAAGAAGATTCACTTTCACCAAGGCACGGCGAAAAATCTTAACACCATACGCGAAACTCACACGTATAGAAGTAGAAAAACTCGATTGAAATTCATACTTTTTGAATCTAGACAAAAACAACGAAAAAAAATAAGTAAAACAATTATAACACTTTTCCCTGTCGACTTGATCATACTGTCTTTTTTGTCTAGATATTATATGCCCTGAACTCTACTGGATTATGTGACATGCAACAAACTAGTAACTCGTACTGGAACAGCAATTTCATGGAATTTCCAGTCACGCATGTGAATTTCTCTTTTTGCATCCATCTTTTTTTTTGTTTCGTTTTCCATTTTAAAATTTTTAATTTTTTCTAATTGCTCACGCATTTTGTGTAATAAAGAAACTGATTGAACGGATTTTATATAAATCACATATAATGTGTGAGTTATGCGCGAAAGTTATGGGGGGTTTAGTATTTTTTGAAAAATTGCAAAGTCTAGTGTTATTCATTGATAGCTAAATGGGAAAGTGAAGACAAATTATAGTTGGAGAAGTAGTTAAAGTATTCTGTGGATGTAACTATCATTAAAAATGTGTATGCGCATATACAAGACTCATAAAGAATTCATGCTTTTGCAAAATTTTTAATGAATGTTTCCCAGAATCTAAATTACCGCCAATTACAATATAGTCGACAACGTGTTTAGTAAAGTTCGTCTGTTTCTCAAGTTTTTTTTAATGATTGTAAGCTTAATCAACTATTTCTGAAATAGATAAGCTATCGATATGCAACAAGTAAACTCGAATGCTTGTTTTAACTCAAGTTATAAATTTAAGTTCCCAACAGAAGAGGTTTATTCAAGATAAAATTTGTTGACTTGAGAAATTTGAATTGCAGTGACAGAAAATGTTTATCTCTCTTTTCTGTAGACTGCAGTTATATCACGAAAAGATTGCATTCGTCAAACGGAAATTTGCACATTCTTTTGATTGTTATTGACTTGCATGAACATATGCTGGTAAACACGAATATAATGGTAGATATATCGTATAATTTAAAATATATCGTATTTAAGATATATCGTATAATAAAAAAGTTGTAAATAAATATATATTTTACATTTCTGTACTTAGTCACTAGGGCGTGCGAAGATATTGGCTGCGACAATAACAATAAACTGAATAAAATAATTTAGTTTCGCTATCGCATTCAAATTTTATAGATTAAAATCAAACATTAAGTTACACCACCTACAAGAATTCAATTGTCAAGAGCACTAGAATCTAACTCGTAAAGTGTAAATGACAATTAATATGGCTGACTCCCTGTTTCCGCAAACGTCAAAAAAACGTAGGTATATTATGGTAAGTTGTTTGAAGGTATTTTTTAAATTGCAATTAGCAACAGAAAAAGTATTAAGGAAAATTGCAAAGGAAGCCAATTTAAAAAATGCATAGTGCATTTTAAAATACTACAGTTGTGTGCAAGCATCATCATGGAACATAGGTCAACCGTGTGCAACCTAAATTGCTTAAATTATTAAGTAAATATATAAAAATGTAACTCTACAAAAAGTTCTTGCAACATATTATTGACCGCTGAAATTGTTGAGAAATTATACAATAAAGCAACATATATAGGGCCTGTCCGAATCCAAGTCTTCGTCTTCATCTTTTTATGACAGTTTGTGACGTCACACAGAGCCAAGCTCTGTCCGACTTCATGTCTATCGTTGTGAGCTTGGCTAGGAAGTTATAATACATGGAGAATATACAAGGAGACAAAACTCTTATGGGGAAAATTACAGGAAATGGATGGGTAGAAGAAACTAAACTTCTAGTTCATTTTTGGCCACAGATGTCACCTTTGTCCGATGTACCCCACATGAATTTAATAAAAATTCATTGGAAACATCAAAAATTGATTAATTACGAATAATCGCATTGATATAAAATCGAATTTAGAAGCTGGTAAACAGCTGTAAGCTGCTAAACGTAAAATATATTAGTAATAAACGAACTTTACCATGAACCGGATAAATACAATCGGCCATGTTTTTTGGGGTACATTTGACTGCAGCGCCACCAATAATCAAACGAAAATTGACAACACGGAGTTTTATCTCCTTGTATAGCCTCCATGTTATAATAGCTCAGCTTGTTCGCTAACGTCATAAACTGTAATAACAAGATGAAGGCAAATACGAAGTATTGGATTCGGACAGACTCTAAGTATATTAGTGTATAAGTAGCTGTGCAGTGATCACCTTGATATAGTTTGGGTTCAGATTTCTTTTGTGTACTGAGTTCACTTTTTCAAAAACCACTTTTCCGTAAAGTCCATTTTATTTACGCCAAGTTTCTGGTTTACATATTGGAAATTAGCTGTCTTTTTCTGACAGCAGGTTGTTTATTTGTGATAAAAGGGTAAGATGTTTCTTTTCATTGCCTTATATAATTTTATTTTATATATTTTAATATGGCTGGTTTTGGAGGGACTGTATCATTAGTGTTGTCCGGTATAAAGTTCTTTTACTTTTGGTTTTTTATAATAGCTGCGTTCTTTTTATACCATGATCCCACTCAGATCATGAACTTTCAAGTAAACCAACAACAACAACTTGATCCAAAAAAGATTTGGATGAAAATCTGTGATGCGAACATAGCTTGTGTAACAACCATATCCAAGACACATCTCATTGGAAAATCCAGTGCTTTTATAGTATTGTGTTTTGGTAATTCTGCAAAATTTCATAAATTTATTTGCAAAAATTATTGAGACTTGCATTTAGCTAATTTTGGAAGTCAAGCATTTTTATAAATTGTTTTAAACGAGAAACATTTTTAATAAGTTTTAGAGACTGATATAAATTGCGACAGAACATATCAAAAATCAGAACTGCAACTTTAAAAAACTAAATTTCTTCCATGATCCAATTCCTTTCTTTTATGATCGGCTGATCTGATCTGGATCATGGTGCAAAAAGAACGCAGCTACTGTTTGTTTGGTTTTGATATTATTTATTTCATTTTAGGTCCATCCTGAACAGCAGCATACAAAGGAGACTGGTCATATGAGCTCCAGGCCCGGCGCAAAGAAAAGTATCTCAGATTATCGGTTATAATGAGTATTGAAATTCTGTATAGTTTCTATATCCGGTAAATGTGGCAAAGGTGTTAATATTGGCATTTCTGTTTATTCAGCCGAAATGCCTAATATCTCCCTGTATTTTTGTAACGCATAAATAATAAATTTGAATAAGGTATCAGTATACGCAGAATACTCCCACCTATCTAACACTGTCAAAATCAAGCTTCTAACCTACTAACTTCCACAGTAAAGAATCATCAAAGTCAAAATTTTGTTTTTTTAACTAAAATATCAACTTCAACGTCTGGGGCAAATGAAAGTTATCTCAGAATTTTCATAAAATTAGGTAAAGTAAATCTAAAAAGTCCGAAATCAGTGGCCAACACATTAAAATTGCCTAGTCTTTTTGTTCAGGCTCTGTTACCATTAATATACAGGGTGTCCTACGAACAGTGACAAAACGGCCGGCTGTGGATAGGTTATGGATAGACGAACCAAAAAACGTATTGGTGGGGTTGGGGGGGGGGGACGTAACGGTTTAGCCGCTAGGGCGTTTTGAAGTTTTTTTTTTAGAGTTTTACATATCACCTTGTATTTTTGTAACCCTATGACCTATTTTCATGAATCATGATATCAGTGTACGCAAAATACTCCCACCTATCTAAAATTGTCAAAATCAAGGTTCTACCCTATCAACTTCAACGAGCAATGAGTCCTCAAAGTCAAAACTTTGGTTTGTTTTCACTAAAATTTCAACTAAAATCACATTTTTCTCCAAAAAATACGTAGTTAACTAATATTTTTTTTTGCAAAATTGGAAAGCTTGGACAATTTCCTATGAATAATGTTTGGACAATTTTTATCCTACGGCTTTTATTTTTGGAGTTATAAGCAATTTTAATGATAAAATTGGGCCTACATCTAAATGGAGTCACACAAGCTTCTGTTCTTTATACCAAATAAAATAATACACATCTTCCTAAGAAATGAGCCTAATTATGCTGCTCTACGATAAATTAGTATAGGAGTTATTATACTCCAATTAAATTCAAAATTGTTCCATGCCTCTATTCGTAAACGCCCGATATCATAGTGGAACAATTCTAAAACAATTTTTTTTCTCCAAACTCATTCAGAAATCACCCCTTAAATAACTAGCCAATTAGTCAAAAACACCCTGTATACTCAGAAAAATCAAATTTGCAAAAACTTTGAAATAAACTTTCGCATTCCCAATAATAATTATTTTTAAATTTATCTTTCACCTTGAAAAATCAAGTCTAACCGAAACTTTGTTCTTTTTACTAGAATTCCATCAATTTTCTACATCAATAGAACAAAAACTCATATTTTCAATAAAACCTGATATTAAATCTCATTCGTGGGCGTCATTTTCCCAGAAATACGCAAGAACCCTTCCCAACGCTCTTCTAATCTTATCAAAAAAAAATACACGTTGTGCCATAACCGTCCTTAAAAAGGGCACCCTTGACTCCACTTCTTTTCCCTCATTACACTGTCATTTCTTTCTGAGCCTAAAAGGCCCGCAATACTTCCTCAACACCCAACAAAAAACAAAAAATGAAAATAAAAATAAAAACAAAAAATCCATCACTACCAAAAGCCAACAACAATTTTGAGCAACAACATCACAACCGAAAGAAAGCGCTCCTTCCGCTTAGTATTCACAACAAAAAACGGTTGGCCTTCTACACACTACACCATCGCGACAAAGCTTCTGCGGTGTAAGCTTTCCGTAAGCTTTTTAATGATTTCACTTTGCAACAAGTGTAGGCAACAACAACAAAAAAACGAAAAAAAATACACGAAATTCGCAAAAAAAAATTAATTCGACAACAGCAAAAATTGAGCAAGGTCATGGCATTTTGGCAGATTTGACACTAGGAACGTCACCGACAATTTTTCAAGATTTTTTTATTGCCACATTTCAAAAAACATAAAAATTAATTTCTGCTGTGCCAAAACTTTGTCACCTCCAAGCTCTTCTTGTCTTCTTTATAATTTTTCTTAAAACTGCAACCGAAAAAAAAAATGTTTTTCCTATTTTTTTTATTTATTTATTTTTTTCTGTACACTCAGCTGTTTACAGCGGAGACAATTGAAGACAGCAAAAATATTGTGCAACAATTTTAGAACAGCTGCAAACGGGTGGGTGGAGTTCGCAGCGAACCGGTACTACTTGCACAATAATAATAAATAAAAAAAAACCAACAACAAAAAAGTCATTTCATGGCTACACAAGTAAAGAGTTATTTCGTTGTTATTTTTACTGTTGACTAAAAAGGAAATGGAGCGCAAAAATAAAATACGAGTTTTCGTTTATTAGAACGAGATCGCGATAGTTTTGTTTCCGATATTTTTTTTTTGGTATATGTACGCTTTATAAAATAAAAAAAGAATTTCTGTTCGTATTTTAAAATCCGCTGTCTTTTGGCGATGATCTAAGAATTCAATCTGGGTTCGGTTTAGTTGCTGGTTTCATGGGGAGGGGGAAGAGGAACCGCAAGTATTCAATGTGATTTATTTTTGCTTTCAATATTTGTATTTGGAGTTCGTTCGTTATGCAATAGATCAAGAAATGCTGATTAATATCAAGTAATTTGCGTTAATGACATTCAAGCAAATATATATGTCGTTCAGTGTGAGTAATGCTTGCAAAATAAATAGAGCAAATAATATTAAAGGTGGGTAGGTCATGCCTCAGTTGTGATGAGCTACAATAGTAGACATTTTGGCGTCAGTTTGGTTATGCGAGGATTGTATGTTATTTATTTTATTATTAATGCAATATTTAAACGGTTTATTTTATTAGAAAATGCTAGTTTGGAATGCAGATTAATAAAACGAGGAAAGCAATCCAGTGCCAATGAAAAGGAATTTGAAGGTAGCCAGGACAAGCACTACAATGGCGGGAGATTGTAAAACTGATGAAGACACGCAAATTAAACAAAACAAGATAAATACTCAACTTTTCCTTCAAATCACAATAAAAAACAACCCTAAAATGGCAAATGGTTTGGTATATAAAATACAAGCTCTTTGTAACAAATCGAAAGTAGTAACTTAATCCCTTGATTAGGAAAACAGCAAAAATCAGCTAAAATATTGATGATAGTACTGAACGAGAAATTGAGACGAAACTTAACGAAACATGATTGAAAATTCTGTTAAACTACAGAATATCCCATATCTATTTTACGCAGATGACCTTAAAATATATAATGTCATAAGGTCCCAAGTTGACGTAGCCTTCTTGCAGTCGAAACTGAATGCATTACAAGAGTGGTGCATTTTAAATAAATTGCAACTTAACACCAGCAAATGTCACGCAATTACCTTCACCCGCAGTAAAAATGCACAGCCCCAGTGCTATTATCTCGACGAGAAAGCACTGGATCATGTCGATCAAATTAGGGATCTAGATGTCGTTCTAGACAAAAAGTTGAATTTCAATTTGCACTACGACAATATCACTGCCAAAGCTAATAAGCTTCTAGGCTTTATAAAGAGAAGGCCTAAGGAATTTAACAATATTTGGGTGACAAAGGCCCTTTTCTGCTCACTTGTCCGCCCAATTCTTGAATACGCATGCCCTATCTGGGATCCTATATTCCAAATAAGAAGCAACAGGATTGAATCGATGCAAAAGAAATTTCTTCTTTTTGCTCTGAGAAACTTATATGACCCGCGTGATTATCAAAACCTACCACCCTACACGGATAGGCTCAAGTTGTTGGGGCTTATTCCGCTATCTTGTAGAAGAGAGTTGCTTATTTCTTGCTTTACCTTAGACGTCCTAAGCCATAATATTAAAGTGCAGTTTTTGTCGGACAGAATCAGGTTCCACATCGTACCGAATACGCAAAGAACGAACCCGTCAACAAATGTTGTGTGGTTTTTAATAGACACAGTCCATGTTTCTCCCCTACCATCAGTAAACCATCTTATAAAAGGAAAATGATTGCCCTCTTTACATCCTAACCAAAATCCTATCCACTAATAATTAAAATTTAAGTTGACAACATATTAAATTTATATAGTATGTCATAGTTAATTGTATATTAGATTTTATTAAAAATCTTTGTATCATTTGTTGTTAGCTTTAAGTGTGCCTTGTTTGGCAATAAATAAATAAATAAATAAATAAATAAAAACTTATTGGAATTCGGGTAAGTGCTTCATCCGCCATGTTAATCATACTCGACATTTCCTCACATTCTAGTATTTAGGTCTTTGTAAAAGTACCTTTCTACATGACATAAAAATCCCTGTTAACAAATTTATCACAGAGAAATCTCAGAAGTTGTGAAAGGCTGGAATCTAGCTTTTACATGAAAGAAGAAGAAATATGGTGGAACTGATAAAAATGGACACGAACTTTTTGAATACTCAATAGATAGGTGGTTAAGATATGCCGAGACAACAAGAACACCCGGACAGCAGCTGCTTCACTGCTGGACCGCCTAAAAGTTAAGGGCAAGGAGGGCCGTAGTGGAATTGGGGAGCCCAACGGAGCACACCCGAGCCCCGCTTTCGTTAACTCCTTTCAAACAGACCGAATACAAGACAGCGATCAGGAACCTAGAAAGCTCGAACAGTCAAGTGTAAACGACGAGCCAATGGGCGGACTGCTGAATTTGTTCAAGCGGTCTGGCTTACAAATACGAGTTATAGGGGTGTAGTACAATAGGCCAAATGAGTGGCGGGCGTTTTTGTGGACCTAATACCTCACAAAAAAGATGACATAATGGCAATAATCTTAACAGAAAGAAGGCAACGGACAAATATACTAGTATATTCTGTAACAAGTTTGGAATGATGCATATTCCGCACAAGTGGAAGTTCCACAGTCCACCGGTGGCATTCAAAATGTGTTGCAGACTATACTTTTTCTACGCCTCTAATTAGTTTTTATTAATATTTTGTAAAGAAAAACGTACCTTATGTAAAGCTAACGTCAAAAATATAATGTATAAGGCACAGCAAGATATTTTAACACTAAATAACATATTAGTAGGGAGTGTTCATTCATAACAATTTTGTAATTTAATAATTTGTTAATAGATGGCGCCGCAAAATTTATTAAAAAATTGCTATTATTTTCTGCAATTTAATAATTGAATAGTTTATTTAAAGCAAACATTTTCTAGCGGAACGTCATTGATTGTTTATTATTGAAACTATCCTTTTCTTTCTTTAATTAATAAATCTTTTTTTTTCTTTAATTAATAAATCATATTCTTGGATTACGACGAACAGTTGTCGCCATAACAAGTGATGGAATGAATATTCCACACGGGTGAGGAATGCTGCTAATTCCGTAACTAAAAGTAATATCAGAATGCCTGTATTCTAACAGAGGCGTAGAAAAAATTATTTTTGACTTGTTTTTAGAAAAACCTCAAAAGAAAAAACTGAAACAAAAGACAAATCCTCAATCAATACAATCAGCACCAGATTTGGATGCACATAAATAAAAGTCTGCCGCAAACTGATATGGCTACATATACACACCAGTAAAACGGCGAGCCAAAAAACGTTTATATAAACAATCCTATAAGCCATAACTTTTCTCGATGTTACAATTATTTCACATTACTTTCCAGTTTGATGCAGTAGCGCTGTGCCAACCACATCTCCCCTATTTAACAAAATTATTTTCCTAATAACAGACTAAATTTCAGTCCTCAATACCGTTAAATTGCCAGCTCAAATCATGCTCTGCGAGTACATAAAACCACAAACTAATCAAAACCGAATAAATCTACTCAAAAAAAAAGTGAACAAAACAAAAAAAAACGAAAAACAAAAACTAATCAAAAAATTGTGAAAATCGTTTCATCAACAGAGGCGCAATCGGGCACAACGGTAAAAGGTAAGCCCGACGTCTTCTTCGTCAACACAACACCATCATTTTGCCCGCGTGTATCTTTGTGCAACAATCTCAAAAAAAACCTCCAAGATTCATTACATCAATTTTACCTCATCCCAAGTACCTTCTTCTTCTCGATTGTATGTTGTGTGTGCAGTTGCGCACAGTCGCCGCCACCGCCGCGCCGTCGCAGCCCCGGCAACGCGAAACATCAACAACATCAACCGGTTACATTTAAAAGCGAAAAATATGCGCAACAACGGTGAGAGCAGAAAAATAAACGAAATTACGGAACATGAAAAAAGAAGCAAATGAACAGTTGTAAGCCTTATATATTTCAGGTAAATCGTCACAGGTACACGTTCTGGGGCCCCCAAGTTTTTCGCTATTCAGTCCTTCGCTTCACTTGTGCCAGCCCCGCGCTTCTAACGATTGTATATATACTTTCAATGGCAAACGGAACTTCACTTAACGTGCGTCTAACTAGTGAAGTCGGTCTCACTCTTTACGGCACACCGATTTACGATCTTATTGCAGTGAAACCATTTTATAAGAGCTACACAGAGAGTATCATCAACAATTCGCGAAAGAAGACAGTAATAACAAGAAGAATAAGCCGAGAAGAAGAAGAAGAAGATAATGGAGGTGTTCCACCTTCTGTGTAAACATTGAAGGCAATCCCTCAGCTGTGCGCGTGACACAGGTTCCACCAGGTACGACGGGTTAGTTTTGTGTCCGCAAAATAAAGAGATATAATCAGGTTCCGGCATTATATAACTGTTTTTTCCTTCACGATTTTATTATGGTCGTTAATAAACCGTTAGATTTTGTCTTGCGTACTGCATGCAAAGTGTCTTCAGCTCTACAGTAACACACCGGAGACATCGGGTACTCTGCCGAGTGAACATCCCACAAAAGAAATGGGCTGAGTTTATGCATATGTACGGACTCGCGCGCACCGCTCCAGGTTGATTACTTTGTTGCTGAGAGTGCGCACAGGTGGCATACGTGCAGAGCTATAACTGGTAAAGCGTCAAAGGGCATCCGCCATAGTGCAGAGATTACACGGAGGATATGCTTTTAGCACAAATCTCACCATCGATAACCTGTTCCCAAACAGAAAACAATAATTCCGGGTCGCTTAGATGCATGTAGTTGGACTGAAGTATGTGCGGCATGAATACCTGAGGTGTTATTCCAGGTGTTGCTCGATACAAAAATGATTCGCGTTCTTATTTCATTTTTTTTCTAACCTACTTTCAGCGATAATCTAGAGCAATTAAATGGAGTTTTTAGATCAAAATTTATTATTTTAAAAGAACGCCGGCGGCCATTAACCAATATTTCACCGGTATGAAGAAATGTGTCATCGCGATGACATTTCGACCAAACTTCATCGGGTAAAAGTTATTCGCCAGAAGAAGAAGTGTTCAAAAATCGTCTACACTCAAAAATATAATAATAAGAAGAAGACAACGACAGCGACACGATGGAGCAGGAAGCCGCGTTTATGACATGACCAACCTGACGACGGCCAGTTTTGTAAACAAACGGTTCAAAGTGGAATTCGGGTTAGTGTGTTACGACGATCGCGTTTGCGTTAACGAAGTCACGTTATGATTCGTTCCGCAACGCGCCACAGTGTGTATAAAAAAGGCAAAGAACTACTAAACGCGAAGCGGACGTTGTCCACCGCGAAGCTCCATGGATGGGGCCGATGATGGGGCCGTGGCTGACGGCTCGCGGCGCGGCACGACACGAGCCTCCTCGTCAAAAAGAACCCAGAGCAAATCTCCATCAAGTTTAGGAACGAAAGCTTCTTTTCAGCCTCGGCCTCCACAAGCAGCAACAGGAGAACTCTCGAACGCGTTTTGAAGTTGCGGAATTTTCATAAGCGTCTTGAGGGGAGACGGGAGGTCACGAGTCCCCAAAAATGGAGGAAGAGTGATTTTTATTTGGAATCATAACGAGAGCTTTTTTTCCCTTCATTTAATTTTTTTTATTCGCATTGTGGCGAGCTTTTCTTTAATTTTTTATTCATTTCGGCATTTCGGACTTTCGTTTTAATGTTGGCACTTTTTTTTTATTGTTACAAAACTCCGAGGTCATCACCTTGACATGGAAAAGTTCGTTTTAAGTATTTCGAGGGCCGCTTTTGCAACGAATTCTTTTGATGGAGGAGAAACGTGGATAGGCATGAGCTATGGCATAAGCCGTATTTATCAAATTAAAAATGAAAGAGGACTCGTGCTGCTACGGTTAATTATTAATGGGTAGATAACATTAGTTGGGGGCAAGGAAGGGGTTATTCATTACGTAACGAAATGTCTCAATGTGATTCAAGCTGAGATAACAATGGTGGTTTTTTTTTGCTGGAGGAAGGCTTAAGTGTTAACTTTTAAGTGGAGGTTGGTAAGTTTTCGGGTTAGGTGAGGTGCTTGTGGCCTAGTAAATATGAAGGCGGAAGTGTGTAAAAATGACGGATGGTTTTATGAAAAACTGATCCTTATCGACGTGGTTTCCATTTCGAAAGATTAAAAGACTTTCAAGGGTGCCCAACAACTCGAATTTTTCACAATTTAAAGGGATCGCGATTTGAACTCATACATTGCTCTAATTATACTGAAGTTGCTTGTTTGAATCAAGTTTTGATTTGCTGAGTATCAAGAGTCCAACTTTCGATATTTGGAAGTACTCAAAATACAAGAATGAATGTACCATGACTACGTCAAAAATAGAGCTAAACGAACTTGATTCACTTATGGCTTATTCGTACGAAACAAGAGCCCTACCGAGTCGTGTGACGTGACAGGTCGTTTGAGTTGACGAAAATGACGTTTCAGTCGAATTAAACTTTCAGCACAGGGGCCTAAACTCCACTTAGCACTTCCACTCTCTGGCCCCTAGTGACATTTTTAACAACATTTAATTATAATAAACTGCCAAACAGTTGCTACAAAATGCACATCCAATAACTGTCAAATGAATGTTTGGCGAATATTTACATACAATTCAAAATAATTCGTTACAGTTCCAAAGACACAAACCTTCGAAATTTGCATTGTTAACCCTAGTATGCGGTTCAAGTGAAATGGTTAAACATATATCTCGCGAAAAATAATTAAAGAATGGAATGGAGAATTTACGTTAAGAAACTGTTATTTCGAATACAACTTCCCATTCAAAATCTTTCAAAAATCCTATTTCCGTTATAAATCTGCTTTAATTTAAATCACACTTGACACTTTTTCACTGTCTGTCAAAATTTCTCCCCGAAATAAATATTAAGGGCCTGTGCCAAGTTACAATTCAATTTTTATGAAAAATGCATTTCAGTTTAACAATTCATTCAGGTTTGTGTCTTTGGAATTGTAATTAAATATTTTGAATTGTAGGGAAATATTATTCCAACATTCGTTTGACAGTTTGTGGGGTTTGCATTTTGTAGCAACTGTTTGACAGTTTGTAATAATTAAACATTGTTGATTTTCCCAAATGGTCACAAACATATTGCATTTGGCTTCAATAGAACAACTTCCTGTTGATATACAGGCCACGCAAATGTGCAGGATATTTAGCCCTGATATGCGTGCAATCTATGGCCTTATGCGTTGTGGAATATTGAACTCCTGGGAACATTGGTTGAATCCATTTTCAATTATTGGAGAATAATATCCCAAAGTTTTGCAATTTTCAGTGTACGATTGTCTTTACCGTATAAGGTGATACATGAAAGGCTGAGCCTGCTATATCTTAGGACGTTTAGACGGCAATCAAAATAAAATAAGCAGCTCAAATTTCGTATAAAACTTAAATAATTTTTTTTAAAGCTCTTACAAATAATGAAACTGGCAGAGAGAAACAGATAATATGGTATAGAGAAATTCGTCGCCCAAGAAGAGCTACGCACTAATGTCAACAAGCGACCGAAAAGCATAAATTTTCGGACAGTCAAGTGAAACATAGAATTGGAACAGCACACGAAAAGCTAGAAAAATTTACCAATTTTTTGGCAGTTTTAGCTTGTACAGTTTTAGCTTTGACATTTATTTGTTGAGCCAAAATGGCCGACAAATTTTCCAATTGTATTCCAATTCCAATGAAAATCGGTAGATAGGAAATAAGGAATTTATGATTAAAACTTATAGATTCAAAATGGCGGACAAAATTAGCAAATTGTGTTCCGATTCCAATGAACATCGGTCGGTATCCGGGGGTTTTTAAGGTATAAAATAAGGAATTTATGATTCATTTCGATCATTCCAAAAACATTAATGTAGCCCTGGGCTACTTAAAAAAAATATTATTAAACATTTTATAAGTTGCAAAATTTTGCTGTCATTCATGTTTTCAAAAAATAATATCAATTGTCAAACGAAATGCGTGAATTGTATTTTGGCACACTTGGTAATTCCGAAGTGTCCATGGTGAAAGTAACAAATTCGGAATTGTAACTTGGCACCCACCCTAAAACAGCGAAAAAAGTCTCCACATACAACAGAGACATCTATATTAAGTCTTGTGATTTTTCGTTTGAACAGCGCACTGCTTTACGAAATCATAAGCGAAAAGGCTGAAAACTGAAATGCGTTTTTCATATAAATTAACGTTTGAATTGTAACTTGGCACAGGCCATAACTCCATAATTTTTAAATTAATTTCGGTTTTGTTTCCATATCTCCAGGCAACAAAACATACTTTATTTATCATTATGTACAGAACCACTCACTTCAGGCGTTTTATATGTCCATCACTGTGAGCTACTCTGAAGGGAATAATCTTATAACAGTTGTTGACACTCAAAAAAAATATAGTAAATTTCATTCCCATTTTTATGATCCTCCAAAAAATCTACAATCTACATCATCACCCATCATAAAATAGTTAAGCCATGAGCGCATATCATTCATAAATTGAATCACATAAAAGTTAATAAAAAAACAAGAAAAAACAATAAATTTGTAGTGCCCTAAAATTTATAGAATTATAAATCGGACGCGTGCCAATAAAAAAAGTAGAGAAGCTTGTCAAAAAGAAGTACATAAAATATAAAACTACATATAAAAATATTTATGATTTTTTGTATACATAATTATATTTAAAAAAAACACTTTTTGTGTCATTTCGGTCTTTAAACAAAAATTTCATTTGAAGAAAATGTCTCCAGAAAATTGCAAGCTGTCTCCCACCACCTTTAGCAAACACTCCCCCACCCCACTCTTCAGCGCTCCCTCCCAGTGGCAATAAAATTAGCCCAGACCCCGAAGCTTTCGCCCATTTTATTTATAAATTTCTCCACTTATTTTATTTTAGGTTGTGTTTTTAGTAGCGCAAGTTGCAGAGGAGAGTGTTGCAAAAGTGCATTAAAGCTTTATGTGCGCTTCGCCCCCAAGGTTACTCCAAGGTTACAACAACACCAGCACAAACTATAGTAGCTGCTGCTAGTATACTGGGCGCCGAGGCGGGCGGGGGGTGGCGGCGCTTTCGGTCGTCTGTTTGCATTTCATCTCTGGTTATCCTGCAGTCGCCTTCGTTTTCTTAAAAACCCCATAAAAAGTGTATAAATTCAGAATACTGATGGCATATCAGTGTCGCTATATGTTTTCACACGGAGGGGTGACGGGGAGAGGGAGGGGGTTTGTTGTTCTGAACCGAACCTTGTCGTTCTGCATGAAAAAAGGGTGCCACCACGACGCACGGACACAGCCCTCCCGCCCGCAGACCTGTTGGCGACATTTTGACACACTCACGTACGAAAGATAAATTTAATGAAATTAATTTCTTCCATTTTTCCTCCTCGCCCAAAACATCCCTCGTTTTTTTATTTAGGCTTTAACTAATTTCGGGGGGATTTCTGGGCACGTGCGGGTGTTTGCCAAAGCTTTTATAAGGGATTTTGCGGCCGGATTAATTGGAGACTCTGTTTTCGCACAGAGACAGAGAAAGAGAGCTCAAGTATTTAGGGCGATTAGAATATTTCTTTTTTTTCGTTCGTTCTTCTTTGGCTAAAAATAAAGCGATCCTGCTGCCTTGCATTCGGGTCCGATGCTCATTTGGTTATGTACTGGCCCCAACTGGCGAAAAAATGAAAACGCTTTTGGGAACGTCTAAAAATACGTGCACGAGTTTCTTGGTCAATGCCAAAATGCATGCCAATTTTCTGTTTAGAATGACGACGACGACGCTTTACGTTGGCAAATTATTCAATCACGGAGCACCGCGCGATATTACAGCACACATTTTGCAGTCGTCAAAATATTTTTTTTTATTTTGTTTGTCAAAAAGTAAAGCACAAGCAGCAACACAAAAATCACCCATTTTCAATCAAATTTCTCACTCATCTTCATTTTTTTAACACCCTGTTTTTGTTGTTGTTGTTCGTGGTGTTGTTGTTGGTGTCGTGCTTACAAAACTGGTTTATGGGATGTTGTGGAAAAGTGCCATGTACGATAAAAGTCCAATTTAAAAAAAAAGATGGAGGAAAAATATTTTTTAGGTCAAAGTAATTTTTGCGATGAAGTTTGACCCATTTTCCAGTAGAGTTCAATTTTTGCTGTGTGGCTACGCTTATATATTGTTGCTGTGTTATTATTATTGTTGCTGGTTGCTGCCACTATAAAAATGCTTTCAGTGTGTGCAGTTATGAAATGCAATTTTGTGCAATCACCGACTACGTGTATATGTGGAATGAAAAATGAGCGCAAAATTGATGGACAGTCTATATAATCATCTAAATGTATTTTGTGCTCTGAAATCGTTCATTTTCATTTTGATGCCAATTGTAGGTTGCACTTTTCCGTATGTCATTCGATTCGGCTGATGGTTCGAGTGCCTGTCACTTAAAGTATGGGCGGCATGGAAAGTGTATTTTAGCTAGCTAGAATAATAACAGGGACTTGTTGGCGAACTCCAGTATTTTATTTGTCGAAACAATTCATGGAAATTAATAAATACTTTTCGTTATTCAACGGGGCTTTAATTTCTGTGGTAATGTTTCCTTTGTTAATTATTTAATGGTTTCCAGGCGTATGCTGTTGTATTATTAAATCACAAAAGCTGCAAATCAAGCCTCGCTCGAACTGTGTCAAGCATTGAAATTGAATGAGTGAAACTTGTGTAACAAATCAGCTGTTTACAATCCCTAATTACTATAAATTTGTTTCTGGGAAATTGTTAAGGCCAGTTTCACACGAGCCAACAGACAACCAATAAAAATCTGCTGTCATCGTTCATTCCCTTTTTTAATTCGATGCAAAGTCGCATGGGCTTTCACACGAGCCAACTTTTCCAGCCAATTGGACGCCAAAATGCTTTAGCTTATTGTTGTTGTTTTCAATCTTAATTCTCCGTTCTGTTATTTCTCTCTCTTTTCTTCCAGAAAGAAAAAACAACAACAATCATACAGCTGTAAAAAGTTGAATCCAGTGAAAGAGTTGATTCAAAAAATCTGTCCACCCATTCGTTCTCTCTTACCCTCTTCTCCACAAACGGCGTTTTCAGTCGATTTTTGTTGGTTGGCTGTTGGCTCGTGTGAAACTGGCCTAAGCGAATCCTTAATGCGTTAAAAGTTTGTGTATTGGATAAAATCGTTACTTCAAATAAAATTTTGCTTTTTCTAAACAATTTCCAAGCAAATGAACGATGCTGAGTTACAATAATTGATACGAAATTATATTAAATTTTCCCTATATTTTATCAACAGACAAAATGAACCTCAGAATGGTAATTAAAACAAGTTTATAAAAAGAATAGGAATCGGAAAGAATAAGTAAACTTGGGTGTGTCATTTGGCATACTGAATAGACCGGTTCTCGTGGAATTGCCGAAGTCAAGCAGCATTGGGCGCAGCTGGTATTTGATTAGGTGACCGCTTGGGAAGACCGCGTGAAATTGGCACCCCTATTTAGAGGGGCAGGAAGGAACCCATAAAAAGTAGTCTGATTCGATCGTTATAAGTAAAACCTATGCTATTTAACCTGGCATTAGAAGTAGTCATTAAAAAGACATCTGTTCATCGAAAAAAGTCTATTGGTAAAGAAGTCAGCTCTGTTGATCGATGACATCAACATAGTAGGTAGGTCAGTCGAAGTAGTTAAAGAACATTACTCTGAGCTCAAAGAAGTAGGTCTGACAATCAAAGAGGAGGAAACCAAAGTTTTAGTCGAGCAATAATTAATTATGTTATTTCTGGACTGTTTTCTATAACGAAAAACATTCAAATTATAATAAAACTTAAGAATTTAATAAAATAAAACTTATTCCGAAAACTCCACCAGATGATCCATTTTGACAATCAATAAAAGCAATGCCACTTTGTGCACTGCACTATCTGCACAACTTTGCTGCAGGGTTACGTTTATACTGCATTTGCGAACTCTAAACCTACTCATCTGCAGAACTTTCTGCAACTCCTTGACATTTTCGGACATTTGAGTTACAACATTACCGCAATTTGACGTTTTCGAACTCATTCTGCTTCTCTTCAAAAATTAATTTTTATGTCAAAGACAACATGGCCGTGATTGCCTCTTTCATACTGCAGGTCGTAATACAATTATTATATCACTCAACAATAAATGGAAATCTCTGACAGAAAATTTTATTTAAAATAGACTTTACTCAATTTATTTGATTAGTTTCTTGCTTTCTCGAATAAAGCTAGTTACTATACATTACAACTCCATGACATTACTATTGACATGCTCAATTGACAGTACAAAGGACATTGTTTCTTTTGAAAACTAATCGAAAGTAATTACTCATATACAAATTACTTTAAACCATAAAAAATAGTAAAAAATAAAAACGAAAAACTCAATGTTCTTTGTTGAAATCGAACTCCGTTCCTTTCCATTCAAATCAACGCAAGCGCACTCCACATAACACAGAAAACATTTATTGTTACATATAATGCCTTTGGTAAATGATTCATATGTAATTTGTGCTCGAAACGTTTAAAGATTAAATTAAAACGAATCGTGCATATTAACTGCATTGCTTTCATTCACAAGCTACAAAAATAGAAGACAATGTGTTTTTCGTTATGTTATTTCAAGTGGGCCGTGTCCAATTACATTGAACGATCACTGATTCACGCAACCAAAGGTTTCACATTTCTTAGAACCTGAGTGTGTCATCGTCAGGAGATTCTTTTGTGACTTTGAAAATTATTAGTCGTGTTGTATTAAGTGTAGGAAGGACGTGTGATCATCATATGCCTAGATTTTTTTTTGTAAAAGGCATCTGTGTCTGCGCTAAAAACATAACATAATTCTATTTTGAATGAAGTGTTAATATAAGTGGCTACATTGAAACAATGTCCCTAAAATTCTATCATTTTCTAACGTTGATCAAGGAATGATGTGTTTTATAAAATGATTTTGTTGCGATCGGTAAAAGCTACCACGAGTATAGCAACGATGGTTTGTAATATGTAGGTGTGTTCGATAACTGCAGAAAAAATCAGCTATTTGCGTTCATTGAGATTTTTTGACAGTTCTTTTCTGCTCTCAATTGCTCTTGTCTGTGTTTTTTGAGCCTGCTCTGGATTGGGAATTCTCACCTTTTCTTCTCCACCAAAGTAGGAGCAGGCAGAGCAGCAAAATTATTTTTCTTATTTTTCTTTTGACAGTTGTCAAATCGAAAACAGGAAAAATCGGAAAATTGATTTATATATGAATGATTTATTCAGAAAATACTTGAAAATATTAAAAAAAATAACATTAATTTAAAACAAACATTTCGACACTATTCAATTGTTTTCATTGGAATATATTTCTTTTTCTAAAATTGACATTCGCATCTAACCTCTGAAAACGGAATTGAAAGTTGAGCAGAAAAGTGTTTTTTGAGATTGTTGCTATTTTCTGATTTTTCCTGCTCTGACATCAATTTGACAGCTGCTCTGCTCTGAACTTTTTTAGCAGTCATCGAACACACTTAATATCAAAAATGGTTTAGCCAATATGGGTGAACTTTTATTGCCATTTTATGGCGTATGGTAAAAATAATCTATATTAATAAAAGAGATAAAAGAGGAAAAAGTTCCTGTATGTATGCCGGTATGTATGGGTGAGCTATAGCAGAAGCACCGGTCATCGCAGAGCTACGAATTTTTAGCTGCGTTTTTTAAATCTGTTCTGTTCTGTCCTGGAACATTGAAAAACGGCATTGGAAACTTCTTACTGAGCAAAAGTCACAAACGCTTAAATTACAAACACATTAAAATAATTAATTTCATCTAATTTTGCAAATATTTCCATGAATTACGGCTTCAAACTTCACACTACAATTTATTTATTTCATTTGTCAATTTGAAAAATATATGTTGCGAAAAGGGAAATTTAAAATTTCCCTTTGTACTCGGGTGGAAGCACGAAAGTCGTTTCAATATAATTGTGACAAGTTTTTCATAATTTGGCAGCACGAAATTTGTTTCAATCCATTTGACAGTTGTTTCAATTTTTTAAATAGCGTGTAAATTTATATATCAAACTCGTTTCAATTTACATGCTACCAAAGAGAATTTGAAATGAGTTTTGGGTCAAGTCGAAACAAGCAGTTTGTAACGACTTGCATGTTTCCACCCTTGGATACTGTTCTCGATAATTATCGGGGACAAGAGTTTGAATGGAAACTGTTCCAGAACAGAACAGATTAAAAAATGATGCACATCGAAGCCCGATTTTCGAAATTCAAAATGGCCGCGCAAATATTGCCGATTTTGGAAATTGTGTTCCGATTTTAATGAAAGTGGGTATGTAGAGGTTTTTAAAGTGGCAAATAACGAATTTTTGGTCAAAACTCATAAATTCAAAATGGCGACGACAAGATGGCCAACGAATTTTGCCAATTGTGTTCCGATTCCAATAAAAATCAGTATCTGGGGGTTTTTAAGGTCGCAAATAACGAATTTGTGGTCAAAATTTATAAATTAAAAATGGCCGTGCCAATATGGCCGACGAATTTTGTAATTTGTGTTCCGATTGCGATGCTCAAACCTGTTTGCAAATCACGCATAAACAAAGTATCTAGAAAAAAATTGCCAACTTCTCGCATCACCCCAAGTACTCGAAGAAAGCTGACCCGTGTTGAAAAAAAATAAAATAAATAAAGTTACAGCGAATTTTTAACGTATGACCAAGGATTATCATTTAAAGTTGCTGGACTTGACTGGATGAGAAAAATTCACAAGGAGAAGAAGTAGATCTGAAAATAATGTTCTCACATTAATAGCACTAAATAGTCATTGCATAAAAAAAAGTTGCATAACGCAATGAATGTCATAAAACAACTGCAGTCTATGAAAATTCTGCTGAAAGACGAAGTGATGATTGCAATCCTTTTTAAATTATTGAGCGCAGATGAAATTTTAGTGGAATTCTGCACACACATATTATATGTGTGGTACAAGAGCCATAACAACTTATATTATGAAGCTAAATCTGGATTTACTACAGGAATAAAGCAGAATTCACCAAGCTAAAATTGCATTAAAGGTAGGAGAGTATGGTTTAGAAGATTTTCTGTATTAGTACCCATAAATAGTCCTTAATGTACTGTAACATTTGTGCAACAGAGCTATTAAATATTAAAAATTTAACACACAAATTTTACGTGAAAATGCAGCTAGAATCAATATAAATAGTAACCCATAAACGAATACTTAAATTCTTGAGTTACGTAAAGTAATGTCAGCGTTAAATTAAGATTTTCCGAGATTATTTCTAGCCATTTTCACGTTGCAAGAACATTTTAGAGTAGAAGAATTTAGCTTAGTACTTTCTTGTCGTTTTGTAAAAATTACATACAAAAAAAAATTACCAAAATATAAAAAAATAATAAATTTTCTTCAACTATAAAACAAAATTTGCGGCTTAGATTTAATCCTCAGCTAAATTTTAATTGAGTTCATCAATCATTTCTAAGGATTCCATCGTTAGATATAAAATTTAGCCGTTAACATTCACTTCCGTTTTTTTATTTTCTTACGTACGAGTATGTTTTTGCAAATAAATCTTGATATTTTTATAGTAAAAAAAAATTTTGAAACAAGTCCAATAAAACACAAATCGCACTAAATTAAATAAATACGTTTTTATATTTATTGCCAATTCATGCAGCCATAAAAATTTGTAGCTGGCGTGCAAGTCTGCATTCTTGAAAATGTTCATTGTTTTTAAGTTACTAAAGATTTTCTTCGAATTACATAATATATTTTTTTAAAAATAAGTACATTGATAAATTCAGAAATTTAAGAGGAATTTGAAATTGAGATATATCAAAAAAATTTAGGTGATAAAAAAAATTACAAGAGAAGAAGAAAACTTACTTGTGTTGTGTAAGTGCTAGCGGAACATCAATGCTATGCGATGCTCTACGACGATCACCAGCCATGTCTGCTAAGCGTGCAAAATCTGTATCCCTTTCCTGATCAGCTAAGCGCGCTGAACGTCTTGATTCCAATAAACGTACTTCTTCCAAGCGTTTTTTCAGTTCGAGGGGTTCCTTTAATAAAAAAACAAAAAAAACGCACTTTTAGCACCATAAAAACACAAATTTTACAAATTTTTTTATTTTTAAAAAAAAGAATTTAAAAAATACGAAAAAAACTTTTAAAATTTATTTTCTTATCAAAAAAAATAAAAAAACTTAAAACCCATAAAAATTTCAAGCGAAATAAATTATGTATAAAATAGATTTTAACTTAGAAGAAAAAAATCGCATAGCACAAAAAAAAATAAACAAAAAAAATTTAATTTAAAAAAAAATCGCACAAAAATTCGGGCAGTCAGTCAAGTGGTCGCGAGCTAAGTTCTTGTTTTGGAGACGAAATAAGAACAAGATACCGGCCGGTTTTCGTTTGACGGCCTACAAAAATTGTGTGTGCGTGAAAAACTCTCAAAACCGCAGCCATGAACAAAATAAAATTTATTTTGCTCCCCACCCCATATACAAATACAGCACCACTCCCTACCACTTTCGGCAATCTCTTTACTTTACATATATAAATATATCACTCACTAAAACTACCAATTTAACCGCGTTGAAAAACACACAAAAAAATGTAATGCAGCAGCAGCAGCAAAAACAATTTTTATGCTTAAAAACCAAAAAAAAAAAATAAAACGAAAATAAAGACCGAAAAAAATAATTTTAAAACAGAAAAAAACTATTTTTAAGCATAAGCTAAAAACCAGTAGTTATAGACCAGCAACGCCGCGGCGCGCGACGGCAGCAAAAACAAACAATTTCGAAAAAAAAACACACTCTTTTTCACTACCTGAGAATAAAAAAATGAACGAGGAGAAGAAAATGTGCTCGAAAAATATATCTGAGCGAGATTGTAAAAATACGCTACGAAAACGAGCAAAGACTAAGCGCGTGCGCGGTCAGATTCTGACTCAGAACTTAAGCTTGACCATGGGGCAGTTGAGTGGTGATTAAGATAAGAAGAAGAAGAGCGGAATTTTAACCAGCACGACACTTGCCCGATTCTATATTACTAGAGAAGAACACAAAAAGTTTTGATACTATTTTGCTGCCAAGATTGCGGGCCAACAACGCTGTACACGTTGATGGCGGGGAGTAGATTCAGCGCTGAAAGTTACACGACTGGTAGCAGATCATTGTTGATAAAAACGGGGCGATAAAGATATTATTGCTGGTGACTAAATAGTAAAAGAATTGGAGATTATTCAGCCCCGTTCACGTTGATGCACTTTATTTATGCTGTGGAATTTTATATCAGAAACTTCCTGGGCATGAATCACGGAATATCAACGTTTTCGCCTATAAATTTTAGCGTTATTGGAAGAGTTTTATGGCGGGAGTTTGGAATTTATTGAGTTTTAAATAGATTTGTTTTGTGTTTAGCGCAGTTTTTTTTAAAGAAAACAACATGTCAACCATTTTAATTACACTTGTGTAACTATAAAACATGATTTTATAGAGTCACAATGCAGAAGATATGATTATAAAAAAACCGATAAATGCGTATTAGAAAGAATTTACTACTAAGGGTGGATTACCAAGTTACAATTCCGAACTTGTTACTTTAATCATGGGCACAATTGTGCCAAAGAACAATTCGAGGATCTCATTTGACAATTACTATCATTATTTAAAAAACACGGCCGACAGCGAAATAGCTTATTTAAAATAAGATGCAAATGACGTAGTATTCACTGTAGTATTTAGAAACACATTAATGTCTAGTTTGTAATAATAATAATAGTTTTTGTTTTATAATATAGTCCGGGGAAATAAGCAAAAAAAAAACGCACGAAAGGAGACAAAATTCCAAAATGGCTGAAAATTGGACCACAGCTTCCTTGGGACTTTTTAAGAAAACAATTTCGGAATCCCAAAAAAAAAACATGGCCGCCGGAGATATCACTTTTTGGCAAAAAAAATCACTCAAAAACTGGTTTTTCCGAAATTTTTTTTTGATCAGTCAATACAAAACATTATTGCCTACAAAATACCCCTCTTGAATTTTTTCGAAAACCTTATCCCACTTATTTCTTGGTAACATTCAAGTTCTTCCTGTTGTTTCACCATAGAAAATGCTGATTAGCATTCTTTCTTCAACCAATATTCGACCCTCCCTCTCACCCCCTCGCAGGGGTTGCGGTGATTAATGGGAACTCCCATTTTTTTCACGGATTCTGATTCTCCGAAGAGAAATATCAAACTTTGATCTGAAAATCTCTTTTATACGAAGCGTTCCTGTACCCCTGTACCTGAATGATTTTTTTGGGATTTTTGATGATTTCCAGGCAAAAGTTGCATATTTCTCTTCGGAGAATCAGAAAAAAATAGATTCACCCCCACCCCCTGCGAGGGGGTGAGTGGGTGGGTGAGGGTGAGTTTTGTGTGCAAACGATTCCACCCTACAAGTTGAGCAACTTTTCTTCGAAACTTTTTTCAAGAAAAACCTACCTTTCAGGAAATATTGGACCGTTGCAGGACCTTCACGGCGCCCTGTATAATGGGTGAGAAGGAAAGAAACCTTTCACCCCTGAAATTTGAAGAATAAGACTACGATTTTGCGATACGGGTGAACAAATAAAAACTTGGTCAGTGGCATTGCAGATGAGAACCCAGGGCTAGGCAATTGTCAGACATGTAATTTTTCTGCATTATATTATACGTCTGATAATGGAAAGCCCATTTTTAAATCTTCAATTAGTATAATCCTTTTATTTTTTTTCTTTCAGGAGGTAAAAGTCCATACGAATGCCTGCCTCCCAAAAAAAAAAAGATTATAGCTTAGATAATACTGTGGATCTGACATATTTTCTTGAGATTATACTATATGCCGAATAGTTGCTGGAACAAGCCTACTTTTAAATACGGTTTCACTAATGTTTATTTTTGGTAGGTTTACATTTTTAAGGATATTTTATGTGTGTTTCTTTTAACAGAAAGACCCAAAAGTTTATCACGGGCAACGTCGTGCGGGTCTTAGTAGTAGTTTATAAATAAAACTGGATCTAAAACTAATTACATTAGATTCTTAAAAGTAATTACCGAGGATTGAAATTGAATAACGTAGAAAGATATTCTTTTTCATATTTAATCAGCTTTATGACGAGTTTCAATTTCTTACCATAAAAGACAGTTTTGAGATCTAAAAATACACACAACCATAATTACATATCACAGGTTTAGATGAGATTTACTTATCCACAACTAACTACGCCATTGAAATATTCTAACTTTCAATTTAGTTTTTTAATTTGAAGAAAATTGTGTAGAAGTTAACAAAATAACAAATTCGTAGAACAACTGAGGCCATGTGTGTCAACTCAGAAACTATTATTTCAAATGTCAATTCGTATACAAAATTGATTCAAGTTTCAAGGCTGCCAATTTTGATTTTCGAAGGTTTGAGTCTTTGGAAATGTAGGAATATTTTTCGCTTTTAATTTTTTCGGTATTGTGCACGTTTTAGTTGACAAGTTTTTCAAGGCCAGAAAAAAGAAGAACAATTTATAAAGAAATAGGAAGAAAATTAAAATGTTAGGAAAAAGGATTGTATACAAAAAGGGCGTAAGTAAAAATAAACTTTTGTGGAATTTCCAAGTATATAAAAATTGTAATGGGAATGTAAAAAGATCAAAATGGTGAATTGGTTGAAATTAATTTATCGATATCTTCATTGGCTACTACTACTTTTTTGTTCAAATAAATGCATAAATAAAACATTAATAGTTTCAATATTTTTTGTTGATAATTTAAAAACCGATCAACATATTTTAACCCATTTATTTTTAATCAATTTGGCAACGCTCATGAATTAAGTTTGCGACGTAGCTATTTTGTCATAGCAACTGGTCAAAGTACACTTTCATAAAAACAAAAATGAATAAAGAATTAATTTATTCAATAAAAAAGTGATATAATACCAAATACTATTTCCGACCACGTCCCCAAGCGAAAATCCTACGAACAATATTCTCCATTAACCACGAACATTCCTCCACCTGTGAGGAGTGGAACACAGTAGTATTTACCTGAAACCTTTCCATAAAGAAAATATGCAAAACGACAAGCAAATTACCGTCGACACAAAAAAAAATAATAATCTTTGATCCTCAAATAAAAATACGGAATTGAGATGTCACTGCAGAGAACTTCCGCTTTCCTCTCGCAGTTTTCGCGATATCTATTTTAAAAATCTGGGCGCCTTCTCAGAAATCGCCATCAACAAAGCATATGACGACGACGACGATTGGCGAGTAGTCTCGCCGCATTCAGCAAAACCAACAAACTCATAAACGGCAACCAGAAAAGATAAAACACACATTCTGAGCGAAAAAAAAAATTTAAGTGAAAGAAAAAATATCCACGCTAATGGCGAATAAATTATCGAAAGTCTGGTCTCATGTCATTTTCTAACTGCTTGTCCGCCCCGGCCGTCCGACTGGTTTCACCCGATTTAATGACAAAATTCAATCTGATTGCAAAAAAAGATTTGTGTGTAATCACAGTCGGACTCCCTGGCGCAGGTACGAGGCGAAGGTATGTCCCCGCGTAGAGTGTGTCAGGAACGAGTAACCTTGGCGTGGCGATCAATCCAGCCCCGGACGAGTCATATTTTCGTAATTACCTATGCTGCTAAGCCCGCCCGTGTGTGTATATAAGGGTCAAGGGTTGTTATTTTCGGCCAGAGTGCGGCTAATTAATGCGAAACCGAAATCAGCCTGTGACGTCATTACGGCACTGTCGTCTGGACACTACTAGATAAATGCCGAGGAGGTGCTGTCGCGGCGATTTGCGGCTATCAAGGAGTGAATCACAGCTTTTTTTCGTTTCTTTTTCCCGCAAAAATCCCCGGTCCGATTTTGTTTTTGTAAATAAATCGTAAATTTTTACTTTATTTTTTCTTGTCGTTTTATCTTTATTTTTGGATATCATGCACTCGTTTCCGATGCGATGCTATGACGAGTTTTCGAAGGCTGTGTCGTTGCTCACACCTTTCACACCTACCTACAGCGGGCAATATGCGCACATTTGATGGCAATATTATAAAGGCGCAAAATGATCATGCGTGGGCGAATGATCATCGTTAAGACATCACTAACAAATACGCTGACATACGGCTCGAAATAAGTTTTTGATGACGGGGAATTTTTGCAGGATTTATTTTTGCAGTACCGTACGTACCAACAAAACGCTCGGATATGGTTGTTTTCGTTTTGTTTTCCGTTTTCGGTGCTTAATTTTTGCCCGGAGTATTTTCGGAGCAGATTCGGTGCTAATCTAAACTGCAGTTTTTATCGTTTATTGGAGCTGTGGTTATCTTGAAAGTAATATTCGTTTATCTTTTCGAGAAACATGTTCTTTAATGTGTTTTTACCTGGTGATTGTGGCTTTTTAGATAAATGCACTTTTTTTAGCTTTTGATAACAATGAATTGACATGAAATTTAAAAGCAAGCGTCACAAACGACAAAACAGCATTACTGACTTATTTTATGTGAAATTATATTGGACGTTGCTATGCACAGAAGACAGAAGCAAGGAGTTTAAAATTTACACTAAAACCCGAACTATTACCGAGTTTCCATTAGAGATCAACTTGAGCTAACGACAACTCAACTCGACTCCAATGGAAATTCGATATATAATAGACGTTAAAAACCGTACGTCAATATCCTGAACCTAATATGATGACGTGCGGTACAGTAAGAAAACTGAACGAATTTGAGCTTACTTACGTTTACGAACATGAGTGAGCAAATTTTACTCTGGGTTAACATATGAACACTCATATTCGAACTTTAGGTTACGTACAGGTACATCACACGTTTTAGTTAAGCTTCGTTAAGTTTTCGTTAAATATAATATAACGCCATCTTATGGGAACTGGATCCCCGTTGACGGCGTTTTAATGTCAAAATCGTATATTTATTGTATTCATTCAGACTCATATTCAAACAATGCTTACTGCGATTATAATAATCGGTTGATTGGACGTCAAGGTTTACGGTGACAGTGGTATGACAGATGACGTACGGGTATGCTTGTTAAATACGTACGTCGATTTACGTCTATTATAGCTGAGGCTTGATTCTGTAAGTTGCAATATATTTATCAACAATTTTTGTATGTCAGTTGAAAAATTCGCGGAGTAGGGGTTAAAGGCGTCCGATTACAATCCCAGAGGTTGGAGTTCGATTTTTCGCCGCGGATGGATTTTTGCCTTTCCACTTCTCCCACCTAACTTTCCGAGCAAGTGGTTATTGTACATGACAAACAAGTTCAATTCGAGTTAAATTACAGTCCGGACAGCTGGTTGAAGGTAGGAAGGTAGGTTTAGGGCTGCCTCCAGTGCGACCGGAGGCCCAATTAGCGCTTGACGCGTGTTTTGTTGCCACAGATCGTGTACCTGCGTTCGTGGTTGCTTGGTCGGGTGTAACGAATGCCTAAAGCCATCCTGTGGAATGTAGAAACCTTTTCAGTGATCTGATCTACAGTCTGGAGATCTCTTTTAAGTCTTCCAAAACTTAACTGCCTAATGTGCGTTACTTGGGTTTAGCTAAAGCCGAGCATTTACACAGGAAGCGAACAAGGGTATCCCTCTTGTTTGTTTCCGGCACCCACGGCAATCGACCTTGTATCAGATGCCCAATTTGGCAGCGTGGTCTCCTATGGGCCAATGTCCCGTGCTGATTGCCGTGATTCTAGCGATACTCGTCGGGGTCTGTTTGGTAGACGCCGTTGTTTTTTCTTTGTTGAAGGTCGGTCAAGTCGCCCTAGAGATGGTGCAGGCCCAGTGCTTTCCACTTTTGGCTGGCTAGCGGCAGGTGGTAGTCAAAAATGGCGGTTTTGACTCTGCCTATTGGGTTGCCGACCATCTCAGCCTCCGAGGCGGGGAGAGACTCCCTGCTTGGCTAGGAAGTCGGCTTCCTCGTTATCATCTCTGTTCCGATGACCGTGAATCCAGAGGAGAGTCACGTTGTGGTCACATCTAGCTCTGCTCTGCATCACTCCCCTAGCTTGGAGTGCATCATTACTGAATCCAGAGCTTTAAATAGAGGCTTAGCTATCTACGAAAATTTGAATGCTGCATCCTTGTGTAGAATCTAAGTTCATTATCGGGCAGGCCTTCAGGATCGTCAGCACTTCCGCTTGAAAGATACTAGGGAACACCGGGAGTTGGCAGGACAGTGAACTGCTAGTGGTCTCTTGATAAATCCTTGCCCCGACGCCCTCTGACGTCTTGGAGCTGTCGGTGAATATTTGTACATCGAACTTTCTCAGGACGTCTCCGTTTCTCCACGGTCTTCTTGAGGGTATTTCAACGGAAAAGTCATTGCTGCAGGTCAGTCTAGGGCGATGGTAGTCCCTGGTGGTAGCGACCTTACCCTCCGGTAGCAGATTCAAGATATTGCTATGTCCGTAAGGTTTTGAAGTCCAGTCCTCGGATTCCCTCAATCTGAGGGTACTACACGATGTTCATTTTCTTCTTCAGGGGTCCGCGTTCTATGGTCATCAGGCCCGTAAGGTAGCGGCGGTCTATTAACACGTCGTTTATTTGGTTGCGAACGACTCATCAGGGGATAGTAGTTAGCTTTGGGCATATCCTTACGCGCAAGCCTAGTACTCGCAACACTCAAATTCTTGTTCTATAACTCCAACGACGAAGTACTGCCTCTATACGGACTTCTGACCTACTTTAGTGTTCAAATCTTCTACGATAATTTGTTCATAATATCCTGCGGCAGGCAAGTTCTTGAGTGATCTTGATATGCTTCAATGTCTTCAGTGATCGTATCCGGCACCGATTAAATTTGGATGAACGAAAAGCATAAACATTCATTGCTATGACAGATTTAGACGAATTTCTAACTTACCCTGGTAAATCCATTGTATTTAGATTTTTCCTTATTATATACGATCATTCAAAATGTTCAATTTTCGTGTCGCAAGTTAAAAAGTAAAAGATCATTTCCAAATTTGCAGCATT
The DNA here is from genome assembly GCA_963855945.1 of Thereva nobilitata. NCBI lineage: Eukaryota > Metazoa > Arthropoda > Insecta > Diptera > Therevidae > Thereva > Thereva nobilitata. Next base: position 165,968,203 of record OY979695.1, read on the forward strand.
TAGGCTTCACTTTTCATCATAAGCAAGTACGCCGTTGCGCCATATTCTGCTCACCTTCAGCAGCTTGTTAGCAAGCCATATTGATACGAAATGTCTAATTGCACACTTTCAACTAACTTACAACTCAATTACACCGAAAATCCAAGAACCTGCTTGACTCGTTTTAAATCCAATTACACTTCATCATCCCGAAAGGTCAATCAAACACGAACTTTTCTCCATAATCAACAAGTCAAGCCCTCGTCGTTTTTCACTCGTTTTTCACCAGTTCACGTTTGGGTCTGTTGCAATCAAAAAATTCTCCTTCCACTGGTAATTAATTAAAGCAGCTTCGAAAAACGTCAGCCGCCACCAAATCAAACATCACCAAGCCTAGCGCAGAGGAATGATGACTACGTATTGTCCCCCCCTCTGGCTGGGCCCGACGCCCGTCCCCGTATCGGTGCACTTTCCACAAAAATAGTTGCGCATAGTAGTTAGCTGTCGTCCGATGCCAGTAATTAATGAGACTGCGCTGGTTCATCAATCCACAAAAATCGCAGTAGTAAGAGGTGAGAAGTAAAGGCAACGGACGACGACGGCACTGTTTGGAAAAAACTTTCACCTTCCAGGCTCTTCTCTTCCGCACTTTAATGCGCATGCGGAACAAAAGACTTGAGCGAATAGCATCGGTCGCGGCGGCGCGACGGCAGCGGCAACTAGTTGGGAAATGCCCGCTCATGCGCAAACGGTCAGCTGCGAATTGTTGAGGTGATCCAAGGCGTAGCTTTTACGTTTTGTAAGCCGATCAAGTGCCGTGATAGTTACACACGCTTTACACCAGCAGCAGCGTAACTAACATGCGATGCCCAATGACGCATGCGCTTGTTCTACTCGCTTCCTTCTGCTTAATACCTGTGCTGCTTATACCTGGCTAAGCTGCTAGCACCGAGCTAGCTAGGTGAGTTGCCTTTTTCACCTTGCAGAACTGCCCGCCTGAAATGCACAGGTTCAGCTCTAGCGCTATTATTTCATTCGGGAGCGTAATTAGTGGCGCGGCTGTAATTTGATTTTGTGAATTTTCGCGGATTTCGTTGCTGTGTTGCACAATCGCCCATAGAAAGGTGCCCGCCAATAATTGGAGATTGTGAAATTTTTAGAGAGAGAGTGAAGCGGTGAAGTGTTGTTTGTTGTGCTTATATCGAATGGAGGGTGAAAGGGAACATAATTGATAGTTAAAGGCGTAATTGTTGGCCTCAAAACGCTGTAGCCCGATGGCTGCCCAACGTTCACTCCGCTTCCGGATTATCAGCTGCAGCAGCCGTGATTTTGTCGATTACGACACAGTTTACGACACTTGCCGTGATTGACGTCTTGTTCGACAATTTTGTAATTTTTTTCCATAATTCACAAATCTCTCTTCACTCACAAAACCAAGGCGTGTAGAGTTTTACTTTCGATCCTCTTCTAGCTGCTCCCAATATTCCGTGAGGCAGAGTGAAAGTGCTTTTAGATCGGGGACAGCAGCAGCTAGCCCCAGCACTAACAACACGTGCGTCGTTCGCTGTATGCAAAGTTTATGCGCTCGTAAAATGCCAATTGTGCATAGCTCGGCTCGGCGATGATTTGTATGGGAGCGAAGCATGTTTACGGCGAGGTTTAACAATAAAATTCACTTGGAATGCGTAAACATAATGGCAAATGAGCTGCAGGCACTGAGGCCCTCCTTCAAATGTGTGCTTGACAAGCGCGCGGCTCGAGCTGTTAATCATGCCGCCGTTCTTGGATCACCGATAATTGATTGCAAAATATTAGGACTTTTATTGTTCTTTAATGTTGCATGAGAAACAGTCGTTAATTCTGATTGTATTGAGCTGAAATATATACGGGCTTCTCCTTGCGGCTAGGGACACGGTTAGGAAATCGTAGGTTACTACAGCGCGAGAAGGTCTTTTCGGCTTATCGTGTTTTTATTGGTGCGCGGTTGTGATGCGGTTTTTTGTTGTTTTGAATTATTACATGAAATTAATTATGAAAAGGAAGTTTGAAGATTAGAACCTGTTGAAGATATTATGACAGGGGAAAATGAAATGCACACGACACTTGAATTGTGAAGGTTTAGCTGTTGTTGGAGGTGGCGGTGGTGGAAGATTGAGAGGGTGTTTTGTTTTGAATCGTTTTGGAGCAAATGTTGTCATCAGACTGCAGGATATGACCAACGTTTCTTCTCCAAACTTCTTACCAAATGCTTCAACTACCTTCAAGTCCAACATGACTATTCGCAGTTAAGTTGGCTTTGGGTTAGTTGTCTTGTGATGTATAGTCGCATATTTTGGAGCTCTCACTTCGGAACTAAACCCGAGACTATTAAAAGATAGTCGGACGCCTTTTTATACGCTTTATATTAGCTTCACCTGTATGTACGTATGTATCTATGTATATATGTATGTATGTATGTATGTATGTATGTATGTATGTATGTATGTATGTATGTATGTATGTATGTATGTATGTATGTATGTATGTATGTTACCGCTTTATATTAGCTTCAGCCGTATGTGTGTATGTATGTATGTAGACAAATCTTGCAACTTGATTTTGACCCACTTCCATATAACCGATCAACTTCAAATTTTGCCCATATGTAAAGCTGGCGTGACAATGCAATCTGACTATTTTGTAAAAAAATCAAGATGGCGGTTCCAAGATGGTGGCCGAATTTTGCAATCGTGCTCCCCGACCCCCGACATGGGTATCAAATGAAAGGGTATGACAAATAGAGTACAATTCGCGTCATTCCAAATTCAAAATGGCGGCCAACACAAAATGGCGGACTACCCTTTTCTTTACAACCCAATCGATATGGGTATCAAATGAAAGGATATGACAAGTACAATACTTTGCTGCGTGGCGTCATTCCAAATTCAAAATGGCGGCCAACACAAAATGGCGGACCACCTTTTTCTTTACAACCCACTCGGTATGGGTATCAAATGAAAGGATATGACAAGTAGAATACTGTGCTGCGTGGCGTCATTCCAAATTCAAAATGGCGGCCAACACATTTTAAAATTAGCTGAAAATATTGCACAAGCCAGAAATGCTTAAGTGCAAATTCGATGATTTTGAGAGTTCATACACTACCGACTTAACATCTCAAAAACTATTGATCCTGCTCATAATTTGTATATGATCTTTTTATATGCTTTATATTAGCTTCACCTCCATGTGTATGTTGTATGTAAACATGGCTTGTAACTTGATTTTAACACACTTTCAAATTTTGCACATATATATAGTTCGCGGGAGAATGCAATCTGACTTTTTTGTAAAAATTTTTGCAAATGTCTTCCCCAACAAGGGTTACAAGGGTATGACAAGTAGAATACAATTAGCTGTATGGCTACACTCCATTTTCAAAATGGCGGCCAACACAAAATAGCGGCTTACCTTTTTCTTTACAGCGCCCTGGTACGGGTATCAAATGAAAGTATATGACGAATACATAACAGTAAGCTGTGTGACGTAATTTTAAATCTATTATGGCGGCCACAACAAAATGGCGGAAGATATATGATAGACTAAAAAGTAGAAAATAAAAAAAAATATAGTTTAAAAAAACTAAAAAATACGCTTTTATGTTAAAATGAACTAAAAATTAAAAAATAATTTTGAATGTAAAGTTTTTATTGCTCCAGCCAGTATATGGAAACAACCTACCTTTCGAAATGTAAAAAAAGCGTGGGGCGCTAGCGAAAAGTTCCGGTATTAATAAAATAAGAATATAGGTTAAGAGTCCCACGCTGTTTTACATTTCGAAAGGTAGGTTGTTTCCATATACTGGCTGGAGCAATAAAAACTTTACATTCAAAATTATTTTTTAATTTTTAGTTCATTTTAACATAAAAGCGTATTTTTTAGTTTTTTTAAACTATATTTTTTTTATGTAAAAAACCAGCGCTCAGAGGTAAAGTTCCTTTGTACTGTCGACGGTTCTACCATTGAGTGCAATGTCGGATAGCAAGCACTAGTCCTAAATATAGTAGAGGGAAAAGTGAAAAAACTGACAACGCTACACACGGTTTTATTCCGTCGGCTCCCATCCAATAGCACCTCGACAGAACACTGACTTCAGTGATTGAACAGGAGATTGTTTCCTCTGTATTTCTGCGTTACAACGTGGAGCTTTAAACCAGTAGAAATGGGCCTAGTAAGACATGTTTCATCACACTAGTATCCACAAAACATGGAACATAGCACGAGCGGAAATCGTGGAGCGCATCCCAAAATATTGAACAGATATTTTAACAAGATGAAGATCGTAGACCAAGCTGTGCCTTTGGCTCATATTTTACTGTTCTGCTGGTCTAATACGAACAACACGGGGGAAGCGTAAAGCTTACATTGATAACGTTCTATAAGTACGTCAGCGCCATTGATGATCCAAAAAATGCATGGTTGTGATTTTGATCTCCCCGACTAGCATTTAAAGGGGCATGCCTCATGCAGCGTGTGAGCTTCATGTGGCAAATGAGGGCATGCCGAAAGAGGAGCTCCCCTTAGATGCCTCATGAGTATTACACAAAACAAATCAGCGATTCTGAAGTGAGGTATGCCTTAAGGGTCATACGAAACAAACTTTTATTACAAATGAAATGGGGCAATCCCAACATCTGCTTTACGTATTCGGAAAACATTTTACCCTTAAGGTTTAGTTTTACTCACACGAAGCTTTAGAGCCGTATTTCACCGGGACACCATGGCGGCGCAACCAGTCGCCTCCACCAACAAAATGTATACAGCTTGCGCAACCAATTTGGCGGCGCGACCAGCAAAGACGGGTGCACAGAATATTACTGGTCGCGCCGCCACGCTGGTTGCGCCGCCATGGTGTCCCGGTGAAATACGGCTCTTAGTTTTTGTTTTTGTTATTGCCTTGCTTCATATTTCATGGCCACCAAATGTAGGGTGTCATTTAGCATACTCAATAGGCCAGTTATCGTTAGATTTCGGAGGTCAAGCAGCTTGGGAGTGGTTAGTACTCAGTTGGGGGACCACTTGGTAAAAGGACACGCGCGTTTAAAAATATAAAGCTTTCGACACCGCCACATTTATTACTCACATATCCACGCCGAAATTCTCAAATTTTTCAGTCTCTTCTTTCCATTCCGGATAGTAATAATTTTTCCTCACGGGGGCCACATGGGACATTCCTTATGAGGCAAGGCGTTTGATGTCCCTCGTAGGGCAATCCACATGCGGCCCACATGAGGCAGCGGTGCTAACCTCTGAGGGGCCTCAACTGCACCCCCTCAAAATGCTTGTCGGAAGGGACCGATGAATACAATGTTATTGGTATATGAATGGTAAGAGAGGTAAGATCCATCCCAACAGATCCTCATATCAGGATAAGGCGTTATACAACTGGGTGCAACCGGTGCCCAAAGGAAATCGTTAAACGATTGTGCAAAATCCACCCACTGCCATGTAGCTCTCGACACAATTACTTTACATCTTGGCTGGGGGTTACCCAGAATCCATTTAGAGTTAACAGCGTCACCTCTTGAAGGACTTTGGGAGTGAGAGTTGGAAGGCGTCATATCCCAGGATCCCCCATCAGGATACACATCACTCCCCCTAAATCACATTATTACTTACTTTAACGGCTCTGCAACCGGGAACCGGTCCTGGCCCCTCACAACTGTGCACTCCAAAGGTCCTAATTCTGAACCAATATCATCTTGTTTGGAGTCCCTAAGTTCCCTGGTCTAGACCATCCTTCCAGCAGAGGCTGGGACTCCAACGCTGTCCCAATTCATAGATCTTACCGCAGAAAACTTTCCGAACAGGTTCCTCTTCGCTCAAGAGCTAGATGCCATGTCAACTGGAGCCTACCGAGCTTTATTTTCTTCACAACATCTAAGTCGCGACAGCGCTCGTAGATCTCGTCGTTGAAGTCTACGGAATCGTCCTCTTTCATATAAGGAGCCAACAATTCTCCAAAGGACTTTCATCTCAAACACAGCTTTTAGCGTTCCTCGAACCTCATCATGTTTCCTAGGATGTTCTCCAGTTGCAGTCGCGCCTCGACCATCACTTCCAGCTCCATCCTATATTCGGCGAATCTTGTATAAAGAACTTCTGTAATTTTTAGTAGGTGTATAGGTTAAGTTTCGCATTATGACCTCCGTTTTATCCTCAAATATCGATTTTATATTATTACACTTCATATTCAACATAGACTTAACTATTCCAACACTTTCACTATCCTTCTCCGCTGCTACGAAAACCATCCTGCATAATTTTCTGAATTTTATCACAGACATCTCAAATTAAATTCAAGTTCATACCTTAAGAATAATAACCCACGATCTTATACAAAACCGCTTTTATCGCCTTCACCCGTTTCACGTGTAAATTAATCCGAAGGTAGGAAAGATCCATCTTCGTAAGGGCAATTGAAACAAATCATGTGTCAAACACGTTTAAAGTTTACGATCAATCTTAGCTGAGCAGCATTAGCGAAATGCTAATCCGTTATCGCCCTTCACCTACATATGAATAAAACCCATCTGAATATATTTAAGAGACAATTTCTGTATCTATGCCAGCGCCCCGAGTGAGTTTTTATGTAAATATTGAAAAAGGTGCCCCGAGAATTGTGAAACTTTTATTGCCAATCAGTTTTTCTATACTAATCTTGGTTTGTTTTTCTTAGAATTATTTTTTTTTTGTGAGATAATGCTTTGTTTTCGAAACTTCAAATTATGATCGGACGTCAAAAAACAAAAAAAACTAAAATTGTTGCTCTTCCATCTAAGTTTTAAAATCAATGTCACTGCTGCTTCACGTGTCTTTACACTTAATGTGCCATGCACCGAGTAATTTCCGTGCAGCAAACAAATTGAAATTCTTCATAACGCGTCAATGAGGGACAAAGAACTAATTAAAATGCAAAAACAAAAACAAAAGCAAAAAAAAATACTAAATGAAAAAAATAAGAATAACACGAAAGCTTCAAACAAAGCAAACGTCAGCCGTTGACTTTATTTCTCTTGTTCTTATTTAATAGTCTGTCAACAAAATGCGACTGCATAGAAAACTGCATCGAGGGGAAAATTAAGCACGTACGATGCGCAATTAACGCGGCACTATGCCCATCCGTAGACTAAAAATTAAATTCCGTGCGTTATGGCGAACACAGGCAGGCGATTGACGGTAGTTAGGGACATTCTCTCGTGTTTCGTTAAAGGTGGTCTTTTCTTGGGATTTTGTCCGAACCAGTCTCGGGCGAACTGAAAACATATCAGGGAAATTCCGGCTTTATTGTTGATTCTCTAATAGAACAAAAAAAACAACGCCATTAGTGCAGTTTAAAACGACCGCAATTGCAGCTACAAAACCAGTTCAAATGCACTACGACCGTGGATTATTAGTTGCGAGAACAAAGAAATAACTAAACAACAAAAACAACAACAAAAGCGTTGGGGAAAATGAAAAATCGCTCCCGAAGCAACGCACGCGTGCAGGGAAAGCTCTCACGATTTATTAAAGCACCCTGATTGCGAGCGGGGCGAAAGGTCAAGGAGGGAAAGTGGTCTTTTTGTGACCAATTTGATGTCGGCATTGAGCAGCACACAAAGCTTCATCAAATGTAATAATGAAAACGCCGGGAGCTTTCACGTGCACCGGTACTGGGGCCCCAGAACAAAGGAACTGCAGTCATGGCGGGCACACAGCACTTATTATTGCTGGTCGACGAACGAGCGCCGGGGAAACGGGGGGGCATTCTTATAGTTAGAAACAAATCCGACATGGACGCGACACGTGTAATGCTGGACTTCTCACACTCGATAATAAATGCACACGCCGAACAGGCCAGGCCGGGCACACACATCCAGGGATTATTGATCTGTGATTGACCGCTGTGTAGTGGGTAATGGACTGCATAATTTTTCATTTTTCTAAGCAGGTTGCATGCTCGGAACAGGCGCAACAATATCAGGCAGACAAGGTAAAAATAGGGGAAATCGTAACGGTACTTGAAAATGAGGATCATGGATTTTTTTCTGCTGTGAAAAAAAAGTGTGTTTAATAAAGAAGAAGAAATGAATAATGACAGGTACAAATTGAAGATCTTAAGAGGGGATATTTTTAATTAGTTTGGGATAAATGTTTGTGCGTAATTAACAATTAAGAACTGACGGTGGACGTTTGGAATGTGCGGGGTTACAGTGGAAACTTGTTTTATATTTATTGTTTATAAGTCGAGAGGTATTTTTTTGTTTTAGTAGAACATTTCGATTTTATTTAAGAATTTTGTATTATTGTCATCGCATACAAAGTCGATGATGATATTTATTGATTACTTACACTTTTATTGATTATGGGAGTCGATGTTAAAATTTCTTACTGCGAAAGTCGATTTTTGTCGAAATTAGTCGATAAAAGCATAAGCTCTTCGAATACATTAGGTGGGAGGTCGAACGAGGCGCGTTGGAGGAGGAGTTCGGAAGCATGACCCCCGACAATATTGTTGGGATAATGTTTCGAGGCCCCGAATACGCCCGCGACGCCCGCCCGAAGTAATGCGTCGCGGCGGTGCCGGGCGGGATAAACATCACCGAAAGACACTATCACACTATCGTCTGAGTGCGGATCCTCAGCGGTGTTTATGTAAGATTCTCACCATCCCTCGCCAAAAAAAATACTTAGTACATAATACATGATACATAATACATAATGGATAACACATAATACATAATACATAAAACATAGTACATAATACATCTATATTTGTGCCATATTTACATAATACGTAGTACATAATACATAAAGTTTGGAACCCCCTTTTTTGAACGAGAAATCGTTAGGCACGTCCCAGGGATCCAGTAAATTAAATTCCACGCCGGAATTTCCAGTATATCCCGAAATAATGGACATTTTAGGGTCCTTCCAGGGGATATAAAAAAATGGGCCATAACTCAACTCAACTTTTAACTGAAATCTTAATTCTTAAATCCCAACTCAACTCTTAACTCAATTCAACTCTTAACGGATATTTTAACTTAACTCATCTCTTAACTCAACTTAACACACCCCAACTCAACTAAACAGGTTATTCAACTCTTAACCTAACCCTTCAAAATCAACTTAATTCAGCTTAACTCATCTCCTAACTGAATTTTTAACCCGTCTCTAAACTCAACGCAACTCAACTAAACTCTTAACTCAAAACAATTTAACTCAACAATTTAACTCAAGTCAATTCTTAACTCAACTATTATCTCAACTCGTTACTGAACTAAACTTAACTTAACTCAAGACAAATATTACGACATGGCGTTAGCCGTCGGATGAGTCCCTCGGGAGGCAAATAGATACATAACATACATAACGCTCCTTTAATCCCTTCCCTCATGGGACATAGGGCGGAAACAGTTGCCCTCCAGCGGATACTGTTTTGTGCGACAGCTTTCAGCTCTGACCAGGATCACCCAGTTGTGGCGGCCTCTGTTAATAGGGTTCTCCTCCAAGTTGTTCTAGGTCTTCCGACTCGACGGGTTCCTTGCGGATTGCAGTTAAGGGCCTGTTTGGCTAGATTATCGTCTTCGCGTCGCAAGATGTGGCCAATCCAATTCCATTTCCTTCGCCTGATTTGGTCGTCTATCCTTTCTTGGCCGGCACGGCGCCATAGTTCTTCATTTGAAATTCTATCTTGCCAGCGGATTTTTAGGATACGACGTAGGCATCTGTTGATGAAAACTTGTAGGCGCCCCGTGATGAATTGGGTGACTTCCATGTTTCGCAACCATACAAAAGAACTGCCTTAACGTTTGAGTTGAACAGCCGCAATTTGGTGTTAATTGAAATCTCCGTTGATCTCCATATGTGAGAGGGGCATGCATATGTGCTTCGTGCTTTATTTATTCTGCAACTGACGGCTTCTTCTGTACCGCCATGTTCGGTAATAATGCTACCGAGGTAACAGAATTTATCTACCAGTTCCACGTCACGGTTATTCAGCGCTGTGCAAATAGATGTTCCACATAAAAAAAATCAAGTTAACGGTGACGATCGCAACGTACAAACCCTGTATGAGGTTGTAATAGTTGTTGGTGTATCAACTGCAAAACAATTCAAATCAATTATAAAACCAGCGAAGTTGAAATGTGCCTCGTCACTCATGATGTTGTTTTGCCAAAAATGTTGATCGTCTATACCGAGCTGTAAAACGGTTGTTGCGGCGTTAGATAAATTGTTATCGACTACTATCCATAACTGTCAAACATGAACTGACAAATGACAGACAAACCAAAATGGCAGCCAAACAAAGTCTCTTTCGTGTGGACCTACTATAATAAAAGAGCTCAAAAAATAATATCAACAAAACTAATTGAAAATTCACCATAACATTTCAGTGACGTCTAAAAACAATATTATAAAGGAACAAACCACCAAGAAAAGCGCTTTTATCTCCAAAAATACCTCAATACTGGCACCCCCAATTCCATCGCATACTCGTCCATGAGTTCAAGTGTTAAATTCTAGGACTGTACTGTGGCACATTCGGTAAATACTTATCAAAACAATTAACATTTAAAAATGTAGCCTTCGTCAAAAAAAAAACAACATACAAACAATTCTCACATTCACCTTTCACGGCTGCGCGCTCAATTTAAAGTTTAAACAATACCAATAAAATTGTTACACGTTCAAAAAAAAACATTTAACAACAATATCAGTGCCGAGGCCTTTCTTTTTACAGTGTTATTCAACTCGTGTGGAAAACGTGCAAAATTTTAAAAAACAAAAATGAATGCAGAACGGGATCACAACCACCATTTCAACAAAAAAATGGGGAAAACAAATAAAATTAAAAAAAAAATAAAACAGTTTCTCTTATAATTCAAGAACAAAGTTCAGCCCGCAACAGTCGAAATCGCATGTCAACAAACTTTCCTACAACATTTGAAAATGGGTCACCAACTCTAGAGCAGTCTTCGATCGGGCCAACAACGCAACGCCAGGCGGCTAGTCCCGGATTCCTGCCGGACTCATCCCCGTTTTGGTCGGCGTTTTTATTTATTTATTTATTTTTGTTCCGCGTTCGTGTGTGTATGTATTGCTGTACGTGTACGAAAAAGGCGGATAGCGCATGCGGGTTTTTACTATATTGTACATAATCTGGAATGTAATTCAACACTTTCATCTCTTCCGTATGTTGTTCAATGTTTTCCGTCGTTTTTTGTTTGTTTGTTTACATTTTACCAACCACAAAAACATATCATCGCGTAGATAATAAGCAAATCTCTTGAGAATTTCCCAGAATCAAATTGCGGTGTGCCGGTGTTATCACGGGCAGAAAGACGTACGCGTAGATTTAAGCAAATACTCTGAAAATTGACGGTAGTGCGAATTGTTTGGTTTGTCGGGCACGTCCCGGTCTTGAGAGCGTGGAAGTTGTCGCCCCATTATCTTAGTATGTTTCGAGGTCAGAAAACATCATGAACAAATTATGCTCTACTCTATGGACAACATCCAAACACCAAAAAAACAAACAACAAAAAAACATTTTTTTTTCGGATAGAAAAAAGCTCCAGAAAACTCCCCTCGGTTTTTTTTGTGTTGCTGTGAATTACGAATTCGATGGAAAAACCTTTCGATGTGCGCCTTTCGCATGAATAATTTTTTATCAATTATAAAAATGTTTTTTTTCCTGGGCAAATTCTCGACCATCTTCGGCGTCGTCGCTATTGCGTATGGATGACCTCAAGCGAGATGAAATGAATTTGACACAATTTTCTTGGAAGCCGATGAATTTGCGGCTAATTTGTCGGAATAATAAATAAATGATTTTTCTCATGAAATATGGCGGAGTTTGTGTTTGTGTGTTTGTGCACGAATCGCGAGCATTGAAAAAAGAAGGTGTAGAGGTAGGGTTGTGCAAAAAAAGGAATCTGTTTTCTTCTTCTTTTTTTGAAGCATAATTAAAGCTGCACCTTAATCATATCGTGGAAAAATTTAAATTTTTACATGGGAAACTCTTGGTTAAGTTTGGGCAATAATGAATAGGGCAACATTAGAATTAAAATTCACAATAACTTACGGTAAAATACAATTAAAATCTACATATGTTGTTGCAAAAGGTAAAGTTCGCTTGGCAATTATTAATTGTGATTGCGGTTGCTCTGTTGATATATCCGATATCAGAGCCACAATGATGGGAAACACAAGAGAAGTGGGGTTTGAAATATTGAAATTAATCCAAAAACTAATTATTTTAATTTTAGTAAACAAAAACTCATCGTCTACAATTGCCAGAAAAATGCTTAAACAATATGTAATGACCACACACAAATCACACAGCCAAAGAAGCACATTCGACTGGAATATAATGTATGAGCTGAAAGTTCAGGACAAATTGATAGACTGTGGTACAAAATGCGGAAAAGCGTTATTATTACTAAAAGGGATCATATTTACAAATCTCAACCGATATTCGCATATGCAAGTGGACATAATGACTGCTTGCAAAAGGCTTTAACATCTCAAACACAAAAACTAGATTTTAAAAATCAAAATAAGACGAAATATATGACAATACTATCTGAACGAAGCTATCTGAGATACTAAAGCGTGGCCTGAAAGCGCTGGTCTGCCGTTTGCAGAGCACAAAACTTTAACTGTGCTGATAAGCAACCTGGGAAACCAATTGTCCGTAAGGATCAAGGTATGGGAACAGATCATTCACTCACAGTCTGCCCTAAGGTAGATGATTAAGGAAACGCTTAATTTTAAAACACAATTGGAGGGCATGGCGGATAAAGCTTCCACTGTTTCTGCAGCATTTCCAAGAATGCTGCCCAAAGTGGGGCCCTAGACCGATCCGTCGCCTTCTGATGGCGACGGTGGTTAGCTCAATCTAGCTTTACGCAGTGCCTGTGTGGGCAGCAGCGTTGAACAAAACGGCTAATAGCAGAAAATGGAGGGCCGTATACAGACTAAAGCTGGAAACAGATACGTGCGTACGTAAAATGCTTGCGGTGTATGCGGCGAATTTTTGCTGACAAACCCCAAGTGTCTAGTCTCTTACAAATAACCAAAAAATGTAAGGCACGAGTGTATATGTCTGGTGTGTGGTTGTGTCTAAGTATTTGGGGCTATAGCGAATGCGGAAAAGTTGGAAGTAAAGCAACTTTGTTGTTGCGTGCGTTCCGTTTTCGTAACTATGTCAGTTTTCATTTGAATGCATGAGCTTCTATTATATCAATCACCGCACGCACCAACGTAACCATGTATCTGTCTCCAGCTTAAGCGTCCTTGCGCGCTCTGCGCATACAAGACTATATCCAACTATGCGGCGTGCATGATAGAAGGAATTATTCTCATAGAGATACTAGCGAGAGAAGGCATGCGTCTCTATGATCCAGAATATGTTAGAGGGGAGACAAATTCAGTGCGGCGGCCGATGACGCACTGCGAGTCTCTAACGTAATGGCAAGTGGGACGAGTCTGTTAAGAGTCGGGGGACTCTCAGATTTATTCCAAACGTGAGGTTTGAGGGAGCGTGGAGAAGTGAGTTACGACTTCACGCCTTTCTTGAGTGGATATAGAAGATTCAGAAAATACCTCCGTCGTTTCGAGCACGATGGCTCGGCGCTGTGACTAGTATGACTTGGTAATCAGGATAATGCAGAGCACGTCTTCTTTTATTGTGTGAGATTCGGCGGAACCAGAGGCATTCTTCATGTCACTTGCTCAGTTACTCTCAAATTCCGGGTGACATACTCCTACACTCCAACCAACCAACGACTAGAAGTATACCATTTATTCTGCCTAGCATCTCCTATTTCAGTGGTGGCGAACCTATGGCACGCGTGCCAGAGATGGCACGTACGAAAATTTTGCTGGCACGTGAACGATTTATTATTAAATTTGATTTAATATAAATTAATTTTAAAATTAAGCCATGTTTTGGATGAAGTTGCGCGTGCTTTTTTAAAATGAACCCGTCCAGTCATTGCAAAGTGTACAATCATGCACTTACATATAGTCCAAGGGCCGGATTCCGCAAGCGTGAACACGACTGTGTGCACGACGAAACAAAGGCAATTTCCTTGGGGAATCCGAAAACCCTAATGACTAATACATTGATAGATGGTATCGCTGACTCGCTTTCTCTCTTGCTTTGCACTTCGTGCTGCTTTGAAGCCAGTATGATTAATGTTGAATATGTAAATCTACGATTGATTATGTAAATCTACGATTTGAAGTGGTAAATCTACAAGGATTTTCTAGAGAATTTGTTTTTCCTGAACGTTAGCAAACGAACATTTCCTTCGTACTTCGTTCGCGACACTAGAGCGCATGGTCGATGGTGGAAAACAATTCCCTGTCCAAAAAGTACTGATCTAAGGTTTGTAAAATTCCTGATGTTTGTAAAGAGTAACGTAATTTTTGCACGATTTTGCACGAGAGTGCTCGGATTTTGACCAGTGATGTATTGTTGGGAAGCTATCGCTGTGCGTAATCCAGAACAGCTAACTTTATTTAGAATGGGTCTCATCAACTAGTGCTTGTGATTCTTAGCCGAAGTCTTTTCATTTAAAAAAAAAGGGCTCGACCGAATGTTACGAAATTTTTGCAGACCATGTTTTCGGTAATATGCTTCGATCGGCACCTCAAACAGGGTAGAAAAATCACAACGTCGTTTAAACAAAAAAAAAACGGCTCGACCAAATTTTATGAAAGATATGTTAATACTTTATCTATGCCGAAAGTTTTTTCTTAACGAAATAGTTAAGAGCTGCCCAAATAAATCGCGATGCAATTTCAACTCGTTGACTTTTTCGTTCACTGCATTACATTTCTTTGGCGATCATTTCAGCAAATGTACGTACTTTCAATCTACGTGTAGGCCGCTAGAAACGATTTTCGTTGATAGCACACCCATCAATACAATACTGACTTGAGTTCTTCCCTTTTTGATCAACACTGAGCAAAAAATCTGCGATTAATCGCTCCCGTCGAAATATGAAACAGCATATTTCTATAAATATCGTTCGCGAAAGGATTGACCTTTTTCTCCAATGCCGATGACAAGGAGTTTTTGTGGCTGTTATTATGTAAAACTTTGTACTGCTTCAGATCCTCTGTTACATGGCTTATTATTTTCACAATTTTCTGGGAAATTTTGCATTATCAGCAGCGTGTAAGAACCATTTTGCAGCCTCGGCCAGGTCTAAGAAATGGTTTTTCGTTATTAGTTATCCATAAACTACATACTGTCAATGTTTCATAGTTGCTCATATTTCGCATTTGAACCTAAATATTATTATAACAATAGCTGTGTTCCAAAATTCGAGCAAAGTGCTCGCAAGCAGTTGGCTTTCTCTCTCTACTAATGCCTTTGTTGAGAAGTAGGAACGAGTAAGCCAACTGCTTGCGAGTATTTTGCTTCAATTTTGGAACACAGCTAATATTGTGCAGAAAAGCAACCGCGTAACCCCTGGACGGGTGCCAATGTTTCATACTTTTTGTTAATAGCTAATCTGACTATATGTCGTACGTCCTCATTACCTTACAAAAAAACCGCGGCCTCCCGGAATATTGTTTCAATTAAGTTGCTTCAAAGTCTTGTTGAGTTGTTTTTCGGTAGTTTTAATCTACAGTTGTATTGTGATTGTGAAAATAGGCGTTGATGGAAAATTCCAATATTATATTAGATTTTTTTTTAATTTTAAAAATTTTTGATTTTCCTACAATTTAATAGGTATGATGGTTCTGTCAATTTCGATTCTGGTAATATATTATTTTTGCATATTAATTTTTGAAATTGTCTAAATAAAATTCTGAAACACCAAAATTAAAAACTGTCTGGCACGCCAGCAACAGCTAAATAATATTTGTAATTTTCTGGCACGCGCACATAAAAAGGTTCGCCACCACTGTCCTATTTAGTTGCGCAGAGATTTTTTGTTCATTAGGATGCGGGGTTATTAATAAGTGTGTTCAGGAAACGACTGGTCAATAACACTCCTTCAACTAAATTCTAAAATCCATCAGGCTAAAGGCCCATTTAGATGCAGCAGCATCAGCGACAGCAAGCTGAGTTTTACTAGCAATCGCTGCTGCTTTATTTGTCAAGTGACCGCCATTAGCCAATAGGAACTGTTTGCTTCCGCTGCTGCTGCTGCATCTGAATGGGCCTTAAGGCTCGCTTTGGTGTCACTTTATGATGACGATGACACACCTAACCCAGTAAAATGACAATTCAATTGTCATGTTGTTTAGAAGAGTTAAGACTGGGTTTGGATATATCCCGTAAACCGTAAGGCCCACAGAATTTTCGTGGCGATTCTTTTTTGTATATAATTTAATTATGCACAATTCTCCACAATCCCCTGAACCCCAACTCCGCAAAAAAAACAACATTGGCCTTTTTTCGAACATATTTCTGAACTAATCAAAATATTTCGAATATTTTAACCTCGATCGAACTTTTTTTGTTATACCCATTACTGTCAGGTGCTTTGATTATAATAGGAGAAGCGTGAGAGTAATAATATCGATAGAGGTCACTAGAAGGTTAAACTGAACAGCTGTTCATTCAAAAACTAAATTTTCTTGTTTAATCTAACTGTACATGATGAAAATACATAACTTGCACAAACTCATAACTATTAATGTCATCTATAATAAAACTGAAATCATTTATTCAAAAGTTATCAGAGAAATAACGATGCAAAAGTTATGTTATGAGTTTTGTGTGAAATACAATGAATATTATAGATAAATGATGTTAAAATATTATTGTCTGAAGTTGAGTTTGTGGACGACATCTTGAGCCATGGTTTTATTTTCAAGTTGTCACTTATCAGTAAAATTTCGAGGAATGCAGCCCCCAAATAGGAATGTTTACAGGTGGCCTGAGGAGTTGAGAAAAAATATTAAAGTATACTACGGTGCGATGACCACAGATAATATTGAAAACAAGTTGAAGTTGCTTTTAAGAACAATGCAGGGAATTAGGAATTATGTCCTTCTTCAAAAAATTGGTGGTAGTTTTCATATCTTTTGAAACCCTGATGAGCCGCAATCCAAAGAAAGATTATTTAAATGAAAATACCGAGCAACTCACCAATGAAACGTTGACAGTTCGACACTAGTTAAGATTTGTTCTTATATATCGCTTATAGCTCTGATTGCCACTTTACTGTTAGAGGAGATAAAAATACATTGCTTACTCACCGTTTCAAGTAGCTCAAGGTTGTCGTACTATTAAAACTGGGGATTTCAATAAATATTCCGCCTCTGTTACAGATATGAATGTAATCGATCATTCCAGACGCGAGTGTCGTTTTCCCTTGTGGCCCCCAACTAAGTATTAACCATGTCCAATGCTGTTTGACCTACGCAATCGAACGAGAACCGCTCTACTGAGTATCCTATTGGCACCTTTTATGGTCACCAAGATAATTGCCCGTTTTCTTCGTCCAATATAGTTTTTTAAAGCCCCAATTTTGCTTCCTTTAGTCTAGAAAGGGTGTGATCGTACCTGCCTCGTTTGGGTGCCATACAGGCGATTTTACACTGTGATGCGTGTTTGTTGCAGGCTAGAAGCGAGTGAGTGTTATTTTTAATCAAGCTTACAGTGCCTGTTTCGGGCGCCGTGCAGGCTAGTGCATGCCTGTTGCAGGCTAAAAAATGTTGCAGGAAAAATAAACTCTGCCCTTCGAGCATGCTACCTCCGTACTACCTCCGATGAAGCAGCATGTGTCATAGCAGGAATGACCCTCATTGATATTCTGGCGGCGGAGAGTAGGAGCTTGTACGATTCGGAGTATGCAAGGGGAAGCACAAGGTAGCGCGACGGACTTATAACAGCATAGACGAGGAGGTGGTAAAAGTTTACTAAGGGCCTATGAATCGACTCATACCAAATATGACGAAGTGGGTTATGAGCGAACAAGTGAGTTACTGCCTCACGCAGTTTCTGAGTTGGCACGGAGGTTATAGGGCATACCCTTCTACCGCCTCATATTGGACGACTCGACGTTCTTCCCAGAATGTCCGGTCGTCCCTCCTAAATGCCACAGTTTTGCGTAGCACATGACTGTGCTGCAAAAAGACGCCGAAATGCAGCTAACCCCGAAGAACATATTGGACTAGATGAAAGGGAAAGTGACGCAGTAGGGCCACCCACCAAAATCTTAAGGCATACGAAGCTCAAAGACACGAAGAAAGGCAAACAAATGCCAGGAAAGATAGCTGATCCAGCTCCGTGACACAATGGCGTATGCCGATCACGCGGAGAGAAAGAAAAAGAGAAGGAATGTGTTTTAGGCTAGGTTTAGGGGATTCAGAGAACCAAGAGGCAGGACCTTCTCGGTAGAATGCTGTGCATCTTCCGACGCATCCACGAGAACTAGTAGGTTCTGCAGACCGTGAACTGGGTAACGAGTTTGGTCGAAGTCGCCTTTCTCGCGCAGAGAGCAGAGACAGTAGGTCTCTGATCCGTATCCTCCACTGTTCTAGCTCTGGTGAGCAGTCCGTCGAGGTCATGTTGACGACTCTAGGGCGAAGTAAGTAATGCCTTTACGGCTCGTACTCGTCTGGACTCAAACAGTATGCAAAAGATTTGGTGAGTTTAGTCAGTAGGAATCTGACATTAGCGTCTAGGTTCGGAGCTCCAGCGGTGTGTCCTGTCTTAGGCATGCACCTTACAGGCAGTCGAATACACATCTTCTGCTGCTCGACTGATGATAAATTCTCACCACTCCCTCGTAAAAAACATAAACCGTGCTTTCTATTTAGACCTCGTTCCCACTAACACGGACCGTCTGTTGGAAGGAGGCATATCGGTCCCATCTCGTCGGCGGATTCATTCACACTATATCCGGTCCGAGTGTTTAGACGGCTCTTCGCATTGACAAAACGTCCGTTTAAAAACCCTGACCCGTTCATTTTCGCGGATCCGTCTAAATGTGAACAGTTTCATCTAAATTGTACTGCCACTGGCATATCCGTTTCTTTAGACGGACCGAGAAAACAGACGGTCCGTGCTAGCGGGAACGGGACTTAGAGTTTACTTAGTGAAATAATTGCAGAGGCTTGTTGAAGAATATGACAAAAAATTTAGTCGTGAAAAGAAGCTGTAATTGGGTATCGATTTCGTTGTCATAATCAGCAGTTGAACTCGTGACATCTACAGAAGTTATCCTTGGAGAAATTTCTGTTCAAGGTGATTATATAATAAAACGACGAAAACAGCAAAAGTTCAAGTTCAACACTCCATATTGAGTCGAAACAATACAATACACGTTCTTAGTCTACGTGACTATTATGAAAATGTCCACATTCTACGCTCAGATGAACCAATCCCATTCTTGAAGTACATCACGTTTACACGATTTTTGTAAGAAATTACAATTATGAACTTTTTTGTGATGGTGTGCACAAAAACTCGAGATATTTTTAATTGCTCTGTACTAAAATTTTAAAAGTGCAGAGCTAGTTCAGAAGTCGCTTCCGTAATGTCTGTGCAAGCTAATAAAAAATGCTATATGCAACTCTTGCAGTAGACATCCCCGAGCAAAACTAGAAAACGTACAACCAAAAAACAGCAAAACCCCACTGCATTTCCCCGCAATCCTCCTCTCCTACAAACCCAAGATAGTTTCCGCGATATCTTCATTAACATCTCGATCTTATCCGCTCGCAATATTTATATCGAAACGCTTTCACTTTTCCGCTCGTCGTCATTTTCCATATTTCAACATTTTCACTTTTGTTGCTGCCGGGCTCCTTGGCGTCGTCCACCACGGCTGCACGACCGCCGATAACAAATTATTTTATCCGAGTTGGACAAAACACATCTCGTTTGATTTATCTGTAGGTTCACATTGCCAACATGCATCCAACAGCAGTCGAACAACAATTGAGGTGTCGGTTACTTGTTGCTGGCGGGCTGCTGTTGGGCAGCAACCACTTGTAGACTTATCTAGTATCGCCTCAACTCCTCCAGGTGTGAGATTTCGGCTGGTGAAAAGAAACGAATTTCTGTCCAAAGTGGAGCCGCCGCCGATTGTTGCCTGGCGCTGTTTTGGGCGGCTGCCTTCGGTCTCTGCTGCCGTTGTCATCGCCGATCGCTCCATTGCGGAAATAATTTAAAATTGCCAGGTTGACTTTGAAGTGCGGACAATGTTTCAGCAGCGCTGATACGCCGGCCACTGATACCAGTCGACGTGAACTAGTTGTCATTGAAATAATGATTTTTGACTGAAAGGTGAACGAGATTTTCCATGCGTGTTTTATTAATAATTTAAATTTACAAGGCCGAACGCTGGACTTTTGTTTATTTGTTAAAGCAGGAAAAAGACCTTACAACATTCACCACACAACAGGCGAACTCTTTGGCGTAAGCGCGTGTGTGTGCGTGCGTTTCGGGTCTTTTCCCGGGGAATCCGCAGCTTCAGGCCGACAATTGAAAAGAGTCGAGCATTTGTTTTTTTCTTCTTTATTATTTGTTTTATGACTGAACAAAACTCCCATGCCATAGCTAAGAGTTATTAACCATCAACTTCACTCATGCAACAGGCGAACTTCTTCCTCACGGAAGGTTGGTTGGTGGCATTCTTCCATTCACTTTGGGGTGGCGACGTCGGTGGTTGCTGTATAGAAAATGCAGAATTAAAGCCGGAAATTTGTTGTGCACCGATAAATAGTGGTTTGCTCTGTCATTCCTCGAAGCTGTTGTTGGTTGCTGTTGGATACAAAATTCCGCAAATTGCAAACAATAAAAGTGCAAAGTTGCGGCTCAGTTTTTGTTATTGTTTTCAAATTCCATCACGAACTTCATCTTTACGGAAGTTTGCTGTTTTTTTCTGGCAGAAGATAGCGAAAATTAACGGAAATTGCGATTTGTTGTTGTGCAGGAGTTAATAAGGGGGTTTTTGGTGGTTTTAGGATACGTATCCTTCGGATTAAAGAATTTAATTTAATCATTGCTAAAAAATTTTCACAAAATTATAAATTCGCAGAAACGGAAAATTTACTTCCAAAATCTTGTCCACCTCAGTCAGGAAGGTCATAAAATAAGGAGGATTGCTCTTTTGATAACAAAATTAAGGAGGATTGCTCTTTTAGTAGTGCGCCGGTACCACTAGCTGGCGAATTTATAGGTGCAGGTGACCTGTATGAGCCGACCTTACCCAAAGTTATCTCCCTTTCAACCACCATAAAAACCGCAACGCTTGACTAGAATTCAAGGAAGGGTTTGCAGATAGGGCCCCTGTAAGGCTAGCCCCAATGCTTCATGTGGGCCCATGTGGATTACCCTATAATTGCCTCAGTAGGAATGACGCACGTGGCTCGACCAACGTGAGGAAAACTGATTGCTACCCGATGCCGAGTAGAAAAAAGAGGCCGAAAATTTTGAGAATTTCGGCGTGGATATATAACTGCGGCGGTGTCGAAAGCTTTATACTATTGTTTCCCCTTTGCACAATTGCGTTTTTGTCCTTCAAAACGTGAGTGTCATTTTACCAAGTAGTGGTCCCCCAACTGAGTACTAATAACGTCCAACGCTGCTTGACCTTCGCAATGGAACAAGAACCGGTTTCTTGAATATGCTAAATGACACTATTCACGGCCATTGCCTGAAATATGAAGCAAGGCAACAACAAAAACTAATTTTTTGTGGTGCTCATTCAAGCATAGGCGGACTTTCGATTTTTTTCTTTGAATACGCAACAAACGAAAAAATGCTTAGTCAACACTTTAATCCACCAATTGCGTCTTCTTCTTCTTCGATGGCTCTACATCCCAATTCGAGCCTTGGCCTCGTTCAGCTTCTTCCTCCAGACGTCTCTCTGTTCCTCAGCTTGCCTCCAGTTTCTGATGTTAAGGAGTTTTGCTACATCAGCCTTAACACTGTCTTCCCACCTTGACCGAGGTTTGCCATCTGGTAGTAAATACAGGGCTTTTTTGTTATCATTGAGTCATCCATTCTTTGGACATGCGCGGCCCAACGAAAATTGCTTCACCTCACCTCATTTTACCTATCAAGATCATACATAATAATCTGCTACTAATTTAGCACTCTGAAGTAGATTTTGGTACTATAGCAGTAATCAGCGATAAGGAAAGAAGAAGGTGACTACTCTATGTGTTATATGCTTAGTGGTGATAGTCAGAAGGTGCTATGTCTGAACTCTACGATGGACGCATCAATACTTCCCAACCAAACTCGCTCCCAATTTTTGGCGGGTCATCAAGGAAGTGTGTGGTCGGGCGTTATGGCGATGTAAGACAACGTCCTTCCGATTTTTAAATTCGGGCCATTTTCGTTCAATTGCATGGCGTAATATCTCCAGTTGTCCACAATACAGTTGAGAATCAATCGTCTGACTAACTGAAAGTACCTCAATGAACGATTCCCATTGGTGTAGGCTACCATGACAAAAAAGTTACCCCATCGAACACTTCAAAATTATAAAGTGAGAATGGCTGAAAAACATGTAAAAAACATGTTACGCCCGCCAGACTAGTAAAAATTTGTTAATTGTTATTTTTTATGAATTTTTGAATTTAGCTAAAAAAAATGATTTCATTTTCCAAAACACCTTGCTTGAAATTTTTACTATTTGTAGTAAATAATGAACCATTTTTGAAAAAAATTGTGTGGCTGACAATTTATGTTAATTAACTTCTGACAGACCTTTTGTTATAAATTATTATTTTTTATAAAAATGCACTACATAACACCTCCTTGACTTTTTTTTTAAAATAAAGTTTAAGATCTCTTCTATCTATTACAACTTGTCTGGCTGACAATTTTCGTTAATAAACTTGTCAGACTGAGTTTTGAATGCCATTCCATTCTCACTTTATAATTTTGAGGTGTTCGATGGGCTACCTTTTTTGTCATGGGCGCTTAGACTATCTGTTGTTATCTTACTACTTCTCTCAAGTTTTGTACGACAGCATTCCGGTAGGCATTTCTTCTTTCTTCAAGTTTTAGGATATCAATGACGTATTTGGTTATGTTTGCCCTCTTTTTGTTTTTGTTGTTATCCGGGTTCTAAATTTCATCTTGACTACTAGATAGTTATCCGTGCCACAGACGCGCCTCGCATTGTTCTTTTTCTAGTAAATTCGGTTACTAGTGCCTCCTTTTCTCTTAATTACGACGTGATCAATTTCATTATTTATTAACCCGTCTGGTGACTGCCACGTCATTGTTGAACTTACTACCATTGAGTTCGAGCTAGCGAGATCGACCAAAACTCTACCATTGTAATTGGTAGCGTTGTGTAGGCTATGCGTTCTTATGATTCCCAGGAACTCCTGTTATTTCCCTATTTTGGCGCTCATATCCCCAAGCACCATTTTAATATGGTTTAACAGGATTAACCTGATGACGTTGTTTAACTTTTGGCGCCTTGTCTTCTGCGGGAGGATCAACGTTTGGGAAATTATGCATATTTGTCACAAGAAAAATGGAAAAAATTCGAAATAAGAAACAAACAGGCGAAATATGAGACGAGAAATGGCTATAATATTTAAGTTATCGAATTTAAGAAATATCGAAATACTATGCAAAAACTGTCATTCATTTCCATGAAAAACAATCAAACTTTTCCTCAAACCAAACCCAAACAATTAATTTGAAAATGTCCATAAGCACCCAGAACCTCTCTTACCACACCAAATTTAGTGTTAGCAAAATACTCGAAACAGACATGCTCGTAATTTCATGGTCAGCTTCTGTTGAAATTTAACGAGCCTATGCCATGCAATTGAGGAGGTCAAGACTGTTTCAAATACTCAACAATCTATGTTCGATGAGAGGTTAATGGAATCAGAGAGAACGAGAAGAGTGCGCGACAGAAGTGAATTATGTCTCAATAAGTCAATTTAATGTTTCAACATTGACTGTTATGGAAATGTTCTTGGTTACGGTAAGTAAAATGCTCGTCAGTGAAGTCAAATAAAAGAGACAGGCACAAGGACATAATCAAGTAAGGTGAGTGTGTTTTCAGTCAACCAAAGTATACACCTATCACGTGTTTCCTATCCTATCACTATTATGCGTAATGTTTGAAACGGACTTGGGGTGGAAAATCAGGAAGGGCAAGAGTTTTGTTAAATCTTACCTCAAAAAACTATTAGAAATATTGGACAAACTTTGAAATATCCTTGGAATTCTAAAAATTCAACGTTTCTACATAAACAAACAAATACCGGTTATTTTCAGTTAAGTTCGTCATAATATTTCTAGAACAAATTTGGAAATTTTTCCGAGGGCTATTTACATTGAAGTTGATCACAAACAATTCGCCAAACAAATTCAAAATCCGCCAACTAAAACTCCCTAAAACTAAACTAAAAAAAAATCTTCAACAATTACGATCGGTTACATCACTCTCAAACTAAAGTTCACCACGGCAGACACAAAACACGTTACGAAATCACTTAGAAACCGACTCGCGAAGACCGATCAATCCATCATAGCATTGTTAAGCCTGTCATGCCCACAAGCACGTCAGTCATCGAGCGAAACCGGTCCGCTGCGGTAAAATACCCCATTTCCTAGTCAGACGGAAAGGATTTAAAACCTCAAGCGATCCGCGCAATAATTTCATCTCCTTGAGATTTTCCCTACGATTCTTAGAAACAAGAGCACAGTCCACACCCCGCCGCACAGATCCGATCGGGCGCATTGCTCAACAGTTTCAACCTTACCACATTGAAATGTCAAAACCGAAATTTGACTGACGCGCTGCCTGACAAGTGACATCGAAATTTTAACAAACAACAGAATCGCACGCACTTTACGCAATGCACGCGTATTCTCCCCGTGTGCCCTAGTCGGCGAGCCTCTACTCACCCACGAAAGAGGAGCACAACACGCAAAGAAAGGTATCGGCTCGAATCCATCAGGAACGGGAGGAAGTGTTAAAATCTAATCGCGAAATCTAAAAATCCACCTGGAAACTATTGAAACCGAGGCGCACTCTGCCGGGGCTGTGTTGTTGCCTTGTTACTTTGTTGCTCGGTGGCTTGCCACCATTAATTTAGCGCTTGTGGAGTTCTGTTGCGGTAGCATAATTTGTTTGCCGTTTGCGGCGAAATGTAAGCCAAGGCTTGCAAATGGCCTTCCATGCGCCCACTTCACATCACAATTCACTTCCAACTCGGCGCTGTGTTGTTGTGAAAACTTTCAATCATTCTAGCTGGTGGCGGAGCCCCTGGTGCCACCACATAACGAAAATATTCTTGGGTAATAGACTCTGTAACAAGCCAGTCCGCGTCACTCAGAGTCTCCCTTCATTACCTTGCCTAGGAAAAATCACAAAATTTCGCAATTTTCAGCTCTGCTCCGAGTTTATGCCATAAATTGCTCGACTCTCCCGCCGCCGTCCGCGCCGCGTTGCTCCGTCGCTCCAGATTCGTATTGCGACCTCCTGTTCCTCTAAAATGCTGCAATTTTCACCTGGGGTTTTTCTTCAGTGTGTCAAGCCAACGCCTTGCACATTTTACAAAAAAGTGCCGGCTCCGGGTTTCTTGGGGCTTTTCGTCGCCTTGAGATTCCCGGAGTCAATAGCGCATTTGGGCTTGGTCCACAGCACACCTCTAAGCTGATGTCAAAGTCTAGATTTCCGAGTTTACCTGAGCCGAGCATACACACGTCCACACGCTCCAACCCAGAGCCTCATTTGCTTGTTTATTTCGCGTATCATTGCGCCTTAATTCGGCGTAAGCACTGACGACGAACAATGCCATGGCGGTTCTCCATCAGATGAGTAATGGTCGACTGATTGCCGCTTGAGTCGACTCGAGGCTTTTGCATATATAGAGAATGCCTAGATATCTAGATCCAGGATGATCACCGAGCACCACAAGTACATCTGTGCGGGCACAATACAGACCTTGCCTAGCGATGGTTGCTTTACTTTACTACATCCAGTACTTAACGGTTCAGCTAATTACGTTTTCTAATGGCCTTGCCTTATTCAGCTCGCGATGGTTTCGATATTATCGCCGAGAAGCGTTTTTTTCTTATCCGATTTTGTGTGTGTCTTCACTGATTTCTTCTTCTTCGTGTTTCTTTTCAAGTGTTTTTTTTTCTCTCTCTCCTGAAAACTCTTGTGGTCTTCCGGGACCGGGAGATCGACATACCTCAGGAGTCTCGAAGTAGGCCAACGTTTGTTTTCGTTTCTTTTTTGTTGTTGTTGTTTTGATTTGTTCGTCAACGGCGTGGCGGCGTCATCGAGCTGCGTCTGAACCACCAGCGCCACCGGCCGTCCTCCGGGGACGAGATTGGTCATTTTTACAATTAACTTTCAATATCTGTCCAATTTGGAAAAGCTCTTAGGCAACTTTTGATTGGATAACGGCAGTTTTACTATAAATGAGGTGTAGCAGATGGGCGAGTTGATTCCATTTTTTTTATTTTGGGATTTTTATAGCGTTTCGGTGTTTTTTTTTCAGTGGGGATATTTGGAAATTTTGTATGGAGATTTTTTTTAGTGTTGTAAGAAAGATATAAGGTTGGCATATAAATCTAGTTTCAAACGTTTAAATTTGAAATTGATTAGGACACGTGAAGTAACAATCTTAAACTATACCGAGGCTTAGTTGGTACAAAGGAAATGATTTGTGAAAAAGTTTTTTGCACTGCCGATTTCTAATCAATTTATATCAGACTACTTTAAGGTGTTTTGGGATACTCCTCGATCTTGTACCAACAATTTGAAAGAGGAGAAAGTACTTTTAGTTCCCATTAAATACAGCGCACGGTATTCTTCCCATGCATTTTGCCTTTTTACTACGACGTCAATGGTTGGCCTGAGTCGCATATAATTTCCCAGAGTTTGGGTCACTGAAAAAGAGAGTTTTTATCACCAAAAAACACACAATTCAATGCAAAACTCCCTCTTGTTTTTTGCCTGACAAATAGAATTTCAGACATCAAATTTTCGCCTTTTAGTGCCTCTTTGTTTCAGTTCATATGACGCCGCTATCTTTTCCATGGCTTTTAATAGCTTAGGAATAGCTTCCCGGGTAACATTCAATGCTTCTCCAAATTGACTTTATGATTGACAAGGTTTTTCATATATTGATTGGTCGAAAATAATCCTAGCAAATTCTCGGCAGGCGTCAATTAGTATTTGACGAAGTTCATTGAAATAGAAAGGGAAAACCTCGAACAATTGATGAATATTTTGATGGAATATCGACACTGGCGCTACAGTTCTTGAAGGACTAGGGCCTCTTAAAATCTCTTCTCAGTTTTCTCTACGTGCTGGTAGTTCTCTCCAGTTTGTTATACGATTATACCTACCTATTTCTTGATAGTGGTACGCTTCACTTTTTTGATGGTCTACAATTGAAAATCCTGTCTAGCATTCCTTCTTCCAAAGCTTGTACAACGTACGTTCTCGGTCCTGTGTCGCTCTCTTCCAGTAACCCCAATTGCGCGTAAGTCCATTTCGATGTCGTCTTTGTATCTTTTCCTAGGTCTTCCTGTGACATTCTTCCCTCTGGCGTTTGGAGGAACAGGATTTTTTGGGGCGTTTCTTTCGGCATGTCCTATCCAGCGTAGGCGCGATGTCTTGATGCTTTTGATTACGTCTGGTTCTTTGTATATCTGGTACAACTCGTGGTTGTATCTTCTTCTCTAGACTCCCCCTTCATTTACTGCGCCTGTGATCCCGCGGAGAATTTTTCTTTCGCAACTTTCGAGGATCTGCTCGTCATGCCTAGTAAGCGTCCATGCTTCCGATCCGTACATCAGTACTAATTTTATTACTGTTTTATATAACTTGAATTTTATACTCCTGCTTATTCTTTTAGACTTGAAATATTTCAACATACTGTAGTATGTTTTGTTCGTTAGCAGTATTTTTCTTTTAATTTCCCCAGTAATGTTGTTGTCTTCATTAATTTGCGTTCCTAGATAGGTGAACTCGTTTACGAATTCTTTGTTATATCTGTCGATTGTTATATTTTGCCCTATTCTTCCTATATTATTCCCCATCCGCATATGTTTCGTTTTATTTTCGTTGATATTAAGTCCAAATTTCGATGCTGCTTTTTCTAGTGCTACATAGGCTTCGTTTGCTGCAGTCATTGTCCTGCCTATGATGACTATACCATCTGCATAGGCCATTACCTGAACAGACTGGTTTAGAATTGTCCCTCTGGTTTCAATGCGTGCCTCTCGGACCGCTTTTTATAATAATATGTTAAATAGTAAGCAGGATAGAGCGTCTCGTCTCAGGCCTCTGTTCGTTTCAAAAGGCACCGATACGTCGCTCTGTATTCTTACTCTGTTTATCACTCGACTCAATGAAGTTTTAGTGAGCTGAATTAATGGATCTGGAAAATTCAGCTCCACCATTGCTCGTAAATTTTTGGTCGTAGGGCAAGATCATATGCTGTTTTAAAGTCTATAAAAAAGAGGTAGGCCTCTATGTTGGATTCGTTCGTCTTCTCAATTGCCTGTCGTAATGCGAATATATGATCGGTTGCGGACTTTTGTTTCCTGAATCCGCACTGGTACTTGCCAATCAGTCTTTCATATTGGTACAATAAGCGAGTATACAGGATATACGAGAATATTTTATATGCTACGTTCAGTAACGAAATCCCTCTGTACTTTGAACATTCAAGCTGGTCTCCTTTTCTGTGTAGAGGACAGATCCTATGTTCCATTCATCAGGTAGTCCTTTATGCCTCCAAATGTGTGGTACAATCTTATGCATGTGTATTATTAATATATTACTACATTTTTTAAATATTTCGGCTGGTATATTGCCTACACCTGGAGACTTACTATTTTTAAGCTTGCTTATAGCCTCTTCTATTTCCTGTACGGCAGGTTCTGGTATTGTTTCAGCATTCCTGGTTCTTTCGTTATTATCAAATGTGTGTCCACTATGTCCTTCTTCATATTGATCCAATAGTTCACTGAAATGTTCCATCCATCGATTTAGAACTTGTTCTCTATCGCTTAGAATATTTTCCTGCATGTCTATGCAGGCTGATGTCTTACTTAATTAATTCTTTTCTACCCTTTCTTATTTTCTTGTAGAACTGTCTTATTTCTCCCTCACTATGGAGGGTTTCTAGTTCTTCCATATTGCGCTTACTGCGTATGCAGGCATAAATTCGAATAAAGAAATTTTCAATGACATGTTTCTGGAGTTATTTCACGAATTGCAAGTTGAATGTTGTTCTTTAAATCATTAATTGCTTATGGCTGTTTGCATACACTCGAATTTTAAAAAAACCCCATGAAAAAAATCGAATGGAAATGGCTGAAATATACATTAGACACAATAATATTAATATGGTTTGCATAAATTGTTCTACCTTCAACTAAAACAAAAGGGCTTATGCGATTTGGAAAGACGTCACGCATTAACATTACACAGTGCTGACATCTAGGCGTCATATTTGGGTGACCCTTTACATTCTCACTTTGTATTGTCCTGAAATTTCTTGGTTCATTAGAATCGGTACTAGTGCGAAATAGGTTTTATTGGCGGCTACGATGCATGGGTGTCGTAATTTATCTTATTTTCAGCGGTAAGCATTGTTCGTTAATATTTGAAGTTATCTACAATTTCCAATCTATGAACGACAAGATTTATGTTTTCTCCTAATCCTACAATCATGTATGTACTTTGTTTTCATGTCATTTAATCTTAGATTGAACTTTACTGAGCTTTCTCTATATTTTTATCATTAAAAACAATAAAAAATCACATTTCAGCATAACTTCTACGGAATATTTACACAAAGAAAAACAATTGTCAAATTTTTGACAGTTGATTTTGCTTAATTTGCGAGCGCAATTCCAAAGCTTGCTTTAACCTAGCAAAATGTTAATCAACATTTACTAATTTTGTTTTAGTCTAAAAAGAAGAAAAAGATACAAAAAAACACAGAAAAAAAATGTTTTAAAAAATTTCCTCTAGGTATTTATCCAACTAATATATCACTGTCTAATCCGTTCTCCACACCTCTATAACATTTCATCCGATATCGCCCAAAAAATTTATGATCAGAATCCATCCATTACTTAAAGTCGAGTCGAATAGAAAGAAAGATGCAGACCACTCCACGATCGCATCAATGTTTACTCTTCAAAATAAGGGCACCATCATCATCATCATGGAGTGTTTCTTTTCAAAAAAAAAACTTTTTTTTATTATCATGTAGAAATTTCTCCACAAAATTTCATAAGAGATCTCCACCTTTTCAAAAAAAAAAAGAAGAAGATGTTGCGTCACATTTTGGGTGTTTTTTTTCTTCAAAATAAAACTCTTTTTGAACTTTCTAACGGTAAAAACAGCATGAAATAAACCGAACTGAACTGGATTCAGCATAACCTACAAACAAAAAAATCACGAGAAAAAACTAGAAGGTTGGAAGGGGCGGCGGCGAATGCGTTTTTCGCTTTTTATTACCTTTCAATCTCTTTTCACGGCGAAGTAAAAGGGCTTTAAGCTGAACTGAAAGTAATTAACGAGTGACGGAGTGATTTTTCAACTGAATCATGTGCGCGCCATGCCATCCATGCCTTTACTTTCTTACTTCGTTTCTTTTTTTTTATTTTGGTGAATAGTGTTTCATTATTTGTTATCATTCAACCGCGATGCGATTATTAATTTATGTTTTTCTTCCTGATTATAAAAAGATTATTGTAAAAAATAATTTATTCTAGTTTTATTGCAAAAATATGGAAATATGAAAGTTAACCAAAAAAAAAAATACTGAAAGGAAAACACAACAACAAAAACACGTCGAGAGAGATTCAGCCACGAAACATACTTAAACATGAAAAAGAAGAAGATAAGAAGATGAAAATACATTTTGATAAAAATATATCCATATATGTATGAAAAAAAGGCATCGAAGAAATAATCAAAGTCCATTTCTCGCCTTCTTGTAGGAAAAAAAAAGGTAGAAAACATAACGGTAACGTAACGCAACGCAACAAAACAAGTTTTCTTTGCACTCATCCAATTTTATGCTGAAAAAGTTTATTCTGTTTTTTTTTGCTCTCTGCTCGTTTGTTATGTTTTTTCCTATGTTGGGTTGGAAATTATACAAGTAGAAAAACCGCCATGCAATGAAGATAATAAAAGGTGAAATAACGAGTCTCTGGGTTTTTGGGGGATTTTTCTTTACACAAATTATATTGTTAAAAGCGCTCTTGCTTTTCACTTTTACCATAGTGTTAAAAAATATAATTTTCGTCAATTACGAGTTAATTTTGTTTTATTACAATATTTGCTTATGTTAAATAAATTTTCCGCAAAAAGGAAAGTTTGCATGCGGCAATAAATTGCTCAATTTGTTTGTAATTTTTTTGGGCTATTTTTGTTGTTTTTTGTGTCGTTGTTGTTGCTTTCTTGTCATTTTGCATTTTTGCTTTACTATTTGTTCACTTTTTCTGTAATTTTATTAAATGTTCTTTTATTTACTTTCTTTAAATTGTTAAAACAGTAGTATTTTCAGTTGTTGTGAAAAAACATCGATGGCACAAAATGGGACTCAAGGCTTTAAGGAAATTCTTGCACATTTGGCAGATGGCGTCGATGTCGAGTAAAATTTTGTGATATCTCAAAGAAAGAAGTGAGGTAAATATAAAGCTTGAGTTTTATTACTATTTTTGACATTTATATTTTAGACATAAACAATGAAGGCGATTATGGTTTGTCTGAGTTTATGTTGATTTTGTGTGCAGAGCCAAATAAGCATTGCACAGTGTATTTTTGACAACGCTTCATATTAAATTCAATTTTTTCGATTGAATTTGTGGTAAGTCAAATTTTATGGTCTAGGAAAAAGTTCCTGGCGTTTTCTCGATAAATGGTGTCAATTGCAAATAAGTCAAGAACCACTGTAGCAACATCGCTAAGGCCCATTTGAAAGATGACAGTTACTTTGACTGTAGAAAAATTGGTGCAGTGGTTGGAAAGATATTTGCGTTTGAAAATAGAGAAAAATAATGAAAAGTTACGGTATATTTTGCAATATTATTACGACAGAAGGAAGACCGCTACACATGCTTAAATTGTGCTGTGTACGGTGGAGGCAATGTATCAAAATCTGCTGCGCGGAAATAGTTTGCTCACTTTCTTTTTGGTAATTTTGATGTGAGCGGTGAGTCCCACTATGGTCGTTCAATCACTGAAATCAGCTGATGAAATTCTTGAAAAAATCCAGCAACATGGGTGTTTTCAATGATTCAAACTTGCAGAATATTTGCTTTTGCATGTTGTTCAATGATGCAACTTGCGAAAGCAGTGTTCAATTATAAAAACTTAAAAGCAAATGATTGTATACTTTGCAAGCTTTTTCAAATACTTGCATTTCTGATTTTGAAGAAGAAGACGCGTCAGTGCTGCCATACGCTTTTGTTTTATTCATTTGTATAAAAGAGTGAAAAAAAGAAACAATTCATCGAGGCAAAGTAGGCCACATTTTGAAATTTTTGATGAAAAATATGAAAACAAACATAATATATGTATCGCCTCGCAACAATTTCAATTAATGTTTTCATATTCCTTCTATCCATTTTGCCTTCGGTTTCGCACAATACAAATTAATGTAAGTAGTGGCAACACTAATTTCACGTAATTAGCTGACAATTTTGACGTATAGTGAGTTATGTTCAATGATGCATTTTATTTGCTTTTGCTGGTTGCTTAAGCCTGTCAGCGAACGTCATTTTCTTTCGTGCAAGTTTGCAAAAGCAACTTGTATAATTGAAAATACCCGGTATGTCAAAAGTGTTGCATTGACCACAAAACAAAACTGTTTTGAACCATTTTTACAAAGCTGGATACAAGAAGAAGCTCGATATATGGGTACTCATAAGTTGAACGCGAAAAACTGACAGACCGAATTAACAACTGTGATACGTTGTTGAAACGCAATGAAATCGACTTGTTTCTGAAATGTCTCACGGCACAACTCTAACCGACGAAAGGTGTCTCTATAAGAGTGCACTATTTAAATTTTGTGCCATTTATTTTCGTGCAAGTTTCAACTCTGAAATTTTACAGCTGTCACCTATGATTGCTCCGATTATTAGAAATGGAGCGCTACACGAAAGAAGAACGCATTGTGAAAGCCATTACAAAAATGGGAAAAGTTACGCGGGAATTGCGTGAACGGCACTCGTGACAGGAACATGATAACGGAGTTCTTGTGGCCTCAATTGGACGGCATGGATCTGGACGAAATGTGGTTTCAGCAGGACGGCGCCACCTGCCACACCGCTCATGAAACAATCGATTTATTACAGCAACGATTTCCAGACCAAATCATCTCACGAAATTCTGATGTCAACTGACCACTAAGATCATGCGATTTAACGCCGTGCGATTTTTTTCTTTTTCAGAATACCACAACTCGCTCAAAAAATACATGTTTTTATTTTTAAAGTAAATAGTAAAATAATAGAGAACTACTCCTGCTCTCACAGCCTGGTTTTACTCAAATCGATAAATTTTGCGCTCCTTTAATTTTTTACTCCGGAATACTTAAAAGGAGAAAAGGAACACGCCTATTGAGACACCCTTTATTAGTTTCCCATCCAACACGAGTTACAATCTACAACTACGACATTTGGCTTCCAAGAACACAACTCGCTTATATGGGCTCGGTCCTGGAAAACCGCATTAGCCAGCTGGTTACGAACCGCTACAGGAACGTATCAATATAAGACGCACGGAATAGTCCAAACGAAGCACGGTACGTTCACACTTTTTCTAGACTAAAGGGAGTAAAATTAGGCATTCAGAAACGGTAGAGGACGAAAAAACGGGCAATTATCTTGGTGACCATAAACGGTGCCATTAGGATACTCAATAGACCGGTTCTCGTTCAATGTCGTAGGTCAAGCATCATCGAACGTGATTAGTAGTTGGTTGGAGGACTGTTTGGTAAAACGACACTCGCGTTTGGAATGATCGATTAGGATTACACTCATATATGTAATAGAGGCGTGCACACTTTTATAGCGGAAGCATTTTTAGAATTTTGTGCCTGTAGCGGGAACGTCAATTTTTGTATCCATAGCGGGAGCGTGTCGTAATCGGGAGTATTTGTTCGCTGTGCGTGCTAGTTACGGGCGCATATATGCTTCTAAAAATATAAGTACGTCTGTACTTAGTTTACGCGAGAATATACCAACTAATTATATTTACTCGGGGTGCAAAGCAAATTGACGGAGGAACAATCCACCGCATTCAGAATTTCTGAACTCTAACAACATTCTACAGTTTAAACGTAAGGTTCATCGACAGCTCCTTGAGCAACCGTCAGATCTCTCTTACCTTCTTTTATTAAAAAGGAGCCAGTTTTCTCTCTATGAACCTATATTGAAAGCCATAGAAGAAAGAAAGAGTGAAGAAGAAAGATAGGAAGGAATGATAATCAGGCGAGAAAAGTGAAAGTCGCGGAATCGCATTTCTAGGCCGTGATCGAACCCAATACCTCTGGGTTGGTATTGGTAGACCAACTGCTTTACACCTAGACTACAGGCAAAGAAATTAGGGTAAGATGATTTCAGGAAGTCAATCATCATATGTTTTACTTCCTAACACTTTCATTATCCAGTACTGAAAGCTATAAACAAGGAAAAGCTGTTTCATATAATCGAGTATAACATCTCAAACGTTCAATCAATCAAGATTCAGTTTTCGAGTGTGATTAGTGTACAATGAAAAATAAAATGATGGAAGTAGAAAGTCCATAGTTACCGGCAACACCATTAGTCAAGATTTATGGTAGCACAGTCACAAAAACTTGACATCCACGAAATATGCATTGGCATCCGTATTCAAAAGAAACACACAGGTGTATTCTCTCTCCAATTCAATGACTGTATTTTAAGTAATTTTAAGTCAAGTAAAAACTTCAAATTCACGTCGAAATAAACCAAAATTTTCTTTAATCATCGCAATAATTTTTGTGCTGTCACCTAAAAAATTTTAATTATTGCTGGGTAATGGTATCGAACAGGAAATTCGAAATCCGCCGTTGTACGATGAAAACATTCTTTTAATAACAATTAATAAAGCGCGGAATGTTTACGCTTAGTTAATATGCACTTAAAAAATCGATGAAACTCAATGCTCTTGAACCGATCGAAAATAAAACCGCAAGCAGTTTTTAGACCAATGAATTCATAACAGTGAAAACTGAAAACCAACAAAAATCGTTGCAAAAAGATTCAGTCACAATCAAAAAAAAATCCATTGCAAAAACACAAACTTTTAAATTAAAAAACGAAAAATTTCAAAATATTTTTAAAACCCGTATTAAAACGTATTCAGCGCGTTTCCTCTCCAATTAGCGCTGCTGTTACTGGTTCAGCGGTGGTGGCAACTCTTAAAGCACACAGTGCCGATTGCCTCAGGCTGAATAGTTTTATCAGGGCATTTTGCGTAAACGTGGAGAATCGAGCCGACCGAGGAATCGGTAAAACAAGGGCCCAAGAAGCCAGTTCAGTTTGGCTCATTAACTAAGTAGTCCAAGGTGCGATCAAATTCGCAATAGACGTGAGCGGGCCACGAGCTGTGAGAGCTGCAATAGCGACTTGTCAGCACACTTTTGAACGAGCGAAAGTATATAAGCTAAAAGTCAGCTGTGCGCGCATGAATTGCTGCTGCTGCTGCTACGTTGCAGAGTCGCGAAGTCAGACACACAATGATTGGGGAACTTAGTGATGCGATGTAATTCTTGTGAATCATCACTTCACGTCGCTTGAGTCATCAGCATCGTAGGACCGTTAAGAGTTTAGTCATGTCCTCATTAAAGGGAACCAAAACTGTCATCATCAAATTACAGCAGCGGAAAATGCTGCGGAATCTCCCAATTGATTGACGGTTAACGAAGTGACAATCTGGGCCTGTGCTGGGGTCCCACCATCGAAAGCAGTTCGTGCATTTCGACAAGTATGGAAATTTCTAGTGCTCGATTGGTGGTGCACTCCGGACTGACCTCCACCATTCTTGACCATAAAGCGAAAGAGACAAGTTCGAGCGCGTTTTTTTTGTTCATTTGGCGAAAACCATTTTTGGCGCCACTTTTGTTCCATATGTGGAAACCAGCTGAAAATGCAGCTGTGAGGGGGACGGGGCGGTCTCCTCACACAGTTGACAAATTGAGAGTCATTTGTGAAACGCCTTAATGAGACAGAATGGTGGCTTTCTTTTCGCCTGGCGCTTTGTTGAGGCGATTGGGAATTGGGGGCTTCGCATCGCTTTCAAACGGGTGGCATGGCACGGCAGGTAGAGTTCGCGCGGGTTGGGGGCAGCACATAAAATGCACCTTAAGTGGCGATAATGGAATTCCCTTGGAGCGATGGATTTGCCGTGATTATGAAGTAGCTAATGAGCTCCAGTGGAATTCCGAGGCGAATTATGAATTGACTTTGGTCATGTGATCATGTAATTTAGACAGGAAACATTTTTCCTGTGCTCACAGCGAATGGATATCGGGGCTTGGGGATTATCTCTTTTTCGAGGAGGGGCAGACGGGGCTTATGATGAATTATGGCTGCTGGTGATGACGTTCCCCTTAAGGGCGTATTTTCGGGAATTTTAATAGACGCGTATTAATAATTGTGTACAAACCTGTTGTTTGGTGTGGCTTTAAGTGGATATTTTTGAAGGTCGGACGATTGCAGTTGAGCAACTTACCTGGAAGGAAAAAAAATTATGTTTTAAAAACTGTGTGTGGGTTTTTTGTTTTGAAATTTTGATATTATACCGACAGCATTAAAATGTTATTACTATAAGGAAGTAGATTAAGTGGATTAATGTGGATAGCGATTACGGATCTGGAAATATTATTCCTTGTGCAAAATTAATTGTATTTATTTCCAAAATAAACTTAATTCAATTTTTCTTAATTTTTTGGATGAGGACATTTTGTGTTTTCTTATAAATTGTTGGCCTACATAAAAATATTTACGACCTCAGTGACCACCCACCATTTCACTACACGTGTTTGCTAAAAAAAATAATGATGACGATGATGCAGCAACAGGTGTCATAATGGAATTTACCCAATAGGAAAAATCGTCAATGGATTTAAGAGCTGTAAAAAAGCACCGCTGCGATTCTATGGTGGACGTGCCTAATGGTTATGGGGGCAAAAGTGCAAACCTTTTTAAAGGTCTTGCCTACGCATAAAGGAGAAGCTAAAAGGCTAAAAGTTGAAAGGCTAAGAATGTTTTATAGAAAAAACGAGCAATAAATTCGGAATATAATGGACGGCAACACACTATAGCGCCCGATTAAATTAACGAAGTTGTCCTGACGGAAAGGACATTTGCAGAGGTCGTAGGAAAATAAAATTTATTAAGACTTTTATATTGTTTGCACTGTATATAAGAGGGAGGATATTACCGGAAGCTTAGTTTAACAGTGGTATGGTTTCGGTCATTTATAATATTAACAGGGGATTTTAACGATAATTGGCAACGATGCTCGTAGAAGTTAGTAGAATACTGTTGGACGTGAAAGTTTACATCGAACATCTGCTGTCAATTGAGGAAAAAGGGCCTAGTCAAAAACGCAGAATTCAGCAATTGGAAGACTGTAGCTGAATTCTGCAGAATAACTGCAGTTCTGCGTTTTTGACCAAGCCAAAACTAACAGAAATTTGTGAAGCTTACAAGCTTATAGTAATCGGAACGATTTTTGAACGTAAAAGATTATGCATAAATACAATTGAACAGAGATGGAAGAATGACGAATCAGAAGACTGTACGAGGAAATGGTAACAAAGGCGGAGTACACGGTAGAAACCCGGGATATTAGGTGAATATTATTAGTGATTAATATTGATGGTAAAATTAAAAGGTGCCACAGGACAGTAATTCGTGGCATTTAATGACGAAAGAGCACTAACAGGTCCTAAGATAGGCGGAATACTTTCAAAGGGTAGACCGCATACCAACCATGGAGAATTCAGCTGCGCTGAATAGTAACCCCAATGTGCTAATAAGCTTTTCGACAACAAATGACATTCTGCTGTTTCCAAATGACAGCACAGAGGGGCAAAGTAGAAATTCAGCGGCGCTGAATATAAATTCAGCAGTGCTGAATAGAAACAAAACTTAAAGGCTCTTCGGATTTCCTTCAAAGACAAAAATAATGATAGAAGGGAAGACGGTGGTCCCTGTGTTGAAAATCAAATCATGTGCCGTTACAAGTGTTGAAGAAAGTTGAATTACGACTTTCAGCACAGTGGCCATAAACTCAACTTAGAACTTCCACTCTTCGGCCCCTGCGCTGGAAGCCGCTATTCGATTGAAACGTCGGTTTCTTGTGGAGGGGGGATAAAATCGTACCGTCACCTCCTTGCTGATGGCTCGTGGATAACCAACCGACGACGGACGTACCTAGTGCCCGGGGG
Organism: Thereva nobilitata; assembly: GCA_963855945.1. Classification (NCBI taxonomy): domain Eukaryota; kingdom Metazoa; phylum Arthropoda; class Insecta; order Diptera; family Therevidae; genus Thereva; species Thereva nobilitata. Next base: position 166,006,642 of record OY979695.1, read on the forward strand.
TATAGCTAGGCCACCCTATCCGATGGGCTATAATTCACGGAACCCGTCCTTTTGGTAGTGCGGTCGGGCGTTGGGCTACCTGCCCTGTAAGAACACATCAGTTAAGAAACCAGAAGCAAAGCTTCGGAAAGGACGGAAAAGGCGGCAACATCTGGACATAATTTTCGGAACATAGAACAGGCGAAGTATGTACAGAACTGCAGCAGTTAAATCATTATTAGACGAAATGAGCAGATATAAAATAAAGGGAAGACAGTGTTAAGGCTGATACAGCTAAACTGCTTAATACAAGATACTGGAAGCAATCTGCGGAGCAGAGAGACGTCTGGAGGAAGAAGCTGATGGAGGTCAAGGCTCGAATTGGGAATTGAGAAGAACTCACTTTCTTCTATTCAAACAACTTATCACCTGGACACATGGGTATACTGGATGCAGCGGTGATTTATCGTGCTCGAAACGATGGACGCATTTTCTAAATCCTCCATTTCCATTCAAGAACTGCGTGAGGTCGTACCTCACTTCCCCACGCTCCCTTGTAACCTATCTCTCCACGTTTGGGATATGTCTGTAGGTCCACTGACTCTTAGCATACTCGTCCCACTGTTTTTGCCATTACGGACTCGCAACGCGTTATCTACTGACGCACAGTATTTGGATCTCCTTTAACATATTCTGTATGAGGTCCTCCTTTTATCCGTCTTGTTCAACGCTGCTCCTCACGCTGCATAAAGCATGACCGAACTAACCAGCCTCGCCATTAGGAGGCGACGGCTCGGTCTAAGGTCTAGCATTCTTGGAAATGCTACACAAATAGCGGACGCTTTATCCGCCATGCCCTCCAAGTGCGTCCAGTCGATCCCAGATATTCCAGGTATCTTAGGACGAGCTGCGACACAGCTTAACAGTTTTATGCCCAGCAAGCCGCAGACCGAGTCCAGTGCTTTCAGGCCATGCTTTAATCTTTCAGATAGTTCGGTCGCGCACAATTCGATCTCATCGAGGCGTCGTACGACTTCGTCTACGACCAATACCTCGATGTCATTCGCGAATCCGATCGCAACTGCTCGAAACCGTACAACGCCACAACGAGCACTTAAAGAACTAAAGCCTCAGATTGACATTTTTAGAAGCTGTGACTAAAGACGCTTACACAGTTATGCCAATTGCAGCAAAATACTTGAAGATTTTATTTCCCAATGCGTAGACAAATATTTGTCCAGTTTTTAAGTCTTGCGACAATGTTTAATTGACAAAACAAAAACCGCATTGAATAACGAAGTTTGTCGTAACACAATATCGCACCTTTCTTAATTCCACAACATACTTTCATTTACGCGTTCGCCCACACACACACTCTCTCAGAAAACAGTAAAGTAGCGAGGTCATGTTCCTACCATAAACTTATATATTGCATCACTAATGAACAAAACACGGAATTTTCATTACAAAAAAATTATACTTGTCACTTTAAAAGTAACTTACACCACAATGGAAATAGTTGACAATTTGGAAAAGTAATTGGCATTCGATGCACACACGTAACACAATTAACCAACATAGAAACTTTGCCCTAAAAATTTCCCAACAAATCTTTATCAAAACAACCTTGCAGAAAAGGCCATCAATAATCAGTCGCAATTCACCGTTGAATGTCGAATGCAATATAGAAGCTGCCAGACCTGTCCTCAAAAACACCCACACACCATAATTACGCATGCGCTAAGTACAAAAATTTTCACCTAAGTCAGCAAGAAAAGTGCGTTCGTTGAAAAATGTTCAGCAATCTTCACTCATTCGGCCGTGACTATTCGAAATGTCAATTTGTAATTGAAGGTAGAAGTCGAGTCGTCGCACATGCGCAACGCACCGCCCGCTTCACATGAGAATGCAGGCGCGTAATTCTGGTGAAATTAAAGTTGTTTTTTTCCTCATTTTCTTCTTCTTCTTTTCTACATCGAATGTTGCAATTGTTGCCAACATATGAAGTGGCAAAGAAATCAACTTTCCCACAGTTGAGTTTCCTTTCTGTAATCCACACAAAAAGGTGTTTAAGTAACGGCGATCTGCGAGCGTAGTTAAATAAACAAACAAAAACGTGTTTTTCCAACTTGTTTTCAAATTAAAGTGAACACCCGGGAGTACGTAGAGTGCCGGATGATGTTAAAGAGGCAAAAGAAAAGGTTTCAGGTACGGTGGAATAGCAGCGCTGCACACCAGAGAGCCGCAAATAAACAATGATTTTTTTTTATTATTGTTTCCATTTCTTTGTTTGTTTTTAAGCTTAATTGAAAAGTTAACTGCTGTCAACGGGGCTGGAAGCGATGGTAATAAATCTCCCGAAGGAATAGCCAGCAACCTGTTAACCACCAGCCATAAGTAATTGGGCTGTAAATAATGCCTCCAGGTAGGCAGGCGGCTAGATCTCTCACATCTGTAGATCTTATCGCGGCGCAGTGCGGAATTGAAATGAAGCCGATAACTGCTATAATAGCCGCCCCATAAACAGCGCCCCACCGGTGACTGTTGAAAGTTTATTGCGTAAATTTTTAAGTGAAACTCAAACGAGATGTAGATATTTTTGCTTCTTATATACAAACACAGGCGGTTCTTAAAAGCCGGTCGCTCTATAACACCTGACGGCTCTAAGCCAGATACGTTGTAGTAAGGTGCTCTGAGCTTGAACACTTGAGCATGTTACGTAAAAAAAAATTCTGGTCTGTCGCAATAGTGACCGGTTAGCCGCTTACGTTCGCTCGTTTTTCATGAGAGACCTGCAAGTAGTGGTTTGTGCCAATTTAATATCTGCCGGTGTTACCTAGACCTACTCAGAATAAGGCTATTCTCCAGAGCTCTCTAGCAGCGATCGGTGTTCGTATTATATGCCCCGAACGTTTCTGAATGAAAATGGCCTGAAAAGCATGGTCGGATCGTGTTAAAATTCACGTCGCGATTAGCTTAGCAAACAGTTTACGGTTTATATGGATATCGGCTGCTACTGTGCAGCTTTCTTAATTGTTTCGCTGTTGCTGCTGCGCTGTTGTGGTTTTTTTACACAATTTTTAGACAATTCCTTTGCCGTTTCGAACCAACAATGTGCAAGGCAAGCCAGCAAGTGGCTATTATTCATAACGGATACTAATCGACATATACGTGTGTATACACCGCACTGCCGACATTATATAAGCCATCTAGATCCATAAAAGTCAGTACTTTACGCCCATTTTCTTACATATATATAATCCACTTATAATCTAGCCATCAGCCGAGCTGGGAGTAGTCACTAGTCGGCTTGCTTTTAGCCGCTTACATATGTGACGCACAGTCGTTTGATTTCTTAATTAGGCTACTGGCATCTATCGGCGACTAAAAAAACTTTTTTAGCAGTAGAAATCGGGCTAAAACTGTAACGAAACCGCTGTAATAACACAGTTTTGCGTTTTGGCTTGGTGTGGATGTTATTAAAACGGTAGAAAAATAATTACTCGTGTTGCTGGTGGCTGGCCGATGTTGTTTGCGCGTTATGTAGGAAGGAAGGTAGGAAAAACGCGATTTTAATTACAGGTGTGTGTTGTTCGCGTATTAATCATTGTGTGATTGGAATTATTAATACTTTTTTGTGTGTTTTAGATATGCAGCAATTTGTGAAGGCGTTTTAATTGCATTTTTAATTTACAAAAAAAAACATATATAAGAAGTTTTTTTTGTGTGCTAACACTTGATTTACGTGTGATGCGTTTTCTAATCTAATGGAAAAAACCCCACTACGATTTTGACGTTTCATTTGTCATTTATTTTCTTTGTGTTGCTAACTAGCAGAATAATAATTGAAGGAGAGCTGTCAGAATCAATCAATGCAACAGTAGGACTAAGACATTTAGATGCCGTGTCGTGCTTACTATTTAACTTAGCTATGGAAAAAGTTAAGCATGAACCAATATCGAGAGTAGTATTTTCAACGAGTGGGTAAAACTATTGGCATACGCTGAGGGCATTGTAATACCAGCTAGATCCACCGTAGCAATGAAAGGAGCCTTCATATCACTAGAACGAGCTGCAGAGAAATTCGGACTGGCAATTAGGGAGGAAACGAAATAAATGTGCTTGTCGAGTTTCGTGAAAATCAACCACCAAACCCAACTATGTAATAATAAACTAGTTAAAGGCATAACATATTGTATTAACGTCTTAACAACGAATGCCAACGATTTACGTCATCAGAAGTCCGAAATGTTGAAAAACTAGGTTTCGGAGTTATTGCTATGGAATAAAGGAGGCGTTCAGCAGTTAACTTTAACGTGTATCGGTAGTAAAGGAAACTAATTTTAAAAACAATAAAATTTTATTTTCCCCAAAAACCAATTACTTTCTATTACCAAGTCCCGAAATTTTTAGACCAATTCTCATAAATCCCAAAAATGTAATGCAGTCACTAGAACAGCTCCCGGGCAATCAATTAAAATTAAAAATAAACGAATAACGCTGGGTTTATGAACTCTTTTATGATACAGTGCATTCGGATAGCACATTTCCCTTCTATTCCTCCCCAAACCCGACATTTTGACACTGTGCCCCCAGTTCAATTTGATAACATGCCAGTTGACAGCAATTTTTTTGTATAGAGCTATGTTCTTGCCATTGGCGTGGAGCTTCACATGACCTAATTCAAATATTCTATGTAAACCCCTCAAACAGGGCTTGACAATGATTTTTTTTAAACACTAAGTTTTTGAATAAATAGAAATAAAACTGAACCAAAAGAGGAAACTTCGTCAGAGCAACTTTACATCCTTTAGTTTCTGAGTTATTGATATTTATTAAATGTTTCGATGTCATGGCGGTTTTCGGGTTATCCAATATGCGAGGGAGCAACGATGCATATTGAAAATCGGCTTGAAATTTGGAAAAACTTTCACGGAAGCTTGAGGTTTTAGATAAACTAAGCCTACGGAAATAAATGCTGGTCTAAATGCTATGTGGTAATATCAAGTTTAGGTCTTTTTTTTAGTGTGTTAGTTCTAAGCTCAGGAGTCACCTTTTGTACTACCAGTCCGTTATGTCGTTTGACACGTCATGGGACAATGTCTAGCAAAAAATACCGTCAAACAATTTAAGATAACCCTCAATCAGGAAAAGATTTCGATCTTAACTGATGGCGCTCTCATTCAGAAAATTACGAGATTTTTTGCATTCCAATCATCGTTTGAGTATCAAAGAACAACTCGGAGAAGAAATCCACTTGGATTGAATAATTACATTTTGAAGTTGGGCATGCATCGAATAGCAGCAGAGTTCGTTCCTGTTTCGATAATAATCGGTGGACTCAATCGATTATCATAGGAGATAAAAATTGGTATTGTGACTATGACATTGAGTGGCGTGCCCTCTTACGTCAGTGGATGACCATGATCCCACACCCTGGTGGTGTAGGGAACTGGAGAAACTGAAGAAAGAGGTCAGAAGGGCTTTCAACCAAGCGATGAGGTGCAATGACCCGGTTGCCTGGGAGAATTATAAAGCCAAGAAAAGAGAAATGAAGCAAACTCTGCGACGACGAAAAAGGGAGTCGTGGAGGGACTTCTGCTCGAGCATGGAGAGCATATCTGAGGCCAGCAGACTTCAGAAAATGATCTCCAGGGACCCGGTCTCCAAAGTCGGACTCGTTCGTGACTCGTCGGGAAGGATGGCGGAGACGCTGGAGGAAACCAACAAGATCCTGATGGAAGTTCACTTTCCTGGCAGCTACGTCTCGGGTAAATCTTGGGTTATTCGTAACAGAATGACTACAAGGATGAACCGAGAGGAGGCTAACGGGTTGGTGACAGAGGAAGGGGTGAGACGTGCAATAGACACATTCTCTCCCTTCAAGACATCGGGTCGTGACGGAATATTCCCTGCGCTGCTCCAATGGGGCAAAGAAATCATTGCACCCAGGCTTAGGGGAATATTCGTTACCTGTCTAGCAACAGGATACATTCCGGCGGTGTGGAGGGAAACCAAAGTGGTATTTCTCCCTAAGCCAGGTAAGAAGGACTACACCGAGGCGAAGTCCTCCAGGCCGGTCAGCCTAACATCCTTTCTGTTGAAAACAATGGAAAGAGTGGTGGCAGACCACCTTGAGAGTACTATGCTAAGGAGGCACCCTTTAAGTAGAAGCCAGCACGCTTACCAGGCTGGCAGATCTACAGAAACGGCACTTCACCAATTGGTGCGAGTAGCCGAGGGGGAACTGTATACCGGAGGCATAGCGATGGCCGTAATTATGGACATCGAAGGTGCCTTCGACAAGATACAGTTCAGCAAACTTAAAGATGCTCTGGTGAGGCGCGAGGTCAGCCCCATGATTGTAAGGTGGGTGGACAGCATGCTGAAAAACAGAGCAGTAAGGATTCAGACAGGAGACTCGCGGCTTCGAGGGAGGGTCAGCAAGGGATGCCCACAGGGCGGGGTCTTATCACCCCTCCTGTGGAACATCACTGTGGACACTCTGCTCAGGCGGATAGAGGAAATGGGCGTGCATACCATTGGGTATGCAGATGATGTAGCGATTGTGGCACGCGGCAAGTTTATGAGCACTACTGCAGATATCATGAGGAATGCACTCCAAGTGGTTGAGCAGTGGTGTACGGAACAAGGCCTCACCATAAACGCCAACAAGACAGACGCTATAATCTTCACTAGGAAGATTAAAGATCTGGATTTTCAGCCCCTTATGTTTTTTGGATCGGAGATCAAGGTGTCTGGGAAGGTCAAGTATCTGGGTGTATACTTGGATTCACGACTAACCTGGAAATACCACGTTGAGGAGAAGATCAAGAAGGCGAAAAGGGTGCTTCACCAGTGCAGAAGAGTATGTGGACTAAGGTGGGGTATCTCACCAAGGTTAGCATACTGGACATATACCATGATGGTGAGACCCATCATAACATATGCCTCGGTGATCTGGTGGACTAAAGTCACACAGAAAACCGTCAAGAGGCATTTGGACAAGGTGCAAAGAATGGCCTGCGTGGGTGTGAGCGGTGCTTTCCGCACCACACCCGCCGCGGCATTGGAGGCGCTGTTAGGTCTGCTGCCGTTAGATCTCCAGGTGGTGAAGACTGCGGCGGCCTCAGCGATCCGGATGAGACGGGATGCCGTATGGCAGACGTCAGGAGCCTTATATGGGCACATGAAGATCCTAGATCGTATCAAAGGGATTAGGGAGCTCATGATGCCCATGGAAGGGATCACAAAAATGAGGGTGACCGAAAGGTATCACAAAACCCTCATAGGAAATGGAACGCTTCCGGAAGGGAGGCCGGAAGACATATATATCTTCACGGATGGATCCATGATTGACGGCAGAGCAGGTGCGGGAGTCTTCTCAGAGGACTTAAACCTAACCTGCTCGCTGGCTTTGGGGAATTACACCTCAGTTTACCAGGCGGAGATGCTTGCTCTGCTGTACGCGCTGGATCACATAAATGATGGTCAGGTGCAGGGAAGGAGCATCCTCATAGCGCTGGACAATCAGACTGTGATTAAGCGCATGAATCAGACAGAGATAAATGCGTCTCTGGCGTTGGAATGTGTCCAAAAACTGAACAGGTGTGCGAAACAAAACAACGTGACGCTAGCTTGGGTTAGAGGACATTCAGGCATCGATGGGAACGAAAAGGCGGACAACCTGGCAAAACAGGGGTCAACCTCGGAATTCTGGGGACCGGAGCCATACTCTGCCATTGGCAGAGGGTTGGTAAGGAACCGCATCGAGAAATGGGTCGCTGAAGAACACCGGAGACGGTGGGACGCTATGACCACGTGCAGGCAGGCTAAGATGGTGCTTACGTTGCCGATTGCCGCAACCAGAAGAAGGATCCTGCATATGCAAAGGAGAACCCTCAGATGGTTGGTGGCACTGATTACAGGACACGGATGTTTCAGGTATCACCTAAAAAGAATGGGAATTCTGGAGGACGACACCTGTCGGATGTGCCTGGAGGAACCCGAGACGGCCACACACATAGTGTGTAACTGTCCGGCGCTGGCGAGAAAAAGGGCTGCCATAACTGGACTCCATTGGATGGAGGACATGAGGCAGATTCCCTTCAATCAGCTGCTCGCGATAACTAGGGGAGTCGAAGCAAGGGAGCAATGGGACAACCCACTGCAACCCCGATAAGATGACTCTAGGTAGAGGGACGAAAAGGGACCCGCAAACAGTGGTCTGATTCGATATCCCTCGAAAATCTATATATATATGACATTGAAAAGAAAGTTCGGTCATCACAGTGGATTGACAATGGATCTTCGCGTCCGAAAATAGAATTGCAGTCTCTACCCACCCACCGTCAAAATAATCCTCACCATATTTACTGATTTCAATACAGTGGTGCATTTTGAGTTTTTGTTTCAGAGTAGTTAACCAACAGTACTATCAAGGTGTTTGCAAAAGACCCGAAAAATGTTTCAAAAGAAACCATAGTTGGGTCATGGTTCCTTTAATATGACAATGCGCGTAATAGCAGGAGATATGTATTCCATATCCCTTTGGAAACACGGACGATTTTCTGCTGGTCTGTCCAAGTTGGAGCAAAGTTTAACCGTCTTTTCAAAGATGCTGTCCGATTCTGAGCCGATGGCATTCAGTTTGGCATCCCAAGATCTCGGCGTCTTGGTCTACGCTCTATGCCATCATTCCAGCGGAGGCTGGATCTCCGAAGGATTGTGCCCTTGCTGTCACCCCGGAACTCGGATCACTTTCTTCAATCCCAGGTTGAAAAGGAGGCAGGGCAAACCGTCCTCTTGACGGAGTCCATTATAGATGTTGGTTGGTCTGGACAGTGTTCCGGATAACTTTACTCCGCTTGCCAGATTGGCCATAGCCAAACTACATAATCGTGTCAGCTTATTGGTGATGTCTCTCTCTCATGGCTTTGTAGGGTTTTACTTTAACTATGGTATCACAGGCAGCCTTGAAATCTATAAAGAGGTGTTGGATTTGATTTTGATACTATACACGTATTTCCAGCGCCTGCGTCAGGGTAAAAATCTGATCAGTTGTTGATTTGCCTGGGTGAAGCCACGGTGATATTGACCTATGTTTCTAGCAGAGTTCGGAAACGCACACTCGCGTGCGCAAACGAGCAACTCCAAGACCCTCGTAAGTACAGGCCTGGAAGCAGACTTTTTGGTTGTGTCTGTGCGCGGCCAAAATCGTCTGACAGTTGTGGAATTAACATGGCCGAAGCCGTACGAAGCAATTTTTTAACTTTGGTTTTGGAATAAAAAGTGGTAAAATATTGTATTTTATCACTTTTTAGTGCATACGGATTATCAGTGATAAGTTATTTAGTGATCTGAGTCCATAAATTAAAAAAAATAGTGGTTAAGTGTATTTTAAGAGTGTTAATTGATTAGGTGACCATTTTTGTTTACATTCGCGGTGGTTTTTTCGTGTTAATTTAGGGAAAAGGTGTTGAATTTGTGTAGTAATGGAATTAAAAGTGAATTTAAAGTAGTTAAAAAATATTATAGAAGAGTTATTAAAAACATAAGTGCAAGTACTACCACACAACATGAATAACAATAACTTTTTCACTTTTCCTTCACATTTTTCTGCACTTATGTTTTTAATAACTATCCTATAATAATCTTTAATCACTTAAAAAGCACTTTTTATTATGTTACTACACAAATTCAACATTTTTTCCCTAAATTAACACAAAAAAACCACCGCGAATGTAAACAAAAATGGTCACCTAATCAATTAACACTCTTAAAATACACTTAACCACTCACTTCATTTTAATTTTTTTTATTAAATCACTAAAGCACTAATCACTGATAATCCATGTGCACCAAAAAGTGAAAATATGCAATATTTTACCACTTTTTAGTGCAAAAACAAACTTAAAAAATTGCTTCTTATGGCTTCGGCCATGTTAATTCCACAACTGTCAGAAATTTTTGGCCACTTTTCAGCTATATTAGTATTAGTTGGCCTGTCTGCTTCCAGGCCTGTACTTACGAGGGTCTTGGCAACTCAAAACTCATTTTACGACTCATGTGCGCACACGAAATTATTCAATTCCTCACAGTTCACGCGCGTGAGTAATTAGAACAAGTAAAGCGCACACAGCTCATGAGTATGTGAGTTTTGGCGCACACAAAATTTATCGCATACGAATGTGAGTTTCCGTACTCGGGTTTCTAGGGTACAGGACCATCTTGTTTTGGAAGATAGCGGAGAATATTTTATACGTGGTAGTCAACAACGTTATACCGCGATTAATTGGTGCATGCTGTGATATCTCCTTTTTTATTTACCAGACACAGGATGCTTGTTTCCAGTCTTCTGACATCGCTTCGTACTCCCATACTTGCACAATTAATTCATGAATCGTGTAGGCCCTGCAAATTTAACAAGCTCCACCGAGGATGCCATCTGCACCCGAGACAATGTTTTGAGCGGGTTTATGGCTCTGCTAGCTTCTTCTAAGCTTGGTTCCGCAGTGTAGGATTATCATCAGATATTGGTGGAGCCTCCGATTTCTCAGTTAGCTCGTCATTTAGCAATTCATGAAAGTGCTCTTCCCATAGCTTCGAGATACCTTTAGGATCGGCGATCTGATTACCGACTTTGTTTTTGCAGTGGCATAAATTGCCTTATACCACCGACTTTTTGGTAAAACTCCCGCGGCTTGAGCTCTATGTAATGTTCTAGTTCACAAACGAGATTTTTCTCCCAGGCCTCTTTTTCTAGTTGTGACCTCTCTTTTATTCTCTTCAAGGGTATTTGTTTTTCTCTTCGCATGCATGTATTGCCTGAAGCTGGTACATTGTTCGGCATGCAGCATCCTTACGTTCAACCGACAGCTTGCAATTCATCATCGATTCAGTTGTTTCGATCTCTACGCATTTTTCCTAAGGTAGAGTCGAATTGCATCGAATTGTTATTATACAGTTAGTTCATGTGGTTTTAATCTTTTGGACCGTCTTATTTCGTTGATAGTATCCAATAATTGTATAGTCTCAAAGTTGGTATGGGCAAGAAGTCTCTTTTCGTGTTTAATGGCATATTCGCGGATGACCTCCTCTATCCATTTTATTTCTACATCATTGTGTATTTATGTATTAGTCATATTTTGCCTAAGATGGTGTCAGCTGTACTAATGATAGTATTTTTAACGCCTGACGAACTCTCGACGACGATCGACATCTCGTCTGCAGGACTTACTCTTTGCTTACTGAGCGCGAGTTCTAGCGTATGGCCGTAGGTGTTTTTTTGGGCATTTCATTGCGTTGTGCAGCTATATTAGTTCGAGCCTGATTCGCGGATACAACGCTGATCATCATACCAAGCATGCTACACCTTATGTAACGATCCAAAAAAATTCCTGCATGGTAAAAATATTCAACAAACAATAACCTAATTAATTTCAAAGTTTAGTAAGCCAAGTCAAAATTATGCTAATGCTAATTTTATGAATAAAGCAGAATATTTTTACACCTGCGATGTTAAAAAACAAAAAATCGCTTCAAGTTAGACGATATACTTCCAGCATTTCTACATAATTCGATGCACAATTAAAATTAAATTGCACGCGAAGTGCAATTTTTCATGCTTCTTGCTGAAATATATCAATTTTTGAATTGCTGCAACACGTTGTTATAAATAAGACAAATATTTAACTCTATTTTTTTTGTATTTACTAAATTGAGATTTCACTCCCTCCTCCCACAGGTCATTATTTGTTATTCCGATTTTTTTAAATACTAGTGTGATACTCGATAATTTAATCAATAAAAACAAAATGCAGTGTAAACATCAATCGATTTGCATAGTCTGACACAAAATACACTTTCGATGTTTTGAAAATGGCCGAAAACTATCAACAACAAAAAAAACGTTAAAAATTTATCAATAGTAGTATATTTCACAAACTCGTGTAGCCTAGGTACATGGATTCAACTACATGAAAAAAACTGTTTTGGAAAACGTTACAAACCTCGCATCGTCATAATTTCCCATTCCCGGAGAAGGCGGCAATCGATTGAAATAAAAACCCAAATTTTTACAATCCACCTCGTTCGGAAATACATAAAAGCCGCGATTATCACCATGATCATCTTTTATACTTGACACAAATTTCATAAAAATAAAAATAAAATAAGAAGACGAAAAACACTGAACATTTTCGAATACGCTCACAAGAGATGCAAATGAAATCGCGCAACCTAATTCCATATAAATCCCTCATTTTTGAGACGAGCCTGGACTGACGCGCAACGATCTAATTTTAAATTCCAAAAAGATTTGTCACCCAAAAAGAAAAACTTTCAAAAATAACACCACCCACCCACCCGTTGCCGCCCTTCACCACCCAAAAATAATACAATTTCACCACTGCTGCTTCTTCTTCAGCACGCACCGAAAACAATATTATTTAATTTAGTGAATTACAAGGTTGCGCTAACACATGTTTTTGCCAAGTTTGCACACTAGAGCGCTGGGGAGCTGCGGGGGCACCTTGGGGCCAGCTTAGATGTCAGATGTAAACGTAAATGCGATAAAGACAACTTACGAGGGTTTTTTAAGCTGTTCTAAATTTACACTTTTGGTATGGCAACATTCTTCCACCTTGGATTTTCGTGACTTGCAGTATTTGTCGTAGAAACGGCGCGCGCGTTCGTCCGCACACCGGCCGCACTCCACATAATATCTACAACACACGGTATCGCCACCGAAGCAGCAGCAGCAGCGGCCAGACGGATGTCCCCATGTCTAAAAAAGTGGAGTAATTTTTGGCTGCACTGGATTTGCTCTGTTCACACTGTAACCTATTTAACGACATTTTGTTCTGAATTATTCTCAAATTAAATTTATGAGCTAAACTAGAAAATGTTGACTGGCCAAAATGAACCACCGATGTTGTCTGACCCCATTGTTGTAAAGGGGAGAAAGAAATTGGAATAAATTAGCCTCCGACGGAATTTATAAGTTTTGGTGAAATGTTTAAATGGCGGCGGTAATGTTTTTTTTGGAATATTTATTTTTTAGTAAAATTTATGTTTTGATTTCTTTATACACACAAAAAATCCCCCTTCTATTCACAACATATTTCAAAACCACAAATAGCCTGGATAAAAGGTGGCTGCTTTATTTATAAAACACGAAATAGGATATCGAAACCGTGCAATAAAGAAAGTGAAATCGGTCAGTCACCTCCAGTCGCGTCGTTGTTGATCGAATATTTTGTTGATTAGCTGATAAACGCTATTCCGCATCACATTCAAATGCAAAGTCTAAGCAGTGAATCATTCCCATTCCCAGCCTAGATTTAAATATAATATTTTTTTCTTAATTTAAAAAATCCACAATTTATTTTTAACCCAAAACAATTACTCAAAACTTGTCATGTCACACGATTTCCCCTCCCGTAATCAGAACTGTCATTATCCAGCTGATCGGTAACGCTATGAATCTTACCTCTCATTTTCTCATGCTTTTGAGAAAATCTTTTTCAACAATAATTACTGGATAAGTTTTTGCCGCAAATTAGCCGTAATTTATCCACGATTTTACCGACGCACACCTGAAGAAAAAAATTATATGGTCGAACGTGATGGTTGCGTGCACGCCTATACAACACGCAATCACCCTTCAAACTTGGTACAGTTAAAGGTCGCAACAAGTTTTCTTTTAGTACAAAAATTTGACATTTGTTACAGTGACATACAAATTTTGCGTGTATTTTTTTATGTGGCAGTTCTCTTCAGTTCAGAAATCATCCTTTCTACTACCGGTCCGTTATGTCGTTTGTCACGTTATGGTGCAATGTCTTGTAGAGAGCTTAGAACGGGAATAGAATAGGTTTAGAGTTGTGAGGATTTGGGAGGATGTTGAAGAGGATGGACGCTGCGTTTGAACTTTTGGATGTTGTAGGAGTTTGGAAATACCGACGGTGAAAGTTTGTTCCACAGTCGGGTTGTTCTATTAATGAAGGAATTCCTAGTTTGTAGAGTTCGCGAACAGGTGGAAGTAGACAGAGAGAATAAATGCAGCGGGCTAATGTGGTATTGCCGGTATAAGATCGCCGTGGAGGCAAGGGAGCATTTATTTCGATGGAACAGTTGCTATGATAGTTGCGATACAATTTTGTCAGGGCTGCTACATTCCTACAATGGCTCAGTGGTGGGGCATATGGGGTCATCATCGATTAGTTTGGGGGCCCTTTTTTGTACTTTATCTAACCCCACCAAGGTGGGTATCGAACCGCCCCCAAATGAGAGTCGTATACAAGAAGAGGACGAAAATAGGATTTCCATATTAGAGCACAGGCCTATGGCTGAAAGATGTAGGAAGGTAAGAGCGAAAGGCCTATCCAAGCCGGAAGCTGAGGCATAATTGGCGCTGCGAACTGGCGAACTGGCACTGTTTTCCAGTGAATATTCACTGGATGAACCATTGCTTAGTCAACCAATGCGAAACAATGAAATTTTACTGTTTGAACCAGTGCAATTCAAGTAAAAAACAGAAAAAAGCTTTTTTCTAACGCGAGTGTCGTTTTATCAAGCGGTCCCCCAACTATGTAAGTACTAAAATGCTGCTTGGCATACGTAAGCGAACGAGATCCTTGCTCTTGGAGGCATTGAATTCGACACGATTCTTGCAGCCCCAATTGAGAACGAGTTCAATGTTCTTGTCGAATGAATCAGACATAAGTCCGCGATCGACAAGACAGGATCTGGCACGTACTTGTATTGCATTATCGAAGCCGTTTGAGTAACACAGAGTACCGCTGAGCAAAGCTATGAAATGGGTTGGTAGGGGTTGAGCGTGGGTTATTTATAAAGATAAGAAATAGAACAGGTGACAGATATGACCCCTGTGGGACTCCGGTGACGTTCAATCAGTACGACGTTCAATCCAGGTGCGGCCGCAAAAAAAACTCTTAATGCAGTTCTGTAAAACTGAGTCAACACCACACAGCTCGGAGTTTCGCTAACACAGCTGAGTACCACACACTATCGCCTTGGAAATATTTGCAGCAATCAGATCAGCCTCACCAAATCGATCCAAACTTTGGTTGTGGTGTTCTGTAAAACACACTAAAAGATCGCCAGTGAACCTTTTTCGCCTGAAGCTGTACGGTTTGATTCTAGATACCTCATACCTTTTTTATTGATTCTCGTCTCCAGGGTTTTGGAGTGAATAGAATGCTTTTGGGCGGTATTTTCAACTCTGGAGAACTTGGTTACAGCTTGGTTTATAGGATTAGCTAAAGGTGAGGTGTATTTCTTTACGACATTGTCCAAAGCTCTAGTGCGTTTGTTCACCTCGCGAGTCCTGAAAAATGTCCTGTAAATTGAGTGTGTGGAACATTTGGGACCAGGGTATGGCGTAGCAATGTCCGGGAAAGAAGAATCCGAGGCGAACAGAGGTAGTCAGAGAAGTCAGCCTTAGGTTTGCTGTTTGTTGTTAGCTTTTCCTTGAAGATAACGGAAGAGATAGTGTATGTACGTGGTAAAATTGTTCTTGATGAACATTACCAAGGACCAGAAGTTTTTCATATCAGCGGTTGCATCAAGGGGTTTTCTTCTCAACTTGTTGTCAAACGAGATTTTGACTTTCCTGATGGTGGATTTGCAGGAATTTTTTAGTTTTATGACTCTCGACAAAGAAATTCACTCGGAGAAGTCTTGTACGCTCTGAAGGCGGCTTCTTTAGTTTTAATTGCGTTCATGCCCTCCCGATTAAAAATTTTGCTCACTGCAACAATCTGTAATTGGAAAAAACAAACTAAAACACGCTTTACGTTCTGTTTCTCACTAGTCTTTTGAATTCACACAAATGGAAGCACGAGAACCATGAGTCAGCTCCGTCTAATCTCCGGAAATGGTAGTCAAATCACCCTCTAATTGCGATGCTACGATTTGAAATGAAACAAACGACTCACTTCTCAGCTGAAAGGGAACGTTTACTTAAGAAACAGATTGCTTTAGATGTAAGGGCCTAAGATTTTTCCGCTGAGTAAGAAAAAAGAATTACACAATTAAAAAAAAAATCTCGCCCTATCCCCAAAACACACACATCTCGAACACAATGACCATTTCCCATTCCTGGCGAAATAAATTTTCCTCAATTACACTTTCACCTAATTCATTCATCTTGACCTAAATACACCTAATTTCTCCTAATACCTTAACCCTATTCAAATCTCCCTCACCAATTCCCCTTAGTCCCTTATATTGAATTCATTTCAATACAATCAAGTACCGAAAAACCGATCAACCTTGTCATTTCAGATCATCCACAACAAATTGAAGTTGTTACTCCCTCTAAGAAAAAAGCAGATAGAAAAAAAAATTCTGCCCATATACACAAAAGTAGAAAAAATCGACCTTCGTTACTTTTCCATTGTCAAGCACAAACCCCACTCACATCTCACGTACATCGGCGAATATTTCTCATTGTGGAGAGAACTACAGGCGAAAACCATAGCCCCAGAGGCAGGCCTCTACACTCTACAGCACAAAACATCAATGGGGTTTACGATATCCGATACACAATATATATGTGACACACACGGCGTTCGAAAGGTTGGTCAATAATGGGCATCGGCAATTTTGCGTACGGCTATAAAAGTGACAAAATCAGATTTTATCATTTAAAAAAAAAACTTTATAGTTCTTCCGGGGTAATTCATTTGAAATGGTGCTGCACTGTGGGATGACTGACGATTAATTAAATAAAAAAGGGCAGATGGCAGCACTGTCGTAGAGTTTTAGCCGACAACGAAAAATATGACGAAATATTTCGAGTTGATTGAACAAAAACGTGCAAAACTTAGAAAAAATTTAAATGCGATTTTTTTCTTTCGTTGAGTTTGTTTACAAAATTTTTTCGCGATTAGAATTTCAAATTTTTTTTATAGTAAATTCAGTCACAAACCCATGAATTTCCGTTAGACAAGAACGGGTTAAAGCACACCGACCGGACTGCTGCGACGACGCACAGCAATTGTACAAAAATAAGTTGTGAAAAATGTGTTTCGACAATAAGAAAAAGAAATTACAATATAAAAATTTCTCTTCTTCTTTATTTTGTGTACTTTCGTACACACTTTACCATTCCTACACTAAATTACAGGAGTTTTTTACGCATGGGAAATATTGTTTTATTTTTTTTTTGTATGGAACGTAAGCTGCTCGCGCACGATACTAAACCGCAGTAACCACCGCTGATACTTCTCGCATGACTTTTCCCTAGGCAGATTGCCGGTATAGTGAAGTGTAGCGCGGAGGGGCATTGGATAACGATTTTTTTTTGTGCCGAGAAAATGAATTTTAAGTTGCAACTTTCCACTTTTTATGAAAGATTTTTTTTCTTTGCCTACATTTTAATTTTAAAGAAGAAGTGACTTTTACACATCACTACGAAAATGATTTTTTTTTATCTGTGATGAATATCTGATTTCGTTCTCTACGTTTTTTTTTTGGTTTTTTTTGTTCATTGTGAGGAATTGCGGCATTTTTTTTGTTGTTGTTACACAATAACATTTTTTTAACGGCTTACCTGTAGTAGGTCTGGCACAGGTAGGAGATTTTAATGTATGATGTGCTGTGCGATAAAGCTATTAATGTAGGGTCACATAATGTAATATAATACCTGAGCTTAGATTGACAGGTGTAAAGTGGTTTTTTAAAAAAACGTTGTGGATGTGTATGGTGTGTGCAGCATTGAATTGCATTTTCGTAATTTATATTGTGGGATCGAATTGGAAATTATGAAACATAGGGGGAAAATCAATTCTCAGCCGTGGAATATTAAATGTTAAATTAATTAGAGACAACATGTATATAAACTTTTTTTAAGATATCGTGTTTGCAACGCAAATAAATCAATTCGAACTGTCAATTTTCAGTTTATAGGCTGCTAAAACCCGCAAAGTTCACTCCGATCGCCTCCTCTAAGCATAAAATCTAGTTTTCTTGATTGTAGACAGCAAAGAACTGCACAAATTTCAACAATTTCCTAAAATAAAGTGTCGTAGCCATTTTTAATTTTTTTATAGCTAATTTTGTTAAAAATTAAAATGTCTCTGATTTGACCTAAATGTTTGACAGTTTGACCTAATTTTTTCGAATTTTAGTTTTTACTTTATCAACTGCGAAAAAATTGAGTAAAACTTTAATTACTTAATTAAAACTTTAACAGGTGATTCCCAAGTTACCTTGAGATTTGAAAATTTCTAATAAAATCATAGATTAATTATAAATAGAAAGCAAAATAAATAAGACGTTCTATGTTCTATGAAATGAGTCACTAATTGAGCGTTGTAATTGGTTAGTGAGAAAAAATTTTCTTCAAAATATTACACTTAGTGAGAAAAGCAATAAAATCCCGAGAGAACTCTTTAAGATCGACGAAAAATTCGGGTGAATCAGTCACCGTGTAATTTCTTTTCTCGGTAAAGACTCAATTTAATTGCTTTTCTTCCTAACACAAGCCAATTTTCTTCAAAAATTGGTGAAGGTCCCGATACACAACCCATCCATGGTTGCAAATCGGTCTAAACCGAGCCAAAACCTCACCGTGTGCGGAGAAACTAAGATGGACAAGTAGCCTAGGGCCACCAAGTCGGAATTTCAATCAATTCAAAATCCATGAGGCCGAGCCATCGAGGGATTTATTGGCTCGCTCGTGTGTGTGGAAACCTGGAGCCAAAAGAAAATTAGACCTATAGGATTTATGTACAATCATTCACCTGCATCGATTCAAAGTAAAACAACCGAAAATTTTATCCAGATATCAATATTTTCAAAAATCTTACGAATTTCGCTAGAAAAATATTACATCACTCAATAAGTTCATAGGATGACATATAGATGGCGCCACAATTGGTGTTTAGGTAGAACTAAAGGGGCAATTACAATGATTCCGTTCCGAAAATGTTGAAACTATCGTTCCGATCCGTAAGTACCATTGGAACCACCTTTTCGAACTGCCATATAAGTTCTAAGCAAACTTCGAATTTTAACTTTGACAGCTTAGCGGAACGGAACGGAGCGGATGCATTGTAATTGCCCCTACCCCTGAAACCATGACATTCCGGCCATTAGTTTACAAGTGACAGTGGTTTAGTGACGCTACTTTTGTAATTTTCAAAGCAATGGAAAAATCGCAAAGCATTGGCTTGACAGGTGTTTGGACTCTGCTCCATCGAGACAAATGATAGAAAAGTGGTTTGCTGAATGTAAACGCGGCCGTACAAACACAGATGATGCTGAACGCTCGGGTCGCTCAAATTATTCCAGAAAACATAAAAAAAGCCACAAAATCGTTTTGGAAGACTGTAAAATGAAGTTGTGTGAGATAATTGACACCTTAAAAATATCAAAAGGCTGTGTTATTCACTATTATGCATGAGCATTTTTCCATTAGAATGGTCTGTTCAAAGTGGGTAGCGCGTTTGTTCACTATGGACCAAAAACAACATGTTGATGATTCAGAGCGCTGTATTTGGAGCTGTTTAGGCGACATAAAAATGATGCGATATGTGAATGGATGAAACATGGAACTACATTCCAAATTCAAATCGGCAGTCAGCTGAGAGGACAGCAACCGGGAAACCGTCCAAAACGAGAAAAAAACGTAAAAGTGGGCTGGGAAAGTTATGGCGTTCGTATTTTGGGATCTGCATGATATTCATCGACTGGATATTCATCGACTGTCTTGAAAAGAAGAGAAGGGTCAATAGTGAATATTACCTACATATGTAGTTACCTACCATACTCTCTTCTAGCCTTCAAACCAAGCTTGCTACAAGTCATTGTACCATGACCTGAACGACATGACAGACTGGTAGTAGATACTAAGGATAAGTCATAAGCATCGTTTTTCAATGGCAAAATTGCACGAATTGTATTTTGAACGACGCCCTGTGCTGAAATGAGTGAGTGATTGGACTGAAACGTCACTTTCTTCAACACAAACGACTTGTCACGAAACACGACTCGACTTTCAGCACAAGAGCCATGGCTTCCGCACCCGCCGTATTCTCCAGATTTAGCCCCCACCGACTATTACCTGTTCCCAGAACTAAAAAAAATGGTCTCCGGAAAGAAATGTCTCCAATAAGAAGGTAATCGCCGAAACTGAAGCGTTTTTTTGAAAGATTGGACAAATCGTTCTATAAGAAAGGCATAGAAATGTTAGCTGGTTGGCTTTTTACCATAGCGTCAAGGCGATGGATCAGCTTTAATCTAGATGTTGTACTCGTGGCGTTTCTTTGTCTTTCTCTCTTCTTCTCAGTTTCGAAGCCTTCCAGCATCAACTTCCTATGTATGGCCTTCAGCGTAGCTTCCACTTTCCCCCGCCATCCTCTTTCCTCATCATGTGTCCTAGAATGTTTTTCGGTGTTACTGGCGCCTCGACCATTGCCTCTAGTTTCGCCCTATATTCGCCTCACCCAATAAAATAAGAGCTCTGCGTTATCCTGTGTAACGTCGGGAGTGGCGGGTCAGCTCTGAGATGCCCAAGGTTCACATAAAAACTCCTGTTACGTTTTTGTTCTTTTTATTACTAGAAATTTTACATTATACGAGTACTACTATCGAGTGGAGGGAAGAGAGGAAATAAAGGGTTAGCGCGTTACCACTGGTCTATTGTCTATTTACGTCGGTGTACTCCCGGATCAACTCTTTGGGCCTTGTCGGTTTATCGGTTGGTCGGTACCACTGGATCAACTCTCCGTAGCTTATCTGTTTTGCTAGTCTGTCCGTATACCATACGATGAACGCTCCAGTCATCAGGCAGAGGAATCAACTCTTCCACTGTCTGATTACGACTGGCTTCCGCAGGAATGCAGCGGCCTTTTATATTGGTGCCTTGCTGCGAGTCGCTGTTCTGGTGTGTTTTATAGCTGTTTTGTCTTTTGTTAACAGCGGTGGTGGTGTTTACAGCGGCCTGCTTCGTTACACCTGAATAATTGGGCATGCCGGGCACAGCGATGAGTCATCGTGTTCAAAACGATGGAGGTATTTACCTTATATTCCATGTCCGCTTAAGAGCGTTTCACGTTTGGGATAAGTCTGTGGGTCTACCGACTCGTCCCACTTCCCTTGGCATTCCGCTACGGACACGCAGTGTCATCTGTCGTCGCACGGTATTTTGCTGCCCTCAGCCGTCCATTTTCTACTGTTAGTCGTCCTGTTCAAGGTCGCTGTCCATATTTTCGCTGAGTATATCAAGACTGAGCTAACCACCCTCGCCATCAGAGGCGGCGACTCGGTCTCCCCTCTCCCTGGGCAGCATTCTTGGGAGTGTTGCATAAATAGCGGACGCTTTACCCTATTTGCTTTCATAGTGGAACCTTAAGGCGGGCTGTGAGTCAATGATCTGTTCCCATACCTTGGTCTTTACGAACACTTTACGGTTATAT
This sequence comes from Thereva nobilitata, assembly GCA_963855945.1. Classification (NCBI taxonomy): domain Eukaryota; kingdom Metazoa; phylum Arthropoda; class Insecta; order Diptera; family Therevidae; genus Thereva; species Thereva nobilitata. Next base: position 166,028,070 of record OY979695.1, read on the forward strand.
CCGTTTTCTGATCAGCACAGCTTCAGTTTTGTGCTCAGCAAGCGTCAGACAACCACTTTCAAGTCATGCTTTAATTCCCCAAATCATTTCATACGGGCACGCTTCAATCTCATCGAAATGTCATCCTACAGCTCCAACTCTTGATGATATTTCCATTTAAAAAATAGTTTTCCCTATAATTACGAGATAAGAAACTCAATTTAATCACGGAAAAGGTCATTTACTCTCAGTAAATTAAAATAAACAACTATAATTATCAAGTTTTATAAGCTCCAACAGCCCCGCATCCAGAATTTAATGTTATTGAAGAAACTTTTAATTCAAATAACAAAATCGTCACGTTTATTTCTACACAAAAAAATCCTACTCTATTACCAACATTTCGTCACGCCTGCACCCAGTTGAAACGCGCAGTCTTATCGATCATTTTTTCTTCTTATTACTTATTTGTTTACAATTTTTCATTTTCCCTCCACTTATCTCGAGGCCGAAACATAATCGTCGCACTTGAAAATTTTATTTTGTTAATTAGATACAAAACAAACACGTCCAAAGTTTCCCGTTTTTTGTTAGTATTTCCCCTCGAGAAATAAACGTCATTTATTGACATTTCGTCAAGTTTCTTCTTCTTCTTATTATTTTTTTAATTTCTTTAAAAAGCTTAGTTCATGTGCGTCATTTGTTGTGACGTATGATAAAAGTGACATTTTTTTTTAGATTAGGATATTTCGGCGTAGTTTGGATTAATGAATTATGAAGGTTATGTTTAAAAAAAAATCAACATAAATTAATTCATTTGCGGTGTGGCTGTTAATGGTGCCATTAGTTACCATCATCCCTTTCACTACTAGATTATGACAGTTACTGCTGATTGTAAAAGTTCGCGATTTATACCCGAGCGATCATCTCTTTGTGCTCGATCAGCTTTAAATTTTTACGAAATTTCATTTTTATGATCTTTTAAAAGGCAATGAACAAAAAAAAATGTAAAGAGAATGGGAATAAAAAAAATCAAAGTTGAAGATCTTAAGTAAGCCCAGTAGCAGGTTAAGTGGCAAGGTAAGCGGCACGTAGCCGTAACAGGTCCAGAGATCGGGCTGAACATGGCTCTGGATGAGGTTTCGTACAACTGTAAGATAAATGACCCCATTTCGGTTGGGTGAAGATTTTTTTCTTGTGTTTTTTTTTGTGCATTCGAGGAACTCGACAGGGATTTTTCCGATGATGCTCAAGGCTATAAAAATGATATGGAGTTTTTTTTTGCGCTGGAGTTTTTGATGAGTTATCGCATTGATCCTGAAATTAATAAAAGGTTGAAGAGGGCAGAAACACTTATGCAGGAATTTCTTTTACGTGTTGAATTTCATGGAATTCGCGAATGATTTGGCAGTTTTAAAAATTTGTTATCCAGTTTGTATCCGTTTTTATAAAAATGCTCCTTACAGGAGAAAGTTTTTTGGTTTGGTAATCACTCTGCTGTTTACAGTTCTTGTTTGTTGTGCGCATGTACTTCAATCTAAACAGTTAAGTCGCTTGGAAGAATGATTAATGTTCAGACAATAAGGAATTCCCATGACCTACATAGCAATCACTTTCCAGTTTATTATGGAGAGAATAACACCCATCCTCAATTACTAATTAATAAACTTGAAGCATTAGCATTTAATTGTTTAAAAATATCATAAAAATCATCAAAGTGAATTAAAAATGATATCATATTTTTACAACAACACAAAACTCTTATTTTCAAGAATTATTATGACTTAATCCTACTTCAGTCACTCGCCAAAATCATTGTAATTTCACTTTTCAATCGCGTTACGTATGGAAGATATTTCTGCATGTCATGGCTATGATGTTTAAACGATTACGCGATGAAGAAATCACCTTCAAAGCATAACATCTAATAGCTTTCTAGAATTTGTCTGTTCGTAGGTGGCAAAAACCAGTCATCAAATTCAAATACATATTAAATGTGGAACAAGAAATTTTTTTTGGTTTTTTTAGGATTAGAATTAAAAGAAGCTGCGCGATGCTGATTTATTTATGTGTAGAGTAGATTGGATTTGACGCTTTCAAAAAAAATGTATGCAGAGATTGAACGATAGGTATACTTGATGCATAATAGGAGGGACAAGCTAGTCTACTTAAACTAGTTTATGGCGTCAAAATAGCGTAGAAGCATATGTAAGCAATCGAAATAAACTGGTACAAAGGCTCGCAAAATTAAACTTGTTAAAGTTTTAACGGGTTATTTTCTACTGACATCAGCGCCACTAGTCGCGAATAGAATTATGAAAATTAAATGTAATCGCGATCTCTGTAAAAGCGAATATGTTAAAACATTCCGTGATTTTACTAAACAATAGCTACTTCAAATAGCCTGATGAGTCACTATGGAATTCAAGTTCAAGTGTGCTAATTTGTCTCTACAAATTCGTTGTAGGTGATTAAGGAAGCTCTGGGGTGAGTTTTAGAAAACCGCCTAGTCGTGGCTACAGATAGGCTGCAAGGCCGCGCTTTCAATCTCATCGGACATAGCGCCACACTTAGTTATCATAGGAATGCTGCAGCCTTGCAAAATTTTACCGCTGCCTCCACAGAAACGTTTTCTCTGTACAGCACAGCCTGCTGTAGGAGATGGTAGATCGCTGAACCGTCAGCTCCACTGTTACTGCTCTGGTGAGCACCTTCAAGGGTCACGCTAATGACGCCAGGCCGGAGTAATGCCTTTACCGTCTGTCTGGAGGAACTTCAACATAACATTTATACCCAAGGCAGGGCGTTCGTATTATACCTCGGCTAAATCTTTCAGGCCGATAAGTCTCTTGTCTTTTGCCTTAAGGCAATGGAGAAAATTGTCGACAGTGATAAGGGAAACGTACCTTCAACGCCAACCACTAAGCTCCTATCAGCATGCGTACCAGGCAGGCAAGTCCGCTGAGACAGCACTGCACAATCTGGTGCTCAGGCTACAATGCGCAGCACTAAACTAAGGAGTTGCGCTGACGGCTTTCCTCGATATCGAAGGAGCCTTCGACAATACATCCTTTGATACTATAGCTAGGGCTCTAAGTACACTCTATGGTGAGATCTCGCAAACTAATGGTCTCTTATGTTGATGGGTCTCTGGAGGGCACTATAGCAAAAGGTTGCCTACAGGGAGGAGTTTTATCTCCACTTTTGTGGTGCCTTGTAGATGAACTCCTATAGAATACTCAACGGCCGAAACTTTTTCGTCCAAGGCTACGCAGGGTATGTCCCCTGTACTGAAAGTCGAGTCGTGTCGCGTGACAAGTCGTTTGAATTGAAGAAAGCGATGTTACAGTCGAATTACGACTTTCAGCACAGGCGCCATAAACCCAACTTAGACTTCCACTCTCTGGCCCCTGGGGTAAAAGTCGTAGTCCGACTGAAATGTCACTTTCATTAATTCAAACGACTTGTCACGCGACACGACTGGTAGTTACAGGTGAAACTGAAAGAGCCATGTCAAGGCGTTTGCAACAGGCATTCGATCTGGTCTCTAGCTAGTGCGTACGACAAAACGATTCTGGTTCCTTTCACCAGGAAACGATTACTACCGTAGCGTTCGGAACCTACACTCGCAGGCAGATCTATAAGCTTTTCATAACCAGCCAAATATTTAGGAGTAACGCTAGATGCCAAGCTTAACTGGAACCAGCACATAAACACTCTGATAGCAGGACGTGCAGATCCCTGTGGGCTTGCGGAAGAGCTTGTGGATCCACATGGGGTTTGAAACCGAAACCCATGTACTGGATGTACACCACCATCCTAAGACGTATGATAACGTTTAGTTTGGTGGCACAGAACAGCGCTTAAGGGTTTCATAACTAATTTGGGCAAAATTCAAAGAATAGCATGCTTTCCATCACTGGAGGCATCCGCACATCCCCGACGGCAGCGCTAGAGACTCCCTTCAATCTGGTACCCCTCCACCTTGAGGTAGAAAAATCCGCTATAAACGCGGCACTACCGCTGAAAGCGAATGGCTACCTGGGCGCTGGTCTTGGGCGGGGACATTCTGTAATAATCAATATTATAGAAGAGATTCCGGAAGCGGGGATGCTATCGGTCTGCATGCCCTTTAAAATCTCAAAATATGAGCAACCTTCTGTGCAGATACAAGACAGGCAAACTTGGACTTTTCCTAAAGTATCGCCGGGTGGATTAGTATGGTACACGGATGTCTCCAAAAAACAAGTGTGGGCGCCGGAATATGGAGTGAAAGCCCCAGATTCAGTAGAGCGATAAGCCTAGGCACCCTAGCAAATGTCTAGCAGAGGTGTACGCTATATTGGCATGCACTCATTAGAACTTTAGGAGGGCCTACCAAAATAACGGATTTTCTTCTTCTGGTAGCCAAGCGGCAATTAGGGCAATAAGGTCCCGTAGGACCAAGTCGAAATTAGTTTGGGACTGCCAACGTGCTCTTGATAAGCTCAACGTTCTCAATCAAGTTAGCCATGCCTGGGTCCAAGTCATCGGGGCTTCAAAGGGAATGAAAAAGCGGATGCCCTAGCTAAACAGGGCTCTGACAATCCATTCATCGGTCCTCAGCCGGCTATCGGGGCACCCACGAGCTTGCTGCAAGGGCCCTGGCCGATCGGACTTTGATAAAACATACTGAACGCTGGAGGTCCGCGTCTGGACTGGCCAACTCTAAGCGGTTCCTTCCTGTACCGTCCCCTAACACCGCCAAGGAATTGTTACGGCGCAGCAGAAATGACGTCAGAACACTTGTTGGCTTGATTACCGGACACTACGCCATAAATTACCACTTATGGAGGATAGTAAAGGCGGAGGACCCCACCTGTAGGCTTCGCCTGGAGGAGGATGAGTCTGCCTACCACGTTCTCTGAGTGCCCCGAAATAGCAAGGAGCGGGGTCTTTGTTCGAGGTATAATGTAGGTATGTATGTAAGATGTATATGTATGTAGTACAATAGGCCAAATGAATAGCCGCACTACTTTTGGAACCAATACCTCACACAGGAAAAAAATGTCTTTACCGCTTGTACCGGTGTCGACTCAAATGTCACGTAAAAGGCTTGGTGAGTTTAGTCGTCAGTAACGATCTCAGACTACCGTCTAGGTGCAGACCCTCAGCGGTGTTGACTGTGGTAGCCATAGACAGGCGGTCGCACATATTCCCTGCTGCTAGACCGATATAAGATTCGCACGACTCCCTCGTAAAATGCACAGCCTGCAGTCACCTTTGGCCCGAAATATATCAGGAAGCATGTTCCCAACCATAAAACTATCAATTGACGCGTGAAACTACAATTTTCCCATTTCCACACAACTCCCTTACTCAAGTCTCTTGCTTCTGAAGCATGCTTCCGTGTGTATTTTGGATTCTTCTTCTTCTTTAACGGCTCTACAGCCGGGATCTGGTCCTGGCCTCGCGCAACTGTTGTCTCTACCGGTCCCGATTCTGAGCCGATGTCATCCAGTTTGGCATCCCTAAGCTCTGAGCGTCCTGGTCTACACCATCCTTCAGGTGGAGGTTGGGTCTTCCCCGCTGTCGCACCCCATAGGTCTTACCGCAGAGTACTTTCCGAGCAGGCTCATGTTCACTCATACGAGCTAGATGTCCTGCCCACTGGATTCCTACACTAAAATTACGAGAGTTCAAAAGCAAGGATCATTGCTTCCCCTTTCAGTATCCGTTTAATCTATCTTATCCTTTCGCCTTTCTTCGAACTAAACTCATTATCAGACATTGCACCATGACGAGTCCGACATGACATACTGGCAGTACAAAGGGTGATTTGCTGAGCTAAGTTTCTGCACATTTAAAAAAAACATACGTTCCATACTATTTCGAATGTGTGACGCAGAAACATTACGTCCCCGGCAATAACTATAAAATTTGCAGATATCTGGGGTTAAAATTAATTAAAAGAAAAGCAATAAGTTAAATTGACCTGAATGATACAAACGCCACAGGAAACAAAATTAATGGGCAGCTATCAAACATTCCCCGCATCACGAACACAAAGATAAATATAGCTTTTGTTCAGGCGGATTCCATTCTACGAAATTACACCAATAGTAGTTTTGCCATGGAATGGAAAATATTCAAAAAAAATAGTTTTTCTTTGAATTTGGTTGGAATTCACTTCGGGACAAGTGGAAATTTTGCCTATTTTTTCTTTAAATACAACCCAAAATTGTAATTTCCCACATTCCTTGAATCACTGGTTAATTTCCTCTCACGTATACAAAAATATCCTGCATGACGCCCTTAAACGTCCCTTTTTAGGGAACAAACTTTTGATTTGCTCAAGCAATTAACTTGCATTTTAGATAAATAACGTAATTGAATTGCGTGTCAATCAACACAAACAGCAGTAAAGAAATATTGACATAATACTTCCTATATACCAAAGAAAAACACAAAAACGGTGTCCTACCTCATCGGCATTAACTAAGGTAAATAGCATCGACTCACCTGGAAATAAAAAGAAAAGTTTTATTTAGTTTCACTTTGCCTCAATTATTTTAATGTTTTGTTTTGTAAAGAGAAATTTTTTTAGGGAAATTCACACTAATAGTAACGGTAACTAAATTTATTGCAGCAGGAAATTATTCTTTCCTCTTTCTCTCTCTCTCTATCTCCACACACGCTACCCATATACACACACATTCTTTTCACTATAGAACAATTTATATTTGAAAAAACTTTTGCAAGCAACAAATTTCCAAACTCCAATCAAATAAAGGAAATAAAATGCAAAAAAAATACTTTCAGTTTTATTTTGCATGACCCACAAAAAGCTCTCCTCCAGATGATTGGAAGTGGAATAACCTTGCCCTAATTGCAGTTTCCTTTACTTCCAATGAAACTGAAAACTCAATCAAGAACTCATTTACGAACAAAAAGCAACAAAACGAAAGAAAAAAAAATATAAATAAGAAAAAATCCTAGAAATTCCAATTTCCATCAAGCAACGGCGAATGAAAATTCAGCAAAACACAGCGCCAGCGAAGCGACCATCGCGCAGCGGCGAGCTGCAGTAATATTGTTAGTAACATTGAAATTGGAGACGAGAAATTGAACATTTTTCCCAAAACCCTGAATAAAAAAAAATTAACGTTTTGACCGTCAGCGACAAGCGTTGTTAATTTTTCGCAAAAATGGAAGCAATCAAAATGGCGGCAATTTAAATGAACTTGAAGGAGTGATGATGATCATGTAGAAAATTGCTAAATGCCGCTTATGTTATTGTTGCTGTTTTTGTTGTTGCTGTTGCTGCTGCTGCTGTCATTGAAATATCTGCGGAGAGATCGGAGAATTGTGTAATCCCCCACATACTACCATTCGCACTTAACGTGCACACTTATTACAAGTAACAAAAAAAAAAGAAACGACTAAAGTGTAAACTAGTAGAATTGTCGGGCTTTACCGCTGGTTTACGCGAGTGTATAGCAAGGTTCTAGCTGCGCTTGTGGATTGTGTATGGCCTTTGTGTGGAACGAAACGATTTAAATATGGTCGCCTTTAATTTCGAGGAAGGTTATAGTTTTATCTCTCAAGAGATTTTTATTGGTATCATAATTATTCTCGCTGATTATTCAATTAACACGCAATTTAAAGCTAGATAACATTTTACGATTGCTGGATTTTCTGTATGGGGATATGAAAAAAGGTTTTTTAGAATAGATTCCACGTTAAAATTGGGTCATTCGTCATTTTAAATGCGGGAAAATGGAAATTATTTTTGAACTAGATTATTGATAAGGGGTTATGCTGTTAATAGCGGGTTATTGTGGACATTTTAGATATAAGGTTGTTAAGTGAATATTTTAGATATAATAGAATGTGTGTTGCTCGGTATAATTTTACAAATTAACAAATTCTGCCAGGTTGAATGGACTCTGGAACTTTTATAAAAATCAACAGACTAAGACTAGCCGGCCACATAATCAGGATGGAGGACAACCATATTCCAAAACGGCTCATAGTAGTAGAAATTTCAAAAAATAAGCAAGTAGACAGACCCAGGAGGAGATGGATAGACTCTGTGACGGAATTGAAGACATGCAGCAAGAAACTGCCAAACTTGAAAAACGATTTGGACTGTTGCGACAATATGGGTTAATAAGAAATAGGAAAAGTGCAGGTGAATTCATCAATATTTTTGAGAGCAAAATGTCTCCTAGGCTGCTGATGTTTTGGAGATAGGCGTGCCGTCCTCCGGCACCTGAGATGCTGCGTCGTCCTTCGAGAATCCGGATCTGAAAACTAGTAAAAGGGCTGTACCTCTGTCGGTACAATATAAAATGTTTGACTGAGTATTGATTCTCTCGATATCTCACTGTTTATTAATTAATTTCTAAATTGCTATATACAATTATATCCAAATCTTCCCGTGATTCATAAACGAGTTACAATGCGCTATATACAAAAAAACTAAATCTAACTGTGAATTATTAACAACAAATGATCTTAGCTACAGTGTCTGCAGTGACACTGTACAGTGATTTGTACAGTAGTTTTCATAGTGTACGTATAGTGTTTTTTGTATATTATTTCGTTTCTGGTGCTTCGCCACAATGTTAACTGGAGGCTTAACGACTGCCAGATTTCTGTTCACCAGAAGGCTATAATTCTAAAGTCACTACAGTAACTCAAAAAAAATATTCGAGATGAAATAAGCGAAATATTGGCCTAATAAGAGAAAGTTATTGTAGAAATATATTTAATATCGAAAAAAGAAAAAAATTATATGGTTTTATCTCAATTTTTGAAATTTTAAGATTTTATTTGACGTCTTTAATTAAAATCGCTACAAAAAAATCAAATAACTTAACACGGCAATTGACAGCACTAAAATAAATGTCAAACGATAAGCTTGGGTTAGCAAAAAAAAATTATTTTAAAAGCATAATAGTAAAGCAATAAAATTCGGGTCTTAACGAAGTAATATTATATTATAGCTAGTAGCTAACGAAAACTCGATCTCTCATTTTAAACAATGCAATTTTTATGGAAATTTTACCAGAAAATATAAACAATCTGATTATAAAATCGATTCTTATGTCATTTCAGACCAAATTGTGTAGGTAAGTGCATTCACGACCTGTCAAACATGTTCTAAAAAAACTGTTTTACGTCATGGAAAGAGTTTCTTTAAAGAAAACGAATTGTTTAATGCAAGAAGTTGAAACTTATTAAAAAAAGCACTTCAAATCTATACCAGATCAAGTTGTAGTAGACTATACTAATATTATTGAGACACAGCTAAGTAAAAATAAATAATAACGCACGTACTAAAAACGTCTGTACAGATAGATAAAAAACATCTGAGAAAATAAAAATATTAAAAAAAAATAAGTTCCCTTATTCGTTTTTTTTATCTATACTTTATCGCATAAAAAGTATAGAGAAAACCGAACAACACCACGCACTTACGCTAACCTGTATCAGTTTTTATCCGGTACATTCTAGATAAAAACTTGCACAATGATAATGTTTCAAGTTCAAACTCATTCCACAACTGAGCTAATAATAATCGTGTTCCTCGGCCATTGTAGTAAACCGTTTGTGTTGTTCGGTTTCGATGAAAATAAAAACGAAATTTCAAAATAAAAATAATACAAAAAAAATCACTAACACACGTGCCTCGATATTAGTTCTAAGCTAAATTTGTTTTTTTTTTTGCTCTTGTCCACACAATAATGACGCCATATTTTGCGGTCGATTTTTTTGTTTGGTAATTTCTTCCCCCATTTTTTTTTATCTTTCATTAATTGAACAAAATTGAAAGCTCTTATGCGCAAAAAATGATGTTTATCAGAATACAGCCGGGAGCCGGGGATAACATACGATGTGCCAAGCCGGCCGGCAAATAGTAGATATGACGAGGATGATTAGTGTTATTATTTTGTGTGTTTTGTTTTTTCTGCTCCCACTGTAGAGAGAGACGTGAATCGGTTTTTTTTTCATCTTGTTTTCGATTTATATAACGCAAAAATTTTCTCGGTAATAAATTCCATGTTTATAAATTGACGTGATTTAGCGACTTTTGTTCCGACTAAAATTACGGGGAAGTGCATGGAATTTTGTTGTTGTTGTTGCTATCTTACGTCAGGTTAATTAGTCCTCGCCTGGGAGGGGATTTCTGTTTCTTGTTTTCTATCTGTCAAAAAAAAATAATGTGTAATTTTCCTTCTATACTTGATTTGAGAGAACATATTGAGACTATCTAAAATTTATTACTTATCAGTTTCGTCTGGGGTGTTTTTGTCTAAAGATAAAGCTAATCTCGACACTAGCCGAAGATTACAGTTTTAATCAACAAAGGAAGTTTTCTTTCTTTGTCTGTTTGTCAAATGAAGGCAGCAAAAACAATCAAATAACGACAGCCCTCGTGATATATATGTAATCATTGTGTCCGCGCGCCGGACTAATCATGAATTGGCACATGCGCATGACTCACATTGACTTATTTTTCCATATCATTTGTTGATTTTAATTATATATTCCTTCTAGACAAAGTACAAAATTTTGTGCCTTTGTTTAATAGTGTAATTTAACAGATATATGACATACTTTCATACTTTTTCAACAAAAAAAAAGGTTAAATAAAATAACAAAAAAAAACCGATATGTAAACTTCTCGAGACATGCTGGCGTCTTATCGGAAAAAAATATCACGGATTTTACTTTTATTTTTTTTTATTATACTTTTGTGCCTTGCTCTAGATTAAAGTGTGAATATAAAAATAAATAATGAAATGTTTTTTTTTATTTATATACAGTCGGGTGTTTTATGTGAAAAGAAATTGATAAAGAGTGTTTTATTTAGTTTTGTTATATTTTCTTTTTTGTTGTATGTATGTATGTGTTAATAATCAAGAAATTGCGTTCTAATTCAAAATAAATTCACAGAAAAGCAAAGCGCGACAATAATGTGTGAAAGGCGCGAGTAGAGAGATTATGCAATTCGTTTTAATTGAGATGAGAATATGTGGATTGGATGCGCGGCTGTTATCGCGGCTTAAGTTTGATTTGATATAATTATTTCGTTTTTATAGTGTTAATTGGGAATTGTGTAAACAAACTTTTATATGACATTTAGATTATTGATATTTTTATATGCACAAGAAATATTTGAATTGATTTCAAATCGATATAGTGTTTTTGGGAGTTTATGAGAATCGAAGAGATTCATTTTTTGTCTGTATTTTATTTAAACTGTTTCTTCCTGTATTCATGAACTCATACAACATCCGACAGATAAAATACAAGGTTCATCGCCTCCTCCTAATGCATGCCCCAGACTCTCCTTGAACTATCCTATCATTTTTCTATCCTTCGAGCTAAGCTTACTACTAGACATTGCACCATGGCCTGAACGACATGACACGGACTGCTAGTATAAAGGGTGACACCTGAGCTTAAACTTTCATATAAAAAAAATTAGCATTTGCTTTTGGCTTTTTTGAACTTTGGACGATTGGATACAACGACAGGGTCTATTAACTCTATCGATACAATCGGACAGAAAATAAAGCGCTATAGGAGCCAGTGGGCAGGAGATCTAGCCCGTATCTGTGGGAAGGAAATTGCTTGGAAAGATGTGCGTGTTCCACAGTCGACTACAAACCCGAGGCTACCAATTGCCAACTCCAACGGATTTATAAAAGCCTTAAAATGTTCCCACATTTTCAGTTTTTCGCTTATATTTCGAAAACTATACGTTTTTCGAAGATGACCACTATATGCAAAATTAAAGATGACAAAATTTCCTTTAAAATGCATTAGTCAACTTTGATCTTCTGATTAGCGGTTTCGGCGCCAAGCGTGCAGAAAAACAGTGATTTTTTTACCCTTCTGCGAAAACGTAAGAAACGCCCACTCCTACCCCCTACAACTCGAAAAATACACACGTTATCAACAAAAACCCTTATACTACGTGAAAGTACATTAAATTTCCTACAAGACACGTCTCTAACATTCAATTGCAACAGCGCGCAAATGAACTCTCTTCACTACACCCCGATCTCAGGCGCCTTCACATGAGTGCTTGGCAGCATTTCTTTCGAAAAATATGATTCTCGCAAATTGATAGAAGTCCTGTTTTTCGTCGTACAATGAAGCACATCGATTTGAATCATCGTCGATTAGGCGCGTTTCCTTGAATGTTAAGCAACAAGCACTGAAGAAACAAAAGTAAATATTTGACAATAGCCGCATTTTTGCTATTTTTTCCGTCAGTCACAAAAGAAGTTATATTGATGAACTTACAAATTGATGTGCAGCGAAAGGATTGGTAAATGCGAATCAAGTTCTGTTTTCACTAAAACGAATTACAGTCTTATGCACCCAGTACTGTGCTGTGATTATAGTTAAGCCGAAACACACACTTTTGTGTTGTGGTGTGTCGTGACGCTCTGTGCGCAATCAGATACGCCAAATCGGGACGCGCCATACCACAACACACCATAATAATGTAATCAGCCGCATATAAAATATATGAAATAGATCCACGACACAGAGCGCCACGACACACCACAACACAAAAGTGTATTTTCGGCTTTAGAATGATATTGGGGAGCGGTAGTCTCTTCACACCAATTAAATCTACTACAATTCATTGTCTACGTTTTAGTTCGATCCTTCTGCTCCATTTATGCTTATAAATTCACCGAAATCTTTGCATATTTTTTATAGTTTTATATAAAACGACACAAAACATGTAAATTTGGAACATTTTTTATGATTTCGTTTTTTTGTTTTAAAAACTATTTTAATATTAAAAATGGAAATTTCATGTTATTTCTTTTTTTCTGCTTGGGCTGTGTGTGTATAGTGCCCCAAAAAAACAAATGTGACACAACCTGTAGAACGAACAAAGTTATTCAAATCAATTCCAATCACTTTCTCTTTTTTGACGAATTTCTTGTTTTGGTGGCAATATTTAAATCTTAGGTAAAAGTGCATACAATTTCCGGATTACCAATGGTTTCTCTTCTTCTTCTTCTTACATTATCATATCGTCCCCAAAAACCCAACAGAAAACTGCTTTTTTTTTAAAGCAAGAAGATAAAGGTATAAATACAAAAATTCCCACAGCAGAAGCAAAAACAAAATCCAAGGAAAATTACACCCGAAAAATTCATTTATTTTAACTTCGCCGTGGTTCGCCGCGAAATGTTTATCGCCGCTGTGTAAATGGCCCAGAAATTCCACTCCAAGGGAAAAACGAAAAATCCCTGCTGCAAACGCGAACTGTGATTATTTTTTCGTGTTTTATTTTTTTATTTTTTGGTGAGTGTTTTTGTTCGATTTTGTTTTCTTTAATAATTTCTTGATTAGAAAACCAAAAGAAAAAATAAGAACAGACCACAGCTTGACTTCTGTTCCACAAAAGTTTTGGCCCTAGTTAAGAGCCACCCAGAACGAAGCACTAAGCACCAAGAGCCGCAAGGCACACACTGCTGTTATCAGTATCGCAACCGTTAAGATAGTGGCCTTTAATTGGGTTTAAACTGATACGAGTTGAGGTTTTAGGGCATGGAATTCCGTCCTAGTTCCTTGCTCAACAGCCGCAAGTACGAATTAACACTGTCGCGCCGGTTTAGATAGGGATTAACTAACAACAACAAAACTAGAAAAAAAATGTAGACTTTCCGCAAAATATGAACGCCGTTCGCTGTTACAAGATTATGTAAGACACACGTCGCCTGTAATTGGATTAATTTTACTTAATTAAAAAAAAAATTTCAATTAAAAGACAAAGGCACATGAAAAATTAGAATATCGCGGCTTAGTATGTATTTTTACGTCTATTTTCGCGGCGTTAAGAAGAATGCCATGCAGACAATAATGCACACGTCGTTATCTTTTTAGGTCAGTGGGTTGTTGTTGGGCTGCAGTTGGTGAGGAGTTGGGCTTATCTTTTTGTTGTTGCTGTCAATGGAATTCTGTCCACTTCTTTTCTGTACGCGCGATCTTTTTTTTTTGAAAAGTAAATATTGATTTATTTGGGAAAGTATTTTGCTAGTACACAGGCGATCGGTTGTTGTAAGGGAATTATGCAAGAGGAGACAAAGAGATTAAACAGAAGTGAATTCGAAAAGATTATGTTGTTTATGGTTCAGCACAATTAGGTAAGTGCAGGGTGTCTGGTATGTGGCTCAAAGGTAATTTCGTTGAAGGTTTCGAGTGAGTCACTTAATATTGTTGACGAGTTGACTGAGATTGGTTGTCACATAATTTGTCGAACAGAAGTGTAAAGGGTAACTTCAAAGAACAACAACAAAAGAATTTAGGGCACGTACATAAACTAATAAGCACGATTGTGACCCAAGACCAAGCCGTGAGTCATGCCAATTTACAACTAAAAAATTGCCAGTGAAAAATGCGCTTGTAGAGAGGGTAAAATCATCAGCTTCAAGAGTACTAGGGAAAAGGCATTTTTTATTAAATGAATGGTGTAGTTTACATTCAGAATTATTGAAAGGTGTATAACAAGTCCCTAGAAGCTGACAACTTACAGACAGACAGAATCCCTTAAATATGAAGGAGCTGCCCTAGAACTAATTTTAAAGATCTGGAATGAGAAAAGAAAGCAAAAAATCAGTTTAAGTCTGATACATAAGAAAGTTTGCTTAGAGACTAACAGGGCGGATACAGATCACCTGCCAAGCAACTCTTCACAGAAAGATGTATATCCGCATCAAAACAACATTGGAAAAAAACAATAACCCATGAAGAATATGGACCAGCACCACGCTTGTAAAATCTAGCGCTGGGCGGCAGAAAACATGTTTATATCAATACCCCGCTCATAACTAAGTTCATCATAAGCTATGCTGATGAGACAACCTTACCAGGAAGGTGGTTATCAAATGCTGTAGAAAAGAGGTAATAAATAGGTAATATAAAGGTAATAAAACAGGTAATAAAATATGCTACGAAATACGCCCAGTCATTATAAAATATGTACGCGAAATTCTAAAAATATCAAGGTGTACCTCAGACCATACTTGACAACTTCGAAAGAAAGATTTGAAGAAGAATCTTTAGAAATATTCAAACAAAACAGTAGGCTGTAATACAATCGTATTTTGAGAGTATCCATGAATCAAACGATTTTTGATGTCGACAAAAGAACTGCAGTGGTTCAGCGTAGAAATTGTCCAGTCCCGCAGTGTTTCTCAACCTTTTCCTTTTAGTGGCACCCTTGACTGAAAAAGAAAAAATCGTGGGACCCTTGACCAGCGGCGAATCTAGAATCTGAATAATGCTAATCGGTCAGATGATATATCTCGTGCAACGCTCAAGTGAGGTCCGCGGTCCAGGAAGGGGACTCCCTCATTTTCATCCTATGAAAATACTGTAATGCCTCGGCTTCACCGACCTCAATTCAATAATCCACATAAGTGGCTTCACCGGCTAAAAGCCAGTTCACGTTCAGTTCGTGATTGAAATTGTTGCTTTTTCGCCAGAAGTTATAAATGCAAAAGCTCACTGGAATGACATTCCATTATTCTAGTTGATTACTCTCTTTTGAGCGTGCTTTTACATTTAACTTCAGTTCGAGTTCAGTTGGGCTAACTCAGTTCTGTTTTATCCTCGGTTGAATATGTGCAAATTATATACGAACTGAGGTTATTCTAAAGTTCATTTCACCAATTTACTGGAACTTGTGCAGTTCGGCAGGTGATTATCTTCGTGACCATAAAAGGTGACATTAGCATACTCAATTGACCGGTTATCGTCCGATACGGAGGTCAAGCAGCATTGGACGTATGGTTATTACTTAGTTGGGGGGACCACTTTGGTAAAACCACACTCGTTTGGAGTAAAAAAAAAGGCAATTGAATGAACAAAAATAAAAGCTTTTCGACACCGGAGCTTATTCACATATCCACAGGCCTCCAGGAATATTCTTTATTACAACGTTTTCTTCGAATGCTTCTAAACCGCTTTTAAAGGAGCGTTAAACAGAATGCTCCTCTCTAATGATAATGACATGTAATGTTAAAAAGTATATAGAACTAGTATGGGAAAGCGCTGTAAGCTTTTTAAGGAGCGCTCAAAAATGGCTATTGCAGCACCCATTTCCCGTTACTAGAGTATGGCGGATCGGTATAACACCCGAACCCAACAGCGCTAGCGTTTTCTTTATGGATTTAGTGACACGGCGGACTGAGGGTTATGATGAAAGACCACTATGCGGTGGCTTTTGATATTGGTCGTTGTTTTTTCAATTCGAGAGTCACGTCAATAACGCGGGTCAAGTAACCTTTTTACCAAATTTAAATAGGTAACAATAGACTACATCACAACAGTAAAAAGATCGATCACGTGCATAGGATGCCGTATCAAAGAGGACCAAAGAAAGTGCATGAATATTTCAAGCCGCGACGATTACGACCACGCGGATAGGTCGACAGAACAGAGCATATCGATTTGCGCTGTACCGTCATCGGAGAGAGAGCAACTGATACAGATTTATATAGGGAGACCAATAAGAATGATAGATAGAAAAAAAATTAAATAAAACAACAACGGTGTGAGATATTAAAAGTGATTCATGCTTTATTTTGAAGCTACATTCATGCCATTAAGTATGGAAGAGGACATCGTTCAAATGGTTCAAATGTGCATACGCTGGGTCCAATTTTTCACCACCCGATCCAGTGTTTGTGGCGATATACCGGCTATGGCGTCCCGAATGTTGGCCTCCAAGTCATCCAAAATGGCCGGCTTGTGAACATAAACCAGCGACTTGACATAGACCCCCAGAGAAAATAATCGAGCGGGGTTAAATCAGATGATCGCGGCGGTCAGTTGACAAAGCCTCTTCGCGATATGATCCAATCGCCGAATTTCTCCTGCAGCAATTGGACCGTATCGTCGCTTGTGTGGCACGTTGCGCTGGAACCACATCTCGGATATGTCGATGCTGTCAAGTACTCATGCTCAAACTTTGTCACAGTGCGGCGAATAGCCTGCTCAGAGAACTGATGAAGGCGATCCAATTCTCGACCGAATTCACTCTGAACAGCAACAACTGAACCGGAATTTCGATAATAGCTTCAAACGAACCATGATGAAATGGTAAACACAACTGAATAACTATTTTGACACATAAACGTCATTTATGTGCCTGACAGTTGCTATCATCGCTATTTGGTCACCGGTTGTTATCAACATTTACTAAAAAACCTTAATTCCAAATTAGTTAACAAAGGGAGTTTTAGTCAACAGAAAAGACGTCACCAAAAATTCATATTCGTATGATTTTTATTAGCTATCAAAGTAGACAATAAAAATGGGTTTTTAAACGTTAAAAACTCATAAACAACAACAAATTACGTAATAACAATTAATCTATTCAACAGATTTCTTAGAAACCTAAATACTAAATTGCAAACTTGTATTTTTCGCATTGAAATGTAGAACAAACTATTTTAAACCCAAGCAAAATTAAATTGGCTCAGTTTTCATTTGCTTTTGCCATTTTTTCTATGTTTTTTTAATAGATCCAAATATCAACTATCTTCTTTATTCCTAAAAATTCTGTTATTTATATTCATTATTTTTATTTTCCCTAATTCTAAATCAAAATAACACTTCAAAATGGAGTATTTTCAATGGAAATAAAACCCCCAAAAAAATACACATATGTATTTCGTAATTTAGCTATTTCAAACAAAAATTGTGTGTGCTTGTAAGAAGCTTTCCCAAAAATTTATAATTATGAGAGACGCACAGGCAACAATTTATTTATGATTGTATGTGAAGGATATTTAAAAATTTATGAAGACAATTTTCATTCCCAGAACACACGTTCGTTCAACAACAATAAAATCCCAAGCAGAAAATACGGATTTCCCCCAGGTGTTAGTATGAAAGAAATAGAATTTCATTCAAGTTTTTAAGTGTAGAGCAACCGAAAAGCTGTTTTTCGTGGAATTAAAAAAAATAGATAAGAAAATCTTTTTAATAAATTCTGATGAAAAACATTAAGTTTAAAAGTAAGATGGATTCTTTTTTAGTTGAATGTTTTTTTCATTATTACCTAATTTATGTAAGGTTAATAAATAATTTGCTAAATGAAAACAAAGTTTGTGTAAAACTTTACAATATCGTGTGTAAAATATTTTAACAATGTCGAACCAATTTTACAATGCTCTAGACTGAAAGATAGCAGAGAGACGAGGTAAAGAACTGCCATTGCCAACATATGGTTTTATTTCATCGACTCCCATCCAATACTACCGTGACAGAATGCTGCTTCGGTGATAGACTAGAAGATGAATTTCTTGCTTATTACGCTTACAGGCGATGGCCAGAGGATTGGTATAAAAGGAAAGACCAGAAAGGATGTTATGAATGTGGGACAAGGCAAAGCCAATGACCATGCGGCGGAATGGAATTGAAACACGGACTTCTGGGATGGTAGGCTTAAACCTCAGGCGACCGACGCGGCATACGTCTTAAGAAGGTGATTTATAGGGCAGGAAGGTGTTTGCAGCCGATTCAATTCTTACTCTACTTATGATAGATTTGATCAGCTGTGGTGAGGCTGAAGGGTTTAGTGATAGCTGTCTCAGCCGTAGTACTACTCGGGAAATCGGCGTCCATAAGTAGTGTCAGAGATTCTCTGCTTGAATCTGTCCAATCGCTGTTTTCTTTGCGTAAATAACTAAGCATTGTTGGCGCTTTAGTTAATTTTTTACGTAGCCTTGAGGCTTCCGACGTGGACTCTAATTGCTGCAAAAGGTAGCCCAAGAGGTACGTTTGGCTTTCCTTATGTCCATTTTGTATATATTCAGCTTCGACTTATAGCAGCCCCAGGAGGTTGCACTGTTGCTGCATCTTCTTCTTCTTCTTTAACGGCTCTACAACCGGGATCCGTTCCTGGCCTCTCGCAACTGTTCTCTCCACCGGTCCCGATTCTGAGCCGATGTCATCGAGTTTGGCATCCCTAAGCTCTGAGCGTCCTGGTCGACACCATCCTTTCAGCGGAGGTTGGGTCTCCCTCGCTGTCGCACCCCATAGGTCTTCCCGCAGAGAACTTTCCGTTACTGCGCCTAGCTGAATTAAATTCCTTTCTGCACTCTTTTCGAAGTGTTTCAAGTTCGCGAGACCACCATGGGAGTTTGGAAGATTTATGACGTAAATGCATTATTCTGTAAAAATGTCTACAATGCTGTCGAGTTGTCCCGATTTTTGGGAATACAGGGTGGCTTAGGGGCAACGTTCTTTGCGATTAGCCTAGTATAGTAACCCCAATTTGTCTTCTTGAAATTTTTTAATTTAGAAGAGGGGCTGAGCTCGAGTCTTGCAGTTGGAACTCTATAAACCTGTGGTCTCAGAAGGAGTGTTCCTTCAAGACCTTCCAGGCCAGTATTCGGTCGGAGTGGCAGTCTGAGACAAGGGTGATGAACAGCACTTCTCTGTTTTTGATAACAAAGGTGGGATATTTACCTTTGTTGCAAATAGCAAGCTTGGGTTTTAGTAGGTAGATAAAAAATAACCTCATCTCGGTCATTCGTATCCCTACTGCCCCAGTGTGTATGGTGTGCATTTGCATCACCTCCCATAACCAGGACCGTGATAGTATCGGTGTACCTTACCAGGTCCTGAAAGTCCATAGGAGGTAGAGAGCTCTCATCTTCGTGGGCTAGATAGAAAGGTCATCCTAAGTTTCTTCTGTTTTATTTCTAGGTCGACCACAGTAAGGTCTCCGTCACTAAATTGAGGGAGAACAAATGTGACCAGAATACCTGTTCTGGGTTTTTTCTTACCTTTGGTATAAAAGAGATTAAATTTAGGCGTCGTTAAACCACAGATCCTGTCACCAGCGATCCATGGCTCTTGGACTAGGGCAACATCGACTTCGCCTGAAGCTAGGTGAAGCAAAGGCGCAGCGGACGCTGCTTTACAATGATGAAGGTTTATCTGTATCACCTGCACTATTTTGTTGTCTGTTTACCTCGCCGACAGTCCCTCCGCTTCTTCGTCGCTGGAGATGTCTTCTTCGATGTCCGAGCTGAGGAGCTGACGCTCCGTGTACATATTACCGATGACTCTGCCCAGCTCGGAGTCTATCGATGAGTCAACTCTGCTCTGTTCTGCGCTTTCACCATAGGTTTCCATGTTTTCGGCTTCCTCGCCTAAGGCCTTGGTGCAGGCCGCCTGGTTTACTAGGGCTTCCGTGTTTGTTTGGTATAGGGGTGTAGGACAATAGCCCATGGGAGTGGCCGCGGCAGTTTTAGACCCTATATTTCACCAAAGATTAGCACAGATGTTATAGCTTAACCTTTTACGTTCCCAAACGCATCATATTAGCGACGAGACATAGGTGTGCGAGTATGCACACAAGCCAACAATCTGCAGAATGAAGCTTCGAAAAGAAACTAAAGCCAAAAAAAATCATAAAAATTACTCCAATATCGAGGGCGTCGTCTTCTTTTCTTTGATAACCCTGGTGTGATGCACTCCGAGCTCCTTCTAACTGGGCGAATAAGGAATACTATTTTACCGCCATAAAGCACTTGCAGCCGAATATCCCTTAAGAACAGCCAGATTTGTGGAAAGAAATTTCATGCACAACGATAATGCGAACAAAGAATCGTGTAAATCTTCGACGAATGCCATTGACCAAGCACCATATTCTCCTGAAGTGTTCCCGTGTGGCCTTTTTCTGTTCCCAAAAGCTACAATTATCACTTTGCCGAAGGAAAAGAGAAATCCATAATTCCATCAAAATGTATCGAGGATTGATTCGTGCACTGACAGTTGTATTGAACTCGATGGGGCCTACTCTGAAGGCTACAAGATAAACCTGGCTTTTTTTCGTTTTATTTAATTCCGTTTTTGAATTTTTTGACAGTTTTCACCACAGTCGAAAGGTTTATGCCCCCGACACAGCTGTAATTTTCCACCTGTGATAAGTTTCAGCATCGACCAGAATCAGAGCTTCATTCAATTACGCTAACTGTAGCTAGCTACGGTAAAATAGCTTTAGTTCTAAAGACATTCCCCAACACTTCTCCACACATCATCTCAATTGCCAAAAAAGGCTTATCTTAACTTTCCAGAGCGCTGGAATTAATTTCTATTCTGCATTTACATTTTTTTCTATTATGGAATTCCTTCATCTTTCCTCATTCCACATTTGACCTACATATAAACATTCGCATCCATCACTACACTTGTGCTGCTATTATCGTTGTTTGTATAGTCTTCTCTTTCTGGCACCCCTTACGCACATTCTGTAAACATTGCGCTACGCACTAGCTCAACACACCAGCCCCAAGATGAGGTCATCGTTTGCTCAGCTTTTAGCTATAACCTCTTCTCTCCCAGCTTACACCATCTTCTTGTGTTTACAACGCACACTAGCGCCACAGCTGGATCCATCGCACACTTTCACAAGATCTATGTAATCACACCTGTTTAATGGTATTAGTAAACGTGCGTACTACACTAATGAAGTTTGGCTACGCATTTACGCACTTTTCTGAAAACATAACAAAAGCCCCGACGTCGAACAAAAAAAATTTACCAAATCATTCAACACGCACACACATCCACGCACAACACAACAGGAAATACCTCAATAAGAAGAAGACCGAAGAAGCTCAAAATCGGGAGAAGAATTATCCAAGGAAAAAATGGATTCTTCTTTCTAGTTTTTTTTTGTAATTGTGGCAGCATTGTAGTGGAGCAGATACACACATTCCTTGTTAATGTTTTTATCCCGTTTTTTTCTGCTGCGCGGAAACGCACACAATTTTAATTTTCGGCCGCCAGTTCTTTTTTTTGGGAAAGGTGTTTTTTTACGCACAGGAATTTTACGCTGCTTTTATGGCATGTAGAAGTGAGTGCTGAGCAGTGTTCTATTTTACAAGTGCCACAGTTTGGCGGTGCCTTGTTAATTTGGCAGTTGCCTGCTCCGAGGATTTCAAATGGGGAGAGTGTGTGAGATTTTTTCCTATTCAATTTTACTAATTTAAGTTTTTTTTAGGTTTGCTGGTTTTTTTCTCTTTCGATTAAATGAAAATCAGAATGTAAACTATTTTAAGGGCACTTGTTGTGCGAAGTACTGATTTACAGAGTTGTGAAATGAGAAAATGGTGGTAACGCACGCATGTAAACAAATTTGATAGCCACTTTACAAACAGGTAATCTGACACGTTAACAGAATTAGATATAATAAAATAGAAATCATATCATATTTTCCTAAATAAATTTTCTATAATCTGTATAATGCATTTGCAGCCTGCACGTTCATTTTGGTTGCTTGTTGTCTTCCCACGCTGGTGATCGAGAATTCAGAAGAAAAAATTTTCCGACAGTTGACTGAAAACTCAGGAAAAGCACCTTTAGACATTTTGTTTGGCCGCCATTTGGTTTGGCTGTCATTTGTCAATTAATATTTGACAGATGACAATATATTATGGAGCAAATTTTTTTTTGTTTTATGTGGAAGACTAGAGCTCAGGAAAGCCCTTTGTACTGTCGACAATCTATCTTTTTTCGTATAGAGTGCAAATTCGAACAGCAAGCTCTAGTCTAATGGTGAGAAGTGGGTTATAAAGGAATATGGGGAGGTGAGCTGCTACCTCACACAGTTCTTGAGTGGGCATGGAGGTTATAGGCCCGCTACCTTCACCGCTTCGAGTTGGACGATTCCCCGTTTGCCCAGAATGCACAGACGATAAAGAGGACGCGAAGCATGTCCGCGGTTTGCTAAGGTGAAGCTAATACCTGAGAACATCCTGGACCATATGATAAGGTCGGAGGAAATAGTGCTAAACGCAATCCACCAGAAGCTTAAGCTTTTCGAAGCCCAAAGAAACAGATAAAGGCAAAGAAATGCAAGGAGATAGCAGCTACGTAGCTAGACTGCTCCGGCTATGATGAGCACTCTTGAGGGATCCCAATTTTTAAGGGTGATGGTGATGACGCCAGGCTGAAGTAAAACCTTTACGACTCGTACCGGTCTGGACTTGAACGTTATGCAAAAAGGGTGGGTGAGTTTAGTCAGTAGGAATCTGACACTACTGTCTGGGTGCGCATCCTCAGCGGTGCTTCCTGTCGTAGGCATGGCCTTCGACAGGCGGTCGCACATATGCCGTGGTGCTGGACCGATGTAAGATTCTCATCAATTCCTCGTATAAAAAAAGGGACGGTGCCACATCACGTACAGCTCGTACTACGATGAAAATCGAAAAAGCCAAACTAAATTTTAAACAGCTGGATATCCACAGCTACTGCACAACGCGGATGACTAGAGCATTCAGCGTTACCGCACCTTGTTCCATATGATGGTCCAGGTATGCCCAACTGATACTGAACTAACGCTGTATGTCTAACTTATAACTCCACCACCGGCATATTGATTAAGAAATGCATATTAATCCTTAAATGCTTCTACTATGCCGATTGATCGAGATTTCAAATAAGCATACTGAATAAACCAGTTCTTCTTCGATCATCGATTGCTTTGGGCTCGATTAGTACTTAGATAGGGAAACCCTAAGAAAGAAATGTCATTATACATACCATCGCTTAACTAAACTTTCGAAACATAAAAACGATTTCCTACCCTGAAATAACAGTCCACATTTCGAAGAAACCTTGTGGAACAACAACGCATCACTCAAATGCACATTCCACACTCCGAAATCCATTACAAAACTAATAATTATTTCATTCCCGAAATTAATTTTTTCTCTGCACACCTTTTGTGACACAATCACAAAACTTTAAAAAAAAGTATGTAACATAACCCAACCATTAAATTACGCACTCACTTCAATTCAGGTTGACAAAATTTGGGAAGCGAAAATTGACGAAAGTGCGTGGAAATCTTGTGAATCTCCACCATTTTTTTAACAAAACAAAATATCCCACAAAATGACAGTGCATTTACCAAATTCCATTTCCGGTTTCAATTTGTTAATTTTTCGTTCCTTTTTGGTGGTAATTTACATTTTTTATTGAGGGTTTTTTTTTCATGTTTTTCGCAGGTAATTTTTAAACTTGGTTTTTGCTTATGTCATGAAATTTCATGGTTTTTAAGTAGTGGTGGTGGAGAAAAGGGAGGAGTGATGTTCCACAATGATTTTTTCGAGAGGGTGAATGTGAACTTTTTTGATTTTGGTCATGGCGGTTTTTTTGGTTCTTTTGACGAAAGGAAAAGAAAGTGTCATTGGAATAGGGTGAAGTTTTATGGAATTTGTGATATCTTAATTTTAAGAAAAGAGGAGTGAGTGGGTTGTTTGCAGACAAGGAGAGTTTCTTAATAGCTTGTCTTACTAGTTATATTAAAGAAAATATATGTTGTAAGAAGATAATGACATTCATATTCAAGTGCACAGAAATCTTCTTATACTCCCCCATTGCAAACCAGCAGACTTATAAGAGGCTCTTTCCGGTGAATTGCGACACCACAGGAGCAAGATATTGAAGCCAGCGGCCAGAGTTGGTTATCTAAACATCCTAAGCAATGCGAATTTGGAATCAATGACAATATACTAGACGTCAAGCTACTTTGACAATCATTGGTAGTGAATATCGGTTGCCACGAAGAATGGAAATGTACAGGACTGACTGTATAACTCAGAACGGACAAAGATTTGAAACTACGCGCCATAGTAACTTATATTCAACTCAAAAAGAGCGATCCGACGAAGTATTAAGCCGGCTCTACACGATGCGGTGAACGTTTGATTCGAATGTTGGCTTCCAGCGTTGGGGTGATACCCATCACAGCTGGAAAGTGTCCAAACACGAACGTTGGACGCTTGACATTGGACACTCGTAGTTCAAGCATCTGCCACACGATATGTCCTACCATCAAGCGTCCAACGTTGGAGGATGTTCATAGCATCGTGTAGAGCCGGCTTTACACATAGCTATTGGAGATTATCCTTTTCTCTCTAAAATCTAGGTTAGGTTAGGTTGAAATGGCTGCTCCCCACTAGCCCATTTAGGCACACCATTGCGCCCATTGTGATGCCATTCTAGTGTTAGGACGAAATGTCAGGCATTGCAAGCCATTTGGAGCTTTTGATTAAGCGACAGAACACCAGTGTTTTGCAGCTTACTCAATTCACCAAGGAAAGGTGAGCATAAGAAGGTCCCTCTTTTTCTCGCGAGGGCCGGGCATGTACAGAGAAGATGGGAGACAGTTCCTTCATTCTCATTGCCACAACTTCAACATAAGTCGTTGTGGGGGAGTCCCAATCTTTCGGCGTGCGGGCCAAAGGGACAGTGACCGGTCAGCACCTTCACTACATAGCTTAACTCTTTTTTGTTCAGCTGAGCAAGAGATTTTGAACGCTTTGCGTCCAAAGTCGGACATATTGCGTGATGAGGGCGACATCTATTGCTGTGGTTCATCTCAGCCCGTTTCGAGGTAAACTGATTTTTCTCACAGCTAGTTTATAGGTGGCTAAGGGCATTCCCATCTGGGTTAAGTGGGGTGTCGTTTTCACTTCGGTTCCCTGTCTAGCAAGCTATCCGCCCTGCAGTTTCCCCTAACTCCTGTGCCCAGGAGCTCAACACAGAGTTATATCAAACTGACTGGCAGTCTCACACAGAGACCTGCGGCAGTTCATAACAGTCGTGGATGTTGTAACGACAGAATTAAGAGCCTTGAGGGCCGCCTGGCTATCCGATAGAATATGCTAATGAGATATATTATTTATCTTCAGCCATTCGATAGCCTCCCAAATCGCAGTGACTTAAGCCTGGAAGATGCTGCAATGGCCGGATCGACGAAGAGAGGTATCTATATTCAATGCCTCGGAAAAGATATCACACCCTACACTATTCCCAATTTTTGAGTCATCAGTATAAATACATAATGACCTAGTCGGGATAACACCATCTGTCCAGTCACTTCTAGTCGGAATGATGGTGTTGAAACCTTTTTCCAAGGTTCACGCAGGTGTAGTGTAATCCAGGTTGTCCGAAGCGGTGGCGAACCTTCTAAGGATAGATGACTGACCATGTGAATATGGAGTCCATCCAAGAGAAGCCTTTATCCTGGCGGCCGTCCAGGCTACCATTTGCTCGACATGTATGTCCAAAGGAATAAGATGCAATAACAGAATTCTAATCTAACTCTAAAATCTAGAGCTGAAGGTATTTTTGGGATCACAGGGAATGGGCCTTTCCACACGTGTATTCTTGCTGCAGTATTCAATCCGGGTTTTTAGGAAAGGGGTAAGGGAATCAAATAGAATTCTCTACAAAAAATGATGAATTCTCCTTGATTCTCTTACCCCTTTCCTAAAAACACCGTTTGAATACTGCAGCAAGAATACTAGTGTGGAAAGGCCTAATATATATTGCCGCTTTCATTGAATTTTTTGCCAGCACAAACATTAAGTACTCCTTGTTCATTTGATATTTGGCGTCACAGCCTTTGCTCACTTGTTTCAGGAGGCATATCACTCCGACACGGCTGTCCCCCGCTAACCCCGGTTACGCGTCTGACTGCTATTGAGGAGATCGATTTGAAAAATCGAAACCCCATTACAAAATTTTGTGTTTTGATTTTTGTTGCAGTGGGCTCGTGCACGTTTCACTTTAGCGTAAACTCCTACAACATCCAGGAGTTCAAACGCATGCCCATTTCCTCTCCCTTAAGCACCCTCCTATTAATAATATATCTTGTCCTCTACTCCTTACCAAGCTTACGACTACATATTGCACAATGACAAGTACGACACGACGGACTGGTAGTACAAAAGATGACTCCTAAACTTAAACTTTCACACAAAAAAACCTGAGTTCCATCTGCCAAGGCTACCAAAAACATGACAAATACACCCTATGCTCGGTGTGAAAGAAAATACACCTTTTCGCCCCTTTTTGTCATACATTTTCTTCTCCTCCCCTGCAGATCTATCAACCCATCAAATATCGGTATCAAATTCCTGTATACCCTTCTGTATAGAATCACATTCGACCTAGGTGACATTTCCGGTCCAATATGATTGTAATTTCCCGTCAATTTCTAAAACTGAGAACTGAGAAATCTCCTGACCGAGACCTACAATTTAAGATATAGCACGTGTAGAGCGTGCGACAGAATTTTCGGAGATTAAAGTGGGTCACGGGCGAACGGACCGAGGCTTGTGTAAGTTTTATTCTTAAAAATCCTCGAGACCGCATTAATTGGCCTTTCGAGTATAGGTAAATGTTATCGAAGATTCGACAATATTTTTTTTTTGTTTTTTCTAATCACATTTCACTTTCAATTATTGAATTTTTGGACATAAAATCGAGCAGTGAAGAGAACGATTTATAGAAAGCGCTTTTATAGTATCACAAGTGTCGACATAAAAAAATCAAGGCTCCAAGCTTTTCCAATTAAGCTTACTAAATGCCAAATTCAGCAGCAATAAATGTTACATTCAGCAGAATCATTTGGGTAGATTCAGCACTACTCCCACTCTTTTCCATATACATATATATATTTAACACAGTCGTAACACATTAATAATACGCATTCACGGTCATGGGCGCATGCATATTTTTTTTGTTTAATCTAAAAACATTCAGCTGCAAAACTCACCTCATATCCAATTGGCGTGATTTTTATAACAACCTCATCCCTCTGTAGATCATGACTTATAACATCACCAGATACCTCGCGACCGTTATACGTTATAAAAACCCTTTGACCAGGATGCAATTGTACACCCAATATAGACCGAAAACCGGGACCGATTAGTTCATGTTCATGAAATTCCTTTATCATTGCATTACGACGAACCGATTGTGCTGGCGATATCATAATATTAGCAACAATTGATAACGAATTATTTATTGCTGGTGATGATGAATTGTGTGATGGCATTTGATGTTGGGCATGCTGATGATGATGATGTTGTTGGTGCTGTTGCGATTGCTGTTGAGGTGGCGGCGTTGTATCCATAGCAGATATATTATTTTTATCATCCATATCCATTGATTCTTGTTGATGTTGCTGTTGTTGTTGCTGTTGTTGATGGTGGTGTAACTGTTGTTGCTGTTGCTGATGTTGCTGAGTTTGTAGCTTAAAATCAAAACGCACTGTATACTTAGTGTCCGGTGTTAAATTAATACAATTATTATTTTCACTAATTGAATTTTTCATTGGCGGTGTTTTAACGTCTTGTATAACACCAGAATACCAGAGACCGTCTGGTCCGGGTGCACAAACTCTGGTACCGATTATAGAACGTTTTGCTAACCGCTTACCAGTGGACATTATTTTTTTAAAAAACAACAAAAAAAATTAAAAAAAAAATTAAAAAAAAATGAAATAAATCTTTTTTTGTTGAGATTATTTGTAATTTTTATCTGCCGTAATCGACTATATTTTCTTTTTGAACTCGGTTTTCTTGAAAAGCACTGAAGTACTGTTCTCGAAAGATTTCCACGATATTCTATAATTCACAAAACTGTTTTTTTGTTAGCACAAATTTCAAGTTTATATTTTAATTTTCTTTATCCACTTTCACTTAACTGTTCCAGAAGACGAATATATTCGTTTAAACACTTGTTGCAGATATGCCATTCATAAGCCGGTTTCAATTATTTTATATTTTTTTCCCTTCTGGCTTTTTTGTGTTGGATTTTATTTTTATTTATTTTTTTATTTTTTTAGTTAAGAACTTTATTAAATTTTGATGACGTAAGCGACAATGACGACAATTTCATTAATAACCACGACACCGATATTAATAATAATAGTAATAATGACACTACTAACAAGTACGACGACGATAACGATTCTTTAAGCAGTATTAGTACTAAAATCACCGGCGATAATGACGTAAACGACGATGATAACGTTAACGCATACAACGACAAATATTTAAAATACGATATCGATATTATTATTAGATAAATTTTAAAAATTACAGCTAATATTATGATATTATATATATTTATTATTATATTAATAGACAGTGATGATAGCTGATTTTTTTTATTATAGTTTTTTGTCACATTAACAGAATTCGGAACATTTTTATTATTTTTTATATTTGTTCTAAAATATAACATGCTACTAACTAACATAATATCAAAACAATCTTTGAATGATTATTTTTATATTTCATCTGTGATAAAATAAATGAAATTATATTAAATTTTCACTTTCTTTTTTTATTTTCTTTCTCTATTTTTGCACTTTTATTTATATTTATTATTTGCACTTTTTCAATGATTTTTTCTCTATTTATATATTTTAATGCATAATATTTGCCCCGTTTTTAGTAGTTTCTTATCTCGATTCTAGTTAACACCAAATCACTTTAATCAAAGTTTTTATCACGCACTTTTTAAACAATTATTATTAGTTATCATAGGTATTTCCCCTTTTTAGAAAAAACAACACTAGGAAAAAATTCCTTTTTTAGCACTGATTTTTTACGTTCCACAATTTTAAAAAAAATTGGCGCCACTTTTTTTTAAAAAATATTTCTTTTATTGCTTCTTTTCTGTAAACACACAATTTACTTTTCTTCACCAATTTTTTTTTACTCTCTTGTATTATCACCAACAAAAAAACATAAACCAAAAAAATAAACCGAAATTTTAATTAAATCGGCATAAAAATAAAATTAATTGGAAGAACATAAGCGGCTTTATTCTTAATTTTCGTTTCAGATAAAATTTCTTTTACCTGACTTCTAAAGAAAAGGTTTAAAAAAATAATTCTTCCTATTGCTGGGCTGTGATTATATATATAATTTTTTCTTAAACACTTCAAATTCTCTCTAGCTTTTCTCGAGTGAAGAGCTCCAAGCACGTCTAAATAACGAGGACGACTTTCTGAAACTGATGTGAATCTCATTTCAAGCGAAATCCAGAGAGTCTCTAGATTCGAATGAATGTCGGCGAAAAATAATTTCTTTGAAAAGTGTGGGGGATATACCATGTGCATGTATATGGAACATAAAATCAGTTGAGATAGTGTTGGTTACCATTTTATGCAGTGTATATATGGTAAAAAAAAGTGCATTTGTTTGTGTTGATTTAAGCTATATTCCGTAAGCTCGTGGGAATCTCCTTAACTGAGGGAAATTTTTCTTATCAAAGTTGGTATAAATATTTTTTAAGAGAATTGGGATATTTTCTCTCATTTAAGAGTATGTGAAAAGCTGTTTTCTGATAGTGGGAAATTCTCTCAATTCTCCATTAAGAAACTTTTCCCTACACCTGATAGTATTGTCAGCTTGAAAATTTACCACGCCGCGCCGCACAGTGCTTCGAATAGCACAAGCTAGATGAACAAAATTATTTATTTGAATTTTCTGACTCCAATGATCGTATCTATTCATGTTATGAACTTTTTTAGGCACATAACGCTCCTTTAATCCCTCATGGGACATAGGGCGGAAACAGTTGCCCTCCAGCGGACTCTGGAGTATCTCCCAAAAATCCGCAGATAAGATAGATATATTTGAGAGGAAGGTTCTGCGAAGGATATACGGCGCAACCAATGAAGACAATGTCTGGAGAATACGCTACAATCACGAATTGTACGACTTATACAGTGTAAACTTTCGACACATGCCAAGCTACTGCGTTTAAGTTAAACCGGCCATTTCCAAAGAATGGATGACTCAAGGATACCAAGAGTACTGTATTTACTTCCAGATGGCAGAAAACCAGTTGGCAAACCACGATCAAGGTGGGAAGACAGTGTTAAGGCTGATGCAGCAAAACTCCTCAACATCACAAACTAGAAGCAAGCTGCGGAACAGAAAGACGTCTGGAGGAAGAAGCTGATGGAGGCCAAGGCCCGAATTGCTCTGTAGAGCCATCGAAGATTGTTTTGATATACAGAGTGCGTGTGTTCTGCAGTTGAATTAATTACTTCTTCGAAGGGGCATCTTTGCAGGCACGTATTTGGTCTATTGTGCCAATCCCATCATTAAAAACCGAGGTTAAGGCTTTTGATGTAGCCTAAAAAAATTTAAGATTCATATCGCATATCCCCACGTGAGCAGGGCAGCCGCGATTAAAGAGTAGTAGCTCCATGATATCCCTTATATTTTCCGTAAAAGATCCCTGAGGGGTCTAAAGAGAGGCAATGCAATTTTAGTGATCCTCAAGGCTTTGCTTAACCTCGTGGAGGATGCTGAAAGCTTGTCTATTTCTTCGCGGGCTTTCCATGGCCTTCGCTTAGTTCTTCTCAGCCTTTTAGTGTAATCCGTGAGGGATTTCTTGTAAGAGTGCCAGTTACCCGAGACCTTATCCCTGTTGAATAGTTTTCGTACTTCTCTCTTCCTTCTGCAGATCACTGTTCCACCACGGAACCCTTCAGTTGCTGTTTGGTGATTTCACAGGACAACTGTTTTTAAAAGGTGCCATGATCGCTGTCTGCAGATTACCAGAGACAAGATCAAGGTCATCCTCAGTGATATGGTTGGCTTCTGACTGGAGGGCTGTGCGATAAGCCTCCCATTTAGCCTGCCGAGGAATCCTAAGTACTTCTGAAGACGTTGCAGACGCTCGCAAGTCAAACCTTATATGTCTATGGTCAGACATTATTGAACGCTTAAGACGAGCCAGTTCAGTATTCTGGAGCTGACGAATGCGCTGGAAAGATACAAAACAATCATCACTTGCCTAATCACATTAATAAAAGTAGGTTCTTTGGAAGCTATCTGGTCCTTTTGTGGCTAATTGTGGGGCATTAGATCTTGCCCAGACACCAGTGATGTTGAGATGGTGCAGGGATTCACCTCTTTGTTAGGGGAAGCCCCCTAGCACCAACATACAGAATGTATCTGTCTCCATCCTGATACTCGACCCGTTAACCGCTTCCATTGCCGCAGCAGCTTCCTGAGGCTTCAGTTGGTACCCTCTTGGTTTCTACTTCCTTGGTGATTCCTTGGTATTTCTTATATTCTACTCTTATATACTATTCCTATATACTATGCTTATATACTATTCTTATACACTATTCTTATATACTATTATATACTATTATATACTATTCTTATATACTATTCTTATATACTTTTCTTATATACTATTATATACTATTCTTAAATACTATTATTACATACTATTATTATATACTATCGTATATACTATCATGTCTAGCCTACTAGCTTACATCTACATATATATAAGAAATACATCTAGTTTTCTATATTAAATACCTTAAAATACAATTATTGCTAGAGTCTAAATATAAGTGTAATGTACAGTAATGTTTTACGAGGTTACAGGTGGTGATATGTAGCAGGTTTTATTGGAAAGAAGATAATACTAACCACTCTCCGCGACAGCTTGGCCTGAGGTCCTCCGCAAGTTGGTATGTACTGCCTTACTACCTCGTCTGACTCGCAGTGCATTGTCCTACCTACAAGAAATTTCATCACAATGCGTACTAGATACTTCGACGTATCCGTTGAAAACATTTTTCACATGAAGTGTTATCATTCGGCAACTCTTATTCACATCCATTGCAGTCCTTGCTAGGTTAGTCTCGTTACAGTAAATCAATTATTTTTTCGCCTTAATTCCTAAGAAAAAATTCTTGTATATAGAGACACACAGGCGTAAAGTCAAAACTATATCAAAAAGAAAATTTACCACAAATCCCATAAACAACAAACTTCGTTTTTTTTCTGTTTGCAGGCGATAATTAGATAAATCACTGTTTTATAATGTGTTATAAACCTGATGACTTCTGGTAACATTTTGATGAGCATAAAAGTAAAAATTCCCACTTTTATAACTCTTAAGCCCCAAAAAAATAATGTTCTCGTTTCTCTTTTCCTAAAGTCCTTTGTTTACATAAATTTCTCTTATTTTGAGGATCAGCTGAGCAGAATCGGTTAATTAACCCGGTGAAATCCAGTCAATAAACCTATTTTAATCAAAAGAAACGAGAAAAAAAAACAAAGAGAGAAAAGCTCACTTGTCGTCTTTTTCAGCACTTTGGTGCCCGATTATTCTACAACTACAATCGCACTAAAATCTGCTTTATTTAAAATTTCGTCACCGAAACCGAATCACATCTTATTGGAAAATTTCATTTCATCTCCTTCCCTTCTTCTTCTCCATCATCTTCTTTATTGCTTATTTTCATACTCTCAATCCACATGCCGTCCACACCCGATAAAACAGAAACGCATTAACGTGCTTTAAAAGAAAAAAAACTTATAAAGCACCAGCATGTGTCCAACTACATGAATAAGAAAACGCACACCCTCGCTGTAACATTATTCTTTGTTAGGCCGAGTCGCGATCTGTAGAGGCACCATATATGTTACTTTCTATCTTTTGTGTTTGTGTAAATCTGGTTTTCACGAATCCATTAAAAACCGTTGGACAGAGTGCAATGGCACATGCTTTGTTTTCGTTCTGTTTCATTCATTTCGGTATATACCGCTAGAAAACCAGCTGATCAAGGAAAACAAAATTTTGCGGTTTTTGTTATATAGGGGAGCGCACTGATAACGAAAGAGATGGAATTATAGAAGGTTAAGTAACGTAGAGGGGAACGAAACGAAAATATTGAAACGCAAATAACAATGTACATAGCTTGAAAGAGAAGAGAAAGCTTTTTGTATATTATGTTTTTCTATATGTATTCAGTAGAACTGGGTAGAAGACCCTTTTACGGGTTACGGGTTATTATACTTCAATAAAATACTGACTGACATGTGTAGGTATGTATGACGGTGTATGTATAGTTCATGTTGAATTTGAACACTTGCCAGAGCGTCATCGAGCATAAAGTAGCATAACCATCAGCCTTCAGCAAAAATTTCGATGGATTTCATCAGGTCAAATTTTTTTTCCAGTTTCTTTTTTTCCCCCTTTTCTATGTTGTTTTCTTCGTGACTTTACCTGTTGTAACTCCGGTTTGATATGTTGCCATATCTACATAACTTCTCGATAGATTAGATAGATTTATTTTGCGGTAGAAAGAACAAGGAGTTGATTAATTCGACGGGGAAATTAAGGCCGCAAGAATTAAGCATTTTTCTTTCAATTGTAAAAAAATTGTAACAATTGACATTTGTAGAAACTTGACAGACTGCCATTGCCGTAGTTTGTGAATTTTGTATTTCCTGGTAGGGGCAATAATTTTACGACTTAAATATGGAGATTGTGATACACGGGGTGGTTATATGTGCATGCGTGGGAGCATGGCAGTTAGAACGGCGTTGAGCACATGTGATTGTGATTTTAAGGTTTTTTTGTACAAGTTTTTAAATCTAACATTTTGCCTTTTTGGAATTATGTAGCCTATTTTTTTTAAAATGGTTAATTTTTCGTTGATCTTGCATATTCCCGATTTTCTTGAAATTTTAGTATGCTGTCGAGTGCAGCATGCTGAGCAAGAAATATATACATGTTGGGCACGGAAACTAAGCACAGTTTACGAACTTCATATAATGAGAAATATGAAAGGATGTATTGTAAATATATTGCGAACATCCCGCGTTCCTGTTCAAGGGTTGGAACGCCCAAGGCTATTGGTATTTCCGCCAAACAAGCAGGGCATTATCAACCTACACAGTGACTTGGACCATCTTTATGAAGTTTTACTAACCCACAACTCGCAAAATTTTAAAAACAAAAACTGAGGTTAGGTCAACCTTTCTTAATTTTAACAAGAGCAATAGACTGTCATCAACAGATGCCTACGTCGTATCCTAAAAATCCGCTGGCAAGATAGAATTTCAAATGAAGAACTATGGCGCCGTGCCGGCCAAGAAAGGATAGACGACCAAATAAGGCGAAGGAAATGGAATTGGATTGGCCACACCTTGCGACGCGAAAACGAGAATCTAGCCAAACAGGCCCTCGAGTGGAATCCGCAAGGAACACGTCGAGTCGGAAGACCTAGAACAACGTGGAGGAGAACCCTATTAGCAGAGGCCGCAACAACCGGGAGATCCTGGTCAGAGCTGAGAGCTGTCGCGCAAAACAGAGTCCGCTGGAGGGCAACTGTTTCCGCCCTATGTCCCATGAGGGATTAAAGGAGCAATTAGTTAGTAGTAATAGACTGTCATTTTTCTACAGAAGGAAAGCCAATCAACAGCTGTACTCCGTCCCATATGAAAATCAATTTCTTTTGATGTTGTGGCATGTTGTAATTCGACATACGTTTGGAATATTTATGAATATTGCCCTAAACCATGTCCGTCTTAATACGTTCAATGCAAAAGACACCGAACTCTGCGGCGCTTTTATTTGCTTTCAGTATAATAGCAGTAGGTGCAGCGGAAAGATAAGGTTTCACGTATTAATGTACGAACTGAGCCGCATTCTGTGCTCCAAAAATTAAAAAGTGATATGATATGGACGTCACTTCCTCTACTAACGAATTGCTCAGGATTTCCAACAAAGAGAATTGTTGAAATACCAAATAAAAATCAGCCATTTTGATTGTTAAGAGTAGTGGCATATAGGTGGAGGGGCAAGAGGTGGTGGCCCAAGCGCCGAGGGAGGAATTGTGCTAAAAATTCGGACCAACTTTTTAAGGTGCATAATTTGGGTAATCCCAAACGGTTTGATCCTGTGTCGTCTCGCACGAGACCGAAGAATTTTACCGCAGTAGAAAGCAAGCCTCCGTTCTGCCCTAAATTACTAAATATGGAAGGTAGGAAAGGCGAAGGACCACACATGCAAGCTTTGACTAGAGGATGAATTTTCTTTTCGCATTCTCTCACTGTACCGCGGTAGCGAGAACCAGGGTCTTGTTATTTAACGCGATCTGCCTCGAACAGTCAAGTCTGAGCTTTTTGCTGAGCCTCTTAAAGCAGCCTGGGCTACAAATTTAGTATAGTAGTTAAAGTGCAATAAGGTTAGTGGCAGCCGCGACACTTTTGGACACAATACCTCATTCGAAAAGGACGAGTAAAGGAATCCTGCATGGGCATAGGTTTGTGAGTTTCCACTTTTCCCGCATATTTTTCTTTATTGTTTATTTATTTGAATTCGCCTGTTTCTTTCTTCCGTCTTAGGTTGTAATAGAGAAAGAAACCAATACTTATTCCTCTAGCGAAGCTGTCACGCCAGTACGCCCAGGAAAAATATCTAAGAGTAGGATCAAGTCCCCAAGGCTCCGCTGACCATGACATATGAATGTAGGTTTGGGAGCTGGGAAAGGTTTTTGCATCGGATAAACAAGAATGTTCAAATCATCCATTACCATCAACAATACCAATCCCCACAATCAAGTATCATTAAAGCCGTCCTTAAGTGCAAACACGATTCAACATGCAGGTTTTCTATGTGGACCTTACACTAACAGGTTTTCGCTTTGTTCTTGGCTGTCGAGGCAATGAACAGCACCACCTTGGGCTAGAACGATCTCAAAAAATGATTCAAAAACTTTGACACTCAAAAATAAATAAATTGATAAAAAGGTAGGAATGCGTCGTGCTTAGTGATAGAGAATACCTAATTGGTTTATTTTGACAATTAGATAAAACTTATTTTTAAATAACGGGCAAAAACTAGACGAACAAAATAATTTATTATCACACAGGCAATATTGGAATATTAGGATTATTTCAAACTAACTTTTGTTGAGTAATTTTATGTACACTCCTCGGGCATCAATGTTTTATTGATTTCATAAAAAGTACAAAATCGTGATCTTTATTTACTGTTATTACTACCTTAAATTTCCAACCAATAAACGTTATTTCCATGCCTGTTTCATTTATTAGAATTTTCTGAACCTAAGATTTTCTTGCTTTGAAATCCCTTTCAATGGGATAATTTGGTTAAATCACTAAAAGAATTAAAACTCGGTTCGGACGTAATTACGATGAAATTATCTGCTCATTAGGAACGAAACTTCGGGCCTGTGATTGGCATGAAGTGGAAAAATTTGCTGTTGTAGACGTCTTAAGACGAAAAGTAGATCAATGTCGAGTCGCAAGAGAGAGGTAGGTAAAATCGTGTAATTTCCTATTAATGGAAGAAAACCCTATCATTAAAATTGTTTTACCGTTTTAACAAATCTTTAAGTGGTCAAAATCAATTGAAGCATTAGTGTGACTAGAAAGTGTACGATATTTGATAATTTTATTTTGAGAAAGTCATAGGCAGACGTAATAAAATACAACAATGGCGGGCATTTTTAAAGCAAATTAGTGGCAGGAAAAAAAACTGAATGACGTCATACTAAAAAGATAGCATTTCCTCCAACTCCCCCGCATGAACTTTTCCCGTTTATTTTCCTTGTATAAGCCCTAAGGGCTTAATGCATGGCAAAATCAGCCTTTTAAGTGTCTATTTTCCTTTCTTTCTCGGATAATTCAACCGAAGTCCTTTTTTTCCAGAACGACATTCTCAAATAATCGCTTTGGAAAAGTCTATCCTTACAGTCACAGCCCCTCCTCCCGTGTCCCCTGTATAAGGAATACCCAATACTCACCAAAATAATTTTTCTTTGAACTACACACAGCAGAAAAAAGGAAGAAGCAAGCGGAAAAGGAGAAATAAAACCGACGCCATGTTTCCAATGGTGATGGGCAATGAGAAGTTCCAGCTTTTCCATATCAAAACCAAGCGGCATGCATGCACAGCTGACCTAGTTTTCCATCAATTTTCCCGGGCCGGTAACGAAAACAAAAACCGGCATCAACGATCTCCCCCCACAAATATCAACAAGAGTGTAAACTACCACAAAATTGAATATATCCTTGATAGTGTTGGGTTGGTTGATGTGTGCGTATACAAATGCCAGTGTTTTCCTAATAAGTTTTCCGAATGGGTTGAAAGAATGCTTCACTTCGACAAGGACTAGCAACAGGGTTAAGAGGGGATCCAGAGAAAACACTACGTCACCCACAAGGAAGCTTGCTCTGTGGGTTTTTTTTTTGTTTTTTCTCGAATGGGATCTTTTCTTTAAAGTACAAAACAAAAGCTTACCATGATTTTTTGAGTGTTTTCGCTTTTGATGCGATGTAATCCAATTTTCTGGAAAAGCTTTCGCAAGTTGGGATTTCCTTAGAAATATTTTTTTGTTTGTTTTATTTATTATTTGTTTCAGTTGGTTTCTTATTTCCTTGAGATGAGTACGTTCTTATGAGCAATTCCCCACTACCACCACCCTTTATTATTCTTCCGGGATTTATCCATTTATTCTTTTAAAAAAAACTGCGCCTACACACTGTGTAGTACATAGCCTTCAGCTGCAGCCAGTATGGATACTGCGTCGCAAATCTTCACAGTGCCTTTATAAGTATTGGTCAATCAATGAAAATAAGAAATGGTAAAAAAAATAAAACGGTTTCAAAAGTCCACGTGCTTTGGCTACATCTTTGGACATCAATCAAGGACGATTCCATGAATAGTCTTTGTAGTTCTTTGGGGTTTGCTGATCCATGATCTGTTGCTGTCGTAAATGTTTTGATGCAAGAGTTTTGAGTGTTTGGGAAAATGATATTGCAAATATTACGAAAATGGGTTATAATAATATTTTGGGTTATTACAAAGACATTGGAACAATTCTGACCAAACTGTAAATTTTTGCTTCTTGTGAACTCATAAAATAATCGTGTGTTTATATTTAGCAATTTCAAATCCAACAGATGTTAAGAAACTGATATTTTAATGGAGAGAGTAAATAAGTGAGCTGAATTTCAAAGATGGCAATGCCATTTTGATTGCGCGACATTTTTATTGTAGTAAATATCGTGAGATCACACAATTGAGGAGTGTAAACAAAGAACTTTTTTGTACCAAATCTAGTACAATTTAAATAGGGTTTGAGAAAATCATTACCAAAATATGCTCTCTTCAAGGAGATTTCATGATTCATAGTGCAAAAATTAAAACGAAATTCGAAAAGAACAAATTGAGTATCCAATACAGTGTGCCGTGTTTGGCCAACTCGTCAATGGAGCGCGCCTCGCATTCTACCATAAAACACCGTCTGTCATATTTTCCAATCTACGTGAATCCTCGGCATAAACTTAAAGTCGGTGACGCCGGAGCTTTATAAAGCATACTAGAAAAGGTAGACAGAAACGGAACTAAGGCAATAAGAGTACGCAGATGCCTAGTGGTAATGGTGTCAGGAATGTTATTAATCGTGATTAGTGAAATTAATAAAAAAAAAGAATAAAGTTGGCAGCACGCAAAACTGAGCTAATGCTCTTCACTGGGAAAACGGAAATTTCCATCTTCAAACTCCAGACACACACTAACTTTATCCTCCAGGGTCTAATCTTATACCCAAAACTCAACTGGAAGTCAATCATCGAGGAAAGAGCCTTCGGTAAGAGATGGACCTTAAGGAAGGCTTTCTCCGTAGTAATACTCTCAAGAAGATAGTGGATAAACGGAGAAGGTAGGGGTTTATATAGAGACTACGTGCAGTCCTAGCACTCAGTTAGCTCAGGGTGCAGTAACGATGCGCTCCAAGCAAATGAAGCGATGCAGAGCTGAGTTAGATAGGCTTGGTAGAAAGCATAACGTCATTCTAGCCTAGGTAGACATAGAAACATAGATGGGAACGAGAAAGCCGACTACCTAGCCAGCAACTTGCACCTATGCTGAGATAAGCAGGTAGAAAATGCCCCATATAAAAAGAAAATGAAACAGCTGCACAGAAAAAGAAATTCAGTAGAATCTTATTAGGCCTATTCTGAACTCCGCTGGAATTTCTTACAATCTTATGCTACCAATATAAGAAAATTCCAGCGGAATCAGTTGCAGCGGCGTTCAGATTAAACAAGAAAACACAACTAATAAAAGAAAGATCATGAAATTCGACTATTAAAACAGAGATGAAAGAAATAACCGAGCATTCTATAAAAGGCTGAAAAAGATAAGACAGGGTTAAGCACCTAAAGCGAATATCTGTCGGTGAACTTCTTATTAATGAAGACAAAATTCCAAGGACCACTTAAGCACGCTTCGTAATTATTAAGTAGTTAATAGATAATAAAAATGACAATACTACAGGAGATAACAACAACGATAGGATGGTTAACAGCTATGAGGAGCCTTCGAACCTGATGAGCCATGCAGAATGTTTCAGGTCAGTAGAAACCAGAAAATGGTCAAGTATTAAGACTAGACAACATCCACATAGAATTCATAAGAAAAGGTGGCCCAGCGTTATTAAGGCAAATGTAGCCGGTAGTCTGCAGAGGGTGAAAACTGCAGAATTACCACAAGATTGGAACGTTGGCGTAATATGCTCTGTACGTCAGAAATGCGATAGCAATATATATAAGAACTATAGAGGAATGACCCTTCCATATGTTGCATATAAACTATTTTCAAGGCTAGTTTATATAAAAATGCTTATGCTAAGCAAGCAGAAGGTGTATGTCGGAAACCAATCTGGTTTTGCACAAGAGAAATATACCATAGGCGACATATTTTTTCTGAAAGAAATCTTAGAAAAAATAGTAGGGTTTAAGTGTATGGTAGGTACGCGTTTACAGATCTTCTGTACTTTTAAGATCTGAAGACTCAGGGAATGGATGAGCTTTGCTGATGATGATACTCTAGGTTACTTTTACGCCTTCGATAATACAGAGCAAACAGGTACCAGACCTTACTTCGGTCCACCCCAATCAACGGGAACAATGTCGAAGTCTTTCAAACAAAACCTCCACTCGTCGCCGACGAAGGTGTAAAACTAATGGCAGACGCTTCCTTATCATTATAGGTGTGATCTCAACGAAGGATATGTGATGGAAGGTAACATAATTCAAATCGCCAAACAAGCAATGTAGTGCCTGGGATTTCAACATTGTCCTGACTCCTCACAACCTTAAACTAAGCTTACTACTACATATTGCACCATGACGTGACCAACCACAAGACAGACTGGTAGTACTGGGTCATTTTGATTATATTTTTATTTCATTTTAATGTTTGGACGATGCCATTATGTGTGAAACACGTCATTCAAATGCCCTCCACGGGACTTTTTGCAGGACTCGATCCGTTTGAGGTAATTTTCGATCACTTTTTCGCATAATTCGGGTCGTAATTGGGCCATAACTTTTCGAATGTCGTTCCGCAAATGCTCCAAAGTTGGAGGATTGTTCACATAAACACGGTCTTTTGTGTAGCCCCACAAAAGGAAACTTACCCACCAAGCGTGATATGAGCCTCGTCGCTGAAGAACAATTTCTTCGAGAAATCGGAATCAATAGCCTGTTGTTCGAGCACCCAATCGACGTAATCCCTGCGCACACGATGATCTGCCGGCTTCAATTCTTGAGTGAGCTGGACTTTGTATGGATGAAGATGCAAATCCAAATGCAAAATGCGCCACAATGTGCCGTA
This sequence comes from Thereva nobilitata, assembly GCA_963855945.1. Lineage (NCBI taxonomy): Eukaryota > Metazoa > Arthropoda > Insecta > Diptera > Therevidae > Thereva > Thereva nobilitata. The sequence continues at coordinate 166,069,383 of OY979695.1, forward strand.
TGACAAGCCCAAATACTGCGCGCGCCGAGTAATCGACAAATTCGGGTCTTTGTCAACACTCACTCACAGCGGCAATGATTTCGGTCGAACGGGCAAAACGATGATGCACAGGCCTTACGATGTCTGCAACCGATCCAGTTTCTTCGAATTTCCGCATTGTGTTGGTTATTCCTTGCTGGGTAGGCCGATTATGACGACCATAATTTGGCCGTAAATCGGAGATTCGCCATTTTGATAAAACAGTTTAACAATTTTACGCGTTGTTCGATGGTCAAACGATCCATATTGTAAAATGGCAAACCTTTAACTAAACAAATACCACTTTGGTTGACTTATATTTTTGACAGCTGTCAAATGGCAGAGCTATACCAGTGAGCAATAATAATAAGAATGATTAGGCAGAGCTCAAGGACAAGTAAAAGAGTTAAAGATATGAAAGAGCAGATTAGAAATAACATTAAGCAAAAAGTCAAAAAAAATATTAACAAATGCGCGATGGGTATACATTTCATGCAAAAAACACAAGAGAATGAAAGAAACAGAACATGTTCCTTGATTCCGGTATCTTGCAAGGCGACGAAGTCACTGCCCCTTCATTTTTTATCTTTCTTTCACGAACATTGCATGTAGTGTTAAAGTAATTCTGCCTCTGTTTATCATAGATATTACTTCTTTGATATCTTGACTTTTTCGCTCCCATTGAAATTGTTATCAGCTGATCTCAAGGTCCCTGAAACATTTTTAAAAATTTGTTCTAGCTCATCACTCTTATTATTATTGCTCGCTGGCTATACTTTCCCAACCACGAAATGGATTCGTGATTCTTGAGCTTAGAACTGCCACATAAATAAATACACATGATACATTGGATTTATATCATGCAGAAAAACATATTCAATTTAAAAATAAGGTATAATTTCATTATTTACTTACCATTTATTTCCTGTGTACCTGAAAATTCTTCAAATATTGATAAACTTGACAATGAAGTCCTGGTGCATCTCTTATTTCCTGTAAACCTGAAAATGATTCAAATATTGATAAACTAATGAAGTCCTGGTACATCTCTTTGAAAAATTCCATCACTTCACTTCACTTTGTATTTTTTTTATGTGGAATACTAGAGCTCAGGGAAAGCCCTTTGTTCTGTCGATTTATTTTCTTCGTATAGAGTGCAATGTCAAATAGCAAGCTTTATGGGATTCTCAATGAAATAATCAAATAATCCTTGCAGCTTTTTTCAGTTGGTAACCTTGGTGTTTCTGCGAAAATGTGCTGATTTGGGCCTGTAATGAATAAAAGAAAATTAAACCGTAAGTATTATAATAAACTTATTAACTATTGTAAATTAGTTAAAATCAATCTTGGTTATGGAATTCAGCTTCAAAAAAGTTCATACATATTTGGATTTTGCTATCAAGTTTTTACAAAGGAAAGTGGTTCGCTTTCCTGTTTAGGGTGTTATTTGGTAGATTAAGTTAAAAGCATGGCAATAGTTTTAGTGCTATGGAAGATTAAAATTGATAGCAATAACTAGAATCAAGGCTAAGGGTAAATAATAAAAAGAAGTTCTGCAGTAGCGAGAATTATAAACGAGGAATGTAGGTACGCAAATAAAGGCTGCATCCCCGTCCAAGAATGGAGGATGGAAACATAAAAAACGAAAACGGCACTGTTTGGTAACATGACTGTGGATACAGCTTGTCACATTCAGGTACCAGACCTGAATTTTAAGTTTCGGTGCCTCCTTTTTTATGTGAAAGTCCAAGTTCATGAGTTACCATTCGTACTACAAGTCCGTCATACCATAAGAAAAAGTTTCCAAATGCACGCCAGTCTCTGTTACTTGTGCCTCCTCAAAGCTGCAGTAGTGATTATTGTACGGAATTCTCGATCAGGCCGTATGTTCTCCAATTCGCCAGTGCCTTGTAATGATCAAAACGATTCTGGCGTTGCCCTTGTGCGGCATTATCAAGACGGCGTGTGATCTTCCCTTCTTTGTGTGTGCCTATAAGATTCCCTCCTAGTCTGGCCTTTACGTGTCCTTTCCCGTAACCTGGTACCCACTGAACAATAATCCTGAACCTCCTGGCCAAAGAAAAAAGCTCAGATTTTGACTTTCGACAAGCTCTGATGATGAGCATTGCAAATCGATTGGTGGGGCAAAAATCAAGCCTTTACTCCAATGAGTAGGGCTGTAACATGCCATTAAGGCGGTTTTAAGCTACCGATGATACGTTTCACCCATCTGTCTTAATGGGGATGGTAAGCGATTGTTAACTCAGCGTATAACTCCGCTGAACAGTTTCAATTTGAATAGCTTACCTTGATCTGCAAAGAGTTCAAGTGGTCCGCCGAATCATGAGGCACTGTAGAGCGGATATGTGTCGAATGGGCTAAACCCTTGGGCACCTCTGAATCGCTCTACGATACCAAAATATGTGTGCGTATCCCCGAGTTTATGGTAGAGGCAGAAGTATGTCGTAGTAATTGCAAGCCAGGCTGCGACAAGTTGCGTTCGGAGTTAAACGAAAATAAGCGGATATATGTATAAAGCCGCGGAATGCCTGTCCCAGTTGTACGTCAAACCTAATTAGATGCCAAAGTTATTGATGTGAAGATTAGTCTTACCCGAGATCCGATGCTGGGGTGGAATTTTGTAATTCAGTCAGGGACAATGAAGGCAGTCCGAAGATGATCGAATTGAAGTTTACGGTCGGTATTGGTCCGGGTCAACGTTCTTTTTCCGATAATACAGATGTCCGTGGTAAACTGAGAAATTATATCCATATGTGTGGTCTGACGAGTGTCTGTTTTCGTGCGAAGGGGATGTTCTAGGATTTTTTTATCAGACCACGAAATTGCCCTTCGACGAAGTCGCGTATGTTTGGAGAAGCTATCGAATACAGAATATTTTTGTGTTGCAGTTAACCCATTACGCCTCCGATTGCGAAACCGATGGCATAAATCGCGAGACTATAGAGTATAGAGATTGACATACATGGAGAGAAATTTGTGACTTTCATACGGCGCGGTTAAGCCCGTTAGTCTTTATATACTGTGTTTCCATGCAGAGTTTATCCTGAGTTTACTCAGATTAGCGCCCATGGAACCGGGGATTGAGTAAAGTGTCGTTAAATCCAAGTCAACTCAACGAAGCCAGTCCGATTAAGCCGGGTTTTGTATATGTGTGTGTTTCAGTATCCTTTACTGCACATATACCAACGGCGACGCAGTGTAAAATTAATTTTCTGTCACTTTAACCCAGAACCGTCATGGAAACAGCATCAAGTGATCTTGAGAGAAAAAGCTTTCTGTTTACTTAACGAAAACTCTACCCTGGCTCATGGAAACACAGTAATAGTTCTGCTTGCTCCTCATATTGCTCAGTTCGGCTTCTGTAAATTATAATATATTCCTCAAGCATACAGCAGCCAGAAGATTTTTTATATAAACATTTAATGCTAGCTCTTAACTTCTGCATCTTTTTTAGGGCTTGTTCTACAAAGTCACCCACTTTAAATTTTTTCTACAACCGTGTCTCGCGTACATTCAAAGGCCTTCCGTTATATTCATGCTGTACTCGAGCCTATAAAAGAAAACATATGCAAATTTCCAAACGCCACCCGATGACACTCAAGCTCTGAAGATCAATAATCTTAAGGGATTCTCATTTCGGGAGAGCTAAAGATGATTTACAACATCCTAAGCAGGCCATCATCCACGGTAACAGAGAAGAAAGAAATATGTCACAACAAATATGTCAAAATGTGCAAACATGCAGGGGTTGCTGAATCATCACACATGTAAACAGCGACAACAAAACGATACAAAAACCGGGGAAGTAACGAAGGTAACTCACGCACTATGACTACGCAGCAGTAGGGTTGAAAATGCTTCATGTAATCTTTCAATATCTTAAACAAAGACGCCACCAGCACCATGTTGACAGCCAACCAAGGCAATGCGGCTCATTACTACTTCAAGATGGAACGTAATAAAGATAAATTCGCACCGGGAATCGAGATTGCGTGTCAAATGGACGCCTGCTATGTGAAATGACAATAAAATCACCGACAAGAAGTCGAGCAGTCTCTAAACCCAGAAATGGGTGGGGTGAAAGATGGAGACTTTCTTTGTTAGCTGCCGCGATATGGATTGGCATGTAAAGAGGAATTATTACGAAATTTTCCATTTTGTTTCTTTAAATTAAAAATTACAAAATGGAATGTTTTCATTGTAATCAACTTTCGAGGTGGCTTTTGTGTGTCTATATGCAGTTTTCTTTCACTTTTTTCCTTCCTTATACTACTTGCTTTTCGTTGGTGCTTCAACTTTTCATCGCCATTCACTTTCATGGCTTTGAACAGTGACTGAACTGGAGAAAGGTCTTGAAGAAAGCAAAACAAATTTCCTTATCATGCTCTCGACTTGGAGTTTAAGACTGCCCTAAGTACTTTATGCCAGATAAAGTTATAGCCAAGGGCATAAATTTCTACCCAATGTTTTTTTTCTGTGCCTTGTGCCATTTTGACTTCATAACGATGCTTTGTGATTTATTTTTGTTTTGGGATTTAAGTCAGCGTTTTTGTTAAATTGTTGTTGCTGGATTTCTTTTTTTATTGTGGAACCTTAAGGAAATTGTTGCTTACTTGCCAAAAGTTGTAAAGAAATCCACCACTGCCACTTTCATCTCGGTAATAATAAATGTTCATTTCGCGTTAACATTGCCAGAAGCTGATGTCGAGAGACTGCTGTAACTGAATTTTTGTAATCCGATTCAGATATTGTTTTAGAAGGCCTGAAGAACATTACTCAGCTGTGGATTACAGGTTGAGGATCTTAATGTTAATCGTATAAAAAGATTTTAAGTTTGACATCTACAGTCTGTACTTTGGAGTAATTATACCAAGTATGCTTTAATCAAAACTATTTCCAAAGTTATCATCTATTCAATTCAGCTGGCGTCACCAACATCACATTCCCTTTTGGGCCCACAATCCACACAACCGAAGTCAAAAAGCTTAACCAGAACCATCAATGAACAGTAACCAGAACAGAAAAGGCAGGCATAGGGTCAACCATATAAGACTTATTACTGAAGCTGTTTTTCTTTAGCTTACTATCATAGATTTTATCCATGTCTCTCCTCCATACTTCGGACTCAGGCATTCAACTACTAAGTGCTCAAATTTATGCCCAGCCTTTCTGTATATTGTGTAGTTTCACCATATGCAGTTCTCCTTTGGAAATGATTTAGTGAAAGTCTTATCTTTGTACAAATCGCATTTAAGGCACTCTCAATGTTTCCTTATGTCCTTTTTCTATATTACTTGTTGTAGTGTAGTCCATAGTATTCTTTTAATCATTTTATTCACCGAATAGTTTTACCATCTGGTTTTAGTGATACTGAGCTAACTGCGTAATTTTATCTACAATGACACCATCCGTGGTGGTCGTCTTTCATTTAACGAGGCATAAGAACCCCAAATGACGATTGAGGACGAATTTAGATTTTTGCCAGTGATAGAGAAATATCTTTAAGGGTCCAACTACAAGTTTCTACGGTATACAATCTCAGGTTGACATGATTGAAATTTTTTCGACTGCTCGTTATTCCTTCGTGGAACAGATAGTTGCAATTTTTTTATTTTCTAAATAGGTTATTGTTTCGCTGAACTTGCATACTCCCGATTGAAGTAGGTGTGGATGTTGATAAAATATTTATGATACGTCCATTTCCAATTATTCGAAGCTTGGACCCTATGTTCCTCCTGCTAAACTCTACAATATCATAAAATTTTAAGAAAATCTGGAGTATTCAAGTTCAGGGAAACTATCCATCAATCCAATGGTGCTGCTAAATCGAGCCTTGTCCTTCTCTAAGGCGTTTCTCCATATTTGACGGTCCCTTCCAAAAAGTCTCCAGTTCCGGATGTTGAGCATGGCTTCTGTGTCAGCCGACACAGTCTATCCGTCTCCCCCTGGGTCTGCCTACTGGTCTATTTCCCGAAATTTCGGCTACCGTGTGGAATACGGCTGTCCTCCATCCTGATTCCGGCCGGCTAGTCTTCTTCTTTCTTCCAATGGCGCTACAACCCAACTCGAGCCTTGGCCTCCTCTAATCTGTTCCTCCAGTCTTCTCGATTTCCGGCAGAAGTTCTCCAGTTCGATATGTGGAGTTTCTCCGCATCTGCTACAACTGCACCCTTCCATCTTTTCCTCGGCTGGCCTGCGAGTTTTTCTTCTTCGACGATGCCAGTGAGGACATTCTTTGCTGGTCTGTCTTCTGGCATGCTCTCGAGTCTCGACCTGTACAGCCCAGCAAAGTGCATTAAGTTTTGTGAACGTCACTAAGTCTGTCGTCATAGATTTGATATAACTGGCTGCCAAGTTGCTACCTATCGTCGAATTATTTACTCGTGAATACAGCATTACCTTGGTTTTCTCCTCGTTGATTCTCCAGCCTACTTTTTTGGCTGCTTCTTCAATTTCGGAGTAGCATTCCTTAACTGCTCTGACTGACCTGCCTACAATGTTTTTGTCATCGGCATACCCGATCAACTGAGCGGATTTGTTTCCCAGTTTCGGGGAATTGACGTCTTTCTAATGACTGCTTTCAAGGCTAGGTTGAATAGCATAGGCGCCAGCCCTACCCCTTGTTTGAGCCCATGATTAACTTGGAAGGCATCTGTACGAGTGTTGTGAACTCTTACTCGGACATTTGTGTCGAGTTGGGTGAATTATATAAGACGTACTAGTTTAGCTGCTTGAAATCCACAAAAATCTGGTATATTTTAACATTCCTCTCCTAGCATTTTTGTAGGAGTTGTTTTAGAGTGAAGAGTTGGTCGGTGGTTGATCTTCCTCACCGGAAGCTGGCTTGGTATTCGCCTAGTAAACTTCCTGAGATAAATTCCAGCTTATTCTTTAGGCTATATCCTATAATGAAATCTCCCTATAATTCCCACAGCGAAGCTTATATTCTTATGGATGGGGCAAATTACGGCTTCCTTTCAGTCGTTCGGTAGGTATTCTTCCATCCATATCTTGGTGAGCTTCCCTTTTCAGCGGCTATTCCATCAAATCCCGGGGATTTGTTATTCTCCAAGTTTTTATTACGCCTTTTATTTCTTCAAGCGTCGGGGGTTCCATGTTAATACCATCATCTGGTATGCCCGCACGTTTGTTGGTATACTATATATTGGAAAGAATATTTTGAACGACTCCTCAATGATAATGCTGACCCAAGCATTATCATTGAGGAGTCGTTCAAAATATTCTTTCCATCTTGCTTGGATTACAGCGCGCTCTGCTATATTGCCGCCATTATTATCCTTGCGTACAAGCGTCCTTAGTTTGAAGTCACTACTGATTCTTTTGATTTCGCGGTAGGCCTGCCTGATGTTACTGTTCTGAAAGTTGTCATATCTTGAATTTGCTTGTTAGATACTTCTCTTTTCTTTTCTCTGCATACTTTATCTGCGATACGTCTTTTTATTCTGTATGCTTCTAGTTTCGCTATTGTTGGTCTGGATAAATATTCGCGAAGACTTGAATTTCTCTAAGGTATAACTGTCCTGCAATCTACATCAAACCAATCATTTCTCACTCTTGTTTCTACTCCTATTGTCTGTTCAGCAGCCCCTTTCAAGACACGCTTAACAGATGTCCACATGTCGTCAATATCGGACATTTTTTCAGAGAGCATTTTCGTTTGTGTTAACTATCTGTACCGTTGTTGTTTCTGGGACTTTTAACTTATCAATGTTAAGTTTTGGTTCCCTGGGAGTTCTTTGTAACCTCTGCACTGATAATCGTGCTCTAAACATGTGGTGATCAGAGCTGCTGTGGCTATAGGATCTCACACCCGATATACTTGTTGCTCTTTTCAATGAGTACATGATCGATCTGGTTGCTAGTTCTTTCATCCGGTGACGTCCAGCGGTGGCAGCACAGAAGTCGTTTCAACTCATTTGTTGCGAGGTCTAAATGGAAAAATTCAATGGAAAACTCGAATCAGATGACTTGAAACGACTTCTATTCTGCCATTTTATGGATGTTTTTATGCGGAAGAGCATCGAGCTTACCACCATTCCTTTCTAGTTATCTCTTCCTTTGTTTCGTTTCTTTTTGTTATTGTAGACCTAGGTAGACTGTTTTATCGACTACTTCTAGATTGTGTTCGTTGATCGCTATATTTCTTTGCATCCTAGATCTTCCAGTTTTGGCTGTTGCATCATCTTTATATTTTCTTCCTTTGTGTTTAGGCCAATGTCCTCTGTCGCCTCTTTTAGTTCGGCATAAGCTTCTTTTGCTGCCGAAACGGACCTTCCCACGATGTTCACGTCATCTGCATATCCAAGTAACTGTACAGTGTGTTGCTATTAACGCACTTCTCTGGACCGACGTTTTCCTTATCACCCATTCTAAGGCGAAGTTGAAAAGCATTGGACCAGTCCATCCCCTTGTCTAAGACTTTGTCGTACTTCGAACTCTTCTGTTACTACAATTTGGATTTTTACTTTCGCCAGAGAGTTATTCGTTGAGCATTTTATCAGTCGCACCACCGTTGAAGGGACTCCTAATTCCGATAAGATCGGGTACAGCCTTCTCTCTTTTTATAGAGCCATATGCCTGTTGGAAGTCTACAAATAATTAGTATCAAGGAATAGTATATTCTGCAACAAGTTTGGAATGATGGATATTCCGCACAAGTGGAAGTTTGGCGGTCAACGAGTTCGGAATATGCCATTCAAAACGTGTTGCAGACTATACTTTTTCTACGCCTCTAATTAATTTTTATTAATATTTTGTAAAGAAAAACATACCTAATGTAAAGCTACTGTCAAAAATATAATATATAAGGCACAGCAACACTAAATAACATATTAGTAGGGAGTGTTCATTCGTGACAATTTTGTAATTTAATAATTTGTTAAAGATGGCCGCCGCAAAATTTAATAAAAAAATGCTATTATTTTCTGCAATTTAATAATTGAATAGTTTATTTAAAGCAAAAATATTCTAGCAGAACATCATTGATTGTTTATTTATTGAAACAATCCTTTTTTCTTTAATTTATAAATCTTTTTTTTTCTTTAATTAATAAATCATATTCTTGGATTACGAGGAACAGATGTCGCCACTAGTAGTCATTCCATAACAAGTGATGGAATGAATATTCCACACGGGGGTGTGGAATGCTGCTAATTCCGTAACTAAAAGTAATATCAGAATGGCCGTATTCTAACAGAGGCGTAGAAAAACAATATTCATTTAAGGGTTTATTTCAAGTATAAACGAATTTGATTTGCATTCGAAAATACTACCATAAGAATAGGAAGGCAAAAAATATACATTTTGCTCTTTATAAAGACACAACATGACGAGAATTTTCAATTTATAGAAATTAATTCTAAATATACACAAAAACTTGCATTACATTGAGTTTACAAAAATTCCATTTATTCTATCTTAAGAAGACGATCTATTGTAAGACAATCGCATTCTCCTCTAAAAATTTAATCTAAAATCTGACATCATCGGAGACTAAAACATGAAAAAATAGCAACAACAAAAAGCAAACATCTGGCAATCCCAAACAAACCTCGACTTGACCTAATTGCGTAGCATGAAAATATAGAAGAAGGGAAAATCCCCAAACGACCGAACCCCAGCAACAAATCATGGATTTTCTCCAATATCTTTGTCAATATACATGACACCCTCGCAATCTCCCCCCAGAACAACCCCAACGACGTATCCGATGACTTTAAGAGGGCTAAAAATCCGTGTACATAAAAAAGAAGCAGAGAAATCTTTGTGCACTGCACGTTTCCAAGTCATTCAAGCTCGCATCTATTACGCAGTAGGGCGGGAGTTTAAATTGCGTAACAAAGATATCAGCGGCAGAATGGACTATGATGGAGTCGGCACAGGGCCGCATCATCATAATGGGGAAGTAACGACAACAGCATCGCTCCCCTATAATATAAATCGGAAGCAGGGAAGTCTTGCATCTTGCGCGGGGCGAAAACGAGGAGCAGGCATTTCTGCAACAACTCATCCCCATTGTCTAATAATAAATATGGCAGTCTTTTGGAGGAATCTACTTAGCGAGAATGTGTCCCTATGAGGGTTTCTACGAACTGAACTACCGACCCGGGGCCGAGATACTGATCTACCATCAGCCGCCCCCCAGTTTTTCTCCTTTGTTTGGCTTTGGGATTCCTCAATCAAAAGTAATTGCGGACGCCGTTAGAGAAGCCGCGGTTTGTTTACATCTTGCGCAGTAAAAACACTGCGTTTCACATGACTGGGCTACATACAAAGCACGAGGCTGAAGGTAGCACCACAAAGGCAGCTCGATTGCATAAAAGCTTTCCATTTACATAAGGGCGAGCTTATGGCTACTGTTTTCTAGTATATAGGACAAAAGCTTGCTCTGTTTGAGCTTTGCAGCCGGCTTTTCTTTGAAAGAGAAACTTTTACTTTGTGCTCGCCCCGATGGCGTAGTTTCGTTTTGTGTAAGAGCGAAATGAAAAAAGCCCGCACGATGAAAAACTCTGTTGTAACAAAAGAAGATTAAAAAAAAGTTTTCCTTTACAACAAGCAAGTAAAACATGGAGATTGGAGAGTTACGCAATACTTTGTAGGCTGTAGGGTTTCTTTGTAAATATTCTCTGGGTTCTGGATTTAAAAGAAACATTGTGCACCGTTCGTGCACCGTCTTTGGTGTACAGTCGTTCTAATGTTGTAGGATCTATTAAAAGTTGACATTTTTTAAATGCAATGCAACAGTTGCCAGGACTGTTTATAGTAAAATCAAACGTGTCTTGCTAGTTAATTGTAAAAATACCTTGTATTTTCCAAAATGTAATCATTTTAAGAATGAAAATTCTAAATACTAAAAAATAGGGCTCTGTCGGGAGCGCTGGGTCTACGAAGGCTGGAGTGGCAGCACAGAAGTCGTTTCAACTCATTTGTTGCGAGTTTTAAATGGAAAAATTCAATGGGAAACTCACCTATGACTTGAAACAACTTCTGTGCTGCCACCCCTACTCTCATTTAAGCCAGGAGACCTTAGTGGTTGACCGATCGATTCTCAAAGAATTTAACCTGGAGCCAATACTCGCATTCCTGCCAGTATAGACTTCGAGAAACTATTTCTGACTATTATCAGAGGTCGGTCAGAATGGAAACCCGATAATCACAGAGCTAGGAGTATGTGGCCCAAGGTGCAAAATATCCTCACCCCAACTGTTATTCAAGCTGTGGTACTACCTGAGGTATGCCAAAACTATTATTTGTCGAGTTCGAAATACCTCTAACATACCTGTAGATCCCAGACCAAAAAGGGCCCTTCGATAATGAAATTGCCAAAGGCTTAGCGTAGTCAGGACACTTGTTGGCTACCGGACACTGCGCCCTGAATTACCACTTATGGAAGATAGGAAGGCCGGATGACTCCTCCTGCAGGCTTTGCCTTGGAGAAGATGAGTCTGCCCTTTATGTTTTCCCTTCATGTTTGACCCGCGATAGCGAGGAGCGGGGCTTCATTGTTTAACCCGAACCTGTTCAAGCGGTTTGGCCTACAAATATGAGGTACAGGGGTGTACTACAAGGTGGGGCAAAAGTAATGTCATAATGTAAATTGGCTGCCATTTTATTAGAAATGAATAAATTGGGCTGTTTGAAGGTATAAAATTAATCACAGTAAGTTGAAAAAATTATATCGGTCAAATGACGACTTCCTGAGTTTTACGGCATTTTGAATTGTTGCTCACAAAACATCTGGCTCGAAAATTTATAATTCCTCAATGCTGGCTTTCAAGACTTGCAACTTGGTTTGTTGTGGTAAACGACAAAAAGCCCCAAAGGACAGTAAGGCGATCTGGCCGGCCAATTGAAATCGCCAAAACGAGATCACACGGCCCGAAAATTGGTGTTTCAAAATCTCCATCGTGGTTGAACATCCTGCCATAATGCTCGAGATCCAATTCAGCAACTTGCGGAAAAAAACGTGTTTAATATCCGTCTGTAGCGCTCACCAATTATGGTTAAGGCAGTGGCATCGGCGTCCTCAAAAAAAATTAACTTTTTACTGCAAACGCCGCACTAAACTCATTTTGAAGAGATGCAATGGCTCTTCATGCATTTCATGCAGATTCTCCGTGCCCCAGAGAAACGCAAATTCTGCTTATCCACATAACCAAACTTAAGGGGAAATGGGCTTCGTCGCTTATTATGATTTTGGATACGATATCATCCTCTTCTTGCACTAGGTTTAATATGGGAGTAAGGTAGCCTCACTTGACGGTCAGCAGGCAGCAATTGGTGAACGGTTTACACTTTATAAGAGAACATCTTCAGGTCTTTCACCAAAATCGATGTTTATGGACTCTCTTGAACGTCCTCGACAACAGCAGCGATATTCTTGGTCGAACGAACAATACGGAACCGGCCAGTTCGTGAGACATCTCTAGTGGATCCACTTTGAGACGCTTAATTATTGGCGCACATGGTGCAGGACGACGAAGAAACGATGATGAAATTGACGCGACGTTGAAAAAATAAACCGAAAATTTGTCAAATAAACAGTAACAATAATTCCGCGTTCGACAGGTGTGTATCGCTGCATTGCTTGTTATCAAATAATTCAACATAAATGTCAAAGCACAATGACATTTGACACCATTTGCAAAAAACTATGGAACATTCACATTGTTACATTACTTTTGCCCCAACTTATACAATACATCAAAGGAAGTGGCCATGGTGCTTTTGGATGCAATGCCTCACCAAAAGAAACAAAACGGGTGCACTCTTCACTTGTTGGTCCAGAACCATTTCTGTCCGAGTGCAATGGATTATGACAAGCTCTTGCTCGAAGAAAGTGCAGAGAGAGCACTGACATATATATATGGACTGCTAATTGACAACTTTCAATGGCACCATTTTTCTCCAGAAGTATAAAACCATTTTTATGTAAACAAAACATTTTTCTTCGAATTTAGAAGAAAATAACTAATAAGAAGTCTGTTATAATTAATTGAAATAAATTTCCATCATTATTTTTTATTTAGTAGCAGTTTTTTCGTTAAATAAATGTATTTTTTTTAAATATGTGAGAGTTCTTTCCCTCTGTTTAACGAACTTTTAAAAATAACGCAAGAGAGAGAAAGAAGAAAAAACTCTATACCTGTCTAGTTTTTTCTAATTATGTTTATATCGATGACATGCACTGAACGGTTTTTTTTATTTTAAAACCGATTAAAGTTCATAGGATTTTAACGAGGGAGCGGGACAACAATAGTTTTTGGTGGCACTTTTTTGTATGGGATTTTGCTTATTTAGCAGTCCATATCTATATGTCAGTGAGAGAGAAGAATGATAGCTGACAAGCTCGAACGCGCATTCTTTTAATGGGCGATCGGGTCCAAAAAGTACCACCCCCCCCCATTTGGACCCAGCCTCTTACAGCTCTTACAGCCTCTATATGTTAAATTTGTCGGTCTGACTGCTTCAAAAGGTTTAGCAAAACGTTTGACGCTCAGACTTGACTGTTAAAGTATAGGACCGGATCAAATAACGCGATCCTACTCCTCGCTATCGGCGACAATCATCGCGTACATGAAAAGGGTCTTCCTCCTGTAGTCAAAATCTCCAGGTGTAATCATCCGCGCTTTTTATCCTCCATAGCCGATAAATAAGGTGTCATAGCAGTCTGACCAAGGTTCCCAAGTTCGCCTTTTTATTGCCCTTAAAGCGAGCATGGCTCGAAATTCTAACAAAGACCGCATTGTTAGTCCCAGACTAGCTTAGATTTGGTCCTGTGGGATCTTATCGGAGCGATTGGCTAAAATTGGTAAGATAAAAATCTGTTAGTTAGTGTAGGCCCTTAAGTTTTTGTAGGTGCATGCCAAAATAGCGTTTACCTTTGCTTAAAGGACAGCCTCCAAGGTGCTTATCGCTAAAGACAACTTGAGAATTTCACACCACATCACGGCACTCACTCCTGCCTTTATCTTGGGGCCATGTACCATACAAGTGCGGTAGCTCCGAAAAAATTATGTTCATGAAAGGAAGCTTTAACTTTGACATCCTCGAGACCATGCAGTCCGATAGCATTCCCGCTTCTTCTGTATTCTTTATCCTTTTGCTTCCACACTTAATGGAACCTTTTTATGTACCTCTACAAAATTGTTATTCTTTTATTAAAAGAAACATAAACTAAAACCTGTGAATATATTTTTATATATTTAAGTCAGTATAGATAAGTATAGATTTAACTAAAAATACTATGCAAAAAACACACGATTAACATGGAAATAAGTGCGCACAAAAAAACTTCGCATCTACAGTGGGAATATAAATTTATAGAAAGTGAATGAGGTAAAATGCAAATATTTCATACCAGACCAGGTGAGTATGTCGAGCTATGATACATTGAAGTTTATTCGCACAACAGTTTCCAGCATTTAAAGAGAGATTTATGTGAAGAAATTACCATAAATTTTGCTTCTTTAAAATTGTAGCATTCATAAAAACCAAATCGGAGCAGTCAAGCGAAGAGGTTTAAGAGAAAAAAAAATTAGGAAACATGTCAGTCTACTTTCGGTTTCTCCAAAATCATTTTATTTGTATTTTACTGTTGTTATTACAGAAGTTCACGTTTCCTATATAGTAATAACCCGATGCATAAAGTCATATTTCTCATAATAATATCATGTACAAAGAAAACTAACAACAACAAATTACCAAAAAAATCCACATCTCTCACCGTTTTCCGTTTTTCATTAAACAGAAGTTGCAAAATAACAAAGTAACAAAACACGCTTAACACCAATCTAAAATTACTTCAAAAAAAAATTCAAATAGTTCACATTCGTGATTGTGGAATTTAAATTTCATTTTCAGGTAAATTAGCTTTCGATATCGTTGCATTTACGACTTGCCACACAGAGATTGACTACCGGCTTTATTCAGGTGTTTTTGTTTTTGCTTATGCAACATTAAAGCCACTTTCTAAACTAAACTATGCCTGGCTGTACCCATCCAGTTCGAGTAATTCCAGCGTTTTACAAGCACACAGCAACGTAACAGCAGCACCGGTGCCGGTGGTGCACGTTGTTCAAATTGCATTCTTTACCCACGCCTGCTCGCTTCTTATCAATCCATGGACGGAATTCACTTTCAAAATTGCATTGCAACAGACTCAAAAGTAGAAAAGTGGTTATGCATTGTTTTTTCGCAGGTGGCAAGAGTTCATCTTCAGGATTGGTTTTGTAGATGAAGAATGAAAAAACCCCCTAACAATAATCAAGTCTTCACAATAATTCTCGAGGACCTTGTAGAAGCGCTTTGAACTCTTTATTCCTGTAGTCAAGGTTACGGCACACACAGTCCCGAATTTAAATTGTCGGGCCGTTTACCCCAAGTGAGAGATGTCTGATTTTCGGCGCGCACACACCAGGGCAGCCAGCAAAACAACATCAAGGACGAAATAAGAGAAACAGAGATTTAGGTACCTTCCAAAGATTCTGAAAGGTGGACCAACGTAGCTCTTGGGCACTGTGATAAGTTCTCTAAGAAAGCTTCGCTTTTTAAATATAATTTCATTTTGTCTTTACAAAAGACAAACAGTTCATTTATTACCTTTTCCAGGTATTCCACACTTTCTTTACCTTTTCTGCAACATCTAAAGGGGGGCTGCTAGCGCACATTCAAGCGCACATCAAGAAACGCGTGGGTCGAGTCTCAGAATTGCCTCAAAAAGGCAAGGGCACAGAAGGGATTGGCTGGAAGTTCAACGAATTCAATGATTCAGTGTCTGACTAGACACTTAAGCAAATTTTCGGTAGGCAGAATGAAACCCTCCAAATACCCGCTGGCTGGAGCTGCGGAGCCCGGAGAGTACAGTCGGCCCATGAGAATGAGCCCCAAAAATTCAATGCCAGCCTGCCTTGAAAAATTCTTGTGAAGAAGGTTCAGATTTCAGATATTTTTAGAGGAAGCAATGGATACCCCCAGCTCCCGGCCATGTGATAATCTCCCAGACGAAGCAAATATACCAAGAACATGTGAAAGGGGATGGTGGAAGAAATTAATTTGGGTATCGATTGTTGCACCAGCAGCGATAGATTACGGTTTAACGATACCTTAAGGACCTTCATTGCAAAAGAAAACTAGAAAGTTCATTGGACTTGTCGGCTTTTAAAAGGGGTCATCGTCACACGGTACTCTCAACTAGCCTAGCATGGGGCCAAGCAGAATTGCAATTTTCTGTGAAAGACAACAAAACGCAACAAGTTGACTTGGCAGGATTTTAATCATTTTGGGGAGAGATAGTTATTGAGAAAACTTATGTCTGTCGTACAAACAAGGATCTTCATGAAAGCTTGTCAATAAGTATTTATTGTTGTGTTTTTGGGATTACAAGGATTTGGGCAGAAACTTTTGGATTAACTAAGTGTCAACTTATGTTCTTGAGGACGTGTTTTCTTGGAAAGTCTTTAATAGTAAATATATCACAAAAACTTTGGTAAGAATAGTTTTGATAATAAACACAAAAAGTTTTTTATGAAAGTAGCCCCGCAGGAAAAAACTAGTTTTTAAGTTATAGTCATACATTGTTTACATTTATTTTTTCTTTCCTTTCAGTTTCTTTAGGCCATCGAGTGATACGATTAATAAATATAGCAAATAGAGTTTGCGGACTAATTTATGGAATTTACCAAAATTCAGGAATATAAATGATGACAAGTAGGAATTCCTTCAAGTTTTTATATGGTCTATGAATAGCTGAGGGCAATAAAATGCAGAAAGTTCTCAGAATGGCCTAGAAGTGAAATAACTCACATGCTACAATTGAATACTGATTAAGAAATAAAACCTGGTTCAATTTTTTATGAGATAACATTATTGATCGGTTCTAGGTAAAAATTGCTGAATGTCCATCAATATTGCTCCCATTGAATACATTATTTTTATAAAAGAATATACTAGGGGAATTCGACAATATGGTAATTATGCTCCACAATATTTTACAGATAAATCGTAATGAATCTCAAAAATACTATACAGGGTGCCCCGTCACAGCTTGTTAAACGACGAGGCTTTCTCCCGCTAGCCCTGCGGTTGTAGCTCAGCCGGCTGCCTAAAAAATGATCACATACAACATCCAAGAGTTCAAACGCGAGGCTCACTGTCTGCTCCTCATGCATCTAAACCTATCATATCCCTTTTCTATCTTCAGATCAAGCTTACTACTAGACATTGAACCATTACTTAAACGACATGACGGACTAGTGGTACAAAGGGTGATTCCTGAGCTTTACCATGCCACATAAAAAACCGGTTAGTGGTAGATAGTAGATAAAATATGATCGACAAAAAACACAGAAAGGGGGGCTCTGCCCGTTTCCGAGATAGGGCATTTTGAATTTTGCTTTGGGAAAAAAATGTAGTTTAATGATTTAGAATAAAAAGTTAATAAAACAACGGCCTATTTCCTCGCATATGGTATCTTTGTTATCGTAAGGAATGCAACTTTCATTTGATTAATAAAAATTATAGTGTATGATGGAAAAAAAACAGAAATGTGTATTTTTAAAAAAAATATGAAAGAAAAAAAAATTTTCCACATATTTCACTGTACTTCAAAAAGTAGATCGTTAAGGACCTTTTTCCTGAATCTTTTTAACATCTTCAAAAATTACCTGAAAGTTTCTTGGAACATTCCAAGACTCCACATGGCTTGGTTTTTTTACTATTTACCATTCAAATATAAGTGTCACTCATTGCTCTGTACAGGTTGTAGATTGCATAGGTTTCTTTATA
The DNA here is from genome assembly GCA_963855945.1 of Thereva nobilitata. Classification (NCBI taxonomy): domain Eukaryota; kingdom Metazoa; phylum Arthropoda; class Insecta; order Diptera; family Therevidae; genus Thereva; species Thereva nobilitata. The sequence continues at coordinate 166,087,227 of OY979695.1, forward strand.
ATAAGCTTTAAGAATTGTTATTTTCCTATACTGAACGTAATCTTTTGAAATTACTTCAACATACAGTCTCTAGCCAAACAATTACGACCAGCCACAAATTGTCCAATCAACCTAGATGTCTTCATTGGGTTCACTGGACGTATTTAAAATAGATAAAATAATCGATTAAACAGATGTGAGAATCCTATTTCATTTGTTACCATCATGCAACATCTCGGAATATTCAAGGTAGCGTAAAGTCACCGATATCCGACCTCTGAACTTCTTTTTCATTTAATTGTTTTAATGTAAGAAAATTATTGAAAAAAAGTCATTTTCAAAAACTGCTTTAAAATCAAAATGTCTCTAGAATTCAAAAAGAAACTTGCCATTATTCCCTTTAAATTGGAAATATTTTTAAAAATATCTTATACATAACGGTCCGAGACGGTCGCATAACATTATTCCGACCACCAAAACCCTAACTTTCGATAACCGTCCACTTTAACATCATTTCCGACTGGATCAAATCGAACCCAAAATTAGGCCTACATATCTCTAGATGACGAATTGTTTAAAATTTTATAATGGTTATAGTAATCTAAAAGAATATAATTTGGTCCATCTACTTTTATATAAGTCCATTTGGTTTTTTGGTCTATTTACTTTTATATAAAAGGCCAAACTTCTAAAAAGTGCCACCTAAAGAGTTTTCAGCGGGATTATTTTTATTTTGGCGTCACAAACAACAATTTCGCAAAAGTCCGTAAAGCCAACTGGACGGGTACGAAAGTTACAGCTATGAAAATCTCAAATATCTCGTAAATTATCGGTTTTACGTTAATTTTTGTTATTGTAAAATTTGTTCAGGGCTGAGAAAACGCGGTCATGGCACTGCATTCCTTTCCTTGATCGATAGGCACCAGGAAGGACCTGTACAGCCCTGAAGCTACGAAAAGCAGATTGTTGGATGAAGAAGATGTATGGACACAGCCCTATACTGCGCCCTCTACCTCTGGACATGGTAGAGGGACCATCTGACTGCATCTGTAATATCGAAGCTCAATTTCAACCTAGATTTAGATTTCGAGATCGTCACCACATAGGAATGGGAAAACTTCTAGTCTGATTAGAGATGTACGGCCTAATGGACCTTTTTTATGTGGATTAAACTCACCGTAACTTTTGTAGCCGTCCAATTGGCTTTATGAACCCCTAGTTATAGCCTGTATTTTAAATTTGGCATTTTCGATGTCAAGCACTATCCCGGGAAAATGCTCGAGAGAGAGATCTGCATGTACTTTTTCTCAGTAGCTGGGGTGGTAGCACGTAAGTTGTTTCAATCAACCTCTTCATACAATAAGGCTAGGAAGACTTGACCTTGTTACAACAAACAAATATCGCTAGACCTCTTGATGATGCCACGCAGGGATATCGCCAGAACCATGTCGTAACCAATTCGGCATGCAGCCAGATTTAGAAATCCGTATAACACCCATTGCCGAGCTGCGAGGTGGAACAGACCAGTGAGTCAACCGAAAACTTTCTCTGTGGATTTCCGGCTCTAGCCAATACCAGACACCGTGTATTTGGAAACCTCGTCTTAAGAGGCCCCTGGACTGAAAATCGAGTCGTGTGACGTGACAAGTCGTTTGAGTTAAAGAAAGTGATGTTTCATTCGAATTAAGACTTTCAGCGCAGCGCCAGAGAGTGGAAGTGCTAAGTTCAATTTAGACCCCTGTGCTGAAAGTCATAATTCTACTGAAACGTCACTTTCCTCAACTCAAACGACTTGTCACGCCACACGACTCGACTTTCAGCACAGGGGCCAGGAAATTTAATCCGGTAACTAAATATGACGAAAGGGATCTAAACCTCGCCTAGTTTACTCCCTCCTTTTACGCAAAAGTTTTATCCGAGTGTGGGTTCACAACGGCGTACCTTAGCGCCAATTGTGTCCATGGCTACGGCTCCGTTGGGACTGCCGCTCGTATCTACCTACCCACCTTCATCAGACCTGTACTGGTATGGCCCATTTTACACGATGAAACACGAAACAAAAAGTTTCATGCAACTTTGCTCGGTTTGAAGGGGAGAGGAAAGAGAGGGCTGGAGGGAACACGTGTTTCCTCAAACACTCTCTCTCCTCTCCCCTTCAAACCGAGCAAAGTTGCATGAAACTTTTTGTTTCGTGTTTCATCGTGTAAAATGACCCTATATGGTGCTGAAACCAAGGACGAACGAAACATATTCAAACGCAAAATAATAAGAAAAATGTATAAACGCATACGAAATATAAATGGTCAATGCGCAGAAACATATATTAGATGACGATCTTATTCGATCAAGGAATATGGCCAGACCAAGGACTATATGGCGTGACTATGTAGAAATCTATGCCCAAAAGAATCATACCGAACTCCCTTAAGATTAGTGGGTGCAGTTAAAATGCAAGTAAATGTGATATTTGCAAGTACTAGGGTAATTTTTATATAAATAAGTTTTAAGTAGATTCTGTTCTGTCATCAACTTCTGCAACTCTTCGTTTATAAATATTTATGCAAGAGAATGCATCATGCTTTACTGCGATAATAATTTTTTAAGAAGGTATATTACACTACTGTCTTAGCCCGATAACACGCCCAAACTTTAAACGAATAGAGAACCTTTGAGTCTTGTTAGAAATGCTATTTTACAAGGATTCAAATCCTATTAGATATGTTTTAACAGGCAAAAGGTAGTTTTTAACGAATTTGGTTTAATTATTGAAGTAATATTTAAAAATAACTCAAAGTAAAGCTTATTCTACATTAACATATATTTCACTAACCTGGATATTCCACTCTTTTCATAGTCCAGTAAGCAAAAAATCAGTAAGTCGAGCTTATTTTCTTTTGTTCTTAAATTAAGAAGTAGAGAACTCCACTGGGGAGCCATTGTGCCTTTATAGAAATTATTTGTCCTCAGCATGTCTGATCTTGGAAAACGTTTCGTAACTAATTTATTGTTATTATATTCCTCACATTTAGCTATATAACATTTGTTTATAATGAAATATATTAAAGGATTTTTAAAATTTCACTTGTGTACAGCTGTGCCAGAAAAATGATACTGATTTTTGTAAGTTTATTATCAAATGAAATTCATAAACTAAGAAATATTAGCATACACTTAAACTTTATCGTCTTAAAAGTTATTACAAACAAAAATAATACGGAATTAAAGGTCGCTCCCATGATTAAAATTACAAAATGTAGTTACAAACGGCATTCTACGCGCCAGACGCCAAACAACAAAAGTGTGGAACTTAAACTGCTCGAAACTTTCTGCGATATACATCAGATGGCGTTAAATAATTTTGGGCTCCAAATTATTTTATAAATATTATGAAAATTACTAATAAATAATTTAAAATTTAAAACAATATGATCAAATTTAAGTTTTTATAATAAATTTCTTTAATAAAAGTCAATCCTATTAAAAAGTTTAAAAAAAGAAACGTTCCACATTCTACAGCGTATTTTTATATTTCCAAAAATAAATTTTTTTAAAAAAATTTCTTTCAAGGTTGTCTCACCTGTTTATAAAAATTGACATTTCATTGACAGATAAAATTGAAGTTGGCATCACCATTTTTATGTGACGGGACGGTGGAAAAGTAAAAGGAAAATTTTTATTCTAGCAAAAATTAGTTGTTTTCAAACAATTTTCATTAAAACTCTGTTATAACTTCTATGAAAACTTGTATAAAATAAATAAACAAAATGATGGTGTCCTAAGTTTATGTGAAATTAATAATTAACTAACAAAATTATTTTCAAGGGGGGTTTTTTTTGACAGATTTCTTCACCATTGAGATTTGCACTAATAAAAATAATCGTAAAAATTCGAATTGAAATATATACGTATAAAATATATTTCAAATATAATAATTAGTTTTGGTGAAATTTATGTCATATTTGAGTGAAGTAATTTCAACTTTTGTGTGAAAAAGTTTTTGTGTGGAAGATTATGGATAGTGGAGCGCCACATAGATCTCCTCACGGGGGAGGCAGAAAATCTTGGTCAGAGCTCAAGGCGGTGGTCAATGACCTTCGGAAACAGCTAGCAAACCTGTCCAGTGTGGTCCCAATGAATATAAATTTTCGTACATTATCTGATGGGAGAGTGCGAATATATTTTTTAAGTACACCACAAAATGGTTGGGAAACTACCCTCCTTTATACCGATATTCAGCCAAATGATGCTCCGCAAACAAAAAGGTTGAGATAAAATTATATGGTTTATGATGTTTTTGTTTTGTTTATATTTATATTTATGTACATTTTACAGACTTCAGTGGAATTTGGTTTTGGAGCAGTCGATATCAAATGTAACTGCTAATAGCGTTTACTCAAGAGAAGTTCAGTTGCTTTTAGAGCGGAAACGGTTATCAACATGGGGTATAACCTCGTATGAAATTCATAAACCTAGTGGAAAAATTGTTTTTCCAGTATCTAGTAATTTGTATCAATGTTTAGATACTGGCTATAATGTAAGTAATAATCTTCAAATTAACAATATTTATTGCGATGATTACTTACAAAATTTTTAAAAATTCCCAACAAATTTCATTCAATTTATTGTTCATTTGTTTATTATTAACACAATAATATTTTGCATTAATTATTACACAAATTTGTAGATAAACAAGAGTCGATAATGTGATTAATAAACGAATTAGAAAACTGATTGCAATTGGACTACCGGTGAAATTACAGATAAGAAATTGTCATCTCGAAAGTAAAATGATTTGATTCTGAAACGGGCGTTGATGCATTTATTTTTCAAGGTCACATCTTAATTCTGACTAGAAAATGTGTACGAACCCGGCAAAAACCCGTTTCTTAAAAAACGATAAACCGAAATTCTCTTAAATTAATTTGCCCAAGCAGTAACTAAGCCGATTTAATTATTAATTCTCGTTTTTTATTACCGAATTTCTATAGATAATATAACAAATAAATATTTTCCACTAAAAAGCGAGCAATATGTGGCAATAATTATTCCGAAGGTAAAAATATTTAGTGTGAAGAACCTAAAATATTATTTTATTAAAGATTAGAACAAGTTGAATGTCTGGAAATGTTTTTTTCTTGTTTGTGGCATCGAAACAGCATCGTAGTGGCTGGAATTGCTTAAGAAATGCAAATTCCTCCTTCAGCCATCGGTCTTGGCTGTGATATACAAATCTTACATTCGCCCACTACTCGAATACATCTCGTTTCTTGGGACAAGGCTACGAAAATTAGCCTAGATGGCTAGAACAAGTGCAAAAAAGGGTCTCAAACACATCGGAAACGATGCCATTTTCTCTACCATCGACCCTTTGAGCACCGTAGGAACATGACAGCAAAGACAAAATTTTATCGCCGAAATAACGCTTTCTTGCCTCCACGGCAATCTTTTACCAACAACACCTGATTAGCCCGCCCGGTGCAATCCCTCTGCCTACAGCCCTTCTTATCCCGCACGCTACATACTAGGAATCAGGTTCCTAAACAGAAGAACTCGACTGTGGAACAAACCTTCGTAGTCAGTATTCCCGAACTCGTACAACGTCCAGGATTTCGAAAGGAGGGTTCATCGCCTATATCTCCGTGACTCTCCACAATACAACACTTTATTGTCACCATCTGTAGCACTACAGCCTATTTATTGGCCTTGGCTTCCTCCAGTATTTCTCTCCATTACCATTTGATTCCTGGCTAATGCCCTTCAATTATGTACGTCTAATTTAACTAAGTCTTCCTCAACGGAGTTAAAGTATCACTTCTTTGGTCGACGGGAATTTCCCTTTCTATCAAGGATTCGATTTTTCGCTATTTTAACACGATCGCCATCGTCAAGCCTTTGTATGTGTGCCACCCATCTTAATCTACTTAATTTTACACTTTTGATAATGTCGGTTTCCTGTGCAGTTGGTATAGTTCATGATTATATCTCCTTCTCCAATTATCGTTTTCACAGACACCGCCACGTAGTACTTTTCTTTCAAAAGTGCTTAGAAGAGTTTCATCAGCCACTTTCAAAGTCCATGCCTCTGATCCAAACATCAGAACGGGCTTGATTAGCGTATCCTTTTTCTATCCTCGTGCTAAGCTTACTACTAGACATTGCACCATGACGTGAACGACATGACGTACTGGTAGTAAAAAGCCCGGGACAGACATATCCGCACCGCATGACGGCCGAGTGTCGGACGACACACGGAGAGAAAGTAAACAAATAAAATTTTGCCAGTCAGTCACCACATTTCCGCGAGTCCGTGTCTGCACCGCGACAAATTTTACTGCCGTCATGCGGTGCAGACACAGTGCAGATATGTGTGTCCCGGGCTTGAAGGATGACACCTAAGCTTAGACTCTCACATAAAAAAAAATAAATATAGTTCACACTTCATTCCTCTAGAGAAGATTCGTAAGGAAAGATGTTATCGAACGCCAAAATAGCATCCGTTAGCAAAGCTTATTCTCCTTCTGATCTAAATTCTTTAACGGTTTCTATCTTATATGAATCTATTGTAATGTTTTGCCTTGGAGATTGTGTACCTTTTTAAAGTGAAAAAATACGTAGTTTTTGCTTCGTTGATTAGTAGTCCCATTCTTTTTTCAGCTGTTTCCCTCCACCGATCCCGATTCTGAGCCGATGTCATCCAGTTTGGCATCTCTAAGCTCTGGGCTTCGTGGTTTACGCCATCCTTCCAGCGGAGGTTGGGGCTTCCTCGCTGACGCACGTCATAGATTATAGATCTTACCGCAGAGAATTTTTCGAACAGGTTCATCTTCACCCATACGAGCTAGAGTCTACTGAGCTTTATTTTCTTCACAACATCTATGATCAACATCGTAGATCTCGTGGTTGTAGAGTCTCCGGAATCGTCCTTCCTCATATAAGGGGCCAACAATTCTCCGAAGTATTTTCCTTTCGAACACGGCTAATAGGTGAGAGTGCTTTTTGCTAAGTAGCCACATCTCGAATGCATATTTGAGTACCGGTAAGACCACCGTCTTATATAGTAGTAGTTTGGACGTTATGGTTAGGTGCTTGGATATGATACCTTGATTGTGGGAGCAATGTTAGGTGTCCTTGCAAACGCGGCCACCATGTACTTTGTTTTGCTTTCGTCGTAGTCAGCTTGTAGTCGTCTCAGCTTATTGGGGATGCAGCATTCTCTCATGGCCTCTGGCTATGCTATCATTGGCGGCTTTAAAGTCTATGAAGAGATATTGGATTGAATTTTGAAACTCTAGACATTTTTCCATGGCCTGCGTCAAGGTGAAAATCTGATCAGATCTAGATTTGCCTGGGCCGAAGCCTCACTGGTGTTGGTCCTTCTTTGTAGGTTAGCAGACAATATCTTATACGCGGTACTCAAACGTTATACCTCGATAATTTATGCACCTTTTAATATCTCCTTTTTTATGTACCGGGCAGAGGATGCCTTTTCCAATATTTTGGCATTGCTTCCTGCTCCCATACTTGCACAATTAATTCATGAATCACTATTCCATATTTAACCAGCTCCGCGGAGATGCCGTCTGCACCCGAGGCCTTATTGTTTTTAAGCCGGTAATCAGTTCTAGCAATGTCCAGAATTCGAGCTACAGCAAACCTGTAGCGCGCGTTTTCCTCATTCGTTCATTAAGTGAACAACTAAATTATTGATCTGCACAAAGCAGAGTTGTATCACAAATTTCATCGGCACGTCTTTCAGAACCTCTGACCTCTCTACAGTCTGTGCTAAACTCTACTTTATCCTTCAAACCAAGCCTATTACAAGACGTTACACAATGAAATGATTAACACCATGAAGGATTGCTAATACTAGAGTTCCACTGAGCTTAGACCATCATATAAATAAGTCAACAGTAGTGTTTAATGGTTTATTTAAGAGCCCCTGAATTTTTTAAACATTACATTGAGTACAAATTGTGAAGTACAAATCCTATCTCCATATATTTCGACTTCTGCTACTAATTAAACTAATCTCTTTTTTCTCTTTCTGTGATTTTTTCAGTCTGGCCCACTATTCCCATCGCAATTAAGAATATGTCAAAATTGGGCAGCGTTAGATCCTCAAATTTGTCCCGGAAACTCCGATTTAATTGCTTACGTTAGCGGTGGAGATATTTGGGTAACACATACACTTAGTGGCCATGATGAACGCTTAACATTTGCGCACGATGGAAGAAGGTCATTTGCAGATGATCCTCTTAGCGCCGGGATACCTTCATATGTTATGCAGGAGGAATTTAGTCGATATCAAGGATATTGGTGGCAGCCGAAAGGTGAAGGTAAGTTCTTCACATTTTTAAATAGTGCATTATGTACTTTTATTACTACTATTTTATTTTCAGATGGATGCTTTCGAATAGTATATGAGGAAGTAGATGAAAGCGATGTATGCTTATTTACTTTTCCATCATCGCAAGCCGTTGGAGAATATGAAGAATATCGCTTTCCGCGGGCGGGAACACCAAATGCAAAATCAAAAATCAAATTAGTTCAATTTTCATTGAACGAATCCTTGCAAATAACAGATGTTTGCATAAAAGATCTTCCTTACTCTCTTACGGTTGTGTTCCCTTGGTTAGAATATATTGTACGTGTTGGGTGGACGCCTGATTCTAATAAGTAGATTTTAACATATAGATTGTAACATAAAGATTTGTTCCAAAAATTAACTCCTTATTTTAGTGTATGGATCCAAGGAATGAATAGAAAGCAACAGCGCTTAGAATTAATTCTAATTCCTTTAGATAATTTCTGTGAAACTTATAGTAGTTCTACATCATCACCAACTGGCGATCATAGTTGGAAGTCACCTATTAGTAGGACAATTAGCCCATTACAAGTATTTATTATCAAAAACGTTTTTTGCAATTTAATATTTATTTCCATTTGATTAATTTCAGGTCATCTATTCACAAACATCTGAAACTTGGATAAATGTACATGACCTACTACATTTTCTCGAAATCACCGACACCAGCGTAACATTTCTTTGGGCATCTGAAGAAACCGGTTTTCGTCATATTTACCTTATTACCTCTAGTCTAACTGCGGCTGTAAATGGCTGCAAAGAAAATTTAATTCGTAATGAAAATATTGAATATGTCGATGGTGCAACATTAATACCCCGTATGCTAGACAAAGTAAATAATAATAATAATTATGCTCGCAATAAAAAAACGAATACATTTCTATTATTGCGACAAAATTTTAGGTAGCCTTAACATCAGGTGATTGGGAAGTTTTAGGTAGAAACATTTGGGTAGATAAAGCTAAGAAATTAGTCTACTTTCTGGGATTAAAAGAAGGTCCTCTAGAAAAGCATTTATATGTGGTTAGTTTACAGCGTCCCGGTCATGTTCGCCTTCTAACAGAATTTCGTTATTCAAATTCAATAGAATTTAATGAGGTAATTTATTTATTGATTATATTATTAAGTTAATTTAATCAAGTTGTTTTTTTTTTCTTTTCATAAGGAATGCAATTTACTAATACAAGTTTATTGCAATATTCGTCGTCTTCCTTCGTGTAAGGTATTAAAAGTAACACAAACTTGCCAGAATGGAACTGTTGGTGGTATCGAGCTAACACCAATGGGTTATCTTCTTGAGGGAGGTCAACCAGATATTCAGTATTGCCCGACAATATATGGACATAAAATAAATAATGGTGATATTTTGTATGCCATGGTATTTAAGCCGCACAATTTTTCGTTAGGCGTTAAATACCCAACAGTGCTTAATGTCTACGGTGGACCTGAAGTTCAGACTGTTAACAATACTTTTAAGGTAATTTTTTTAATATTTTTGTTCTTATAGTTTTTTCGTGGCATAAGTTTCAAAAAAGGCCTAAATCCTCGAATTTCTAGAAAAATAACGTATTAGCATTTCCGATAGAAACAAAGCATGAAGTATTTCTGAAAACAAAGTGTAACGGTAAAAGCTGAGGATTATCGACCACTCATCACTCACTCATCCTGAACTTCTGGCGTTATTAAAAGAAATATAAGGAGAACACTTGAATGGAAAGAGGCACTCCTGGGAGAAGATTTCCGCTATTATTACACAGGAAAAGTTTCGTTTGGTGATTAATAGTTTCTTTCCCTTTAAAGCGCCAGATCTGGCGTACTGCCGTTCATGCTGCAGAAATTACCTGAGTTAGTAATACCAGGGCTTGTAGTTCAAAAGCTGCGCGTGGCTCAATTACGTCCGCGTGTGTTGGCGACGGGCGAGAGTCGTCTTTATCCCAAAGACAGGAAGAAGAGGCCACGAATCCGCGAAGGACTATAGACCGATTAGCCTAACATCCTTCGTGCTCAAGACACTGGAAAGGGTCATCGACTGTCACATCCGCCAATCGGTAGAGATGGCTTTATTGTCCCCAGCTCAGAGGTAGCTTGCCGCTTTGAACGAGGTAGCGGGAACTATGGAAAGGACTTTACATTACAAACAATATACTCGGGCAGTCTTCCTAGACATAGAAGACGCCTTTAACAATGCACGCACTGAATCGATTCGAGAAGCTCTCATAGCCCTAAACGTAGAAGCAAGCATTAAGCAATGGCTGACAGCTATGTTGAGATCGAGAATAATGCAAGCGGCCGGTGAGTGTATCGTGATACTTGGCCTCCTCCTACTTGGCCTAAGCATCTATTGTTTCATTGCCGAAGTCAGGGTTCTGTCACTGTTGTATTGAATAGAAATCGGTGATGTATAATCACGTTGGCATTCTTCCTATTCTAGACCTTACTATGATATGACTAAACCAGAGACTGCACAAAGGGGCTTGTTTCTGAGCTTCAGTCTTTCACATAAGAAAAAAAGGAAATCTGCTCCTATTCTAAAACTCAAGTCAACCACCATTTGGCGTTGCAGTATTTCATCATGCTTTCAGACATCGCCATTGGTACCTTTCATTGGTCCTTTTCTACTTTCTGTCGATTTGAGCTTTTTTTTTATAGATATTGGGTCCAAAAGTACCGCGGCCATTCGGTTGACCTATTGTACTACACCCCTATACCTCATATTTATTGGCCAGACCGCTGGAACTAGTTCAGCAGTCTGCGGGCTCGGGTATGCCCCGTGGGCTCGCCAATTCCACTCCAGCCCTCCTTGCCACTTTTAGTGAGACCAGAACCTTAGGGCAGAACGACCGTGGTCTGGGTCTGCTTGTTGTCCAGTAGGAGGCTAATTGCGATTCCACGCTTATTTTTTAATTTATTAATTTATGATGATGGGAGTGTTCCCCCTAGATTATATGGGAGCTAGTGCTGCCAATTTCCTGGCGGGTCCAAAAACTTTGGGCAGAGCGGCGGCTGTCCAGGTCTGCTTCTTGGCTACCCGGGTTCCAGGCCGCCATCCTGTCTTTGGTCTGTAGGGAAGGTGTTCACGAAAGCGGGGCTCGGGTGTGCTCCGTGGGGCTCCAAAATTCCACTTCTTCCTTCCTTCCCTTGGCCCTCTCCAGGTAAATTGGTCCACAAAAGTCCCATGAGTATGGTAGGAAAAGTAAGGTCCATCTTGACAGAGCCTCCATATCAGAATAAAGCATTATACAACTGCGTGCGCCCGGTGCCCAGAGGAGATCGTTAAGTGACAGTGCAAAACCTACCCACTGCCATTCAGCCCTCGAGACGATAACTTTACATCTTGGCTTGGTAGGCCCGATCATATTAGTCCATACCTTTCAGAACAGCTTCCAGTGGCCACCGCGCGGATGTTATGATCGGACTTACTGTTAAACATTGCACTCTATGTCAGAAGTGTCGACAGTAAGGAGGGAATCTACCATTGAGATCTGGGGCTTCCAGTTAAATAAACGTTAATATTTTGGGATATTTATTTAATTATCATTAAATTTAAATTTTATAATTCTTTCTTTCCACTTGCAGGGCATGAGGCAATTAAGAATGCATATGCTTGCCGCACAAGGTTACTGTGTCATATGTGTTGATTCAAGAGGCTCACGACATCGAGGCGTTAAATTCGAAGGCCATCTAAGATGTCGAATGGGACAAGTTGAGCTGCAAGATCAGGTGCAAGTTCTTAAAATTTTAGCTGATCAATTGGGTTATATTGACATGAATCGTGTTGCTATACATGGATGGTCGTACGGTATAATAAACATCATAAATTCCGTTAAACTTATTTCTTAATTGCTGAAAAATTACAGGCGGATATTTAAGTTTAATGGGATTAGTTCAGTATCCTGAAATTTTTAAAGTTGCAATAGCCGGTGCACCAGTTACTAATTGGGAATATTACGATACTGGATATACAGAACGATATATGGATTTACCCCAAAATAATCAGCAAGGATATGTAGCTGGATCGGTGCTAAGTTATATTCATAAATTTCCTGAAGAGTAAGAATTGTTTTTGAGTTTCTTTTTTCCGAAAAATAAAATTATATATTTTATCGTTTTGTTTCTTGTAAAATTTTCAGAGACAATCGACTTCTGATAATCCATGGCTTAATAGATGAAAATGTACATTTCTATCATACATCTCAACTAATAACATCCTTAGTTAAGGCGAACAAACCCTATCAACTGCAAGTTTATCCAAATGAGCGACATTCACTTAGAAATTTGGAAGCGAGTAAACATTACGAAACAAAATTGCTCTCATTTCTACAAAATAATTTATGAGTATAATTTAAAACAAATGCAAAAAAGTATATTAAATATAAAAAATTTTCTATCCCATTTATCTCTCTACATGGAAAATAAAACGTTTTAAACAAAAAAAACCCATTATAATTATATATATTATGCAATGCAATAAAAAATCACACTGTATGATAAAATTAAAAGTAACTAATGTAAATGTTAAGCTTCTAAAAAAAACGAAAATTTTTAATATTGTTTTCAGTGTGATAGTTTAGTACTTTTTAAGATATAAAAAACAAAAATTATTAAATAAAAAACTGATGTATATACGCTCTAAAATTACTTAGCAAATTTTAATTTGTTTCTTGTTTTCTAAAATGTTTATTTTTTTAAAAGAAAAACATAATTATTATGCCTTGCAAGTGTTTTTAAATATTGTGTAACAGCAAAGATATGAAAAAATGATATTGATTGTCATCATCAGCACTATCCGATATGTTTTTATTAATAATATTATTTTTTTAAATTATTTATATATTGAAAATTTGTTGAATACTTTTTTTATATATAATTCGTACAGTTTATAGTAGATTAAAGAATCAAAATGATAAATAACTCAAGCAATTATGTTTTTATATAGATAGATAAAAGTTACTTTCTAGTATTTAAAAAGATGTTCAATTTTTTTTTTTGTAAACTGAAAGTCTGTATTTTTATTATTTAAAAAAAAATAGGAATGATGCACTAATAAAAATTAGTTGTTTTTAAAATGTGAGAATAATATAAATCAGTTGAAATCAGTAAAGCTGATGCTTCGTAAGCAATTTAAAATTATTTCTAAAATAAAATTGGAACTGAAAAATAAAAATAAATAAAATTAAAAAAAAAAAACATTTGAAAAATTTTAAGAGTGATTGGAGTTTTTAAAATTCATATTTTAAAATATTAATTTAAGTTGTGACGAAATAAATTATGGATATAATATAAACGAAGGATTTTGTTTAATTTAAAAAAATTGAGAGTTTTTCTTATTATTATACAGGGTGTCCTATTGGCGAATTTGGATTTGCAAATGAAACAACCGTGCTCAGCACCCTCGAAAGTGTTTTTTTTACAAGGAAACCGTGTAAACCGCGTTTAACCTCTCTTGGGGGTGGGTTTTGGTCGTTTTGAGGGGTTGGAAACCGAAAATAGAAATTCTAACAACGCCATCTTCTTCAGCATCCTCGAAAACGGGGGAAGAGGTAGTCTTGTTCCGGCTCAAAGTAATTACCATTTTCGAGGTTTTTCCGACTCACACACGCCGCCACTATTACGCAGTCGGCTCGAATTATTTGGGATGCTTAATATACTCATGGTTTATAAAGTTCTGTCAAACTTTAAACAAAACTCTACCGATAGTAAAAGCTTGAATGCAGTACATTCTAGCGGTTCGAAACTAAATCCTTTCAGGGTATTATTGGCCTTTTTTTAAAACGGTGGCAGCTAGGGATTGCAACCCGGTCCGGCGGATCCGGCAATCCGACGGATCCGGTACCGTTGGCTACCTACCGGATCCGGCAATATCTATCGGATCCGACGGACGGATCCGATAAAACCAAAAAAGCTCGGCGCGTGTAAATGTTTCCGTGCAAAATAGCGGGAAACTCGCGTGCATGTTGGCTCTAACAGTTCAATGCGCATTGAACTCCCACAGTTCTAAATTTCTCTCCGTATATTCAGTCGACTGTTGACTCCGGTGGAATTACTAGTATCTGGATTAGCTTCTGATATTATAATCAATAGTTTAAGTAAAGCATCTACATCTACATAAAAGCGGCACAAGAATGAATAAGAAACAATTGAAATTATTTGCGAGGAAGAAATAAGAAAAAGGAAAAATAAGCTTATTGACAAAGGAAAGGAATATGGAAACTATGGTTTCCATAATAGATTGTAAAGATGGTAACACTTTCAATTCATTTTGTACTTCTTCAGATATGAGATATTTGTTTTCAAAGTGCGGATATATATTGCAAAATTCACATAACACGATCTGTAGTTTCACATTTTGCCGATATTATAAAAGCTGATGTGATAATTGAACTGACCACGCTGTTAGTTTGGTAAAAGCCCGTTTGACGAATTTTGGTATTGACTTTGATACTGAATTGGTATAACAACTGAAGACGCAAGTGTGATGGTTCAAGTTCGTAAACTTGTGCCGAATTGCCAACAACTGTGCTTCGCATACGTATACAATTGAAGGAGTCAGAGGAAAGTACTTGTCTCGTATGTACGACTACTTGATGACCGATAAACGATAAACCAACAAGTGTCGAAGTTGGTAGCCTAGCTATGAATAAATAAAACTGTGATTTTCTAATACTAAAATAAACGTTTTATTCGTAAATTCGGAATAATATAATTTTTAAGTACTTTCCCTTAGACCATAATGAGCAAAAACATGTTGATTAGATGAACTTATTAGCAAAGTAATAATCCGGCCGGATTAGTCCGGATCCGGTCGGATTGGCGTTAATACGGCCGGATCTGCCCGGATTTCAAATCGTGCCCGATTGAAATCCCTAGTGGCAGCTTTTTGCAGTAGGGTTTGTGCTATGCAACAGAGAGATCCTAAATCTTTGAGATTTGAGATTTTTTTATGTAGCAGTTGTAAGCACAAGGCTCACCCTTTGTACTACAGGGGTGTCATGCTGTTGGTTCACGTTCACGTGGAGTTGATGAAAACACCTTGCGTTTGAACTCTTGGAAGTTATAGGAATTCGAAAATACTAACTGCAAGAGTCCCACAGTCGGGTTGTTCTATTTAGCAACGAATTCCTACTTTGTCGAGTGTGCGAAAAGATGGGCTATAAGCAAAAGTAACGAGCCGAGCGGTCTTATCTTGGGCCGTATTTGGTTTCTCGAGTCGATGGATCGACTCGACAAGAAAAGCTTCTCGATTTTCTATAAGTTTCATATTTGGCATTATGACCGAATCGACAGATAAGCGGTGCCATAGAAAACCATCAAATTGTGTGATATTACTCCAAGTGCAGCAAACCACGTATATTTAATTAAAAGAGAAACTGTTAAAAGTTGATTGAATGCATAAATTCAGCCTTTTAATTAACGTCAAACGTCTTTATCGACACGTAAAGAGACGACCCATTTTTATTTATCGACAGGAATCGATATCGACTCGAGAAACCAAATACGGCCCCTTGTTTTGCGAGTAAAAATTTCCGTGGAGCCAGGAGAGCGTTTATTTCGGTGGAGCAATCGCTATGATAGTATCGTTAGAATTTTGTCAGGGTTGCTACATACCTACCATGGCTCAAAGGGTCGATCGTGGAGCAAACGTTAGGTACTGTCAATAATGCACGTTGCGCGAGCAATTGACTTTGTTGCTTTTGCACAAAAGTCAATAAATCAAAGCGATTTTCGTCAGATGTTCAATAATGCAGTGTGCGCTTGCAAACTGCTGCAAATACGGAAACATTTTAGACACTGTGCGAGGAAAAAAATCAAGCTGTCACTTTACAGAATCTGTTGTATGCCCGCAAAATTAGCTAGAAAAAGTTTTTGACACCTCAAAAAAGTAGTAAATACTTTAATTTTGTTATTTATATGATTACGATTATGGTCAATTTTATCACACCCGCAAATGGTTTGTCTGTCTGATTGGGTGTGCAGAGTCAAATAAGCATTGCACAGTGCATTATTGACAGTACCCTATATTGCCGTTAGGGGCTCCTTGCATGCTACCGATGGTGCCATATTTGGTTTAAATGCTGGAGAAATACCAGCTCGTACAAAGCGTTTTGGCAATTGATCAGACGAAACGAATTAAGGTGGCTCCCATTGGCTTTAAGGAAATTAGGATAGAACGTCGTTAGTGGCACGGGTGAAGCTGACATTGGTTAGGCCTTATCTAGAGAAGACTAAGCCTGATGGTACACGAATCAATTCATTCACTCAATCCCTACGTCAAAACTGTCAGTTTATTGAGCATAGGCGATACACGTTGCAATTCGTTTCACGCAATTTTTTGTGTAACAAACCCAGTTTTATATGTGTAGGTAATATTTCAAAAGTAGACATTCGTGTTTTATTTATCAACGATACGATACGATATAGTGTATTGTGATTTCTCTCAATTTTTATTTAAATACCTCAAAAAAGTTACTTGAATAGCGCCAACTGATGAAATTTATTTTTTTTTTCGTTGGCGTTTCAAAATGTGCTTGATACAGTCACACACACATAAACATTTTCCATGCAGTTGGCAGAAAAGTAGAAACCGATTCCATTTTCGCTCAACCGCGCAAACTTCCCCGATCCCTCCCTCGGCCAACTAACTGCCAGGTGACAGTTCGAATTGATTGGTTCATTGACTCGTGTATCATGGGCCTAACAGGGAACTTTAAATCTCATCCTTCTCTTAGTGTGTGCTTTGGTGGATGCATATACCTATAATCGCCTTCATTGATTACCTTTTTTATTTTTTTTTGTGTTTTAATAATATTACACCTTTGTTAGTTTTGTTTGTTTAACTATATTAATTATATTTTTTTCATGGTTTATATGGCTGCGAAGGCCTTGACCAATAAGGAACCCTTGGTTCGCTAGTCTTGCACTAGTAAATTAAAAACAACAACAACAACAATATATTAATTATATTGATTGAATTTAAACATTTACAACTTTTGTCTACAACAATTGATATAAACAGATATTAACAATTTTAATTAACTACACTACATTATCCATTTTGGGGTGCTAATACGTGCTCGAAATTTTTCTATTGTAATTCTTTCTCGTTGATAGTTTTGTGTTGGCCGATTGCCCTAATTGTTAGGGAATAGGGCCCTTGTTGATCATTTAATCTTAAGTATACTTAAAAATACTGCAAGGAAGTATTGTGAGTGGACACCGTTTTGGCCAAAACGACGTTTTCCATTCCAGTTCTAATTAGCAGTTATTTGGCCCATGATTCTTTTGTACCCCTAACACTAAATCAAATAACACATAAAACAAGTTTTTGTCAAGTAAATTGTTTAAATCTTTAGATTTTTTTATATAGTAATTGTATTAAGGTACATTTGAGTTAATATATTTGTTGAAGTTGTAAATGCGATGGAGTCTACTTTATTACTAGGCATGCAGTACTAAGTTTTTTTTAATTCTTCCTGGATGGTTGGGCGGGTTTCCTCTCCCGGGTTGTCGTTGTTTTGTTTCGATTACAGGTACACCGTGTCTTTAACGAGTCAACGATGGCGCTCAGTGCGGAGCGATCGTAGATAGGGAATGGCATGAAGAGGATCCGGCACCGACATAAAGGTAAGTGGTGAACCACAATCACTTGGTCCGGCCACACCCCACGACCCCATCCGGCGAGCTAGCGTTTACCGTGTGGCCGGCATAACACCCCCTAACGGTTATTTCGGCAGATTAGGGAGGGTGAATTTATTTATGTTTGTGAGTGCTTCCCGAGTCAGGTTCTTCAGGGCTTCTGACTCGGGGCATGAACAAGCATAATGGCGCCCAAACTTGCTATTACAGCATTTTGCGCCATTGTGCAGTTACATACATACTTTAGCACCCCAGGACTTCACCAACACCATATAAATATGATTCGAGATTGTGCTTACTACGAACCTAGCATCTTGATACAACCGATCGACTGAAAGTATAAATTATTTCCCTCAATCTACCAGATAAATAAAAATATTACTTACGCTCCTTTAATCCCTCATGGGAAATAAAAATAGACTAACAAATAAAAGGCAATATTATGAATAATTTCTTCTTTTATTTATTCATCAACAAAAACTCTCGGACATTATTAGATTTTTTTTGTTATAATTATTGTTTTATTACTTCCTTTTTCTCCAATTAATTTTTTACATTATTTTACATTAAAACAAAGGAACTATATATTTCAGTCTTTTGAGTGTACTTTTTAAATGTTTTTCCCTTTTTCTTAAATTTCCATTTTGAAAAATTGCTATTTTTCTGCTTAAGACGTTAATTCAATTCAAATTTGTTTTTTTTAATAATTTCATGCCATTTTGTTTTTGAATATAAAATATAATGATCAATTTTTTGTTAAAGATTTTTTTTTTTGCATAATTATTATGTATGTTATGCTTAAATTTTGTTGTATTAATTTAATTTTAGTTACTTTTTTTGTTTTTAAGAAAATTGTTTTTTTGTGCAAGTCCAAAGGGAGCAACAGTTATTTTTATTTATATAATATATTTTTTTTGTGTATTTGATAAATGATACATTTTGGGGAAGAATGCTTCTGTTTTTGTTAATTTTATTGCTGCTTGTATTGAGTTGTTTTTGTGTTGCATAAATCTGATTTTTTTTTGTTTGTTTGTAGTTTGTTTTTTTGTTTTTTGCAATTTGCAATTTCTCTTAACATAATAGAAAACAATATTTTTTTTTCTTCCGATTTTTTTTAACTCTTTTCAAGCAATATATTTTTTTCTTTTCTTTTATTAATTTAATAACTATTACAAATTTATTTACTTAAATAAATGTGTATTTTTTTGTTTTTATTCTTTATTCTTAATTTTTTTAATATTTTTTTATAGTCTTTTTCTTACTTTACTATAAAAAACTATGAAATGATTCTTATATTTTGTTTAACTATTGTTTTTGTTTTTTTTGCATGGAGTTCAGTGATCCTTGTGTATACGTGGCTAAATCTTTTTGTTTAATTATTTTATACAGAGAAAAAAATTAAAAACATAATAAATAAATTAAAAAAAAAATTATGATTGTTGGATTGGTTTTTTGTAATAATTTTCCCTAACAAATTCTATACATAAAAATTATTAATATAGAAAACGTTCATTTTTTTATTTTGTACAAATATGTATAAAAAAAAGAAAAAAAAACAAAAAAAAATATTTTGCTAAAGAGAGAGTATGTTTATGAATTTTTCTAGTTTTATTTTTTGTTTTATTTTTTTTGTTAAAAAAATTAACAAAAGTTTTTATTATTAAATTGCATTTTTTTTATTGTTTTATATTTAACAAGTATAGTATTTTATTTTATTCTATTTTCCTTTTTGAGTTGAAAATAAAACATTTTTTTTGTTTTTTGTTATTGATTTTGGAATAAATCTTGAAAAAAAACTTTTTCTTCCTTTATTCATTTGGTTAAAACACATTTCTTTTTTTTTATTATTATTATGAACTATGGTGAGATTATAGGAATTTGAGAGCTACTTTCTGAACTGTAAGACCTGCCGCTTATTATTATTATTATTATTATTTATTACTATTTTTTTTTATTGTTATTATATAAATATACATTTCTGCAAAATTAATAGTAAATTGCTGAACACAAGTACATAAAATTATTACAGATAAATAAATGTTTTTTTTTGGAAGAAAGATCTTTAGTCGTTTTTTTTACAACTGATGCCAGGTTGGAAATGTTTTTTTTTTATTTCGAACGAATAAATTTGAAGCAGATAAATGTTGAGGTGGTTATAATATAAAAAGTGTGATATATATTTACAAAGATAAATATATTTTATTAAATTAATTCTACTTATGATACGCGTTTTGTTTTTTTTATATCAAAGTATAAAAATCTACTCGTCGTCAATTGAATTCGCATCATAATAACATATTTTATTAACGATGGTGTATATTTTTCTCAATTTTGGTACATATTATTAAGTTATTTAATGTCACGCTTTTATTAGTTATAATTTCGGATTATATAAACTGTTCATCGACTTAACTGCAGCTTTGACAATTTTATTATGTTTAGAAAATCTGGTTATTATTACTATATTAACACATTGTAAGATGATCATGCGAATTAAGGGTTTTTTTCGTGAAGTAATGTTTTAGTACAACTAGTCAGACCCACCATAATGGGGCAACTGAGACGAGTTGTGCAAGGGGCCAGGTCAGAAGGAGTCCCAAAATAGATTGAAACCTCGAAAATTCTTCTGTTATATAGCTTAAAAGTGCTCCAAAAATATTTAAGCCCCCAGGCTCCGCAAGGTTATGAGGCGGGCTTGCAGCTAGTTTTGATGTAAACAAAGTAAAAGTTTCTTTCTAACTAGGCAATGGTGTTTGTGTACATCACTGTAGCTGTAGATCTAGGGCACATCACCATACCAAATGGAGAAAGATAATATAAAAACTAATGGTACCGAGATAATTTACTGCGCAAAATCGTTAGTCATTTTCCTATGCTAGGTCGTTGCCCAGTTATCCGTGCGGTTGATTCTTCGTAATTTTCCATAACGTAAAATTTTCGTGATTGTGCCTTGTTAGCCCACAGACCCTTAAACTGCTGACAGATACACGCTGGTAGCGACTTTTCACTGACACATTCAGCCTTATTCTCGTTGTCGAGTGACGTGATCGCGGTGCTGATCAAAGTGACAAGTGGACTTTATGGGAAAAAATTGAAAAAAGCTGTATGATTTTCGTAGTATTTTACTGTTCTACAGAACTTTTCTTAGCTTTAGGTGCGAATTTAATTACTGTAATTCAAAAAGGTAACGTTTTTTATTAATTATGAAATTCAGCAAGTTTAGATACTATCGCCACAAACACTAAAATACGACTCGAAACACAATCAACTTTTTGACATTCGGACGCGCAACGCGGTAAAAGTTGAAAGTAGAGCAACTTTCGCGGTGTGTGTGTGGGGGGGCGTTAAACAAAATTCTGTTAGTGCTCATTTCAATACACATACTTCTACTATATGTCATTGCCCGCACCGCGATTCTCCGTGTAACTGTCACAAGTTTAAAGATTCAACTCCAATGTACGCTTCGCTTGCTTTGCTTTTCACAGTTTCTCAGATTTTATGTATGAAAACTGTGCCTTTGGCCCTTTGGCCTTTGTCAAAGTAAAACAAGCGAAGCGTACATTGGGTTTTGACCTTTATTCTAGTGGAGGAGCTGCTTCCTATTCGACTGGACGGTGAGTTTTTGTACTATGAGGTCATTCCTGTTACGCAGCGCGCCCATATGTACTGAAGACGTGGAGTTGATCGGCGTTCAACTCTTCTCTAAGTATAAAATGTAGGTTATATAAAACTATTATAAAACCAGTACTCATGTAAGGATCGGAAACATGAACGCTTACTACGTAAGGCGATTAGGTTCTCGGAGGTTGCGAGAGACAAAAATCTCCGCAGAATCGAAAGCGCAGTAAATGAATAGGGCCTGACATAACCAAAAGCATAAAGATATCACGCCTACGCTGGATAGGACAAGTAATGGGAATGACTGAATGAGTGCTACACTTAAGATATAAAGATAACATAGAAATGAATTCATGCACAATTGAGATCCTCAACTGGAAGAGTGAGACACAAAACTAAATTCGTGGCACTGTTGTCACAATGTGATGAGAAAAGTTCCCAGGTGCATAATAAGCCCAAAGAGAGAGGATGAAATGTGGCGAAAGAGATACAACAGCGAGTTGTATGAAATTTTTAACGATTCAAGAATTTCAACCGTTATAAAAATTAGCAGAGTAAGATTAGTCGTCCCCGTAATCAGGCAGGATGGAGGACAGCCGTATCCCAAAACGACTTATGGAGGCAGAAATTTCGGCGAATATATCAGCAGGCCGATCCAGGGGAGATGGATAGAATCTCCGATGGCTCCCTGCGTCAACCTTAACAGCAAGCGATACCCAACATCCGGAAAAGTAGTTGTTGTTTTTTTAAAGTTAACTAGCTGATCACACCTAGGGACGCTTATTTAATATCGGCTTTTCAGGCGTATTGACCATAATATTGGAAGTAGTTTAGAGTAAAAAAACGCTAGAAAGGGAAAAAAGGCGCTTTCATGTCACTGCAAAAGTGATCATTTGTAAGAAGTCGTACCCTCTTTGTGCAGGCGCAGTCCATTTGGGACCTCCGATGGAGGGATGTCGTAGACCAGGACGCCCAGAACTTAGGGATACCAAAGTGGATGACCACAATTACAAGAGGCCAGCGGTTTTAGAGCCGTTTAAATAAGTTAGTAAATTTTCAGGTCTTTATTTGATGCTAACAGCTTACGAAATCAAATATAAAAAGAAGAATCACGGTGTACGCACCTTTATATTAGTTTGAAATGTTTTAGAAGCCTCGCAACAAATAACCTAAATTGAAGTGACTCTTTCCAATGGTGTGCAATGTTACAATAGAAATGTACGGTAATTCATTCATTCATTTCATTGCTTAAAAAGAAACACTTTATTCGTTCTTTAAGGACTCTTTATTTCACGCTATGTATGGATGTCCAAAACCAGTTCTACTTGTTCATTTTAAGCAAATGAATGTCCATGTTGAAAATATAAATTAGCCGATAATTTGCGCTTTTAAACAAACCGAGTGACGTTGCTAGCTTGTAGTGAATTGAGACTCTCACTGCGCATGGAAACAGCCATTTTGAGATATCCTTCTTTTATGGTGTGGCCTCTAATAAGTGATTCTCGTTTTGTCGTTGTATTCATTTTACGCAAACATAACTTCAGCGAACTTTCATCCGCTTATGTTCGTGTAGCTAACAATACGTTAAAGAGACTCCTTCCTACTATAGTGTAACTAATTTCATATATTAGCAGACTACAAGAATGTTGTTTTTTGTTTTAAAGATAAAAATATAGGATTGGTTTTTTGCGAGAGAAAAATTTTAAGTTTTATTTTAAAATAACCTTCAATAAAATACATGTTTTTGGCCCTGATTTGATGCTGGCTGGATTCTCGGCTTCTATTCAATATTTCTAACTTTCATTGCTATTTTTTTTTATATTTTACTAATAATAATAAAGAGAATTATTTATAATTTTTGATTCATTGTAGAATATAGACAGAAATGGATAATTGAACAATATATCGAACAAGAGCCGGCGTTTTAACATATTGTCTAAAAGGGGACAAACGAAATAGTGTGTGTCAGGCATTGTCTATGGTAGTATTAAATGCGCTAATTATTAAATGCGCTCTTAAATACTGTTTGATTATTAATAATGAATATTGTAAAAGAAAATGGATTTATGAGATATTTTTGTAGGCCATTATCCAGCCAATCATCAATCACATACCAATTCTTAAATAATATAAAATAGACCGCAGTTAAAACAATATTAGTAATGTTATCACTATGATCTTCATCAATAAAATTTTTAAACCACATTTTGGTTGGTGTTAATTACAAATTTTAGAGAAAACTGTTATTCCGGTAGTAAGTTTTAATAAAATATGAAGCTAGTGGGGCTTTCTCTAAGTATTTTTTTACGTCATAGGTTGGAACTTGTAGCATGATTTCTTTCTTTTAAAACATAATTATCAAGTTACGTAATAATAACCAGAATTGTTTCGATTCGAGACAGAATCTAAATTAACCTATTATTTTTAACCCATTAGGTCTGTAATATTCTGATTCTCACATAAGCAAATTTTTGTAATCTCTGGTGACATAATCAATTATACCAACTATTGTACTACTATTATTCAAACAGGCACTAAAAACTGCAAATGTAAACATTTTTGTCATAACACATACGCTATTTCAAAGTCGTTTTTTAAAGTACAGGCACTTGTATAATTGTTGCTAAAAAAAACTTTCCTTTTAAAGACCGATTCCAAACTCTGTTCTTAATATCATCTTATCTGCAATAAGTGTCTTCATTTTTTTCTACAATATCTTTGCTTCGTCAGAACTTTTAAAAACCAAATTAATTTAATAACAATATTAGTTGTTATAGAAAAAATAACAAATTTTTCCTTTCGTTAATTTCTTTTTAAAAAATTTGATAATAACAAATCTTACAGTTCTGTAACCAAAATTGAAGAAGCTTCTCTGATCTTCTTAACATTGCTTGTTTTTTTTAATAGCTTAAACTTAGCGAAATCTTTATTTTCGTTGCATGTTTTATATACAAATCAAAAAAAAAATTTTTTTTAAGACAAAATATACCTCTAGCCTTCGCGTTATTTTTCTTTACATATATTTTTCGATTTTCTTTTTGTGTTTATGTATGCGTGTGTGTTTTTTTCTTATTATTTTTGAGATTTTGTTATTAATTTTTGTTCTTCTGGTGAGCCCTCATAAATGTCTTGTGAAAATGATTGATTTCCCTGAGGATTTCCACTTATAAAACCATTTGGGGTATGAGTTGACCACTGAGAGACATTCTCCTTTGGAAAGTGGTATTTATGGTATGGTGGTGGTTGTTGTTGTTGTTGTTGTGGTGGTGGTGATTGTTGTTGTTGCTGTTGTTGTCTCTGATTTTGTAGTATTTGGTGTGGATGATATGATGACGCCGTCGTTGAATTTTTTTCTTTATAATTATTACTACTATCACTAGTATGACTTATGTTACTATTATTACTACGACTATTTGTTACCTTAAAATCATTATCATTGCATTGTTTTTTCGGTTGTTGTGTTCGTTTATCAAGTGAAGATGATGGCAGTGAGAGCTGTTCGTTTGGTGATACTGGAGGATAATCCAGCGGATGTGTTACTATAACATCATCAGATGCAATAGATTCATTTAATGTCAGATAATCTTTGGATGATTTTCTCATATTTCTGTTATTTTCACTATAATCATAAGCGTTTGCATTAACTGCTTTACTATTATTATCGCCAACATTGCCACCAATTCTGGTTACGCTGTTACTGTTACTATTATTGTTGCTTCTACTACTGTTACCATTTCCTAAGAATGCATTGCGTAGAAACTCCATGCGTCGAGATCGTGGAGCCAATCCTAAACTATTACTAAAAAAATTTTGTACTGTCCCTGTTGCTATTGTTCCTTCTGTCGATTTATTATTATCTTGTTTCGTTTGATTTAACGACGACGCTAAACTGTTCGGATTACTACGTTTCAATGATGAAACGCCATCGGGTGTACTGGAGATTAAATCTGCTGAGCCAAGGCTGAAATAAATTAAAATATTTTTTTTGTTTTATGTATTTTAATTAATTACAAACAATGTTTGTTCGTTTTTTTCTTAACAAAACAAAAGCAAAATAATAAATATAATTTTATTCAGATATAATTTATATATTTTTTAGCTACAGAACAAGTTTGGCCGAAAAAATACTAAAAAAAATCATTTTGGACAAATTTTTAAAGTGTATTTATATAAATTTAAAAAGTGCGACTTAAAAAAAATTATGACGATGTGCAGTTTCCGGAAATAAATGCATTAACAAAACTACTCCAAAATCCTTTACTGTTACCTGCTCCTACTACACCTTACAACAGTGCTGGGCAAAGATATACTTTTCAAGAGCATTAGCAAAGCTTTTGTATATACCTCTTTCACCCGAACTCAAAGCTATTGCGTATACATCTCTCCCTCGTATTTACAAACAGGATTGGAGGGCTCTGGAACTACCGGGAGCTCATGGACAATTTTTGCACAGCGCTGCCTTCCAGTATATGATTTAAGAAAAGTTACAATAACCCATACTTGAAACAAACTTGATTCGAACTAATAATCCGTATTTTAAAAAAGGTCTACAAACCACTTAAACTTCAACAGACCAAAAAACTTGGACGGAAATGATTGCATAGGACGCGGAGGCACTTCTCCATACATTGAATTGCAGGACTTCAGCCAGAGATCGAAACGACTGGATGAAAAGATTAGAGGACGCCAGAGCTAGGATGGGAATAAAATCGAATCGTCACCTCTACGTGATAACGGATCTACGAATAACCAACTAACGACGGTGGTAGCGAGTGTGAGACGATATACTCTCGCCTACAAGCGAAGGACTAGCAACTCTTCCTGGCATTAACTTCTTGCTATGGAACCTACAACATAGCCTCGGATTCGACAGATTTTACCAAAACGACCCGGCAAACGTACAAAGATCAACGATTTGAACTTATTTTCATGGAATGTAAGAACGGTAAGCTAAAGATTCTATTCGACGAATTGCGGAAATACCGAGAGGACATAGCGGCCATTCAGGAGATGAGATGTACTGGACAAGGAATATTGCAAAAAAGAACAGATAACATATTTTGTAGCATTCATTGTACGATGAAAGATGCAACGTGTAGAATCAGAATAGATGGTGAATTATTCCCACCCCTAAGAACAAATAAAGGGTGACGGCAAGGTGACGAACTCTCCTGTTTGTTATTCATCGGGGCCCAAGAAAAAGCAGTCAAGCCTAGTGCCCACTATAAAGTTTTTTGCGTAGAGCTAGAGAAAACTCTAGCGTAGAGACGCATAGAGAAGTGTATACACCCTCCACCGCTCTACACATGCGCTCTACACCCACTCTACGCGAAAGTTTTCTCTGCTAAAATTTTTTTATGTTTGGTAGAGCTCTACATCTGCTCTACGCTCTATCAAGCATGTTTGATAGAGTTTTTCTCTTTACAAGTATTCGCCTCGAAATTCAAAAACGATATACGCAGAAAATTTTGGTATGCGGATGTATCTCGTGAGCTCATTCAATAATTCTCGATACATTCCAGCGTTTTGTTTTCTTTTTGCAATCCAATCTCGCTCCCAACATTTCCTTTCCTTCTTTTTCTCTTAAAATAAATAAAACGGGAGCAGCTTGTTTTTGGCGAGAACTCAGTTTATTATTTTTCTTTATTTCTATTAATTTCCTTTTAATTTTTTACACAATATGTCTACGCACCTCTAGACATGCAAAAGTTGATGGCCGCAGTTGCGCGCTCTACCATACGACTCTACAGTAGAGAAAAACGCATCTGTAGTGTACACAGTCTGTAGAGCGCGTGGCAGAGCTCTACTTAAAATTTCTCTAAAGCAGCTCTACGGTGGAGTGCTAGATTGGTAGAGACGCGCTGTGGTGTACACACTACAGCTGGAGCTCTACACTCTAAGCTCTGCACTCTACTGAAAAAAGCTCTATAGTGGACACCTGGCTTAAGAGACGCATCGATTAATACATCAGGGTGCATCTTTGACAGGTCAGTGCAAAAATTAGCGTGTGCCGACGATATTGCTATCCTTGGAAGAACATTTGAAAAAAAGAAGGGACCTTTGTAGCACTCGAGCAAGCCGCAAAAAAATCGGGTTGCAAATAAACGAGAACGTATATCGTCGGGTCAATGCAATAGTCACGAAACTGAAATTTTGTTGCTATTTTAAACATTATGGAAAAATGCGAAAAAAGTCATATTATCTTCTGCCAAAGTTACGGATCTAAATTTTTATGGGAATCTACGGGATTCAAATTGAATTTTTTCACGAAATAACTAAAAGTTATTTTAATTGTATTATTTTTTTCGAATTTTTGTATTATGCTAGTTCAAAATAGCAAAATTTCAGTTTCGTGACTATTGCATTGACCCGACGATATGTCGTCGGTCCAATGGTAAACTAACCTATCTGACATTTTGGAATTTTTGACTTAACTAGAGAAATTTTTATTTTATTTTGATTTATATTGTGATTATTTAAAGTATGATCCAAAAGACCATAGTCGAAGACTAATACAACTGATTTATTTGAATATTTACGGAAAAAAGCCTGATTTTCAGTCATTAATTATATTTTGTTTTGCGTCTCCCAAAATTAAGGAATTTTCAGATAGACTAGTTTACTATTGTACCGACGATGTGCACAAAAAACGCCAGAAGTAACAGACAAAACATAACGATAGACACCTACAATATATGTAGAAGCAGTAGATGAGTTTTTATACCTAGGGACGATTATAACAAAAGGTAATGATACATCGGCCGAAATCAGTCGACGAGTAGCACTGGCTGATAAATGCTACTTTGGCCGATGCAAGCACCTGACGTTCAGAAAGAAATATATCAAGAAAACAAAATTGAAACTTTAAATAGCACTAATAAGGCCTGTCGTACTATATGACTAGGAAGCGTGACAATGAAGAACGCAGACGAAGCATAGGCAGGAAAATTTGAAAGGAGAATCCTTGGTTTGATTGACAAAGGAATACGGGAAGATGGCATTTGGAGGAAAAGATACAACTCAGAGTTGTATGAAAGTAGTAAAATTCCAAACATTGTCAAAGTGATTAAAATAAATAGACTACAATGGATTACTCATGTCGAACTAGGTGCAAAGATAGTTCTGGGGTAAGCAACGCCAAGGAAACGGAGTACAGGTCGCCCTAAGAAAAGATATATAGACGACGTCGTGAAAAGAAGAAGAAACCATAACGCCACTCGCGGGAATAGAACTTCGCATGGTAACCTACAATCAGCGAAACCAACGATGAAATGATAGACGTGCAAAGAAGAGTAAATTCTGCAAATAGAACATACTGCTTACTGCTGTCAGTAATGAAATCCAGAGACATTCACAGAAAACCCAAAATAAGGATCTACAGCACGATCGTACGCACATAGGTACGTTATGGATGTGAAGCATGGAGTATAAGCCCAAAAATATGCAGATAAGATGGGTATATTTGACAGGGAAATTCTCGGAAAACCCATTTACAATGTTGCGAGAGTGCGATGCGAGAACGAGACGAGTCTCGCACGCGCTGTTCCCATAGCAGGCTTTTAAATGGCGCAATGTACAATGCAACGCCATGCGATAATGCGAGACGAGAGAATTTCGAAAAATTGAAATTTTGACGCAGCGACAAAACAATAGAAAAAATAGAAAAATTAATAGATTGAGCACAAATTACTTTTAAAAATATAAAAAAATGTAAAAAAAATATAAAATTTGATTGAATTTGACGTATATATAACGACTCGCACTGGCACTATTGTACCTTGAAACACGAGTTATGAACGAGACTGAGTATTGGGCGAGACTCGTCTCGTTCTCGCATCGCACTCTCGCAACATTGTAAATGGGCCTCCAGTCTAAGGAGAATACGCTATAATCGCGAATTGTATGGCTTATGCATCCCCAGACTCCCTTAACCTATCTTATCCCTTTTCTGTCCTTCGAGCTAAGCTTACTACTAGATATTGAACGATATGACGGACTGGTAGTATATACAGTGACATCTGCGTTAAGACTTTCACATAAAAAACGGTAAAGGTGGGAATTTGATGTTAAGGATGATGCAGAAAAATTCCTCAACACAAAAAACCGTAGGCAAGCTGTGGAGCAGAGAGACGTCTGGGTGAAGAGCCTGATGGAGGCTAAGGCTCGCATTGGGCTGTAGAGCCATCGAAGAAGAAGATTAATTGTTCAGTAATAAGCTGCTGAAACGCAGTCACAAAAAAGTTCTTCCGGCAAATTTCCACATTACATAACTAAGTACCTGCACGTAAACAGGATGCCTGCAAAACTATAAAGAGATATAACTATACATGAATTATTACCTCTCAACTCAGTTTTGTATTAAAATTATATGAATTAAGATCATTTTGAATCACATGACATTAGTTGAAACATTATTGTACACCATTACACCAGAATAAACTAGTTCACTAATGATTTAGAAATTTTCTTACCAACTTTACATGCATGTCTTCAACCAGATCTTAATACTTTTTTTTTGTATAACATTTAACACATAGTCCATTTAACATTTAAACCATTCTTAACAGAAATTCAGTAGAAATTGTAGATTATATCAAAATCTAACAACGCAGAAAGTGTAAATTTGAAAAAATTTTGTATCTTATATAAAACAAAATTTTGAGCCATGAGAAGATAAATTTTGTTAAAAAAATTTGTCCAAAACAATTTTAAAACTTTACTTTAGTTACTTTTCCAATCAAAAATTGTTAGCTTGCCATTTTTTTTTCTTTTTCACTTTCTCAAGTTTTTTTTTTCGATTTTTTTGTTTTTAAATAAATTTTGAAGTTCTGTTAAGCCTAATTACCTAAAAAGGATGTTCTTCTCACCTATACGGCGAGCGGGGCTGCCCTTCTTCAGATAAATGACTTCGTCTACTATGTCGACTATTATTTAAATAATTATCTTCAATTTCCATTTTAAAATCATCATCCCCAGCTCTTAATGGTGTTGTTACATCATCAATATCGGCTGCTAAAGAATTAGAAAAGAAATAAAATAAGGAAAAAAAATTTTGTTGAAAAAAAATTATTCTTTTAATAATGCATTTTTTACCTGGCTGCATTTGTACTAATACATCTTGTCCTTCCGGGGAATGATAAAATGATACATCTTTAAACGTAGGATCGGCGTCTTCAAGCAGAGATTGTATTATGTCCATAAATGATGGACGAGCGGTTGGTCGATGTTGCCAACATTTTCGCATTAAATTGTACAATTTATCTGGGCAATTTTCAGGTCTTTCCATAACTCCACCATCGATAACGTATCGAAGTACTTGGTCGTTAGAAAGGCCCTAAGATTTAAAAATTTACAAAAACCCTTTTTTAACTGTGAAGAATATTATGACTTACTTGATAGGGTTGTGATGCCAATGTTGCCATTTCCCAAAGTACTACTCCATAACTGAACACATCGGTGGCACTTGAGAAAACACCATCTTTAAGACTTTCTGGTGCCATCCATCTTACAGGCAATAAACCTTAGAATTAAAAGAATAATTTTATTGTTCTGTTAATATTGCGTTTCATTGATTCAAACTCACCTTTTGTTCCTTTTCTATAATAATCTGTTTCATATATATCTCTTGTCATACCAAAGTCTCCTATTTTAACTGTTAAATCAGTTGCAACCATACAATTACGAGCGGCTAAATCGCGATGAACAAATTTCTTTGCAGATAGATACGCCATACCATCTGCAATTTCAATAGCCATCTGAAATTTATAACAAACAAATTAATGTAATACCAATGAATTATAATATTACAAATTCCAACCTGTAAGATTCTTTTTAAAGTGGGCGGTTGTGGCGGATCCTCGCCAGCCTTAAATGACTCTGCATCGGGTCGATGCGATCGAAGATATGCTTTTAAATCTCCATTTTTCATCAATTCCATAACTACAAGAACTGGTTGTCCCCTTGATACAACACCAAGCAGTCGAACAACATGATGTGTATCAAACTGTTTCATAACACTAGCCTCTTGCAGGAAGTTAATTCGTTCACGATCAGTAGCATTTTCATTTACAGTTTTAATTGCACATGGTGTATCTTCATCTTTCTTATTCAGATTCTTAATTATTCCTTCATAAACCATACCAAATGAGCCCTGACCCAATTCACCCAATTGAATAATTTGATCCCGGGAAATTTCCCATTCGTCTTGAGTGTATTGCATGCTAATATATTCCGGATTAACAGATGTGAAGAGCTTCAGGTCTGGCGATGGTGCATAATATTTCCTTCTGACATACCATACAATACCGATTAATACGCACAAGATGATAAACATCACAACGATTGCTGTTATTAATTGCCAACTCATGCCTGTCTCCTGTTCATAAAAAAACGATGTAAATTAATCAAATAAATAAGTTGAAAACTTCTTTAAACTTACCGGAATATAAAAGTATATCGGGGAAGTATAATTTCCATCTCCAGCTAAAGATGTCGCCATTATTTGTACGCTATAGTTGCCCGAGTCCAAATTTTTCAATATATAGACTCCAGTTAAGTTTCTATATTCCTTTTGTGTGATACATTTATCAAAACCCTTCGCATGCTCAATATCAGCACGGGCATATTTGATCGAATATGAAACAATTAAACTATTTGGATCTATTGGCGGGTCCCATCTCAATCGTACATTACTTCGTGATGTATTCGTTGCCTCAACTTCAGCTATCATATTTTTAACGTTGTCTGCACTCGCTATTAAATATATTTAAATGAAATCATTACAAACATAGAAAAATATTCATCTCTTACGTAATTTTAATGTCCTTGGGTATGTTATAGCTTCATTACTGCATCTGTCCCGATCTCTACCTTCTCTACATGCTTTTATGGATATCGCATATCTTGAGTAATGTTTTAAATCTTTTAAGATAACTTCAGTTACTGATGTGTTGACAATTTCGTAAACATAAGTGAAGTATTTTCCCATTTTTACGGATTGCGTTAGTTCTTCATTATCACTGGTGTTTATCTTTTGTATTTCAGTAGCATTCAGTAACTTAATAGTAGAAAGTGTTGTTGTTTGCGGTGATGTATTCTCAACATCACGTTTTCTTCGAACATTATTTGGTTCTTTGTCAAGATCTTCGCGTCTGTAAGAAAATATATTCATATTTTTATTATTGCTTTGCACAATATTCTATTCTATTATTTTATGTTTTCGTAATTACATGACTGTGAATATTTTCTACAAAGTGATATTATTCGCGGACTTCCTAAGGGACCGGCTACTGCTGCTTACAACAATAACTCCTCTGAACTCCAGGGAGGAATAATGAGCTCTCCAAGTGGAAATCTTCCACGCGGAACTTATTCAATGCTGCCAAGAAGAGTGGCAACTGGGAAAGTTCTAAAAGCTCACTAAGCACCTATAATAGGACGATTAGACGAGCAAAAATAAATAGTTTGAGGAATTTCTGCAGGGCATCGAAGACATTCTATAGCTCTAGAATAAGGCGCGTCAGGAGATCTCGGGTCAATTAGGAGAACCGACGGCTCCGTTACACAGACTAGGGAAGAAACCTTGATAGAAGTTATTAGTGAGGCGATTAGATCGCTCAAACCATACAAGTCGGTATTTATTCCATTCTGCAACTTAATCACTCCCTTACTATGCAAAATATTTAGGGTTTCCTTCGCACATAGTCTGTCTGGAGGAGTGTCAACATAACATTTATACCGAAGCCAGGACGTTCGGATTACAACTTGGCCAAAAGAGGCAGAGAACGGCAAAGAAATGCCACGAGAGATAGCAGCAAGACAGCTTATGCAGCCCGGTGTCGCAATGGTGTAAGCCAGTCAAGCGGGGTGAATGAGAGTTAAAGCTGGTGATAATAGAAAATATAGAAGTGTAGGTATTCAAATGCGACCTGACGAAATAGTCCGTGCATGGAACATGGAACGCATGCCACGCAAATGTCGGGCTACTTTCATAGCACACCCAAGCATACACAACAACACATGCGACTCTTTACTTAGATTTTTGGGTTATGTCAAGACCCTCGTAAGTACAGGCCTGGAAGCAGACAGGCCAACTAATACTAACATAGCTGAAAAGTGGCCAAAAATTTCTGACAGTTGTGGAATTAACATGGCCGAAGCCATAAAAAGCAATTTTTTAAGTTTGTTTTTGCACTAAAAAGTGGTAAAATATTGTATATTTTCACTTTTTGGTGCACATGGATTATCAGTGATTAGTGCTTTAGTGATTTAATAAAAAAAATTAAAATGAAGTGAGTGGTTAAGTGTATTTTAAGAGTGTTAATTGATTAGGTGACCATTTTTGTTTACATTCGCGGTGGTTTTTTCGTGTTAATTTAGGGAAAAAATGTTGAATTTGTGTAGTAACATAATAAAAAGTGCTTTTTAAGTGATTAAAGATTATTATAGGATAGTTATTAAGATGGGCCGATGCGGGGGAACATATCTGCCCAAACGGTGAGTCCTTCTTATATTCTGGGAGAAACGAAACTGAAAATCGTAGGAATGGCGTTGGCGTAATACTCACCAAGGAAGCCAGGTCCAGCCTCATTAGCTGGTCACCAGTTTCTGAGAGGATTATTACCGTGCGCCTACGTACCAGGCTAAGAAGTACTACGATAGTCCAATGCTACGCTCCGACTGAAGACGCAGAAGATGACATCAAAGACGAGTTCTACATGCGACTGAATGAGGTTTTTCGCTCTATTCCAAGGGGAGACATCATTGTTTTGATGGGTGATTTAAACGCACAGATCGGCCCCAACAACACCGGCCTTGAGCACACTATTGGAAATCAAGGCCTAAGCCAAGTTACCAATAACAATGGTGAACTTTTCGTTGACTTCTGTAGTTCCCATCAACTCATGGTAGGTGGAACCTACTTTTGTCACAAGAAGATACACAAGGAGACCTGGGTATCACCCGATGGTAGAACGAAAAATCAGATAGATCACGTGGCCGTCAGCCGCAGATGGAGAACTATTCTGGAG
The DNA here is from genome assembly GCA_963855945.1 of Thereva nobilitata. Taxonomy (NCBI): domain Eukaryota; kingdom Metazoa; phylum Arthropoda; class Insecta; order Diptera; family Therevidae; genus Thereva; species Thereva nobilitata. The sequence continues at coordinate 166,121,850 of OY979695.1, forward strand.
GATGTCAGGAGCTTTAGGGGAGCAGACACTGGAAGTGACCACCATTTGGTAGTAGCAACTATCCGCCTAAAAATCGCCGCAATCAGAAACGTTCAACGCGATGCCATAAACCGTAGACGGTTTAACGTAGACCTTCTGCGGGAGAGCACTAAAAGGAGAGAATTTGCTGGAAATCTGCAACAAATCTTAAACCAGCAAACCGTTTCTGACGACACGAACATTGAAGAGCTGTGGAGCACGACAAAGGGCGCTATAATAACAGCAGCGGAAACAAGCATCGGTTATGTCCAAAGAAACCAGCAACACTGGATCTCGGACACAACCTGGCAAAAAATAGAACGCAGAAGGGCCCTCAAAAATAACGTGAACTCTACAAGCGACCCGGAAAGAGGCCAACAACTTGAACGGGAATACTCCCAATTACACCGGGAGGTAAAGAGAAGTGTCCGGCGTGATAAAAGGCGGCAGATAAATGAGCTCGCAGAGAAAGCGGAAAACGCGGCAAACACAGGCAACAGTAAGGTGCTGTACCAAATTACTAAGCAGCTCTCGGGAAAGCACTCTACTAAAAAGCATGCCGTAAAGAGTGCGGATGGAAGGCTGCTGTGCAGCGACGAGGAGCAACTCCAAAGATGGAGAGACTACTTCTTCGCCGCCCTGAATGGTTCCTTTTCGCAGGAACCTGAAGAAAATAACAACAATGCACAGCCAATAAGAATCGCCACTCGTGCACCATCCAAGACAGAAATAGTAACCGCAATTCATGCAATGGCCAATGGTAAAGCAGCTGGAAAAGATGGCATCCCGCCAGAATTGTTGAAAGCCGACTCAAGCCTCATAGCAGATGCGCTACAGCCAATCCTGGAAATGGCATGGAACACCTGTACCTTTCCGGAGGATTGGACGGAAGGTATCATAGTCAAAATACCAAAAAAGGGGGACCTAACAATATGTGACAACTGGAGAGGCATCTGTTTATTATCTACGGTGGGAAAAATCTTGTCCCATATATTACTATCTAGGATAAGAGAGGCAGTAGATCGAACGCTTAGAAGACAGCAGGCTGGATTCAGAAAGGGCCGCTCCTGCATAGACCATATTAACACCTTGAGAATCATAGTGGAGCAGTCTACTGAATTTCGATCCCCCCTTTACCTTGCTTTCGTAGACTATGAGAAAGCGTTCGACTCGGTCAATAGGAGCTTTATATGGCGAGCTCTACGGAAACGTGGACTGCCGGACAAAATAATAGAATTGATAAAAGCTCTATACAACAATTCCAAATGCAGAGTTCTCCATAATGGAAAATTATCCGACAGCTTTGAGGTGAGCTCAGGAGTACGACAAGGATGTCTACTTTCACCATTACTATTTCTTATAGTAATAAACGACATTCTTGTCAGCGCTCTAGATAGAAGAACAGGTGGCATACAATGGGGATTGCTAGACCGCCTTAAGGATCTCGACTACGCGGATGATATCTGTTTGCTGGCCCACAGACACCAGGACCTCAAAAACATGTTAAACAAATTGGCAACAGAAAGTAGCTCGGCGGGCTTAAGGTTAAATCCGACTAAAACAAAAGAAATGCGGATAAATGCAAACACCCTTGAACGGACAGCGCTAAATAACCGTGACGTGGAACTGGTAGACAAATTCTGTTACCTCGGTAGTATTATTACCGAAAACGGTGGTACAGAAGAAGATGTCAGTTCCAGAATAAATAAAGCAAGAAGCGCATATGCATGCCTGTTTCACATATGGAGATCAACAGAGATCTCAATTAACACCAAATTGCGGCTGTTCAACTCCAACGTTAAGGCAGTTCTTTTGTACGGTTGCGAAACATGGAAAGTCACCCAATTCATTACAGGGCGCCTACAAGTTTTCATCAACAGATGCCTACGTCGTATCCTAAAAATCCGCTGGCAAGATAGAATTTCAAATGAAGAACTATGGCGCCGTGCCGGCCAAGAAAGGATAGACGACCAAATCAGGCGAAGGAAATGGAATTGGATTGGCCACACCTTGCGACGCGAAAACGATAATCTAGCCAAACAGGCCCTTGACTGGAATCCGCAAGGATCCCGTCGAGTCGGAAGACCTAGAACAACGTGGAGGAGAACCCTATTATCAGAGGCCGCAACAACAGGGAGATCCTGGTCAGAGCTGAGAGCTGTCGCGCAAAACAGAGTCCGCTGGAGGGCAACTGTTTCCGCCCTATGTCCCATGAGGGATTAAAGGAGCAATTAGTTAGTTAGTTAGTTATTAAAAACATAAGTGCAGAAAAATGTGAAGGAAAAGTGAAAAAGTTATTGTTATTCATGTTGTGTGGTAGTACTTGCACTTATGTTTTTAATAACTCTTCTATAATAATTTTTAACTACTTTAAATTCACTTTTAATTCCATTACTACACAAATTCAACACCTTTTCCCTAAATTAACACGAAAAAACCACCGCGATTGTAAACAAAAATGGTCACCTAATCAATTAACACTCTTAAAATACACTTAACCACTAATTTTTTTTTAATTTATGGACTCAGATCACTAAATAACTTATCACTGATAATCCGTGTGCACTAAAAAGTGATAAAATACATTATTTTACCACTTTTTATTCCAAAAGCAAAGTTAAAAAATTGGTTCGTACGGCTTCGGCCATGTTAATTCCACAACTGTCAGACGATTTTGGCCCCGCACAGACACAACCAAAAAGTCTGCTTCCAGGCCTGTACTTACGAGGGCCTTGGTTATGTCCAAAGCCTTCTACATTTACAAGCCATGCACAACGAAATCTCACACTCACATTCAAAGAAAATGGGACTTCAATTTATCTGAGAGAATGGACTTCAGTTAGAATGGACTTCAATTTAGCTGTGAGAAAAGCAATTTTTTAACTTAGTTTTTGGAATAAAAAGTGGTAAAATATTGTATTTTATCACTTTTTAGTGCACACGGATTATAATCCGTGTGCACTAAAAAGTGATAAAATACAATATTTTACCACTTTTTATTCCAAAAACTAAGTTAAAAAATTGCTTTTCTCACAGCTAAATTGAAGTCCATTCTAACTGAAGTCCATTCTCTCAGATAAATTGAAGTCCCATTTTCTTTGAATGTGAGTGTGAGATTTCGTTGTGCATGGCTTGTAAATGTAGAAGGCTTTGGACATAACCAAGGCCCTCGTAAGTACAGGCCTGGAAGCAGACTTTTTGGTTGTGTCTGTGCGGGGCCAAAATCGTCTGACAGTTGTGGAATTAACATGGCCGAAGCCGTACGAACCAATTTTTTAACTTTGCTTTTGGAATAAAAAGTGGTAAAATAATGTATTTTATCACTTTTTAGTGCACACGGATTATCAGTGATAAGTTATTTAGTGATCTGAGTCCATAAATTAAAAAAAATTAGTGGTTAAGTGTATTTTAAGAGTGTTAATTGATTAGGTGACGTTTTTGTTTACATTCGCGGTGTTTTTTTCGTGTTAATTTTGGGGAAAAAATGTTGAATTTGTGTAGTAATGGAATTAAAAGTGAATTTAAAGTAGTTAAAAATTATTATAGAAGAGTTATTAAAAACATAAGTGCAATTACTACCACACAAAATGAATAACAATAACTTTTTCACTTTTCCTTCACATTTTTCTGCACTTATGTTTTTAATAACTATTCTATAATAATATTTAATCACTTAAAAAGCACTTTTTATTATATTACTACACAAATTCAACATTTTTTCCCTAAATTAACACGAAAAAACCAACGCGAATGTAAACAAAAACTGTCATCTAATCAATTAACACTCTAAAAATACACTTAACCACTCACTTCTTTTTAATTTTTTTTATTAAATCACTAAAGCACTAATCACTGATAATCCATGTGCACCAAAAAGTGATAATATACATTATTTTACCACTTTTAAGTGCAAAAACAAAGTTAAAAAATTGTTTCGTACGGCTTCGGCAATGTTAATTCCACAATTTTAGCACTTCATACGCATACATGCACATACCTGGGGCATGGCTTGTAAATGTAGAAGGCTTTGGTTATGTCTGAAAGCCGGGACGGAACGCAATCATGCAATTATGTGCCAGTGGAAAATCGCCGCATATCATGGAGCCGCTGAATGCAATGCATGTATGCTTGTATATGTCACCAGCTTAAGAAGGTGGTGGTTCTTTTGTTAGGTTGGGCTAGGGACCTACAAAGAAAGGCATGAGCTTCTCGGTCGAGTGCTGTCGGCATTCCGAGGCACCTACGGGCAGGTAGCGAGCTTCGTCTAAATCACCTTTCCCACAAAGAAAGCATAGACGGTAGATCGCTAATCCGTAAGACCAACTGTCCCGCCTCTGGTGAGTACCTTCGAGGGACCAATTTTTAAGGGTCGCTGATGACTCCGGGCTGAAGTAATGCCTTTATTGGTCGTACCGGTCTGGACTCAAACGTCCTGCAAAAGAGTTGGTGAGTTCAGTCAGTAGGAATCTGACTCAACCGACTGGGTGCGTACCCCCAGCGGTGTCTCGTTAGCATACATTCCCTGCCCCTAGACCGATGTAAGATTCTCACCACTACCCCGTAAAAAAACTATAGCTGGGGCTTTAATTAAACGAAGTCTGACTAGCACTGGATCGACTCTATGGTGAGAACACGCAAATTAATGGTCTCTCTTCTTGAGGGGTCTTTGGAGGACCTTATAGCAAAAGGATGTTCACAGGGAGACGTTTTACCACTTCTGTGGTGCCTTGTTGTAAATGAATTCTTAAAGCTACGAAATGGCCGAAACTTTTTCGCCCAAGGTCTCCAGCTGGTACGCCAATGGAGGCTAAAAATCATCGATGATAATGACAAAACGATTCTGGTTGCGTATACCAAAAGACGAACACTGCCGGGATTTGCAGAACCTACCCTAGCAGGTAGAACTATAGGCTTTTCACATCAAGCAAATACTTAGGAGTGATACTGGATGCCAAGCTCAACTGGAACCATCACATGGATACTCAGATGAATAGGGCACGCAGATCCCGTTGGGGTCTACAACCAAAAGCCATGTACTGGAAATGCACCACCATCATAAGGTCCATGGCAAGCAGGGCGATAAAGTTCCGTAGGACCAAGTGTAAGTGTAGGGCCAACCTGCGCTTGGTGAGCTGAACTTTCTCAATCAAGTTACTCTTGTTTGGATTCTGGGTCATCGGAGCTACAAAGCCATAACATATTTGCTGGTGAGAAAAGGATTGCTGGAATGCTAAAAACGAGCCATCCTTGAGCCGGAGAACTGAGCCCGCTCAGAATATTTCAAAAACCGATAGTCAGAAACAAGTGATGCCACGTGTTTAGTTAAACAATAAATTTGAAGTTTTAGTTAATGCAGTCGGTCGGGCACGGACACGTGTGAACGAGTTCATATAAAATGTACGCAGCGATATACATCGCATCGTACGCATCGAACACAGCCCTGTGACGTCCGTGCACATCCCTGATATGTGTGAAAACTCCTTAAGACTTTGGATTAGCTCTTAACGAGCTTGGAATCGATTTGCCATATGCCTTTATGTGTAAGGATGAAGTTGGCGGGAGTTCAAGTCTGTATCTCGCAGTCGCTACACAATAAATCATCATCGGACATCATTTCACATGGGGTAATATCGGAAGAGAATTCTATAAAAACCCCATTTTCCATTGTGATGATCGATTTCTTTTTTTTTATGTGGCAGATCTAAGCTCAGGAATCACCATTTGTAGTTGGTCTTACCATATCTTTATGTTTAGTAGTAAGTTTAGTACACGGTATACAATAAGTTTTTGGTTATGAAGAGCAGGGTGGATATTGAAGGAGATGGCGTTGAATTCTGGGTTTGAACTCTTGGATTTTGTAAGAGGTCGGTAATATTGGCTGCAAAAGATTGTTCCACAGTCAAGTTGTTTCATTTATGAACGAATTCCTTTTTTGTATCGTGCGCGAAAAGGGAAGCTATAAGCAGAGAGAATAAGCCGAGCGGGCTTATCTTGTGTTGCGGGTATAAGATTGCCGTGGAAGCACGAGCGCTCATTTCGGTGGAGCAATCGCTATGATAATAGCGAGAGCATTTTGTCAGGGTTGCCACATTCCTATGGTAGCTAAGAAATCCCTAGCACTGATATGCTTGTTTGGCTATTTGGAATAAGTGGTCATTCCATGGCAGGTCTTTCGTTGTTGCCACACCTAAGATGTAAAGGGAAGGGTTTGTTGATTTATTTGTCTTTGTTAGAGTTTGTTCCACTGCTTATTGTCCAATGAATCAACGGTACAGTTTAATTCCTTATAAAATTTCTTCAATCTTGATAAAATCTTGGTTATAATGTGTCTTCTAAAATTGACTACTTCCTTCACTTCGTTAATCTTTCTTCCTCACTAACGTTGCTCACTTACAATTATACTTTTACAATGCCAACTAAATATTTTGAGGCCACAAAATAACATATGACATTTGGTAGTGGTAACAAATTTTTTTAAGTGGTTACACAATATTACAAAATGAATAGAGATATACAAAAAAAAATAAGTAAAAAATGTACTCACTTGATATAAATAAAATTTTGAATGGCATCCTCAAAATTAATCTCATTAACAACAACTTCTTCTTCAACTTTTGGTGCAGGTTTTGTACCATGTGTACCTTCAGATTCATCACATAAACAATCTTTGGAATCTTTGTCTGTTACTGCCGTTTCTTTTCCAGTTCCAGTTATTATTGGAGGTATATCAAATGTTGGTTTTATTGCTACAATTAATATATTTTCAAATTATATCAAAAACATACAATTCCATTCAAATAACTCACGTTCAGCACAGTAATTTCTTTGGTCTAATAATTTTGGATCATCAACAGTTAATGTGGCTTTTATAACGTATGTAGTGAGATTTCCATTAGCAACCCTCGGTGGTGACCATTTAATTATCTTGAAAAAATAATATAATTCAATAATTTGTTGTGAAATAATAAATAAATATAATTAAATACCACTTCAGAGCTAGAATTTGCTGCTGATCGTAAATTTCTAACAGCATCTGGCTTGTCTGGTAACGTTCGAAAGTATGTTATGTTACTTTGGCCATTATTAGTTTCTGTTGATATTGTATAAGTTTTAACATAAAACGCATACTGAGTGAATGGCTTTAAATGACTGAACATGTGGGTAGTTTCTTTTGTATTTTCGTCATCTAAATTCCATCTGTAAATTAAGAAATAAAAACAATAAGATCGAATATTTTAATAATAACAATTTCCAACAAACCCATCATTTCCACATCCATGACGACTATCATATATGGAAACATTTTTAAATGGAGCCTCAATGTAATAATACTGATAACCAATAAATCCTCGGTCGTCCTCAAATTCCATAGGTTGAACCCTAACCATTACATTCCTTGGACCTATCTGAGTTATTGTTACGTTTAAAATTGTGATATTACCTAAAATAAAATAATATGTTAATTTTATAAAATTAAATTTATCTATAATTTAACTTACATGATCCTCGGTCACCATTGGAGTCTGTGGCTACTTCTGATTTATCGAGCGTTCTGTTATCTACCATCGATGTTAGGAGCTTCTCTATTTTATAGTAGCACAATTTTGGATTAAAATGAAAAAATAATCTTCCACTCTCGATCTTTACTGTTTGATTATCACCCCAAATGTTTTGCAAGTTTTGATTATCAAGAACGTAAAGGGCGTATCTAGTTACGATAATATAAATTAAACAATTGTAGAGTAATTAATATGAAAACTATCAGCTTACTTATTAGAATCCAATTCCGTTCCTTTAATTACTTTTAATCCCTTTAAAAATGAAAGGGACAATAATGAAAATGATCGAGTAACTTTCAAGTAGCCTTCAATTTCTTCAATTGTGTTTAATTGTTTCTCCAATTCTTCCATGATATGCGCTATTAAATAAATAATAAAAATAAAAATAAAAAACTAAATAAAAAAACACTTACGTCCTCCTTGTCGGATACTGATTACTAGCCATCCTGAAATTACAGTGCAGCCGCGCAATCTTTTTGCATCTGATATGCTATCAATTGTAGTCGATGGGCATTTTTTGACGCATTTATCGTCACATTGACGGCATGTTCGATTATTATGCTTTTCAAAGCCAGCTGGACATTGTGTACTACAATCTCCACGAAATGGCACATAAGGATATTCATGTCGCATATCCTGATTCAATGGTGGAGCTTTATTAAAGCAATCAGATTCACTTATACAGCTTCGATTCAAGTACTGTAAATTTAAAAAATATATATGTATATAAGAAAAATTGTGTAATTGGTGTAGACAAATTACATATATTATACGGTTGTGTATAGGCGGGCGAACGACTAACAAAAGCCTCGGAAGGTGGTGGTACCCGATTTGTGACTTCTACCAAAACCCGAGAAGAGTCACTGCAAACGAACACCTAGCAGCTCTGTTAAAGTTCTAATCCCACCTCCGCGCAGTGCCCCCTGAGGAACATCTTCGGAAGGAGCTAACGGGAGACTGTCGAATGGCGAGTTCTCTGCGTCACAAAACAGAGTTTTTAAGTCTGTTGGGCTGAGGGTTAGTAACCCGTTCCCATAAAACACACAATTACTACGAATCGGCAAACAAATCCTCGGAACCGGATGGACAACACGATGACGACCTTTGCTTTTCGAACCAGGACATGAATCGGATCATGGAATGTGAGAACACTGCTTGCTGATGGACGGCTATAAAATCAAGGGCATGGGACTCAGCGAGACCAGATGGCCCGATGCGAAGCTATCATAGTCAAAATACCAAAAATGGGGACCTAACAATATGTGACAATTGGAGAGGCATCTGTTTATTACCTACTGTGGGCAAAATCTTGTCCCACATATTATTATCAAGCATAAGAGAGGCAGTAAATCGAACGCTTAGAAGATAGCAGGCTGGATTCAGAAAGCGCCGCTCCTGCATAGACCATATTAACACCTTGAGAATCATATTGGAGCAGTCTACTGAATTACAATCCCCCCTTTACCTTGCTTTCGTAGACTATGAGAAAGCGTTCGATTCGGTTAATAGCTTCGGCTTTATATGGTGAGCTCTACGGCAACGTGGACTGCCGGATAAAATAATAGAATTGATAAAAGCTCTATACAACAATTCCAAATGTAGAGTTCTTCACAATGGAAAACCATCCGACAGCTTTGAAGTGAGCTCAGGAGTACGACAAGGATGCCTACTTTCGCCATTACTATTTCCTATAGTAATAAACGACATCCTTGTCAGCGCTCTAGATAGTAGAACAGGTGACATACAATGGGAATTGTTAGGCTGCCTTAAGGACCTCAAAAACATGTTCAACAATTTGGCAACAGAAAGTAGTTCGGCAGGCTTAAGGTTAAATCCGACTAAAACAAAAGAAATTCGGATAAATGCTAACATCCTTGAATGGACAGCGCTAAATAACCGTGACGTGGAACTGTTAGATAAATTCTGTTACCTCGGTAGTATTGTTACCGAAAACGGCGGTGCAGAAGAAGACGTCAGCAAGCAAGAAGCGCATATGCATGCCTGTTTCACATATGGAGATCGACGGAGATCTCAATTAACACCAAATTGCGGCTGTTCAACTCCAACGTTAAGACGATTGCGAAACATGGAAAGTCGCCCAATTCATCACGGGGCGATTACAAGTTGCCATCACCAGATGTCTACGTCGTATCCTACAAATCCGCTGGCAAGATAGAATTATAAATGAGAAACTATGGCGGCGTGTCGGCTAAGAAAGGATAGAAGACCAAATCAGACGAAGGAATCCTGGGACTTTTTCACCTGCTTCTCTAAATATTTCTTGTATATTTTCAGGGGTTGGAGACACATTTGTGATATTTTGTTGTATTATTGATACAAATTCACTTCACTTCATTGTTACTAATCTTTAATTAATTTTTACAAAATTTTCAGATTGTTCTGAAAACAGTGGCCCTGTTATTTCATCCCGTTTTCAATTTGTAGTTAACGTTATGAATAAATACGGACGTCCATATCTCGTTTTGTTTTCAATTTTACACGTGTATAGGGTGATATGTAAACCTCTACCAAAAAAACTACATAACGCCCTAGCTGCTAAACCGTTACGATTTACTCCCCCCTCCCATACGATTTTTTGTTCGTCTATCCAAAACCTATCCACAGCCGGCCCCTTTGTAAACTTAACGGTATACACCCTGTATATAGATGGAAGCATATGCAGAACTTTTGTTACAACTTCTCCGTTTGCATTGCTCTAAAATCTACAAAAACAACCCTAATTCAATAGATGACCACATCAAATTATTCGCAAGAAAATTCTCTACAAAAAAGCTCAAGGAATTTTTTATGTAAAATCAATAATAAAAAAGTTATAGCGCTTTAAAGCTCATCACCCCCAAAAAATTTTGTCGTTTTTCGTCCATATATTTTTTATTATTAATATTACGGCAAAACATTATTTACGAAAGTTGTAGATAATTTGATTATCTAAAAAAAATATTTTTACAAAAATTCTGTAGGACTCACGGTTTCCGAGAAATAAGGAAAACCATTTTTCACCACTCAAAACAAGATGGCGGCCGAACGTCACCCCTCCGGATCCCGAAAACTCGGTTTTATACTCCCAACCAAGCCCACTACACATTACAAAAAAAATTGCTGTTTTCAGAAAATGTTCAGATGGCCCTTTTTTTGTACCATTTTACTGGACTAAATCGCTTTCGGCAATATTTATATAAATTTGATAGGTAACATTTAAGTCAATTTCAAAGTAAGGGTCATTTAAAAGCAGTGAAATTTGCTAACTAACTAACTAGGTTATGTTATATATGGCAGAGCTGTTGGTTTAAGCCCATACACTTAGGCCAAAAGGATAGGCCCATTGTGATGCCATAGTGATCCCACTATAAACCTGATGTTAAAGTGTCGTTTCTTTGCTAAATCATTTCGAGGAAGTAATGGATCTTCTAAGTTGCGGGATCCCAATCTTCGAGATTTCCGCAAACGTGTTTAGAAAGGGTTAACCAAATGTGGTTAATCTCCTTCTGCTTAAGGCTGGGCAGTGGCAGAGGACATGCAGTACACTTTCCGTCCGGATTTTTAAAACTTCTGCAAAATCGTAGGTCTCAAGACCTAAGCGGGTCGCATGCGTCCCTATCAGACAGTGTCCGGTCAGCACTCCCACTATAACTGAGAGGTCTTGTCTCCCGAGGCTCAGTAGTGAAATGATCCGCCTGAGATCATAAGAGGGCCAGGCTATTTTGGCCAAGGTGCATTTATTAAGATCCCTTCAATGCTTCTTTGCTTGTTGCATTTTGTGCTGTTTGCATAGGAGTTTAAAAGTGGCCCAAGGCATACCAACCCTTCCCTTTCCTGGAGAGTGGCGGTTGTGCCTTTCCTAGCCAGTTCATCAACTTTACAATTTCCCTCTGTGTTTCGGTGACCGAGCACCCATACGAGGAGGGTCCTGAAGTGCTGAGCCATCTCGTTAAGAGATCTGTGGCATTCAGAGGTAGTTCTAGAGCTGTTTGTGCAAGAGCGCAAGGCTTTCAGAGCCGCCTGACTATCTGAGAAGATGTAGACGGTCCGATTCCTATCGCCTTGCTAGATGATTAGTAGAACAGCTTTATGTATGGCTAGAACCTCCGTTTGGTGTACAGTGCAGTGATCGGGAAGTCGGAAGGAGACTTAAATCCCAAGCTCTAGGGAAAAGACTCCTCCCAGATATTTGGCACTGTTGCTGAGTTTGAGCCTAACATTGTTAAGCCGGGGCGTGTTAAAGGTGAGGTTTTATACCTCCTCGTGAAGAAGACCAGTTCCGTTTTTACTGGGTTAACGCTGAGTCCGCGGGTGGCAGTCCGACTTGAAAGGTTTTGTAGCGCCGCCTCCATGAGATGACAGAGGACTTGAGGAAATTTTCCTTTTGTGATGATAGCAACGTCATCCGCGTAAGCCAGGACGTGATGCCCCTCTGCCTCCTTGCGTCGCAACAGGTGGTTCATAGTTACGACCCATAGAAGCGGGGAAAATACCACTCCAACTAACTAAATAACTTTTATACGAATTATTGTGCTATATTAGATAAAACGTACTTAGAAGCGTTTTAAAGTGTACGATAAATACAAAAGAGGTAATGCGTATTTCTCAATTAAGAATTATATGGAAAACACAAGTATCTATCATGAACCGGTCGAATAATTACGTTAATAAAAGTCGAACATATGACAAAATTAACAACTCTTATCTTAATGTTATCCTTCTTCCTAATTTTGAATTGTTATTAATATTAAAAACAAACCTTATAAAAATGAGTCGGACATGTATCTCTGCATTCATTTTTCCAAACCAATCGTTTGCATACTGAACAAGAATTAACGTCGTTCCGAGCGCAACCTCCCAAGCATGCTTCATGACAGCATTCTCCTCTTTCATTGCAGTAATTCTTGCAGCGCGCTGGACAAACTAAAGGGTTTAGAAAATAAATTTTATTTGTTTTTACTGAATTAATGTAATGTAATTACGTTTTTGACAATTCTGTCGGTTCCAACAATATCTATGTCCACCTGGAAACTCTTGACAACTTGGCCCTTCTTCTAGTTGGCTAGCATCTTTGTTTTTGTATCCTCCAGGACATACTGGGCATTCGTTATTGTTTTTATTATTCTAAAATAAATATTTAATATAAGAATTGTGTAAGAATTTTCCGTTTTATATAAAAACATACCCGAAAGAAATGATCTTCTGCTGAATTGCTGACCGTAATTTGAGCCCAATTAATAGTTTCCACAAAGCATAGCAAAGGATTCTTCTCAATTCGTACAGCTCCTCTAATTATCGTTGTTAATGACACTAAAGCGAGCTCTTCTAGATGGATATTTTCATATATAACCAAAGAGTATCCTTCAAACAACTGATTTCCACGGATGACAGATAAGTTTGGAAATAGTTTGCCCAGTGTCTTTAAGCCATTTACACGATAGATCATCATATAATCCGTAATTTCTGTTAATAGTGGAAATGACCGAGTTTCATAGTCCTGGGCCGAGTATTTATCCATTAGGGATATTATAAGGAATCCTTCTATTACGCTACAATCGCTTAAATTTGAAAATTCACTGGGATGATTTCGTATATCCATGCTGGGGCAAACTGAAAGAGAACAGAGAGAAAAAGATTATTATTGAATTTATATTTGAATTTTGATATGTTTTTTTTGAAATGTGTTTGTCTGGTTTAGGCAGAAATTGTATGTATATTTGTTTGTGATATAACAAGTGCAATTTAATATGAAAGTCACTGACTCATTCGGGTATTGAGAGGTATGAAAATGGATTTCCCACAATTGCCAACAGGAGGGCATCAATTGAACGGAATAAAGTGGAGTCATTCAATGACACACCATTTAGGGAATGATTCTTGCACAAATTTATATGGAAAAGATGGTTTTAGATTTTGTTTTATTATTAAAAAAATTCAGATTAAAGTGAGTTATTAAAAGAGAAAGTGGTGCTTGTCTTCAAACGATAAATTTTATATGCTACGGCAAGTTTTCAACATGATGTGTTCAGGCGTAGATTGCAATTTTTTAAATATAAATTCGCTTATGATAAAAGTAAAATAAGGCTTTTGAGAGTATAGAAAAATATTGTACATAAATTTGACTACATTCTAAGCTCTTATAAAATTTGAAAATAAATTAAGAAAAAATTGTTCATCGAATGAAGATGAAAAAAAATCATACGTCTTTTCTGGAATTTCACAGTAAAGCAACTGCAGAATTATTAGTAAAGTAATCACAGGACTAGACTCTTGAATACATAATTGTTTACGTATGCGATGACATCCCTATTTGATGAAAATCCGCACTTTAAGCCAATATGTCAGCTTAGAAAACAAGAAAAAGTCGCTGGCTGGTTAATACGGTGGGTCCAGATATGGTTAATCGAAGCAAAATTCGTGAATTTTTGGCCATTGCGACCGCCGAAGTGTGAGCAAGTGTGTTGCCTTAATGCCACAACACTTTTCCTTCTTCAAATGCAACTGCTCTTTCTTCGTTATTATTTTACCTTTTTTAATGTAATCGATGAACACAATTGTATGACTATCTCAAAAAATTAATCGCTGTAATCTTCCCGGTCGATGCAACAGTCTTTGCACTTTTCGAAGCAGATTCACACTTTGTACTATGTTTTGACCGTTGCTTTATCTCAGGAGTGTAGTGGTGGATCCAAGTTTCATCTACCCTTATTAATCGATGCAATAATTCATTTTCATGTAGGACTCGGGTCTCTTTTTCCAGTCGTCTCTAAGTCCCGTGTGCGAGCTAGCAAGACCTAGGCCCCTGTGCTGAAAGTCGAGTTATGTGGCATGACAAGTCGTGTTAGTTGAAGAAAGTGACATTTCAGTCGAATTACGCCTTTCAATACAGGGGCATAAACTTAACTTAGCACTTTTACTCTCTGGCTAGTGAGCGCGACAAGTAGTCTGTGACAATGTTATGTTTACTAAACACATGTCTAATGTCTGTGGTAAACTGTGAAATTAGACCCAAATGTCTGATCTGTCAAGGGGATCGTTCGATCTTTGAGTGAAGTGCGCCAACCAGTGGTTTGTGGTCAGTGTAGACCACGAAATTAGTCTCCTTCCGAGACGTAACGGAAGTGTTAAATCGCTGCATAGATGGGTAGAAGTTCACGATCAAATGCAGAGTGCTTCTGTTCTGTTGATGACATCTTTCTGGAGTAAAAAGCTAGAGATTACCACCGATGCCCGTTGAATTGTTTCAGTACTCCTCCGACCGCACAATTGTAGGCGTCAGTCGTTAGATTACTGTTTTTGGCATCCTCGATTGGATCGTTTATCAAGGTAGCTTCTGCCATCGAGATTTTCACATTGAGGTATGCTGCCTGACAAGCTGCTTCTTTTTCTTCTGCTCCTTTAAGCCCTCGTAGGACACATGGCGGAAACAGTTGCTCTCCACCGGACACTGTTTTTTGCGGCCTCTGCTAATAAGGTTTTCCTGGGCCCTGCTGCCTCTCCAGTTGTCACATATTGTTAGGTTCCCCTTTTTCTGGTATTTTGACTAAGATCTTCCGCAACGGTACAGGTGTTCCTTGCTATTTCCAGGATTGGGTGAAGGGTATCTGCTTTGAGGCTTGAGTCGGCTTTCAACAATTCTGGCAATTCAGCTGCTTTACCATTGGCCATTGCATGAATTTCTGTCTTGGATGGGGTACGAGTGGTGATTCTTATTGGCTCATTGTTGCTGTTTTCTTGAGGTTCCTGTGAAAGCGAACCATTCAGGGCGGCAAAGAAATAATCTCTCCATCTTTGGAGTTGCTCCTCGTCGCTGTACAACAGTTTTCCATTCGCACTCTTTACGACATGTTTTTTAGTAGAATGCTTTCCAGAGAGCTGCTTAATAATTTGGTACAGCACCTTACCATCAGCCTGTGTTTGGCGCATTTTTCGCTTTTTCTGCGAGCTCGTTTATCTGCCGCCTTGTATCACGCCGGACGCTTCTCTTTACTTCCCTGTATGATTGGGAGTATTCCCGTTCAAGTAGATGACGTTTTTCCGGGTCGTTTGTAGCGTTTTTTCCAGGATGTGTCCGAGATTCGGTGGTGATGATTTCTTTTGACGTAACCGATGCTCGTTTCCCCTGCTGACAATATAGCGGCCTTTGTTGTGCCCCATAGCTCTTCAATACTAGTTTCATCAGAAACGCTTTGCTGGTTTAAGGTTTGTTGCAATTCTCGCCTTTTAATGCTGTGCCGCAGAAGGTTTACATTAAACCGTCTACGGTTTACGGCATCACGTTGGATGTTTCAGATTGCGGCGATTTTGAGGCGAATAGTTGCTGCTACCAAATGGTGGTCACTTTCAGTGTCTCTCCCTAAAGCTTGAGGTATGCTGTTCGACACTCTGCTGGCTAGGTAAATCCTTTTTCTTTCGCGGCACCCGAGCGACTTAGAAGGTATCTTAGATGCTCGTTGATTGGTACCAGCATTTCAAGATTTGGAACTGTGATAAAAACTCAACATTCCTAAGAACTTTTGTATTTGTTTCGTAGAAGTTGCAATTTATAACTTCTCTGTATATATGTTATCTTATTTATATTAATAAAAGAAAGTTTCTGTATGTGTATGCATGTATGTGTGCGCTGTTGCGGGCGCACCAGTCATCGCAGAGCTTCGAAATATTGCATAAAGATGCGTCGAGGTCTCCCATGATGCACCTCGAAGCCCGATTTTCGAAATTCAAAATGCCCGCCGAACTATGACCGAAATTCAAAATGGCCGCGCCAATATGGTCGAAGAATTTGCCACTTGTGTTCCGATTCCAATGAAAATCGGTATCTGGGGTTTTTTAAGGTAACAAATAACGAATGGCCGCCCCAATATGGCGAACGAATTTTGTTAATTGTGTTCCGATTCCGATAAAATTCCCAAATTTCCGAATTGCCCAAGCTTCGAAATTTTGCATGAAGGTCCTCGAGCCCGGTTTTCGAAATTCAAAATGACCTCGCATATATGGTTTAATTTGCCAATTGTATTCCGATTGTAACGAAAATCGCTATCTGGGGGTTTTTAAGGTAGCAAATAACGAATTTATGATCAAAACTTATAAATTCAAAAATTCGGAGCCAATATGGCGGATGAATTCTTCCATTTGTGTTCCGGAGGAGCCTTATTTACCCAATTGGTTAACGTATGGCTGAGGCTCTCTAAGCAATCGGGTCAGAATTGATCAGCAAAGTTTTTTGGAAAGATGGTAAGGTCAAGCGAAAATGTGGTAAAATGTGCCTAATACTATAGTTGCTATTTTTTTTGGTGCGCAGTTACCTTTTTAAGGATACTTCATTTGTTTATTTTACCAGAAAGACCCATAGGTTTATTACGGGCATCGCGGTGTGGATCTTACTAGTCTAATTTTAAATAATAATATTTGGTTCATTCATGTCAGTGGCCAATACGAGCCACTATACCGCTCGATCAGTATTCTATATCTAAATCAATTAATAAAGAAATCAAATTCTCACAATATGTTGTGCCATTGCCGCTTACAATTTGAACATGCGACATTTTGTTTATCAGCCAACAAGCTTGTTTGATTTACTTTTCGAGTAGAAAAAATGAAAAGGGTTAAACATATAAACAACTGTGACAATTCTGATAATGTTCTCGCTACGCTCCCCGCGCAATCGTACAAATCGCATTCCTAGAAGAGAGATAAACCCTAATTTTTATCAAATTACAAATTGGCAAACAAAACAACAACAGAAAAAACTAAATCAACGACCGGAAATAGCTACCAAACAACTGTTTATATTTTTTGTTATTTTACCGGAAATTCTAGTTTTAATGGCGCCAACATTTTTTTTTTATCTTTTTTTCAAAAACAAATTCTTCCCTAGGATTTCGTGCGCTATACTATGTTGCAATGCGCACAATCCGGCGAGTGTGGCGCGATTTTAATGCATCTGTCACCATTCGTTAAAAAGCACTTGGAAGTTTATGAGATTTAATACATACATATATTTTTTTCCTCGTCCGTCCACCATTTTTTTTTGTTCTGTTCCATTTTTTTCCAACAAGTCGCCGCCATTAGATCATAAATGTTTTCCCCAGTTTTAATCCCTGCTTAAATTTTGTTGTTGTTGTTGTTTATTGCATTTAATTACTTTTGTCTATGTACACAAATCTTGATAACCTAGAAGAGTGAGTGCACGCTCGGATGGATGCACTGGGTGATATGATGATAATGCAGCGCAGAGATGATTTATTTATGTATGATTTCGTTGCTGGCTGGATTGTGAAGTTAATAATTAATAAAGGGTGGATGTGAAGTTAATAATTTTGTTGTTGCTTAATTCTGGGGCTGATTTATCATTAATTTTCAATTACGGCGCGCACAAACGAAATTCATTGGAATGTTGCTGGTTCTTTTTTGTCGTCTTTTTATCATGCGAGGTACTCTCGTCTCGTCTGTCCCGTGGTGGTGGATCGACACTCGAATAGTTTCCGCGTGTGATGTCGACAGACAGTTATATCGTCACATGAAAAATATTTCAGGAATTTCCGTTGCATGAGATGACGACGTGAACATGTATTATAGCAGCCCGTATTGCGACAAAATGTTACTTCGGGGCGTAAGAATAAGAAGTGTCTTACATTCTCTGGTGCCCAGAGAAAAGACATATAGGTGACGACCAAAAAGAACAATATGTAATGTACTTCATCCATCTTTCTTCTATGTTTAAAGATTGTTTAATCAGCATGGACAACTCAGCTGTACTGTACTATGTGGAAGGTCGACACGACAACACAACAATAATATAGTGATGATGATGAAAACTCGCGCTCAAGAGTCATAATAATATAGTGTCGCCCGCTGAATGCCGCCTATTAAAATGCTATAGAAATACTGAACCGAGAGATCTGGTCGTTGTCGTTGTTTTTGTCGTTGTCGGACACCAAGCTCCTATAGTATAAACACTTTCGCAAGGCAAGAGCCTCCTCTTCACATTGTACGATTTCATAAATAACTCGGGGCTTCCATGAAATTAGCCGTAAATCAGGCGATTTAGATAATATTTTTCAATCTTTAGAGATTTTCGTTGTGTTGTCGCCGCGCTTGTTTTTATTTTTCTGCTTATTTTAATTTAATTTTTTTTGTGTCGGTGAATCGAAACGGAAACAAAAAATAACAACAAATAAGAAATGATTGAGATTAAAGACCGATATTTGATTGGTACACAAACGGCCAACAACGAGGAACAAAAAGCTCTCGGCTTGGTCTTTTTGTGTTGTGTTGTCGCTTTTTTTAGATCAAAATACCTCCTTTACTAATTTTCGTCGTTTTTTCCCCTTGGGCATTATCTTATTTAGCCGCCAACTAAACAATATCTTACGTAAGGTGGAGCTTAATAGTTTGGGAGGTTGCTTCTCTCGATTATGGAAGTATCAAAGCTGCCACTCTACTACACGACGCGCTGCTAGGGCAGGCAAAGATCTCTAGAGCTAGAACAGCATGTTGCTTATGGGGATGTTATTGGTGGTGTTATTGTTTTTGTTGTTGCCGAGATGGTGGTGATGATGGCGGTGGTGATGTTTATGCGCTCGTTTTTTTACTGACTCTCTTCCGTGTGAGTTTTCAGGTTGTTGATTCTGTGTTGTGACACTTTTAAAAGATATTTTTCTACTTAATGTTTGGCTTTTAGTTATTTGGCTGTGCGGAGGTGGCCGGGGGACGACAGACTTAGCTGAAGCTTTGATATAAATTCAAGCGAATATTCTTCATTGCTTCTAATCCTATTGTTTTATGAATATTTATAAATTTGTGATTTACATTAATAATTTAATGTTTTCGATTTTTTTTAAAGTCTGAATCTGGTTATAATAGAAGGCATTGGACTAACGATTTTTGCTCGATTCTGTTTTTACGTTTTGATTTGCGGGGGGAAAACACGGAGAAATTTTGTGAAATACAAAAATTTTTTTTTCAATCAGAAAAACGCATTTAAATATTATTTTTATGAGTTTTTATTTATTAAATGATAGTGGATTACAAAATTTCGATACGAGTGTTGTCATCGAAATTTTTGGGAATTATATCAGATGTCCCCTATGAACAAGCAGTTATGTAGGTGGGCTGATATTCAAGAAAATAATTTGAATTTCTTATCCTACTTTATTTTTCCATTTAGGGTGATGATAGACGACTCAATGCATTGATTAATTCGAACTGTCAATTTTCAGTTCATAAGCCAAGGAAGGATGACCAATCCTGTAAGCTTCATTCCTATCCCCTGCATGCATGACTTGGAAAGAACTCACAGCTCCAAGTTCACAGGCGAAAAGAAAAGTATTCTAGAACAATCTCGCTTTTGTGAACTGCGGTACAACAGTCAACACGCCATGACATCAATGGGTGGGTACACACGAAAAGGACTTGCGTGCGACTTCTGTATAAAGTTTGAATGAAACCCGTACGGTGCAGATATGTTGACAGAATTTTTCTGCTGACTTTTTCCAGCGACTTAGAATATACAGAATTCTATAGACAGAAATCTCTGCTACCGAAAGTCTCTATATCGTGGACCCACCATAACGCAGTAACTTTGTTTGTCAACATAAAGAATTGATTCTGTTTGTTGATTATGTTTACTCTAAACGTTTGAATTGTTTCCTGTTAAATCGCCAAGATAATATACCGATCAAGTTTCCGCTGCTAGAGTCGGCATCTGTTCGTAGCATTTTTTAATGACTTCTCAAAATTTTTAGTGATAAATTCTCAATTTCTTATCGAATGTTTTCCTTTAAGGACGCCAAGTTCTGTAGCTCGTTCGTATAGACTCGTAACTTGAGCAAACACCAAAGAAAAATGTCAGGAACGATCAAATCGGGCGATCTTGCATACCACCGCAAAATGACAAAATGAGAGATTAAGTGGACAGGAAATGCTTGCTTTAGAATAACAATTGTGGTTCGTACGTTTGCATGGTTCTGCTGGAATCAAATAATCTCTAAACGCAATTCGTCAATCTGAAAACGCTGATCATCGTTATGTAGCGATCACCAATCATGGGAACAATCCTCGTTCCCAAGAAAATATGGGCCAATTACCTTTCGTCCGTAAACGCCGCACCAAATGTCCTATTTGCACTTTTTACGAGGAGAT
The DNA here is from genome assembly GCA_963855945.1 of Thereva nobilitata. Lineage (NCBI taxonomy): Eukaryota > Metazoa > Arthropoda > Insecta > Diptera > Therevidae > Thereva > Thereva nobilitata. Next base: position 166,142,570 of record OY979695.1, read on the forward strand.
CTTCAAGTCTTGTTCGCCAAAGTTATTTTTTTGAGAAGTTATTTTTTTCCCGGTGCGCGATTTTGCGGGCAGACGCAGACACGCACCATGGGAAACCAGCTTTACACCTACTTAACATGAAGGAATGCTACATACATAGGAATGCAATTCAAAATATGCCTGGAAGAAGAATCAAGAACTTGGACAGTATATCAAACAGATTTTTTCATTGCAATAGTTAAATTGGGAGACGGTAGAAATTCAGAATGACAACACAATTTGATTGTTTCTGATGACATCCTTGTTTTTTAAGTGGAAAAACCAAGCTTAGGAATCATCCTTTGTACGAACAGTGGAAAAGTCGCTATTGTACTAGTAGTCCGGGGAAATTAGCATTTCCAAAAAATGACAAAAGGTTTTTTTGTAGGCAATAACGGTTCGCACTTACTGATGAGTTTTTGGTGATTTTTTTTGCCAAAAAGTGATATCTCCGGCGACCATGTTTTTTTTTCTGATTCCGAAATTGTTTTCTTAAAAAGTACCAAGGAAGCTGTGGACCAATTTTCAGCCATTTTGGAATTTTGTCTCCTTTCGTGCGTTTTTGTTTTGCTAATTTCCCCGGACTACAGCGGTACATGACAAGACTGCTGCATTCCTGTGTCATCGGCGAAACTGTGTAGTGGGTTGGAGGGAATTGAGAGCAGAGCGTTTATGAATATTAGAAAAAGAACATGGGTATCAAATGAAAGGGTATCAAATGTTCGACATGGGTATCAAATGAAAGGGTATGATAAGTAGAATAAAATAAGCTATGTGACGTCATGCTATATCCAATATGGCGGCCGACACAAAATGGCGAATTACCTATTTCTTTACAACAGATTCGACATCAGTATCAAACGAAAGAGACGGCATATCCGATTCCGCCCAGTCATCAGGCAGAGGAATCAACTCGTCCACTGTCTGATTACGACTGTTTTACAGCGGTTGTGTGTTTTGTTAACAGCGGTGGTGCTGTTATGTTTTTCGTTTACAGCGGCCTGTTTCGTTAAAAGTAGTAAAACCATGGAGAATATACAAGGAGACAAAACTCTTATGGGGAAAATGACAGGAAATGGATGGGTAGAAGAAACTAAACTTCTAGTTCATTTTTGGCCACAGATGTCACCTTTGTCCGATGTACCCCACATGAAATTAATAAAAATTCATTGGAAACATCAAAAATTGATTAATTACGAATAATCGCATTGATATAAATTGAATTTAGAAGCTGGTAAATAGCTGTAAGCTGGTAAACAGCTGTAAGCTGGTAAACGTAAAATATATTAGTAATAAACGAACTTTGCCATGAACCGGATAAATACAATCGGCCATGTTTTTTGGGGTACATTTGACTGCAGCGCCACCAATAATCAAACGAAAATTGACAACACGTAGTTTTGTCTCCTTGTATAGCCTCCATGAGTAAAACAATTAAGCGTTGTAGGATACGCTTAGAAAAGCCCACGGCTTTAAACAAGGCTATGATGCGAATTAAATCGAAGCAGCACAGTTAAAAACCTTTCGGACGATTTATTTTTAGAATTTAGGCAACAGGGCAAACGAGGCTTGGCTTCGATTGATCAAAATCGATTTTCACAAGATATTTCCAGAAAAAATTGTTTCAGTTTCAAAAATGAATTAAATCACTAAAGAGAATTGCATTATTTCTTTGCTAAATCCGAAAAAGACACTTATTTACCAGTATAAAAATAATCTACTAAATGCTTTTACTTATCGCATTAAATAAATCCTGATCAGTTCTCTTCATTCAAGGACAAGTATATTAGAATGCAAAAAAGAATCTCACTTAAAACACAAAAAATAAATATAATTAATAAAATCTTTTACAAATTAAATGTTTTAACGCCTGATAACCTAACGACATTGTCACGTTCTCGAAAACAAACAGCATTGATAATCCCCAGTACTGACCTGTTCAATTAAAAATATAACAGAAGAATTATTTTCATATTTCAGGTCGGCCAATAATAATTGAAAGTAAAAACAACAATGATGTATTTTTTTGTTTACAGAATTGAACTTAAATTCATTCAACAAAAATAATAGACAATATTTACTTCATTTTCTTGTGTATTGTAAAGTATTTTCCCAAAAAATCCAGCTTAGACGTGATTCATCTAAAAACACCGCAAAAAACGTGATTTATAAGATCAAGACCGAGAAATTTACAAATTTAGTATCTGTGAAAGGTCTTCACGAAATCATCGAAAAATTTAGTAAAATTTTTTTTTGTATTTTCAAAAAAAAAATATTCCGCAACAGTAAAGAAAAATGATTCATTCACCCCACAAAAACGGAAACTGTTTTATCGACTTAATAGCAGAACAGAGTATCGAGAGGAATGAAGTATGTTGGAAAAAAACAACAATGAATCATGATCTATTTCTAGCATCAATGGCAACACTGCTCTCTTGTTTTGGTAATTAAACAAAAGCTCCCAGGCAGGCGTGGGGCGCGAATACGCGAGCAAGTGATTATCATCATCATCGTCAGCAGCAGCGGCGGCAGCGGCAGCATCATCTGAGGACTGCAGACGAGACAGCCACAAAAATTGAAAATAAACAAACAGAATCGAACCAAAAAAGGCAAAAGCGAAATATAAAAGCTTCAGATTACATATAAACAAGCCGAGCGATCGCGGCTAGATCGAGCCATTCTCTACACTAGCTAGCCGTTAGCCAATGGCTATGTGCGAGCAGCTTGTAGCCCCCGCTAGTAGTGTGAGCTGCGGCCGTCTGCCTCCACCACTACGATCGGCGATCGAGGATCGTTCGTTAGTTAAAATTGATCGTGTCAAATTCTATGAATGAACTGTCGAGCACAGCACAGTCGCGGCCTGCAGACTAACGACATTTTTTTTAAGATGGTCGATGTCTTAAGACTATTTTCTTTACATTTTTTTCTTGTTATCATTCCACCGTTTACGAATAGTTCCGTCGTCTGTGCTATTTGCGTTGTGTTCAACTGTGTCGTGGTGCACGAGCGCTGATCTCGACATTCTCACATCTGCACCTCGTGAATATTGACAAAAAAAAAGAAACACGTTCACGACTCGTTCGAAAATTCGAAATTGTAGTGGGGTGGGGGGGCCTTAAGATCGCTCATTCTCCACGACGACGACGTACAGAATTCCCCACTCACTCAGCTCGACAATGCTGCGATCAACGTACTAGGAGCAGCATATTTTCGTTGTTGTTGTTGTTGCTCTCTGCGCATTCAGTGTTTTTTAGTCGATCGGTCGAGCGAGGGGTTCGATCAGTGGTCGGTGGCGTAGTGCTGAACTTTTTGATGAATGAATTTGATTACGGCCATGAATTGAGCTTCAGCAGCAGCCGTAACAGCTCAGAACTTGTTGAATTTTTTTCCATGCTTTGTTAGCTTTGACTCGCAAGTATAGAGATAGCCCGCGACTGTGCGATGCCGCTGCAGGCAATATATATCCCACTGGGGAGCGCTGGGGAGTATATATCTGCGTTGTTGTTTTTGTTATTGTTGTTTTGTGTTAAGTGTTCACTTTATGAAAGATCAATGACATGTTTGGGAACCATCCATCCACTCTTGTGAAGTGCTGCGCTGCTGTTTGGGAAACTTATTCAGTGGGTTATGACCACAATATTTTTTGTTTTTTTTCTTCTTATTCTGGACGGGGTGGTGCTCTTCTCCACTTTATATGAACACTTTCGTTGTTGTGTGGCTTTTTCGAGGCTTTGAAGAGAAAAAAATGTTTTTTGGAGGGGAAGTTGGGAAATTTTCGTTGGCTGTGATTTATGGCTTGGTTTACTATTCCAGCTTAAAAGACTGCGTAGGTTGGAAGATATCACACTTTTGGTATATTTAATGAATTAATAAAGAATGAATCATAAATTTTTATTATTATGGGTCCTGATCTTACTAATTGGACGCATTTAAAAAGGGGGCTAACCAAATGCAAGAGGGTTTTTATTGTAAATCCAGCCACAGGCAAAAATTTTTGCTCCACATTTAGTATTTTCTGTCATTTTGTTTTTTGTTTTTAAATTTTCTTTAGAGGAATGATTGGACAAACGGATTCAATTAGGTTAAAGGGTGAAGGTATTTAAATTAGCTTGAGTTGGATGAAGTTATGTTAAATATGTTGGATGCGTTTTAAATTGATTGCAAAATATGTGGATTTATTATTGTAAGCAAATATTTGTAGTAAACCAATTGATAAGGTTATTATTCTGTATAGATTTACTATTTAAGTTAATAAACTAAACGTTTGCCGTACATTTGCTATAAACGATCATTCTTCAGGGAAATAACAACCGCGGTGAGATTTGTTTCTACGATGTTTCTGTACTCCTCTCTGTTCATACCATTGTCTACTAGTTTGCGGCTAACTGTTTTTATGTCCTGTTTTAAGGCGATATTGATAGCTGTGCCGAAGGAAACCGTAGGATACAAACTCATAGGCAGAGCCAGCGAATGGTAGGACGAGCGATGCAAGCAGTTATAGAGGCCAGAAACAAAAATAGAAAAATATACTTAGAGAGATCGACGAGGAGCAAAAAAGCTGAAATGCAAGGAAGCGATAAGAGATAATTCTTTAACAACTACATTCTCAGGGCAAAAAAAAACTTTGGCAAAACAAAGAAACTTTTCACGGGAAGCATACAAGGAAGTAAACTTCTTCAAAAAAAGGCTTTAAACCCTCCTTCTCCGATACGATATATGTATGTAGAAAGCACTATAGCAAACATTATATATAGGAGTCGCAGTCGGACATTGGAGTCGGAGTCAGAGTCGCCCCCTCCGCAGCACTGCTAAGAATACCAAAGCTGAACCACTTCCGAAATCGCGGCCTTTCTATATCCCAACATTCCTAGCGACGAGTCGACTGATTTGCAATCCCAGTTACGTACGCAACTGTTAAGTGACCTTCCTGCGTACGCAAGTGGGAATCCAAACACGGGTCGACAGAAATGAGACCGATTTGAAACTAGTTTCCAACTGGTCGCGTGCGACTGTTCTTGCCGTGTGTCGACTCGTGTGCGGAGGGCCTTACACTTTGAGATCTTCGCGGGCATGCAATCTTATAGCATTCACAATCTATTCCATAATAGTGGTTGAATGCCCCACTGAAGATCATCACCAAGTTTCCTCCCAACGCATTTCTTCAATACGGAATTGGGTAGAGCCTCCACCGCTGCAGTCGGCGAGGTGCGAAAAGCCTCGGTAATGGAAAAGTGATTCAATCCTTGAATCATCCTTAATGTGATAACAAAACAATAAAGCCTGGTTCTATGCCATCACGCAAGATCAAGGCATTTGGCTTGTGAGAAACCTAAAGCTTTGCCTACACGAACCACATCAGCCAATCAGGCATTACCCGAGTAAAAATAATTTAGTTGGCCATTTTCAAAAGCAAATATGCGCCCGCATAGCGTGCCACTCGGTTGACCATGCTATCGCTACAAATCTAAAAATGCACTCACCATAGCTACACCCGCTACAGGCATGAAAATCTAAAAATGCGCCCGCCAAAGGTATGCACGCTTCTGTTACAGATATGAATGTATTCGTATTCGAACATTCCAAACACGAGTGTGGTTTTACTAAGTACTAACCACGTCCAATGCTGCTTGACCTACGCAATCCAACTAGAACCGGTCTATTGAGTATGCTGATGGCACCCTCTAGGGTCAGCAAGATAATTGTCCATTTTCTTTGTCCTCAATTTCTTAAAACTCCAATTTTGCTGTCTTCAGTTTAGAAAAAATTTTAGCGTACCGTGCTTCGTTTGGACTATTCCGTGCGTCTTTTATTGGTACTCGTGCCTGTAGCAAACTGCATTTGGAATAGTAGAATTTTTACTCAGGCGTATTGTGCCTCATTTGGGTGCCATACAGGCGTTTTGAAGCTGTGCGTGCTTGTTTTAGGCTAAGAACGGGGGAGTCTTATTTTTACGCGGGTATCCATTTCCTGGTGAAAAGTACCAAAACCATTTTGTCGGCTGGAGACCAAATGTTTCATCGGTTTGGACAGAGAATAGCTCTAGCAGTTTACATACAACAAGCAATCACAGGAGCGGAGATATATAACTCCTCTCAGCGGATATTGTTTTGTTATAGTGGTTTGACCGTTAATTTGCCAGTTCTAATCATAGTCCCAGTCACAAAAAAAAATTTGCTTTCCTAGACCTCGTCTTGGGAATTGGGCCTGGAAATTTCATAGTTCGAAGGTGTTGTGACGAATAGATGAGTTCAAACTCAAGCTTTTTCTATCCATCCATGCAGGGTATTTTTAATGAGTAGCTTGGTTTAAATTCTCGAGCTATTCAAAGTATACCCCAACTTCTGGAAGTGACTGGGAGTGTACCCCTCTATCCTTGTCCTTCTACCTTTAAAACAAACGTGTTTATGCCTTGTCGGTATCACTGTTGTAGGCACTTGTTGATAGGTTTTTGTCGCTTGTGAGTATTATAACTAACATGTTACTTCACTAAAAAATGAGGGAACATTTGTCCGTTCATACAATACGTATAGAAATGTACAAAATCCGACATTACAAAGTCCACCTCGGATTTTGGGCCTTTTTCCAAATTTCAAAATTTGTGTAAGTGGAAAGAAATTTGTCTCATATCAAAATATTTCTTCCGCCACAAATTAGTTCGTGCCAGTGTTTCTGCTAATTTTACAGTGCGTAGAAAAATAATTCTATATTTATACTACAGAAATACCCCAATCGATTGTTCGACCATAATTAAAATTTCTAATAACTCCTAGATCAAGGCTTCGATTAACAACTTCAAGGTCAAACACTTTACAAATTAAACATTTTTTTTGAATTCATTATTAATACGAATTTTTTTCAAATTGTCTACTAAAATGCCTAGAATGGTTAAGTTTAATTTCATGTAGCACATCATTACACGAATCTGCAATATTAATGACATCGTGGAAAGAATTGAGAAATGCTCGATCAGTTTTTGCATTCTGATCAGACTAGGATCTATCCCCGGGCTGCGTTTTCGTTTATAAATATGACGGTGTGTTAGAAGACCTGATGGCGCCGTTCTGTTTTGTGGTGCCCTTATTTATGAATTGATACAAAAGATATTTTATAATTTTTGTCGGTTTAATCCTAAGCTGAACTTAAATGATATATTCAGAACGGATCGATTTCGTAAAAGTAGTTTTGTCAATCGAACTTCGGGCTGGGAGTAACTGTCTATGAAACGAATGAATGAATGATCATAGAGCATTGTAACATTGGAAAGAGATATTTTTTTTCTTTTGCATACGCAAACCTAGCATAAAGAAAAAAATACAAGCTATAATTTATGAGCGAAGGAATAAGAGAAAATTTTGTACTGTCAGTCATCAGCTCCATTTAATATGCGTGGCATTAAGTTCCAATGATAAACAGAATGGAAATATTATGACTGATTTTCTGTCAGGTTATTGGTTTTGCATTAATAATATAATAGTGAGCCCTTTTAAGGCACTTTTAAACTGTCAAAAACATGAAACACCGAGGACAATATTGTCTGACAATGTTTTTTGGAATTAATAGTCTTCATTCCACATTTGCAATTATACCGAGAAAATATTTCTGAAGTGGAATTTAACGGGAAAAAATTAAAAAAATAATCAAGTGAGTTCTTTGTAACTACTGTAGTTTTTAATATGATCCAACTCAATCATTTAAATTATAGATATATAAATTGATTCTTCAATATGTTTTACAAGGTTGATAGCTGTAAATGAACTCTCAGAAAGCATCAAAATGGCGAATTCGGTAGAATCCCAGAATTCCTTGGATCAAAACATATCACTTAATAGTAATTATTTCTATACTCTCCAAAACCACGGAGAAAATAATCAACAAAAACTTATGGAATATTTAGAAACCAAACAAACAAGCAATAGCTTAAGAAAAAAAGGTCCACTGGCGACCTTTTAATGCTTTTTACAGAACATCCAAACCAAAGTACGCATTGCTTTGGTGAATTTGTTCTCGTTACTTTATACCCTCGACACACGGGCGTTGTTACGACGAGAAATCGTTGTTAACACGCGTATTTGCTTTTTAACGAAGAAACTTAACAAAGCAATTTTAGCTTTGTTAAGCCTAGTACTAAGTTCACGTGAAATGGAATTTAAATGGGCTACTCAATGTAAATTTTCACGAGTGAAAATTTCGCTTGTCAAAATTTCATTTGTGATACTAAGTTCTCACGTGAATTGTTTGGTGAATAAATCAGACTCTGCTGCTCTCGAACAGATGGCGCGGCATGCATTCATGCACGAAATTTCATTTTCATTTCATTTAAAAGAATGCGCTTGGGCATTTTTTCCACGTGAAAAGTTGTGAGCTGTTAAATGTTCAAAAGGCGATAACTGAAAAAACGTGATAAGTGAATATTAAAAGGCGTTTTGTGAATTATTATTAAAAAGTAGGTAATTAATATTATATATTTAGACATATTTATTTGTTAATCGATGTATGTATTTATTTGCCAAAATTTGCCTAATCGGTTTTCGTAAGTCTGATGGTACACGAGTCAATTCATTCACTCAATTCCTACGTCAAAACGGTCAGTTTATTGAGCATAGTTGATACACGTTGCAATTCGTTTCACGCAATTTTTTGTGTAACAACACAGTTTTATATGCGCATGTAATATTTTAAAAGTAGACATTCGTTTTTTATTTATCAACGATACTATACGATATAGTGTATTGTGATTTCTCTCAATTTTTATTTAAATACCTCAAAAAAGTTACTTGAAATAACGTCAACTGATGAAATTTATTTTTTTTTCGTTGGCGTTTCAAAATGTGCTTGATACAGTCACACACACATAAACATTTTCCATGCAATTGGCAGAAGAATAGAAACCGATTTCATTTTTCGCTCAATCGCGCAACCTTCACCCCGATCCTTCCCTCTGCCTACTAACTGCCAGCTGACAGTTCGAATTGATTGGTTCATTGACGAATTTTTGGTATTGTATTTCTACGCGGAAAAATTAGTGTAGAGTACCGTGGAGAAAAAACAAAAAACGAGAAAAAGTTAACAGCTGACTGTTAAAAAAACCACATTATACCTACAACCACGTTTTTGGCGGCAACAGCTGCTTTTTTTTTCGTTCTGTCAAAATTACCTAACAGAACAACACGGAATAATTGTCTAAAGGCTGTATCAGAACCTATATTTCGAGCACCCGCAGTACAGACAGCGTGCTGCCTTCTGAATCAGATTCGAGTAAAGCAGCAACAGCAGACTTTTTACTTGACGGTTACCTAATGGACCTTAAAGGCCCATTTACAATTATGCGAGACGCCCATGCAAGATTCGCATCCGAGTATCACACAGCTGTCAAAAGTAGATTCAAAGCATAGACTTAAAGCTGGTAATCTACAATGAGATGCGTGGCGCGAATACGGAAAATTGAATATTTCACGCATACGAGATGCGTGAGCTTGTAAAATTCATATGTCAGAATTATTGTGGTTGTGTTTTCGTCGTAAAAAAAATAAAGGGTTTCTTGGTAATTTTTCTCAAATTAAAAAAAAATACACAATCTTTTGTGAATAGTGTTTTAAAATAAAATTTGACCATTTTATCAGATGCGTGGTTGTAAATTGCAATGCGAGGCTTGACTGATGCGAGACCAGTATGCGATTCTTGCATGCGAGCCTCGTATTAATTGTAAATGGGCCTTAACTCAACGTGAACGGAAAGTCTTCAAATTCCTTGCAGAGCCACCTGGTGGAAACAAAAAATACACGGAAAAATCGGATGAACGGAATTCCGTGCATCTTTTTACGTGTATTTTATTTTGGGAACGGAATTACGTTCGAACTCCATACTAGGTTTCAATAAGGTTCATATGCGTAATAAATGATGAATTTTAGTCATATTTACGAGCGTGTGTCGAGGCTATAATAGATATTTTGTCCAGAATGACAACATTACAGTTAATATATAGAAATTCATAATTTCGAAATTTTCTGCATTATAATAATTCCTTAAAAAAACTTTAAAATTACAGTTAATGACTATCGCTACCATTTTACTCAACTAACTCAAATGTAAATGCTGACATGAAAATAAATCATGCTTAAACGGCATGTCATTTTTCCTATCATTGCATGGCGTGTGCTCCATCAACTTTAAACTTCCAATATTATTTTCAACATTTCACTTAAGTTAAGCATCTCTCTACGATACGATATTACCAGCTGTAATATTCATTATGCAACTATTCCGCAATTCAATAAAACATTATAATTGAAGCGTATTTACAATTTTATTTACTATAAAGTTAATTGAGTACCAGCAATTTAGTTACGCATTTGCCACTTATCAGTACGTGACTGACACATGATTATTACGATAATTACGACACGTACGATTGTGATCGATAGCGTTTAAATTTAACAAAAAAAAATATACATTTATATGTATGTATGTATATACCTACAAAAAAACCATAAACAACAAAACAAAACAAAAGCTGAAGCGAAAAGAAATCTATTTAATTTGAATTGGAATTGTTCATTATTCTCGTGTATCATTGGATCGTTACGCGGCTATTTGCATTTTATATTTAACTCATTCGCTAAAAACGAGCAAAATAACAAACTAATTTTAACCAGTAAAATGGAAACGGAGAAGAATAAGTTAGAATAATAATAATAAAAAAGTATAAACGCGAGCAACCGACCAAACCTGATAATTATCTTCTTTGGCCGTCAGTAAAAATTTCAAATATCATCAAATTATATTTACATCAAAAACATGAAATTCGATAAGCACTCCTCTCGGGGCCCACGTAATATTTATGAAGTTTATTAGGAGGGAATTGTTTTTCAATGCTAATAGGCGAGGTTAACGAACCGCCATAAGGTGCATGAATAAAAACTACGTAGTTACGTCTCTAATCCAAGTGCGTAGTACAAAGTCTCTGCTCGTTTATTTCGACAATAACAACAACAACAAGAAACACACCGTATATCACTCCGAGGAATGGAAGTAGAGCCAACCGCTAAACCAATAACAACACAGCTCGAAAAATTGATAATTCCCTTCCACAAACACATTCCACAACGTTCACTTTCCATTCCCCGATGCTAAAAACCCCACCATTTATAAACTATCAATCAAGCCCGACTCTATGCCATCAATAAAAAGTGCGCAGTTATAAAGCATATAGTGTTGTTAATGTCACAATAATACAGCATAAAAGAAAAATAGACGAGAATGCCATTAGGTAACGACCGATCTGTATATTCCAGGAATGTGCTCGTCGTGCGGGAGGGACCAGAGGGTGGAAAATATTTTGGACTTTTTTTTCTTCACAGAGACACCGCATCAACAATGGCCGCCCTTCACACACAAAAGTGGCGCTTCGGCATTTTCGATAATAATATTCGGCGTTTCGTTTTTCAATATCAAAAATAAAAATGAAATTAAAATTTTTCCCCCTAACTTCCGGTAATTCATCAAAATAAATATATATATTTTTTTGTTCGCTGTGTTTTTGTTCTGTGTATGTTGTTTGTACATGTTTATATGCGCGCGTACGATGGGCTATGTTTACACTATATGCCGCGCTTTATGTTCTATGAATATGCTGCTGCTGCCTACGACTTCCAATGGTCAGACTTTCATCCTGTTTTTCTTTAAGTTCGAGAAAAACAAAAATAAAATCGGGCGCCCTGATAACGCAACATGCGCGACTCATAATATACTTAATGGGGTATTATTATGTTTTGATATAGGTCGAATGCCGGTTTATGTGTTTGTTTTATTTTACTTTTTTTGTACTTTAATATTAATTAAATTTTTTACCAATTATCTAATCATCGTTCGTTGGGTTTTTGCAACCGTCGTCGTATATCATTCGCTTTGGAGCCTAGTCTAGAGGTAAAGATTAACTATTTTTTTTATCTAAATGCTTTAACGGAAACATTTGTCATTTCCTTGATTGATTTCTATTTAAATTCAGTCAACCTTGTACAAAAGGCTACATTTTTTCAAGTTAGGCAACAGAGGATCATTAATAATGATGAAGAAAACTCGATCCTTGTTATTTTCAAAATAAACGTGTTTTTTTGTAGTACCATTGCCAAGTTGAGAGGAAACGCCTTTAAACAATTTGGATGCCTTTAGGTCCTGTGAATTTTTCATTTTAATAAGAATTTTAAATCAAGTCTTATTTCCTTAAAAATCTCAATTTAACCAAAATTAGCAAGCGTAGCATTCAGGCTGAATTTTTGTTTTAGTTTAATTTTTGCAAATTTGAAAAATTTGGCAATTACAAAGGAAAACCTACGAGGTTGATTTCGAAAGGTAGGAGGCTCCCATATACTGGCTGCAGCAATAAAAACTTTACATTCAAAATTATTTTTCACTCTTTAGTTAATTTTAAAATAAAAGCGTATTTTTTAGTTTTTGTTTAAACTATATATTTTTATTACCTACTTTTTAGTCTATTAAATGTCTCCGCCATTTTGTGGTGGCCGCCATATTAGATTTAAAATGACGTCTTCTACTCGTCATACCCTTTCTTTTGATATCCATACCGAGGGGGTTGAAAACAGAAAGGTAATCCGCCTTTTTGAGTTGTCCGCCATTTTGAATTTATAATGACGTTACATAGCTAATTGTATTCTACTTGTCATACCCTATCATTTGAGACCCATGTCGGGGGTGGGAAACACAATTGCATAATTCAGCAGCCATATTGGAGCCGCCATCTTGATTTCTTTACAAAAAATGTCAGATTGCATTGTCACGCGAACTGTGCATATGTGCAAAATTTGAAGTAGATAGGTTATATTTTCTACTTTTTAGTCTATTATACGTCTTCCGCCATTTTGTGTTGGCCGCCATTTTGAATTTGAACTGACGCCGCACAGCTAATGTTATTATATTTGTCGTACCCTTTCATTTGATACCCATGTCGGGGTGGGGAACACAATTGCAAAATTCGACCGCCATCTTGATTTGTTTACAAAAAAGTCACTTATTGGCCGTGCCGGTCTTGTTGGTGCTTCAAACGCCCAATATCTGTAATTTGCTCGCTGACAAACCCATTTAAATGGAAATGTCCACGTAAACGCTTCTTTTGTAAACGCGCAATGCTCCCCGCGCAATGATTCACCCAAATACAAAACATTGACCATGATATTTAAGCTCTCAACATCGTTATCAGTAGTAGTTTTAGGAGCGTTTACCCGAAAATATTTAGGTTCGAGATATTGATATCGGTAGTAGTTTTAAGAACGTTTACGCGCGTTAGAATTTTTCCACTAGATTTCAGTTCTTAAACTGTCAAATAGAAGTGCGTTTTGCAAAGCATATTTTAAATGTGAAGTTGAAGTTTCTTTAAATTTAACAATATGCAGTATGTACAGGACGCATTAATCCTTATAAATCATCATATAGAAATTGTGCACCGTGTATTACGTCAGCTGACATGTACTGTAGCATCACAACTCCGTTTACGCACGGCTCTTAACTCAGTTTTTCTTAATAAATGTGTTACCATAAAGGGCCAAATACACGAGCGCTCCATCCGACCACGCCACGCCAAAAAACAACAATTTGTATGCACTCGAAAGTTTGAGCGCGTTGTGGCTTGGCGTTGTCGGATGGGGCGCTCCTGTATTTGGCCCTTTACACATTTATTAAGGCTTAACACCACTAACGAAAGCAATGTTAAGGGGCGTTTGCGCGTATGAAAATCAGTGTTAAGGTTGTTCTAAAAAGTTTTCGTGGCTTCGCGTAAACATGGCCATTACCTTCGAAAGATAGTTATTCGGTAATTCTGTTCATGTTGATGGTTGGTCTGGCTTATACCAGAATTCCCAGTGAAGATAGATAAATGCAAAAAGACTTTCCTTCTTTGGTCTTGCAGCAACAATTTACTCCTTTAGATGTCTCTTATCTTCAATTCATATCTTTAATACATTTCGTAGCTTGTTAACCAAGATTAAAGTTTAGAAATTTAATGCTTCTTAAGCTATCGATTTATTTCAATCGAAACTAGAAATGGTTCTTGCAAAATTATATTTTGTTGGCACAAAACTTGACACATTCAATGCACTCCACTTCGGCCAAGTGACATTTACTGATTATTAATTTCTAATGGCAGGGCTCACATTTGAAGTTTGGACTGATGCCACCAGGTGCTTGAAATACCATTTGCTGTAAATCCCTTAACATTAAGTTTAGCACTCAATAATTGCATATATATTTTAACTGTTTCTTTTCAAAATAGATCCACAAAAGTTTGTGTTTTCTAAAAACCTGAATGGTACATAATATAGTGACAAAATATCCTATTTTAAATGTTCGTTTAAAAGGACATCTGGCGGCATTTTGTTTCACATTGAAACTTTAACTGTCAAAATTATCCTGCTTGTAAAATTAATAACGAATGATACTAAATAACAATGGAGGGAAATTGGTTTTTAGCATCTTCATTAAACGATTAGTTGGTGTGGTCACCTGAGACTTTGTTTGAATGCGAAAAAATATGGCAACAAAAATAGACAAATTAAGAACTATACCCAAGACAGTTTATAGTACATTAGTGTTATCTTCTTACTCACATAAACTAAAAAATAATTGAAAACTACGTCTTAACAAAAAATACTCACCTTTTCCGGAGCTTTGTAACTTTGGTTTAATTTCGTTAGCATAAGCACCCGATATAATTAAATTTATAGAAAAATTCACTAAAAATAATGAAATGGCGAACCACATTAGAAATTGCGAAAATCTCTTAACAAACGTCCTCCACATTTTGAACTTTCTGGAACAATTCGATGGTAAATATTTCGGCTTCATAAAAACTGATAACGAGAGCATAGGCAGCTTCCACCATCGGATATTTGGCAATTTTCTGTCATTTTTTACCGATGGCGATGGTAATGGCGATGGCAGCAGCGACGACGACGATGATGGCGACGATGACAATGACAGTGACAGTAACGATGATGACGATGATGATATCGATGATGTATTCGTTGGCGATGGTGTTGTACAAGTTAATTGGTGTCCCGTACTATCAATATAGGCATTATTCTGCTGCTGCTGTTGCTGTTGCTGGTGGTGTTGTTGGTCCTGATAATGATGTCGATGGTGTAGTTTACGTGACGCAATATTTGATGTAAATGACGGTATATCAGCCAATGGTGTACTTTTAAATTGGTCATTTTTCATTGATTGCATTGCTGCTGTAGTATGCTTTGGGGTATTACCCATAACACAATCAACGCCAATACATTCGCTATGACGGCAGATAACGCATTTATCAAGAATCCGATATTCAGCTGGCAGGTTCTCATCGTTGCATTGCTGCTGGTGGTGACTGTCTAGAGATGATGAAATTCTTGGGGTGTCCTTTAAGCTTTTTCTTCTTCGTCTGGTGTGTGTTCGATTTACGGATTCTGTTGAAGTATTGTGCATATGAACATCATGATTTGATGTCGTACAGCATTTTCCCACATCGTAATGCATTTTTGTTGGATTTTGCTTTTTTTTGTAGTTTTTCACGTTTTATGGAGCTTCATTCGGCTTCATAGTTTATGGTCGAAATACTGGTGTCTAGAAAGATAAAATTGAAAGGTAATTTATTAATTTGGTGGTAAATTTTTGGTTGTTTTATTTATTTTGTGTAAAAGTCTCGACATTTTAGTACTAGTTTAAAAAAATTAAAAATAAAACTATCATTATGCTTGTGTCGTCAAGTGAGACTACATCTTAATAAAAATTACAATAATTAACTGCTTAATGACGACAGACTGTTGAACGATTTGACCAACCCTTCAGAAACTCTTCGGTTTCGGCGATCACCCTCTCATTGGAGCCGTATTTCTTTCCGGCGAGCATATTTTTGAAATTTGAGAACAGGTAATAGTCGCTGGGGGGATAAATTTGGAGAATTCAGGGATGCGGGAGCAATTCGAAGTGCGATTCATGCAATTTTGCCACTATGTCATGAAATATAAACAAACACATATCGTTTTCAGGTTGCTATTATCTAAAAATCATATGGATTTGCCAATAGTGGTGCACTCTTTATGTCATCATATGAACTTATTGAGTGATGTTACTTACTTATCCGACTATAGCTGTGTTTTTTTAATGAACTATATAGTTCTTCCCTATACAAATCTGAAAACCCAGGCTTTATCGGGTACCTTTATCGAGGTGTCGGGAAATTTTAAAATTTCCCCTTCTGTTCAGAATAATAATCCTTCAATTTTGAATACGCGAAGAAAATTGCGTGATTTTTTTTGGTGTTAATCATAAACTGCATCAATATTTTCTGGCGTACGTTGGCTACTTCTGAAAATTTCCAAGAGATAAAGCAAAGTCTGGGTGACAACGTATAATTTTTTCAAACAAATTTAAGAAATTTAAAAAAATTATATGGAAAAAATCGATTTTTTGAAGATTAATCATAAATGCAGGGTAAAGTTCCTTAACTTTTTCTAATTGTTTTTTTACTCTTGAATTTAAGCAAATAAATTTAGTAGAGGGGGCTAAAATGGACAAACGTGTAAAAATTCAATTAAAATTCCACAATTCTTTTAAGGAATATGAAAAAAATAGTGAGTTCAAAAATACTTCAAAATGTACAGAAAAGCGTGGATGAAGCACTCCCCCGCATTGAAGAGGAGATAAAACACAAAAAAAAATTTTTTTCTCGGGGAGCTTAGCATAGCAAATCAGTATTAGCAGGACTTTTCCCTTTATTCCTAGATAATAATTAAAATTTCAAATAATCTTTCCTTCGGCATTGACACAACGAGCAAACTTCATCCCTCTTCAATGCACAACAAGAAGAAAAAAATTCACTCCCACATAATTGGTCAGTGATGTGAGTGATGAGTATTGTGCAGTGATGCGTTAAGCTAGTCGTTGCTTATCTTATTTTTGCATCTCTTTTAAAGTATATATAGAATAAAACCCCATATATATTTTTTGCCACAAAAATACCAGAAAAAAACTTAAGAAAAAGTAGAATGGAAAAAACTGCCACAGAATAGAGAAACTTAAAAAAAGGCGAAATCCTACCCCTGTCTATAAGATAATAAAAAAAAGTAACAGATGTTCTCATCCCTGCATCATTTCACTATAATCCGAAAAGAATGCCCTACTTAAGCCCCTTTGTGTGTTTTAGAGATTGGTATTGAAGCCAGCGCTCTGTCTTTCACCTACACTTAAGGGGAACGCAGTTTCGGGCGAAATAAAATTTTTGACGGTTACTTGTAATGCTGGTCACGGCATAGCGTCATTAATCATAGATTTCGAGGACTATTACAAAATCTGCTGGAATATGGAGAATATATTATTTTTTTTGCTTCTTCCTGTTATATACATACACTATACTATATATGTTCACGTTTTTTTCTTCTTCTTCGAAATACTTTATTAGGGTGGAGTGGCACGTATGTGCGTTGTTCTTCCGCAGCCCGTTAACAGGAAGATATGTATGACGGGTACATATCCTTAAAGTTAATACTATTCTTAATCTAGGATACAGGGGAGAAAACGGGACCATGAAGAGCATGCTGAATGTTATGCCAGAATATTCTAAGAAAGTCAGTGACTTGCAGAATTTTAGTAAAAAAAATAAGGACTTTTATTGTAACTCTTTTTTTTTCTATTGTGGCTTTTTAATCCTTTTTTTTCTTTCTGGTTTTGGTTTGAGGTTCTTGTGATATCATTGGCCTCGATTCCCGAATCCGGCGAATCGGAATATTCCTTAATTTTGTTCTCGGAGATCGTTTACAGGTTGGCATTGCTATACGTTAAGATTCACGATTACACCAACACGGCGGATTAGGGAATCGCAAAGTGTCAAATCCGTACCCACTTCCGATCCGCCGGATTCGGGAATCGAGGCCATTCTTTTCTTTAATTTTTGATCTAAAATACATTTTGTGTTGCTTTTCTTCCAAAAAAAAATACAATACTCTGAAAGGAAGGAAACAAAACATTATTTTAAATCAAACGCCAATAAACGTGTGTGCTAAAATGTAATTTGTCCAGTTTTCCTTTGCAAAACATCACCTGCCCTTTCCTGGCATCTGCTACACTATAGTAGTGAACAATAATTTCTCAAAAATCGGGTTATCTTTAGTTTAACTACCTGCAGCGCTTCAGAAGATTAATACGGAGATGTCAGAAATGTTTATGTCAATTTCCAGTAGATAAAAGGAATTGGAACATGTCATGGGAACTTCCAGTAACTGCAATTGAAACGTTTAACATTCTCAAAGTAAATTTATTATCAAGAGTAAACGGTGATTGCTCCTTTAAGCATTTTCTCATTCAACTATAGACTTGTAATTTATGAAAAAATATGGTTAGAATTTTGGTCATTCTTGGAACATTGATTTTTTTATTTTTAATGGCGTCTTTTGGTTGCATAAATTTATATAAAAAATTTAAGTTTTTCAGCCTAGGTGCAATGAATTTTGTGCAGTAGTTAGTGAGTTCATATATGGCTTGATGTGGTGCATATTAGATAATGAAGCAACGACTTCGTTTTTTCGGAACGTACGTAGGATGCAATGATTTAATTTGCTGAATTCAAATAAAGACGTCTGAATGTGTTGGGCGTGGTTTATTTCTCGAAATTACTTTTTGATGTAAGCTTTATTTGCATCCAAATTCGCAGCTAACCTAAAATTTTGGTCGATAAAGTAATTTTGGTAAATCCAATGAGGCGAAAAGCTTGTTTGTGGACGTTATGTTGCGTCCGATTTCTCCATGTGTCCAACAACCAATTTTCCAATATATAAGCTGGGTTTTTTTTAATCTGTTCTGTTCTGGAACAGCTTCCATACAAATTATCACAGGAACAGCTTCCATACTATAATTATCGAGAACAGTATCCAGCACAAAGGGAAATTTTTGATTTCCCTTTTCTCACATACGTTCTTTAAGGTGACAGTTGACAAATAAAATAAATTGTTTTGTTTACTGCGATCTTAATGCAATATTAGAAGAAATTAAAAAACCCAAAGCCGTAATTTGTGCAAATGAAAATCAAAATATCCCTTGCCGTTTTTTTAATGTTCCAGAACAGAACAGAACATACTAAAAACGCACCTATAGTTATATCCAGCAACTGAGAATGATAAATTTGGAAAGACACAACTAACATGTGAATTCTGCGCATCTTATGCAATATTGAAGTCGAAGAGACCGCAATTGTCAGTCTGATTAGCATTTAACATCTCCCACAAAACAAAGGTTGTCGCAGCATTTGTTTTTATTTGGGGCACCATAATCCAATGCAGTCCTGGCCTGTATGATACTTTCAGTTTATTTTACCGTTTACAAAATTTAGAATATTTCTTTAAAAGCTTCAACGACTCCAGTATAATCTACTTTTAAGTGACTAAATAGTGAATAGTTCCAATATAATATAAACGATTTTCCAATAGGAGCTCTCGAACTTGAACAGTCTATAGCGGCCATGTTGGAAGCTACAGCTGTCAAATTTGGAGTTGACAGTAGTTAATGTTGGACAAATCATCATGTATAGTTACAGGATTGAACATCATTAAACTTTACTATCAAAATTAGTGTTCAGTTCAAGTTACATTCCGTGCACATTCTTGTTGAGTCGACGATTTGTAAAATTCGGAAAAAATTCAAATGAACCGATTCAGTAAATAATCAAACCACACCTGTACGTCGACGTAAGGTGAACGAGTGTGCAGGATAACAGTAAGCAGTCAATTCCTCGTCGCGCCTAAGAACTTGGGTTTTCCCAGACCTCCACTTGGAGTATTTTGCCCCGGGACTTGGGCCTGCATTCACACAAAACTCAATTGACCAAGAAACTGAAATTAAACGGCTATAGGTAGCGTCGAACATTTGCTGACTGGGCTCTGGAACAGTTGGAAGTGGACCCCGATTTCGTACAGAAAATGGGTGAAAAACCAAAACTGTCGTATTTAGGAAGAATTCAATCCTCGTGAAACACGTCAGTTGCAAATGCATCCAGTAAAAACAAAAAGTGTGGGTTTTGGTCCGGCGGGGTGATTGGCCCATACTTCTTCCAAAATGAAGCAAGCGGCACCATAAATGTCATCCGCATGAGCTATAGGTCGATGATAACCAATTTTGTGTGGCTTAAGTTGGAAGATATGGATCTCAACAATTTGTAGTTCCAACATGACGGCACTACGTGCCACAACGGATCTTCTGCACGAGAAATTCGACGCCATGGTTATTTCGTGTATTGGCGACGGCAACTGGCCACCGAGATCGTGTGATTTAACGTCATTCAACTTTTTCTTGTGGGGCCACGTTTGATGTCTTATAAGTCAACATAGCAAATGTCATCAAGCATTTCGAGTGGTATTTGGCCAATGACGCGAGTAATGTTGGCTTCCAATTTCTCAATCGTAGCCGGGTTATTAATGTAGACTTTAGGTGGCCGAGAGATGTGATATCACATGATTGTTAAAAGCGTTACAAACACGGAATTTGGTGGCCAAATCACCGGTCCGAAGCGTTAAATTAACTGCTCACTGAATCGTTCTCGCAATAAAGCCATGGTTTCACGGGCTCTGTAGCAAGTAGCACTGTCTTGCCATTCACAGTTACGTTTCGGCCGGCCTCATTTTTGTCTGAATGTAATGGCACCTCTTGCATCTCTTCGGGTTGCTCTTCAGTCAGAATAATTTGTAGACACTGTGCCGGGCTAAGTCTTTCCATAATGAAATGTCAAACAATACTGAACAAAAATACCATGACAGTTGATCTGACTGAAAATTCCTACTGAAAAAAGTGCCTCTAAATGAATCACCTGTTATTATGATTTACGCATTCATAATAAGAACATTCAGCACTGAAATCTACTTTCATCACTATCAAAACAAGCAAAATGATCACACTTACATTTACCAACATTGAAATGACACAATATCGTGCAAGGATTCTTCTCAAGGATTAGTTAAATTTGATGTCATACGGTCGATCTTAGCCACTTTATTCGTCATATCGTCTTGAACTAAAATGCGTGGGTCCACACTTACGCGTAATACCAAAGATGGGAAAACAGAAGACACTGCAAGCAATAAAAGCTTTTATTCAGTAACCTAACGAAACTGGCCATAAAAGCAGATGATTACTTAACAGTAATCGCAGCCAGTTGAAGATCACACTATCAATTTACTAGCAGGTGTTTGTAGACTAAATAAACGCCTCGTCAACACACACTGTAGGCATTTTAATAGTTTGTGGGCTAAAGCAAATCGAGACAGACACTCATTGCCATCTACATTTTCAAGTGAACACAAGATGATTGTCAAATTGACTTCAAGTTGACACAAAGTGGAATTTAGTTTATAGATAACAATACAAAAAAAATGTTTAAGACAATTCTGATAAGTTAACAAGAAGAAAAATTTTTTTGGTAGAAGAAGTAGAATGGAGCAGTAAAAATGATATTAGGTAGCTGCAGTTATCACAGAATGTCGGAACTAGGTTATGTAAGACAAAGGTGTCAAGACACCCTGAAATTACTGCAAAATATAATGCGATGGTCTTAAAGTAGTGGGAACGAAAAGTAGAACAACGTATTTTTTTCGCCAATTCTTTTGGTGTTCATTTAGTTTTCTGCCTCCAAGAAGAGAAAAGTGACATCATTCACACATTTATATGGAAATAGGTACAGAGCTTCTAATTTTGGTAAAAGTGGAAAATTTTCGTTAATTATTTCGACGGAAAATCGACAAAGTTTCGATAACTTCTGCTCTCGAGGGACGCAACTTTATTAGGCACACGGTGAATCGGTAAATTCTAAGAATAGCATAAAAATTCATTAACTAATTAGCTTAAAAATAAAAATATTCAGATAACATACCAATGTCGTCAAAAAATTGAAAAATTCCACATAACAACAAGAAAAACATCTCTCTATCGGCCTGGATGGAGAAGGGGGGAATGGAGAGACGTAGATGGGGAGAAGTCGACCAAGTTCCCATTTTCTTCCTGATGTAAGCCGAGAAGTAGGAAGATCGTTCGCGCGCTCCCATATACCATGGCCATGGCCATATCTCATCCGTTTTAACCCTTTAAGTGGATGTTTGAAAATAATATCCGAGATGCAGGAGATCCAGAGAGTGCCATTGGCATCCGCGCGAGCACTTGTTTTATTTGCTTAAAAACAAGTTTAAAGGGAATTTATCGCATGATGCTGCGCTGCTGCTCCGCTGCCGCTGGTGCAGCGAGGTGTCCCCCGCGCTCCGCCCTGAGAATTTCGCCTTTTTTCAAAGCGATTCCTTCTAATCATTCGTTTTTAGCATGAATTCCATTGAGGTTAATGCATTTTCCCTGGATCTAAGCATCTTCTCATGATTCCCTCCGCGCCGGTTTTTTTATCTCGTTTTTTGTTGTTGTATTGCTGTTGTATTTTTCAACATTTTTTTTTTCGTTGCAAATTTTACTTCAATATCTTTTTATTTTTATCTTTCTTTTTCGGAATGTTGTTTTGCATTTCAAGAGATATGCACAAAAGCAAACAAGGATTAAGACAAGAATTTTAAAATGGAACGCGAAAGAGACAGAGCTAGCGAACACGGTAAATGCCGAACAAGGAGGGCACGCGGCACGAAGAAAGAAGTCGAGGAGTCTGAGAATTGTGTTGTTGAATGTCCGTAGATTCTAGTACGGTGGTGAGTAGGTACTGAGGAATTAAATATAAGAGTTATGTGTCTACGATGTGGGTTTTGTGGTTTCATTATTTATCGCAAATGGCAAAAATGCTTGGGATTCTTGAAATTAATCGGTTTTTATTGCGGTTTTGGAATTTTTTTCCAGCTTGATCTATTGGAGAAAACGATTTAGAAAACGGTTTGTGCGGTTTTAAAATTATATTTATTTACCTATCAAGTTGTTAGCGCGTATCAAATGATGTGCTCCTATACATTTTTATGATACTGAGAAATTACGTTCCAAGTATTTTATTATACGATACTGTTTTCGTCGTTTTAACTGTTTCACTTACAATTCATTGGTGTGTGAAAATTTGGCACGGTCTATTTGTTTCATTTCTCTCAATTCAATTGAAACATAGCCTCCCAAAATTAGAGATTCTGTCGGAGCTCATATATGTACATATAAGTCAATTTCTAGTCAAATAATTCAGCTTGGGAATTGTTCATTTAAAAGTTCGCATAAAATACATGAACATTCGTTTTTGTTCTAAATGCATACCACTTTACCCAATTCACAGGGCTATTCACCTTTAAGCCAGGATACCTGATGTATGACCGATTCTCAAGGAATTAAACCTGGAACTTGCATTGCCCGATACCGTTCCTGCCTAATCTGGACTTAAACAAGCCGTTTATGACGATTATCAGAGGTCGCCATTCAGGTAAATTGTATTAGTAGAGCTCCGAAAACTTAACGCTAACATCGTTATTTTCTCAGATAGTCAAGTTGCCCGGTTGGTCATCAAAGACTCCCCTGGATTGTCTCCTATCTTTAAAATCCCTCAGCAGGAACAACAATGTTGCGCTGTCATTTAAAGGTGCGTTTCCACTGCGATCTGCAGACAGTGCGCGCACATAAAAATCCACACAAATTGGGCAAAAAACGAAAAATCTCAAACTGTGCGTAGACACAGCTTTCATTGCGTATCCACTAAAATCTTGCAGGAAGCATATGAAAAGTCTCAAACTATGTTCTAAAGGACTGTGCGCGCACTCTACAGAGACAAGACTTTAGGTGGATACGACCTTGAATGATAAAATTATTGTGTGCGCGAAATGTTTTATGTTTTCCGATTTAAGTCTCTAAATATATTACCATAGTAGGGGAGCTGGCACTTGAAAAAATCGTGTCGTCCCTACCTTCTGCCGTTTGGTATATAAGCTTTTCAAGTAATTTCAACCAATTTTTATAATATGACACTTTTGCGGGAAGTGGACCCATTTCGAGTTAAGGGTTTGGGGGGTGGGGGGTTGAGGTAAAAAGGGGTTAAATTTGAAAATTTTTCTGCCGTTGCCTATGTAGGTTCTATTAGGACTAAATAACTGTTAAATATTAGTGGCAGAAATTTTTTACCATTTGCTGGGGTGTGGGGGGTGAAATGGCAACTTCAGCTACGCGTGGCTTGGGGAGGTTGCAAATGGTCAAAAATTGCTATTTTTATTTTTATACTCCTTTATTCGGCATCCCACAATAACTTATTTATTTTTTATTTGTCCATTCCATCGTAAGAAAAATCTATCTCTTCAAAATAATACCCATTTTTGTCTTAAGATGTTTTGGGTTTTCCATATTCACTGGAAAACAACAGATAGGCCCCAACAAGCAACTTCAAGACTTTTCGAAGTCTTTTTTCAAGTATCCACTGCATTTACTTATCCGCGCACAGTCCCCGCAGAAGTTCTCCGCACCGACACAGAACATTTTTTAATGGATACGTTTTGTATCCACTGAAATATCGGTGTGCGTGTGTAGTCTCCGCACTTCTTATCTCCGCACATTTATTATCTCCGCGCATTGATTTTGGTGGAGACACTTCGGCGGATAATGTATGGAGATGGTGCGGAGACAAAACTTTTGGTGGATACCCACCTTAATGTTAACAGATAATATCTCAAGACAACCTGATTCACGAATCCGTTAGCATCCTTTTAATTGATGTGGTGGGCGTGAGACGTGTATGCACACTCATAGATAAAGAAGGTGCCCCAGAGATAAGAGATGAAGAAATTGTGCAAGCCGCGAAAAGGATTGCCGTTGGAAACGTTGCGGTGAAGCTGGCAGCCAGCGTGGCACCAGGTGGGTTCGCCCAAGTATTCACAGCATGCCCTGAAAGTGTTCCCTAAGCAATGGAAGCAGCCGTGTAAACGGCCAGGGCCCATCGGGCTGCAGGAAGTGCGACGGACTTTGGCGCGTGGCCACTCCATCGCAGCGGCATAGGAGTTGAGGCGAGTCCACTAAAGCCAATGGACCTATAGATTCATACCAAATGTGGAGAAGTAGATTTCGAGGGAACATGCTGAAACAGGCACGCACAGCGTCAAAACGAAACGCCTGTATGACACTCAAACCAGGAATGATACGCCTGTGTAAAAATTCTACTTTTCCAAATGCAGCCCCCTACAGGCAAGTATCAATAAAAGACGTACGGAATAATCCAAACGAAGCACGGTACGCTCACAGGACGAAGAAAATGGGCAATTTACTAAATAGACCGAATCTCGTTCGAGTGCGTAAGTCAACCAGCATTGGACGTGGTTAGTACTTAGTTAGGGGACCGCTTGGTAAAACGACACTCGCGCTTGGAATGGTCGATTACGAATACATTCATATCTGTAACAGAGGCGTGCATACCTCTATAGCGGAAGCAGTTTAGATTTTTTGTGACTTGTACCCGGGAGCGTGCATGTTCGTGTGGCAGGCGTTTTTTTCAGTTTTTGACCCGTAGTGGGACCGTGTCACAAGACAGGTCGAAGACCGTCAGAAGTGGTGCTCTGAAGAAATTAATCCGCAAACAGGATCGCAAAAGTTGAATATCGATGAATCCAAAATTGAAGGAGCAACCGGATCCCAGATGGAGAATGTCGTTGAGAGGGGAACGGTCGCCACATTTTAGGAGGTAGTAAATGTTAAGGTGTAAGCCCGCGCAATAGTGGTCCAGTGCTTCTACAGCCCTCTTGGCGCTTTTGTCAAAGCGGCACACTTCTATCCGATTTTAAACTCATCTTTGACATTGCTGCTGTCAATCTCTGTGTTACCAGAAGTTAGACAGTTTTAGGGAAAAATGATGCATAAAGCAGATGGCTTATTACATGAGCTGCAAATGGGATAAAACAGCTGATTTTGTAGGAGCTCGGAGGCTAAAGCATGCATGCGATTCACTATCTTCTGGCTATGCGAGGCGTTTGTATGACACCTCCATTTTGTAACAAAGCATCAGAAAGCAGTTTTGAACTCGTCTTCGGCGTTATTTCTAATACGTTTCAAGGTAGCTAATACAACATTAATGTAACTAAAGGCTTTTATACCCTCGACACACGGGCGTTGTTACGACGAGAAATCGTTGTTAACACGCATATTTGCTTTGTAACGAAGCAACGTAACAAAGCAATTTTTGCTTTTTAACAACGATAACTGAAAAAGCTCTGAGAAAGAAGCCACCTATTGGTTGGTAGATTATTTAAAAAAAACCATTTTGTTGTGCTTATGTCAAATTTATTTCACATCATTTCGTTGTTTTAAAATGGAAAGCTTTTTCAATAAATTGCGGAAATTTTTTTATCACGAAAGAAATAGATTCCTTTTTATTTTTATTCATAATATATTTTTTATGAGCTTTTTCACAACACTTGCGCAGTTTTCACAGTTAAAAATGTAGGTAACGAAGCAATTTATAGTGTGTCACCCCCTTTTTGGGCTTTCGTCATAACAAGGATTTTTCGTCGTAAAGTGCTGTCGTGTGTCGAGGGTATTATAAGGTCATACTGCTGGGAATCAGTAATTCCGTCAACGTGACTTTCCCCTACAACTTTCGATGAGAGCTCGCCCAATCAAAACCGTCACCGTAACTTTTCGTTGACAAAGGTCATTTTGTGCTTGTGATTGCATTGATATATGCTAGAAAACACTCCAAAAAAAATTTCTACTGCTCATATTTTCGTTTCAAATCTTCTTCTTCTTCAGGTAAATTTTTCCGCACTTTCTGTTCAAGAAAATTGTGGCCGGGTTTATAACAGCAACATAAATGTAAAAGATTTCTTGTTTAATTGAGGTTTACTTTTTGTTAACAGGTGGCAGGCCCGTCAAAAAATGAGCCAACAAATGAGAGAGCTTTTATTGTCAGTCACCGTCAAAATCAACAACACTTTATATGGAAAATCACGTTGACGTATTCATTGGGGCCCGGTAGATAGTCGACTACCTGAAGTTATATGCAAAGTATTATCGTATTATCGTATGATTTTCGCCAAAATAAACAAGGCTATTATGAAGGTGGTCGATCGCATCCCAACGCAATGTACTCAACATTTGAAATGCCTTCTGGGCTGTATCAATAGGTGAGTTTCATTTCATTGGAGTACGACGTAGTTGGGCGCACATCGGCGTATATGCAGCTACACCAGCCCATACTGTGGTATATACCGGTTAATAATAGGGTACCCAAGTTCGGTTTAGACGGGTCGTGTCTTCACCTAGCCGCCGGTACTCCTTCTTGTTCATCTGGCTGTATCTGACTTGCGGCTGTTAAGTGGGATTCACGTGTTTCAGGAGGCATAACACTCCGACGAGGATGTCTCCTCCTAAGACCGACGATTGTGTCTCTGCCACAGCAGGCTGCTATTGAGGATATCGACTTTGCGAAATCAAAAACACGTTGCAAAATTTTTTTTTTTGATTTTTGTTACAGTGGGCTTCGTGCAAACAACATCCACGAGTTCAACGCCAAGGGCCATCTCCTCTTCCTCTATTCCTTCCTTCGAATCAAGCTTACTACTATACGAATACGAGACAATAACGAGCACGACATGGCGGGGCTGGTGGTACGAAGGGTGACTCCTAAGTTTGGACTTTCACATAAAAAAAAGAGTGGTCCGGCAGTGGATACCATGACATAAAGGATTCGATGGAAATGGTCGTCATACCGTCTACTCAAAAAATCTTCCTGCGCCCCGTTTTTATCGGTCTGTAGTCCTTCTGCGGAACAGCCAATAGTCGCATAACTGCTAGACTCATTTATCATGTATCGCTTATGGATAAAGAAGGACTTGTGCCACTTTTGGGCAATATGTACCGGATATGAAACAAGCCTTTTCACAGAACATCCTGCTGTTAGATATCGCCTAAAGATCATGGGCGAAATTGATACCGACACAAGTAGATATAGTGAGATGGAGAAAGAACCACAGAACATGTCCTCGGCAAACGTGTTGCACTAAAGAGGCGTATAAGGCCCCAATACACGATTGCTCCATTATGGCGCCAGTCCATTGGCCAGGCTTCAAAATTAGCAGCTTGCAACCTTCCTTGTGAGTGATTGTACATAAATCCTATAGCTTTAGGCCACGAGTTCATCCGAGTTTCCCCACACACGGCGAGGTTTTGGCGTAGCCCGATGCCATTTGAATAGATGGATTTCTCGTTTATGAGGGCCTTAACATCAATCTCTCTCTCTCGAAACTTTAAACTTACTTAAGAAACCTATTAACTAATTACGAATTCAACATATTTAACTAAAAAAAATTATTTTCAAAAATACTTTTGTGGTTCGGAAAATTTGCTTACAGCTTACATTCGTATTTGTACGTGATATATTTGTGCAATTCAAAGAATTTTTTTATACGATTTTCCTTAAGGTCAGTATGTTAAAGAAGACGGGGAAATATATACGTACGCAATGTGTATATACTATATATTTAACGGGGGCACATTTTTATGAGACGACATTCTTGTCACCACCAACAACAAAAACAGGATATCCTGTACGAGTATCTTAATTTAATATTCATATCCTGATTATGTATGCGTACACGCCATTTATGGAAATGGGGGATAAATGACAATTCTGTGGTCGTTTGCTTCCCTCCTTTTTTTATGATCGAGTTTTGTGTGTAAGGGGTTTTTAAGTAGTAGGAAAAGTAGGAATGTTTTTTTTCTCTTCTTTATACTTGAGTTGAAAAGAATGCGGAACATTTTTATTGGGCTAATAACTTAAATTTTTGAGGATATGTCACAAAAAACATATTACAATTCATAAAAAATGCAAAGGAATCGCTTGTAAAAAACACAGAGCGCGATGCATAAACGAAATTCATTCGTTATTTTTCTAAATTTTCTCACTTGAAGAAGAAAATATATTTAAGCTCCTGGGCAAATAACTTTTAACACAATCAAGTTTACACACAAAAAAAGAAGAAACAAAAAAATAAAAGAAAAGAGTAAAAGCTGCATTCCTATACAACAGCAACAGCAACAAAAAAATGTTGCCGGTTTATTTATTTTTTTTTTGTTTATTTATAATTTAATTCCGGAATTCTTCCGAGAGAAAAAGAAAGAGGTGAAAGGAAAATTAAACACTTAAATAGTTTTTTTTGCAGGTTAATACATTTTTATTTTATTTTTGCCCTGTTATATGAATCGAATTCACGGGCCAAAAACTTTTCCAGTCTCTCTCAAATTTAAGAATGAAAATTTAAATTGCCCGCCAACAGCAGCACAAGCATTGGAAAAAACCACCGCTTGTCATAGAAAGGTGCAAAGTAAGAAATTGTAGGGCAAAAATGAAACGAGACCAATCGGGAGCAAGCAAAAAAACTGTAAAAAGAAATTTAATTTTTCCTTCGTTTTTTTTGATCTGATTAGATTAATATCTCATTAATATATCTCACCATATTTAAATAGTTAAATGTTATCTAATGGAGAGATTCCCGACACCCAGATGGCGTATACTTAAAAAAAACTTAACGAAAGGAGAAGATGGAATTTTTTTTAAACATATATATACAACGAACGAGCACATTGACTTCTGTGGAATTTCCGTTACGGCAGTGATATACGTGAACTGATCTGGAACTTGGAAGGTGCCGCGAATTGTGGTATAATGGAGGAAAATGGACCAAAAATGTTTATGGAGTTTGAATAATTGCACAGTTTTACGTTTTAAACGAACGCGCGATGATAGATACGAATCGGAATGGTGGAAATATTAAGATTGATATTCATTGGCGCTGAAATGTTACGTTTTTTTGACGTTTGTAGAAAAAAAAACTAAACGAGGCTATTGTGGGTGGTGTCTAATGAATTTTATGATTATAATATCATCCCACACTTGGGGATTTATTTTATGTTTATTTTTTTTAGTTCACGTCGATTTAATCTGTTACTTTTTGGTTTTGTGAAAGAAGATTTTTGTGATATTGTGTAGTTAGTAGAAATCCAGGGGAAAATGAGCGTTAAAAAGAGCTACGGAAGGAGACTCTTCTTTTGAAGGACGAAGTGCCTACTTATTATATGACTGCTCACTCCATTTAAACTTTGGTATTAATATTATCAATTAACACTAACCAAACGGATATTTGAATGTAAATATTTTAGTTAATTTTTTCAAATCCACAAAAGTGAGAACGAAAGACCATGAACCGCTGCGTGAAATAGAACCTAGAATCTCTAGGATGGTAGTCGGATGCCATAATCCATAGGCAACAAGTTGGTGTTAGAGTTGAAAAGAATGAATCAAATGTCAGCTGAAAGCGAACGATTTTTGAAACAGATTACTTCCATAGTTGCAGGAAAGTGCTTTTTTCGCTTGCACCACTTACGCACTTACGATTTTTACCACTGAGACAAAATACATTTTCATTTAGACGATATTTACGTTGATATGGTCAGTAACAAAAACGTAGGTGTTGCTTATGTTTCTAAATAATTGCTATAATATTTCAGCATTGGCAACCTTGGAGGCGAACGGCTAACAAACGCCTCGGAAAATGGCGGTTCCCGATTTGTCAC
The DNA here is from genome assembly GCA_963855945.1 of Thereva nobilitata. Taxonomy (NCBI): domain Eukaryota; kingdom Metazoa; phylum Arthropoda; class Insecta; order Diptera; family Therevidae; genus Thereva; species Thereva nobilitata. The sequence continues at coordinate 166,173,125 of OY979695.1, forward strand.
TTCTATCAAAACCCGAGAAGAGACACTGCAGAAGAACATCGAACAGCTCTGTTAGCAAGTCCTAATTCGTCCTTCCGCGTTGGCCCCTCTGGTACTTCTTCGGAAGGAGCTAATAGTCAGAGAGCCAATTGCTGAAAACCCTATGTTATCAGAAAGAAGAACAAAAAACCTATTGTAAGTAACATTTAAGATAGGAGAACAGTTTAGGCGAGGTGTGCCTGAACTAGTGTTGCTAATGCTTGTGCTGACACACAAGAGATATCACCAGGATATTGCAAATACCGATGTATTGAGGAACCTCTGACACACATCAACCAACGACGTTTGTCGACCGGAAAAATTTTCAGATCCAGTAAGCGAATTTTGTTAAATTTGAAGTTTAAAGTGGTGTTAAGTGGCTTATAGAATTTGATATGGAAGTGGAACATTTAATTGCTTTATTCCTTGCCAACCAAGAGGAAATCAAACTGAGTCTGAGGAGAATTCAAGATTTGGAACGAAAAAGAAAAAAGATGATGGGGCCTATTCGGCGAAAGTCTTCTATTCTTCTATTAAACCTTCTATAAAAAAATAGAAGATTGAGAAAATAGAAGATTTCATTTAATTTGTATTCAAGACATTTTCGAATTTCGAATCTTCTATTTTTTAATTACGAATCTTGTACTTCTTCTATGAATTGTCAGTTAGTATATTTTGAAGTCTAAAATTAAACGTTCAATTTCAAATTTCAAAAAATGGCAGTTGCAAGTAAGTTTATTAAAATAAATTGTTTTTTAAGCTATACATAAATTTAATTTAATGTACAGAAAGGCAACAGAAAACATCTTTGGAGCAGAAAGAAATATATTGCTCTTTCCTTGAGGCGAATCCACAGATGACGAAACTTAAACCTAAAGATAAGTGTATTCAAATACTGTGGGAGCAATTGACAGAGCTGTTGAATGCAACGAAAGGTTGTTCCCACAGCATTGAAGAATGGAAAAAGGTATATTTATTAATATAACCATATATGAAATATTTTAATCCATTTCAGATATTTGATAACTGGCGCTATGTCACCTGCCACAAGGCCAGACAAAAAAAAAGTGACCTGGATAAAACAGGAGGTGGAGCTTCAAGTACTCCAGAACTCAGTGCCCTAGAAGAAAAGGCTATGTCTCTTTGGGGTAGAGTAATTATAGAGGGAAATCCTCAACTAGGGGTTGCTGGATTTGATCTGGAGGTACAATTTCTAGATGAGATGGACTTAAGTGCTCAAACTTCAACAACGAATAAAGAAAAGCAGGAGGAAAAGGGAAAAAAGAGAGCGAAACTATCCTCGCAATCCAATATAGGTAAAATAATAATTTACTAAAAATTCTAGGAATGTTTTTTTTATTTATTATTTACAAAATTTACTTATAGATGACGAATTCTTAAATGAATGGAGAGAAAATAAAAAAAGTCAAGACGTCTCCTTGAAAAACATTCAAAACAGCCTGCAAGAAATTTCTCAAGCTGTTACAAGAATTGCAGATGTCCTGGAGAAATATATGACAGAGAATATACAATATTTGCATGAATAAAGTCTGTATAGTAATAGTTAATAGACAATTGTTAAATAAATAAATGTTTGTAAAAGACTTCTTGAATAAAGTTTATTTTATTTTTTATATTTATATTTTTATATTATATTATTAGTGACATATAACTCCCTCACTCGAGATCCTAACGTATGCCATTGTCTGGTTTGTGGTACATGTTCAACATCGTCACTATCATAGTCCACATCAGTTTCAGTGAAGCTATCCTCAAGAAATTGATCTTCGCTTGAATTGATACACATGTTGTGTAAAACACAGCATGCGTATATAATGCGTCCTGCAATTGTAGGATCATAATGTAACGTCCTATGCCGAAGAAGACACCGAAACCTGCTTTTGAGCACACCAAAACATTTCTCTACAACATTTCTAGATTTAATGAATGTGTCGTTGTAAATTACTGCATCATCTTGTTCTGGGTTGTTGAATGGTGTGAGCAGCCAAGGTTCCAAAGGGAATCCGGAGTCACCTTTAAAAATTATATAGTACTTAATAAATTTTGAACTTTGTAAATGTTCGTATAATATAAAAACTCAATATACATACCAATTAAAAATTCATTCTGATTTTCAACATTTGTAAATCTCCTTCTTAAAAATGTTCTCAATTGAGAAATATTCCATATTGCAGAATCATGAACTGATCCTGGAAAGCGTGCATCGGCGAATGTAACACGCATTTCCGCATCACAGCACTAAGTAGATTTATATTATAAAATTATATACACATGATTTCTAAAAATGTGTTACCATAAGGACATTCAAGCTGTGATAGCCCTTTCTATTCCGATATACATTTCCAGGAAAGGTTTCATCAAAAGTAGGAGGAGCTTTAATAGATACATGGCACCCGTCAATTGCACCGATAACGTATCTCATTCCAAACTTTCTCAAAAATCTGTAATAGCGAGTTTTTATTAATGTATATCAAAATGTACATATTTTCATGTGCACAAACAAACTTTTCTTTAACATTTGCGACTTCCAAAATATCTTTCGGGAATTTTACTGTGTCCTTTAATAAATGCAAATTTATTAATGTAGTGATTTCCAATAACACTCGAGAAACTGAAGGTTGAGAAAGGCCTAAAAGATGATTGCTTCCAACTGATGCTTGGTATGATCCATTTCCATAGAAGTGTAATGCTGTTAAAATCTAAAAACACATTCAATTAAAATATTGAAATCATACAGATTTTATATCACAAACTTTAATGTTAAATGGTATTTCAGATTGTTGAGCAAACAGTTGGAGCTTTGTTTTTAACATTCTTGCCGTGTCTTTTGTCAATCGGAATAGTTTTCTAAAGCGCTCGTCAGGTAATTCAAATGGATCGCTTATTAAACGTAGTTCCTTTAATATTTTTCGGTGTCTTTGTCTAAAATATAAATATGGAAGAAAATAAAATTACTTTAAATCCTAGTATACTTACATCGCACGTTTTTTTTGCTCCGTTCGCAATATTCGACTTATAATGATGTCCATTTCTTTCCTTTGATAGTTTTCTTACTGTCACAATTTACTGAATCAACAACTTTCTATGCATAGAATGCTCAAGTATTGAACCTTCTATCACAGAAGAAATAATAGAAGAAAATATAGAAGATTTCGGCTCGTTGAATACCAAAATTCTTCTAACAAGCAGCTTCTATCAAACGTCAAAAAATTGTATGGGATAAATAGAAGATTTTTATAGAAGACTGTTTGCCGAATAGGCCCCGATATCTTGTTATCAGATCCTGGTGGAGATGCAAAATGTTGAGGCGGATGTGTTTGATTAGTTTACAGCCTCGCATCAAAAGAAGAAAGTTTTGGTCTAAACAAAGAGTGGATTAAGGATAAAAGATTAATTCCATTACTTTTAGGTTAAAAAGTCAGCTTTTGCTCGATTTTCGCACACAGGTGGCGCTGCGCGTAGTGAAAAGATCTTATATCCACTTTATACCCACAAAATTTTCGTGGTATGTATCAATACCCAGTTCATAACCACTTGTTTTCCTGGGTATAAGGTGGCAGACAAGTGGTATAAGTTGGGTATATTCAATACTGTGATATCAGCATTAGGCGATAACTAGGTAATTCTTAGTTTAGTTTAGTTTTTTAGGTCGTCTACAAATAGAATAATTTTTTTTTAAATTGAAGGTAGAACGTTGTATTAACTAAAACTCATTTTGTGGTGCGTTCTGTCTGTGGCTTAAGCCGGCTCTAGACGATGCTTTGAACACCCTCCAACGTTGGACGCGTCCAACGTTCGAGCTGCTGTCGGTCGAATGTCGAATGAAACCTTCACCAAATCGTGTAGAGGCGGCTTTAACTTCTGGCAGACCAGTGTATAATTTTTTCTGGTAGGTATGGAAATTTTTCGAAATCGCGATATCTCCCGAAGGGTCACTCGTAGAAAAAAAAGTGTTAAGACCTTTCTTTGTAAACAATCGCATAATCTACAATCCTTGCTTTAATTATTTTGCTAGGTTTTCGTTTGCAAGAAATCGCAGACAGCGCTTGAAATCGAATTTCAGGTACTTTCGTTAAATTGTCCTCTTTTTACACGTGGCCAAATGTTCAAAAAAAGAAAGAATATTCTCGAGACATCTTAGGGTTACACGACTCATGCATTAACTCAATTCCTACGTCAAAACTGTCTTATTGAGTAGGTATGGGTGCAATTCGTTTCACTAAATTTCTTGTGTAAAACAATACACTTTTATATGTGTAGGTTATCTGTCAAATTGACTTGGAAAAAAAGGAACGATTCTAATTTCGCTCAATCCGGTAAACACTTCACGCCGATACGTCTCATGGCTTATCAACAGACAAAAAGCCAGCTCCAATTGATCAATACATTGACTCGTGTATCATCATCCTTAAAATATGTATTCATTAGACAGCTTCGATAAATGTCACTCGCCTGTCACAAGATATGTTTAACTTCCTGAAAAAACAATTACAGTTAAAAAAAAAACTCGAGTTAAACGACCCATAAATTGCAGCATGTGTGTCGTGCTTGTTTATTATATATCCGCGGATTTATCAAAACTTCGTCCGCAAATACCCGGACTGCAAAATCCATTGGACAAAAGCAATGATCTCATGTAATCCCAACTGATATCAACAAAGCCAGCTAGCACAGCTCTCGCTCTATCTGCCTGGAAGTTCGGATTTATGCGCACACATGAATCAACGATTGCATCATATTAGTCACGAGCAAATTCTCTCGGTGGAACAAAAGAATTTTCAAATCAATTTCGCTGCAATATGCGGTTATTAAGCCCTTAAGCGGACACTCAATATATGCATTGTCCGCCCTGCAATAATAATCCGATAAACAGTTAGTTTTCGAAATTACAGGCCTCCATTCGACGCTTTTCATATTTAGGCTTAAATTAATGGCGATCAAGTCCGCCGCATTGATTTTCCTTGCTGCTCGCACTCGAGGGTTTAAAATCGCTGCCAATTGTCATTAATGTAAACAACAAAATTAAGTGCTCGTGCAACAAGTTCATTTCCATTTTCATAATTGCCACAATTTTGCGTCAGACATTCCGAGGATTTTATTTGCGAAAACAACACTTGGCGTAAACAACTATTAGCGGCGGCCTAGCGCTCTGGTAACTCGGCCATCGACAATCGCACCACACCGACGAGAACCAGCAACAACTCAACCGTCGACGACTAACAATGAGAAAAACAAATTCGGATCATTGCATCGGATGAAATCGCCACGCACAAATCGCGTCGTCGTCGTTGTCGTCGTGGCCGCCGCCCGCTACCGGTAGGCTCTATGCAAAATATTGACTTTCGCAGAATTACCGTACTTTCAACACGTGTCCAACCCCCACACCCCCATCGGGCCTCGGGGTGAACGAAGGGCAAAATTCAAGAGCTTCGGAAAATTCCCTTTTTTTTGCAATACGGGAATGTCAAGTCGTCAACGTCACTCGGGCTGGCGTTTCTCGGGTGGAAACTGTTACCGCGGCGGCGGTGGGTTTTTTTAATAGTCAACACGACCGTGGCGCGGTGGCAACCAAGTTGTAAACATTTTGTTCAATTTACAAAAGATTTTCGGGTTATTGACGGACCCGCCACTGCCGCCACGTAACAATGACTAAGCTGAAGCGGAACTGAGCTGGGGGGCCTGGAGTCGGAGGAGGCCAGGCTTTTTGGGGGCTTCAGTGCGCTGAGATGTGGTGATGATATGTATGAGAGGCGATGCTGCCTGTGCCCGTGCTGTGTGCGGATACCGAAAGGGTTTTAGGAATTGAGATTAGTGGTGGGATAGTGGCTGCGCTTGCGGCGTCTTTGGGCTATTGCGGTGATAGTGTCTATCTCGTGATATATCTCCATCAAAACGGGCAGTAAAAAACCAATAAATTTTTTTTACTGCGATTACATTCTTTTTGGAGTAATTGAATGAATGGCCTTCTGTAGGGGGAAGAAGGATTGTCGACAGTACAAAGGGCTTTCCCTGAGCTCTAGTCTTCCACATAAAAAAAAAAAAAAAAAAAAAAAAAATTCATTCTTTCAAGAATGGAACGAAATTAAGTCGTCTTTTATAACTTCAGCTGTATATCATGCGGGTGGATTTATTATATGCGGAAATAAAGCAAAGAAAGGATTAAATAAGACGAAATTATCATAAAAATATGAAAGAATCACAGGAAACCTATAAATAATGCCATCGTCACGATTAAGACGGATTTACACTACACGTTTAATGAATAAGAAAAAGTCACACATAACCCAGCAATATGTATCCGCAAGGTGCTTTAATAACTTGTTTTTATATCACATCTTCTTTATAAATGAATGCCAATATTTGTTTTAGTAACATTAACCGCCAGCTTCTAACTTCTCATCTCTTAAACCGCACTGCAAGTGTGAAATGAGTCCTAACATGTCTTTGACATCTTCCATTACTTTTTCCCATATATAATCTATGTTCAGAATGCTGCGAAATAGAAAAACATTCATAAAACAAAGGTTTATACAGAATATCATCCTATTTGATACTAATCCCCTAAAAAGTTGATAGGTTTGGGGTCATTCCGTAGATACTGTAGATATCATTTGTTACTTATAAAGTTTTGCAAAGTTGTGGGTCGGTTTACACCGCAAAACAATTTGTAATCTTGCTTATCGGGCGTTTGTGTCCTCAAAGGATAAATATTTGCAGGCTTTTCACGTATTTATCACAAATGATTCTATCATGTTTATTATATGAAATGTTTTAGTTTGAAATTTTCAAGGTTAATATTTGTTGAGAAAGAGGAAAACAAGCAGATCAAACTAAAATAGTTTTTGAAATTTACAAGAATTTAGCTTAAAGATATTTTGTTAGAAATATTGCTGGGTGAGAGCAGCTGTTTATTTTCGTGACTTGTGTGTCTACAAAACATAATAATTACCACATTTAAGGGGAATTTGCTTGAAGAGAGAAGACAACTTGGAAGGAAAGATAATAAAGCGGCAAAAACAAAAATTCCAGGTATCTGGATGGGAATCGAACCCACGGCCTAGGTTAATGGCCAGACCGTCAACATATTATCGTACAGCTCTATCGCTCAGTTTTGAATTCAACGTCTCCAATGAAGTACTGCCTCCTATGGAAGCTTCCAACACTCTTCCGTCAGTAGACGGTCTATAAAACTAATGTCTCGCGTATTTCTTAACATACTAAGCAGAATGTTGACTGAAGTTTTGTAAAAGGTTAAGGTGTACAGCTACGGTTCTAAAAAGCATGATTTCGAATCGCATTCAGATACATCGTCTTTCGCCTTTCCTTTTGTCAGCCTAGTTATCATTTCGTCATAATTATTGTTTTCCCTGTTGCCATCATTGACATCGTTTTGCGCATTCGGCTCTTGTTCAGTTATCAAAGTAAGCATTTGTCGTTGTAGCCAAATATCCTACACATTTGCATGGCCAATATATCAACAATTGTAGTTCTACCATTGAAGCCAAATGCAAGGTGTTTGTGACTATTTAGGAAAATTAACAACATTTTAATTATAACAAACTGTCAAACAATTGCTACAAAATGCAAATCAAACAAACTGTCAAACGAATGTTTGAATAATATTTCCCTACAATTCAAAATATTTCCTTGCAATTCCAAAGACACAAACCTTCGAAAAATGAATTGTTAAGGCCGATTCACACCGGCGCGTTTGAGTATGCAATGTCTATTACGATGGCGCCTTTCACACTAACGCGATGCAATCGCAGATCACAAATTATGTAAATCAGTTCCCTGCAATTCCCTGACCCCTCCCCAAGCGACCCCTAGCTGAAGCTGCCATTTCACCCGCACACCCCAGCGAATCCTCCAAAATGTCTGAAACTAGTATTTATTTAGCCCTAGAAGAACCTAAATACCCAGCGGCAGACATTTTATTCATTTTTTAACGCTTTTTAACCGCCAAACCCCATCTCGAGATGGGTCTACTTCCCGAAAAAGTCATAAAAAATGCTCGAAATTACTTGAAGTGCTTATACTATATACCAGGCGGCAGAAAGTTAGGACGACATGGTTTTTTCAAACGTCAACTTCCCTACTAATTAGAATTACAAGTAGCAGGATTACGTCTTTGCCGTTTTCGGGGCATGTTTTTTTAACATTCTTGTATTCTGCATGTGATAAATCAAATAGAATCGGATAATTTTTACTAGTTTCAATAAAAATTTCGGCCAACGTATCCATGTTGTTTCAATGATTTTCCAACTCGCGATGTGCGATCAAATACCGCCGGACGCGTTCACAAAACTGAACGCGACAGGAATCGCTGAACGCTAGCGATTTGTGTTCTCGATGTGCACTCCTAATTTAAACTGCCTTGTTGCGATTGGTCGCGATCGCACTTGAAACACAATCGCATTCGCGAACGCGGCGGTGTGAATCGGCCTTTAAACTGAAATGCGCTTTTCATACAAATTGACGTTTGAATTGAAACTTGGCACAGGCCCTAAGGCATACGTTTCCGTGCACTTAGAATTAGTTAAGGACTTAACAACCAAAGTGTTTATTGACTAATTTAAACGATTGTGAGAAGGACGGCGAGGATGCCCGACAAAAACTGATTCCGACAATGCGACCAACTTTATTGGAACTCAAAACTGCAGAAGATAATCAGCAACAAATCAGTAATCATTACGTCAAAAAGAGCATCGAATGGCTTCCCATCACACCAAGATCTCCACATTTCTGCCGGCCTTTAGGAGGGTGCTGTTAAGTAGGTCAAATATCACAAGCGCCATGTGCTTAACGAAAGTAAAGTACACACGCTGTCCATTTTCTAGGCGTACGGCCAAATGAACAACTGTTAGATGCCCTTCATGTATGAGAATGACAAAATTCGCCATACTGCTTCATTTCTACTAATATAATATCCCATTTGATATTGATTAATTTCATCTATAGATCCAGTTGCATTTGTTTGTCCAAAAACGGCCATGTCACTTCTTGACGTATTTGCAAATGTATTTAATCGATTTAACAGAATTGCAATACTCCACATTGATGTGTGCTTTGTATGTTTTTGAATGATGAACATTTCCAGCACTACTTATCAAAAAATGTTTAAATTATGTTCTAAATCTTTCTGACATCAACATAAAAACAACCCGTGAATTTTAGCTCAATTGGTTCCCCAGTTTCAAAGTACGAACGAACGAACATTCACTTTTATTAGATTTAATAAGAACTGAAAGTTAGAATAAGTTATTTGATAGTTTTTTATTTTTTTTCAATAAAAGGACTTGAAAGAGCAACAAACTTTTGACAGAACATGAGACAGGTCAATGGCCGACAATGGCTGCGTTCAGTTAGCGGCATAATGTAACATATTGTAAAATCGGTCAAAAGGAAGGAGAAGCGTAGAATGTTGCATTATGTAACGAAGCTTAACTGAACGATTTGTGTTGGTTTATGCCGCAAATGTCAAATTTACAACGACCAACTGTCAACTGTCATTATGCAACATTCAGAGAAGCAAAATAGCTTCATCGGGTTATGTTACATAAACGACATAACATCGTTGCTAACTGAACGACTTTTTGTGCTACGAACATCAAAAATGTTTTACATAGAACCTTAACTGAATGCTTTAGCTTTGTTCGTTTACTTTTGGGCTGATAAAGTTTTATGTAAAAACTTTATGAGAGTGGGGGTAGAATTTGCTAAAGTTAGCGAACTCGTTTTGGGTGAAAACTTTATCGGACATCATTTTGACAATTTCTAATGTTTACTTTGTGCATTTTCAAAAATTATTCGCGCTAGTATATTAATAATAACTTTACAAATCAAAAACTCGTATGGAAAAAACACTAGTTTCTCTCATAAAGTTTTTACCAGAAAACTATCAGCCTAAAGTAAGGATGTTGTCAATGAAGGACGTTTGTCATTTATGAAATGTCAACGATTTAAATTTGACAGTACAATTAAACCACAGAAAATTCTGTGGGTAGAAATTTCACAAAAATTTCTGCCTGGGGAAGCGATATTTCCCCTGCTCAGAAAGTAAAAGAACGTATTTTGGGATAAAACTTTATAAAGTTTTATAAAACTTTACGTAAACGAACAAAGCTTTTGTGTTACATTATGTCGCATAATGTAACATTGTGCCACTAACTGAACGCACCCAATGATACAAATGCTACAAAATCCATTCATCTGTCAATAATAAAATAAATCTTTGACAGGAGCCTACGATAGACGCAAGCAGCGCATTTGTGCATCACAATTAATAATATACGTTCCAGCTGAAAATTTATATGCATAAAACATAAAATATTTAATTACTTCCCTATTTTAAAATATAAAAAAAATATCCTTCAGAAAAAGAGCCATAAAACATCTTCGCACGCACACAACTAAGAAGCCAGGATAGAGACGCATAGGGAACATTAATCAACACTTGAAACGCGTCTTTGACTCTTTATGTTGCGCTGCACTCACTTTGGGTTAATTAAGCTTAATTGACACGTGATGCGTTGTTTTATAGAGTCAAGAGTTTCTTAATTTAATTTTCGTTGTTGTTTTGCTTATTTGTTGTGCGTTTCCCTTGTATTTTCTGGTATTTATTAATGACACCATGCTATGCCTTGTTTACATGAAAACTTTACGTCTTCCTTTCGCGTTTCTTCTTCTTTTTCCTTTTTTCTCAACTTGGCTTTTTCAGGTTTGTTTTTCGTCGGGTTTTTTTTTTTGCAAAAAACAGCGAAAAGTCCAACAACCAGCGGCAAACACACAGAATTCCTTTTTTTTTGTGGCCCGTTGTGTGTAGTTCGCGCTGTCCGCATTCTGTCTAGGTCACTGTCTGTCTACATTGTACGAGATTAAGTATGTAATAAAAATACGTGTCTAAGTGCTAAAGAAATGCTCAAAAAAGATACACAACCGTTTTGGAAACAGAAAAAAAGGACTTAATAAAAAAAATACGGTTGACCGTTGACCTGAATTTTATTTTTATGCGATAGAAAATTTTCTCACACACAATTTTAAATTGACGAATTTATTGGTTAGCATTTAAGTTATAGCGTTAAGACCAAGTTCTTGAGAAAGTATTTTACGGCCCTGATCTGTTTGGCATTTTAAAATATACACTAGAAATGAGTTTTGTTTGAGTTTGGGTGTAGTTTCCAAGGAAGGAAATGTGTCGTCGAAAATCAAGCAAAGAATAGAAATGACGAAAAACTTGTCACAGAGAGGGCAGTAATTTCCTTCGTTTTTTGTTGTTGTTGTTCGAATAGAAGTTTTATATACAATTTTGTTTCTTTTTTGTTACTTTTGGTTATTTCTTTATTCTTGGATGCATTCACGGTAGAATGGTGCAGAGGCCAAGAGTAATAAAAATGTTTACGAGTGAATTCTCGAATTTTCACGTTTTTAAAACGTTTTATGACTTTCTTATTATTGAAGATTGTTGCATAAGAATGCTTCTTACTTCGTGTGTCTTCTTTATTTTTTTTTATATTTTCGTTTTGTTTTGTTTCTTTTTTTTTAAGATTACATTAGATTACATTCTTTAAAGTCGAGGTGAATTATGTAATTTTTACGTTATCCGATTCTTCGTTGTTATTCTTCTTCAATTTACACTGCACAGCTATATATGCTGTGAAACTTTTATGACAGGAGTAAAAAAGAAGAACAAGAAGAATGTTTAATGAGATCTGATTGTGTTACATTACATTTTATAGCGTTACTTTCTTTCAAGCCTTTTTTATTTCAATTTCGTTAGAAACAAAATTAGTTAACTAATAAATAGTAGTAAACCATTTGCATTTATGTAATTTCTTATAAAAATCATACTTTTTTGGTCTATTGAAATTTAACTTTGACACTTCAAAAAAAAATTTCAATAAAAAACACGCCTTTTATGAAAACGGTAAGGAAACAAACAAAAAATCAAATAATATTTCTTATTATTATTATATAATATCAACTTCCGAACAACTGACTAGCGGCGGATATGGTAATATGGACATAAACAAACCAAGGCGCATTCCAAACGATCTAGACTAATAAATAGCATAAATGACTTATACAAAAATTGCCAAATAAATATGAATGATTTATTGCATTAACATAAAGATAAAGAAAAACAAAGATTATATCAAATTTTTTCAAAAACAAAATTTCAAACTTCGCAGATATCTTGCAACACAAATCTCAACACTTTTATCGGATGCTTTTAAGCCACAGAAAAAAAGTATCCAATTCAAAGCATTTTTGTTAATGAAATTTGATATCTTTTTATCAATATGAAGATCTTAAAACGTGTATATTTACATACTTTACTGTGATACTTTCCAGTATTATTTAAGAAATATGAAATATACAAGGAAAACATCTAATAAATATATTATTTAGAATCTCTATTTTGGGGGAAATAATATTTTTACATTTGTTTTTTTTATAGAGTAGGTATTGTTAAATAAGTTTTTTTTTCTACAGGAAAAACTACAGAGGAATTAAGGGAATAAACTGACTTCTACGTCGGTACCTTCAATTATTACAAAGCTTCCACAAAGAAGGAAATTATTGAATGAAAAACAAGAGAACATGTTAAAATAATATATCGACGCATAAGCAAAATAAGTCAACTATCCTGAAAAAAGAGAAATTTTATGAAAATTTTCTGGAAAAGGACAAGGAGCAAACAATAACAATATAGATCACTTGCACCACCATATCCATGTGTAAAAATAAGGACGGGGAGATCCTGAGTACCAAAGAACTATTTCTAAGTAGATGGTGTGAACACTTCAAAGAATAGTTAGTACCAGATCGGCAGCAAAGCAAACGTGGAACTAGGAAAAGAACTAGCGGGAGACGTGCCTACTGGGTTTTGAAACTATAGACAATATTCGATCTCCTAGTTCACTAGTGGGGTTTTCGAAGTCTCAGATTCCGTTATCATTCGTTTTAGCAAAATTATTGTTTTATAAAAATTGTTCCGAAAGCGCGCGATGTCGGAAGAACTATTTTTCTAATGCGGAAAGAATGTCATTTTCGGATAACCAAAAGAACCAACTAAAAAAAGAGCTAACCAAAATTCGAATTAAATGGAAAAAAGTTCATAGAACAAAGCTCCTCTTTTATGAAAATAATCAACTGGGGCTCGAGAAGGAGGTTGTTATCATTGATTCCGTAAGAAATATGGAAACAAGCGATCGTGGGGTCGTCCGTCTACTAGCCAACGCTGAAGCCAGTATGTGGACAAAACGAATAAAAACGGTAGAAATGTGAAAACAACTATCTGCAAGTTCATCCGCATTTGCTACGCGTGCCAGTGGGAAAGTGACCGATTAAATATTTCTGCAGCCTCGAAAAGCCCAAGAAATTTTTAAATATTGTTGGTGGTTATTTTGAGAACGCCTTTTTGTTTTTTGAAAAAAATTGTCAAATTTTAAATCGGTGACCTCGAAACCCCCCAACACCTGTTTTCATTAAAACAAATTGGATTTTCTTAGATGACCGCCATTTTGTTTTTCGAAAAACTGTTAACGAATTCATAATCAGCGACCTCGAAAACCCCGGACACCAAATTTCAAAGAATCATCTCAATTCCTTATACTTATGTAGTTTTGGCCATTTTTTTGCCAATCTGTTGAAACGACTACCCGCAATATGACAATAAACTCGCAATGATCTTTTAAAAAAAATATTCAAAGATAGGGAATTTTATCCTAGGCCAATGTTAGACTGAACCAGCGTGAGGTGCGGAGGTGTGTTGTCGCCAGTCCTATAATCTAATTCTAAATACATAATTACAACAAATCGGAAAAAATCACAAAATAAAACAGATGGACACCAAGTATAGGTCGATCCACACATATCCGTGATGTGACAGCGACTTCAGTGCAGTACCGGGAGCATCAGTGAAAATAAAACAGCGGCACGATGTAATATCATGGAAAAAATTGGGAAAGGTGCGAGATGTTCCCACACATCTGACGCGGTGGGGCGCCGACGTTCTCAGCATCCTTCAGGCATCCGTGAAAAAAATATTTTTGAAATTCAAAGGAAAATTTTATAAGAATTCAACAGAAATTTAGGTAAAGTTTATTTGAAATACACTTAAACTTGTTTCTGTGCAGTGTCGGAACACTAAGCACTGATACGGAAAAGGTGGTGCTGTGTGCAAGTCAGTGAAAAATTCATCAAGGGGAGAACGAATTAAAACCATAAAAAAGTGAAGTTCCAGAACCACAGACGGTTCTTATCACCCGAAAACGAAATTGGTGCCTCCCTTCGAATTAAAGGTGTAATTAGTTTCACAATATAGTAAAATCGCTGTGTGACGCCCGTATGAAATTTTTTTAACAGGTTTCATCACCACTTCGTAGTTCTTTCAACATTTTGTTAAAACAACCTTGAGTTCCTGGCATTCGCGGACCGATATACGAGTACACCTTCTTTTCGATCCCTTTCCTTTTTCATCAATATATAGGGTGCGCCATCTAGACCTTCCGTATTTCAACATTGAATAAAGCCCGTTCTACACGATGATATGAACACCTTCCAACGTTGGACGCTTGATGGTAAGACGTATCGTGTAGCAGATGGTCGAGCTACGAGCGTCCAACGTTGGTGCTTGGGCATGTTCCAGCTGTGATGGGTATCACTCCAACGTTGGAAGCCAACATTCGAATCAAACGTTCACCGCATCGTGTAGAGCCGGTGTAACTCTGACATTTTTTAGCCGATTTTTACAAATATACACGATTCTGAAACGTCATTCAGTACCATTTTAGCTATGAACCACTACACATAAGAAGAACGCGCTGAAATTGTAGCGCCTAAAGGCTGAATCACATAGCTTCGTTCTCTTTCGTTCGTTCTTTTCGTTCTTTCAGTCCGCGAGTTCAATGCACTTCAAATGGAAGTGTCCACATCATGAACGGAGAGAAATGAAGACGAACGAAAACGAGAGCTTTTGGGAAATTTTGAAAAAGACGAACGAACGGAAAGGAAAGACTTTACGTTGAAAACAATCATTCAATTATGAAAACTGTGTGTTCTTATCGTAAAAACACGTTGTGTAGAAAAATGGTGATTTCGAGTCACCTCCTTGTTCTCCAGATTTAACGGTACCAGACTTTTTTCTGTGGAGTTATTTAAAAAGTAAAGTTTATGCCAGTTTATGTTGTAATACCGAAGTTCTAGATGGCGCACCATGCAACTACTTTTTTCTGAAATTCCGCTCCAAATAACTTTTCTAGTGAACTGGATTCCCAATGTAAAGACTATCAATACTAGAGCTCTGTTAAAAAAGTGTCAGTGAAGCACTGGCAATCTCTCTGTCAGAGAAATATGTGTCAGAGGGTGCCAGAGCACTGACTGCCAATGGGCCTATTCACACAGTGCCCATTCATGGCGCCTAAAACCGGTTTTATAGATGAGAGAGGGAAGGGAGCGGAAGAACTTAACGAAACATTTTTCACGCAAAAGCAAACGCGTGAAAACTGGCACACATATAAAAAGTTACTTCTATCTCTTGCATTCTTTGGCTCTGTTTTTCTCTAACAAGTAAATTTCATCTGCAATACATTTAAAGGTTCTTGTATAGCATTCAAATTTACTACACTCATTTACGCCCCGTCTGAGTTGCTAGGAGTTGAATAAAACCGGTTTTACTCACCACAATTATGGCAGCGTGTGAATATGCCCAATGCCAGCGAAAACTCGTAAATTTTCAACGCACCTCAAGTGTTGCCCCGTAAATGAGTGTAGTAAATTTGAATGCTATACAGGAACCTTTAAATGTATTGCAGATGAAATTTACTTGTTAGAGAAAAACAGAGCTAAAGAATGCAAGAGATAGAAGTAACTTTTTATATGTGTGCTAGTTTTCACGCGTTTGCTTTGGCGTGAAAAATGTTTCGTTAAGTTCTTCCGCTCCCTTCCCTCTCTCATCTATAAAACCGGTTTTAGGCGCCATGAATGTGCACTGTGTGAATAGGCCCACTTCGTTCACGCACTGCCAGCTTAGTTGCGCCGATCCCACAACCTAAATATCGTCCAAATATAATGATAACACAAGGCTAGGCGCAAAATTATTTACACATAAAAATCAAAACATTTCAAAAGAAGTACCAAAAAAAGTACTAAAAATGTAAGTCGTTATTCAGAACTGCCATAAAACGTCTTTTACATCCAATTTAATTCTCATATTAAAAATTACCAAAGAAATCAATAACAATGCAACTCAATTTGTAAATCAACTGAAATTGTGCAATTGCATTCATATATATATATATATATATATATATATATATATATATATATATATATATATATATATATATATATATATATATATATATATATATATATATATATATATATATATCAGTGATTTACGATAATGCACCAAAATACGAGTCTGAAATTGATTTTTTATATAAGTCTGGCAGCTCCATTTTCCAAGGAAGCTTGCAAGTTTTCAAAGTTTTTCCTTTACACATTTGCTTTTTTTTGTTGTTGATAATTTTCCTTCAACATCCTCCATTCTATTGTAGAGTATAGCTAAAGCTATAAAGCTGCAGTTAGATTGCTGCTGCTGTGACGTAGTTATCGTAAATTGTGTAGTACCTACAAATGCGCCGCATCTCCCCTGCTAGCCTGGATTTTCTATTGTGTCCCTCCTCTCAAGTGCCGTAGTACAAATCACGATTTTCCACAACTAGGAGCGCCTAAAGGTTTCCAGTTTTCAGAGGCCGAAAAAACATTGAAACGCACGCGCACAGAGAGTGTGAGGGAGGGAGAGCGCGAAAGAGTATAGGGAGAGTGAAAAGAGTGCGAGAGAGAAAGAGCGTTAAGTGGAATTTAGGATGGCGACCGATGTATGGGTGTTGGCTCGCCTAACGTCAGAGGCCGTCATTGCCAATTTTCCATTTTCTCTTGAGGATTTATCTGTTCCAGACAACATCATCGGGTGGATTTTCATTTGATACAAAGCCCCGCATTTTCTTGTTCGGTCCCTCTCTCTCTATACACCCCGATGCCGTAATGTGGTGGGAATTGCAGGACCGAAAAGAAGGAAAGAAAAAATCTCACAATTGGGGTCTCGTACGTTGAATTATTGATTAGTCTGGCGCTTCTTAAATAAAAAGAAAGCTCTCGACAGAAACGGCAGGCAAAAAAAGTTTTACTATATACGGTTATGAAGACTTGATTCATAGATAAGCTTTGGGCCTTTTTTAAGGGATAAAACCCACCCTTATTAGTGCGTAGAAACATCAAGATCCTTTAGAAAATGCTAGAATAGGACCAAACAGGACATAGGATTGCACTCTACTGTACCTTAAGCGAGTGTTTATATATGTACCCCTTCCCGCCTTGTGTATAGCACAAGCTACCGGGGAGTATGTGCAAACACACGCTAGGGGTGGTGGCGCGTTGTAGACGTGTGGTACACGTTTATGGCTGGCGCTTTTCGTATGAATGATTGTACGTACGTAAAAACGTAAGATTATAACGATTTAGTCCAAATGAAGCTGAACATTGAAAAGTCTACATATAGACCGACGCAGTCAGGTCACTAGGTGCAGACGTGTATGCCTTGTTTGCTATGTATGAATTGTTTATCTTTCAAAATGTAGGTATAGATGTTTTCAAATGCCGTGACATTTGACGCATGTTGGGGTAAAAAGCTCTTAAAAATGTTTAAAAGCTGGAGATAATTTTTCTTCCTCTCTATTGAGAAATTAAGCTCCAAAATAGGAAGCCAAAGGCGCACGCAAAAGAATTGTCAGCAATTCCCATATACTTTCTGACAACTTGTTGCAAATATTACGACGACTCTGTCTTTTTATTAGAGCTTCTGTATATACCACAGTGGCTTAAAAATCTCAAAAGAAAAACGAAATTTATATTTTCCTATTTGAATAATTGATAGAAATTTAAAGATCGAAGATAAAT
Organism: Thereva nobilitata; assembly: GCA_963855945.1. Classification (NCBI taxonomy): domain Eukaryota; kingdom Metazoa; phylum Arthropoda; class Insecta; order Diptera; family Therevidae; genus Thereva; species Thereva nobilitata. Next base: position 166,191,131 of record OY979695.1, read on the forward strand.
ATTTCTTAACCGTAAGTAAAATACAAATGGAAACAAACTATTTTAAACATAATTTATTCAAAAGGAAACACTTTTCTAATTAAAATTGAATTTTTATTTTTCTTATAATTTTGTGAACCATTGTATATTGTAAAAAGTGAGCGAGAATTGACTCCTCCTCCTCCTTATCAAATCACTTGCTGTCATTTAATCAATCACGACTGCGTATTGCTAATTTTACAAATTATGAATGAAAAGCGTCCTTTTTTATATATTTTTTAATTTTCAGGTATTTGTATTTTACATACATATTTGCTACAGAAATAATTTGTAGCAATTTCTATTAAAAAATACGCAATTTGGGTTTTTAATACTTTGATACTAGGATTGTTGACGTTTTCGGCCAGTCGCATGCGCGCTTCTGCTAGGGGAAGTTACGTTGCTTGCGGCTGCGGGGAGTTCACAATTTATAAATGAAAATGCTCATGAATTTAAAAAAGGATTTTTCAGCATTTTTTTAATTATTATAAATTTAGGGATGAGAAATATTTCTCATAATTATAATAAAATTATGCTTATTATGATGGATAGATTTACTTGGTTGAGCAGGGTTTTTACATGTATTTAAAAGCTCTGCTCAATACATATAAAGATAACTTAACTTTATTCATTCGGCATGCGCGCATCCCTTCCCAAATAATTTTGTTGAGTTTATTCTGCGTTTGTTGCCATTTTAAATGAAAAGAGGGGAAATGATAGAACAAAATTTATAAAATTTGGCAACGAGGTGCGCAGAACTGTTCGAATTTTTTGTGTCACGGAGTTTGAAAACATCTATACATATATGCATATACGGGGCATAGCCGGTCGATCACTACTTGTATAAATTTGCAATCAACACTTTTCAACGCATATATATATTCGCCATCAGGCAGCAGCACAACAAATTGAGAATATTTTTAGCAATTGAGAACTACAAATTCGATTGAAGCTTGTCAATATTGTGATTAAGTTACTCATCAATGAATATTCGAGAGAGTTACTGCAAAGGTGATGATAAAAGGATCCTTTGTGAGTGGCGGGGTGGGGGGTATTAAGACGTGAATTTAAATGAATGAAATGAAATTGAATTATTGGATTTATAAGAAGGTTCAAGTTTGAGTTGAATTTTACGTCAGTTTGTAGTAAAGTGAAGAGTACGGGCCCCATTTTATGTTGAGAAACTTGTAGCGATAAGTTATGAATCAAATTATGTGTGAATCAGTTCCATAAATTGATAGATAAGCTGAATAGAAGTGTGCTTTATGATTCATATCAAAAGTGTGAGTAGTATGCTTTTAATAGCGTGATTTTGGTTATCAAAGGGGATAGACAAGTGTACTAAGAATTTCGTATGATTTGTAAATTATGGGAGACGAATAGTAAACACGATCTGATATTTTACTAAAAAAAAAACTGTCAATATATAAGGAGGGGCAAAAGTAGTGCCATAATATGAATCTGTCATAATTATTGCAAATGGCGCCAAATGTCATTGTGCTTTGACTCTAAAGGCTGGATTACAATGCTGCCGTTGTCGCGGTCGCTGTTGCTTGTCGTCGACGCTGACGCTCCAGTTGTTGCTTTCGCAGTTACAATTAAGTCGCACTGAATATCAAGTTATCTGTCATTTAGAAAATTAAATTTCAAGTGTGTGTTTTTTGTATTAAAATAAAGAGTAAATTAATGAATGAATGAAAAAAGTGGCTTTAATAAATTAAAAAAAAATTTACACAAAAATTAACTTTCAAAAATATTTACCGTTGCACTAGCCGCGCGACCAAAGTTGAAATATTGGGCACTTTACGCGATACGACTCGCGAAAGCGACTCCTTAGCGACATATTGTATTCGTGATTAGAGAATTTCATACTTTTGACAGTTAGTGCGACAGCGACCGCGACAGCATTGTAATCAAGCCTTAACTAATTCTCTATCTGTCAACAACACAACTGTCAAAGCGTAATGACATTTGACGCTACTTGCAAAAATTATGGCACATTCACATTATGGCATCACTTTTGCAAAAATTATAGCACCTTCACATTATGACATTACTTTTGCCACACCTGTACATTTCAATAACATTTATTAGGCAGTTTCCGAGACATAAGTTCTTTAATACTATTAGTTACAAACGAAATCGAACACTATATTTGCTAAACCGACGCACGCTATGCTAAGGAAAAAATTTCCCAAAATTCCAAATACATAGGTCATGAACAATATATGTAGGTAAATAAGAAAGTATAAATAAAATAAAAAGCCTCTAATACCCTTGACAGACAGCGCTCTTTAACTCTCAATTAACCCTAATCATCGTTAAGTGGTCTGTGAGCCGCCCTTAATTGTTAGTTAATAATCAATTTTTGGATGATTAACATCAATCATTAATCATCAAAATATTTTGACAATTAGCGAGTTAAACACGTTCGTTTCAGCGGTTCTCTTAGAGCGCGTTTATGTGCAGGAGCGAACTTGAGTTTATGTGCGCATGTGCGGATTTGAGTTGACAACGAAGTCAAAATGAAAAGTTTTAGCAATCTTGTAAAAAATTTTCAATAATAATATTAAATTTCACTTATTTTTAACTTTCTTCAGCACTTTACTAAAAATGACTGCACTAAGGGTTGTGTTTGGGTCTTTGTTATGGTCCTAAACAGATTATATGTCTGTACCGAAATGGTTTAGTCCGCTTTGGTCAACTTCAAAATCAAGACTGAAAATTATTCGGTCCCGTCCTTGTTTATGTGGGGTTTTTTAGTACTTTTTTGCTACTTTGGGCCGGTTCGGTCCAGCACATAAACGCGGTCTTAGTTTTTTTCATTTTCTCATAGATGGCGTACCATGCACTCCGTATTAACTTTTTCTTAAACTGTCAAAGTTGTTACTGTCAAAAAACATGTTAATCACAATGCCCTAAATTCAGATGCTGTCGGTCACTTTCTTTTTTAATGCGCTTAATTTCCATTTAGCGGAATGGCCATTAAGAACGCTGTCTGGTCAGAGTATTACGTTTTTTTCACTATATCATAGAAGAAGGAATGATAATCTCGTATCCAGAGATTGCAGGTCCGATTCCCACCCAGACACATAGTCCTTTACTTGCCTAGTTATCATTTCTTCACAAATAACTCGGCATTTATTTGCTTTCTGTCTCTAGATTCGACTAAAGCAGAGCAAAGGTAATCAAAGTCAAGCTGGATTTGATGTAATATTTAATAGGACATCGCTTACGAAACAGCGGCGATATCTTTATTTCCTCTCTTCTTTACTTTATAGATAGGTAGGAAGGATCGGTAGTCCCATACAAGCCGGAACCTGGTAAACAATTGAGCTGAGGTGGGCCATTTTCTAGCCGCACTCGTGAAACAATTTTGCCTGAGAAGAGGCTAGAAGAAAACTAGGAGAGATTTTAGATTCACTCCGCCATATTTGGTTACCGGATCAAATCTCCTATTTTGAGCTTCGAAACCTTCCCCAAATCCTTTAAAAAGAGTTATCCAAATACACGCTATCTTATATTGGCCAGAGCAGGACATATGTAGAGAAAGTGTTCGTGCATTGGCCTGTTCCTCTCGCGAGCTACGGCAGAGGGTGTTATAAGGAATTCTGGCGATATCCTTGCGTGGCATCCACAAGAGGTCTCGCGATCTCTGGTTGTTGTAACAAGGCCAAGTCTTCCTACCCTTGACGCATGTTTATAGGCTCCTCCATCTAGAGCCAGCTATTGAGAGAAAGAAAGTACATGGAGATATCTCTCTTTAGCGGGCGCAGTGGCTTGGGTACACTTATATAATAGTCTCTTCCCAGCCGGAAAAATTCGGAGCGCTGCTAAAGGCTGCGAAATATGAGTGATGTCAATATGCTCCTAAGGGAGCCAAATTGGAGTATAAGTATAAAGGGTGTCAATAACATAGTCAATAGACCGGTTCTCGTTCGATTACGGATGTTAAGCAGCATTGTACGTGGTTAGTACTTAATTGGGGGACCGCTTTTAAAGGAGCATTAAAAGGAATGCTCCCATCTGCAGGCATGCAATGTTAAAAAATATATAGATCTGGGATGGGTAGAGTTCTAAGATTGCTATTGCAGCACTCCATTTCCCGCTGGGTTGTTTAACTTCTTACTCTACGACATGCTCCCAACAGCTAGCTACAGTCATACACAATACGCAATCATACTTCTGAGGCATACTTTTGTAATAAAATATGTGATTTAGTCAATCTTCAGACTTAATGCAAGCACGATTATGGATTGACTTTTAATGGATCACGCTTTTACAATATTTTTTTTTTAAATTTTGAGTAAAAACCATCTTTATGGAAGAATTACTTTTCTACGAAAAGTTCAGCAAAGCTTATTGTAGACTAGAAGCTTGTATTTTTAATAAAATGGTGGAAATTTAATGAAATTTCTATAGTTTTAGATTGGTTTTAAAGACAACGTATGAGAAATAAGGAATGTAATACTTGAGACTTTTTCGAAGAATACTGAAATATGTTAATAAAAAGGATAAAACTACAAAAGTTTAGTGAAATAAGTAAGAGAGACATTAAAATTTCAAGCAAGTATACATAGAATATTTACGCGCAGAGGCAAAATCTTAAGGTAATATTGGAAAAAATGTGAATTTAGATTTTGCTACAACAACAACAAAAAAATATTTATTCCAATTCTAGTCTAAATTAGTAGAGTTAATTTTAATTTCAGATTTTAAAATTATAACAAAATTTACCGTCAGGAAAATTCAGGTTAAAAAAACCGCTTCGCGTTTTCTCCTTTTATATAAAACCCGAAGGAAAATTATATATAAGCAATTATAAATTGTATTTAAAACTGGCACCTTCCCAACGCAAACCAGAAAGTAATTTATAGGTAAAAACTTCTCACGAGGAAAAATAAACTTTTTTTTATTACGTTAAAAATTTTTTTTAAACAAAGTTTTTCAAGATAAATTCGTGCACACACGGTTGTTTTTTTTTATTATTATTCTTATTCGAATGAAATAAATATTTACACCTGGCAACACTTCACAATGGGAGGTCAATGACCACAAACGGTTTACGGATACACAGCGAGAGCACACGGGAAAATAAACCCTAATTATTTTTTTTACTCCGTTTTACGAGAGTGCATTTTGTCTGTACTCGAAAAGGATTCGATATACTGCACACAGCTGAAAGGCTGCCAAGGATAACTCTTCACTGCTCACTACTATATTCCCCGCGTTCAGTTTTCATCCTTTCTTTGCGTCGCCTCGCTCCTTGTATGTAGCTTCAATGGGGGACCAAAATGCCGAAAAAAATTGAAAAAAATAATGCAACGAGGCAGCACAGAATACATGCAGCGCGCTACGATGACAATAAAATGGGTTCTAGGGGAACTGGGAGGGATTTACATATGTAAGCAGCCGATTTTTATTAGTTTTCAGGGCTTGATAAATTATTACAGAACGGTTTTATCCGAGTATAAAAATCTTATTTGTTCTTGTAACGAGCCGTAGATGACGTCAAACAGAAGGAAATTATGATACGGGGATTTGGGGGGAAAATGCGCCAGACACACAGACAGGAGACGGGGGTAATATGTTAAATATAGGACGATGTTTGTAATGTTGTAATTCGCGAATATATTTGAAAAAAATTTAATTTTTTAAAGAAATTTTCTAGCAGCATAATTTTATTGATGAGTTCCACCCAAGATTTACACCGCTCTTGAAGTAACTTTCAATTAACTGTCAAAAGTAAAGGGTGTCTAGGATAAGGAATTCGAGTTGAGTCCATTTATTACAATTTACATTAATTTTCATCGGTGTCGAAGTTTAAGAGTAAGTAAAATTTATGATAATTAATCAAATTTTATCATCAAAATCTGTTAAAAGACAAGCGTTCAGAGATTATGCCTCTTTTTACTGTCGACGACGGTTCTCATTGAGTGAAATGTCGGACAAGCCCAGTCGGAAAGATTGTAGAGAGAAAAGTATAAGAACTGACAAATACCAATACTACTGTGACAGAACGCTAACTGCGGTAATCGAACAGGAGAGATGGCTCGTCGCTTATTATGGCAGGAGAAAGGGTGGCGCATTTTTTGCAAAAAGGAAACCCAAAAAAGAAGCAAAGCTGGCTTGATTGGGAAAATGGTGAAGGACTATGGCGGGTAGTGGATTTGAACCACGGGCTGCCTGGGTTGGTAGCCTTCCACCTCAAACGCCCAATCTCTTACTACGACCTTCAAATCGTGAGGCTTTGGACGAATGCTGGTCCTTCATGTTCGAGAGCACTGCTCGAACAGTGGTCTTCGGAAAGATTCTTTCAGTCGAAATCGCCATTTTTCGATATCAAACGACCAGGAAAGATTTTCTTCAATAAATCGATCGTACTACGTGCTGTGTGGCATGGCGCTCCATCTTGTTGAAACCAGAAGTTACGCATACGATTTTCAGGAACGATCGGCATCAAAAAATCGGTTATCATGGCTCGATAACGCTCCCATTTTCAGCTAGTTCAAAGCAAAAATTGGCATAGGCAAGCGTCGAGTTTTATCAACTGGCTCGATTTTCCTTGTCATTTGAATTTTGTACGGGAAAAAGTCGAAATCATCACGAATTATGCGTCGGAGACTGGTAAACACCTCCTGTGACTGATGCTTCCAAAGCAGTATGTCATTAACCGAGTTGGCAACTCATGTCACAGTTATTGCGTAGTTCGATGGGTCATATATAGATGGCCCACTGTGTACAATGAAAATTCAACAAAAAATGCTAATTTGTTATAATCCTAAGCATACCTTATACAAATCTTAATCCAAAAAAACAGTCATGAAAATTGATGGTTTTACTGAAAAATAAAAGAAAAATGTGTTAATGCATTTTTTTTTAAATAGTAAAAATATAGTAAATATAATAGTCGGAGAGCCGACCGCTGAAAACCCTATGTTATCGGGAAGAAGAAAATAGAGCCTATTGTAAGTAACATTAGAGATAGGAGAATACTTTAGGCGTGGTGTGCCTGAGCTAAAGTGTGGCCTATGGTGAGAAATTAGGTAATATTAGTGGTGTTTTTTTTGTCCAACCCTATGTTATCGACAAGAATAATTTTGTTCTTAAATTGAAGTATAGACCTAATAAGTACTAAAACTCATGGTGTGCCGCGCTCTGTCTGTGGCCTAACCTTTGGTAGACCAGTATTTATATAATTTTTTTGTATGGAAAATTATTGAAATCGCGATATCTCCCGAAAGGTTATTCGTAGAGAAAAAGTAGAAAATCTTTGTAGAAAATCGCATGATCTACAATCCTTGTGTTAACTATTATGAAATTACACTTACCGTTTTCATTAGATTTAATGTGTCAACTAAACTGAGCTTAAATTGATCCCATTCATACAAATCTAGAATAAATTTCATTTCTGTCAAGGCTATTAGCCTGTTAGCCCTCCTATAATGCTGATATAGTGGAAATTAAACATAGAGTGTTGCCAAGAAACGAGTCGACTTCGACTTAAAATCTATATTAATAAAAGAAAGTTTCTGTATGTAAGTATGGATGTATGTGTGCGCTATAGGAGGCGCACCACTCATCACAGAGTTTCGAAATTTTTCATGAAGGTCCGGGCCGAGATACCGTGATGCACCTTGAAGCCCGATTTTCGAAATTCAAGATGTCCGCGCTCAAATTCAAAATTGTCGCCCAAATATGGCCGAATTTGCCAATTATCTTGCGATTCCAATGAAATTGGGAACTCGAAATTAACGAATTTGTAGTCAAAACTTAAAAATTCAAAATGGCGGCGACAATATGCTCGTCGAATTTTGCCAATTGATTTCCGATTCCAATAAATATCAGCATGTGGGGGTTTTTAAGATCGTAAATAACGAGAAATGCGTAAACGTTTCGTTTCTGTCGGAAGTGCCGCGATTCCACTATTTTTTTTAAATACTCTTTCACTAATATTTATTTTTAGGCGGGGTTACCTTTTTAAGGATATTTCATGAAAAACAGAAAATGCACTTTAGTAATATCTCTATGGACGGACAGATTGTGCACTAACGTATAGCCAGACACTTGATACTGACCCAAGCCAATCATGTTCCGAAAAACCAGTCGTCACAAACATCGGGGTCAACAAAACCTGGCTTTGCCAGAGAATTAGGCTCTTGAGGCGAGACGAGTTTCATCCAAGTACCAATATAGATTACAACGTCGGCAAAGCGGATTTGAGAGTACGGCAAGAATCTAAAGTTATCGAAATTAAAGTGAATTACCACTAAAAAAAGATGAAATGGGAGAAAAGTTCTTGTACTGAGTGCAACATGGGCTTGCCTCGAGGCTGAGTACAAAAAAAAATGAATTTCCTTGCGATCTCTAAAATACTTTGATTTATCAGCTGAAAGCATTCCAATATATCAGTTGAAAGCATTCCATTTTGTGCACGAAAACACTTGAAATCATTTTCAGCTCATAATCGAATCAGTTTTGAACCAAAGAATGTCCATTATTGCTTCTATTAAATGTTGGCTTGTGAAAACGGAACTTATTTCGCAAAATTTTACACTAATCTTATCAAACGTTCTTTATGAGTTTGTAAGTTTATAACAGAGAAGTTTTCTCGTGATTTAGTTTTATTGGTGCGGGAAATCTAAATGTAATTCGCAAATTTATAAACGAATTTTCATAGAAGAATGAGAATTTGTGGCACAAGGAATTTTTTTTTAAATAAAATTACAGAACTTTTTGAAATATATAAAAATAAAACGCATTTAATAACATCAAATACACACTGAATCATAATTAGCAGCCAATATTACATTTTGTAGAAAAAAAAGCGACGCAATTTTATAAAAGAAACATTAGCATCATCTTATAAACATTTCAGCTCTTTCCCCCCCTTCAAAGTACCAAAATAGACCAAGACGCAATTTAAAGCGAAAACAAACAAGAGAACACACCGCCGAGGACCAAAGAAAAGGGAGAAGGGCTGAAAAAGTACAGAAAAGTGTTTATGTTAATCATCGATTATAACTGATGCGTCGCGCATAAATCTGATCTAAAATTAGACCAAGGATAAAATTAAACTCGCCGAGACAAAAATAGAATATGGCCGCTGTGCAAACATCTAAAATTTTCTGATTTATGTTGAATGCCCTGAGAGAGTGAATTCATGTAAACAGCACGTCAACAGCCGTTCGCCCAAACAGGCAAAAGGTAGACCAGTAATACTTTATGGGTTGATGCGAGTGCATCGAGGATTCGGAGATTAACTGCCGCCACTCGTAAACACCAACCAAGGCTTGACCGAGCCAGACGGAAGGAAATAAAGCAAAATTTGGTCTAATCCTTCTCTGTGCTGCAGTCGACAAACATATGATTTTGGATTGTGTGGCTACGCCTGCATGTGAAGGTGAGCTGAAGTTCAGTTCTCGTCGATCTCAATTTGTTGCAATTTAAACAATTCTAACTGTCACACGTATACAGCCATCTCTGTCTGTCGCCGTCGTTTCGTGTTTGTTTTATTTAATCATTTATTTTATTTTTTTTGTTTTCTTATTTTTTTTTTAGTTGCGCTCTTTTTATCCTCATTGTTGTCGGGGTTTGTTTATATATGCCCGAAAGGCGGCGAAATTTATTTTCAAAAATAGACCGTCTGATCTGTCTGCTCTTTTAAGATGATCAAAAGTGAAATTCCGCATAGATTTTTGCCACTGATATCGTTAATTTAAGAGATAAAAATAAATTAACAGATTCATTCTTGACAAAAACAACTTTATTCTCGCGTTGAAAATAAACTGAGGAAATTCATCTTAAAAAATTTCAAAAAAATAAAAAAAAAGGAAAATAAATAAAAAATGTTAAGGCCCGCTACACATAACACAGCACAACCAACAACACACAATAGAAACAACAATTTACAAAATGATGTGTCTTAAATTCAGGCTGCCAACAGTCTATCATCACTTTTATGTTAGGAATATATTCGCTCGCACCTTGGACGATTAGAAGAAGATATCTCTTATGAGGCGTGTGGGTGGGCGCGCGGGGAGGGAGAGATGCGACGATGAAAACAATAAAAAAATTATTTAAGAATTACACAATATTAATGAGGGAAATTTCGATAATTTGACGTTTTGATTACTTATCATCATAAATTTCGGAACGGACCCCCAAAAAAAAGATGGTTGCCGTTTGATTGTGGATTGTTGATGATGGGGGTTTGAAGAGATTTCTTTTGTTTTATTTATAGTTTTTAAGTTGATACGGTTGTGTTCGTGTCCATTTTTGCTGAAGTGTTTCGAAATAACTTAAGGCGAAGACTGAAATTCTAGAGTGTAGACATTTAAAGGACCTTTTTTGGTTGAAGACGTACTTGAAAATTGAGAGCTTCTGGAGTGATTCTGGTTGGTTACAATGAAAACTAATTTCGTATGCATGTATTGTCTGCCGGATTTTCTAATTGATATGGGAGAAAGTGGTTGTACGGATTTATAAAGTATTAAGATTCAAGTTTCAGGTCAATAGCTCATGCACACTTCTACTTTACCCTTCATTTTCTGAATAAATCCTTCAACACAGGTTTGATATGTTTCATCAAAGTCCGATCGGTAAGGGCTCCCTCAAGCAAGCTGGTGGGTGCTCCAATAGCCAGCTGCGGGCCGATAAAAGTGTCAGTGTTTAGCCAGGGTATCTACCTTTTCATTGCCTTTGAAGCCCCGGTGACCCAGGAACCAAACAAGAGTAATCTGATTGAGAATTCCCATCTAACCAGTTCCAAACAAATGTAGACTTGGTCTCACAGGACCTTATGACTTTGATTGCCGCTTAACTATCAGAGAAGACAAAGATCTGTTTGTTTTGGTAGGCCTTTCTCAAGTTCTCATAAGTGCACGCCAGTATAGCGTACATCTCTGCTAAAAAGACAGTGTCTAGGGTGCCTAGGCTTTCAGTCCAGATTGCGGCGTCCACACCTGTCTCTGTTTTGGAGCCATCCATATTCCAATATCGTGTACGAATGTGGATCCCCAAGCTCTACGACAAGTCCTGCTTATCAGAGTATCCATTTGATGGTTCCAGTTGAGGCGTTAGATTATACTCTCTCTGGTCGACGGGACAATCAAATCCGATTTTGATGCGGGCTGTTCTACCACATGCTTTTTAGTGTATGGATTGCTGCCAGTGCGCCACTAGGGACAGGCGAATAAGGTGATCATGTTGACCTTCAACGAGAAGGGCTCAATATTTATCAACTGCATTGCGCTGCTCTAGAAAGCTGGAAACAGATAAAAGCGTTACGAATGTTGCGTTCCGCGGTTCACAGTATGTTACGAGTTTCCACTAGCACGTAATTGCGGATTTCACACATAACCCAATAATCTAAGTGTTCGCTGTGTATGCTTGTGTTTGGGTATTTAAGGCGTTGTCGAATACGGCAAGGCAGAAAAAGTTAAAGGTGAACCAACTTTTGCGTTGCATGCATTGGGTTCTCGGTTCCCGCAACAATATGTCAGGTCGCATTTGAATACACACACTTCTATGCTGTTATCAAAGGCAACGCTCGCAATACAGAGATATGTTTCCAGCTGAATCCGTTCTGTTTCCGTAGAGCACGTTTACCGGAAATCAGCCTACCCTGCAGGTGATAGATACTGGTATTTAGTGGAGAAGAGATTTCCGAGGCTACAAAAGAAACCGAGTGATAGACAATCAAATATTTCCTAACATCGAAAAGGAAAGAAGCCTTACAAGAGACCCGATTCGCCAAAAGTCAACGTAGTCAGCAAGATGTTTGGCCTGGAAACGTTAGCAATATAGAAGAAATTCTTTCAAGTAGACGAGATGGAGCTAAGTTGAGGCGTTGATCAAACTAGGCACACCTAACGCGCATAATCCTACACTGTCTTGGGGTAGGTCGCTACATTGTGGGTCTAACGATGCACTAAAGTCTTATAGGACAACACTGCTGTCGATCACAATATAGTGACGTGTTGAAGCAAAACGACTAGTTTCGATTAGGTTCGCTTGCGATACTGGAATTACGGTCGTAGAATGGGGTCTCTATAAGAACGAAAGGTGCGTAAATGAAGCGATCTCTGAGATGAAAATATTGCTGGCGCTGGTGTGACGTTTGCTGAGCAAAAAACAAGTAAACGTAGAAAGCCGTTGACACCAAAGGTAAGGTAGAAGAACAAATAATCTACTCAAAGCTTGCGATCTGGTACTTGGAAATAATGATCTGATCAACTCCAAGCATACCCAAGACGTCCATTATCAGGGTAGAATTCGGGGGAATGCGACTCAACGTGGAAGCCCCATACCTGGTCATTGATTCTTTGACGAGGGTATTTAGCATGTTCGTTCCTGACATACGCAGCGACAATATGAGAAAGGGTATTGGTCAGGGTGACTTACGCGAGTAAATCGTCTTAAGGGCGAATTTATGTGAATTTATCACCAACCTCACAGGAAGGCGGGATAGCCACAACCGTGCGGTGGCAGATACCACGGTACCAGTCCATAGCAGAAACCGCAAAGTAAATAGGACGATACTACTAAGGATCGATTGATTAATAGATGTAAACCGAAGATGAAACAATGTATCACGGGGTACGATGGCGGGGAACTAAAATATTACCTTACGCAGTTCCCGTTTAGGCATTTAGTAATATAGTTCCGTCAATTTACTATTCGGAATGTCCGAAAGAAAGAGGATGTAAAACATGTCCTCTTTAAATATCCGAGTAAAATTAATTTAGTTGGTTAATTTTTTAAGAGCATAGCGATTAAGTGCGCCTGCCACACGGGTATGCACGCTCCCGTTACAGGCACAAAAATCTTAAAATGCGTCCGCTATGATATGAATGTATTCGTAATCGACCATTCTAAACGAGAGTGACGTTTTCGCAAGTGGTCCCCCAACTAATTACTAACCACGTTCAATGCTGCTTGACCTACGCAATCGAACGAGAACCAGTATATTGAGTATGCTAATGGCACTATTTATGGCCACCAAGATAATTTCCCGTTTTCTTCGTCCTATACAATTTCTTAAAGCTTTAATTCTGCTCCCTTTAGTCTAGAAAAAGTGTGAGCGTACCGTGCTTCGTTTGGACTATTCCGAGTGTCTACGAGCCTGCAGCGGGCTACATTTGGAAAAGCAGACATTGTACGTTCCTGTTTCCGACCCGAGTCTATTTTTTCCTCGGGTGGACAAGATTTGTCAAGAACAGCGACGTCTAAGATTCAGATGGTTAAGCCCTGCGACTCTAATCCGTGAAGATAATCCTGCGGGGTTAGTGAAAGAAAAGCAGGTGGCTTTTATCGGTTAAAAGCATCAGAGAACGTCAGGTATTTGAATGACGTTTCTTACCAAGCTGGAAAAAAGCTTGGTGCCAATGATTTTCGGCACGATAATGTGGATTTGCTATTGAGATTAACCTTAAAAATGATCAATTTTTTTATGTCTAAGCTCAGGTGTCACCCTTTGTACTACCAGTCCGTCATGTCATACACGCCATGGTGCAATGTCTAGTAGTAAGCTTAGCTCGAAGAATAAAGAGAATAAGGTAAGGACGAATGTAGGACTTGTAAATTGTAGCCCGGCCTGACGCCTGAAGGAGGAAGTTGCATATCTTTTAAGAAATCCTATTCATTAGGATGTTTGTTTAGCAATAAAAAATGGTGATCCTACGACTTGTAAGTTTTCTAGCCAGATGTAACTATAACTTTTGCTACGTCCAAGAATTTTTGGGAAAACCTATTCTAATATAAGAATAGTATATTCTGTAACAAGTTTGGAAGTGGAAGTTTGGTGGTCCACGAGTGCGGAATATGCCATTCAAAACGTGTTGCAGACTATAATTTTTCTACGCCTCTAATAATAGTTTTTATTTATATTTTGTAAAGAAAAACGTATGTAACTGTCAAAAATATAATGTATAAGGCACAGCAAGATATTTTACTACTAAATAACATATTAGTAGGGAGTGTTCATTCATAACAATTTTGTTTAAAAAATGGAATGTAATAATTTGACAATAGATGCCGCCGCAAAGTTTATTTAAAAAATGCTATTATTTTCTGTTATTTAATAATTGAATAGTTTATGTAAAGCAAAAATAGTCTAGCGAAACATCATTGATTGTTTATTATTGAAACAATCCTTTTTTTCTTTAATTAATAAATCATATTCTTGGATTACGAGGAACAGATGTCGCCACTAGTAGTCATTCCATAACAAGTGATGGAATGAATATTCCACACGGGTGTGGCATGCTGCTAATTCCATATCTAAAAGCAATATCAGAATGCTTGTATTCTAACAGAGGCATAGAAAAAATTAATTACTAAAGTACGAATGAACGTATTTTGACTATCGAGCAAGAATTAAATTTTACTTATTTGTGTTTATCCGCAATGCTTAGCTTGCACCTTCAGCAATTCATTCACCGGCTAATGTCAATGGCCGGATTTGCTGAGTGGACTTCTTTTTATTTTGGTTTTTATGTGAAAGACTAGAGCTCAGGCAGAGCTCTTTGTACTGTCGACAATTTATTTTTCGTACAGAGTGCAATGTCTAGTCGGAATATAGTGAAGGAAGGATCTACCACAACCACCGAAGTGAAGGAAGGAACTGCCACAACCACCTACTCCCAATCATTACTATCGCGACTCTGGCATCGGGGCAACGAGAAACAACTCGCTGGAGTGTTATGCTTCCTGAAATGAGTTGAATCCCATCAACCAACCGATGGCATGCGCTGATGGAGCGCGGGAGGGCTAGCGGAAGGCTATGACATGAGGAATCAGGGATGTAAAGAGATTATGTAGGTGGGGAAAGTGGGAAAGGCGAAGGACCGTGGTTTTGCCGGGATTCGAACCCGCGACCTCTGGGATGATAGCCAGGCGCTTTACTCCCTAAACTGACGAGCTTCCTGTATGTATATACGGGATGTTTTTGCTTGATGAGGTTTGCCACCTCCCCATCTGATAAAGTGAAATTATAACGTTGCGTCAAAAGTGATACATGACTTGACAAGACTTGCATATTGAATTATCATTATGTTGGATCTCCTGGAAAACGTGAATCAATTTACGATTTCATATCGGAAAAATTTCTTTCAAGTTAAGTCTTATGTTAATGAGTTAGATTAGAAATGGGAAGTCCTTGAACTTATCCAACTCAATTTCAATACGTGAGTGGGCGGATACATTGAATTTTTTAAATTTAATCAAAAATGCAAGCAAATTTAGATTAACAATATTAAAAGACACTAATAACAATTTAAAGCGAAAACTACATACAACTTTAATGCGAACAGGCAACAATATGTCCTCAATAACAATAAATTTCAACGCTTCGAAATTGTAAAACAGAAATAAGCTGAAAAATTTGTTATACATAAGATAAAATCTTGAAAATAATTTACTGAATACTTTAATAGCATAAAAAACAAATTTTTTTTGTCAACAAAAACATCGCACTACCAGAAAGCCCGAGGGCTCATATAAACCATTTTATCCAATCCTTATCCATCTCACTTCTTACTCCGTTTAACTGTGAATATTTTCCCACTTATAAGAGGAAAACAAAAGAACGACGACGAGAAAAAAGAAACCGAACTGAACTCCCGGATCCTATGCAAAGTCATGTCTACAAAGCACTTCCTAGTAAATACAGGAATATCCTTAACAAAAAGCAAACAAAAAAACAAGAAAGGATTTAACCACAAATAAAAAAATAAAAAAAAGACACAAAATAACGACAACATGACAGTACGGAAAATCCGAGTGGTGGAAACCAGAAGCGGGCAGAGGAGACTCCGGATTTTGGTGCGTAGTTGATGTCAATTGGTTTTGGCCATTTTTTGCTTTGTTCTTCTTCTTCATTGCGAGTTTGTTGTTGTTTTTCTTTTTTTTGTTGCTGGCTGTGGTTCCCTTGCTTTGGGAAAGAAAATCGCCCGAAAAAAAATCGTTTTCGCATAAATGAACTTCGAGAATCGAACCGAATTAGTTTATTTAGAACGCGAACAGCTGTCAGATGGCTAAAAGGAGGATGGTTTGGAGATGGGTGGTCCGCGGTCCCTAGTCCATCGTTCTCGTTTCCCGTTCCCGAAATCCCATTTTCGTGGAGCGCACTAGCAGCAAAAGAAGTCGGGCTTACCTTGGGAATTAATACCGAAAGTGTGGGAAAAGTTGCCATGCGATAAAAATAGCTCAGCACCGATAATTAACTGCGGCGTTGGTCGCCGTACGCGGAAGTAACGTTCTAAATAACAACAAAAAAAATAAGGTGGGAAAACTAAAGGAAGAGTACATTGGCTTTGAAGAATCCTTTTCACTTTGCATGGTTTTTTAATATATTTAAAAAAAAGACGCAATTCGGCCATAGCGAGAGGAGGGACACGAGGAAGTGAAATTTTCTCACAAGTCTGCACGTGAGCATGACGCATGCTGGGAAAAGCTGGGATTGGGTAGTTGTGACGTAAACAGAAGAAGGAACAGAGTACGACGGAAAAAAGCTTTTCCCTCACAATACATTGCCCTGAAAATTCTACTACGCAATTGATTAGGAAACTTTTCTCGTCTTTTATTTTATTAGAACTTTTATTTTTGGATCCTTTGGATATTTTCCTTGTAAGGAGTTAAATTGAAAATTAATTACAGGCGAATGTAAACAGAATTATTTTTTTCTTTCATTTCGACTTAGCGTGTGGGTGGAGTGTGGTGGTGAAGGGAAATGTTGTGTGTATTAAGAAAATGCGTAATTTAAGAACAATAAAAAAAATTAAAGTACAAACTGGAGGAAATCGTAATGATGAGAAATTATTGTGTGTTTTGTGTAGATTATGTTTTGGAAAAACGTTTGGAAATATCTGAAGATAAACGTCTTAGCAATATTTGTCGGGATTTCCTAAGAACGTAAATTATTTTTTCTCGAAGTTTTTGTCTCATAAACGTATTCTTGGTTATTGAATCGATCACATAAAAATTCCTAAAATTGGTGTAATGTACTTGTAACTATGTATGTATCAGCAAAATGATTGGTTTTTGGGAGCTGAAGGGTATTTAGCTTATTAACTTGACACTAGAATTGATTATAAGAAGAACAAATATGGAAAGGAGTGCACTGTCAGTAACAAATCAACTCAACTATTAGGATAAGCTGACGATTTGGACATAGTAGGACAATCGCTACAATGCAAGCAGTTCAACAATCATACGAATAGTACAGAGAAGGTCGAGTGAAATAAATACGGGCAAAACCAAAGTTATGATGCAGCGTCGATCTAACCGAACAAGACGTCAAGGAAATCTTCAAATCGAGGATCCCAAAATAGAGATCATTTTTATCGAGTAATCATACAAGAGATCCATTCTGTACATTTATTTTTTAAAGACTATTTCTGCAGTTTTCATTCTGAAATTCCAATTTTCCAACCAAATGTCGTCGAAATCGCAGGCTTTAATTTCAGGAAGCCAATAATCCGGTGTCATGGCGCCATTCACGGTTACGTTCCGGCCGGCCACATTTTTGAAGAAATATGGATCGATGATTCCACCAGCCCATAAGCCACACCAATCGCTGTTTTGTCTGGATGAAATGGCCACTCTTGAACCCCTTCGGGTTGCTCTTCAGCCCAAACATGACAATTTTGCTTAATGACGTAGAAATTGGACTCATTGCTTTGGCCAAAAACACGTGGATCTTCTTCAAGCTTTTCAAGAGCCCAAACACTGAAACGATGACGATTCGGAAGGTCGGCCAGCTTCAATTCCTGCAAGAGTTGAGTTTTATATACTTTTAACCAAGATCTTTACTTAAAATACGCCAAGTTGTTCCATACGACAGGCCAAACTATTGAGAACGACGCTGAATAGATTCATCACGGTCATCGCGTAAACCCTCATCTAAGAGCCGGTTTAGACGGTGCGCTCCAGCGCATGTGCCTCACGAACTTTGTGGATAAAGGGAGAAGTGGGGTGGTACCTCTCTTCATTCCCACTCCTCCCTTCATCCCCAACCGTTCGTGAGGCACATGCGCTGAAGCGCACCGTCTAAAACAGCTCAAATATTTTCTTCTCTATAACGTATGTGTGTGTGTGGATGTGATCTATTTGGTTTCATTACCTAATAATGAAAATTGAAGTTTCAAATTTTTCGATGGTATTGGTAGCGTGTTGGGCGTTCGGTAAGCCGATTATGTGGCAGTAAGTTGCTCTAAGCGCACGAAACACATTCCTCGTAGAATGCTGATTTTCGTATAACAACTGAATAATTTAGGGAGAGATTGGGAACACAACGTATCTCAAAAACGTAAACGTAGACGTAGATTCCTACGTATTTTACATAGATAACTCTTAAATTCCACATGGAAACTCGTTACAACGTTATCAGCTTAAAGAGAAATTTTTTTATCAATATTTTTTGCGTCTTTCACAAATGATAAATTTTGGGTACTTTTTACACCGAGTAACTCATTAAGTTCATAGGATGACATATAGATGGCGCCACTATCGGGAAATTTTTATGATTTTTAGATAGTAATAACCTTCAAACGGTATGTGTCATAATTTCATAACATTCCGACCATTAGTTTACAAGTCACCATGATTTTAGTGACGCTATTTTTGTAATTTTCAAAGTGATGGAAAAATCTGAATTTCGTGTGTTGATAAAGCATTTTACTGGAGAAAAGCTGCGAAGCTGTAGAGCCATCAAAGAAGAAGAAGATAAAGAATTGCTTTTTAATGGGAAAAAATACCGTTCAAGCAAAGCAAGGACTTGACATGTGTTATTCGGACTTTGCTCCATCGAGACAAATGGTAGAGAAGTGCTTAGCTGATTTTAAAAAGTGGTTGCCAAAATTCGGCAGTTGTTCTAGAAAACATAAAAAATAAAAAAGTACACAAGTGGAAGCAAGTACAAAATCGCGAAGACCGGCCAAAAAAAAGAAGAAAAAAGTGCTCTTTTACCAACACAATGGATGCCATGCCACAAGCCGATTGCAGCAATGGCAAAATTGCCCTAATCGCACCTCAATTGCTTCCGCATCCACCGAATTCTCCACAATTAGCCCCCAGCAACTATTACTTTTCCTCAAATCTCCAAAAAATGCTCGTCGGAAAGAAATATTGCTCCAATAAGGAGATGACCGCCGAAACTGAAGCCTTTTTCGAAGGGTTGGACAAATCGTTCTATAATAAAGACATGGGTTAAAATGAATGTATATCACCCTTGAAGGACATTATGTTGATGAATCAAGACGAATTTTGCCTAAAAGTTGTTGTTTTGTAAGCCATCCATAATTCATTGCTGCATTAGTATCAAAACAATATTTAAAGAATTGTTGGCATGGATCGATAAATTGAGAAAAATAAATCTCATAACTAAAAACAGAAACTCGTTGGAATACAATTAAAGATAACAAACCATCACCCAACGCTCAATAACTTTATGTAAACATTTCGTATGACGTCAGTAAAGAACTTGACATAATTTCTTTAAAACAAGAAAAACAAAAATATCAGAAATAAAACGACTTGAATAATGTCTTTCCCATTACCAACACAATTAATTTACCTCTTCTCTTCTAAGTAACTGAGTACAAAGACGTATACCCATTAACAAGAATAATGTAAACATATAATTTTCCCATAAAATTGTTATTGTTATTGTTGACTTATCACTTTCACTGAATAAAGTTATAAAAAACCCCGTCCACAATATTCTCAATTGTGGTGTAAACGATCGCAGATCACCGTTTTTGTGGCTTTATAATTATAGTGTCCCAAGGACACGCGTCCAGCCGAGGAAAGGATCACTTGTCGCGCTCTTAACTTCATCAGTTGCCTTTAAATTGTTAAAGTGAACGGAAATAAAAAATACTTTCACAAGCAACGGTGTTTTTTTGCGATATTGGAGGGGAGAAAGAGTATAATAATGTGAGGATGATTAAAGTAAAATAATAATAATAAAAATCTGGAATTCAATGTCAAAACATAAAGCCGATTTCTGCATGATTATGGAAAATTTCTGGAAGGGAGATTGGAATTGTTGATGTTCGGCGTAAGCGTGATCACATCGCTATTGACAGCTGTCAAAAGTTAATTTTTAGTAAAAATTATTGGAAAATACTAATTTTTAATTTAATTATAGAGTTTTTAAGACTTTGCGCAAAATATTTAGATCTCGAAGAAGCATAAACAGTAAAAACTTAATCACATTCCACGCGCGTCAGATTCACAAGTCCACACACAGGTGAATGATTCAACGACGGTCTTCATCACTGAAAACATTTTTTTTATATACATAAATCCGAAGCAGAGACTTACTCGTATCTACCTACCGGACTGCCTGCTTAACATTTCATATATTCTTTTGCGCGTGAATATATGTATGTAGGTAGAGTGGCTAGCAAACGGGTGCTTCTCGCAAGTGAAACTGAAAAGAATACGCGAGTATAAAACACTCGCACCTCGCCCGAACACTGTGTGACCGTCGTCTCTGGCCTGGCGTCGCGCTGGAATCTTATCAACAGAGTTTTGGCGCCTTTTTCGAAAAAATTAAAGAAAAATAAAATTTAACGCAAAACAAAAAATAAAAATAAATAAAACAAATTAAGAAAACGATATAAATGACACACAAGCATTCATATAACGTTAATAACGCGATTCTGATATTTCTGGAATTTTGTTTTGGTGTTTTTCAGGCGAGATGCAAGATTAGTGGGCTTTGGTGGCGGCGGCTACACGCGAAAAAAGCCGAAAATTGAAAATGGGTGTATGACGTTTGTTTGGAATTTTTTACGCTACAAAAAAAATTCTTTATTTTTTATCTTTTGCACTTAAGTATTTTTTTTTTATTTTTTTTTAATATTACAAATAAGTAGCGATCTTGAAAATTTGTGTGTTGTTATAAATTTTTATCGTTTTGTAGATACACTTGGCTTCTATAGAAAAGTTTATTTTTTTCGAATTTTGTTTTTCGAGTGTCTGATTTCGAAAAAGTTATGCTACGCGGCGAACAGTTTGTGTTAATTGTTTCTCGGCGGGGCAGGGGGTGGGTGATGGAAGAGATTATTATTATTATTATTTTTTTCTTTTTGATTTTGACGATGAGTAAATATATTTTTAACAATTCTTGTTATATAAATGGTTTTAATGAATGAGTTATAAAAAATAAATACAGTAGTCGCCACAAAATCGAGATAGCGGCAGTTTTATCTTTATGACTATTATGATTATTTTCGACATTAATTGACGTCAATCAGTTTTCAGGAATTTTGTGTATGTTACAAATTTCAAGTATTATTCAACATTTTTATTTGTTTTGTTCTTTTTTTCCTAGTAAATTGTATTTCTCACAGAGTAAATAAATATGAAGATAAAATTGTACTAAGTTAAACCGATAGATGGTGTGTAGATTGTTATGAATTATTTTTCAACATTGTCAAGTGTCAAAATATTGTCAAATAGCATTTTGTATCGTAGAAATTAAATGGAAATTGCAAAATTTATGTTGCGTTATATCAATAAAGTAAAAACTTATTTTATACGTGTTGTAAATTATATAGATAAAACGGAAAATTGTTTGTTGTGATAATATATTTGTAAAAAATAGTAAAAACCCGAAGAGAGATTATATTTTAAAGTAAATAAGAGAAAGTTCCGTTGTTTGTAAGTACGTTACCTTTTACGGTTAGTAGATTAAAACTGGTTTGATTAAATTTGAATAACGCATAATTAAGATTCTTTAAAAACTTTTAGAACCATCAGCGTTCCTGAAGAAAAAATCCTTAAGACGATGAGCACTTTGTGAATCGCACAAGAAGAAGTATAAATCCGCTGCGAGTCGGTAAATTCAGGTGCGGTGCGAGCTTGTGCGGTGCGGTCCGAGGTCGTCCGTAAAAACACAGACGAGTATGTCAAAACCAAAGTCTAGAAATAACAAGTCTTTCATCTTCATACAAAATCAGAAGACAGCACCACATACACTTGAACAAAATGGAGTACCAGAAAGGATGAATCGTACCATTATGGAAAAGGTGTGATGCGTGCTCATAGACACCGGTTTGAGTCGATATTTTCAGAGGCAGCAATGACAGCGGTGTATATGATTTACCGAATCCCAGGCCGTGGCATGAAGAACACCACATCAGAAGAACGTTGGTGAAATACAAAGCCGAATCTATCATCTCTACGTGTGTTTGGTTGCAAGGCCATGACTTACATACCGAAAGTGCAAAGGATTTCGACTATAGAATTCAAAGACCAGAAAGGTGATCGTTAGCAGAGATGTAGTTTTCATTGAGCCAGAAAAAAAGAAGAGGTAATTTCACTTTGTTGTTACACCATAATATAATTATTGGTAAATAAAACCACAAGGGCCGCAGCTGCAGCGGTACGCTCCCTTTCACTTTCCATTTTGGAATGACAAAATGGTTTCGAATCTCAAGACCCACACAAACCGATACGCACCGTGCGGTGCGGTCCGAGTTCGTCCGTGCGTGATAGTCCGCAAAATCGCGCACTGTGCGAAGCCGAATTTACCGACACGCGGCGGATCCTAGGCACCGCTACCGACTCGCCTGTGCCTTCACGGACGATACTCTTCCCATGGTGCGGCGTCCGTGTCTGTCCGAAAAATCGCGCACCGTGGGAAGCTAGCTTGAAGGCCAGCCATCAGAGCTAGGAATGGCGAAAGGCTCACGTAAGTAACCCTTGCTCCTTGCCCATTCGAAGCTCGGTCGGGAGGGTGTCGCAATCAATATCTGTCGGCCGATGCGATTTGCCCCGTCTTCAGAGACTCTGACGAAAACAAATTTGATTGACTTTGATAGTTGAGACGACTGTTTCTCCGAAAAAATTCCAAACGAAATTGTAGCGATTGAACTTACGCATCTGAACTAGAGATGCGGCGAATATTGGGCGAATAAATCGGATTGCAATTCTTCGTTATTCTTTTTGGCGAATAGTCGAATTATTAGGTGCCAGGATACATCTTTGTGCTTAATCATTCGAAACCACGTAACATAACATAAGTAACGAAGCTTCAAGTTCAACATTTGATGCTTAATTCCAAACACAATGTGAATTGGCTGAATTACTCAAATAGCACTATTGTTTTTGGCAAAGATCCCGAGCTCTTTGAGACCCCAGTATCTGATCTTCATAAAATTGTGGATGACCCAAGAGAGTCCCTGATGTTCCAGGCTAACGAACTTATCTCGTTGACCAAATTCTCATCCAACGCGAGTCGAGGTCCATCCATTACGTCTTGGTAGTTCGGACCACTGCCTAATTAGGGCTAACTTCTCAAATCAATTTACGTCAACTCTGATCATACAGGTAGGAATGCACTTGTTCATTCTTCATTCAACCAAATCTGTGAAGCGGAAGTTTGGTATCCTATTATCAATCGGTTAAGCCGGCAATATGCCTCGTTAACGCCCGGGACACACATATCCGCACCGCATGAGAGAAAGTAAACAAGTAAAATTTGACTGGTGTTTACTTTCTCTCCGTATGTCGTCCGACACACGGACGTCATGCGGTGCGGATATGTGTATCCCAGGCTTAAGGCTACTCTAAAAGCATACGTGACGTTATTGTCTTTTCAGCAAATAAAGAGTATGATATGCATTTTGGTTTTTTCCCGAATTTAAACGAGTTTGTGAGGTGACTCAATTCAGTTGAGCCTAACCTAAATATTTTCTAAAAAGGGATGAATGACCTTTGATAGTGGCGTGCTTTTGACAATTCTAATTGAATCATACGAACCTCAATGCCATTTCACAAGGTAAAGGAACAATGAATTTTGCTGTATAACTTATATTGATTTCAAATAGCACCCTTTCGCTAATATCGAAGCACATTCAAGTAATTTCGCTAAAGCATTCCCACCTACTACTAGACATAGTTTTTCTAATTTTGTGGAAATAAAAACATTGCGTTTTAGCAAAAATAAAAAATAATAAGCATTATATTCCCATGCAAGTATGTGTGACCCTCCGCCCCCTTCCGTCACCCTTAAAAACAGCAAAATTGACATAAATCTAGAAACAGGCCAAAGACAAAAATGATGTATCCCACAGAAATCAGCGTGTCTTCTAATATCTTCATTCCGACAAAACGTCAATCGAGATTTTTCCACGCTAATGCGGAAAGTAATAAAAATTTACGATTACGATTATGTCAATATTTCGAATCTATTTCGTAAATTGGTTGAGCGATTGCCCATTAGAGGAGACAACATTGATCCCAAATTGACTTCATGCATTACAATTTCTCAAATTTCCCTAAATCCACCGAAAGCGCGCGATGACGATGACGGTAGAGTGGTGCAGGGTCGCCGCACAGGCACAGGGCGGGGGCTGCCTGAACTGGGGGACGACGCCGCTCCGAGATGTTAAAACTTCTGTCAAATCAGAAGAATTTTCTATACGATTTCTTTTGCCTTATCCACGCAAGAAATCATCGTCTTCTTCCCTTAACTAAAAAAGATTTATCCATGCGGCATCGGCATTCTTCCCAGGAAAAAGTATCGTTCATTGACATCAATCGATCGCCTGCTTATTATAGCATTGCGGCTAACCGTACTTTCTTTTCCTTCTATTTCGTGTATATACTTTTCCTTTTTTCCTCCTCTGTGTTTTCCATTGGTCTGGAGGAAACTTCCAAGACGTTACATCAGACTTCACATACATCGAGTTCTCTAGAATGGAGGCTTAAATAGGTTAAAAGGTCTAAGTATAGAAAATTGTCGAGAAATGAGGTATAATTTCGGAAGTACGGGCCTCTACAGGGCACCGGGGGCTTTGGCGGAGGGTCGAAGGGGGGGGGGGGGGTCTGCGTGGCGAGGAACGACGGGTTCTTTTGGTTCTTCTTCTTGCGTTTTCCGTCTGAGTAAACATACTACAACCGTCTCAAGTAGTCATGCAAATCACTGGACTGTCAATAATTGCATGAATGGGTAAGAGGCGGCGGCGTACCTATAGACGGTATAAAACGGACCCTTGTGTGTAGCTCAAGCCGCTGTCGATAGCATGACTTTTATGGTTTGAGTTATGATTTTATATGACAGATTATAATACTTATTTAGGAATAATAATTTACACGCTAATTGAATTTAAACTAGGTGCCAATAAACTCTTTATTAGTGATTTTATAATTGCCTTTAATTGTATAAAATTATTGTGGGAAAGTGTTGCTGCGCTGCTGGGGATGCCGAGAGCGGTATGCCTTTGGATTCGATGTACTTTTTGAGTTAGGACAGAACATTCGAAATATAAGGGCTGTCAATTAGTTCCCAGGCTCATGAGTTGTGGTAACAAGACTCGGCGAGATTCAGATTGTTTTTAGATCAATATGTATGAGTACTGTTCGTTTTCTAATCTATTCATATTATTAGAATTTATATTTTAATGTTTAGTCTACTCAATAATTCGAACGCGCTGGGGTAGACTTCGAGTCAGTAATTACTTCGAATCGTTAAATGTGTGTTGGCGGAAATGTCGGAAAACCAGATAACTGAACTGTGATCTAGGGAGTGTTCTTTCTGAACGAATGTGATTGTGTGGGAGTTTGTTTACAATGGCTTTGCGCAAACTTGTAAATTAAGTTGTACGCGATCGCCACATCCCTATCGATCGAGGATCGTCAAATGTGGCACAAGCAAACAGTCACACAAATGAATCCAAAATTGGAGGAGAAGCAAACGAAGCCGGGATTTATGGACCCAGATGCTGCCTGGCAATAGCTCTAGGCAAATCCCCTCAAACATTTTCAAGTGGCGATATACGCCATAGAGAGCTGCGTCCATGAATTTCTGAGGTGACAGACTAACTGCACAGCTATCTATACCAGTGGTCTCCAAACTTTTTTGACCGCGTACCCTTCTCACGAAAATAATCATTATTTGTACCCCCGAATTATATGAGCGGCACTATTCATACCATATGCGGGTGCACAGACATACCGTGTCACGGGCTGCAAGGTTACGGAGATACCGTTTCACGAGCCTACACGGGATATGGCCTAATTCTTGGGAAAAATTACCATTTATAAATGACAGTAACACTTATAATAAAATTGAAGTTGGCGTACCAAAGGTGAGGTACTTTTCTTAAGTACCATAGGGGAATATTGTCAGGGCCAGTAGATTTATTGACATCAAGTTCTTTGAGACATTTATACACCTCGCGAGTCCTGAAGAAAACTCCGTCCATTGAGTGGGCGTTGTACTCGAGAACGAGTTGGCAATTCAGTTTCGGATAAAGAAGGATTTGAAGCGAACCGAGGTGTTATTTGGCATTGGATTTGGTTCCTGGTATAACCTCCCCATTATAAATGATAGAAGGTGTTGTGGAAGAGATAAAATTTTTCTTGATGAAAGTAACCAAGAATCCAGGGGCGTAGCGAATGGGGATTTGGGGGGTCAACCCTCATGGTTTTTTGTTTATAACTCGGAAACTATCAACTTTTCCTAAATAACCTCGCTATTTCTTACAAATTTCACTATTTCTTCGACGAACCGTTCGGGGTCAAGGGTTATGGGTCGTAAAAACCCATTTCTGTGGTGATCTTCAAGCTGTAAAATTCAAACGAAGTGAAAGCGTGCAGCCTCTTGCAATTTCGAATATACTTTTATTCTGATACAAGACATTCGATGAAGTGCTGCGAGAATTTTTGCGTTACGAACTTAACCCTTACCCTATCTTTCTCTTTTCGATGAACATGGGATTAGCAACGGAACAAAACCGAACCTGTACAGGGCTGTTTTACCTACTGAACAGGCGGACTTGAACGATAGAAAATATTTTATCGACGGAGGGTTTTTGTTACATTGGGTCAAATGACACCACGGCCAATCTTATGCAGAAATTTGCAGCAGTTATGTAACATATGTCAGGTCAAATTACGTATCAAATGCCGTTTTCATTTTTGATGGCTTCCCTTACGAAGCTAGTGAAAACACTAAGCGAATAGAACTATTGAGAAGAGCGCAAAGAATTTGCTGCAATATCATTTACAGAATCGATGGCGCTCACTGCCTCGCAGGATAGTTTCCAAGCAAACTCCACAAACAAGAGCCGGCTGATATCTATTCTGGCTACGCCCCTGAAACATTGTCAAAATGATTAAAATAATATGGAATTGAACTTGTCGAACGAGGTCCGGAACGGAACCCGGCAAAGATAGTGGGTGCCTTCCCTTTAGACACAGAGAGACCCAGTGTTACACTGTGTCCGACGCAGAAGTGTTCCATCAACGACACAGCTAGACACAGCCGGGCACAACTAAGACAATGCTACCAACCCCCGCCAATTGAAATGTGATCGTTAATTTATAATTACAACAATATTGTTTCATTTTTAATATTCCCAGCCTTTATAAGATGGCGTGTAATTAATTTAAAGAAATTATCGACACAAAATTTTCGATTTTCTTGTCAAACAATAATAAAAACGATTTTTCATGAACTTAAGTGTTCCATTTGAGCTTACACAGAGCGATACGCTGTGTCGGACACAGTTGGCTCTCTGCGTCTAAATGGAAGGCACCCAGTGTTGCGGAAAGTCCGAAAGGAATTTAGGTGTTTAGGACGACCTAAGAAAAAATATATAGACCAGAGACGACATAAGACCATAACGAATAAGAATCTGGAAAAAAACGGGCCAGAGATCGACAATCATGGAAGCGAACGCAAGTCAAGACCAACAATAGGCTGTGGATCTCCTGATGATGATAAAAACTCAGAAGGCAAGAGTAGCGTGGAGCTTCATTTGCTGCTCGATTTTTAAACCCGTATTCCATGTAGTCCCGTGACCCGATATCCCCGTATAGATATAAAAACTATTTATTCTTTCCTTTCTTTCAAAAATAAGGGTTAAAAAATAAAAATTCGCAACAGTATTGAATATCTCAGAAAAGGACAGGAAATAAAGTACTTTGAAGAAAAATTTGGCGTACCCCCGAGAATTTCCTGCGTACCCCTCGGGGTACGCGTACCACACTTTGGAGACCACTGATCTATACAATATTGGAGAGTTTAGCAGCTCTAAAAGGCATCAGCTCGTGTACCGTGAAATCAAAGCTTATAAAGCAAAATGCGTCGATTTCCAAAACGGGTACCAAGGCATGAAGAAAGAGAAAGAAATGTGGAGCACTAATCTAAAAGATATCTTAAGGCTGATCAGTAACCGAGTTTGAGATGCCATCGATTGGTGATCTACGCGTTTTTGATCGTTTTGATCGATGAGGGTTTAATTGCCGTAAGCTTACGTGAACTTATCGAACAAGTTATACGCGGCTACCATAAACGGTTGAAGGATATACACAAGTAATTTGCGTTGAAAAATGTGTAATGGTACTGGATACCAATTCTCATCTTTTCGTCGGCTGACGGTTGCATCTGCGGCTCAACCGGCTGCTTTAAAAATAAGCTCATTCTCCTCTTCACGCATCTCCCAGACTACCCTTAACCTATCCTTTCATTTTTCAATCCTTCGAGCTAAGCTTACTACTAGACATTGCATCATGACATGAACGACATGACGAATTGATAGTATAAAGGGTGACACCTAAACTTAGACTTTCCCATAAGAAAGAGGCGAAAATTTGCTGGAACGCTGCAACAAATCTTAAACCAGCAAACCGTTTTTGGCGAAACTAATATTAAAGGGATGTGGAGTACAAAGGAGGTAGTTATATTGACAGCAGCAACCTGGCAAAAAATAGAATCCAGAAGGGCCCTAAAAAATAGCATGACCTCTACAAGAGACCTGGAAAAACGTCATCAACTTGAACAGGATTACTCCCAATCACACCGCGAGGTGAACTGAATTGTCCGACGTGACAAAAGTCAGCAGATAAACGAGCTCGCAAAAAAAGCGCAAAACGCGGCAAATACAGGCAACAGTAAAGAGCTGTACCAAATAATTAAACAGCTCTCGGGAGACTCTACTAGAAAGAATGCCGTAAAGAGTGTGGGACGAGGATCAATCGAAAGATGGAGAAATTATTTGTTTGCCGCCCTGAACGATTCATTTTCACAGGATCCTGAAGGAAACAACAACAAGAATCACCACTCTTGCCAAATCCGAGACAGAAAAAGTAACCGCAATTCATGCAATGGGCAATCTCATATCGCGCTACATCCAATTCTGGAAATAGCAAGCAATACCTGTACCTTTCCGGAGAATTGGATGGAAGGTATCATAGTAAAAATACCAAAAACAAGTCGACCTAATAATATACGACAACTGGGGAGGCATCTGTCTATTATCTACTGTGGTCAAAATCTTGCCCCACATATTATTATCTAGGATAAGAGAGGCAGTGATCGAACGCTTAGAAAAGAGCCGGCTTGACTCAGAAAGGAACGCTCCTGCATAGATGATATTAACATCATCATAGGGTCAAGCTGGTGACATATCCAAGCGTACGTTGCATTCGGTGACAGATAATATAGAGGCGCGTGTATTCAAATGCGACCTGACGGAATATTCCGTGAATGGAACGAATGCAACGGGAACGTCGGTCTAGTTTCAACTTTTCTGCATTGCCGCATTCGACATAGGACACACAAGCACACACAATAAACACATGCACTCGAAACGGAACGCAACCAAGCAATTATGGTGTCAGGGGAAACGCGCCGCATATCATGGAACCGCTGAATGGCAACGCATGTACGCTTGTATATGTCACCAGCTTCATGCTACACGATGCGGCGAGAAATTGGTCTAAAACAGGTTTATCTTTCGTTATTTAGTGCTACACGAGGTGGTAGCCTTCTTAAGCCGGCTCTACACGATGCGGTGAACGTTTGATTTGAATGTTGGCTTCCAACGTTGGAGTGATACTCATGACAGCCCGAACGTATTGAACCCCGAACGTTGGTCGCTTCACACTGGACGCTCGTAGCTCGAGCATCTGCCACACGATACCTCTTACCATCAAGAGTCCAACGTTGGAGGGTGTTCATAGCATCGTGTAGAGCCGGCTTTCCAGTAATTCTCCATCGTATGTGTGTTAAGAGCACTTTACATGTGTGTTAGAGCGCGGCCATTGTTTATACGCTTGAGAAGAGAAAAAAGAAAGAAATCTGCATATGCGTTAGTTTCCTCCCAGGTAATTTTTGAATGAAAATTCTTTCGTTAAGGTTCCATCATGTGCGTCTTTCTTTCTCTCCTCTTCTCTCGTTTCTTTCCTATAAAACCGGTTTTTGCGTACTTCTTGAGTCTTCGTGTACCACACCACCTAGATTATGAGAAAGGCTTCAACTCGGTGAATAGGAGCCACACATTGCGACGCGAGAACAAGAATCTTGACTGGAATCCTCAAAGAGCCGGTGTAATTGGAAAACTGCTGATAGTGGGTTTATACGAGCAATAGATTCTACCTAGCTGCATCGGCAGTTATTTGTGACTCAACCTCATATAACCTAAACAAAACCAGTTTCGAACTACATATTCTACTGGCGCCGTAAAATTTTGTACGGAATGGGCTAAGATCAGTGACGATTGAAAGTCCAAATCAAGGTGCAAAATTTGTAGCCGGTATTGCCAGAAAATATCACCCACTCTAAATTGAACGTTATAAGTCTCTCTTTCTATCAATAGAAGTCTGTCAACTTTTACATAGATACTCTACCACCAAACTACAAAATAACTTCAAAATAATTTACAAATCTCCACCAACTAATTTACAAAAATAACAACAAAACAAATCTAAACCAAGAAAGTTTATACAAAAATTTCACTTAACGGTTTTCTAAGATTAGCACGCTAACTTTCACCGAAACCGTTGTATAGGACGCTCTTGGCTTGCACCCCCACCTCTACTTCAGTCGGCCGCGAATTTCGCTTGAAAATTGATGGTGCGGCAAAAAAAGAATTTTCACAGATAAATTATGGCTAATTTACGGCTGATTTACGACAAATTATCTGCTAAATAAAATTCAGATAATATATGGAAGATTTCGAGCCAATTTCATATTACGTTAATGACACAACAGAACAACCGCGACAGTCTCGAGACTCGAAATTATTGAGTTGTTATTGGAAATATATTGGAAGGATGCGTGCAAATGTCAAAAAAGTTTCCAATTGTTTCAGAAGCAGCGAAAAGTTAAAAATGATGACAGATTTTAATCGAAATAGTGAAATTTTTATAGATTTTTAGGATATTTATTAATGTTTTGTGTTTTTCATAATGATCAGGTTTATTTGTTTATATCTTAAATTAAATACAAACCAACCTTTTCTTGTAAACTCGAAACTCTTAAGTTGTTCCCAGCAAAAAAAAATTAAATTCCACTTTTTTAGTTATAAGCTTTAATTAACTTAAATAACTTTTGTTAATAATCACTTAGTATTTTATGAATAACACAAATTAAGCTACTTTTAGCGAAAAAAAGCAAATTCCTAACCATTTATGAACTGAGGTTGAGTTCGCGCAATATTCTAATCACTATTCACTGTCAATATTACAATTGGAGTTAAGAGTACTAACTGAAACCTCTAAGAGGTTACGGACACTTTGAGATGTTTACAAGAAGACAAGTAAAAAGGCACTGTACACATTTTATTAATTCATTGATCTTTCCGTGTGCGATTTTCACACAAACTTTTCAATGAATCACGAACTTCTACCCACTTCCATAATTTGATTTAATTACAGATTTGACACGGCTTCAAAATTGATTTTTTTTACATGATTTTGAGCATACATAGGTATCTATGGAGCGTCATGAATGACAAAAAAACCTCCCTGAATAAGAACAAAGAAACCCGCCAAACACACCGAATAGGAAAGAACACACACACACACACACCAAGTTAAGATGTCTGATTTGATAAGCATCAAAAAAAAATGCAGACAGTGATTGACCTGCAGCTAACGCACTTAACAAAGACTCGACTTAGCTTATTACAAATTTTCAAAACGTAAATTTTTCGGGGATTCCCCAAAATTTCATCGAAAAACGTACAAAACATAAAAGGAAACAATAGAAGACCCTGAACCTGACTAATTTGACATAAACCATTATTACAAGTGTGTCTGCAACAATTTGGATGTTACTCGAAGAAACAATCAACCTAAAACGCGCAAAGCCTAAGTAATTTGATCTAAAGCATTGGGAAATCCATTTTTTTTTGTGTTATTCTTTTTAGCACCACATGATTCTTGCCCGTCTGCTTTTGGCGGTGCAAAAAAAAGTCATCTTGACACTAGACGACGATAGCCATACATTTTTTTGTGCACTAGACTTTTACGCACGAGTTTGTTGCCGCAATAAGCATTCGCGGAAACTCCTTGCTGTTGTACACAGGTTGAAAGCGAGCAGTTCAACCACCTCTCAACAAATCGAGCTGCCATTAAAAAATAGTAATTATAAGATGTGCCTGAAGTTCCGAACGTTCAAATGAACGATTTCGGAAAAAAAAATTAAATTTAGAATCGGACGTTTGGACGTTAAAAACAAAGTAAATAATTATATTTTGATACCGGACAGACAGTGGAGGCTTCGAAAACTATCAACCCTAAATTATTAGCCCCGAATTATAAACGCAACCCTAACTCACCCCCTAGAAATGACTTTTTTTGAAAATATAGTTAGAGGCTTTAGACCCCGCTGAAAATTTGTATACATGTTAAGGGGGATGTTAAGAACTAACACAAAAAATTTCAAGTTTATAACATCCCCGGAAGACACCCCTAACTCACCCCCTAGAAATGACTTTTTTTGAAAATATAGTTAGAGGCTTTAGACCCCGCTGCAGATTTGTGTGCTTGTTAAGAGGGATGTTCAGAACTAACACAAAAAATTTCAAGTCCATAACATCCCCGGAAGCCACCCTTAACCCCCACCCCCTGGAAATGATTATTTTTGAAAAAATAGTTAGAGTCTTTAGACCCCGCTGCAAATTTGTGTGCTTGTTAAGAGGGATGTTCAGAACTAACACAAAAAATTTCAAGTCCATAACATCCCCGGAAGCCACCCTTAACCCACCCCCTGGAAATGATTATTTTTGAAAAAATAGTTAGAGGCTTTAGACCCCGCTGCAGATTTGTGTGCTTGTTAAGAGGGATGTTCAGAACTAACACAAAAAATTTCAAGTCCATAACATCCCCGGAAGCCACCCTTAACCCACCCCCTGGAAATGATTATTTTTGAAAAAATAGTTAGAGTCTTTAGACCCCGCTGCAAATTTGTGTGCTTGTTAAGAGGGATGTTCAGAACTAACACAAAGAATTTCAAGTCCATAACATCCCCGGAAGCCACCCTTAACCCACCCCCTAGAAATGACTTTTTTTGAAAATATAGTCAGAGGCCTTAGACCCCGCTGTAAATTTGGTTACTTGTTAAGGGTAGTGTTAAGAACTAACACAAAAAATTTCAAGTCCATAACATCCCCGGAAGCCACCCTTAACCCACCCCCTGGAAATGATTATTTTTGAAAAAATAGTTAGTCTTTAGACCCCGCTGCAAATTTGTGTGCTTGTTAAGAGGGATGTTCAGAACTAACACAAAAAATTTCAAGTCCATAACATCCCCGGAAGCCACCCTTAACCCACCCCCTAGAAATTATTATTTTTGAAAAAATAGTTAGAGGCTTTAGCCCCGCTGCAAATTTGTGTGCTTGTTAAGAGGGATGTTCAGAACTAACACAAAAAATTTCAAGTCCATAACATCCCCGGAAGCCACCCTTAACCCACCCCCTGGAAATGATTATTTTTGAAAAAATAGTTAGAGTCTTTAGACCCCGCTGCAAATTTGTGTGCTTGTTAAGAGGGATGTTCAGAACTAACACAAAAAATTTCAAGTCCATAACATCCCCGGAAGCCACCCTTAACCCACCCCCTGGAAATGATTATTTTTGAAAAAATAGTTAGAGTCTTTAGACCCCGCTGCAAATTTGTGTGCTTGTTAAGAGGGATGTTCAGAACTAACACAAAAAATTTCAAGTCCCCGGAAGCCACCCTTAACCCACCCCCTAGAAATGACTTTTTTTGAAAATATAGTCAGAGGCCTTAGACCCCGCTGTAAATTTGGTTACTTGTTAAGGGTAGTGTTAAGAACTAACAAAAAAAATTTCAAGTCCATAACATCCCCGGAAGCCACCCTTAACCCACCCCCTGGAAATGATTATTTTTGAAAAAATAGTTAGTCTTTAGACCCCGCTGCAAATTTGTGTGCTTGTTAAGAGGGATATTCAGAACTAACACAAAAAATTTCAAGTCCATAACATCCCCGGAAGCCACCCTTAACCCACCCCCTAGAAATGACTTTTTTTGAAAATATAGTCAGAGGCCTTAGACCCCGCTGTAAATTTGGTTACTTGTTAAGGGTAGTGTTAAGAACTAACAAAAAAAATTTCAAGTCCATAACATCCCCGGAAGCCACCCTTAACCCACCCCGTAGAAATGATTATTTTTGAAAAAATAGTTAGAGGCTTTAGACCCCGCTGCAAATTTGTGTGCTTGTTAAGAGGGATGTTCAGAACTAACACAGAAAATTTCAAGTCCATAACATCCCCGGAAGCCACCCTTAACCCACCCCCTGGAAATGATTATTTTTGAAAAAATAGTTAGAGGCTTTAGACCCCGCTGCAAATTTGTGTGCTTGTTAAGAGGGATGTTCAGAACTAACACAAAAAATTTCAAGTCCATAACATCCCCGGAAGCCACCCTTAACCCACCCCCTGGAAATGATTATTTTTGAAAAAATAGTTAGAGTCTTTAGACCCCGCTGCAAATTTGTGTGCTTGTTAAGAGGGATGTTCAGAACTAACACAAAAAATTTCAAGTCCATAACATCCCCGGAAGCCACCCTTAACCCACCCCCTGGAAATGATTATTTTTGAAAAAATAGTCAGAGGCTTTAAACCCCGCTGTAAATTTGGGTACTTGTTAAGGGTGGTGTTAAGAACTACCACAAAAAATCTCAAGTTCATATCATCCCAGGAAGCCACCCTTAAGCCACCCCTTAGAAATGAACTATATGACAAAAATTTAAAAAAAAAGCAAAACAACTAAATGAAATTCCATTAAAAGAATAAAAATTAATATATAGAGTCGGCTCCTGAAAAATAACATAAAAGTCATATGGGAACAAGTTTTGCGCAAACATTTTTCTGTCGTTGTGATATGTGATATCAAGGGGGTCACATTTTACCCATCAGGCCTGAATTTGAAAAACCCTAAAATATAAAATTTTTGTAGATGATAGATATTATTGAAAGCAGTAAATAAAAACACAAAAGTCATGAAAAAATTTATACGTTTTTATAACAATACTAAAATGTGCAATATAGGGTGAAGAGTCGGGGGATTTGGTGTCGTGACGGGGGATTTGTCGCCCTGTGCAGACTTGGAGCCGGTTTAGACGGTGCGCTCCAGCGCATGTGCCTCACGAAATTTGTGGATAAAGGGAGAAGTGGGGTGGTACCTCTCATCATTCCCACTTCTCCCGTCACCTCCAAAAGATCGTGAGGCACATGCGCTGGAGCGCACCGTCTAAAACGGCTCTTCGTCTTTGGTGCGTTTAAAATGTTTTCTCCAAAAAAAGCCCCTAAATAGGTCATCCATTCAGAATTCCGATAAAAGAAACCTCATAAAAGAAAAGGGTCGTATGAAAATTGCGTCGTAGTTGTAAAATGCTCTTTCTATTCATTAACGATGGGTGCGCACGGTGCCGATAGATAGCGCGTTCTCTATCCCTCAGAAGCGATTCTTAGCACGCACGTTTTGGTTAGTTTGAAAAACTCGAATTCCGGTGACCGAGGCTGAGGGGGGTTCTGCATACATGACGAGGTGGCATACATTTTTTCCCGATGATTTCTTTAGATTTTGATCTTCTGAATCTGAAAATGCAAAGTATTTTTGCAAAATCTTGGGCGTTCAATTGCTAGAAACAATTTAATTATTTATTAAGAAAATTAACTTCGAGAGAGAGGGTTTTCATAATGTATATTTAATAATATAAGCATTGAAAAACTATTTCTTATTCTCGATTTTTTATCTTAATTATAACATTCCATGATTTGCCTAACTGACGATACCATACATACATATATAAATTTACCGTTCTCTAATCTTTACTAAATGTGATAACCATTTTTTATTTAGCTAATCTGTTTACTATTTGTCTATAAAAATGCATGTGTAGGCATATTTTTGGTTACTTTTTCACGACTTCAATTGTATTGATAAAAAAAGTTTTCACTCTACCATGGATATACTTTTTCCGATCAGATTTTCGAAATGCAGAACTGGATATTTATGAGCCAAATCACACGGCCTATCATTGCTTCCAAAATTCCAATAAACCGGTTTTATAGGCAAGGGGTCGCAGGGAAGTTTCTGTCTTGTGCACCCCAACAAAATTTTGTCTGCACCGCCCATCACACTAACGCAAGCATAACTTTTCTGGAGAGCTGCTTTGTACACGTGTTCAATATTTTTTTAAAATTATCTGACCATACAGAAATTGGTGGGGGTAGGGCTGGAGGTAACTTTAAAATTTCAAATGGCAACCCCCCATTTTTAAACGGATTCTGATTCTCCGAAGAGAAATATAAACTTTTGTTAGAAACATTTTTTTATCCGAAGCTTCCCTGTACTCCCAAATGAATGATTTTTGGGGATAATTTTGATATTTGATTGTTTTTGGGGGGTGCAGGGGGCTTCGGATAAAAAAAATGTTCCGACAAAAGTTTCATATTTCTCTTCGGAGAATCAGAATCCGCGAAAAAAATGGGGGCTGCTATTTGAAATTTTTAAGTTACTCCCTTCCCGCAAAGTGGGGGTGTGGCGGGGCGTAAATTTCTGTATGGTCAGATACATTTTCAAAAAATAATGAACACGTGTTTTTTTGTTTTTTTTTTAAATTGAAACTTTTCCAGAAAATTGGGTGGCACGGGTGGTTTGACACACCCTGTATATGTACAAACCGGTTTGTTAAGAGCAAAGTAACAGGCCGTGTAATTAGGTTCTATGATTTCTATCTTTCCTAAAAATTTAATTTTTTCAGAAACGACGGTCACCGTTGTGGCTGTCAAGAATTTTTATTGATTGTAATAGGTACGCTGCCTTTCTGTATGTTTGTAATCTCGAAAACGGGTAATCAGGTTTCGGCAGGACTTTCACAGGCAGTATTTCTGAACATATATGTATTTCAGGCTTATTCTTCACTCGGTCAATAAAATATTTTATTGGCAGAGACAGACGGGCCGTAATAAGGTACTTATACCCTGGTTACATGACGCTTGAAAAGACGCTCATAGTCCACACACAACGCACAACGAAAAACCGGAAAACTCTGACATGATAGAAAAAAAAACGATTTCAGATTCGTGATTAGGAGGTCCCCAAACCCAAAAAATTAATGCTGAAATCGAAAAAAGAAAAAAAAATTTAATTTGTAGGGCTGTGTAATCATTTCTAGGGGGTGGGTTAAAGGTGGCTTCCGGGGATGTTATGGACTTGAAATTTTCTGTGTTAGTTCTGAACATCCCTCTTAACAAGCACACAAATTTGCAGCGGGGTCTAAAGCCTCTAACTATTTTTTCAAAAATAATTCTTTCTAGGGGGTGAGTTAAGGGTAGCTTCCGGGGATGTTATGGACTTGAAATTTTTTGTTTTAGTTCTTAACACCACCCTTAACAAGTAACCAAATTTACAGCGGGGTCTAAAGCCTCTAACTATATTTTCAAAAAAAGTCATTTCTAGGGGGTGAGTTAGGGGTGGCTTCCGGGGATGTTATAAACTTGAAATTTCTTGTGTTAGTTCTTAACATCCCTCTTAACATGTATACAAATTTTCAGCGGGGTCTAAAGCCTCTAACTATATTTTCAAAAAAAGTCATTTCTAGGGGGTGAGTTAGGGGTGTCTTCCGGGGATGTTATAAACTTGAAATTATAAGCACAATTCATTCATTTTTTATGCGGAAAATTTTAATGTTTAAAACGTGTACAGCGAGATTTATTGTTGGAGTGCAAAAAGCACGTTTTGCGACAAGTTTTTTTTTTTTGAATGTAAGCTTGTGCGAATAATAACAGCAGTTTTTATTACGTATCGACGAGGAGAAGCAATTTACGACTTGCTTTGTAGTTGATTAAAGTGTAACGATCTCTGTACAAATTGATTTTCCTAACACACCTACCACGTGGGGTGTTAACCACAATAAAAATTCAAGACAGTTTTCAGATTTTTTTATTGTGTGGGAAAACAAAATTTATTTTGCGCAAAATATTTATTGTTGGGCTAATAGGGATCTACTGGCCTGTATGCTAACCTTGCAAAGACAGAACTGATGCTGTTCACTACAAGAACAAAGAAATCAACTTTAAGCTGCCCAAGATTGGATGAAGTACAGTTACATCCAGCCTACACGCTCAAGTATCTAGGTGTTATACTTTACCCTAAACTGAACTGGAGACTCAATATTGAGGAAGGAGCCAGGAGGGTCTATATAGCTCTCTCCTCATACAAGAAAATTCTTGGAAAAAAATATAATTGTGTATTAAAGAACACAAGACAGAAGTGAAACTTCGCGTACAATAATAAAGAGCATAAGAACATATGAAAACTTGGCGTCATTATAATATTAACGAAACAATAATCTTTAATACACAATCTTAATTTTTTAAATAACCGACTCCTCATTTTTACTTTACCTATGCCTGTGCCATCTATGAACAAATTTAAATAAATTGTAAATTTTTTCCTGCTGGTTTGGTAGAATTTATTTATATGGCATCACTTAATTGCTATCGTGGCTGTCGCTGTCAGCTACTTTGTTGAAACAGTGTGGAAAATTGCTCTTTTTTGGCGGTGATCTTCGCGAAATTCATCAGTTTAAGTTGTTAAAATCCAAAATGTTCAACGAAATAAAATGGAAACTAAATTTTTAGTATACTTGTGCATTCATTCAATTACGAAATTAGTGTTACAAAACTTGCACATTAAAGTGACAGCTGTAAACGAGTGAGAAGGCAACTTCCGTTTCATACAACCAATTCAGAAGGCAGCTTCCGTTTCCAATTCTGAATTCACTCGTACCTGTTCGAATCCCCAGAACGGGAGAAGGGAACTTTCACTTCAAAATCCCCGGAACGAGAGCAAGGAAGTTTCACTTCAAAAATGGAGTCTTAAGCCAGGAATAAAGTTATAGATGTAAAGCCATCGTACGTCCCATACTCACATATGGATCAATAGTATAGTGGCCAGTATTTAGGAAAGAGTACAATTGTCCAATATAGTCAGGATCCAGAGAGTGGCATGCATATACACCACAGGAGCATTGCGCACAACGCTAAGGACAACGCAAGAAAAGCCATACGGACATACCAACATTCTTGTTTGGTTGGTTGACCCCAAGCTTGATCCCAACTCCTACAGACTACATTGAGCAGTTGGAGTTGAACAAGAAATTCAAAGTCAAAATGCTAACAACACTCTAGTGGAAAGCGGACACGTTTTAGCAGATATGGACACGGTAATATACAGCGATGGTTCAAAGATGAACTGCGCGGATTAGGTGCCGGGGTCTGCTCTGACTCATGCAATATAGCCAAACAATTTCGCCTCCCGGACGATTCCAGTGTCTTCCAAGCAGAAATGATGGCAATTTGGAAGGCGTGTCAACTAGTTAAAGAAGACAACTATACAAGAGAAAATATGCCGGTGGTAACTGACAGCCAAGCTGCCAACTAGGCTCTCAACTCCACCATGAGCTCTTCAAAACTAGTCAAGAAATGCTCCGATGAGATCGAACGCTTAAGCAGAAATGTAAAAACCATCATTCTGGGGTTCCAGACCATAGAAATATAGAAGGGAGCTGACGAATCAGGAAGGGAAGGTCGAAAATAGTTGCCTATTCAGCAGAAGGGGAAGACCTCCTTACCACTACGGTTAAAAGGCATATTTACCTGCAATTCCTATCCTTGGTCAATGGAAAAGATTAACAATATGCAGCACGGCCAAAAGAACATCACAGCAGACTGAGACCGGATTATCACTGAGCGACTACTACAAATCGGACCAAAGTTGCAAAATGACCAAGCAGTCCCCCAACTAAGTACTAATCACGTTCAATGTTGCTTGACCTACGCAATCGAACGAGAACCGGTCTACTGAGTAAGCTAATGGCACCCTTTATGGTCACCAAGATAATTGCCTCCGTTTCTTCGTTCTATTCAATCTTTTAAAGCCGCAATGTTGCTCCATTTAATCTGGAAAAAGTTAGAGCGTACCGTGCCTCATTTGGGTGCTGGCTTGCGTGTCTGTTGCAGGCTAGGAGCGGGCGAGTGTTATTTTTACTCAGACGTACCATACCTGTTTGGAGCGCCGTGCAGGCGTTTTAATACCGCGTGTAGCTGTTGCAGGCTAGGAGCAGGAGAATTTTATTTTTGCTCGGGTAAACCGGCCAGATATAGATCTTCAGAGGACATTGTGGCGATCCTCCTCATCACAGTTTGTCAACTGCTGCCGTCTCCGCAATATTACTTGTGGCACCGCTGTGGGACCAAGCTGGCAAAGCGAAACAAACAATTGGCAAACGATCATCAGCGAACGTATATTGAAGACGGAAAAATCATCCATGAAAACAAATGCGTTGATATCGTCCTCCTACGATGACGCGGCCGCAGTCCGCGGTTGTTACGAATCGCAAACGGTTTTCGAATATGGAAACTTCTACCTGCGTAAGTGGATGTAAAACTCTCCCGAATTACTGATAGTCATCGAGGCAGACAAAACTTATCACTGAACCCTAAATAAAAATTTTGGGTCTTGGTTGGAACCCCCAGCTAGATGCTTTTCGTTACTGTATCACTCACCGAGCACTACAAGCTCCTGTAAACGGCCTACTCCCTCCCTTATAAGCTAAATCTCCGACCCTCTAGGATTGTTGTCTCCAGACATTATTACCCAGTGACAAGATATTTATGCAAAATTGTGGACCCCAAAAATAGACTAGGATGATCAAGTCCCTGACGACTTGATCTTTTTCTGGTTGGATTATAAGGCTGAACTGAAACATATAAAGGATCTTCACACCAACCGTTGGTTATGAACGAGACAATATCTATGATCGGTTTTGTATCGTAAGCAGCAGCCGTCGATCTCGGTGTTGCACAAAATCCGAATAATCCACAGGTGACGCTCATTGCTCTTTTGCCTGAAAAACTTCCTCAGACATTGTGGCATCATGTTCTTACAACCGAAAATCCCGCAGGCTGCATAAACGAAGGCATTCCAGAAGGTAACCTAAGAGGACATAAGCTTTGGTGGTCGGGACCAGAGTGGCTAACGAAATATCCTAACTTGAC
The DNA here is from genome assembly GCA_963855945.1 of Thereva nobilitata. NCBI lineage: Eukaryota > Metazoa > Arthropoda > Insecta > Diptera > Therevidae > Thereva > Thereva nobilitata. Next base: position 166,232,485 of record OY979695.1, read on the forward strand.
TGACCTTTTGATCACTCCGGAAGTTTATGAGGCTATTCGGCCGAGACACCAAACAACTAAGCTCACCGCACATAGCGCTATTCACTCAAGGAAATTCCCTCTGCAGAAATACTCAGACTTGACCAGGCTCCTTCGCAAAACCGCATACAGCTTACGGTTTATCTACAACAGCAGAACCCAGCGAAGTTGAGACACTCAGGCTATTTGAGCCTAGACGAAATGGATTAAGGTTGTACAACAACAGGCATTTTCTAGTGAGATAACAGCCTACCTTCAAGAACAAGAACAAAACGTAAAGCCTTGAACCCTATTCTTGACAGCAAGGACATATGTGTGTGTAGGTGGCAGACTTAAAGCGTTTTCATCAGAAGACGAAAGGCTTGTTATCAAACATCCAGCTGATAGCTACCTATTCAAACTTCTAACTGCTAATGCCTATTCGAAAACACCACATGGAGGCACGAAAGCTACTCTTCAACAACTCTTGCAAAGGTACTGGAATCCCAATGGTCGAAGTATAAAATGTCTTAAGCAACAATTCCCAGAAACAGAATCAAGGATTAAATCAAAAATAGCGCGGAATAGTAATTGGTTAATGCAGAACCCCTCCCCTCCACGCGACGTTCCTCTTCTCCTCTCCTACCGCAATACTCACTCTACTATAGCCAAAAAGGAGTAGTCCCAACAATAATTATAACTATTGCATGTTTATTGAATTTAAACTTCCGACTTTGTTTTATGTCCGATGTTTATGGGATTTCAGTTCAAAGAAAGTGGGCGCCGTACGGGCAATAAAATTTTTGTAACTTTTTGCCAAGACTGCGAAATTAATCGAATGTTTTCTCTGTTTTTTTGGAAGGAGCCACCACCCACCGACCGCTTAAAAGAAATTTAATCAAAATTAAGTGCGTAAAAGTTACTATAGCGTGGCATTAAAGTTTTCCAGTTTTTAAATGGAGCACAGACTTGAGGGATTTTTTTTTCGTTTTTTGGTAGGATGAGTAATTGAGATGTTGACAGACACGGCACAGTTTTTAGCATTGCCAGGTTGATGGAATCATATGACATTATTCAAAATTTTAATTGTATAGTCATTATAGAAAGGACATTGCGATAAGATTTCTTTATTTTTTATTTTAAAAACAAGCAGCAAATATACAGTGGAGTCTCGATCGTGGTTGTAAGTGCGGAAATTGTCCAAAAACTTTGAAACCTCGAAGTTTGATGTAGAAAGACATCTATTTAATAAGATACGTAGATAAGGAATGTGAATATGGCACCAAGTATTCGAGATTAACACAGATTACGCAGTCACAGTGCTAGCCAGCACTGTATGTGAAGAATTTAAAGCATTGCTAGATGAAGATTTATGTCAAACACAAAGATTTGGCAGAAAAATTAGACCTAAGTGATCGTCTCTAAACATTTGAAGTCGATGGGAATGGCAAAAAAAAAATATTGATTGCATTCGAATTAAAGCCAAAAGATATCGAAAAGCGTTTTTCACAAGGGAATTGCTACTTCAACGGTCACAGCGGTAACGTATCGTAACTGTGGATGAAAAATGGACACATAAGATAAACCGAAGCGCAAAAACAATCATGGTGCAATACAGACTAGCCACCACCCAGTGGCGTAGCGTAGTAGGGGCGGCAGGGGCGGCCCGCCCCGGGCGGCCCGCCCCGGGCGGCACCTTTAGGGGGCGGCAAAATTTCAGAATAAATAATAATAATATCTTGTAAATATTATTTTTGTCGCACCTACGATTCGGACCGATCGAAATGAGCACGGATTATTTTATTACTTATACTGTGACGAAATCGGGGAGTCCCCTTTCTTTAATTGAATGTATAATAATGACATCTTGGTCATTATAGCGTCTGGAAACACCGTCTGTACTGACTTGCAGGGATTCCCCGTATTTTATTTTGTGCTTCGATTCTTTATGACTAATATTCAGCGAGAATGACGTCTATCATATAAAGAATAGTGTTCATTATTGTACGAAGGTCGCCTCAAAATAAAGCTCCACTATTTTTTTAAATCCGTGTCGTTGGCGGCAAAAGTCTGGGAGTCTCAGGAATATGCGTCTGGGTGTAGTGGCAGCCCTGTAAAATTTCTTTGTGCGTGCGTCGATCGATCCGACAGTCAGGCTTCAGCCACTATGGAGACTCCACTCACTCCTACCGCCAAAAAACACCAAATAAAGCGAAAGTTGTGGAATCCGGAAAATGGCACACGTTCTTTTGAGATTCCAAAGGGGTGTTGTTGATCAATTACCTGCCGCGTGGGACTACGATCACAGCTGCATGCTTTTGTGGAGTGTTGCAACAACTCAGAAAGGCGATCCAAAACAAAAGGAGAGGAAATTGACAAAAAACCGTCCAATCGCTCTGCTGAATCCAGGAAAAAAATTTCATAACAAAAAAGGGCTTCACCGAATGTTGTGAAATTTTTTTCAGAGCATGTTTTTGTTAATACGCGCCGATCGGCATCTCAACGAAGTCGGTATCATATTTGGTAATTGCGAAATCACGAACTACGTTCAAACAAAAAAACTGCTCGACCGATTCTTATGAAAATATTTTCAGATTATAACTTCGGTAATATACGCGTAGATCGGCAGTTCAATGCAGTCAATATCATTTTTGGTTCGCGCGATATCGTGCAGGTACAAAAATCACTTACGTCGTCTAAACAAAGAAACCGCTCGACCGAATTTTATGAAAATCTTTTCAGATTGTAACTTCGGTAATACGCTACGACCGGCACCTCAACGAAGTCGGTATCATTCTTGGTTTGCGCGAAATCGTGCGGGTACAAAAATCACTTATACGTAGTTTAAACAAAAAAAAGACTCGACCGAATTTTATGAAAATCTTTTCAGATCATACATATTTCAGTTAATACGCTTCGATCAGCAGCTCAACGGAGTCGATATCTTTTTTGGTTCGCGCAGTATCATGCAGGAAAAAATAACCACATACGTACGCACACACACCACCCGCATACTTCTCAAATTTTTGCTTAAACTGCTATTAGGACCTTGAAAAATGAAAATACATAAGTTGAAAATTACGACTTCGATTTTCGGACCGTTTACAATAACTTCCCTATAAACTGAGAAGTCAGGGCGGCAAATTTTCTTCCGCCCCGGGCGGCTGACACCCACGCTACGCCACTGCCACCACCATCAACAGAAAAGCCAAATATTTATCGTTAGAAGGTAATGGTTTGTATTTAGTTTGATCAAAAGGGTGTGTTTGATTATGAGTTCCGGAAACCTAGCGAAACCATTACAAGAGACTGATACTGACCCAATGTGATGACACGATCAAGTGATTTTTTAACATTCCAGCACATCGGTCAAGAAACTAGTTAGAGCTGCTCGGATGGATAGTATAGCCCGTTGTGCTGTAAGTCGAGTCGTATGGCGTGACAAGTCGTTTGATTTGAAAAAAGTGACTTTTCGTTCGAATTACGACATGCAGCACAGGGGACAGAGAGTGGAACTGCTAAGTTGAGTTTATGGCCCATGTGCTGAAAGTCGTAGTCCGACTGAAACGTCATTTTCTTCAACTCAAACGATTTGTCATGCCACACGACTCGAATTTCAGCACAGCGGCCTCTAAACCGTCCACTGTATTCACGAGATATTACTCCTTTTAATTTCCATTTGTTTCGTTCTATGTAGAACCATCTTTCTGCTCAGTTTGAGTTTCTTGTGCAAGACTGGCGCTTGGGGGTAATTCCTCTTTGTATTGTCGACGATTCTATCATTGAAACCAATGTCGGGCAGAAAAATAGTTGAGAGTGAAAGAACTGAACAACGCCAACACGTGGTTTTTTCACAACTCCACATTCCCTGACTTCGGTAATCGACCAGAAGATGGCTTCCTCGCTTATTATACTTAGAGGCGATGGCAGGAGATAGGACAGGGAGTTTGGAAGACCTAGAACAACGTGGAGGAGAACCCTTTTATCAGAGGCCGTAACAACTGGGAGATCCTGTTCATAGCTGAGAGCTGTCGCGTAAAACAGAGTCCGCTGGAGGGCAACTGTTTCCGCCCTATGTCCCGTGAGGGATTAAAGGAGCAATTAGTTAGTTTGTCATAAAGAGGGAAGACAACAAAGAAGAAAAGTTATCTAAGTCGGAAAAAAGGAAAGCTGAAGGCCATGCCGCATAGTGGATTCGAACAACAGACCTCTGGGTTGGTAGTCGGACGCCTTAACCCCTAGGCTACCAAGGCCGGTTCCACTCATAAATACTTAAATTCAAAAGATGAGTCGTTTTTTCGGCAAGAAATCGGTCTTTTACCAGAAAAGATCGTAGTTATAAATGCTTGGAATTTCTTAAAACGTGCAGCTTCCTCCACCAGCCATTGGCCCATGCTGTAATATATAAATCTACATTCGGCCTCTTCTCGAATAGGAATCTCTCGCTTGGGGTGCGGCTTTGAAAATGACCTTGACGTGGTGAGATAAAGTTCAAAGGGGTCTCAAAGTCATCGGAGACCACACCGTTTGCTTCATGATCGACCGTAGCAAACCCCCGCTGAAAAAATTCTGTTGTCACTATCATAGCGATTGCTCCAGCGAAACAAAACGCTCTCCTCCTCATAAATAGAATAACTTGGCTGTGGAGGAATCTTTCGTAGTCACTATTTGCAAACTCCTACAGCATCCAAAGTTCAAACGCAGGGTTCAACGCCCTCCTGCAACAGCGTCCTGACTCCTTGTAACCTGAAACCTCTTGTCACCTTCAAAATAACTTTACTACAAGACATTGTAGGCATGGTGTGCCCAAAGGCATGACGGACCGGTAGTACAAAGCGTGATTCCTCAGCTTAGAACTGCCACACTGCCATAAAAGTGACCCTCATAAATACCGAGTTGTCGATCAGTGCTGACTAATGCGATCGAAACGAAGCTTCTACTGTCGCCCACTAGCAACGAACGTGTGAACTGATCATTTTTAAGAGTGGCCTGCGAAACTATTGTCTCAAAATATGTACATAGATGGTGAGAAAATACTTCCAATACAAGTGTGGGCATTTTATATAAACAGTCTAAATATCGACAACCACCGCATGATAGCTTAACGTAAGCCCCAGGAAATGAAATTTAGTTAAGAGGTCAACCGAGTTCGTTACCTCTAACATAATAAAATACGTGACGGATTTATTGTCACCTGTTAAAATACATTCACAATCTAATTAACACAGCACCTTCCAGCTCGATGTCGTCGTGGTCTGTCCAGAAAGGCGCCCAAAAGGCATTAGTGTATCGGCTAGCATTACAAATTTCCACATGTCCACGCTCGAGTAACAAAAAACTGCCCGCCAAGCTACACACGCGGTACACATGAAAAAAGCCATATCCGAAAACATCGGATCGCCTGTGCGGGCAATTTCCAAAACAATAATAGTCAAGTTTCGCGGAAACTGCAAGGCGTTGCATCTTATTGGCTGGCCGTGTTTACGCTTGAGCAGGAAAATCACAGTTTTAAGGCATTATAGAAATAACTCAATTACCTTCGTGATAAATACGTCTGCAGCCTGCTGAACTCGGAAACCTTTAGAATGGGGTCTGTCGCGGCGCGGTGCAACAAAACAGCACACAAGTTCCGAAAACCACTAAAACCGTAACCGAGACTCTACTATAACGGCTTCTCCTTCTCGCCCACCACAAGCACTTCTCCGCGGCGCGGCGGCTTGGAAGCTCACAGCTCTTGGCTCCCAGCTCGCGGCTGCCATGAAACATGAAATGGATTAAAAAATCCCGTCTCCTCACTCCTCGCACAAAGTCGGAAGAAACACAAACAACATTTTTTTATCCTCATTTTTGATCAATGAACGGGGAACGACAGGAATTATTGAATGTGTGGGAACTGGTCACGTATACGATAAAATTATGCGCATGCTATCTACCTGCGGCAGACTTGCCAGCGGTGCGCTTCTCCCGCAACGTGAACCCCGTCCAAATATCTGCACCTTTCTCGGCGGCCTCCGCTCGTCTGTCCGCCCGTCGTGCGGCGTGTACTACTTCTCGGCCCAAGAATTTTGTTGTTTAGTTTCCGAGACTTGTGTGTAGATCGGAGGTGATATAAAACTGCAGATTGGAAACGCATTTTATTCCCCAGCTGGTTTTTTCCTGTTGTTATTGTTGTTGTTGTTCTCCTACTCCTCCTCCTTCTTCTTCTTGTTTCGTTAATTTGACGATTATGTATGCGGCGCGCTGGTGTGCGTATGAGAATATATTTTGCTCATTAACTCATGGCGTATTTTGTTTTGACTTTCGGAGCATACAAAATTTTTTGAGACACAACTGAAATATGAACTTTTACGAGTTATTTATTGTGTAAACATTCTTTAAAAATTTTCTGAAGTTGTCTCAAGGATTTGTTCATGGCCAGATTTTAAGTAGTTTTCGAAGCAGGTCACACGGAATTTTTTTTCTCTCTATTTTATGAAATTGCGTAGTTTTCGAATGTTTTTCTTAATTAGGGAAACGCTTTTGCGTTTATGTAATTTATTTATAAGTTTTTTAAAGTGAAATTACAGCGAAATGTGCGTTAGTACGAGGCGTGGGCAAACGTGGAAATCCGCGGATGCCGAGGATTATATTTTTATGGTAGAGTTACGAAGAGTATTTCTTGGGGTTTTATTTCGTTAGAAAAGTGAATAAAAAATTACTATGGGGATTCCTTGTTTTATTGGTGCGTAGTTACATGGTATTATTTGTTTTCATGTGACATTAAAACTTTATGGTCAACATCTCTATAAATTTTTGTTGATCTTGTACGGCCGTAAGTAAGGAGTATTGAGTAAGGCCTTCCACACACGAGTCGACTGATTTGCAATCCCAGTTACATACGCAACTGTTCCGTGACCTTGCCCGTGTACGGAAGTGGGAGTCCACACACGGGACGACAGAAATGAGACTGTTTTGAAACTAGTTTTCAGTTGGGGGTGGTTGCACTTGTACGTGTCAAAGTTTTGTAGTCCGGCTAATTTTTGACGTGTGGGACTAAAAATTATGTGGGCACAGAACACCGTTTGATCCAAAATCAGTTGCGGTGATGTGGACAAAGGTTTAATGTTGGTTGCACACTAGTTGTGCCAGTGATTATTTTGAAACTGGAATTGCAAATCGGTCAACTCGTGAGCGGATGGACAGTTTGACGATGAATTTTGATGAAGCACCTCAAAATAAGACGAAAATGTAAAATAAAATTTTCTGGTATCTCGCTTAGTTTTCGAGATATCGATATTTGAAGTTTGAAGTTTTTAAGTATTTTCAAAATCGTTCTCATCAGTAGAGCTCTCGCCAAAAATTAAGGGACTTTTCATAATCGCTGTTTCAACGCGCAGTGAGAATCTCAACTTCCCATAAGCGAGCAACGTTACTCTGTTTGTTTTAAAACGCAAATTACCGGCTAATTTTTATTCTCATCATGCGCGCTCTATTCCCTTAATAGTTGGCGAGACCTCTACCAGTGCTTCTTTATTAACGATGGGTTCACACGACATTTCTCCGTCCGACTTTCCATTGGACTTCTGTACAGACTTTGAAGTTTGAATGCTACGGCCAACAGAATATCTCTGGACTTTACAAGCGACTTTACTTTGTTTCACAGACAACAATTTTATAGAAGCCTTATAGTCAGAAGACTCTACGACCAAAATCTCTATAGTATGGATATGGACCCATCATAAAACAGGATTGACTGTCGGCTCTTGCATCACCAAAAATTTTAAAGACCGTAGTTAACGTCCGATGGCTTCTCTGGAAAAGTTCTCGAGGACATCCTATAACTATAAATGACCGCACAACCCATGTAGGTTTTTCCGGATCTCACAACGGAGCCAATGATTGGCCAAAGTATGGTTGTCATCGGTCGGCCAAGACTCGGTATATTTTATTGGGCCACGCTTGGTACAACGCTGGCAACCGTTAATGTCATAAATTTTAAAATATTGATTGAGTCTACAGTTAATGCGTATTTCTTCTACTCTTCAAGAGTGGGGGAGTCTAACTAAACTATATCATATATTAAAAAAAATTTCAAAAAACAAAATTTTTCTTGGCGGTCTTTGCTGGCCCAGTATCGCGAGCCATTACAAGTGACCAGTATTGGGCCGAGGTTATCATCCAGCAGTTTTGCTGCAATGGGCCAGTCATGGGTGGTGTTATTGGGCCATTACTGGGCCAATTGTTAAACCCTACATGGGAATGGCCTTTAATCTACGTGTGAGGCTGATGAGGGTACTCTGATTATACTCACACTTTTATGGTACAAATTAAGCGCGTGCCCGATTGCTATCGTCTTTCTTCAACTAATGTTCATCTCACTTAGTAGAGACATCGAACTGTTTCTGATTGGGGCACAAGAATTATGAATCTTCGTAAGCCTAAATCCTAGTTTTTTTTCAATCGTATTGCCTTGATTTGTTGCCGGCCCGGTCATGGCACGATACGGTGTTGGTCGGTAACAGAACGGTCGAGGGGGCGTTGTTTCATATTAATTCATAAAAACAATATTCAGTATTGCCATAGTTCTGCACACATGACTTAAAGAACAACAGAATTCCTATGAACAATGTTCTACAATCGCCAAAAGGTCATTCTACTATCTTTTTCAACAGCGGCTTAATTCGATTTCACCTATCGTATCATTTATTAGCTCCTGCAAACCTAATCAATGCACGACGGCCTAATGTAGCAAAGAGTATACTACACAAACCTTAGGCCTAGACTACATATGAAAATTGACATAGAAGAAAACCAACAAAACTTCTCTGATGGGCAGTTTTTACAATTGTAGATTTAGTTTTGTAGCACAATCTGACATGGTTGAACCGTTTTCTTTAAATAAAATGGTACCTTCTATGCCAATAACTATACCAGACGAATATAATCACTTTGACACCGAGCATTTATACTACCTAACTAAGTGAAAACGGCAAGGGAAACTCCTCTGACTCATTTCACGATTCGTTCTAGACTAACTTTGAAAGACGTAAAAATGCAATGCACAACTCATCCATAAATGTTTATGACACGCTGGCGCCAAAGAGTTTGCAGGCGCATCGGCTTAGCATATGCAAGTGCTATTTGTGTCTAGATTTAGGCAAATACTATTGTATATTTTTATCTTAAACTCATGTTCTCATGTTTTTGCAAATGCCTAGGTCAAACTATTAATCAAAGAGAAAAATATAAAGACTATATTTGGTCTCTATATTAAGCCAAACTGGACCCTTCCGTTCACTCTGTACTCAATCTATACCATAAACTCCTCTCAGTACTCTAAAAAAAACTTCATTGATACTTTGTCCATTTTACTACACCTGCCAATCTCCAAAATATTACCACGATCCCAACAACACAGTTCGCCACTGTTCCTTGCCATGGGTGTCTTCTTGGCCAATAAACAACGTCGTTCCAAACAAGCCTGAAAAATTGTGGAACTAATTTCAGTTTGAGTTGGTGATTGTTGTTGCCAGCTTAATGGAGCTATTAAAAAGCACCATAAAGGTGGAACAGAAGCAGGCACAAATCGCTTCTTTGTTGCCCAGAAAAGTAGTAAAGGCTGTGCATGTGCCGATATTCATGGTGATGATGACGGGTTGGCGTTTGTGCATATTTAGTGCGACTTGCAAGAAGTTGCGTGGTAATGGGCAGCATCCGAGAATCAATTGTGTCCATTCGTTTTCCATTTATGGCATTTGAAGGGAAGCGTTATATATGAGGTTAAATATGTGTGTTTTGTAGATTAAGGGTTTTGGACTTACGTGGATTAGGGTATTGAAGGCATTTGATTTATAGAAGAGCTTAAAAGCCAATTTTACATACGATATTAGTAGGGTGTGCGTAAACTTGAAAACCAATGTTTCGACCAACGATTTTGGTATATGAATGCTTCGAATCTTGCGTAATGTGAGGTATTTAGAACGCTGTCGATGATAGCACAACCTTTTGTGGGAAAGTACCGTATGTGCGCAATTCCGAAGATGCTTGTGCAGAAAGGTCTGATTGCCTACGTTTACGTCTATTGTCAAATATGTATTGTTATATTTTTTAAATTTCTTCCTTTGAGAACTACTCACACTTCAACGACCCTCTGTAGGATTATTTACTGGTTGAGGACAAGCTCAGCACTGAGGCAGATGTGGGAGTCTGATGGGGAGTGATGTTGGCGGATCCCTGGATATAACGCCTCCAACCTCTCACGCCCAATTTCCTACTACGCACTTCAAGTGGTTACGCTGTTAACTCTGAATGGATGCAAGGCCACACTCAGGGAAAAGAGGAGAACGAATGCAGTAGGTAAGAGTGAGCACACCCTTCAAAGCCTACCAAGCCAGGATGTAAAGTTATCGTGTCAAGGGCTATATGGCAGTGGGTCGTTTTTGCACTGTCGCTATAACTATCTTCTCTGAACACCGGGCGCATCCAGTTGTATAACACCTTATCCTGATAGGGAGTCTCGTCAGGATGGACCTTCCCTTTCCTACCATACTCAAGGTACTTTTAGGGACCAATCACATTGTATTCATCAGTCCGGAACGCGCTATTGGGGCCATCAATTTGATGAAGAGGGCCCTTGTCAATCGGATTTGGATGAAACAGACGAAAGCTGTAGATTCGCGCCCGGATTGGTCAAATCTAAGCGGCTCTTTCCTGTGCCATATCTTAACGCAGCTAATTGTTGGGGGTGCCGTTCGCTTGATGTCAGGACCCTTGTTGCTACACTTTGTTGGCTTGATCTCAAGACATGTGTTGGCTTAATTACGGGGCACCACTTATGGAGGACAGGACGGGCTTAGGACCCCAACTACAGGCTTTGCCCTGAGGAGGATGAGTTTGCCCTTCATGTTCTCTATATGAGTGCCCCGCGATAACTCGAACAGTCAAGTCTAAGCAACAAGCCACTAGGCAGATTGCTAAACCTGTTCAAACGGTCTGGTCTACTACAAATATGAGATTTAGAGGTGCAGAACAATAGGCCAAGTGAAGTGATGTTGGAAGTATTTGCAGAGGACCGAAAGGAGTCAAAATATTGTTTGGGCTAGGAACCGAAAATCATGAAATTTTAGCAGTTTAGAAAATTTAACTACACTGGTCGGCTCATATCGATCTTGATAGCCGCCATCAGACTGGATTTGAGTCCTATGATCGTATGACTAATTACCGAAATCTTGATTAAGGCTTCATACGAAGTAATTTACCTTACCAAGCTGGAATATGTAAGACCTCTATTCACAGACTTAGCAGAGACATTGAGAGAAGACTTCACCACGCAAACATTTGTGCATTTCTTGACTTTGTGCCTTTGAATCACGTCTATTGAACGAGCCGCTACAAGGAAGGACATTTATTTACGCGCCATTGCTCATGGAGCATAACCGTACTAAAGTCTAGAAGAGCGATAACTGCCAAAACTTGGACTTTAGTCTCATCATAGTTGCGTTCGAACTCTCATCTATAGAAATCAAAACCAAAAAAATTTGTAACGGGACTTCGATTTTGCAAAGTTGATATTCTTAATAGCAGCCGGCTGAGCCAGAGCCGCAACCGTCGGGGTTAGCAAGAAGCACCCTCATCGGAGTGTTATGCCTCCTCAAACAAGTAAATCCGACTAACTAACAGAAAAGGTTGTAACTACGGCAGTATCCAACTACCAGATGAACTAGGAGGAGTACCGTCCGCTGGTTTGGGGAGTGTATTGAAGTTCAGGAGTTCGTTTCCTTGAATTACTGATCAAACTGCCCTTGTTAGCATTGTTTTTTCACCGAAAGAACTAATACCACACTCCAAAGATTTCTTAACAACCAAAAAGAAGATTCTACCGAATGGTGAACAACAGCCAGAAGTGTTCATTATTAGAATTTTGAATGGGGTCCTATCATCACTGCTACTGCGATCTTCTATGAACATTTTGAGAGAATAGAAGAATCATCTAAAAAAAACCTTCTTGTGTGATCAATGAAAATAATTTTGCAGTATGTAAAAGGATAACAAAAAAGACTCCAAAACGATTTTCTGGATTAGTCTAGGAAAGTTTACTGCATTTGTTTACTTGTATGATATTTTGCCAATTGATTACAATCTTTGAGATTACTTCTTTGCGGCTATATAATTTGTCCAAAAATCGAAATGAAGTAACAAAATAGGTTCCAATTTTTAGATCTTTCACCGCATTTCATTTGAGAGCTTTAGACACAACAAAAACCGGGAATATTCATTCATCTCCAACATTCTCTTCCAAGAAAAAGTAAACAATTTCAAACTTTGATTGTACTTTTGTAAAATGTCGTTTTTGACAATAAATCAATCAGTTCTTGCCCGATTTACGTTGAATTAAAGCTGCTAAATCTGCTTCAATTGCATAAATATAGACCAAAAATTGTTTTGTTACAATTTTGAACACGTTCGATAGATTCCTTCTTAAATATTTTGCTTGATCTTGAAAAGAATTCACAAATTCTAAGAACTGAGCTGTTCTTTCGTTGTTATTTCATTTTCAAAATTTAATAATCGAGTTTATTAAGAAATAAATGAATAAATGATTTAAAGTATGAAAAGTAATTATTTGTTGAAATACCTAATGGTGGTTCCATAAGATAGAGGCTTTTGGTAGCAGAGACTTCTGTTTATCGAATTTACGGCACACGGAAAATCGGAAGACTCTTCTATTGTACAACCAGATCATCATGTCGTAAGTTGTTGCAAGCTAAATTCGAAAGTTAAAATATTTTAAACTAAGACAGGAGGGTAATGAAAGAGATGGCGACGAACTCTGAGATGCTGACTCTGAGAGAATTCTAAAATATCGACTATTGAAGGTCGCCAATGAAATAATTGTATTCAAGACTTATAGGTAATCGCTAGAGTTTGTGAAGGCTCGAGGTTTTTCAAGTTTCGGGTCCCGAGACGTCTCGAGCTAAATATCCCGGGAGTTTCGAGACATTCGAGACATTTTAGATTTTCAAAGGGAATTTAAAGAAAATCATAATTTGGAGCATAAATTTTGTAATTAAACAAAATTATTTTTAAAGTTATTATTAAGCAAAAAAAATCAAAATTATAACTAGGTAAGGTTCGTAAACGAAATTGAAAAATAAAATAAAGTAGTCACTTTGTTATGTTCGGAAGTGTTTAAATAATTAATAAGTGATATAAGATGTCTGTTTCGACGGTCTGCGATCTTGGGTTAAAGAGTGTTAAATAGTGTCTGGCCCAAAGTGTCATTCATACTCGGCAAATTTTTTAACAGTATGTTGACTATCGCCTCTCCTGTTAAAAAATTGGCATGCTCTCTGCTCAACGATTGCACCGCCATTTTTGTGGGTTTCAAAAAATTTGCTGTTATGTTTTTTTCTTTCCACTTGCTGCATAATTCCAAATCAATGAGCGCATTTTTGATAGAATTTTTTAGCTTCAAAAAACGCTCGATCATGTTCAATACAGAGTTCCCTCTGGTTTTAACATCATAAAATAGGGTTTCAGCTTCGTATCATTTCCTTTTTTTTGGTTGAAAAATTCCAAAATTAAATTCATGACTGTGTTTTGGTCTCTAGATTTCTTGTATCTTTTGGCGGCTAAAGATTCCCGTATGAAATCACTGTTGGTAATGGCTCTCAGTTCTCAGTCCATCCTTGGCTGCAAGCGTAGCAATAATTTTACACAAACATTTTCACGGCTGGATTTCAAAATTTAATTTTTGTTGAGTGTCAACTTTTATTTTCTTTGGCGCCTCAGATGTTTCCGTTTCAGTTGGTGATAGAACTGATACTGGTTCATCAAAATGTATCTTATGAATGCGCTGTAAATGTCTCAAAATCCCAGTTGTATATGTATGTATGTGATCCTTTGCATTGCGCATCAGAGGAATCTTTATTTTTTTTTGTAATATTTCCAGAGCTTTGAACTTGGTCCAACCATTTCGAATCAAGCCTCAAGCCACGATTACTTTTCTTTTAAAATTCATACAGGTATCGAAAACAAACGTCATACGCAGAGTCAGAAATAGGGCTACTACACGCGTGATATATTTTGTTTGATGGGGACAGGGAAGTTGACTACTGTAAAATTGTTTAGTTAACTACAATGAAATATTGAGCGGGGTTGACTACATTGGGTTCTACTGTATCGAAGGACCTCTACGTAAGAATCGCGCGCGCGACATACATCATAGAGAAATATGACTACCCGTCTCGATTGTAGTGTATATAAGAGCACACTATGGAAAACACTGTAATACAAGTTAATTATGACAGTTCTAATAGACAAATAACGACTACTGTATTACAAGTGGATTCCATAGGGGAATAGATTATGTAAAGTAAATTTATTAAGCTAAGTAACATAAGTAGGGGAATTAGGTAGTATAAATAGTTGTAAGGATTTTGTGAATAATCATTGATTCCCAGAACTCAGTCCGAGTAAGAGTGACAATAACTTGCCCTGCGGGAATAGGTATTTTGAATGAATAAATTTTACATTATTTATAAAGTAATTGTATTCATTTCATAAGTTCATACACTAAATAAGGCGGCACTAGACGCCACAAGCAGAAGCTGGTTCACTAGCTTGGTCCACAACACCTAAACATTACACGATGTCTCGAATGTCTCGAGCTATATTTCCCGACATTGAGACAAGCTGATGTCCCGGGATTTCCCGGGACGGGAATTCCCGGGACACAAACTCTAGTAACCGCCCGTTGGGTTGGACGGGCAAGTGGTCATTCCATCCAAGATGATCGACTAATGTCACGTCTAGGATGTTGAGCAGTAGATCAGTCATTGGGTCTAAATCGTTCACTAAAACGAGAAGAATGGTAGAAAAGGTTCTGTTGGCGATAAGATAATATAGTTCATTTCGAAAGCGTTATTAACTGAATTGCTTATAAAAACTAGTTGGGTTGTGGGTTTGACCCTTTCGGTCCACACGATGCTGAATAAAGGGCTCGACCGAATGTTATGAAATTTTTTTCAGAGCATGTTTTCGTTAATATGTTTCGATCGGCACATCAAAGAAGACGATATCAGTTTTGATTGCGCGATATCGTGTAGGTACTAAAATCACGTACGTCGCACAGTGGGGCAAATAGCTCATTTTTTGGACAAGCGACAATTCCCAAGCCTGGAATTAATGAAACTTAAAAAAAATTTTTTTAAACTATTCGTGATAAAATTGCCTTTAATTCTATCGAGCCAGAATTTTGAAATTTGAAAATTAAAGATGGCTAATCCAATATGGCGGAAACCAAAAATTAATTAATAATAATTAATTTCAATAATTGGGGCACCACTGTGCGTCGTTTAAACAAAAAAACCGCCCAACCGAATTTTATAAAAATCTTTTCAGATCAAACAAATGCAAAAAATACGTTGAAAATTACGAGTGCGATTTTCGCACCGATTACAATAACTTCCCTATAAACTGGGAAGTTAATAAAGCAAGGTAACGTCACCATATCATTCTGAGAGAAAGTTGTTCATTAAGATTCGGCGCATTCAGATAAAATACATATTTTTGCACTTTAGTCTTATTCTACTCAAACTTTTTCTTCTTCCCAGATTTTCTTGTAGAGCTTACGCTATAACTATCAGCAACCTTACTATTCTTCAAAATAGATAAATGAACGACATTCTTAAAATTCTCATACCATTTACATAATTGTTCTGAGTTTGATGTATAGATTGCCATCTCTATCTCTATTTACAGGAATACTTGTATTAAAATGTTCACCCGCAAACTTTTTTATGATTTGGAAAACCGCATTTCTTGCTAGTTCTTCTTCTATCACTCCTACAATTTAGTTTAATTTCTTTGTCATTTGTTCTGTAGTGTACTACCAGTTAAGTGTACTAGTTTACGTAACTTGCGAACTTTAGAGCTTATGGTGGTTAGATTAGTCGAGGGTGCCTTCGACAATTCTCCCTTTGATACTATAGCTAGGGCCCTAAGTAGTCGAGGTCTAAGTAACACTTTGTGTAACTGCATCGACTCTATGCTGAGAACTCGCAAACTAATAGTTTCCCTTTCTAAGGGTCCCTGGAGGGCACTACAGCAAAAGGGGGTATTTTTTCGACTTCTGTAGTACTTTGTTGTTGATAAACTGCTAGAGCTATTCAATGTCCAAAACCTCTTTTGCCAAGGATAACAAGTGAAACCGATGGAACCATGTCAAGACGTCTGCGGCAGGTACTTGATTTGATCTGCAGCTGTGGCGCCAGCGTAAGACTAAATGTAAATTCCTACAAAACAATTTTGGTTCCATACACCAAGAAGCGAACATTGACGGAACCGACTTTTCGAGGCCAAAAGAGTCCCGAGAAATAACGCTAGATGCCAACTTCAATTGGAATGTTTCTGGAAGCAGAAATGCTATCGGACTGAAACAGATTCAGTAGAGAAATGTACGCCATACTGGCATGCACTCATGAAAACTTAAGAAGAACCTACAAAAACATGTTTATCTTCTCTGATAGCCAAGTGACAATGAAAGCGATATAAGGTCCCGGAAGTCCAAGTCGAAATAAGGGAGTGGGACTAGCAACGTGCCTTTGGGGAGCTGGGTGTTCTCAATCAAGTTACCCTTGAGTTTTGGGTTACCTGAGCTTCAAAGGCAATGAAACGGCCAATTTTGGCTAAATTCAGAATTTTTGTATGAAGAGGTCGATTGAAACAACTTACGTGGCTCCAGCCCTGGGCTCTGGCATTGTATTCCTCGGCCAGGAACAGAGGTGCACTTACTAGTACAATAGGCCAAGTGAAGTGGCCGCGGTATTTTTGGACCCAATAGCTAATCAAAGAAGAAGAAGCTTGTAGTCCGCGCAGCAGGCTGATGGAGGAACTTGCATCTTTCAGGCATTAAGATAGATAGTTTGGCCAATTGGAACATAATGATCATTCATTCCATCACAGATCTTCTTTTAAAGTTACGCCTAGGATGTTAAGAGATGGGTCAGCCGTTAGATTCATACCGTCCACTATGACAGAAGGAAAGTTGGTGCAGGTTTTATTAGAGAAGTAAGACAGTAATTTGTTTTAGATTTGGCGTATTTTTCAATTTTCGTAACTCCAGTGGAAGCCTTTCATAATAGTACCGGGCGTATTAGGTTCGCTATGCTTGCTAGTTACGGGCGCATATATGCTTCTAAAAATATAAGTACGGGCATTTTCGTAAACGTATACGTATGCTTTGCAACGAGGCAATGAATTCGTAAACGCAGTATGATCCACAGTCATTCATTCGGAAACGTACAAGGTTCAAGTTTGCAGCGCAACTGTCAAAGCAACAGCGCAGCCATTTTCGAATGTATGCTTTTGAGTAGTGGATGGAAGTTTTCCTTACTAAATACAAATATTGGCTTGAATCCCTGTTTATAATGTTTATTTTTTAGTATTTTCCGTTTTTTAAAATAAATTATTATTACAGGTTTTAAATGATTTTTTCTCCCCCTTTTAGTCCTTTTTCCAAGTTTTTCTAACAATGTACTTAAAACAAAACTACACAAAATTTTTCATTTACTCTTATTAAAAATTTTGGGTTTAGGAACGCATTGATGAACACGCATACATATGCGAAACGAAGTTTGCGCTGCTTTTTTGCGCGTTGCGTTGTTGCTCGACGTCGACTGAAAACGACACGGAGCGCGTTCAAAAACCTTACTATGGTTAAACACGGGAGTTTTTGAACGTCAAAAATTACGCTAGTGGTTATATTAGCCGTGTTCCTTTTCTGCTCTTTTTTACTCTTATTTACTTGGAACTACTCCTGCTCTCACAGAGAATTCATAGGTTTTATTCAAATCGACAAATTTTGCGTTCCTTTAATTCTTTACTCCCGAGTACTTAAAAGTAGAAAAGGAACACGGCTATTGTAGTTAACCTAGAAGTTTTTGAACGACAAAAGTTTACCATAGTTAACCATAGTAAGGTTTATGAACTCGCACCGTGTCGTTTTCAGTCGACGTCGAATTGCGTGTATTCTCTTATTTTGCGTAACCGAAAGCATAAGAATAACACAGAATTCTGTAATCAGCGCAGCTGTGAAGTAGGTTGATTAGGATCGAGAGTAGGTTGTTTATCAAGATTAGGAAAAGAGCGGTTGATAGGATTGACCCTTGGGGGACACCGGTAGAAATGGTGTGGGGTTTACATTTCACGTCGTCCAATACTACCATAATTGACCGTTCGACTCTCGATTCGGTTCTTTAGAGCTGGACCAATATCAATAGCTTGAAGTTTAGCTAACAGAATAAGGTACCATACTCGATCCAAAAGCCTTTATATATTTGTTGAAATAAATGAGTTTTGCACAATTTGGTTTGTTTTCGATGTTATACGATTTTTAGATTCCAAATCTACGATTTCGATTCACGCGGTTTCCTGATCAACTTATCTTTTATGTAAAAATCGGGAGGGGTGTTTGATAGTTCAACAAAATGTAAAAACGATATTTGAAACAAAAATGTGAAAACATACAATTTGTAAGATAATATAGTAAATATTATAATATTCAAAATAAAAAAATAGAACTTACCCTTTACATTAAAAAATACGATAAACAATCCGTATTTTTTTAGTTTTGTTTTTTCAAAACGAATTTTTTTCCGTTGAGGCTTTCCCCCCACAAAAAACTAAATAAAAATCGCTTCTTGCACTCTCGTCAAATGTATTCAGAAGGAGAAAAAAATTCGTTGTAAGATGTATTGACAAATTTTAAATTTTGAATTTATCCAAATAAGTCACATTTCTTAACACTTTTCTTTCTTACTTTTAATAAAAAGCGTATAAAAATTACACACACTTTTTTCCTTAATTTTTTTATTGATAATATAGAAACTGACAACAACAAATTAAAAAAACACCAAAAACTTTTTTTGTTATATTTTTCTTTAAGCGCGGAATAATTTTTTTTCCAAAAAAAATTTATGCTAATTTTATTTTTTTTTTAATTAGTTATATGACTTGAACATATATAATTTATTTTTTTTTAATTTATTACGTTATTTATCGTTACTATACATATATGTATTGTAGTAATTAATGTTTAATTTTGTTAATTATATTAATTTTTTGTTGTTGTTGTATTTACTAATTTTTTTTTTCGTTTTATTTATTTGAATATTAACGACTTTTTATTTGTTTAAATTATTTACACAAAATAGAAAAGAGAACTAAATTTTTTTTTTACTATCTTTTTTCTTGTAATTTTATTTTATCTAAAATAAAAAGAACAGTTTTTTTTGTTGTTGTTATATTTTTCACATATCTAATATTTTTTTGGGTAGAAATTTTTATAACACTAGGTTAGAAATTTTTTGTTAGAATATTTGAAATTTTCATTAAATTTTTTTTACACATGCGATGATACTTTTTTTTTAAATTTTTTTTTATTCAAAATATTTCACACACACATTTACACTTATTTACCTTTATTTTCTTATAGAAATTATCTTTATTTTTTTTATTCTCACACGAATAAAAGAGCACGTTTTACACTTTTTTCTAAAATATTTTTTGGCATTATTTTTTTTCTCTTTGTATCCTTTTTTTTAATATTATATTTTCCTTTTCACTTTTTCTTCTTATATTGAACACGAAAAACACTTTATTTTTCTGAAAATAGAAGAAAGAAAATTTAATTTATTTGAAAACAAGTGGGGGGAGGTTAAAAATTGGATATTTATTTTTTTGTTTATCTATTTTTATTAATATTTAATTAATTTATTTTATTCAAGGAGAGAGAAAAAAAGAATATATTTTGTCGCCCGACTTTGTTATTTATTTATTATTATTATTATTTTTTTTTTGAAAATAACTTCAGAATGACACGAAATCCGACGTAATCCAACGACTCGCTGCTGGGCGAAGATCTCGAGATACTACTGTCGCCAATCGCCAGACAATTTTTACTCCAAGTCGCGAAGTTGACGTCGCCTTCGCCACTTTGCCACCTCGCCGCGAGTAGCCGGTAGTCGGCCGACCGACCGACACCACACACCACACCACATACGACGACGGAGGAAAACGGCGAGAGAATGGGCGAGCGAAAAGTTTTGTCGCTGCCGTTTAATTCGCCCCGATTTTCGCTTAACGTTTGTGATATGAAAACCGAAGTGGAAATCGTTGAATAGTAAAAGTTGTAAATTTCAGCCAGTCTTACTCCTAATACTATATATATATACATATACATACATATCCATCAACAAATTCGAGTATGCGTAGTATTTATGTGTGTGGTAGAAAACTTTTGCATAAAATCATCAACAATTTTCAGTATGCGTACTATTTATGTGTGGTACAAAAAAGGCTAAGGAATGTCGACGGAGGAAAGCTCTATGGGCTGCCAGATTTATAAGAATTATTGTGATGATTTTATAATTAACTGATATCTAATTAATCGCACACTTTTTGCATTGTAGCTGTCAAATGGTGCGGTTGTAATATTGACTCTGTACGTATGAGTTTTGTGATCTTTAAGAAACAGAGCACTCAAGTATTCAAAGTATTAATTACTCTCTCCCTTATTCTCGTGGTATGAATGCCAATTTTTGACAAGTTGAAGGCCAAGTGTTCTTAAATTTTCAATAAACTTTAAATAATTGTCATGCCTCGTTCACAATGGCCCTTATTCTGGTTGTCACTTCTGCCAGGTTTACATTTGCAAGTACTTTCGCGAAAGTAAGGCGTTTTTGACACGAAAGTAGAACTTTCGTCTTCACTTACGCCATGTAAACACTTGTATTTCGTGTAAGTAGAGACACATGAAAGCGACTTTCGTGAAAGTACTTGCAAATGTAAACCTGGCATTCACCACAGTGAGAAATGTCACCTTTAAATATCAAATGAGAAAAATCTCACTTACAAACATTAAGTGAGAGCAATTGTCACTGAATTCGCCGTTTCTCGATATCAGTGACAACTTTAATTCGCCTTAACTCACTGAAATGTTACTTTTTTAGAGAACCTTAGTAGCATTTTTGCCTCACTTCGCCATTTGTCACCCTAAGTGACAACCAGAATAAGGGCCAATATTAAAGTGAAAATTTGACTATGTTCACAGTGTGAAAGTGCAATTTACGAACATAATTTGGTGAATTTCAATAACAGCTGCTAACTTTAAAAAAACTGATAAAAGAAACTGGCAACGGAATTGTCGACTCTTGCTAAAACTAAAGGGGATGGAGAACTGTCTAGAGCTTTGTCTGGCCTGCCTCTTTTTTAACCTGGACCTCAATCCTGCAAAAGTTCACCCATGGCATATGCAGACGACATTGACATAATTGGTAGAACGTCAGGAGCTGTATTGGATCCTTTCACCCAGATTAAGCGGACAGCATGAAGATGGGACTGTGCACATAAATGATCGCATATACATGTTGGCCCGTCTGTTAGAACACCTAACATTGGTCCTACAATCAAGGTAGAGGAGCGCGAATTTGAAGTAGTAAAAGTTTGCTGCGGTAACGTCTATGGGGTGCGACAGCGAGAAAGACGCAGCCTCCACTGGAAGAATGGCGTAGTACAGGAAGGATAGATGCCAAACGGAATGACATCGGCTTAGACCAGGGACCGGCGGAGAGAACAATTGCGAGAGGCCAGGACATCTATCAGAAGGAATGAGGAGATTTCCAACCTGACAAGGACCATGATGTTGTTCTGTACACAAACCAGAGTGGGGTGTAGGGGCTCAAGTGTTTTGCGCATGCAGTCATAGCCAAGGCCGGGAGCCAGGGCTTCGATAGCCAAGCGGCCAACAAGGCATTCGGCTCGGCCCGTATAACTTCTAAGCTGATCGATAACAGCCAAAAGGAGCTATTTTCTGTGGCCGGGAGGTACAGAAGCCGTGCGTGCTTAAGAAAGACATCTCCATGTACTTTCTCTCTCAATAGCTAGCACTAGATAGAGGAGCCTATCATCATGCGCAAAGGCTATACCCTTGTTATAACAACCAGAGATAGTGAGACCTCTTAGTGATGCCACGTAAACATATGACCAGAATCGTGTCGTGTCACTGGCTAATTGGGCATCATGTAGCCAGATTAAGAATTCCGTATGACACCGACTGTCGTAGCTGCGGAGAGGAACAGGCCAGTGAGACAATCGAATACTTTCTCTGCAGATGTTCGGTTCTGGCCAATTCAGACATCGTTTATTTGGAAATCTCTTCTTAAAGGATTTGGGGGATGTTTCGAGGCTTCAAGTAAGAGATTTGATCCTGAACCTAAATGAGACGGGATAGATCTAAAATCTTTCCTAGTTTACTGTCTCCTTTCACGAAAAAGTTTTTAACAAGTGCGGTTACAAAACGGCGCACGGCGTATAGACCATTCCAAACGCGAGTGTCGTTTTACCAAGCAGTCCCCCAACTAAGTACTAACCACGTCCAATGCTGCATGATTTACGCAATGGAACAAGAACCGATTAACTGAGTATGCTAATGGCACCCTTTATGGTACCAAGATAATTGCCCGTTTTCTTGGTCCAACACAATTTTTTAAAGCCCCAATTTTGTTCCATTTAGTGTAAAAAAGCGTACTGGGCTTCGTTTGGACTATTCCTTGCGTCTTTTATTGGTACGTGTCTGGAGCATATAAAAAAGTAGAATTTTTACTCAGGCGTGCCGTGCCTGTTTCGGGCGTTTTGACGCCGTGCTTGCCTGTTGCAGGCTAGGAGCCGGAGATTTTTATTTTTACTCGGGTAAAGGTTCGATGCTTACACTTGGTTAGTCCAGTATACCCGCTCTACTTGGAGTAGAGTCTACAGATAGGCTCCAGACTCCATCAAACGCAAACTTATTTGGACCTACTTTATCGTTTTGATAGAAGTTTTTTAGCGTAGACATTCTTGAGTTTTGATAGGTGCATGACAATAATGCATATACCTTTTCTTGAAAAACTAAAAGTACTACAAAATCTGGAGCTTCCACACCAGATCACTCCATTCGCAACTGTCTCTGTCCTGGAACAATTCGTTTACCATACATCCCCCAATGTACACTTTCAGCTCTTTCACACTCTATTGAAAATTTTACATAACCCCAAAGTTGCATTTTCTGCAATTAATCGATTGAATTGAGTTAAAATAATTGATAAGCATTCGTCAATTTCAAAATTATAATCTGTATTAAATTTCTAATATCAGAAACTATCTCACGTTGAACAGAACGCGCTGTGCATGGATGGTGTATACTATCACGAATAAAATGGGGCAATTAATTGCCAATTATCGCTGCATAAGAATTAATTCCTTGTATGTCAACATCTTAATAGACACAGTTTATACGCGGATTTTAACCAGTAATTGAGCTCATTTTATAGCGTTTTTTTTTTAATTTTATCTCGTTTTTCGCTTGGTTTATTAGCAATTTAGCATTAATCTGGAATAAAATGCAATACAAATCGCGCTTCTCTTACTTCCCTTTTGTGAAAAACATTTCCTTTTCGCATTTTACATTTATTTTCTCAAGCAATTAAATAATTTCTCATTCGACGGAAAAAAGAAGGAAGGAAGTAATTTTATAGTTTTATATTTGAAATTGTCAATTAGGAAATAGTGCGTGACAAATTTTTAATCAGCAATTAGTGAACTGACAATTTGACATATTCAAAGGGGATGAGGAGTGCAAAGCTCTAATTGTGACTGAGACATGTTGAAATTATTCCTTTTAGACCAAGCGCTGTCAACCATAATTACAAATAAAATCCTTATTCATGTGGAGACATTTAAACAAAAGTATAAAATGCAGACTGAGCCAAAATCCGCATAGGATTTTTTCACCCAAAAACAAAATTTCATAATTCATCTCTCATACAAAATAGCCTCTGGGTGCCATGTTTCATTTCAGCTGAAGTCCATTGTGAGAAGTCGGACAGGTGACTCTAATTATTCCATGCATCCTTCATTAATTGAATATGAATAAAATTTAAAAATTTACGTGTTTTCCCCTTTATATATACGACGAATATACAATTTTTTCCGAAACACTCGAATGCAGTTCACACTGGAAAAGGTTTTCTAGATTGCTCGAAACTAATTGGGTCTGGCTTTGAAGCGCAGTTCGCCAGCAATTCTGTCACGCAGATGGACAGAAACTAGCGGCACCACAGCACAGGCAGCACCACCACCAGCCCCAACAAACACCGAGGACAGTAGTCTCAATTCATATTTTTCTTGATTGTTTTCCATTTATTCTGTATGCATGCAACCCCGTCTCTCCTGGCTTATAACTATCAGACGAAATAATCAGTCGAAAATGTTAATGAGTTTCTAATTATTTGGTTTATTATTCCATGGTTAATTGAGAAAATTATGAAAAATAATTGAAGCAAGAAGCTGGACATTAAAATTTTGCTGCATTGTTGAATATAATCGTTGATTTTTTAATGCAATTTCCGGGGTTGATAAAGAACGTGAGTTAAAACGGAGAAAAGGGACGCTAATTAATGGTTTTTTAACTAGATTTAGATAACACAAGAGAATGTTGATAGATTGGATGGATTTGTCATTCTATGTCAAGATAGTTGCGCCTTTGAATTTACGACGTAACTTTACGTAAGATGGCGCGCTACTTATAGTTAAAAAAAAATTAAATATAATTTAAAATTCATTTGAACACGTCAACCGTAGCCTTTTGCATTATGCATTCCTTCCGAAAACCTAGCACATCCATCCCATCAGAGTTACATTCGTAATTGTGGGCCCTTTGTTTTAAACCCTGCAGTAGAAACGACAAGGATTGTGATAGTACCCGGGGGGAATATGTTTGAAATCAATTAATAATGTAGAATCACTAAATTTAGTGCTGACTAGTGCTGCACAGGAGACGAGACTTGTCTCGAAATCGTCTCGTATCGATTTTCGAGACGAGATCGAGACCTCCAGATTAGTGCCCATATTCCCAAATTCACTCACCTGTCGAAATCGGGCGTGTTACTGAAATTGGTATTCCCGATATTCGCCCGCATTCACATTCACTTTTCCATACATTCATTTCACTCGCAATTCACCCATAAATTTTGGGCGAATTTTGGATGAATGGAGGAGAAATATGAAAATATGGTAGGCTTTGGAACAAACAACTACTGAAAAATCTCATCAAATTTTGTATACAGAAACACGAAATTATGACAGCTTTTCGAATAACGCATTGCATCGCATCACCTGAAAAGAGGTGAAAACGGGAATACCGATTACAAAGTGAACGACTTTTGAGTGAGTGAAAAGAATTCAGGTGAGTGAAATCGGGAATATGGACATAAAAATCGATACGAGACCGAGACTACCATTCGAGATCTCGCGAGACATCTCGAGGTCTCGAAATCAAATCGTTATTTTGAAATCGTATCGAAACCAACTATTTCAGTATCTTCACGCTGCGCTCTTTGACGAGCACAACATTCGGCACCAATACATGACTTGAGCAGGCTACGGAGACAAGGCGAAGAGTACGCATTCCATAACCATTTAAATGCCGAGTCCATTCCAAAGCAGAAGAGGTATTTTACTGTCATTTCATTTCATTTCAACGCATTTAAAATGAAATGCGTTGAAATGAAATGAAATGACTGTAAAATACCTCTTCTCTTTTGGAACGGACGGATGTAACTCTACACAAATTAGAAATTAACTTTCGAATCATTGATCCCCTCTACCCCGCCCTGGTGCCACACTGCAAAAGGCAGATTTACGTGTCTACGTCTGGAAAGTGACTAGCATGGAAATATAAGGAATATTTGTATACAATTTCATTAATATGGCACATATTGATATTTCTCGAAATACAGAAGACTGAGCAATTTGTATTATTGACAGTGAAATTCGAGACTTTTCGAGACGAGACGAGACTTTTCGAGACGGGACGAGACTTGCAAATACCCATTTTTTCTCCAAAACAATTATTCATCTATGAACGACGCTATCTCCAAACTAAACCCCAAACCAATTCCTAAACTAACCTTAACTCCTCCTCGGTAGTCTAGGGAGTAAGACGTCTGGCTACCATCCCAGAGGTCCTGGGTTCCAATCCCGAGCAGCACGGTCTTTCGCCTTTCCCACTTTCCCCACTACATAACTTTCCTTCTTTCTTCTTCCCTATTTACATTCCTGATTCCTCCTGTCATAGCCCTCCGCTAGCCCTTCCCCGTTCCACCAGCGCATGTCATCGGTTGGTTGATGGGATTCAACTCGTTTCAGGAGGCATAACACTCCAGCGAGTTGTATCTCGATGCCCCGATGCCAGAGTCGCGAGGAGGTGAAATAAAAAATATCGCGGCTTAGTTGTGGCAGTTCATTCCTTCACTTCTCTCTCTCTCCCTTCACTATCTTCCGACTAGAGCTTGCTGTTCGACATTGCACTCTATATGAAAAAAATAGATTGTCGACAGAACAAAGGGCTTTCCCTGAGTTCTAGTCTTTCACATAAAAAAAAAATCGTTTTCTCTTCTTATTTTGTAATATTCGCACAAAACTTATCCAGAGAATACATTGTCATTGCAGTTAGACGTTTTTTAATCCCACAACGAGTCAGACTCGTGATTTCTATTTTTATCGTAATAACAATCAAGCAAAAAGAAATCGTCCAGTTTTTTAGCTTCACTAATGCTACTATACTATACTTCACTAATTAATGCTGCGACTTCAACAGAACAATGATAAAGAAACAAACGTCGTGGAATCTTCACAAATATTGTTTTCTGAAA
The DNA here is from genome assembly GCA_963855945.1 of Thereva nobilitata. Lineage (NCBI taxonomy): Eukaryota > Metazoa > Arthropoda > Insecta > Diptera > Therevidae > Thereva > Thereva nobilitata. The sequence goes on from OY979695.1 coordinate 166,259,211, forward strand.
CAGCAATATCCTACTAAAATCGCACGCTTTGTCGTCTTATTGACAGTGTTTTGTGGTTTGATGGCAAGCCTGCTTTGCTGCAATTTGTTAAACAAATTTTTTTTAGCTTTGGTGCAGACTTTATCTTTAACTTAGCCCCAAGGCAAAACTGTCGTACTCGACTACTACGTCTCGTGAAATTAAGCAACCAGAATTTTTATGCAATAAAACACACAAGCACAAGCCTTATCGCGCAGAACGGTTTTTTTTTTAAATGGACGACCAAACTGCATTTCCAACATCCAATCAGCGAATGAACGACATTGTCCATGGTCTTTGTACTGTAATTCTTCGTATCAGCTGAATCTTGTAAGCATATAGACCAAGATGTTTGCGCAAAATACGGTATGGACGGCTTTGAGATATACCCAATTTACGTGAGCGTCTTGCAATCGAAAAATCTGGAATTGTGGTGACACTTTCAACTGCAAAGTCAATATTTCTAAGTGATCTTCACATAACTAACTTGGTCTACCAACTAAAATTTGGCGATTACATTTTATTCCATCGGCTATACAGATGATCTTGCCATAATTTGGGTCGGGGAAGTTTGATTTGAACATTACAGAGGTCATGAGAACAGCACTCCGAGAGGTTCAAAGATAGTTTACAATGGAGGGCCTATCAATCAATCCAAATAAGGTCGTCTAGGTCCGTTTTTTTAAACGTTACAAGTTGGACCTAGATCCTATTTGTATCCAGGGTACGACAGTTGAGATTCAAACTCAGTCAAATATCTTGAAGTAATGCTGGATAAGAGACTGAACATGAACGCTCAATTGGACTACGCCATCAGTTGCAAAGGAGACAGTCAATGGATACGGAAATCCGCCGCCGATTCCAGATCTCATTGAACTGGCCCTATACAGTTAAAGGACATACGGATATCCTCAATGATATCCCAAACATTTTAATTTGCCGCGTATCCGACCATATGGTTGACGAACTGCGATCCCAAACAAAATTTAGACCAATTATTCAGGATCGCAACGGAACTCATCTTTCCTGGTAGTCCAAGAAATCTCTACTGGTTTACCGATGGCTCAAAAATGGAAAATGGTAGAGGGGTTGGTGTCGCAGGATCCAATTCCAAGGTCTCGTTTGCAATGGGTAATTGGCCCTCTGCTTTCCACCATTACGATCCCCCGCCACTCTTACAATTTTTGGTTTGTCTGACCAAACCCTATCAACAGCCGGCCGCTTTGTAACTTAGTGTATACACCCTGTATATTCGCCTACCAGCGAAAGGTTGGCAGCCCTTCTTGCTATTCAATTCAGTTCAACTACTGGACTGGACAGATTTCACGGAGATGACCCGGCAAATGTACAAAGGCCAACGATTTAAACTTTTCATGGAATGTAAGGACAAGAACACTATAAGCCAGTGTTTTTCAACCGGGGTGCCGCGGCACCTTGGGGTGCCACAGCGCTATGATGGGGTGCCGAAAAGTTCAGGCATTTTATTGGAAAGTTACTTGAGTGTAGTTCAAGATAACTCATTGTCAGTTTTATTTTGATACGAGTTATGTAGTAAGCAAAGAAGCGATGGCTAATCGCGTTCGCCCAAAGTACATTGCTGGGATCTCACATTTCCAGTACCAGTAATAGGCCGGCCAACCAGCAGAAAAGGACGACGTGGGCACTTGTGTCTTGTATACTTTAAAAAGCTTTACATTCTGCTTTGAAAAGCTTGCGGTTTCAATCACAAAATAGGTGACCCTCTTACCGGACACCATCCCAGATTTGCGCGTGATATTCATTTTCGCAAAAAAAAATCAACTGGCCCATTAGCCCTCCCCCTCCCACCTTATTCAGACTATAGATCCGCCGCTGTGGCTAAAAAATGCCATCCGAAAGAGTAAAGCAGAGTACTTTAAGAGCCTGTGCAAGGAAGTGGATGGTAACCCGTGGGGGCTGTTTACAGGGTAGTGATGTCGTCGGTTGAGGACAACCGATCTCCAACGATTTCTTGCCATATAATGCTGCAAGACATAGTATGGACACTGTTCCCACAGAAGGGGAACATGGATAGCCTGCTTGCAGTAAACGTAGACGAAGCAGACAGACATCCCAGAGGTAAGGGAGGGATAAATTGTGGAAGCCGCGAAGAAGATTGCCGTTGGAAAAATCCTTGGGCTGGATGGTGTACCGAACGGAGCGGTGATGCTGGCAGCCAGTGTGGCAACAGGTGAGTTCACCCAAGTATTCACAGCGTGCCTGAGAAAAGGAGTGTTCGCTGAGCAAGGGAAGCGCCAAAAGCTTGTGCACATCCCGAAGCCAGGCAAGCATCCAGGGGACCTGTCGGCCTGCAGGCCGATATGTGTTCTCAACACTATGGACAAGTTTTTCGAAAGGGTGATATACAACAGACTAGTCCTAAGTTTGTCAGAAAGGCAATTCAGTTTCAGGAAGGCTAGATCGACAACGGATGTTGGCAATATGATGACTAGCCTTGCAGGGGCAGCGATGGATGTGAATAAGAGTTGCGCATTGATAACCCTTAACGTGAAAAATACTTTCAACACTGAGATGGAGCAAGATCGTCGAGGCGTTGATAAAACTTGTTACTCCGAAGTATCTAGGGCCCATTGTGTTAGAATTTCTTGTTGGTAGGACACTACACTGCGAGTCGGATGAAGGAGTAAGAGATTTTAGGGCAACTTGCGGAGTCCCCTAAGGCTCCCTCCTAGGACTCTCCTGTGGATCATCACGTATGATGAAGTACTGGTGCTACTAGTGGGCATGACGGTTATAGGGCATACCTTAAGCGCTTCTGTTTGGACGATTCATAGTTTTGCCAGGAATGCCTGTACGATAAAGAGGACGTGGAGCATGTCCTCTTTAAATGCCCTAAGTTTGCGGAGCACAGGACTGTGTTGGAAGCAGTTGCTGAAGTGCAGCTATATCTTGGACCATATGATAAGGTCGGAGGATATGTGGAGAATGATGGAAGTGGGGCTAAAGGCCATCCACCAGAAGCTTAAGCATTATGAAGCCCATAGGAGCAGAGAAAGGCAAAAAAGGCAAGGAGATATAGCAGATAGGTAGCTAGACGGCTAGACTGTTCCGGCTCTAGTGAGCACCTTTTGAGGGATCCCTTTTTAAGGGTCATGCTAATGACGCCAGGCTCGAAGTAATCGTACCGGTCTGGACTTGAACGTCTTCCAAAAAAGGGTGGGTGAGTTTAGTCAGTAGATGTCTCCTGTCGTAGGAATGGGCAGTCGCACACATTCCCTGCTGCTAGACCGATGAAAGATTCTCACCACTCTCTCATAAAAAAAAGATCCGCTGCTGGTCAAGGGTGCCACGATTTTTGCCTTTTCACTCAATGAAAAAGGTTGAAAAACACTGCTATAAGCTAAAGATACTATTGATGGATTGCGGAGAAACAGAGTGGATTCAGCGGGCATTCAGGAGATGAGATTGACTGGACAGGAAACATTGGAAAATAGAACACATAACATCTTTTGTAGAATTGTACGGAACGAAATAAAGCACCTCGACATAGAGTTCGAAGCCGTAGATGAAATAATGTGCAAGATACGTTTAAGGGGCAAATTGTTCAATTATTTAGTTATAAATGTGCATGCTCCAACACAAGAGAGATCAGAAGAATAGAAGGAGATGTTTTATAACTCTTTGGTGAGAGGATAAAGAAACTGCCTTCATCATGACGAACAGACAGCCAATGCAAGAATAGGACGGGAAAAAACATTTCAGCCTACAATCGGAAAATTGAGGTTGCACAAGCATCGCAATGATAATGGGGTGAAGCCGGCTCTACACGATGTGGTGAACGTTTCATTTGAATGTTGGGTTCCAACGATTGAGTCAGCATCGACAGCAGCCCGAACGTGTGCAAATACGAACGTTGGACGCTTGACATTGGACACTCGTAGTTCGAGTATCTGCCACACGATGGGTCCTACCATCAACCGTCCAACGTTGGAGAGTGATCATAGCATCGTATAGCTAGAGACTGATAATTTCGCCATGGCCCAAAATATGAAGATGTTCTATGTTTCGTGCAACAAGGACGAAGATCTTCTCGAGTAGATTGGTTTGATGAAGAATGCGCCCAGGCGATGATGGAGAAAAACCGAGCATGTCGACACAGAAAAAGAGATTCTGAAGAGAAGTATATAGAGAAAAGAGACGAACTGAGAAGAGAATATACAAAGCAAAAAAGGCAGTATTTGGAGGAAAAATGAGAAAAATAAAAGGATCAGCAAAGAGAAGAAATGCGCTCAGCGGTGCGAGCATTAAAAAATAATAAGGCAACAGGGTCTAACAGCATACCCGCAGAACTCATTGAACAAGGCGGAGAGGAAGCTATCCAAAAACTGCATGCCTAACTAGGAAAAAAGCAAGGCATAATTTGACAACTAATCCCGGACCGCCCGCAGACACCCTCCAAACTAGGATAAATCCGGAAAACCCAGACGGATGGCAGAACTACTTCTGTGGCATTTCATGGTCCATCTCAAAGTCCCTGAAAAAGGTCTGGATTAAGGGATTGAACCTAGCCTATTGGTAATAGGTCCTCGGTCTTAGTCAGGCTAAAGAACTGATCCCTTTCCTTAAGGGGCGTTATCATTCTAAACAAAACTTTGAGCTGTTGGTGGGATATCTGATTGGCCATGTGGGGCTGCGGTAACACCTCCACAACCTAGGGCTGTCTCAGGAGGCAAAATGCATCTAAAAAAAAATTTTTGATAAAGAAAACTCGAAAAAAATTTAAATTTTTAAAATTGTTCACTATATGAAAACTGAAACTGAAGAAACCGATTGACGGCCGAGAGACAAACAAACAAAAAAAATATTTTCGAAATTCCAATCCAAGACGAGAAAACCCAAACAAAACGCTCACATTGAAAATCCATTTTTAAAAAAGCATCACAGGCCCAGCAGCAGCATCATATATCGGCCACAAGCGGCATACCAGCTCCGCGACGACATTTCAAAGCTGAGGCATATTAAACTTTGGAGGTCGCCATTAGTAGGTAGAGCGTGGATCGCCATGGCAGACACAGCAAAAATACACAGTCTCAGACAGTACATATCTCCCCCACTCGGCGGAACCGCCGTCGACTAAGAATCTAAATAGAAACTAAACACTAGCGACTGACTAGAGCGGAGGCTAGACCGTCAAGTAGTGTTACATATGTGGACTTGGCGCTGGGGTATCTTCGTCATTTGGCGTTTCGTGAACTTTATTAAACCTGACTCGGTGCTTTTCAATTAAGCTGATAAGAAACGAGTGGAAACAGCGCTTAAAAACCAGAATTTTTTCTTCTCGGTTTCGTGAATGAAATATTTTTTGGTGGCCGCCGCTGCCGCCTGTGCCGTCGTCGCCGCACACAGCAGTGTGCCACTTTAGAGACAAGCGAAATACAAACAGAAAAATAATCAAAAAGTAAAAAAAAAATAAATAAATAAATAAAAGCTCGAGACAAGCGTAAAAAATTGTTTTTCTCTGTAATTAGTCCGCCGCTTGAAAGTTTCAGAAATTTCATAGTGGACAAAAACCCAACGGGCCAAGCAGCCAGCAGCAGCACGGGCCGCCGGCCCAGTTCTATGTCGATTTTAATTTCGAAAATTTTTCGAAATATTTCCTGCCGGATTAGCAACATTTTTTTTTTGGTGTGGTAAAAGGGCAATGAAAAGTTAGAAAAAAATTTAGTTTTTTTTTCGTATATTTTTTTTGTGCTGCTTTGATTTTTGTTGTTGGCTCAAATTGCGCAGCACAAACAACCCAAAGATTTTTAATGCGGTCAGGGTTTTTGCGCGCTGATTGGTTAGGAAAAAAAGAGCAGAGTTTGTTAGGCAGCGTGAAAACGCCAGAATATTGTGAATACTACGCATTAAAAACTACTGGGCACTGCCAGGTAAGTTTCATTAAAGGGAAATTGGAAAATTCAACAAATCGATTCGTTTCGGCATGTGGCAGCCAAGCCCCGAAAAGATCAGAAATATTTAGAAGAGTTTTATGCTCGTTGCAGACGATCCAAAATTTTGGGGATTAAGAAGCGATTTTTTTTGAAAACTCCATAAAAAAAACAGGTATAAGAAGTAAGTAAACACTCCACCGGAATTTACGAAAAAATTTACTGGAGTGGAGGGGGAATTTTTGTTTAAAATTCTTTTCCTAAAAGATGGATGCGAATCAAAGCGACCATTTTAAAACCGTAACGTCGCAACAGTGTTAACCATCAAGCCGATGAGGAAGATGGCTGAGTTACATCTCTATATATACAAAACACACAAATGGAAAAATATTTAAAAAATCTTCGGTGACAAAGAATAAATTTGACGCATTAAGCTTGAAATAGAAACAAAACTCAAAACAGTTTTCTGGTTTCAGAAATCGGAACTTAAGTAAGCGAACACCTGTCAGCCATAGGCACGCTCCTAATGGTGACTAATATTATTTGAAAGAACAAATACCGTCTACAAATCTCGAAAACAAAGCTTGAAACTTTTTTGATCATATTTAATTATGATACCACCGCATCATAAAATCATTTCCTTAAACTTAGATTTGTGACTTAATGCAAAATAAAAATTACCCTTATTAAAAAAACAGTTCTTCAAATTTGAATTTACATTTTGGATACAATAAAAATTCTACTACACTTCTTAATTCATTTTTCATTTACACTAATTAAAATTATATTCAAAATTTCCGAAAATTACAAATATTTATTTTTCTTTCACAAAAGTCATTAAAATTCTAATATTTCTGTTAACGATAGCGAACGCAACCCTGCGCGCAAAAAATTTGCAATGATTATGCAGTTCGTTAATGATATTGCAGTTATTCCAAACAGTGTAAACACAATTTACGTCTTGCAGTTGTTGATGGAATTCGAAAACAAATTTTCATTTTTAAATGTAAATTTTTTTTAAAGAAATCTAATGCGTAAAATATAAAAATGAAAGTGAAAGAGTTGTGTGTTTTAAAACGTGATGAGTTTTTCACAGCTTAGTAAATATTTACAGCTATTGGCGCACATGTAGTTCAGAAAACATTTTTAGGACGTACCGAAAATTTTATGACGTTAAAATACGTTACGCTATAATTATTCGTAGTAGTATTATATAGTGACGTAAGTAGAAAATTGTTTCATTACTAAAAAAAAACAATATGGCGCGATCATAGATATACAGGAAACCAAAAAGACTCACAGTGGCATAATGGATCTCAGAACGGACACGGTACAGGGATATTCGATTACATCGATGCATACAATATGATACATCGAATCGATCCAATGTTTGGGAAAGCTATTTGTTTACTCGATGCATCGATGTATTCTCATATAAAAACGTCGAATCTATTCTAAAATATAATAAACCTTGTTTTAAAAGCTAAACCACTTAGTTTCGAAGATTCTCTTGTCAAAGAAATTCTCCTTAAAGATTGACAAAAGAATGGGTGTTATAGAGAGAGTGAATCCCTTCGGTATAACGACGAGGCTCAAAAAATGCAGTTTACAGACCCAATCGCTTGCTCTTCGACTGCCGCAAAAGTCATAAGCTAAAACTTGGAGAAAGAAGAGTTGCCTAACTGTTGTACAAAACTTGAAAAAAGGTATAGGAGAACTTCCCAACATTAACGATAAATGGAAAAAATAAAAACAGGATAAAGGGGACAGCAGACACTAGTCTGGCTCCCGAGAAATTAGAATTGACGGATTCCATCAGGACCGTAGATCCAGAATTAAAGAAAGAAACCAGAGCCACCGCGAGTACATCGCAAGGCCCACAAGAACAAGGATGGAAGTCTTCAAGCTAAAAAGAACTGCAAACCAGCTGTGCAGAAAGAAAAGGGAATATCTAAACAGGAGGATCCTACAGCTATAGGAAAACTTCGATGCAGGGCGAATTAGACAAGCGTATACCAAGAACGGACAACGCCCAAAACGAAAGATGGAGGCATATTAGCAGACCTCACAGAATAAATGTAAGTTGGAGAGAATATTTTCAAAACTTATTAAACCCGATCCCCATAGCAAATGAAGATCTACTGACGAAGACATTTGTAATTTCTCAAGATAATATTTCAATAGAACCACCGACACTGGATGAGGTGCGTGAATCTGCAATAAGGTAAAAAAACAACAAATCGCTAGGCGTCGTCGATGGAATCGCAGATGAGTTGATAAAGGACTGCAGCTCTTAAGAACCTTACCCTGGGTCTACACCGGCTTTTTACATAACACATGTTTTGTCTGTGAAATGCCTTGTTAGACCAAAAAATGTTGCCATCTATGATGACAAGACAACTTTGGCAAAACATTTTTGGAACCATTGGAGCTAACATTTTTCAAGAGAGTTATTTGACATTTGGCTAGGCAAAATGACGCAATTTAAACTTTCTAAGTCCGAAACAATAAAATTAATTAATTATTATCCCGAACGGGAGTGCCTTTGGAATATGAGTTCTAACTATTATAAACGACTCGACCTAAGAAGAAAGCGTGGCATGAAATTGCCAATGGATTTCGGACAACAGTGGATGCGGTCAAGAAGAAGTATCAAAACTTTGTTGTTTACTTAAGGCCATGTTGGCAAATGAATTGTTTTGACACATTCTGCCCACCAACTTCAAAAATGCCAAAATGTCATTAAACGTCAAATGAATGTTAAGACAGTGTAAAAAGCCGGTGTTGTAGACACAGGCTTACACGAACTGATATACAACGGTTTAGCCGTTAGGACGTTTTGAAATTTGTTTGGTATAGGTTTACATATCGCCCTGTATTTTTGTAACCCTATGACCTATTTTCATGAATAAGGTAGCAATGTACGCAAAATACTCCCACCTATCTAAAACTGTAAAAGTCAAAGTTCCACCCGACCAACTGCAACTGCCCGAGTTATGAGTCGTCAAAGTAGTGTTACATAGACGAAGCTTAGGTGAAAAAGTACTAAAAAAGCAGCAAATAAGGCCACTTTTAACATCAAAATAACTTCAAAAATCAAGTCCCAAACATAAAAATTAGCTGAACATTATTCACAGAAAATAGTATTTTTCTATGATATAGTAATCAGGATTTCCTTTTTATGAAATACAAACACAATAAATAGTTTTTTGCCAACCACTAATGGTTTTGTCGCCCAACATTAATTCGCCATACCCAAAAAATGAATCACTTTTTCGCACCTTGCACACCTCAGCGCCGACGCTTTCGATTTTTATAGTAGTTTTTTATTAAAAATCTTTTAATCAATCGAAAATTCTTAGAAATAATTGAAATAAATCAATGCTAAAAGAATTCAAAATTGAGTTTCATAATTCCAGAAACTTGGGTTCTAAATTCCGAGAATTTTTTTGATTTTGAAAATTTAACTTCAATTTCTTGAAAAGAAAATTCCATTTTTTTAAATTCCGATAGAAAAAAAAGGATTTATGTTTGGCAAGATGAAAGAAAACGAATAATATAAAAAGAAATTGCAATTTTGTGAATTTAAGTAATGCTCGGAATTAGAAATTAAAAAGAAATAATTTAAAATTTAGTTAACATATTTTATTCTACATAATGCGGTGAATTTATGGTCTAATAGTAGAAAATGCATTCGATACTTTAAGACATCTATTAGCCCTGTGCACGGGGCCAGGTATTATTAACAGGGGTTTGGAGATTTGGTTGTGCTGTATCCGAAAGTGACCTGAAAACGGCAAAATCAGGGAGCCTTCTCTCCAAGACCTACACTACCACCGACACCAGGGACATAAAGGATACACACACAGTCAGGGCAACCACGTCCGGCACCAAGCGGGTTACCCTGAATTTGGGACTCCGCGGACAATTTGCAGGGACCGTTATCAACGCCCAGACGACGACGCAATCATCGGAGCCGATTTCTTAAACCTGTATGGGTTGCTGGTCGACATCAGAAGAGCGCAACTAAACCACAAGCAAAAAAATATCTCATTGGTAACGGCAGTGAAGTCGCTGAAAGAAGGACAACAAGTCACAACAATAGACCCGAACAAAACCCTTGGCGGACCTGTTACAAGAAGTCTTTGATATTACGACGCTGTCGGCTGCCAAACAGAGAACTTCATTTCCGACGACCATCATTCATTACATCGAGGCAAAAGAACCGCCGATATTCGCTGAGGAGACCGAAGAGACTACCCCATTTGTCAATCGCTAAGGCCGAGTTCGAATACTTACTACAAATTGGGTTATGCGCAACTGGTCTAGCCCTTTACATTTGGCGTAGAAACCCGACGGATAATGGCGACTACCGCCTTTTAAAGACGATCATGACATCAGACTGATACCCGATTCCTTCCTTTCGAACAGGGTTTTCCAACGATTTGCCGCGGAAAGAACATTTTTCTACGATTTACCTCCACAAGGCATATTTGTATGATCAGATCAGATCGAGCAAGAACATACCCCCGAAACGGCAATAGCTACGCCGCGCCGTTTGGACTCAATGATTCAATTATATAACGTTCGGACTTTGCAACGCGTGTTCTCATAGTCGACGATGTATGTATAGCATCGACCAGCATTGAAGAGCATCGCGCACAACTGTGCGAAGTATAAACGTGTAAAAGTGCCAGCTAGAAAAGGACGAGGTCACATTTTTGGATGGTATGGTAAATAAGGACAGCATACGACCGCTAGATGAAAAGGTGGAAGCTGTAAAAAACTTCAGTCGCCCGCAACTGACAAAGAACTTGAACAGGTTCCCAGCTCTCATCACCTTTGACCAAAGTTTCATAGCTCATGCTATGGAAAACCAAACAACACTTTGGAAGGTCATAAAAGGGAACAAGAAAACGACAACATAAAGATCGACTGGACACCGGAGGATATCATGTCGTTTGAAGGATTCAAGAGGACCTGGAAGAAACACAGCACCGAATGCTAGACTAGTCTTACACGTCGACGCCTCAGAGGATGTAATTGGAGCAGCATTACATCAATTAGGGAGAACGGAGCTAAAACCACTTGCTTTCTTCTCGAACAAGCTTGCAGCACATATGACAGAGAGCTATTGACCGTCTACAAAGGGTTAAAGCGACGTTTCTTAGCTTCTAGAAAGAAGAATATTTTACGTCATGAACGACCACAAACCTTTAACATTCGCCTCCAAGCAAATTTCAGACACCAGCTCACCCCGAAGGGCCAGACAACTGCATTACGATTACCAGTTCACCAGGAAAGCCAGTTCAAAGGAAAATGTCTTCGAAGTTACCAGTCAAAAATTAATCAGATGGCAGATCACCAGTTACAGGACAATCGATTACAAGAGATCATCCAACACCCAGACAATCTCGATGACCATCAAGCGACTGACAGTGCCGAGCGCCGACGTGGCGGTATATTGCCACGTCTCGCAGGAGCATGTTCGACTCCTAACCAATCGCTGTTCGACTCCTAACCAATGTCGTAACCAATTGTGCTGGAGGAATGACGGATATACTGCGACAATGTACCACGATGGGCTCCGGGTAATAGACGCCCTCCGATTTAGCTTAGCCTTTCCATGGTAATGCGGAGCTCTGCTAAGGGTGGTCGTTCTTTCTCGCGTAATTTGTAAGATCATTATTGATCCATATTCTGAGGTTCTGGAGAACGTCTAGGGTGGTCTTTATACACAAAACAGGGAGAAGATAACATAAAGAAGGAAATTTCTATCGGACGTCTTGGACGGATGTCTTGTTAGTTTCCCTTTATACGCCTTATTTATCTCTTCTGTTGTTGTCCTGCAATCATCGCCGAACCACACACTACGAGTAGGTCTATGTGCTTCCCCTAGTACTTTTTATCAAATATGCTCTATAGTTTCCTTACGCCTGGACTACGGTTCATTGATGTTCTCGAACGCTTACTTTATCACATAAAAAAACCACTCTCATTTATTTTTTATCATAAAATGAAGAACGCGTTCAATTCTTTGCTAAATTGATTGCAACTTGTTTAAACAAATAAATATTGTAACTTAACTTTCAATTACGACACATACTTATCAACATCACCGCAAAATTCAATATTTTTACTCCATTCTTGTTCGATTCCAGCTATTAATATAAGACCACCATCGCATTATAGTCCTAATAAAAGAAACAGATTACATTGAAGACTACACGTTAACTGTTATCATCGTTCAACTTTTTTTTAGCTCCATTCCTATCAAAGCAAAGGGTTAACAATATTGCTTGTCTATCATAAATTATCTCAATCAAAATGATGGGATTCAGCCCAATTTATCGCCGAAATATTTTATTGGAACCACTTTAGTGCGTATATCATTGTTGGCACTCAATATACCCATGCCAGGCATTTTCCTTCTTTAATCGTCCATTTAAGATATCAAGAAGTGCGTGGCTTATTTAACATAAATTCACAGATCATTATTGTGCTCACATTTAGAGTAGCTATTGGGATTGTTTTTCTGGGTCTACATGCATCTCTACTACTTAGTCCAAACCTTTATATTTCGGCATATGCAAAAAACAACTTTGTTTACATTCTTCATATAAATGGTTGTGCATTTCTCCATAGCAAAGATGCGCTTTAGCAGATAAGCGTTGTTGCGGCGACAGACACTACAACCGGACAGGAGAACTACAATTCTAAACAAGCGCGTTTTAAGTTCGTTCCGTTTGTGAGATTCTGCGCAAAGTTTAAGGCTTTCATCACACGAAAGCTTTCTTCGTCGTTGCAATCGCATTATGAGCGCGATAGTGAAAAAAAAAATGTTACCAAAAAAAATTTGCGCGCAGAATCGAGGCCCGCAGTTCAATGTTCGCAATGAATGTTATTTTGAATATATACAATCGAGTATATGTACTAAGTATAGACTATGGTGTCGGATAGTGTGCACACAGTGGTAGTTTCCTGCAGTTTGCATAATTTTCATGCAAAGGCCAAACACCCAATCTCCAATACACGTGAAGACTGCGCTGGAGATATATAAAATTCTGTTAGATATTGTTCAGTCTGTAATAATAAGGAAAATCGCTTCTGGTTGACAATTTTAAAGCGTTTTCAGTCACAGTTATTAATTCCCATCTGCTTTACTGTCGACTGGAGATGCTTTACTGGATTTTTGCAGTTCAAATCCAGTTTAAAAGTGTGCTAAGTGAACGTAAAACGAAAATACATCATAGGAGTTTTCCGGGTTGCTTTTAACTTCACCTCGCTACTAATCTGCATTTTTAAAATGTTGTAATTTTACTAAATTAACATTTCTATTAACAACTATTTCTCCTATTATAATAAATATTTGCGCTTGTGAACTGAAAGCTGGTGGTAGTTCGCAAATATATCGTTCCGCTTCTCTTTTTGATTTAGTTCCATGCTTTGCAAAGGTTTTATGGCGACAATTTCGGAAAAAATATACTTCTTTCAGTGGATTTAATGAAGTTGCAGTAAACAGCCTCTTCAGAATCGCGGCAAACCATGTTTCAGCTATTATCATCATCATTGGCGCTACAGCCCTCTGTGAGCCTTGGCCTCCTCAAGAATTTTCTTCCAACGTTCTCGCTCCTGCGTCTCTCTCTTCCAGTTGGCAATCCCAATTGCGCGTAAGTCCATTTCGATGTCGTCTTTGTATCTTTTCCTAGGTCTTCCTTGTGACCTTCTCCCTCGGGCGTTTGGAGGAACAGGATTTTCGGAGGCAACTCTTCCGGTATTCTCATTACATGTCCTATTCAGCGAAGGCGTGATATCTTCATGCTTTTGATTATGTCTGGTTCTTTGTATATTTGGTGCAACTCGTGGTTGTATCTTCTTCTCCAGACTCCCTCTGCATTTACTGCGCCTGTGATCCTGCGGAGAATTTTTCTTTCGCAACTTCCGAGGATCTGCTCGTCATGCCTAGTAAGCGTCCATGCTTCCGATCCGTACATTAGTACTGGTTTTATTACTGTTTTATATAACTTGAATTTTATAGTCCTGCTTATCCTTTTAGACTTGAAATATTTCAACATACTGTAGTATGTTTTGTTCGCTAGCAGTCGCTAGCTTCTGTTTATTGTTTCAGCTATTTTATTGTAAATTATATAAACGTTTGATGGTCTTCTTCTTCTTCGATAGCTCTACAGCCCAATTCGAGCCTTAGCCTCCACTAGCTTCTTCCTCCAGATGTCTCGCATCTCCTTAGCTTGTCTCTAGTTCCCTGTGTTAAGGAGTTTTGCGTTGCATCAGCCTTAAAACACCGTCCTCCCATCATATCCCTGGTTTGTCCACTGGTTTTTTTCCCATCTGGTAGTAGATTCAGGGCTTTTTCGGCATCCTTGAGTGATCCAGAGTATTTTCCATGCATTGGCTTCATTGACTGGGCCGTATATCCTCTCCTCTCAAATATACCCATCTTATCTGCAGATTTTTGGTAGATACTCACTCCATGCTACACATCCATACGTAACTACTGTTCGTATGATCGTTTCAGGGCGGCGGAGAGCGTGGGGATGGAAGGAAAAGTACACATGCACATGGCATGCTGAAAGAGGGATTTCCTCATGAACACCACAAAAAAAATCAGCGATAAGTACTGAAGTTAGGTGTGTCTTAACAAACCTCATTACAAATGAAATCCCAACTTCTGTCCTACGTATTCGGAAAGCTCTTTAAAAATCTTTAAAGTAATACCCTTAAGGTCATACAAAGCTTTAGTTTTTGTTGTTGCTTCATATTTTAGGCAATTGAGTTGATGACCGTAAAGAGTGTCATTTAGCAAACTCAATAGATCGGTTCTGGTTCGATTACGGAGCTCAAGCAGTTTTGGACTGATTAGTACTGAGTTGGGGGACCGCCTTGGTAAACCGACACTCGCGTTTAAAAATATAAAGCTTTCGACACTGGCGAAGTTATTACTCACATATCCACGCCGAAATTCTCAAAATTTTTACTCGTTCTAACATGTCTTCAGAGACCTTTACGCGATGGAATTTTTGCAGAAAATTCCTGTCTTTCGGCACTAGTGGAGCGGGAACGCGTTACCATACCCAAACAATCGTTTAAAATTGTACAAATTGATTCGTGAGACACAGAAACTTCGGCGGCTATCTCTCTCAGACTTAAACGACGATTTTCAGTCACCATTTCTTTTACTTTAGCAATGTTAAGTTCAGTTAAAGACGTTGATGGCCGACCAGAGTAAGACAAATCTTCCACCACATCTCGACCGCTTTTAAATGCACTGTACCACTCATACGCACGTGTTTTTGATAAAAAGTCGATTCACCGTAAGCCTTATGTAATATTTTCAGCGCTTCGGCACGAAATTGCAATGCAAATGGAAGACAGATTTTTTGTTCGATATTACTATCCATCGTAAAAATTGCAAAACACACTTGAACAGAACTGACACAAAATGCGCGCTGTAAACAAACTAAGTGACAAATTTTTTATATTTTTTTATAAAGACATGAAGTACTTCTTCGGCTGGCACTTTTAGCTAAATTATCATTAATAATCATTATGCCCCTAAGCCGAACTTTTATGCGCATCATAGCAGAGAGTTTTCGCAACCAGCTGAGCTCGCGTTCAGCGTTCAGCAACTTGCAATAGCTTGTACAAAGTGGGAGTGAGATCGTTCTGCACCTTCATGGGCAATCCTTTTTTATGTTTTCCATAGAGCGTGCGGCGAGTTTTAAACCTCCAGGCGCTCAATTGGGCTTTTTCTGGGGTAGGCCGTGGCCACCCTGCCCCCCCCCTAGTTACTCCAATGCCTATATTTTGGTAACGTTCGCCATGCCTCACAGTGAAGGTGAGGTTTTACGAAAAGAGCTTGCTGTTCGTTGAGTTCCAGACCTAACCTTTGACCAAATATCTCTCAAAAAGTTTGAGAGGCGTTTAAGTGATTTTTGGGAAGTCAACGCTTTTAGGTAGTTGGCAGAATAGAAATACATGGTTCCTTTCATGGCATTTGACCTAAGACTTTTGCTCACTATTTTCAGCGCCTTTACTTCTATTACAACGTGAGGACGACCGGAGCGTGGAATCGTTTTGTATTCCTGCATTATGGCGCTCGATAATTTTTGTACAGCAGCACAACTTTTCCTTACAAGATTTCCCTGTTGGCTTTCCTTCTTTTCTATATTCTACGATCAGATAACACGTTTCTGGAGACAAATATATGTTTTCTCACCATATTTACTTTTAAAAATGCACGATAAACTTTCACTGAGGTATGGAAAATGAACAAGGCTACAGGAACTTCTCTTTATAGGGACTCGATTCTTTTACTCATATGAGTATTTGGCTTTCGATTATACTCATATCAGTACTCCATACTTTTACTTTAGAATCGAGTACCAATCGTGAATATTTTCCATATAAATTGTCATCTGTCTCTTGCGGAAATCGAGTAATGCATACGCTAAGGCAAGGTCGTAGGCATAAGACATCCCTTCGTTGAAAGTAATCAGTAATGGCCCTTATTATGGTTGTCACTTATGGTGACAAATGGCGAAGTGAGGCAAAATACTAAAAGTAACATTTCACGGAGATATGGCGAATTACAGTTGTCATTGATATCGAGAAACGGCGAATTCAATGACAATTGTTCTCACTTGATGTTTGTAAGTGAGATTTGTCTCATTTGATATTTAAAGGTGACATTTCTCACTATGGTGAAGTGTCAACCATAATACTTAAGGCTAAATGTCAAAGCAAGAAATAAAGTAGACCAAGAGAGCGGCCATGGTACCTTTGTACCCAGTACCTCACCAAATGAAAAGATTTGCCAATTTTTTCCATGTACCCGAAATCAAAATGTCAAAAAAAAAATACTCATCAATTCTCAAGGAATCGAGTACTCTTGAACGAGTAAAAACTAGTAATTTTCTTTCGATTCTATTCACGGATAGTTACTGGAGTACTTTCCACGGATTCCATATATCTGTATACTAATTTTTTACTGCATTTTCAGGTGTTTTTACCGTTTTTTTATATGTACATATATTGTAGGTTAATATAGTATATAACAAAACACTTTAATATAAGATTTACTTGTACTTAAAATATTTTCTTTATTATTTAATTAGGGAGTTCTCATTTCAGAAGTAGTAAATTCCTGGTGTATAAAAAATTTTGACAATACCACTATATGTTGCTACAACGGTTTTATGTGACTGGAGCACATCCTATGAACAACTTAAGTTAGAACTATCGTCTTCTTAGGCAAACTAACGTTAACAAGAGCACAATTGGAAAAGAAATTTCCTTCTCTCCAAATAAAAAAACTTGGAGGACGAGATCTCTAAGCCTTCCAAAATTCTTCCCTAACTTCTCTAAATTGTCCTTAAATTAGCCAATTCACTCTCTTATGTCTGGATTTTAAATTCCACTTTTATAATTTAAATTTTTTTGAGAATGCACAAATTGCACGCTCTCCTATGGATGGGATAAATTATTTTCAACAATTCCTTTGTAAATTTCATTATTTTTTGAACTCGTTCGTCATTTTAACTGTTATAAAATTTTTAAACAATATAACCTCAAAATTAAATTTCATCCATTAACTGTAACGGGCAGACGTTGTTACTGGATTTAGTAATAAATAATAAGAGAAAACACCCCAAAAAATAAAGTTAAGTGGATTTTTCGGTAAAATTATTTTTATTTGTTTCTTTTTTAAGCAACGAAAACTGTTCTATTTAATATTCCTTCGTAATCATCACAGCACTATATGACTTGCAAAAAATCACTAGCTTTATACTTTATAATAGAAAAACAAAACATTTCTAGTTAAATATACAAACTATAAAATTTCGTGTAGATCACAAAAAGAGCTTAGTATATAAAATGTATAAACTTTGAAACAAGCCACAATAATAATGCTACATTACCAGAGGAACTATAGAAAAAATAAAAACCCGACGACGACGAAAACTATTCCAGTAAAACTACTTGCCTTCTAATAATAACGGAATATTCTTAACTGCGCAATTTTCATTCAGTATGAATATTGCATATATCAGGCCACTTTTTAAAGTCTATACTGTAACTTGTTTACAAAATCGTAGGCCAGAAATCACGTGTAATTAGTGTAATTTTGCGTTTGAAGGAATGGCGACGTATGAATTTCTATTTCCTTTATTATAGGCTCGGTTTATTTGAATGAATCTAAAGTAAAATATGGATGGTCTCGTCATGAACTTACTTTATTGAATCCCTTTTAGTTTTTTCTAGTAGATATAGATGCAGGTTGAGGATTTCTTTTTGTTGTTGTTGTCGAGATTACATAAATAAATTTCTCGTTACAGTTGAATAATTTTATTTCTGTTTTTATATTATGGATTTATTTTCTTTTTGTAATTCACTTGAAAATCACTTGTTTTTTCCATATTTTATTATAAACAAAAACACCATACACAACAATATACCGACCAGTGCGTGGCTTCTTTTATAAAATTCCACTCATTGTGCGTTTCCTGCCTATCTTACAAACCACCCTTCACACCGCAGGCAAGTAAGATATGATGGAACAAAAAAAACAGAAAAAAATTAAGGACGGCGACGGCGCTCTCACACTGCCATTCAAAGTTTGATGCCGTCCGTCGTGAATGCTCTGGCAATGGGCAACACTGGAGTGGGCACTTTCAGCAATAGTAAAACAGAAAAAAACAACAACACTGTATATTCACGGAGAGGAGAAAAACATCATTTACAAACGCACCTCTTTTCAAAAATACTTTCGTTTATGAAGATGTGAAAAATACGACAAATTCCAGAAATGTATGTGTAGTAGCTAGAGTATGTTTAGAAAGAGAAGCAATCACTCTCGAAAAGCATAAGAATAAACGAGACAGCACAAACAAGTAAACACACAATCCACCTAACAGCACTTATCAAAAATTCTTTCCTATGTTTTGTTCCTGAGATTTTCCTTAAAGCATATATAACAAATCTTTTACACTTTTTATATTATTTCCGGTTTCTAAAATTAGCGCAAAGAATTTTCCACTAGCAAAAAAAAAATTTCCTTACATTTTTTTTCTGTACTATAAAACTCCAATGTAAACACAATTGTATCACTAACACATATTTAACTTCACAACATTTTTCCTACCCCTCTTTTAAATACAATTTTCGTTATTGCGTTTCTACTTTTTATTTTATATATATATACACATATATTTTTTTTTGTCGAACAGAATTTGTCTAAAATAACAGAAAATTATACTAGTTTCACCAAATTTTTTACCGAATAGATTAATAGGACCGCATTAACTTGCCATAAACAAATATCGCCCGCTTTATTTTCTCAGTTCTGTATTTTTTTTGTTTCTTATTAAATAGCCGCCATCGAATTTACTATACACAACACAAATCGGTCGCGACAAAGCAGTGCAAGCGGGCGGGGACTTATAGGAGGCAAATTGTAAGCGGGGCTTGGTAAACAATATTAGAAATTATTTCTATTAATTACTTTAATTACATTTATTTTGTCTAATTTAATTTTACACTAAATTTTCATTTAAGATTTGCCCTTTTAAGTTTTTACGCGTTGGTTACACGACGGAGGTCCACACCCTCCAATTCAAACGACGGACAAAGTACGACTGAGAGACCAGAGAGAATTTATTATTTATGTTTGGTGCTCTCTCTGTGTGGTGCTTAAAAAACTCAATTCGCAACCGCACGCAATACAAATTTGTAGTAACAGTGCTGCCATTCATATATGGAAAATGGAGTTACAAGTTACGTTCAAAATTAATATTTTGTATAACAGTTATTGATTAAACATAACGGTTATAAGCAATTCGCAAATAAAAATTAATTTTCGGCAATAAAGGCTACCTTTCATAATTTCAAGCTGGAAAGTGTGGTGCTAAACAAAGGAAACGTCCTTGCTCGATATCGACCGTGCACGCCACAACACATCCTTCAACTCTATAGGTATAAAGCCTGGAACCAAAATTAGACGTAACGTAACGCAAGTTAAGGTACGAACTTTGAGTCTTTATGGCACTGATCTAAATGGGGGATGCTACACGAAAGACTAGGACGTAGTGCTGGACCGATTTTACATGTGAGAAACGAAAAAGGGGGAAAGAAAGACGCACATGACGAAACTTTAACGAAAGAGTTTTCATCCAAAAATTGCATGGGTGGAAACTAACAAATATGTACATTTCTTTCTCTTCTCTCTTCTCAGATGCATATAAATAATACGCATACAAGTTTCTATTATACAGAACTACTTTAAGAAAGCGACCATCTCGCGCAGCACGAATAACGAAAGGAACCCCCGTTTTAGACTAGCCGCACCGTGTAGATGGACCAATGGGCGTACCAAACTTAACAAATGTTCGTTAAATTCTAAAAAGTTACGTCTCTTGTGTTTTGTTCCGTAATAAAAGCACAAAACGTAAGCATCCGTAAGCAGAATTACAAATCCGAATAACAATAAATAAAACTATTTTATTTAACTTACAAATCTTTTATTATTAATACTAAAATCCGTATTTTCGTGTCTACATTAATTAAATCGTAAAATTATCGCGGAATCCGTCGCGTTTGGGAATAACACCGAAACTAGGTCTTTACCACCGTAGAGATTAAATGACAATGATAAAAATGTCTGACGAAAAATCGTTTATTATTTTATACGGGGATTCCCCCATTTATCTCGCTTGCAGCTTTTTTCTCCTGAAGTCAGCTACAACTGAAGGTTCTCTAAAGGTGGCATTGGTTGTCAAAACGTAGTCGCCACAGCACTTTCCTTCCAGAGGGATTGCTAATTCCTGAATCGCACAGGTTGCTTAATCTTACTGGTTTTTGTTGTTTTTTCATCCTGTGGTTGTGTAGTTGTCATTGGTCGATTTGTTATTGTTGTTGGTTGATGTGAGGTTTCCCTTTGTATTTCAGGTGTAGAAGTTTCTTGTGGTGTTTCTGTGATGACATAAGCCGGTTTCAATCTGTCGATCGAGATAGTAGTCTCTCTTCCTTTACAAAGTACCCTGAACGTTTTCTCCCCTGTTTGTGTCACCAAGTACGGACTTTCGTAAGGGGGTGTCAATGGTGATTTGACCTTGTCGTCACGAACAAAAACATGTGAGGTTGAATGCAGGTCTCTTGACACGAAGACTTTCTTGTTGGCATGGTTTGATGTGGGCGCTGGTTTTCCTTGACTCAAATTTATCAGGTTTCAACCTTTGAGCTTACGAAATCTTCCATCGTATTTATAACCTATTTTTCTTCTTCGACTGTCGACCGTCGAATAATAAAACCATATTAATTGCTGTTTATTGGATTAAACATGTCATCACAGATCTGCACTGTCACTCAACAGTTTTTTCTTCACGAATCTTTTTCTTCTTTAGTTAGGGACTCTATTTCCAGCGATAAAAAATCCTCTCTCATATATATATTTATTCTTAACTGTAGGCCCCAATGAAAAAATCATATCAAAATTTGCAATTTTAAATCCAACGGAATATCTGTTCTAAATTTTAGTACATATCGATCATTTATATTTCTAATCTTCATCTGTTCCACGTTTGCCATTGAAAACAAAAAAGAAGAAGACAACTACCATAAAATGTCAAAACGTTTAAATAAATGGCCTCAGTTTGCTGCAGGTTATTGTCGGTGCGGTGATTTTCCAGTTAATTGCCTTAAAGAAACGCTTTAAATAGCATAAATATAATAAAACAATAAACGCAGTCATACTATATTCATTGATTACGCAATATTATTTAATGTTTGATGAAGTAAAACAGTTGGAATTATTTCATGTAATTTTTGCGGAAAATTATTTTCAATAGTGTCAAGAAAGTCACGCTGATTTTTTGTTATATTTTTTTTTGTATTGTGCAATTAATTATTTCTCTCCACTTTGTTTCTTTTTTTTTGTCTACATTTTATGCGGGTGCCAGTTTGTGTACGAAAGTTTCTTGATTGTGTAAAATTTATTAAGAATTTTGCGTAGTAAAAAAAGTGTATATCGCGGCGGTACATAAGTGTGTGGTGTCGTCGTGAAGATAAGATTTTTTATTGTGATAAGGATTTTGTGGATAATTAATTTTTGTATAGAAATATAAAGGGTAAGTAGCATACATTTTATTTATCTATTAAATATCAGTATGAGTAATTCGATGCAGTTTTACAGTCATCAATTTATCTCTAGAACAAGTCCATGTAGTGGGGTTTTAGTCCCATGACGAAATCATGCTTAAGCGGTGCTCTAAATTAGTCGCTATGATCTGTCATCTTGTAAGATTTTCATCTAAAGAACTATTGTGCAATTCATTTTTAGCTAAGTCATGTTATACTCATAGAAATTGTCGTTGGCTTATCATCTGGATCCTGTTTCCCATAAGCGACCACCACCAATTAATTTGCAAAGTCAGGGTGACCCGAAGCCGAACTAGTCGGAAGAAGCTATCTAAACACACTTTTTTTATATGTTCGCCTATTCTGTTCTGAAATATTTCAATGATTATGTTAATCTTCGTTCAAACTATTGCTTAAACATTTGCAGTCTCCAAACCCACACTCTTTAATTACGTAAAGCACACGATAAGATAGTGCTGAAAGCAATCCATCAAGAAGTAGGCAGTTTTTTATCATTTTAAAGCCGCGATAGTCGAGATGCAAGCGTCAATTTTGAAAGATATTGCATAATGAGAAAGGAATGTACTTGGGGCGAATAATTCGAGAGAAGTCATTAAGAGTTGTATAATATGCGCCACAACTTATATTCTTCTAAGCGTTCATAGTGTAATGTTATTGATTTAGTTTGTATGCTCGATGGACAAAAACTCCCCATACTTGTGACTATACAAAAAAAAACTACCAACAAGGGGTGGACTATTATGACGGCGCCATCGATTTAGAATGGGTATTTCCAAGTATTAAAACATAAAAGTATATATGGTAAAAGCTTTATTGACCGCATTCATTATATTCTAAGCTAACTTTGTGTTTATTTTCTACCGCCTAATGCCCACATATATCACTTAAAAACGCGCTGAATGTGTAAGCGCGTCTAACAAAAATATGACCTTGACTAATCTATAGCAAAAAAAACCATTTTTTCCTTGCTGATACAAATCGCACAGTCATAGAAAAAGTAGTATTAAATTATGTAGAAATTATTTAGCCACACATTTCTCCACTGATTACATTTGCAGCTACCTCAAGAAGTTGTAATTTACTTTGGAAATAATTATTGCAATTTATATCACATCAAGTATTGCTGATTACTTTTCTAATTTCTATAGACTTGTAAAGTGATGATGCATTTGGACTTCGGAGGGGCTTCGTTTATGAGAAATTGAACACACGTTTTCATTCTGTACTTCTCATTTCCATGTGTAAAGAGCAAACAAGTGCCTCATAAATTATAGTCATGGCTGAGGAAAAAATCAGCTGTTATCAATGTAAATATCTACAAGATATAAAA
Source organism: Thereva nobilitata (assembly GCA_963855945.1). Taxonomy (NCBI): domain Eukaryota; kingdom Metazoa; phylum Arthropoda; class Insecta; order Diptera; family Therevidae; genus Thereva; species Thereva nobilitata. The sequence continues at coordinate 166,282,641 of OY979695.1, forward strand.
TGCAAGGGCAATTATTTCGTGTGGGAGGTATTGGACATGATATTTTAATAATATATGGAGCGATTTTAATAATAGTGGATATTCAGGAAAATCGATTTTTTTAGTATAGTAACTATGTACGAGTACACAAATTTGTATTTATCCAGTTAAGAATATCTGGTAAACCACTGAAACCGTTGAATTACCCATTAAATACTGCCTTTTTAAATTCATTTCACGTATTAAGGCTGATAATGACTGGATAAGAAATCCTTCATTTGCCGTTTTCGTACCCAATCAAGGTAAAGATATAAATGACGAGCGGCACTTCCTCATAAATGGCGCTAGAGTAGAGTTGTAGGACTCGTCCTTCTCCTCTTTCAGTCGTCCCTACGCCCTGATATTTCTCTCCAGTTTTCTAAGTTTTCATATACATACCTTCTAGCACATTATCCATCCACCTATTTCTTGGCCACCCTACGCTTCGTTTTCTGATGGTCTAGCATTCATTCTTCTTATGCTAGTACAAGATGTCTCAGCCATCGTAGTGTGACCAATTTTATATGTGTAACTATATTCTAGGCCCGCTCCTGTTCAACATATTTATCTCCGATTTATCCGAAAAATTAAGGAATATCCCACACCTCTTTTATGCAGACGATTTAAAAAGACGATTCTTTCAGTCGAAACTGAACGCATTGCAAGACTAGTGCACCATGAATAAACTACACCTCAACATCAATAAATGCCATGCAATTACCTTCTCACGAAAAAGAAATAAACAGCTGCAGTACTATTATCTTAACGGCAAGGTGTTGGGCCATGTCGACCATATTCAGGATTTAGGTGTTGTCCTTGACTACAAGTTGAACTTTAATTTGCATTATGATCAAATTACTGCTACAGCCAACAAGCTATTAGGGTTTATTAAGAGAAGGGCTAAAGAATTTGGCAATGTATGGGTCACTAAAACCCATTTCTGTTCGCTGGTTCGTCCAATCCTGGAATACGCTTGCCCTATCTGGGATCCAATATAGCAAGTAAGTAGTAACAGGATTGAATCAGTTCAAAAACAATTTCTCCTCTTTGAGATGTCGTAATCTCCATGATCCACGCGATTATCATAGGCTACCACCCTACACAAACAGGCTGAATGCCTTGGATCTCTTACCACTGTTATGTCGGAGAAAAATGCTTATTTCTTGCCTTACCTTAGACGTTTTAAAGGCAAATCTCAAAGTGCAGTTTCTGTCAGATAAAATTAAGTTCAATGACGATGTCCGTCAGACGAGGCACGTGAAACTGCTAAAGGAATATCCACATCGCACCGAGTATGCTAAGAACGAACATGTTAAAAGATGTTGTGTGGTCTTCAATACTCACAGCTCCTGCTTTTCCCCATCCTTGACGAAACAGTCCTTTAAAAAAATTGATATCCATGTTGACATGCACATCCGGTTCTAACAATATAGCCTAAGTTACATATATTTATGTATAATAGATAAGGGCAACTATGTAAGTTTTTGCTTCTATATTGTTTATACCTAGTGTGACTTGTTGTAAGACTTTGTCATATCGAAACAATATATTGTAATTGAATTCTTATACTTGTTTATCCATCCAATCCATGATGCGGGTGCGCACTTGGCTGTTCACACAAAATTGTGTCGTCTGCTGCCTATCTGATAGGGCAAAGTGAGTGAGGAGTGGAGTAGACGAAAAAATACATTTCGTCACTGTAGAATGAACTTCCGAAGCCACCCTACCCTTTCTCTCTTGCTTTGCCTATCAACAGAGAACTTGGAGAACTGCGCGGAGAGCTTTGTGTAATGTGTATCCTAAAGCTTCGCCGTAGGATTTATAATAAATCCTATCCAGCAATTTGCTGGTGACAAAATTTTGTATGAAGCGGAACATTTGAGGAGAAAGCCCTCTTGTCATTTTTTCGAAAATCTAACCCTTTCGAAGTTATTGAAGGTCAAAGTTTCCATAAATCACTTCGGCCAAAAAATACCTTGAATAATTCGGAAAGGTCAAGGTTTTCGAAAAAATTACAAGAGGGGTATTTTGTAGACAATAATATTTCGTATTGACTGATCAAAAAAAAATTTCGAAAAAACCATTGATTATCACCAATTCACTTATACTTTTTGAGTGATTTTTTTGGCCAAAAAGTAATATCTCCGACGGCCATGTTTTTTTTATGATTCCGAAATTGTTTTCTTAAAAAGTCCCAAGGAAACTGTGGCCAATTTTCAGCCATTTCGGAATTTTGTCTCCTTTCGCGCGTTTTTTGCTAATTTCCCCGACTAGAACAGAACTTTAAGAACTTTTATGTGAGTTGCAAGAATTATATCAATTTCAAAGTTCTACGTTGCTTTCAAGAATTTTAATCAATTAAATCCCATTCTCTATTGCTTATAAAATTATTACATTTTTGTTTTTGTTATCCCAAAGGTGTGTCTAGACTTCTTCTTTTGGACTCATTCTACGCGTCTCTTGTTTTGCTTTTTAATAATTTTAAGCTTTTATTGTTTTGTTTTTGAGGATTGTAACGTAAATGAATAATCATAACAACCTCATTTAGAACGCGAACAGTACTAAAGACGGCGAATCGATTTATTGTAATTACTTTACAATTTGCTGTCGTATTCTCTGGACCAGATCCATTGTAGAGATGAAGTGTTTCTGATTGCTTGAGCAAAGTTTTCATAATCACAAAAGATGTATAAATTCTTTTCCAGCATTACAATAGCGAGTATTGTTTTATACTGGTGATAATAGCTGCGTTCCATTGGGTAATATTTTCTACTCCCGAGTACTCCGGAGTACTCCCAACTACCCCTGCACTTTTACGTTTTACTCGTATTTACTTCTGACATCAAAAAATCGTGTTCCATTGGTGATTGATGTACTCCGGAGTACTCCGGATCGCCCAATGGAACGCAGCTATTGTTGTTCGTGAACAGTAATTTTTTTATGTCAGATAGGGTGTACCTTGGCCGATTTAGGATTTGAAAGTTCAATATTTGTAAAACCGTTGCACGTAGGAGCAGGAGAAGGATATATCTGGCGCGGCATAGGTGCAGGTGGTTTAAAAATATTAAGCCGATTTCGAACTTTGAACACGATTTGGTTCAGTGACCAAGCACATTTTATTTTAATTGGGTTTGTCAACAAGCAAAACTGCCGATATTGGGCGCCAAAAGGAGAAAGTTTCAAACGCTTTTACTATGGCGACAGTTTCACTGAAATTAATGCCGTTGGGCCTCCACGGTAACAATTTTCCCACAGCAAAAGACTAGTCCACTCGGCTCATTCACATACTCTGAAGTTTTCCCTTTCGCCCACACTACAGTCTAGAAGTGTATTTCTAAATAGAATAGGAATAACCTTTCACAGTCTGTATTTCCGAACTCGTATAACACCCCACAGTTCAAACGTGAGGTTCAACGTCATCTTCTCAAGCACCCCCAGTTCTCTCATGGGGACAATAACTAATAGAAAGCTGATGCATGGACTATTTTGAATCTAACCAAATCGTACACGACAGGCAATATGGATTCAGACCCAAAAGATCTACTGGCGACCATCTTGTGCGGGGTACCTCAAACAAAGCATTCATCGCTTTGGCGAGTCTAGGTTTGTTACTCTAGAAATTGACAAGGATTTTTATAGAGTAGCCGATAGAGGGCGTTTTGCGCCTTTTTTCAGATTCTGTTGATAAATCAAAGCCTCCAAAAAAAAGCCGTTGAAAAACTGCAAAACTACTACTGGAAAATAGGCGAAAAAACGCCTATTAAATATAGCCATGACCAAATTTCGTTAGGCAACCCATCACCGTTACTTTTGTTAGCGTAATATTTATCATACAAAATAGATTTCATTCGGTTACTCGATCGGCGAAGGTCGTTCTTTTACGGATCTTAGAATATATGGCACCCGCCCTGTTGACTAAACTCCAAGCTATTGGTATATACTCAATTCTAATTAACTAGATGGGGGGCTTTCTTTCTGGCCGTTCAATTAAGGTAGTATTGGATGGTGTCGAATCTAATCCCCTACCTTTCTGATATTCATAAATGATCTGCTCTCAATCTCCTCCAACACACTTCGCAGTTTCGCCGATGGCGGTACGGCTACGGCTTCGACAATATAAGGCAAGCACTTGCCTCTTAGGCCCTCCGTACACGAGTCGACTGAATTGCAATCCCAATTGCTAACTGGTTTCACAATAATCACGCGCACAACCAGTATGTAATCAAAATGAAACCTTTGTCCACACACGAACGCAACTGATTTTGAATCAATCGGTGTTATCTGCCCACAAAGCTTTTAGTCACGAACATTATGTCAAGTTGTTCAGATGTAGTGCATCTACGCAACTGAAATCGGCAATAACAGTCACACGCGACCAGTTGCAAACTAGTTTCAAATCGGTCTCGTTTCTGTCGACCCGTGTGTGGATTTCCACTTCCTTACACGGGCAAGGTTACGAAACAGTTGCGTACGCAACTGGGATTGCAAATCAGGCGACTCGTGGGCGGAGGGGCTAAGATAGTGAACTCATATCCAACTATATTCACAGGGTTATAAAACTCATTCTTGATTGGGGCCGCAATAATCGCGTCGAATTCTAATCATCTAAAATAAACCCGGACCGACCTACCCTTTATGCGCCGTAATAGACTCTTTAAGCCACCGAGAGATTATAGCAGCCTTCTGCAAATTTATCGCCAATACTATAGTGACTGTTCCACTAAAATCAAGACCCTCCTGCCAACACGGCTACTTTTTTCCCGCAACATAAGCCTAGCCAGCTCGGCTCACCCCACACCCGGTGCAACCCTCCTTTTCGCGCACATTTCGGTTTAGAGGGTCGTTTTTAAATAGAACTATGTATTAGATTGTGGAACTGTCTTCCGCAGTTGGTGTTTCCGAACTCATATAACATCTCAGAGTTCAAACGCAAGGCTCATCGACATCTGCTCAAGCACCCTCCAGACCCCTAATCTATCCTTTCTCTTCTATCCTTCAGATCAAGCTTACAAGACAAGACATCGCGCATAAAAACCCGCGATTGAAGCATCCACAACCCCTGCACAGCCCCAAAGTGACCATTTGGGTCGATCTATCCACGAATGGAATAATCGGACCGTTTTTCTTTGAAAATTTTCGTTGCGAAAATGTCACAGTGACTCTGACTGAACTGTATCCCTCTTCCGCTCCTCCGCGCAACGGAGCTACAAATATTCGAATTTCAAATCCCAAATCTGCCAAGGATCACCCTTGTACAACATTTTAATATTAATTTAAATATAAGATTCATAATTTTCCCTTGTTTTCAAGTTTTTCCCAGCTTCTTCATTTTATGTCTCTTCCTTATCTCTTCGAAAAATCCCATTAACGCATCATGACTAATAATAATGGGTCATCGGCGGTTTTTCACCACATAAAATAACTGTAACTCTTCGGTTTATTACTAAAAAAGGCCATTAAATGTATTAAAAATAAATGTTCGCTATTTGATTTTAATATTATTGATAAGGAGATAAAAAATAAATAAAATTGCGAAATCGGCGTTTAACATCACCACCATACATCAGATAAAGTGACTTGCTAAAATTTTGCCCGTGATCCTCTTATCTTACAACACATCCGGTTTGATCAAATATCAACAAAATTTGCGACATTTTTAGGTTTTATCTATAAAAAAAGAAAAATCGAATGGAGATAAGAAGATTTTGTGATGTAACAAGGTCATACACACTAACCACATTCAGCAACACCCATTCTTTTTTTACACTAATTAAATTGGTTCAGATGCTTATCAAAACTCCTTAATCAATTATAGAAATGGGTTTACTCAGTGAAGGCAATCCTTTATCCTGGGAGGAGACAAAGAAGTTATCAAATCACGTTCGGGAGCATGGAATTGAACAGTTTATACACCTTTATGCCAGATTACGTGATCGTCAAGGCGATATCCTTAAATGGGGTGACGAGGTAAATACATTTTGGTGTCATTCAAGATATATCAATCAAAACCTTTCATATTTTTAGGTGGAATATATTTTAGTGAAAATGGATGATAATAAAAAGATCGCACAAGTTTCATTGCGAGCGCAAGAAGTGCTAGCAAAATTAAACGAAAAGGAACAGGCAGATCCAGAAGGTAAACACAGAATGCATTTATTTAAGTACCCAATTAACATAATTCTGACTATTCCTACTCCTGAAGGTGTAAAATCACTATGGAGACCAGAATACGGTGCATATATGATTGAAGGAACACCAGGCAAGCCATATGGTGGTCTTCTTGCACATTTCAATGTTGTTGAAGCAAATATGCGATATAGACGGCAAGAAGTAAGCAGTTTACTGCCACCCGATGAAACTGTATTGTCCATTACAAATTTCCCGCGCCTTGGTTGCCCATCATTCACATTTCCAGTTTATGAGCCACGCCCAAATGATGAGCATTCATCAGCACGGTCGCTATATTTTCCTGATGAGGCTATTTATCCTGGTCATCCACGGTTCAAGACCCTAACACGGAATATACGTTTACGACGAGGTGAAAAGGTCGCTATTAAACTGAAAGGTAAGGGATTCTCATAATTTTTTCTCTATTTAAGCTAAGTAAATCATTTTTGTGTTATTATCATTAAATAAATTTTATATTTCAGCTTTAAAAAAATGTTTTTATTTTCTAAGTTTTCAGAGATGAAAATACAAAACTTCCGGTCGAAGGCAGTCCGCCTGGAGAGCCAGACGTCGTCCTCATGGATGCAATGGGTTTCGGCATGGGCTGCTGCTGCCTTCAACTTACGTTCCAAGCGTGTAATATAGGAGAAGCACGAACTCTATATGACCAGCTGGCACCGCTCTGTCCTATTATGTTGGCCTTAACTGCTGCATCGCCTGCATATCGTGGATATCTTACAGAAAGCGATTGTCGCTGGAATGTTATAAGCGCATCGGTTGATTGTCGTGTTCCTGAAGAAAGAGGAGAGAAACCCTCAAAGGAGGGACACTTTCGTATCTTTAAGTCAAGATACGATTCCATTGATTCCTATTTATCTGCTGATGGTGAAAAGTTAGTTTGTCATCCAAAATCTTAAAACAATTTTATGTTAATTATCTCTTTTTATTTCCTTCATAGATACAATGACGTGCCTTTAGTATACGACGAAGCTATTTATAACAGATTGCGAGAGGGTGACATTGATCACCTTCTAGCACAACATATTGCCCATTTATTTATCCGGGATTCAGTATCGTTATTCAGCGAGAAAGTCCATCAGAATGATTTTGAAGACACAGATCATTTTGAGAATATCCAATCCACAAATTGGCAAACTATGAGGTTTAAGCCGCCACCACCAAACTCAAGTATTGGTTGGAGGGTGGAGTTTCGGCCTTGTGAGCTGCAACTTACTGATTTTGAGAATGCCGCTATCGTGTGCTTTGTTGTGTTACTTACTAGAGTTATATTATCTTATCAACTTAATTTTTTGATTCCTATTAGTAAGGTAATATTAATCGATTTCTTTTGCACTAAAATTTTATTATATTATTATAATTATTAACAGGTTGACGAAAATATGCAACGGGCACAGAAGCGTGACGCTTGTAAAACAGAAAAATTTTGGTTTAGAAAGAAAATTACAAAAGTTGTTAATGATGAATCCGCTGGTACCAGTAAACCACAGTATTCACGTGCTTTTAATGATAGTGATACTTCATCGGAATACGAATTAATGACAATTGATGAAATCATGAATGGAAAGGTAAATTGATCTTTAAAATATTTTATTTTGTGGTTTTTGAAACCTATTGCGTTACATTATTTCAGAAGGATACATTCCCTGGTCTATTGCCATTAATTCATAGTTATTTGGGATCGATGGATGTTGATGCTGATACTCATTGCACAATACAACAGTATTTGCGCCTTATACAAAGACGAGCTTCTGGGGAGCTGTTAACTACGGCGTCATGGATTCGGCAGGAAGTTTTAAATCATCCAGATTACAAGTAAGTTAGGGGCGATTTTTTTATGTGGAAGGGTAGAGCTCAAAGAGGGGACCATTCGATAATCATAGAGCGTAATATCTGAGTGTTCCGTAATTATCCTAGAAAATACTACTTGATTTTGGTTATCGAACTTAAGTTCAACTTTCTCAGTGTTATAGACAAAACTGCAGAAAAAGGCTGTGAGGAGAAAATTTTCTGGAATGATGAGTATAGAAAATTGTTAAGGTTTATTACCATGTCCGAAGTGGAAATCGAACTTATGGCTCTTGGGATGGGAAATAATGCCAAGACAAGGGTGGACACAATTATAATAATTATGTTTAGTAGTAAGCTTAGTTCGAAGGATAGAAGAGGTAACAGATTACGAGGAGCCAGGAGCGAGGGTGTTGCAGGAGATGGCGATGAACTCTTCGTTTTAACTCTTGGATGTTGTAGGAGTTCGGAAATGCAGACAGTGTAAGATTGTTTCGAAGTCTCGCGTTGTTCTACTTATGAACGAAATCTTTGTCTGTAGCTTGCAAAAAGGCGGCATGTGCCGAGCGGGCTAATCTGGTATTGCGGGTATAAGATTGCCGCGAAAGCAGGAGAGCGTTTACTTCGGTGGAGCAATAGCAATGATAGTAGCTGGCTCAAATAGTAGTAGGTGGCTCTAATGGTCGACTGTGGAACAAACGGTGTCATCTCCGAGAAGTTTGAGAGTCCTTTTTCACTTTAACTAACCAGGTCAAGGTAGTTTTTGAATCCCAAAATCGAGTAAGGAATGTGGATTTCATTAATAAAAACAATAGTGTACGATGGAAAAAAACAGAAATAAGGGGGTTTATTTGTAACTCAAAAGGTAGCTCGTTAAGGTCCTTTTTTCTGAACTTTTTTAACGTCCCCAAAAGTTCCTTGAAAATTTCTTGGAACACTCCAAGACTCCTGCTGGCTTGGTTTTTATTGCTATTTGCCATTCAATAGTAGGTATCACTCTTTAGTATTCAACAATTTTTCCCACTTTTTTCGCTTATATTTTAAGAGGTCGTTAAGGTTCTTTTTTCTGAAAATTTTTAACATCTTCAAAAGGTTCTTAAAAAATTCGTGAAACACTCCAAGGCTCCAGCTTGCCTTGGTTTTTTTGCCATTAACCATTCAAAAATAGTTATCAATCACTGATCTGTTCTTAGTTTTTTGTAAGGCCAAGCCGACCCTCATCACAAAAGTGTTTAGTTCGGTCCTATTGTATGCAGTGCCAGCGTGGTTAGCGGCATTGAACAGAACGGGCAATAAGAGGAAAATAACCTGCGTATCGGGTAAGTGTCCTTCACGCATGCTGTGCATACCGTACTACTCCCGACGAAGCAGCATGCGTGATAGCGGGAATAATCTCCATTGATATTCTAGCGGTGCAGTGCAAGTGGTTTTAGGACCAGAATATGCAAGAGGGGAGTTCAAATAAATGCGCGGCCAGTCCATCGCAACATGGCAGAGGAGGTGGGACGCGTCTACTAAGGGCCGATGGACCTATAGACCCATAGTAAATGTGGAGAAGGGAACGCGCAGTTCCTGAGTGGGCATGGAGGTTGTAGAGCATATCTTCACCGTTTCAGGTTGGATGATTGCGTAACACAGGACTGTGCTGGAAACAGCCGCTGAGGTGCAGCTAACACCGGTGAACATCCTGGACTAGATGATAAGGTCGGAGGATGTGTGGAGAAAGGCTAAAGGCCATCCCCAGAAGCTTAAGCAATACGAAGCTCAAAGAACATAGAAAGCAAAGAAATTACAGGAGAGATAGCAGCTAGATATCTGATTCAGCCCCGTAACGGAATGGCGTAAGCCGTCCAAGCCGGGAAAACGAAGGTTAAGAAGGTGGTCCTTTTTTAGGCTGGGCTAGAGATCCGAAAGGCAGGAGATTCTCGGTAGAATGCTGTCCACCTTCGACACGCCTACGACCATTTATGTAGCCAGTGAATTGGGTATCGAGCTTCGTTGAAGTCACCTTTTCCGCAAAGAAAGCAGAGATGGTAGGTCGCTGATCCGTAAGCCCCATCTGGTGAGCACCTTCGAGGGATCCGTTGATGACTCCAGCTCAAAGTGATGTCTTTACCGGTGGGTGCGTTTAGTCAGTAGGAGTCTGGCACGGGGTGCATTCGGGTGTATTAGGCATGATAGCCTTAGATAGGCAGTCACACACATTCCCTGCTGCTAGACCGATGTAAGATTCTCGCTATTACCTTGTAAAAAAATAATTATAAAGGTGAGGCGCATGTCTTTAAGGCGAGAAGGGGGGGGGGGGATTTCGAGGCGAGTTCGAAGCGAACAAAGATGCTAATAGGTAGTGCAGTGCTGTCTACTACGGTTAAAATTAGTTACATGGTGTTTTCGTCCACAGATCTTGCACATTACTTTTGATCATGCAAGAAGTTTATTTGTATTATGTTCCTAGGGCCTAAGGGATCCTGGGGGTGCGCGATTATTCCACATTCGAGTTGTTCTATTTATGAACAAATTCGTAGCCCATAGTGCTTACGAAAAGGAGAGCTCTCGACTGTGGTAGTCAGCTGAGCGAGTACCCTGCTGTCTAGGCAGGAAAGCGAGGTTAACATTGTTTCACAATAATAAAAACAAGGTTGCTGCGCTCTTGGCTTGCATTATTGAAGGTATAAATGTAACGTAGAATTCCATTGGTTTATCTTCATTAATAGTAAAAAAAAGGAAAAATCTTGATGTAATATGCGTGAATGCAATGATGCTGGAAAAGCTGTCAGATTTGACATTCAAAATATCTCGGATTTCGGAAGGTTTACTTATGGCGATTGCGTAGCGTAAAATCTATCTTATCCCCAATCTTGAATTTATCCCGGGATAATCTGGGTTGATATTTATGATACGGTCATGAATTAGGAGGATTGTCCTCGTTGATGTTGGTTTACAGCCTTAGTGATAAATTTGGTGTTAGATAGGATTTGTGTTCAGTTTTTATTTTAGTGGTACGGGATCCGCTGACCTCCGTCCAAACAGTTTAGGTTGAGCAAAGTATACATTTCTACTTCCTACATATTATATAATATACAATTAAAAAAGTAAACTTATATTTTCAGGAAAGATTCTATCATAACGGAAAGAATAAATTATGATCTACTCAAAAAATCAAAAGCAATCCAAGAGGGTCTATTAGCACCACCGGAATTATTGGGGCAAGGAAATAACTCCAAGACAAAAGATAACATTCCATCGGCCATTGAAAAGCACTTAACATTGAACGGATGCTGTTAATAGAATTAAGTTAAAGAATTATTATTTTTTTTTGTATACGGAAAGCATGTAAAGGTGCTAAAACTACTTTGTTAAAATTGGAGTATTACTTAATGATAAACTTTCTTTTTATATATACATATATATAAATTAGTAAACAAAAATAATATTTTCGTTATGTTTAAAACATTCTTTTTTGTTATATAAATTGGTTAAATTGGTTACTTTTATTTTTATTTTTTTTTGTGAAGGTAGCTTTAATGACTAAGGATAGTGCAATGCAGCTTTGAAAAGTTTCCTTAATTGTTGACACGTGTTACATAGAAGAAAAGAAAAGAAGTGGTCTTTTATATATTTTTTTTATAAAATAAAATTGTATTACAATAGTTTTAAAATTTGAACAAAATTAAAATAAAAATACATTAGGTTTAGCAAAAATGTGTTTTTTGAGAATTACGATTTCCATTTCAGATTAAAACAAATAGGATTCCCCTTTATATTTTGCTCTATCGTAATGTTTTAACGTGTTTTAGCAGGCGACTAGAATAAATATATAAATATCTCCACGAATAAGGTTGAGAAAATGTTACCAGTGCTTTTGTTAATGTTGTTCAACTATGAATTCAGTAAGTCCTACAATTGTGTTGACTATAATCAATGGCCCCTATTGCGGTTGTCGAGTCGACTGGCAATCGACCCGACAATCTCGAGTCGTGGCGATTTTGATTTTGTATTGCGTAAGAGAATCGACTTGAATAAACAGGAAAAGCATAGTTATCGACTTTAAGGCCTGTATTCACCGACCTGGATAATAAATATCGTGGATATTTCGTATTTTATTTTTTGAATTTTCACTCACAATTTTATTTAATTTTGAAAATTCGAAACTGCAGAGGTTAGAAATCAGCGGATTAACTTAATATCACGTCGGAACTGGGTTTAACTTTATCCGTGTACCGAAAATCGCGGTCGGTAAATACGAAATATACACGATATTTATTATCCGGGTCGGTGAATACGGGCCTAAATGTCGATAAAATCGACAAATATTTCGCATTGTCGACATTCGCAATATGGATTCCGTCATTATTTTAGAATCGACTATCAACTCGACAATCACAATAGGGGCGAATGTCCAGCTTCGTTAGCTTAAGGCACTCAACTACCATTCCAGAGATTCGGGGTTCGATTCCATGCAACGGCATTAAGATTCGGGTTACCACTTCTCTCACCTGGAGAACATCCATTCTTTCTCCTTTCTCTTTTCCTGTCAACGTGTGTTAACTTAGCAAGCGAAGAAGCCATATCCTGTCAATCGCCGAAGTCAGCATTCTGTCGTGGTAGTATTGTATGGGAGTCAATGGGGTAAAACGGCGTACTGGCGTTCGAGATCATAAAGTCTAATATCGGACAGAAAGTTAAGTGTCCAATATAAAGTTTTTTCGGTAAAGTGTAGAGCCTTTATCTGCAGTGTGTACACTATAGAGCGCCTCTACTAATCTACAATCTACGTAGATTTTATTTCATTTGGACTCGGAGTAATATCACACAATTTGATGGTTTTGTATGCCAGCGCCTATGTCTCGATTTGGTCGTAATGCCCCAGACGGACACAGAGACAAGGGGCGCCTAAAAAAAAAGATATTCAGATAGCGTGGAAGATCTAGGTATAAGAAATTGTACACATCAAGCCAGGGACCGACAGTTCTGGAGAAGGGTGTTGCAGAATGCCAACGCCAATAACAGGTTGTCTTCTGGGTCTGGCAGGCCTTCAGGATCGCCAGCACTTCCGCTTGAAAGATACTAGTGTACTGTGCAGGTGCCAGGACAGTGAACTGTTAGTAGTCTTTAGAGAAACCCGATGCCGCGACGCCCTCTGAAGTCTTGGAGCTATCGGTGAATATTCGCATATCGAGCACGTCTCCATTTCACCACTCTGTTTTAGAGGGTATTTCGATGGAGAAATCGTTGCTGAAGGTCCATAAATTTTTACTTAACACAAAAGCGCAAAATATTTAGTTTGAAAAAAATATATATTTATGTATTTTTTTTACAACATTTTGAAATGCATACAAAATATGTAAATTTACAATGAAATTCTTACAATCTATTAAAAAAAAGATATATTTTCATAAGAAATGAGTGATGTTTACAATAATATTATTAAATATAATTAAATTCGTTAATACTATCCAAAGATATAATTCACAAATATTTGATAAAAGTGTTTTGTTGTTTTTTTTAAATTTATTTTCCTAATAATTTTTTTCTCCTTAAAATTGCTTTTATTCAGTTCTGTGTTGAGATAAAATTGTGTTAAAACTTTAAAATATGTGTAATCCCATAGGAAGACCTGATTGTGTTATTATATATAAGCTTTTTTGTTTAGTTTTTTTTCTTCTTCTTCAATTCATTTATAACTACGAGATAAATCATATTTAATTAATATTAAATAGCTAAGGAATAATATTTAAAAAAAAAGAAACAAAATGTCTACACGAATATTAAATACAAGCGTGTGTATTTTTTTTAATGTAAAATCACATCTGTTGAAACTTATCAATTACATTTTTTTAATAAATGTTACAAAAAATGGAAAATCTATAAATTTCGTGCTAAATTCAGCATGTTTAGGAAAGAAAAAAAATAATATTATTTATTTTAAATATTGATTTCTAAAAAAATATCGCAGAGTATTTTGTTGAAGTGCCAATGTTGTAATTGTTTGTGATTTGGCTTTTAATTTAACTTATGATATATAATAATAAAACTGGGAGAAAAATAAATCACACTCGATAGATAAAAGAATAAATTTTCTAAACTTATATCACCATTTTTTTTCTGAATTAGTTATGTTTTCTTGTTTTTTAATTTTAAAAATACATATCGCTTCTTACTTAAAATTCAAATTAGTCTTATTACATGTAGTAATCAACTAGATTACGTCTGTAGGAATAAAGATTAGCCCGTACAGGTTTCCATTTTTTCTAAACAAAAATAAAAAAATAATAAAAAAAATATATTTTATATAAATAAAAGTAATTCATTATCAATAATTACACACAAAAGCCAATTTCACAAGTATCCGAAAGCAATAAGTTAAATAAAAAATAATAATTATAGATCGAACGTTCCAAAGCAAAAACAAACTTGCTTGATTTTTTTTTAAAAAGATTTTGTTAATCTAAATATTTTTAAATCAATTGTATAAAATCTGAAACTTTTTGTGAATATTTATAATTTATATAAAAAAATATATCAAAATTTACATTCGGATTAAATAAATAAAAGAATCCTTCTATATAATTATTAGCTAAAAAAAATTAGTATAATACTTGCTTTAATTAAAGTGCATTCATGCAAATTTCGCTAATTATGAAAAAAGAGATAATAAATAAAAAATGAGAAAACATTGACTAAACTGGTGGAGGAGTAGGCGCCGGTGTTAAAACATTTGGGATTGTAACTGCACATGCTCCGGCACGATTGTAGTTTAATGCGGATAATTGACTCCATTCGTTCGTTTCTGGATCGTATTCTTCAACGACTTTTAGATAGTGATTACCATCAAAGCCGCCAACTGCTATTAGGCGTTCTCCTAGAAGTGCTACACCTACTGCATCACGGCCAACACTCAACGATGCAATCTAGGTTTAATTAGGACAATATATTTTTTTCATTTGATCATGAATATAATCATCTTTTCTTGTTTATTTACCAAAGTCCAGGTGTCGGTGCCTGGATCGTAGCGTTCTACTGTTTCAGTTCGGCATACTGATGGATTACTTGCTGGGCAATCATGACCTCCTAAAGCGTATAGGAAACCGTTCGCCACAGCAACCTAAAATATAATCAATAGTATTTATCATAAGTATAACTATAAAACAGCTAGCTAAAGATTTTTGAAATTGCCGAAGAAAAATGCCGCCACAAAGTTTAGAAGAAGTTAGCAGAGCCATAAATCGGATAAGAAGGTCTCGGGTGCAGACGGCATCCCCGTGGAGTTGGGTAATTATGGAGGTCCATCGATTAAAAAAGTGTTTTAAAAAGTAAATTTGACGTAGAATACGATGGTAATACTTAAAACTCACTACGAGGTGGGGGCAATGGTTAATAACCAATTTAAACATTTCAATTGTTAATAACAATACTAAATTGTTAATAATTTTTTTCGAAAGTATTTTTTTTCTTAAAGCTCGTTCTTTTATCTTTAAAATGATAACAAAAAGTAGTCTGTAGCACAAATAGAACCGGAGTTGTGAATTTTTGAAAATTACTCCTCAATCCCAAAATCTCCAAAATCGCGAAATTTCAATTCTTTCTACGTGTCTCTTTTTTTTTCAATATAGAAGCCGTAAAAAAAGTTTCAGCCAAATCAAAAATGTGTCGGTTAGAAAGGTGTTCGGTTTGTAAAAGAAAGTCCCATTTAATCAATTTTTGGATTTTCCAATGATTTTTTTGCATTCGCCATTTCGACTAACTTAATTTGGGTCAAATTCAGCTAACTTCATGTGGAGCAAATCGGACAAAGGTGACATCTGTGGCCAAAAGTGGACTAGTAATTTAGTTTCTTCTGTCCTTTAATTTCCTGTCATTTTCCCCATAAGAGTTTATGCTCCTTATATAGTCTCCATGATACGAAAATTGACAACACGGACTTTAAGCTCCTTGTATATCACCATGCGTGGGTGATTGGTGGTGGGGGTGGTGGCTTTAGCAAAAGGCACTCTAACCTCTTAGCCGTATTCGAGAGGTCGATCCTTCGGAGCATTTCCTTTACGTGAGAAATGACGATTCCGGAGATTCTAAAACGACGAGATCTACGAGTGCTATCGCGACATAAATGTTGTGAAGAAAAGAAAGCTCGGTAGGCTCGGGTGTGCATGGCATCGTATGAGTGAAGATGAACCTGGGGCCAGTTCACGCAATTCGACGTCGACTGAAAACGACACGGAGCGCGCTCGAAAACCTTGCTATGGTTAACCACGCGAGTTTTTGAACGTCAAAACCTTATGCTAGTGGTTACGTTTAGTTAACCACGGAGTTTTTGAGCGACAATTTACCAGAGTTAACCATAGTCAAGTTTTTGAACGCGCTCCGTGTCGTTTTCAGTCGACGTCGAATTGCGTGAACAGGTCCCTGTTCGGGGAGTTTGCTGCGGAAGATCTATAGGGTGTGGGAGCGAGGGAGACCTATCCTCCGCTGGAAGGACCAGGATGCCAAACTGGATGACATCGGCTCTGAATCGGGACCAGTGCAGAGAGCAATTGCGACAGGCTAGGACCGGATCCCATTTGTAGCCGTTAAAGAACAGAAATTTAAATTAAAAAAAATACTTACACCAACACCTCCTCTGCGTTTATTCATTGGAGCGCGTAGCGTCCACTTATTGGTATGAGGATCATAACATTCAACTGATCTATGACAGACAGACCCATCACGGCCTCCAACAACATATAATCTTCCACCTAAAACAGCAACACCTGCTGTAGATCTCATTGAAGACATAGGGGCTACATAGCTCCAAGTTCTAGCTATAGAATCCCATCTGTTTACAAAAAAAACCAATGAAGCTTATTTCTTTGTAATTATGAAAAATAATTTTATTACCTTTCGACTGTACTTAAATAACTCCAACCATCATGCCCTCCAACGGCATACAATGGGCCCTCAAGAACAGCTACACCTAGACCATGCCTGTGGGTTGCCATTGGATTTAAAGAGCTCCAAACCATTGTATTCAAATCTAAACTTTCCACCTTAAAATATATTTTTATAAATTATATGATTTAAGATTAAAGTATGTACAAAAATTTAGTACTGATGTCACTCACCGTGTTAAGCGTTTTCAAGCCATCACGGCCTCCTACAATAATTAATCTATCATCCATAACTGCAACACCGAATTGCAATCGTCTTGCAGTCATATTCTTCAGCAGTGTCCATTTATCTAGTCGGGGGCAATAGCTCTCGATGCTTATAGCTCCCTGTAAATCTCTCTATTTAAAAACAATGATAAAAACTTATCATGCAATTTTAAATTTACCTTATGCGCATCCATACCACCTACAGCTAGTAAACGTCCCATTGTTGATTTCCTGGGCTTCGTTCTTTCGGTAGAAATTTGAGATCGTCTTTCAGGTAGCAAGTGCCACTTTAATGCCTCCATTACAAGTTGCTGGCATCCACTAGAACCGCAAAGGGATTCGACGTGATCCGCAATGAACTAGAAGTAAATCAAATAGGAATATATAGAAATATTTAGATATTTTGATAAATTTTGTTGAAACTTACTGAAGGTTGCAGTAACGGCAGTCTTATAAGTGCAAGTAATTCGGGAACACATTTCTCTCTGTTTGATGGATCATGCTGTATCCATGACATCAGAGCATGAAAAACTTCCTGTTCGGAGGGAACGTTGAGATCATCACTGGATAAAAGTTTGGCCAATTGTTCGGCATTTAATTGGAAGAACTCTTGATTTTTACAAACCTTATTTAAAATATTTAAGAATTAAAAATGTTTTTTAAAAAAAAATAATAATTATTACTTGCATAAAATGCTGGCAAGTGTAAGCACTTGCCAATTTTAATAAAGTACCACAGCTTTGTTGTTCGGCAAAAAATGCAAAACCAAGACAATTTGACGGATGAAGCTGTCGTGCTAAAAAGTTACAACAGGCAGTTACAACAGCATTGAGTTGAAGTAAACAGGCAGTGGCTAGCAACGTTTCAACAGTATCTTCTCTTAATTCAATGAAACCTGGAGATATTCATTGTAATTGTTTCTTGTTTAACTTATGGAATAAAATAAATGTTTACCTGTATAGCAATATTGAACAAGAATTTGTAGAGCGTCACCGTGAACCTCACCTAGGGTTACTTCTTCTTCGTTTGTTTCTCTTAAGGAACCGGTAAACATTGCAGAGAAGTAGGCACTAGATGCGGATAAAACTATCCTATGTGCTGGAACTCTGTTAAAAGTAAGTAAATTGAACGAGATTAATCAATTGGGTAAAAAGTCTGGTTTAATATAAAAAAATATAACTAGAGCTTTGATATCCTACAAAAACCTACAAAACTGGGGATTAACGGAGTTCCATCTAGACCGTGGGTGGCCAACTCAAATGGTATCGCGGGCCATTTTAAAAATGCATTATGATCCCACGGGCCGGGGTGATATATTGGGTGATTCAAATTTAATTTAATATAATTTAGATAGAGAAGCTGTGCTGCGAAGACAAAGAAAGAACGCGAACGTGCGGAACCGCGAAATTATTAAATTATTATCTGTGAGAGATTGTGAAAGCTGCACAAACTGGTGGAGGTATGGAGGTTTGCGCTCGTGTAGGATATCGTGATACAGTCGCGAAGCCTATACTCACGATAGCAGCCAAAAAGAGAGTTCGAGTAGGGTGAAATGTGATCAAAACGACGTAAATAAACAAAACGTACACAATCGTTAAACCCTCCTTATAGTTTATGAGCGCAAAAATAATCGAGAGAGGTATAGATGGACAGCCCTTTTCAGCAAGCCACAATGGTAACGAAGTTTAGACAGAAATCCGTGGGTTTTACATACAATGAAACTAATGTGATCGCAGAAGGTCGTGCAGGACGAACAATATCAGAGTGAGAGGGATAAAAATGCAATGGGATTTCGAATGAGCTGCAGTAAATTTAATGTCGACCATAAGGATACATGACGCAAGTCAACAGCAAGCTTCTCCACACACATATGTATTTGATCTCTTGGCGCAGGGTGCGCAGGGAAATAAAGCCGCACATCGTCTGCTTACATATGAATCTTAGAATATCGTTAATAAAAATACTGAATAAAAGTGACCCAAGAATGGAACCTTGTGGGACGCCAGCGTGGAGTACGGCACTTGAGCTACTTTAGCCACCTAGTTTAACCTTTTGAGAGCGGTTAGATAAGAAACTTTGCAAAAATTAAAGAGCAGAAAGAGAAGAATACTAATAGAACCGAGAAGGGCATTTGGGAATGGGTATGATTAAAGCATGCTTCCAAGTCGAGGGAAATTTGAAATAGGCAATAGACGAGATATGACCATTTTTAAGAAACTAGGTGAAATGTAATGAAATTGGTGGTGTAGGTTTTCGTCACACAAGGTGGCGCGGAATTAATTTTTCGTAAATTCCATTTTCGAAAAGAAACGATTCCACAACTTTTTGTCCAAGACAAGATCTCAATTTACAAAACTTTTCTTTTATAACATAAAAATCAAGTTTTGAATCTGATGCCTGAGAAAGGGTTTTTCACATTCAGGACCTCAAAAATATGGTAAACATGTTAATATGTTAGTTCGACAGGCTTAAGGTTAAATTCGATTAAAAGTAAAGAAATGCGGATAAATGCAAACACCATTAAACGCACAGCGCTGACTAATGGTGACGTGGAATTGGTAGATTAATTCTGTTACCTCATTAGCATTATTACTGAAAACGGCGGAGCAGAAGAAGACGTCACTACCAGAATAAATAAATAACACGGAGATCTCAACTAACGCCAAATTGCGGCTGTTCAACTCCAATGTTAAGGCAACTCTGTTGTATGTTTGCGAAACATAGAAAGTCGCCCAATCCATCACAAGGCGCCTTCAAGTTTTCATCCTAAAAATCCGCTGGCAAGATAATGAAAAGAAAGGATAGATGACCAAATCATGCAAGGGAAATGAAATTGGAATGGCCACGCCTTGCGAGGAGCAAACGAAAATCTAGCCAAACAGGCGCTTTACTGGAATACGCAAGGTACCCGTGGAGTTGGAAAACCTAGAACAACGTGGAGGAGTACCCTAACAAAAGACGCAACAACAAGGAGGCCATTTGTTTCCGCCCTATGTCCCATGCGGGATTGAAAGAGCACAAGAAAAAGAATCCTGCACTCACAACACACTAGCTCGATGTTGACCAAAGAAGTGTGCTTGCTTGTAAATATGCTAGCTCCATGCTACTAAATTTTTGTTGCGGATGCGGTATTTATATTGAATTGTTACCGAAAAAAACAATTACTTGGATTTTTATCCATCAAGCCGGTTGGCCGGCGCACGCCGAGATCTAATTCTCTATGGCAAGCTGTGAATTTTAATGATTGCTCTTTTTTTTCTTTTTCACACGTTGGAACCTTCTAGCACAAAATATTTTATTAAATCTTGTTGAATCTCGCGGGCTGCACAATTTCCTGCGAAGGGCCGCGGGTTGGCCACCCTGATCTAGAGCTAGACGACAATAAAGTTTTTGTTATTTGAACACGTGTGACAAAGAATAAAGGATTAGTTAAAAGACAAAGTATATAGTGACTAATAAAAACAATGGGCAGGGCATGTATGATTACACTTGGCAACTGTAAACCAGCTAAATCGATGGGTTTGGTTAGAAAGTACTATATATTAGGCTTTAGATAGAAAGTATATTTTGGCCTCTGCATTAATTCTGAGCTGGTTTCTATACATTTTCGAACATTATTCTGGGTCTGTAATCAGGTTTTGCGATTAATATTATTCACCTTCACAATAATGTCATACTTTTCAATTAGATTAAGAAATGCTGCTTAGGCTGTTAGAAATATTTAAACCAATTATACATTGGCAAATCTCTTTACGTGTTCGCAATTTTGTTTTCTACGATACACTCGAGTTTTCCTCTTTCAACTGAAGACAGATTTAATTAATAACTAGATGGTTCTTGTAATAGGAAGGCAGACAGAAATAGAAATTAAATTTTCTTCAAATGGCATTTAACATTTTCTTCATCGGAATCATTGGTTATGAAAGGAGTCGAAAGGAAGCTTTGAAATATGAACGTTTTTTCCGAAGGCCTGTTAATTAATGTTTATTTAGTAAACTTCATAACATACAGTTCGGTACCTAATTGATTATCAGATAAAGGAGCAAAAGGAAATGTGAAGCTGTAAAAATCGGTGGTCATTTATAATCCCAGGAAACAACTACTTGATTTAAAAGCACTCGAGGCATATGCATAACGTTCGATTCTTTCTCACATTTGGCTGTACATACACGATAAGGTGGAGAAAACGTATAAATAGCTCGCAGACTCTAGTTATGTTACTCATAAAATTTAATGCTTTCAACTAGAAAGCCGTCTCCACTGACAAAGAATGAGTACTTTGGAATGATCTCAATAAATGACGGTCACATCCTACGCAGAAAATCAGAATAATACCAAGTTTCTTTTATGATTTTCAATAATATGCCTATTGTGTATATATAGGTAATAATAAGCTCAATTCACTTTAATACTTTATTACAAAATGCTATTATTAAAGGTTATAAATAATTTTGCCAAGCCTTTATAACAATTCATACCTTTTTCCATCGATTCCAGCTATTAAAACAACATCACACAACTGCTCATTCTCTAAATAATTTTGCATTCTTTTAAGTATACTTTCAGCATGATCCCTACACTTGAAAAATTCCTCTTGGCTACCAGCTGAAGTAAGACTAGCCATGCTAAAATCCCTAATCATAGATTCATCCATCAGACTAATCCTTGCACTGGATGTTGATTCACGGCTTGGGCTCTCTTTACACGACATTTCGTTCTTTATTAATTTTCAGATCGACTATAACTTGTAAAATACTTATTGAACTACAAAATCAAACCGAAATTAATCCTTGCTAAATCATAAATTTAAGTGAAATAGATTAAAACACAACCCGCTCCATTATAACGGCACACAACGACTGATGACCAATGGGCATATTTTGTTTTTCAACGTCCTTTGTGCCTTAAAAATATTTCCTTGGTTTTCTAATTCTGCAGCAAGAGACAAAAGATTTCTTATATTTTTCTGCAAATTATATCTTTGTCTGTGATGATTTTAAAAAGCCTTGTGTTTTGTTTTTTGCTGATAGTAGAATCGTTTTCGTGTTTTTTGGGAAGAAAATAACACACAAAGGAAAGAACTGTCAAAAAACGAGCTATCAAAAATTTTGTTAAATGTCACATCGAACGGAGGATGGTGGCTCTAAAACAGTTTTTACACTAGCTGTTTTGTAGTGGATTCTGTGACGTCAGATTTTATTAGGTTCATGAAAGATTAGTTTAAATTGGGATTTTTAAATAAAAAGTTTTTGCAGTTATTTTGTGATATCCTTATTTCAAACCCCTTATTTTTTATTATCGTCTTTATCTGGCTTTTCAAAGCTTTTTACAAATTTAACAATACAATAATCAAAGGAAAATTTTAACCCACTTTTAGTTTTAACCCGGGGCTAGACGATCAATTTCTCTGCAACTGCAATTTGAAATTTTGATAGTCGAAAGTGTTATCGGCAGAAATTTCATTGCATTGCAATTTCATTTTAACAAGAAACGCGCATCTTTTGAAGAATTAGAAAAATTCACATCAAATAATCCCGCGTCAATTAATCTAACAATTTCCTTTCTGAACTCCAATCTGGCTTCCGTAAAAACCATATCTGCGAAACTGCTGTATTGAAGGTAATTTCAGATCTTCGTTCAGTGCTTGATCAGAGTGATGTAGCATTACTAGTTCTTCCGGATTTCTCCAAAGCGTTTGACTCAGTAGTTCACTCGCGTTTGCTTTCCAAACTTAGGACATTCTATAATTTTTCTTCTATTGCTATCACACTTTTCTCCTCTCTTCTGTCTAATAGGCTACAGTGTGTTTGTCACAACGGAGTTGTTTCGTCTTTCTTACCAGTACTTGTAGGGGTCCCACAAGGTTCAATTTTCTGTCCTCTCCTTTTCTCCTTGTATGTCAATGATGTTACCTCCGCTATTCATCGCTGTTCATTTCATCTGTATACTGATGATCTTCAGTTGTATACCTCCTGTCCACCTTGTAAAATCAGATCTTGCGTGGAGTTCTTCTAATATCCTCAAACTAAATCCTAATAAGTCCAAAGTACTTGATAATATTCCTTTTCCCTTTGTTGAATGTGTCAATAATCTTGGCATTATTATTAAGGACAAACTATCCTGCTGCGATCATGTCTCACTTATACTCTCCAAGATCTATGGCACATTCATGCCAAGCTGGTTAAAACTCTCGTGTTACTACATTGTCTATATGGTGCCCTTGTCTACATATCTTTTCACTCATCGACGCCAACGTCTTAAGGTAGCATTTAATGATTGTTTGCGGTATATTTTTCACTTGAGACGTTCGGATCATGTGCCTGATATACAAAACTCTATTAGGTCATAACATTTTTCGTCTTCTTGACATCATGGCACTTGTTCTCTTACATGAAGTATTTTATTCTAAAAGTCCTGTCTAACTCTCCGACTTCCTAGCTCCTTTACAGTCCCTGAGATCAATTAAATTCCTTATATTCCTTATATCAACTTACGTTCTACCGCCCCTGCTCATTTGTTCCTAATTGGTAGTCACTCCTTCTTTGTGTATACAATTAGACTTTGGAATAGCCTTCCGAACGCAATACAAACGATAGGCACAGCAGCAGCTTTTAGAAAGCGAGCATCTACTTTTCTCTCTTCCTCACCTTTTCTTAGAGCTACGATCCATTGGGACTGGTAAACTACTCAAAACTGCTGCTAGCTACTCGCAACTACCCTTGTTCTTGTTTTTGGGCAGATACATTTTATTGGTAATTGTCAAAAATCGTGTTCCATTGGTGATGTACCCGCAAGTACTTGCGAGTAGAAAAAATCGCCCAATGGATCGCAGCTATTGATGTCCTGTGGCAGGTTTAGGATTTCGAATTCAAATATTTGTAAAACCGTTACGCGGAGGAGCGGGAGGAGAATATAGTTCGGCGCGTCACGCACAGCACTAAAAAATTAACTGCACAAAATCATTGTTTTAGTTACGAAAAAAGGCTATCAACTATCAAAATATATATGTATTAAACAACACATGTCGTAAACAACCAATTTGTTTAAAAAAAATAAATTAAAAACACTTGTTAGAAAAAGCGGAATAACTTTCCTCAAAATGCAATATGAAAGTCACCATAGACGATTAACCTGGCAGTGCCTCTACGGTTGGCTGTACTGATTGCTGACAGCCCGTACTATCGCCCCTCCATTTGTAAACATTTTTGGTTCTCTTTCGGTCATTCACGCTGTTTTCAAGAAAATTATGCACTTCCTTGTCTCAAACCCCCATAATTCCTGTTAAAACAATTCAAATCCGTTGGCTTGGTGTGGCTAAATGCGTATGTATTGCTACGTTGTTTACAAAATATCCGCGTTTGTATTATAAACTGCGTATAGTCTCCTCGTATAATTTCATTCAAGAATCGAATAACAAAACTGTGTGACCGTGTATTGTATTATTATTACCTGCGTCTTTTGTAGATGAAGTTGGAAACCGAGGTGAGTTCATTTTTATTGTGATTCCACAAGTGTGCGTCTGTAGGTGAATCCGTTGAAACCACTGTAGTCGCGGGCATGCAAGCAAAAGCAAATTCTGAGCTTATTTCTGGGCGTGACAAGAAAGTGTAAGTCTTGGACATTTTCTTAATTATAAAACAATAAAATAATCAGTTCTTCTTAATAAAAAGTTAAATAGAAATTCCATAGTTAAAGTGTAGTGTAAACGAATTTAGAAATAGGATATATTCTATTAGTCATATTACGTAGAAATTTCGGAATTTAATGAGTGGTGATTAAGTGTCAATAGAAATGCGTATAGCGTGTTGTAATTTGTACTTATAAAAAAAAGCGAAGGAAACCTTACAAGAAATCAAAATAGACTTTTGAAACTAAAGCGATTATTGATTCCAGTAAGATACACATAGGTATTCAAAATCCAGAAAATTAAAAGTTTTGTGCCAGTTTTCTTTATCACATATTTTTTTATACACACAATGCACCTTGTGCTGATTTTCCAGTTTTAGGTTCTCACGCTATTATTACCCTAAAACAATATGTGCACTGCTATTGTTTCACAATTTGCAAGAGCTTACTAGCAATAACTTAATTCCACTAGGTTGGCTCTTATATGGGACACAACACTTCGTATACAATGGGATCCGTCATTGTGTACAGTACAGCACCCACAGTATGGAAGGGCTTCCTTATGCTGTGATGTGGACTTCCTCTTCATTTCATGAGGAATTGTTGCCTGTTAGTGGCTTGAAAAGGTTAATGTATGAACTTTTCATTAAGAGCAATTAGTACATGTTTGTTTCATGTGGATTTCAATTTTTTGAATCATGATTTAATTTTGTTATGTACAGCTTAATTGATATAATCGTCGAGTCTTCTAGATACGCAGCAAAAGGTTTTGTATTGTATGAGAATAACAATAATTAAAAAAACACCCAAAAAGTTTGGTAGAATTAATAAAATTAGAAGGCACTATTTAACAAATAAAATAAATGTTGATTCATCTTCGTTGCCAATGTCAGACATTGAAAACGGCTTAATAATAGCTAAATTATTCACTTTAGATAATTATCAATGCATGTTAAGCTTAAAACGTGTTGAAATTTAACAGCAATTCTCAAAATTTTAAGAAAAGCAACTTTTATACACTTTATATTAAAAAATTGGTCAGTTGTATATAAACTGATTTAGTTTTTAATTCCTATTTTGTGAAAGATTGAATCACATACAGATAATCAGTGATACAAGATCGTATTTCCCTTTTCCCCAGTATATGTACTTATTTATTACCCTTTGTAGCTTTCAAGTCGCCAAGTTAAACACATTTTATTCTTATAACAGTTTAATTCTCTTCCTTCTATGAACCTCTGGAATCTTTTATTTATCATGAATACTTATTTTGAATAATATGCATCAAAACCATGTTGTTCGTCATGCTTTGGTACATTTTTCACTTAGTTTTAGCAGTTTCAAAGTTTTAGCTTGCACTAGTCGTCGCATTAATTATGCTCAGTAATTACTTCGGATCCATCCATTAAAATGCGATTTGCATATTGAAAAAAAATCGTTTTATTTTCAATTAAATATTTTCTTCGCCATACTCTTGATTAGTAATGGTTGGAGGGTAGTTAATAGTGTTATTGTATAACCTTTAATTTTATAGTTGTTGTGTAGACTTTTAACTCTGTCGTTTTTTTACCCCTGATATGCTGTTCTACAAAATGTGTTTCGCTTCTAAAAATATTTTACAAAAATTCCTCATAGACTAAACTAACAAAAAAACCTAATGAGAGATAGAGAATTCAATGAAATTTTTTTTTTAAAATGAAGATAATGAAGAAACTGCCGCTGTCGGGCTTTTTGGTATAAGCACGTTTCCAAAACCGTTAATGGGGTGCGGTTAGGCGTAAATGGTCCAAGGTGCAAAATATCCATGTCTCTTGGCATCACCCGATTGTCCTTCAGGTGTGTCCAGACTTGTAGTAGTGGAGCTCTAAATAGCGCTAACATCGTTATTTTCTCGGGCAGTCAAGTTGCCCTGTTGGTTGGTTGGACATGATGTCACCAAAGACTGTACTGGATTGTCTCCTATATCTAAAAATTATTATACGCTGATGTGGATCCAAGCCCACGAAGGCCACATCGGTAATAGAATTTCCAATGGCCTAGCAAGAGTAGGGACAAACTCATCACTTGTTGGTCCGGAACCTTTCTGTAGCTTAACAAGCTTCCATCGGCCATCAAGAGTTGGGTGGTCCGGTTATTTCTTAATAGCTAGACCAAGAACCAGGGTGCTCGTCAAGCTAAAAAAATCATTCAAATCGGCAAAGCTAAAGCGGCAAACTTTTAAATTTCAACTAAAATAAAAGTAACAAGACTGATGATGGCCCACTGTTCACTTAATTATTATTAAGGCTGAATAGGGCTGGTAGTTGATAGTAGCTGTCGAATCTGTGGAGCATCTTCAGAAATAGCGGAGCATTTACTGTGCGATTGTCGGACTACAGCGAGGAGAAAATTGAGTCTCGTCCATCGCGTCATCCCTGCTCCAAGGGAGGTTTGTGATATGAATCCTCAATCAATTGTAGGCTACATCAAAAGCCTTATCCTCGAAGGTTTTTAATGACGAGATTGACACAATAGACCAAATAGGTCGCAATGCCTGCGCCCCGAAGGAGTAAGTAAGTACTGTTTCTATCACTGGGACTTGACAGAATTATTCTATTGCAAAGTTACAGTTTTTATTCAGAAAAGAATATTTTTACGTTTCAAATAATACAAATTAAAGCGAGGCATAAAAAGAACTTTTTGAATTCCAATATGAAATTTTGGAATGAAAACAACGCTTTAGCTGGGCACTAGCGATCAAATTAGACAAATTCAATGCCGTTTTCTAAAAATGTTTTTTAGCGGGCTTCGAATAAAATCAGACTTTTCTTCTATAGAAGATGTAAGAATAATGGAACAAGAAAGACCAATTCTGTATGGTAGGTAGGGGTAGGGCTGCCTCCAGTGTGACCGAAAGCCCAATTAGCACGCCGTTTTGTTGCCACAACTTGTGTACCTGGGTTCAGTGGTTGTTTGGTCGGGTGTGACGGATGCCTAAAGCCATTCTGTGGAATTTAGGCAACTTATCAGTGATCTGATCTGCAGGCCTGAGATCTCTTAAGTCTTTCAGAAGGTAGCTGCCTAGGGTGCGCTGCCTGGCTTTAGGGCAAGTGAAGAAGTGTTTCCCTCTCGTTCGTCTCCTCGCAACTGCGGGAACAGACGTTGTACGGGATGTCCAATTTGGCCAATGTCCCGTGATGATTGCCTTGATTCTGGCAATATCTAGTCGAGGACGGTTTCGGAGGTCCATTGTTCGTTCTTTGTTGTAAGTTAGCCAAGTCGCCCTAGACATAGTGCAGGACCTTAGTGCTGTACAGTTCTAAAAAAATTGTAAGATGGCAGCACATCAATACGCGAACGCAAGAGACTACTGTACTGACTACAGTTAAATGTTCATTGTTATTTGATTCTATACTAGATGGCGGAGTTACTTAATTTTGTCGATATTCATAACAAAACGTAGTATGTTTACCGTTTCAAGAGGTTAGTACAAATACCAAGAAATTGGAACATTTAACATCAGTGGTGGTGTGTCTTTAAGTTTTTAAGTAATAGCGACGTCCCATTAGGCAAAATACTCAGATCGTGATGCTGATGATGGGCACTTAGTAGAATAAACTCATCATGGCCTGTGTTTACTTATACGATATCAAGTAAATAAGTTCATTATGACTTTCGACACTTGTGAATGCAGGTTGATATCGAACTTTTGTTAGCATTGCATAAACATAATATATTTGTTTTAAAGTGTTTGCTCATACAGAAGGTAACGCTTTCAGAATATAAAAATCAATGTGACGAATCATTTTTCTTCACATAGCGAATCAGAGTATTTCTTCTTCTAATTATATTATGGTAAAAGAATCATATTTGATTCAAACAGAAGTTCAACAGCGTTTTTGTTGAATGTTTTTTAAATATTTCCCTCCAAAGGGAGCAGCTTATTCTTAAATAGCCACGTAATAGATGTCTAGGTAAATTTTTAAGAGTAATTCTCCCTAAATAAGTCCCAACTCACACGGAAAATTTTCTGACGACAAAAAAATCCCGATATGTTATCGCAACAATCGACGACTTTTCAGCGAGAGTCGCAATGCAGTTCTTCATGTTAGTATGAACCAAATACCGCCCGGCGGCAAAAAATGCACACACCAGTGTTGATTTGGAGAAGGAAGCACATTTGTGGATATTGTTAGGTCGAAGAAAGCGGCGTCGCATCGAGTTTATTGGGCTCATCTATGGGCCTGATCATGGTTGGCGCTTGAAGTGAGAAGTGGCGCGACGACTGTAAAACGGAATCATAGTTCTCGAAAAAACTGACATTTGTCAGAAAAAGCGCATTCAGGCGTATCACAGTTGGCGTTTTAAGAGACAAAGTTGCGTTTTTCACGACTGTCAAGTGACTATTTCAGGCGCTTGGTTTTGGTACGTGAAAACGCTAACAAAAATGCAGTCTGAGAAAAGGTGTTTTTTATATATACATACATATATAATTTTTATATAAATATTTTTTAAATAGATTGAATAAATAATGAAATTTTATAAATTTTTTAATTATCAGAAATGTTCAAAAAATTTTCAAGCGACAACCATGATAAGGTTTTGTCGAAAACTGTCATGTCGCTGCATTCGCCAACTATGGTACGAAAAATGAGAACGACAAACGATAAGGCCCTATTATACGAAATAGAACTGAAAGCGAATTCCGACAACTTTACCGTTGTTGATAATGAACGACGAAAAGTTGTTTAATTATTTTAGGATAACCCAAAATACATTCGATTACTTGTTACGACAATTAAAAGATAGTTTGAGACATGCAAAGGCTTGGAATCGGTGTGTCACACGTGTGAGTTAACGCCTGCGCCAAATTTTGTGGGTAATATTTGCGACCCATTTCGACTGACGACGAAACCAACTACTATAATGCATTTCCATACATATTTGCTACTCTAAACAGATTTTTTTATCGTTAGAATCGATGACTGTCTGTCGTCCGTGTGGGTTAGGCCTAAGGGTACGTTGGAATTTTAAAAACTTGAATCATTTTTCCCAAGGGCAAAAAATACGCGAGAATGCAACTAACAATCGCATATTTTCAAACTGTTAACAATTTAATATTATTACTCCTCATATTTACACCTACACATTTACTTTCACTTACTTTCTCACTACTTGTAGATAATGTTTGAAAAGAACTTTTGTATTTTTATCATGACAAGTGGTATTCATTTTATCCATTTACATTTATTATGTATAATTTAATTAAGTTTGATGGTTGCGTACTCAATAAATAATAAACTAATTTGAACCTTAAAAGGCGGACGTTTTGACACTTTAACAATAACGCTTACATATCTACCGAACCGTGGCTGTTACCACCAAATTTTTACTTGATAAAAACGACACCGTGTAATTACAACCATCAGCAATCGGTTCTGTTGACCAATTGACCTGATTTTTGTCGGGAACTATATTTTTGTTGTCGCTGTAATACACAACTAATCATGTTAGAGTTTAGATCGATAATTCAATAATTTATTTACAAACTAATTCATTACATAATCAAAAGAAAGAGAAAAACTTGTTGCGTAGTAATTTTATTCAAAAGCCACATGTTTGTACGACACTATCCAAATGTTAACAAAAAGTCTAGTTAGGGTTATTAGGGTGAATACCAAGGCACTTTTAACACTAAAATCTGATCTATTTGAACATCTAATATAATATTCTTTGAATAAAGTTGTTCCTTTCTTGAACCAGCCGCGAAGTTGCGTGCAGCTAAAAGTTCCACTTTATGTCCTGTAACATTTGCTTATAGCAATCCCCTATGACTTCTCGTTATTAATAATAGTTTCACCTTAAAGGAGTGAATGGAAGGGAATAAAATCACCTTATATCACGCTATCCTAAGAAAAGTTCGTCTTGTGTTATGTACATACGTTGCTTTTATGTTGACTCTTTGTTCCCTAGCTGCAGCTGAATGAAGAAGTACTTTTCAATAGGTTTAACTGCAACAGGTTGGCTTTAATTTGAGGGGTTTTGAACCATAATAATTCAATCATAAAGTCAATAACATTGCAGCTGATAAAAAAATGAAAGCACCTAAAAAATAATTTGAGTTTGCGCTAGTTGCATGTTTATGAGTTTGCGTTTTCATAGTTTTTCTTTGTGCTACCCACAAATAAAAGGCTACCAACAAATCCTTTAATTATGATTATATATTATAGCATAAAGATGAAGCGGCGGACGTTAGCGGGGAATTGTGGCGTTGGAGTTTTTGTAATAGCTTTGGTTTCAGTCCTTGTTGCATTTGCGACGCCTAGTTGGTTAGTAAGTGACTATCGAATAACTGGAGCAAAGCTAGACAAGCTTGGGCTATGGTCACATTGTTTTCGGTCACTGCCAGACGTTAACGACGACAGTCAAAGGAGATTTTTTGTAGGATGTCGATGGGTCTATGACCCCTTTACCACAGGATATGATGAAATTCGAGGTTTTTTATTACCAGGTAAAACAAGCATTATTATTTTTTCTATCTCTAATTTAAATAATTGAATTTGCCCGCATAAAACGTCCATGATTTGTGGCTAAAAGTGGAATTTCATGCTGCCATACTACTATTAGTTTTGGTTATGATTATTATTTTATGTGTTAAAAACATTTTTCAGCATTCATGATTGTGACACAATTTTTCTACACGCTCTGCGTAATTGGAGTAATTATTTCGCTGTGCTTGGTGCTATTATTTTTCTTGTGCGCAGGACCGGATCAAAAGCACTTTATACTCTTAATAAAGGTTTGGCGATGAATATTTTTCCACAAGAATGAACATCAAAAGATTTTTCGCAGGTTATTGGATATTTACAATTGGCCGCTGGGATTTCGGGTAGCATTGCTGTTATTGTTTTCGCCTGCTTCGGTAATACAGACAGGTGGATGCCGGAACACTCAAATAATTGGTTCGGTAAGTAAATTTACTTTTGCTTTTTAATTCTATTCAAATTTAAAATGCCCAAAATGAGCCAGAGCCAGACAGACGTTGATTTAAAATTTCTGTAAATTCATGCATTAAATATTTTCGGAACATTATTTCATGGTCCGTTTGGAGGTTTGTTTTTTGTTATCATTTTATATATGTTATTTACACATTTAATAATTTAAAAAAATCGAACTAGTTTCAATATACGATATTTACTATATGAATTTGGCCCCTGTGCTGACAGTCGAGTCGTGTGAAGTGACAAGTCGTTTGAGTTAAAGAAAGTGACATTTCAGTCGAATACCGACTTTCAGCACAGGGACCAAAGAGTGGGAGTATTAAGTTGAGCTTAGGCCCGCATGCTGAAATTTGCAATTCGACTTAAACGTCACTTTTTTCAACTCAAACGACTTGCCACGCCACACGAATCGACTTTCAGCACAGGGGCCATTATATTATACGAATTTAGGCACTATCATTTCCGACTCTTTTAATGATCTACTT
Organism: Thereva nobilitata; assembly: GCA_963855945.1. Taxonomy (NCBI): domain Eukaryota; kingdom Metazoa; phylum Arthropoda; class Insecta; order Diptera; family Therevidae; genus Thereva; species Thereva nobilitata. The sequence goes on from OY979695.1 coordinate 166,314,855, forward strand.
TATTTTGAACGACGCAACAGAGTACAGTTTTATGATTAATGGTATTCATTTCCATTTAGTAAATTTGTCTTTATGAAAGTTGGTTTTTGGAATGATACGCAAAGGTTTTTTATGTAAAAAGGTTATCCAAAAGTTTTGAAAATATTAAAATTCAAATTAATACAAATGTTCCGATCAAAGCCGTGTTTTTAACGCAGCATATGTTAGAAGGTGTGGTTTTTTAAACTTGATATGTCGGTGTTGTTATGTTTTTTTAATTAATAAAGTTTATTTTGATCACAGTCCTCGTTTTTCACAGTTCCTGCACTTAAAACTGTTTTTTATATTATTTTCGATAGATTCATCTTATACTCCGGCTTCACCGGCCGAACTGCGCTAGTTCGAGGAAATTAGTCTACTGAGCTTCAATTTTTGCCTGATTTCCCAAACATTTTCACATTTTGAAGTCAGGAAAAATAAAGTCTGATTTCGTCCAGCAGAACATGAAATCCAGCTTGAAAGTAAAAGCTCGCTCAAAAGAGAGTAATCAACTGGAATAATGGAATGCCATTCCAGGGAGATTTTGCATGTCTGATTTCTGGCGAAAAAGCAGCAACAATTTCAAGCACTGAACTCGACTTTAGCCGGTGAGGCCACTTATGCGGATTGAATTGAACTTGATTAAACTGAGGCCGGTGAAGCCGGGGTATTAAGAGAATTCAATTGCAATTTGAACTTTCGCATATTTCATAGCTTTCGATTTTATTTTATAATTTGTGAGTTATACCAGCGAGCAATAATAACTATTATTATTACTCGCTGGTTATACCAAGATCAGTTGAAAATTTCTCGAAGTGCAGGATAAGTACTAAAGAAATAAATGAGATTATACACTTCACCATATTAAAGATCTAAATAAAAATATTAATCATCCAATTTTCCGTGAAAAGTTAAACATGGGTTAACTGAGAATCAGCGTTTAAGCAAATTTGGGATGTGTTTCTTATAATTGTTAAATAGCGCTACAGTCGTTGTAGGACTGGGGCCTCTTGAAATCTCCTCTTCCAGTTGTCTCTAAGCCTTGCTAGTTCTCTCCAGATTGTTATACGAAATTTTCGTATATCTTCTGGAATGTCATCCATCCACCTATTTCTTGGTCGTTGTACGCTTCTTTTCTCTAATAGCATTTCTACAATCTCTTTGTTCGTTCGTTTTGGTTAACCATTCTTCTTCTTCTGCTACTTTAATCCCTCGTGGGACATATGACTCTGTTTTGTGCGACAGCTCTCAGCTCCAGCATTATTTCCCAGTTGTTGCGGCCTATCCTAAAATGGTTCTCCTCGATGTTGTTCTAGGTCTTCCAACTCGACGGGTTCCTTGCGGATTCCTGTCAAGGGTCTGTTTGGCTAGATTCTCGTTTTCGCTAGCTGTGGCCAATCCAATTCCATTTCCTTTACCTGATTTCGTCATCTATCCTTTCATGGCCGGCACGGCGCCATAGTTCTTCATTTGTAATTCTATCTGGCCAGAGGATTTTTAGGATACGACGTAGGCTTTCAACAATTCTGGCGGGATGTCATCTTTGCCAGGAGCTTTACCATTGCCCATTTCAATCTTAATCTTTCCAGCTTTTGAGTTGCTTTTTGTCGCTGCACAGCAGCCTTCCATCCGCATTCTTTACGGCATGCTTTTTAGTAGAGTGCTTTCACGAGAGTTGCATAGTAATTTGGTACAGTACCTTACTATTGCCTGTGTTGCCGCTTTTTCTGCAAGCTCGTTTATCTGCCGCCTTTTATCACCCTGAACACTTCTCTTTACCTCCCGGTGTGATTGGGAGTGTGCCCGTTCAAGTTTATGACTTTCCGAGTCGATTTTCGAGTTCACGGTATTTTTTAGGGTCCTCCTGCACTCTATTTGTTGCCAGGTGTGCCCGAGATCCAATGTTGCCGATTTCTTTGGACATAACTGATGTTTGTTTCCGCTGCTGTTAATATATCGTCTTTTGTTGTACTCCACAGCTCTTCAATATTAGTTTCGCCAGAAACGGTTCGTTGATGTAAGGTTTTTTGCAGATTCCCAGGAAATTCTCGCCTTTTAATGCTGTCCCCCAGAAGGTCTACGGTTTATGACATCACGTTGAGGGGAATAGTTGCTACTACCAAATGATGGTCACTTCCAGTGTCTGTTCCCCCTAGGGCTTATGCCTTGATTTCCAATTGTGTTTTCAAGAACGGTGTTGTTGGGGCCGATCTGTGCGTTTAAGTCACCCATCAATCATCATCAATCCGTCTCCCCTTGGAATAGAGCGAAAAACCTCATTTAGTCGCATATATAACTCTTCTTTGATGTCATTGTCTGCGCCTTTAGTTCCTCTCAGAAACTGATGACCAGCTAATGAGGCTGGATCAAGCTTCCTTGGTGAGTATTATGCCAACGCCACTACTACGGCTTTCGTTTTCGTTTCTGCCAGAATATAAAAAGGACTCGGCGTTTGGCCAGATATGCTTCCCCGCACAATGGCATCTGGTCTCGCTAAGTTCCATTACCTTGATTTTATATTGGTTCATCTTGTTGAGGATTTCATCCAGCCGTCCATCAGAAAGCAGTGTTCTTATATGTATTCTTGTATATCGAATACGTTCCGATTCGTATCCTGGTTCGAAAAGCAAAGATCGTGTTTGTGTTCTCCATCCGGTTCCGAGGTTGTTGGCCGATTCGTAGCAAGGATCTTTTTATGGGAGCGGGTGGCTAACCCTCGACCCAACCGACTTAATACTCTGTTTTATGGCGCAGGGAACTCGCCATTCGATCATCGTATCGCGTTAGCTTATTCCGAAGAAGTACCCCAGGGGACACCGCGTCGAGGTAGGATTAGGCCTTGCACTGTTTCGTCTGCAGTGACTCCTCTCAGGTTTTAATAGAAGTGACAAAACTGGTGCCACCACCTTCCGAGACCTTTGTTAGCCGTTCGGCCTCTGATGACTGAGTTGCCTATAATTGATTAGTATGACTTTTGACAAATCTATCTAGCGACTCCATGTATTGTTGGCGATTTCAACAAAAATGTTCTGATTTTCGTTTAATTATTAAAAATTATTAAACTAAACCCATAAAATTACGTTTTTCAGTGGATGTGAGGAACGTTAATATAAAAGCCACCATATATGACGAAAAACCGTGTAGTCGTTTAGAAGGGATTAAAAAGAAGTCTCTTAAAAGTTGAGGAAGGAGAAAGAGCAGTAGAATTGAGCCCTGGGTGTGGGTGGAGTTCAGATTCAAGAAGAGATTAGAGTCAAATTCGTATTGAAAAATGCGGTTTTTACAACAATATTAACTTATTTTTTTACATTCTCTCCTCGAATTTTTCAACTGATCTTGCATATTTGAACATGTATGTAGCATAAACGAAATGAGTTAAGTAAGTAGATTTTACTGTAGTTGAATATTTGTCTCAGAATGCTACGAAATTTGATCACTTGATGCTTTTTCGAATTTTAAATAATAGTTTTAATATGAATACAAGCTCTTTTTATTCACAGTAAAAATCTTTTCTTATTTTTAATAAAGAATCCGGTTGCGGTTATGAAAGCATTTCATTTGATTAATAATTTAAAGTAGAATGTTATTTTTTTAATAAAATACTTTTGCTAAATTTTTATACCTGTTTAATTTAGTGGCATTTGTACTTATTTTTTGTATAATTTTTCGATAATGAATGGATGAATGAGTTAAGCAAACCAAAATGCAAATTATTGAATTCGCTTTTGCTTTTTAGATTGCTATTATTAGAATTACGTGACGATTACAGCCTCAAATATGAAAATTATGTTTCATTTCGTAACATTAAAATCTGTCGTTTGCGTATGCAGGTCAGTTTTGCCAGAATTCGGCATAGTTCGAGAAGTAATAGTACTAGTATATCAGATTTTGTATGCCAATTTATTATAATTTTTTTGGCATTTTGTAGAGCTTTACATTTTTGCTTCAACCCCTTATAAGAAATACTGATTAAGCAGCTCACTCTATTTTCGACGCGCTTAAGTGCACACCCCTTTTTTCTAGCCTTTATGATAATAAAACATTTTGGAGCGATGAAATTATTTTCTTTTACCAATTCACATTTCTCATAAAATTTTTGAAATTCTTCTTACTTGTTTTTCAAGATCGTCAAGCCCTATTTAATTTGTTTTAAAAACAACAACAAAAAAGTATAAACAAACAGAAAAGAAGCAGGCGATAAGCGATTTGTTTATTTTTAATATTTATATTCACAAATTTTAGGTAAAAAGCACTTGAGAAATTCTAGCTATTTTTACAAACTAGAATTTAAAATTTAAAGAAAAAACAAAACTACCACTAAAATATTTTTTTGCTTCGTTTTCAGCTTGTTTGGAGCTAGGTAAGTCTTATCGCCAGTGTTTTGAAGATTGCCTTCTTGATTTTACTATCAGTGCACAAATTAATAGATTTGTTGTGTCTTTTGACCCCCACACCTTGCATATCATATGTGAATGCAGAAATAAAATTTTACTACAAATACTTTTCAATCATCATAATTAAAAATCAGTCATAGTGATTATGATTAGATTTGCATGATATTTCTGCGCACATTATCTAGAATTGCACTGTTTTTCTTTTGTTTCCTTGATGTGTTTCTGATACATTGCAATTCATTAGAGTAGTTCTTAATTGCCACCACTTATGTGACTGTATTAATTTAGCATTTTATTTTATTTGATTTTTTTTTCTAGGTTTGTTGTCGTTTCTTTATTGACTCGTTTAAAGACAAATATAACAATCAATATAAATGTCTTGTCAGGAACAACATTTATGAGAAGAAAGCGAATTTGCCGCATGTGATAAAAAAGAACGGCTAACGGCAGAATATTCGCGTGAGAAATTCCTACAAATTTCCTTTAGTGTCGAGGTGGTTTTATTGTGACTATTTTGATATTGTATGCCTAAACAGGGTCGAATGTGATTTTGGCATTCTCTTGCCCAAAAACAAATGTAATTCGATGACACCCCAAACGTCTGGGAGTGATTTCATGCAGTAAAACATTTAGTTTTTAATTTCTTTGGCTTAGAAAGATACTGACTTGACTATCTGTTAACCGGTAAAGCTATCAGCTTTAGGATATTAAAAACTGTTTTCTTTTAGGAATTTTCCAAAGTGTTTCAGCTTCTGCTCCTTTCATTGCTCATGGGACATAGTGCGGAAACAGTTGCCCTCCAGCGGACTCTGTTTTTTGCGACAGCTCTCAGTTCCGTCCAGGATCTCCCAATTGTTGCGGCCTCTGCTAATAGAGTTCTCCTCCATGTTGTTTTAGGTCTTCCAACTCGACGGGTTCCTCGCCGATTCTAGTCAAGGGCCTGTTTGACTAGATTCTAGTTTTCGCAGTGGCCGAGGTGTGGCCAATCCAATTCTATTTCCACAAGTATTTTTGAGGTCCTGATGTCTGTGGGCCAGCAAGCAGATATTATCCGCGTAGTCGACACCCTTAAGACGGTCTAGCAACCCCCATTGTATGCCACCTCTTCTACTATCTAGAGAGCTGACAAGGATCTTGTTTATTAGTTTAAGAAAGAGTTGTGGCGCGAAAACCTTGTCGCACTCCTGAGCTCATCTCAAAGCTGTCGGATATTTTTCCATTATGGAGAACTCTGCATTTGGAATGGTATATAGAGCCTTTATCAATTATATTATTTTGTCAGGCAGTACACGTTGCGTTAGTGCCTACCATATAAAGCTGTAATTAATTGAGTGGAACGTTTTTTCATAGTCTATGAAAGCAAGGTGAAGGGCGAAAGTAATTCTGGCTTGACTATGATACCTTCCGTCCAATCCTCCGGAAAGGTACAGTTGTTTCATGCTATTTCCAGAATTACATGTAGCGCATCTGCTACGAGGCTTGAGTCGGCTTTTCAACCGTGAGATGCCATCTTTTCCAGCTGCTTTTCCATTGGCCATTGCATGAATTGCGGTTACTATTACTGTCTTGGATGGCGCACTAGTGGTGATTATTATTGGCTGTGCATTGTTGCTGTTTTCTTCAGCTCCTGTGAAAACGAACCATTCAGGGCGGCGAAGAAATAATCTCATCTTTGGAGCTCGTCACCGCCCAGCAGCCTTCTATCCATACTCTTTACACAGTATGCTTGCGAGAGCTGTTTAGTAATTTGGTGCAGCACTTTAGACTTTACTGTGTTTGCCTCGTTTTCCACTTTTTATAAGAGCTCGTTTATCGCGGCGGGCACTTCTCTTTACCCCCGGTTGTGATTGAGAGTATTTCCGTTGAAGCTGAAGCGTCACTTGTAAAATTCACTCAATTTTTAGATCCCTCCTGTGCTATATTTTTTGCCACGTTGTGTACGAGATCCAGTGTTGCCTGTTTCTTTGGGCATAACCGATTCTCTTTTCCGCTGCTATCAATGTAACACCCTTTATTGTACTCCACAGCTCCTCAATATTGGTTTGTTGTAGCTTCGCAGCAAATTCTCGCATTTTAATGTTGAATCGCTGAAGGACTACGTTAAACCGTCTACGGTTTATGGCATCGCGTTGGAGGTTTCTGATTGCGCCGATTTTGTTCGCTCTTTTTGCTTCATACAAAAATTGTTTCTTTACATTCCTTGGTTTTGATTTCTTGACTTTATAATGCTGTTTACTGAACGACTGTATCGATTGAATTAAACGGTATGTCTTCCCTCAGTGGTATAACCTTAGAAGTTTGTATTTGTCCGTGCGTAATACTAAAAAAAAGCAATTTTTCAAAAAACAATGCTACACCATTACACTTATTTTATTGGGAAAAAAACTTAAACAAATATACAAAAACTTTACAACTTAACATACTTTGAGGTTTTCAAAATTGCATCATTTTTCTCCTCTTTATTCTTAAAGTATACCTCAGGCACAGCCCCCCTTGATAGCAAAGCGCATCTAGCTGCATGAAATCCCAAACTAACGCAATTTCCTTCCTCTTTTCCTTGTAACATTGCAGCAATAAAACCACTCGCAAAACTATCACCAGCTCCGGAAACATTGACCAATTTACTTACTTTTGGAGCTTCATAATAACGAAACTCGGAAAAACTACCAAATTTAGTAATATACTTAAATTCGTGGCTAAAGAAGGTTGCTGCTGCATTGTTTCTTCTAGATACGACAATGCCAAGTTCTCCTAGAGTTAAAATTACACAATCGAAATTTTCTTCTACTGATTTTAGTAATTCTTTCGCCAGCTTTAAAGTTGCTTCTTTATTGGATAAAGAAATATCCAGATTGGATTGAGGATCATATTTTCCAAGAGATACAGCGATGGCTTGTAGCTCGAAAATGTTTGGCGTTGTGAATTTTATTTGTTTGTGGAGGTCTTGCGGGAGTTTATATGGTTTGTCAGCGATACGCATGTCAGTTGGTTCGAAGAATACTGAAATTATAAATAATCTTATTAGTAATGTGCTAGAATATCAACTACTTATTTTTATTTAGATTTTAGTCATTGCAAATTTTAATAGGACTATGGGAGATTTATACATATAATCTCTTTCGAGCTCTACTAAGAAAAATTCGAGAGTAGAAAGGGAATATTCTGGGGTAGAAAGGTAAACAATATTGGCAAAGATTGTCACACGTTGATTATACGTTTGTAACGCTGGAGTCGATTTAAATATTTCCTTTCTACTAGTTTTGATCGAAGGGCATCTACCTTTAAGCTATTCTACTACATATAAAAATGTAAGTGTGTTTTTTAATGTGCCTTTCCACTGTCGACGGTTTGTAATAGAGTAAAATGTCGAACAGCAAGTTATAGTCGGAAAAATAGTAAAGATGAGAATGAAAGAATTACAATGTTATCACGAGATTTTCCTTCGCTGATCCCTATCAAAACTACCGCGGCTGAACGCTGACTTCGATGATCCATTAGGAACCCGTTTTTTGCAATGCTTATAAGCGATGACAAATTAACGCCTTCTCTATGGCGAGGAAAAGTTTGCAAAAAAAAAATAACTGAGAAGAAATGATTTCAAGGCCAAGGGCCAAGACAAGAGGAAGCCTTAAACTATAGGTTATCGAGGCCGGCATATAGATGGATATACACATATATTAATACAGAAACCGCTTCCTTAATTATTGATCTTGCCTACAGTAAAAGTCCTCAGCAATTATCATCAAGAAATATTTAAAAGTATATATACTTCTTTTAATTATTTTCTGGAGATAATCATCTGTAGCATACAGCCTATCCATGCGACCATCATTCGGTTCCTGGCTAATGGCCTCCAATACCCCTAACTTAACTAAGTCCTCCTCAACGGAGTCGATGTATCGCTTGTTTGGTCGACCGGAATTTCTCTGGCCATCAGTGATCGATTTATCAGGATCGCTATCGTCAAGACTTTGTATGTGTACTTTTGACAATGTCGGGTCCCTTGTAAAGTTGGTACAATTCATATATCATACATATATCTCCTTCTCCATTGATTATTTTCATAACACCGCCAAATATTGTAGGTAGCACTTTCTTTCAAAATTGCCTAGAAGAGTTTTGTCAGCTATTTTCAAGGTCTCTGCCTCTGATCCAAGCATCAGAACGGGCTTGATTAGCGTGGTATATAGTTTACACTTCGTTGCTCAAGACAAGATTCGTGCGGTAAGACATCGCCGAAGGCCAAAATAGCTTCTGTTAGCAATGTTTATGCTACTTTTGATCTCTGCCGGAGATCGCCACTGTCAGCTTCCATTTTTTTAATTTTTTCTTTGTTATACTTTCTGAGAGGTCTCGTTCAACTCTTGGGTGCATTGTACTACTTTAAGTGTAGCTTTTGTTATCTGATCAGGTATTTTGGACTGAAGCACTCCATATCTTTTAAATAGCTCCTCACGTTTCACGCTTTCATATGCTTGCTTAAATAGTACGTGAATAACGCTGTTGAATTCCCATGATTTTTCTAAAATTCTTTTGGTGGAAATGTGGCTTGCAGTGGACCTTCCTGGCCGAGAGCCACATTGATAGCTACTTATTATGCCTTCTGCAATAGGTAGAACTTTCTTGTATAAAATAGTGGATAGCATTTGTACACTAAGTTGAGAAGGGCTATACCTCTTGTAGTTCTCTCATCCTAGTTGATCTCCTTTTTTGTGCATGGGGGCATATCACACCTTCCGTTTATTCAAGTGAGATCTTTTTCTGACGCCAGATGGATTATACAAGCTTGTATAACCCATTCCTCAATTCTTGCCCTCCATATTTCCACATATAACTTGCTATGTTGTCTTTTCCTATGGTTTTATTATTTTTACGGTACGTCATAGTTTCTTTTACGTCGTCCAATGTTGGCATCTCACTCTCATTAGTTGTACCAGTACCACTATCGTTACCGGAAAGTGCGTTTCCATTGGGTTAGTTCACATCACTTTCATTTTCATCGCCTCTATTCAGTAGATCATTAAAATACTGCTCCCATCTTTCTAAGATTTCTTGTTGGCTCAGGATATTGCCGTTTTTGTTCTTACACATCGATACTCTGGGTATAAACTGTACGTTGCTTGTTAACTTTCTCACTTCGATATTATTCCCGAGTTCGTTTATCTCTGCAATTTGTTCTTCCAGCCACGTCTTCTTCTTACTTTTGGGCTTACGTTTTTCGATTCGTCGTTTTTCTTTATAAGTTGCTAGGAATTTTCTAGCTCTGTGCCTTTGCAGCATATAATTCTTTCTTATCTTTCGCAGATATAATACCAGATAGCAAATCCAAGAGACTTACTAGACTTTCTGGTCGGATATTTTGCTAGATTCTTTTATGCCACTACTCTTTCCAAATGTGTCGCTTGCTCAAGGTTAGCAAGATACGAGTATACAAATATATAGTTCAAAGAACTCGACGTGAACAAATTGACTGCACTTAACAATATGCCTGCTCCCATTGGTTCTAATGAAATGCGTCCTGCAAACAATGTACTCCTGCCTCAACCTAAACCGTACACGATCCATAATTTAGTTGCGTTGAAACGATAAAAATATTTTAGTTATTATTTCGACAAAGAATGAATCTTAAACATCAAATAATTTTCGAATAATGTGGAAAAAGAAACACTGATGATGGGGATCGATCGAATAAATAAAAAATGTTAGAATTCACAGAATGTCCTACAAAATAGATTGATCCAAGGACCGCGCTACTCGAAACAGCTCAGTATTTTGATGAACAACTTCGAAATTTATACATTCGTCGAAATGTTTTTAAGTGAGCGCTGTAATAAGTGAAGCTTGATTCAAATTAATAATACATATGAGCTTTAATAAATTTTCCCAAAAAATTACTAATGAAATAAATATTTCTTCTAGGTTGGTCATTTGGATTAGGAGTAGCTGGAGCTATAATGTGCCTAGTAGCGTCATCCTTATTTTTAACAGAAGCTAATGTTCAAGAAAAAAAGCGACGACAATTTAAGGAATCACAAACTCGATTCGAACTGGAACGAGAAACGAAGGCGTAAATAATCGCGACTCGAAATTTAATAATCAGCATTTGCGTTGTTATCATTCCATCACATACCGTCCGTTGAATCTTCATAAACTTAAGATAATAAGTTATTACTTAAAATATATTTATCGACAATAATTGATAAAAAAAGGGATCCGACGAAGAAAACAAAAACAAAATAAAAAAACAAGTCATATTTTGTTGTATATATGTAAAAGAGTTTTGTTTACATTTTTATATTGAACGTAAAACGAACCGGTTTTTATTATTATTAATTATTATTTGTTTGTTTCTTTGTTTTATTTCTTTTTAAATCGGTATATAATATGCGCCGCACATAATAATAACTTTCAAAGTAGACATAATGATGCAACAACATTCCGTCCATTTTTAAATTTTTTTAAAACAAATATCGTTAAGATTATTTGTAGTTGTTCGACATAGTTTTTATGTAAATAGATTATAGGATTTTAACTGTAAGGAAACAAAAAACGTGCCCGCATTTTTTATTGGGTCTAAAGCTGCCTTGTTTAAGATATACAAAAAAAAATAAAAGAGAAGAAATAAGGTAGAAAAAAACAATCTTAATAAGACTAAAAGTTTTGTGTACATTCATTCATTTAATACATTGGCCAATATAAAATGTTTATAGAATTTTTTTTTGTAATAAATAATAAAAGAAAATGAAACGGTAAAAAGTGGGTGATATTAATATATATAAAATCAAATATTTTCAACTCCTGCGTGAGAAATCGGTGTTACTGTACTGTACAACAGGCAATCAAAAAGATAAAGTATAGAAAATGGAATCTATGTCCTTACGGTACGCACTGTGAAAACAGAATAATAAAATAACAAAAGGAGCCCTCGAATAGGTTCTTCAAAGGTATCGAGGTATTTGGTAGACTTTAAGCCAGTTAGAGAAGACCAGTGAATGAATAAAATCGAAAATCATGACAAAGCCTAGACTGAAACCAAAAGAATAGCTCAAAACAGGAGATGGAGAAGCTTTGGGAAGCTCTATTCTCCAAAGGAGTAAAGATGGATAATAAAGAATAAGAATAGACGAAATATATGTATTAAGTGCAAATTGAAACGCACATGAGAGCTTGCTGTAACTTTTATGGTAATTAGTAACGTTGCACAGTGCGGCCAATTCCCAAAAAGCTGGTCAGGAGTCGAAAAAACTCATTTATTAATAGGGATTTTTTTCGTCGGGCTGGCTTCAGCACATCTATAACCATCGGAAATTATTCATAGTATTGTTTATTTGCTTTTATCTGCTTCAAAATAGTAGTCACAACGATACTTTTGTTATAGTCTATCAACAGTTATATAACGAAGAATGTTTTACAAGTAACGTAAACAATTGAGATCATGTTGTATAGACAAGAGAAAAATGGAAACTTCTTCTGAAGGTAAGTAGAATGTAATAAAATTTACTAAACAGTGATTTACCACGCCTAAAATTGTTGTGAGGCATTACTTGTTATTAATTATTAAAACTTTAAAAAATTTATTTTACGCATTATTATGAAAAAGGTATATTGTTCCGCGTTGCTCCGTCATATAAATTGATGGAGGTTGTTCTTTAATGTAATCCAGAGAAGTGCATCAATAGCAACCCAGTCTGTACAATTACTTGGGTACGCGGATGACGTGAACATCGTGGGAAGGTCCTTTTTAGCAGCACAAGAAGTTTATGTCGAACTAAAAGAGGCGGCAAAGGACATAGGCCTGAACATCAACGAGGAGAAAATAAAGGTGATGCAACAATCCAGAGCTGGAAGATTTAGAATGGGAAGAAATATAACTATCGACGAACACAATCTAGAAGTAGTCGATAAAACAAAACAGTACCTTGGGTCAAAAGTTACAAAAAGAAACGAAGAAAAGGACTCGACGAATACTACTGGCTAATAGAGCGTTTTATGCCCAAAAACAAATACTGCACTCAAGATATGTGCACAGAAAAACGAAGCTTTCACTCTACAAAAAGTAATACGACCAGTACTGTGCTATGGCAGCGAGACTTAGACTATGACATAGAGGAATGAGTCAACAGGTTTGAGAGAAAAGTCCTCAGGTGCATTATAGGCCCAACCAGAGAGGATGGAATATGGCGAAGGAGATACAACAGCGAGTCGTATGAAATTTTTGACGACCCAGAACTCTCAAGTTTAATAAAAATTAACAGACTAAGACTAGCTGGTCAGGATGCAGAACAATCGCATCCCAAAACGGCTCATGATATCAGAAATTTCAGGAAATAGACCAGAAGGCAAACCCAGGAGGAGATGGATCGACTGTGACGGCTGACGCAGAGGCAATGCTCAACATCCGGAACTGGAGACATGCTGCAAGGGACCGTCAAAGGTGGAGAAATGCCCTAGAGGAGACCAAGGCTCGATTTGGGCTGCAGCGCCATTGAATGGATTTTGTTTTCTGGTAGTCATCTTATCAGGATCCATTTCTCGAAATTTGCAAAGAAAAAGGCATATCTTTCAATTTCTTATTATAATATACTAAAATGTCATGAAATTGGTAATTGGGCGTGTTAATTCAGGCCTAAATTACTTAAATATAATAAAAGTTGAAAATGGCCAATGCAATAGTGCAGAGTTAAAACTACATTATTTCGTTTTAAGCTTCGAACGTATAAATAGCAGAGCCATCTACATTTTCTATACCAAATACTTCAAATATCAAAGAATCTAACCTGAGAAGGGCGTTGTCGATATGTTTCGTCATAATTGAATGCGTTCACATACGTTGACAGCAAAAATTACTTGTTGACATTTCTAAAGGAATTTAATTAGAGATGCAAACTTAAGTTGTAAAAAGTTTAAGATAAATATTACCCAAAAAAAATGCCTAACCAGGAGAGTCCGGAGAAAAATGAATATCCAAAAGTAACAAGTATGTATTTTAATCTCTAATAAACTAAAATAATGGATTTAATGTGGTTTCTCTTAGATGGATTAATTTTTGGAACATTAGTGGCTTTTGCTGGCGCCATTGCCTTATTAATATCGTTTTGTTCACCGTATTGGATTGAATCATATGAAGAAAGCAGGAGTGCCTTTAAGAATATGGGCTTATGGGAGTATTGCTTCAAGAATTTCGTGTATCCTTATTATCAATTCCCAAAATTCTTTAATGGCTGCCACAATATTTTTAGTCATGTATTTATTTATATCATGAAATTTTTCGAAGATTTTTTATATCAATATTTTATTAGGAATACTATGTTATTCGTGAATGGCTAGTTCCTGGTTGGCTTATGGCTGTTCAAGCATTTGTAACGCTAGCATTTATGTTGACATTCTTGGCTCTAGGAATTCTATCTCTTGAAATCATAAGATGGCCCTTAAAATGTGTTCTGCAATATGAATGGATATTGACACGAATTGCATTCATCTGTTGTGCTATATCTTGTAAGTAACTAGCTGCAACAATGTTTGTTTAAAATTATAATATTTCGTTTTATTGTTTTTCAGCAATATTCCTCTTTCTGGCCGTCGCAATCTTTGGAGGTAATGCTTACCGCAGAGATTGGTTGTTATATCCTAGATTCAATGTTCTATCATGGTCGTATTCATTTGCTGTTATTGCGTTTATGATTCTTGGTGTTGCTAGTGCAATACTACATAGGGAATCTAGTAATGCATATGAATTACGTAGTGAAGCTAAGAATCTCGTTATGCAAATGGAAATGCAGGAGCCTGGCTTTCAAACACCACATTCTCATCCTCATCATCATCAATCTCGAAGTCTTCAAGGTTATATATAAGAATTCTCAAATTTTATTTTTTAACTTTTTATAATTGCAAATGACAATTTCTTAGTGTTTCATCCACAAAAAAGCACTAATTATTTTATTTAGATATAACTTAATGCAATGGTAATCATTCCGTCCTTTTATATACTATAAATCTATGTAGTGGATTGTTTAATTATATATAAAAAATTATACTTTTTTAAAACTCTTCGAATTAACTTTATTCATAATTATTGTACTTACCAGGCTTTCCATATTTTTTAGAAATCTCTAAAATTGTAGCCATTGTATCCAAGCTCAAGTTACTATCCATAATGACAAGTGGACATTTAGCGATTTCATGCTCATTTTTTATTATCTACAAAGCATTTTTTTAGTATTTTATATCAGTTTTTAAAGGAAATCTACATACCAAGTCAGGAGTGATGGATTTATGAATTTGCAAATCCAAAAGAACTAATTTACAATCACCGAATTTATCAATTATTACACAAGCACTCGCTGTTGGCTTGCTCTCGTGTGTAATCATGCCCTTTTGGAATGATTCAGGTAGGAAAGATTTTAAATTTCTTCCGTATTCATCATTTCCTACAGCTGAAATTAAGTGAACATCGCCATACAATTTAAACAGTGCTTCTGATATGTTGCGGCTTACGCCACCGCTTGATATATGAGTTTCTACTGGATACGATGCACCGTCAAACTGAAATAATTAAAATTTTAATAGTAAATTTGATTTTGCGTGGTGTGATTAGAATTAAGTATTAAAGGTTGATTCAATTTCAATATTCATATTTGATTATCGAAGTATGTCTGCAGTGCAGTTTCAAAGCTAGTATGTAGACAGGCTGGAATCGGGCACTAGAGATGCCTTAGTTAGCTTTAGTCTCGTTATTTCGTTTCGTTGATCGTCTCGTCTTCGGGAGAACAGGCCCTTATCTTTGTGATATTGAGCTCTTGTCGAACTCTATCCACAAAGGGATCGAACTCATTTTTGATTGGGTGCAAAAATCATGTTAAATTCAAAGCTTCCAAAATTAAAAACTGTCCCATCTTTGTGTAATGGGATGATACATATTCCAAACGCCAACCAAGCATCACACTGTTTCCGATTTCTTAAGAGATACAAGTTCTTCCGTCAGCCTGCAGCAACAGCATCCACTGTCCTTCATGCTGTCATTCACTTTGCTCCGCCCACAGGATTTCAAACACTTGATTTTTGTCATGCATGCATGATCCTGCATCCTGCAAGCCCATTCACTGTCCGGCATGCATTTTAGTCAGCCGTGAATGTCATTCATGTTTGATAGTGGATAGGCCCCTCCCTCACTACTACGAATTTTGTGGGCAATATTATTTTTTTCGTTTTTTCGCATGTTTCTAATGAAGTAGCAATGTGTGCACAAAAAATAACTATTAGCACAACTCTTCCAAAGCATTTTAATCCCAAAAAAGTTTGACCATGCGGATGGCTCGGTTGGCAAAAAAACGAGGCACGAAAAACGACAATTGGCCTACCTATCCTATTCTTCAAACTAAGCTTTGCTGCACCGTGATCTGCATGACATGACGTAGTGGTAGTACCGGATGGACGGACTTCTCTCCCATGCACCGGATACTCCAAATCTGGTCCCTTGTAGTTCATATTTTTTTCAAATCTTGTGAGATGGGCGAAGGGGATGGATGATTGCATGAAAAGGTTTAAACAAAAACTAAAGCATATTTTGGATTCCTTGAAAATTCGTATTTGTTCTAACGATATCCTAAGGTGAGAGGAATGATGGACCAAACGAATTTAGGTTGTTTGGAGATTTAAAAATTACTTTTCCCTAAAAACATTGTTTTATCATTCCAATCTAAAGACGTTTTATCATGTAGATTAACTCACTTGTAAATGTGCCAAAAATTTGTTGTTTTTAACTCTTTTTGAAGTCGACATAAATTGCTTTGTTTTTATTTATTTGCAAAAATTTGATCTTTTATTTTAACAAAACCACAAAAATAAACTCTCTTGTGGCATAAAACTCAGTGCATACTTCCTCACCTTCCAATCATTAAACGCACTTCATTCATGCCACGGCAGCTGTTATTCTGTCATTTTTATATTTGAAGTTTCACATATCTTCACGGGATTCCCATAATTATATACATTGCACAGAAGTTGCATCATTTTTATAGCTGGGCTAAAGTTACGAAAACGTGAAGACCTATTCCGTCCGCGAATTAAAAACATACAGTTAAAAAAACAAATTTGTTAGGCTCAAAATGTCGGTATGTTGTAAAACCCTTTGTTGTGATGTCGTTTTCATACTGGCGGCTTGTTTCTGCGATTTAGTCGCGGGTTTTTCGTAGACAATGTTTTCAATATACAGGCTAGAGATGTACACCTTGTGGGTTCACTCTACCGCGACTAATCTTGACTATTTAATGGATTTTCTCGATAAGCGACTTATCTTACGATCGCTTTTAATTCGTGATAACAATTTGCACATCATACATCACTTTTTTTTCAAAAGATTCAACCAAACGTTTTCTCGTCTTAAAAAGGATGGGCGCCAGTTTGAAACGAGGCTATAGATGGAGAGCTAGCGATCAATTTACTTGAAGTATTTTAGGATGCTTAAAAATGGGTATGAAAATTCTTATAAATGTGTGAAATTCCAACATGTGCAAGTTTTCATTCTTTGGCTATTAAATAGAAAAGGGTTGGTCTTATACATTTGCTGGGACGGATATGGGTGTCCTTAAGCATGGAAGGAACGAGTAAAAATAATGGTTTTTTTGTTCTAATTACTTGGGCATAATTAGTACTTTTCAGCACGGCTCAAGTGTTTTTACCCTAGCACAATAAGTAGTTTTTCAGTATTGCTACACTACTTCAAAAACACCTGTTTTGACTGGTTTTTTCTAACATGTCCAGAAAGGCAGGCAATGGATATCGACAAGTTATTGTTTTATAATGTCAATTTTATATTTATTATCTTCCCATATAAAATACTGTTTGACACTGTCAATCTACGAGGCTTGGTTGACTCTTCTAGTTCTGGTTTGAAGTCACTTTTACATCTTTTAACAGAATCACCTCCAATTTATCAAAAATATGATAGGGGGAACTGCAATAATTATTTAGAAGAATTTAATGAAGTAAACAAAGAAGTAATTGAAAGAATTGTTAAAAATTTAAAGGATACTAACGGCTTGGACAAGATCAGTACTGAAATGATTAAAAAACTGTGGCCGGTGGTTGGTGATAGAGTAACTGATATTGTAAAACAATCAATTACACAAAGGAGGATGCCAAAGGAATTAAAATTATCTTTGATTGTCCCCATCAGTAAAATTAAGGAAAGTGCAAAATGTAGTGATCTTAGACCAATAAATACTCTTCCAATAATAGAGAAGCAGAAACAATTGTGTATGAAACATTAATAAAGCATATTAGAGAAAATAGGTTATTGACGGAACGTCAATCGGGATTTAGGGAACAACATAGTACTGAATCAGCACTCCAATTAGTGGTGGAAGAGTGGCTACGAGCAATGGATAGAGGAAATGGAGTAGTAGCAGTGTTTTTAGATTAAAGAAGAGCTTTTGAAACGATAAATTGGAAATTGTTATTAAAGAAACTGTGGGAAGTGTATAATATAACTGGTAGGGTTTATGAATGGATCAAAGATTATCTAAGTGGACGGTACCCGACTGTCCGATTTAAGGACAGTATGTCTGGTGAAAAGGAGGTAAAACGTGGTGTCCCACAAGGAAGCAAATTGGGACCTCTGCTATTTGTATTATAAATAATTCATCTCCCGAGGGTGATTGAACAGTGTAAAATACACATTTTTGCAGATGATACATTAATTTATGGCCCCTATTCCCATAGTCACGTCACCCATTGAAAAATGTGACAAACTTATTTTCGTATTCTCGTAGTCACTTGTTATAGAAAAAGTGACGGTATTTCTATATATGTACATATCGCCGCCTGATTGCAAGAACTAGGCAACTCAGAATTCTATAAAAAATAAATTTCTCTAGTTACCTATCCGTAACATGATAATAAGTGCGGTATTTTCATTTGTCCAATTTTTACATTGTCTAATAGATGTTGCTAGTTTGCTTTAACAAGTTGCCGGATCTTTGCATTAAATACTGATTGATATTGACTACATGAAACTATAGATAACTCAAAATTACAAAATTTGGAGTTACCTAGTTCTTACAATCAGGCGGCGATATGATATATTTCTATTTACATATCCTGTTCGTTATTTTAATTCTAGGATATAAGAATAATGTTAAATCATCAAAAATGTTAAAATAAGATATACTTTTTACTTTAAAAGTGACGTGACAAAAAATGTGAGGTGAGAGAAAAAGTGAGGTGACTATGGGAATAGGGGCCTATTTATGTGGACAAAATATTCCGAATGTAATTGCCAAAATCAATGAAGAACTATCGCTTGTATATGAGTGGCTTTGTAGTAATAAACTGTGTGTCAATGTACAGAAAACAAAATGTATGGTATTTGGAAAGTCAAGATTTAAGGAAGAGGCAGAAAGAGAACAAAAAGTTTTACTTATGGGTTCAAAAGTGGAGTGGGTTCAAATATACAAATATCTTGGAGTAATTATTGATAACATCTTAAGTTTCAAAGATCATGTTGAGGTCATAAATGGAAAAATGGCAAAGAAAGGAGTTGTTATTTAAATTAATTTTAGTGCCACATATAAATTACTATCCTCGATATTAACAATGGCAAATAAGATGGAAATTACAAAATTGCAAAAGAATTTCAATAAAGGAATGAGAGCTGTTCTAAACAAAAGACGTACTGAAAGTTTAAATGGTATGCTGAAAGGGTTAGGATATCTAACAATAGAAAATGAAGTTAAAAGAGATGTACTAACATTTATTTACAGATTAGAGAATAAATTACTGCCAATTACTTACCAGAGTGTCTGGTTAATAAAAATGCAGATATGCACAATTATTCCACCAGACAACCACATAAATATCATCTTGTGAATGTAAGCAGCAATAAAGTTTCGAAATCAGTATTTCAAAATGGAATTGTATTATATAACCAAGTACCAAGTAGGAAAGGGTAGGCTTGTGGTTTGATAGCAGTGTTATATGAAATTATGGAGACTGTTTATACGATGTAATGTGATAGGGTGCTATAATAAAGGAAAAAAAAAGAAAAAATCTATAATAGTTATAATATTGGCTGTTGATGTCAAAAATATTTGTATATGTGACCTGGTCTATGAAAAGAGGGCTTCATTTTCCACTTTATTTCCGAATCGGATCGAGTTTGAGACACTCACGTGGTGAGACCAGACAGTCATAATTTGTGACCAGAAAGTCATAATTTGTGGAAAAGTTTACTAAAAATTAAGAGAAGTGATAACAAAAAAGACGGCCGGCGCAAAAACAATGTTAACATTTGTAAATTCAACTTAACATGATTAACTACGTTAATATTCCGAGCGACACTGAACGTCCTTGAATAGAGTTAGACAACAGGTATCGCGGAGAAAAGGGACCAACTAACGCAAAACTGACGCAACGGGTTTTTTTTACCTTTTCTGCAATTTTCTCGATAACTTTTTTTCGCACGTAAGCCCTCTTTTCATAGACCAGGGGCCCGATTCCGCAACGGTGATTTTTTCGCCAGTGAACACCGAAGGAAAAACTCACTGACAACCTCGGTGTTCACCTTTCTTTAAAATGCGATTCCTTAAGTTCCCGTGAGTTTTAATGTGCTGAATGATTTTTAAAGTGGCTGAATGATGCGCTGAGTTGTCACTGTCTTGACCTTTCCATTTTAAAAATTCTAGTTAAAAAAATCTTTTAGAACAATAAACTAAAACAACATTTTATTTTTACATACCAAAAAAATATCTCAAAAAAATTATTTTTAAAAAAAATTAAAAAACTTATTCAAAAATAATCGCGCGAAATTACAAAAACAACTTTACTCGTCAAAATAAACTCACCGTAAATTCACAGTCTTTTTCTCAGTGAGAAATTTTTCAGGGCGGTGTTCACCGCGAATGTC
Organism: Thereva nobilitata; assembly: GCA_963855945.1. Taxonomy (NCBI): domain Eukaryota; kingdom Metazoa; phylum Arthropoda; class Insecta; order Diptera; family Therevidae; genus Thereva; species Thereva nobilitata. The sequence continues at coordinate 166,335,168 of OY979695.1, forward strand.
AAAAAAACTCATTCTCACTCTTGCGGACGCGAAAATAAAACTCACCGTTGCGGAATCCAGGCCCAGGTCACATATATGTATTAGCAGTAGGCTTTTTAACAAAATAAATAAATAAATATGCATAAATCGAATTGACACAGCCATGCTCAGCAAATTTATCCGGGAAGCGCATCAAAAACCACTGGCATACCTGAACAAGGTGCAAAACAGCGCCATCAAACTTATTGGTGATGGCAGCCTTTGCGCCCCCATGAACTCTTTAAGCCATCGTAGGAATCTAGCAGTCCCTTCAAAATTTTATCGATATTACCATAGTATTTTTCCACTGAAATCAAGAACTTCCAACATTTTTCATTGAAGAAAGAATGCCAGCTGGGGTTTTCTAAGGTGAACAATCAGGAAAAAGGAGCGTAGGACGACCAAGAAATAGGTGGATGGATGACGTGCTACGACGTGTACGGAGATTTCGTATAAGAAACTGGAGAGAGTTACCAAGCCGTAGAAACGACTGAAAGAAGAGACTTCAAGAGGGCCGATAGTCCTACAATGACTGTAGCGCCATTTATGAAGAAGAACACAAGACTAGCCAGCTTGGCAAGCAAATCATCTACTTTGAACAACCACGGCAATCATTTTGCATATCAACTGAGCGCAGATTTTCTTTTATTTAAAAAATAAGATCTCAAAAAAAACTTTTGGAACTCACCCTATACTACTTCCTCTCGTTTAAAGAGAGCGTTTAAAGGGCTGGCGAAATGATCAGCTATACATTATTTAAAATATATAAAAAACTGAGTTTTTTTACTGATGATGTGAAAATGTCATGCGTTTTCATGACCATCTTGCATATTACTGGCTACTTTGTTTGGCGGTATGTTTTTATGGGTGCAGAAAAATTGTAGAATTGACATATACAGCCTTCCTGATTACATTAACTTAAAATATTTTACCTTGTCCTTCCTTTTTACTTTAATGGACACCTACTCGTCCTACTCGGGCACAAGATCAGCCTTTTCTATCTAATAAATTTGTAAGATACTTCATAACAAGCTGGCTTTAATACCTTAAGTAAATAGGTCGATATCTCTTCGTTTTATTAAGTAAATTTTCATAATTTCATTAATCAATTATATTTTTAAGGAAAAAACATCTACAGTCAGGCTTTCTTCAGAATCATCAAAGCATGACGATGAAAAATCTATGCAAACAACTTGTAAGCAAATGCTAGAGTCAAAAGTTTTTAAAGGAAGGTATCAAGAAAGGCGCCATATGGAAGAGTTAGGCGGGTATCGCGACCTTATTGTTGTTTGCGAAACTGATAACAGTTTCATTGATTATCTACAATTTGTAAAAGATAGAATATTAAAATTCTATCCAGATAAGAAGTTATGGATTGGAATATCCAGTAAAGATATGATTGGGGCGCCTGCGGCGGGAACGTGTATATGGACAGAACTTACAACAGATTTACCTTTCGGTCAGTACTGTTTCACAATACAAAAACTTCAATTTAGACATAATGAAGTGATTATAAAGCTAAATGTTGCAGCTGAAGTTGATACTGAAAACTCACTTCCTAATGAAGAAAGCGAAACTGAAAACTCACTTCCGAGTGAAGAAGGAAATACTGAAATTGATATGAAAAAGATGGGCGAATTGTTTGTATCATGGAAGAAAGGAATTGCTAGAGAAATCTATCAATTTTTATATTATGATATTACAAAACAAAATATTATTGCTTTCATTAAATATACGCTGGTTCTCGCGATATCTCTATGCGCAGCTGCAATAGAGTTTCTGAAATTTTTCTTACCCTTTAGTCTTAAGTTTATGGCTGAGGTAGGGAAAATAATAATTGCACTTACACCCATTATTTTGAAATTACTTGACTTGCTTGGGAAAATCATTGGCGCTGTATTCTGTGTCGTTGTTATGATATACAGAGATATAGTGGGACATACGTCTCATTCATACGATACTTATCAAATCATGGATTCTCCAAATAACTACCGAAATAAGGAGGAAATGTATTACTGACATTACCTGTTTCCATTAATGCATGCCGATAAACAATACATCAAGTATTGCTATTTTTAAGTTTCCCCATCATTTACTATCTAATGTCACTATTTTATCAATATATTATTTGGGGAATTAAAACATTTTACAATTTATATATTTGGAATCTTTTATTCCTGGCGTTTTTACAAGAGGTGAACAGAAACAGCATACTGAAGAAAAAAGCAATCAAAGGTGTGTACTTTTAATTTTTTATAACATTTAGTACCTAACATTATGCTTTTATTTAGAAAAAAATCCGAAAACTTAAATTTTCATTTTTGTTTTTTTTTAAATTACTCCTACGCTGTTTCCAAAACAGAGCTCTTTGAAGATTGGCTGAAACACGACAAAAGTTAGCAAAATAGAAAGCTATATGAGTTTGTAACTTCTAAATATGGCATTTCTGGGATCACCGAGTCATCAATGAGGGATACCAAAAATGTCATATCTAGGTTTTCTTCAAAGATACTGGAAAAGTGGACAAAATGCGGCAAAAATTTATGAAAACTCCGATTTATGAAAACTCATAATCAATGGATCAAGGGAGATCTGGTTTTTTATATCTCCTTTTAACAAGTTTGGCCTCAACATCTGCAAGTTTAACACCAGGACGACCTCACAAGGATTTCAAGGAATCGAGCGACAAAAAAGGAAAAGTTGAAGACCTGATCACTTCAAGGACTACACATCAGAATTATTGACTGCTGTGGAAGCTTCAGTGCGATTATCTGGCAACGGATCTGGCGAGAGTTATTAAGAAAGCCGGAATTAGTTCTGAATATTGTAAAAAAATGAAAAAAGTATTAGTTTTAGCGGCACATCCGAACAGAGGTGTTTAATAAAAGAAGAGGCATTGGCTTATTACGTGGACTCCATATCTAGCAGCCACTTCTACAAAAAGGCTCGGAAGTGGAGCATGAAAGCACCAGGTATTTCCATCATTTTATAGTATTAGGCAAGCTAAGTTAGAATGTTTTCCTTGTAAGGATCAAATAATTGTGAACGAAATGCGTGCAGAAATTAAACTTCAGGCGAGTTTAGATAGAACAGTTGAACGTTTAGTTACTGCTCAGTATGACCTTTTACAAAATATGTCTTCTGGCTCATCATTCACTGTTATCAGTCAGTGTGGTTGTGATGGAAGTTCTGGTCACAGCACATACAAACAGAAATTCAGCAGTAGTGACGACACTGAGGAGTTCCTGTTTGTCTTTTCATTTGTACCGCTTCAATGTCATGATAAAAGTGGTAATATTGTTTGGCACAGCCCTCGTCCATCTTCTATTACATATTTTCGCCCAATTAAGTTTATTTTCTCTAAAGAAAGTACGGATTTGACGGAGTCTGAGACAAATGTCGTTCTGGAGGACATAAATAGGTTGCAACCGACAAAGTGTAGTATTTTTTAGTACTGAGGTAATGGATGGTAAAGTGTGCAATGCTTTAACTGAAACATCATCACAAAAGTGCTACATTTGTGGAGCGACCCCAAAAATGATGAATTAGAGTCCAGGGAGTTTCTAGCAACTAGAAACAATCTCAGTTTTGGTTTATCTACTCTTCACGCCTTTTAAGGGAGTTTCTAGTAAATAGAAACAATCTCAGTTTTGGTTTATCTACTCTTCACGCCTGGATTTGCTGTTTCGAATGCTTGCTTCACATTAGTTATCGCCTCGAGATTAAAAAATGGCAGGTTCGAGACTCAACTGATAAAGCTAAAGTGAAGCAACGTTCTGCTGATATTCAGAAACTTTTCAAAAATGAGATGGGTTTGATTGTAGATAAACCAAGACCAGGATATGGAAATTCGAATAACGGAAATACTGCTCACCGCTTTTCTTAAAAACCTCAACCTCGAGAAAAGTGCAGAGATTACAGGATTAAATGTGCATCTTATAAAAGAGTTTCATATTTTACAGTTTTGAAATATCGCATTTGAAATATTTTTTTTGGTGGACTTAGGAACATATTTTTTTAGGCAGGTTGTTCTTATTTAATTATACAGTCGTTATACAGGTTTTTATGCGCCCCATGCTTTTATTTTAGTCTGTTAAAAGTCCTAGAATATTACTTAATCCGCTGACGCAGCGACACAAAGTGCCCCTTGGCATACGACATGAGAGGACAGTACTGCTACTATTGCACGATTTCTTACCAGACGTCAGAATCTCAAGAAGGTCCATGTATGTGTTCTAATTATTTTCTAGTTTTTGGTACAGCTTATGATTTAAAATAAAACCATTTAAATTAAAAGTTTTTTTACCTATTTTTATTGTATTCTTTTTAGTCGTAATTCAGTCATTTTTGGATTTTACTTTTTACAAAATTCTGGTGTAGTGATTTGTTATGCATACCATATTGCCAGCACCATTCCGAATTTCCTAATTTTGACAACAAATTCATTATTTCCGACCTTAAACACCCCCAAATAGCGATTTTCAGTAAAATCAAATCGTAATTGCCAAAATCGTACCGACATATTTTCTTTGAATTGTCGAATTTTGACCACAGATTCGTCATTTTTGACCTTAAAAACTCCCCAATACCGATTTTCAATGGATTCAGAACACATTTGCAAAATTCATCCATTTTGAATTTTCAAATTTTGACCACAGAATCGTCATTTGTGGCCCTAAAACTCCTCCTATACCGATTTTCAATGAATTCAGAATACATTGGCAAAATTCATCCGCCATATTGGCGTCGCCATTTTGAATTTTCAAATTTTGACCACAGAATCGTCATTTGTGGCCCTAAAACCCCCCGGGTACCGATTTTCAATGGATTCACAACACATTTGCAAATTTCATCCGCCATTTTGAATATTCAAATTTTGATCACAGAATCGTCATTTATGGTCCTAAAAACCCCCCGATACCGATTTTCAATGCATTCAGAACACATTTTCAAAATTCATCCACCATATTGGCGCCGCCATTTTGAATTTTCAAACCTACATGAAAGCTTTGATTGTGTGTGTATACCGCGGTCATTGGCCGCGTTTATGTGCAGGGACCGAACCGGTCCAAAATACCAAAAAAAGGTCCAAAAAAACCGCACATAAACGAGCACGAGACCGAAAATGCGTGCTTTTTTTGGACTTTTTTTGGTACTTTGGACCGGTTCGGTCCATGCACATAAATGCGGTTATAGTTTACATTTGGGAAGGGGGAAGAGAAAGAAATGTGCGTATGAGTTAGTTTTCACCCCGGAAATTTTTGGGTGAAAATTCTTTCGTTAAAGTTTCGTCATGTGCGTCCTTCTTTCTCTCCACTCCTTCGTTTCTTTCCTATAAAACCGGGGTTTTCGTACTTCTTGTCTCCGTGTAGCACCCCACAATGATTTTGTCCAGCTAGCTTGTTCTATTCGAAACACTTCGTCCTTAGGATAATATTAGGCGTGAAAGGTGGGAGAAGGGAGAGTGAAGTCTACAGGAGGAGAATTATTGCTACTCGAAATGAAGAGGTATTACAAAATCGTACTTTTCTAACAGTAGCCAAATGTTGGAGCGAACTTGGTTGCTGAGACCATTGAATTTTAAAAAGGCGGAAAAAAACGCTTTTCTCATTGCTGGGCAAAAGACGTTTATCACTTTTAAACTAGCTAACTTGTAATTAAATCAAAAAAGGTATTATTTTGCTCTTTTTGGTATAAATAAGTATAAATTGCTCTATTTTTAATAAAACAAAAATGAAATTGTGGCATAGAATTTATTGCTATAATTATGGTTGATACTTTTCTGCAACGATCATTAAACGCACTCCATTAATCGAAAACCAGCTGTTATCTGTCATTTCAATTTCTGAATGTTGTCGAATCCCTTCGGCACTTTTCTCGGATTTGAATGGAATCTCGATCATTTTGCATTTCTATGGGCAGAAGTTGCATCATTTTTAATAGCTGGGCTAGATAAAAGTTGCAAAAACATGAAGACTTGTCCATGAATTTACGTAACAATAAAACACAATAAAAAAACGGGTTAAAAAAGTAAAAAAAAATTTTTGTGTCCAAAATGTCGGTATGTTTTATTTTAAGTAAATTTTCATGTTTTCATTAATTTACCAAAATAATTTTATTTTTTTTAAGGACAATTCGTCTATAGACAAATCATATTCAAAATCTCCAAGGCGTAAAGCAGAGAAATCGATGCAAACAGCATGTAAGCAAATTTTAAAAGCAAAAGTATTTAGAGGAAGCTATCAAGAAAGGCGTCACATTGAACATTTAGGTGGTTATCGTGATTTAATTGTTGTTTGCGAAGGTGATAAAAGTTTCGTTAGTGACTTGGAATATGTGAAAGAAAAAATATCAACATTTTATCCGGATAAGGAATTATGGATTGGAATAACAAGTAAAAACACGATTGGAGCGCCTGCAGCAGGAACATGCATATGGACAGAAGTTACAGATTTAGCTTTCGGTCAATACTGGTTTACAGTAAAAACAGTCCGATTTCGAGATAATGAAGTGATTATTAAGCTAAATGTTGCAGCTGAAGTTAATTGTGAAAATCCCTTTCCGAATGAGAACAAAACTGAAATCGATTTGGAGCAGCTGGGCGAACTGTTTGTGTCATGGCGTAAAGCAATTGTTAGAGAAACATACGAATTTTTAAATTCCGGAGTTACAAAGGAAAATATTATTGCTACAATAAAATTTATACTGCTTCTTGCGCTATCTTTATCGGCAGCTGCAATAGAATGTATTAAATTTTTGGGACTATTTAGTCTTCAGCTGATGGCAGAGGCGCGAAAACTGTTGAATACAAGTACACCAATTATTTTGAAATTAATTGACTTGTTTGGGAAATGTATTGGTGCTGTTTTCATTTTCCTCGCGATGATATACAGAGATTTGCGGGGACATACTTCAAGTCCACCGGGTAATTACCCAAGAATAATGGATGCTCCTAAGTACTATAGAGATAAGCCGAGGATCCTTTATTGATGTTACTTTATTTCTATTATTGCATGGTGATAAGCGATTTTGTGTATTATTTTTATCAAGAAAAACATTAAACTCTAGGCTTTAGGTTTCCCCCTCTACAAATACTTTCCAATGTCACTATTTTAGTAATATATTTTTTTCGCAATTAATTAAAACGTTTTGTAATTTATATAATTTTAAGCGTTTTTGCTGTAGTAGAAGGAGGAACATACTAAAGAAAGTAGAAATCATAATGGGATGAGTCTTTTAAGTAAAATTCTTAGTTGAGGCTCATTGGAAATCATTTATCGGATTTCCATTGTATATAGCCCAGGAAATGAAGAATTTAATTCGAAATAATCTGTAACTGCGGTCCTAAAAAGTGTGCAAAATGTCGTCATCGATTGAATTTTTCACAAAAAACATATATTTGTATACTATGCGGAATTCGAAAAAACAGTGAAGACAAAATTTGTAGGAAATTTTATGCTCTACAACTTTGCTCTTTTGATATTTTCACCAAAATGCATAGTTTCTCATCAAAATAGATAAAAAGGCGGAAAATGGCGAAAAACGCCTATTAAATATAGCCTTGAACATATTTCGTTAGGCAACCCATCACCGTTACTTTTGTTAGCATATTATTTATCATGAAAAAAAATTTCATTCGGTTACTCGATCGGTGAAGGTCGCTCTTCTACGTATCTTAGACTATTATCAACATGCGTACCACTCGGGCAAGTCCACTGAGACAGCACTGCACAATCTGGTGCTCAGGCTGGAAGGCGCAGCACTAAACAAAGGAGTTGCGCTGGTGGCCTTCCTCGACTTCGAAGGAGCCTTCGACAACACATCCTTTGATACTATATCTATGGCTCTAAGTAGACGAAGTCTAAGTAGCTTTTTCTGCGACTGGATCGACTCTATGGTGAGAACTCGCAAACTAATGGTTTCGCATGTTGAGGGTTCTCTGGAGGGCACTATAGCAAAAGGTCCGCAGGGAGGAGTTTTATCCCCACTTCTGTGGGGCCTTGTTGTAGATGAACTCCTGGAACTACTCAACGGCCGCAACTTTTTCGTCCAAGGCTACGCAGACAATGTCATCATCGTAGTAACGGACGGAACTGAAGGAGCCATGTCAAAACGTTGGTTGCGACAGCGTAGGAATAAAAGTCAATCCCGACAAAACGATTCTGGTTTCTTTTACCAGGAAACAATCACTGCCGGGGCTTTCGGAACCGACACTCGCAGGTAGAACTATAGGCTTTTCACAACAAGTCAAATATTTAGGAGTGATGCTAGATGCCAAGCTCAACTGGAACCACCACATGGACACTCTGATGAGCAGAACGCGCAGATCCCTGTGGGCTTGCCGCAGAGTTTCTGGCTCCACATGGGGTTGCAGCCGAAAACCATGTATTGGATATACACCGCCATCGTTAGGCCCATGGTAACTTATGGAGCTTTAGTTTGGTGGCACAGAACGGCGCTTAAGGGTTTCATAACCAATTTGTGCAAAATTCAAAGAATGGCCTGCCTTTCCATCACTGGAGCCATCCGCACTTCCCCGACGGCAGCACTGGAGACTCTCCTCAATCTGGTACCACTCCACCTTGAGGTAGAGAAATCTGCGATAAACGCGGCGCTGCGGCTGAAAGCGAATGGCCATCTGGACGCTGGTCCATGAGACATGGCATGCAGTCACGAGAACTTAAGAAGGGCCTACCAAAATAAATGGATTTTTATCTTCTCTGATAGCCAAGCGGCAATTAGGGCGATAAGGTCCCGTAGGACCAAGTCTAAATTAGTTTGGGACTGCCAACGTGTTCTTGGTGAGCTGGGCGTTCTCAATCAAGTTACCCTTGTCTGGGTCCCGGGTCATCGGGGCTTCAAAGGCAATGAAAAAGCGGATGCCCTGACTAAGCAGGGCTCTGACATTTCATTCATCGGTCCAGATCCGGCTATCGGAGCACCTACCAGCTTGCTGCAAAGGCCCCTAGCCGATTGGACTTTGATGAAACATACTGAACGTTGGAGGTCCGCGCCTGGACTGGCCAACTCTAAGCGGTTCCTTGCTGGGCCGTCTCCTAACACGGCCAAGGAATTGTTAGGGCGCAGTAGAGGTAATATCAGGACACTTGTTGGCTAAATGCGCCCTAAATTACCACTTATGGAGGATAGGAAAGGCAGAGGACCCCACCTGCAGGCTTTGCCTGGAGGAGGATAAGTCGCTGCTCTCCTCGTCCTCTTTGAATGCCCCGCAATAGCGAGGAGCAGGGTTTCTTTATTTGAGGAGTCCCTGCTCGATTATTCAAGTCTAAGCGACAAGCCACTAGGCAGATTGCTGAACTTGTTCAAGCGAGCTGGCCTAAAAATATGAGGTATAGGGGTGTAGCACAATAGGCCAAATGAATGGCCGCAGAACCTATCGACCCAGTACCTCACACAACAAAAAAAAAAGAAAAAAAAAGTGACAAGCTGAAACTTCGTGAATCTCTTCCTTTTTAGGCATGCAGCGCACCATCACATTTCAACACCCGAAGTAGAAGCTGAGGTAACCCGTTGAAACCAATTGCTAACTGTAGAGGTTACAAAAAGGCATCGACAGTTGATATATAAATACCATAAAATGCATTGTTTAAACGGAATTTACAATTTATTTCGCCATATCTTGGCAGATAAACATTTAAAATTTTTCAACAATCAATTTTAACTTTCTCGAAATATAAAACTTCATCCGAACTCTTCATATTAATTAAAAACAAAAACCTTATCGAGAGAAATTAGACTGTGCTTCGAAAAAATTTCGGAAAAGCTGGGAATGTGGTATGAATCTCGATATTGTTATTTTAAACAATTTTACGCTGGGTTCAATTGTCTATTCTTGCGCCAACTTCTAGTGCTGCCTGGACACGGCTAATCAACGATTGCATTCGAAAATTCAGCCAGCTGCGCAGAATTCGCAGCACATCGTTCAAAAAATCCAAAACGCTGTAGCCGGGCATATATGCCCTGCAGCCTCTACTCCGATACTGCCAATTCTGCGCAGCTGGCTGAATTTTCGAATGCAGCTAACGAGCTCACTCCTGAAGACTGGGAATGGATGATTAAGGATATTGGAGCCAATTCAAACTCTGCTCCTACCTGCTGCTCCCGACATTTTGCTGAATACTATTTTTTTATGTAATTGCACCAAGTGCTGTAGATTAAACTGTAGCTGCAGAAAAATTGTTTTATATTATTCATCAGTTTGCTGTAGTTGCCAAGATCCAGTATTGCTTAATTATTACGCCCGACATAGATTACATGGATAATTGAGACTCTGATGATTTAGACCTTTCGCGTTTCATGATTGAATCCATGGAAATACAGGAAACAGAAGAACAAGAGGATTAAGAGTCAAATTGAACTGATGGGAAATCGTACATCTGATTAGATCCATCAAAAAATGGTGCCGGTCCTTGCGTTTGGGCCCCACCAAACGAGTTTGAATACCGTGCTGGCGGCTTATTATTTATCCACTTTTCAGAAGATGGATTTACGTTCACATGACCCGTAGCATCAAATATAGTCGCGGCAGGCACCTCGTACTCAATTTGCGGATTTGCTGGTACACTCAATTGCTGATCTTTCATCATCTCTTGATCTCTTGCAAACATGCTATACATACCTTGTTCCTGTTGCATACGATCTCGAAATCCATCGTTATAATTCTTATTATTATTATTAATATTATTATTATTACAGGCTCTCCGTAGATGCTGTGGATGTGCTAGGATTTCAGGAATTCAATAAAAATTTAGTTGATTTATTTTTAACTCGAATTATTACCAAGTCCATTATTCAAATGATTTGCAAGTTCATGCTCTCCAAGTGAACCTCTCCTTGTTTGCTTCATGTTTGAATACTTTTATTTAATTATATTTCTAAACTGGTGCTTAGTGCCACCTTTTTTTAAAATTAAACAAATAATTTAGTATAAACCAAATAGTAATTTTTAAAATTCCTTAAAGGACCTAATTGAATTTCATTCGCAATGTTTTGTGAAAAATAAAACACTAAATTATATTTTGGCCTTCTAAGATAAAATAAACTAGGTATTCATGACTGGGAATGGACGATTAAGGATATTGGAGCCAATTCAAACTCTGCTCAACCTGCTCCAGGCATTCTGCTGAATACTATTTTTTTTAAATGCACCAAGTACTCTAGATTAAACTGCGGTTTATATTGTTCATTAGTTTCAAATTAGTAAATGAAATTGCATTTTACGACGTACAAACTTTTTTTTTGGCATTTGTTCGGGTACATCTGACAATGAAAATATCAAGTTTGTGGGGTCGCAGTGGGTTGGGAAAAGCCACCATCTTGAAAAAGAGGGAGAACTTGTTTATATTAAATAAATCGTTTGCATGCAACGATAGCTGAAAATGATCAATGTCAAAGTTATGGAGAATAAAATTATCTACAAAATGAGCCCTCCACGAGTTCTGTAAGTTGATTTGGCTCAAAGTTATGATTGGCCAAAGTTCAACCATGATCATGTGGTGGGGGTTGAATGCAGTTTTTGCGATGTACTTGTAAAATTTTAATTTTATTTGGCTCAATGCCCATTAACAAACTTAAAGTCGTAGTAATTACCTTTAGAATGAGCCCTTGATCGTCGTTTTCGCATCGATAATGCCATTTTTTTTAATATTTCCTTAACCTTTGCTCATATGAAAATGTAATAAAAAGCAAAAATACGGGCAATGAAAATATCTTTGGGCGAACTGTTTGTGCAATGGCGGAAAGCAATTAGTGTTAGTGAAACATACGAATTTTTAAATTCCAGAGTTACAACGGAAAATATTATTGCTACAATAAAATTTATATAGCCCAGTCACTTTATACATGAACCTCTAAAAAAATCCAACTGCACATTTTCCAGCGGGATTCTCTTTATTTTGGGGTCACAAATAGTTTCGCAAAAGTCCATAAAGCCAACTGACCGGCACACTCAAGTTAAGGAGGGTCAAAGGTCACGAAAATCAGTTTTTCTCAAATATCTCATAAATTATCGGTTTTACGTAAATTTTGGCTAGTAAAGCTAAGTATGCTGTTCTTAAGTACGGCGGTCAAGAAAAGTGCTCTAATTATTTCTCGACCCCGGTACAGAAAATTTTGACAAGCGAATGCGAAGACTTTTTTTTGACTAAAATTAACATTTGACAAGCCAACCCTAGCTGAAGTTGCCATTTCGAAAACACACCCCCAGCAAATGGTCAAAAATTGGTATTTAACGGTTATTTAGCGCTTAGAACCTAACCCTTTTTTACCCCCCAACCCCTCTATCTACAAAAGACCCCATTCTCCGGGCTAGCGAGTGTGCATACGTTCTTAATAGACCGAGAGCCAACCGCTGAAACCCCTATGTTATCGGGAAGAAGAAAACAAAACCTATTGTAAGTAGTGTTGAGCCGGACTTACACGAGGCAATACATTTGTTCCTTACACGATGTAAATTGTACTGAGGCCTGTTTTTTTTAAATGTCCCGGTTCAAAAATAATATCCTACTGGTATATAAGCGTGTATCGAGATAAATGAAGGAGGGTGTGATTGTAAATAACGTAGTGGAGAGGAAAAACATAGGGGAGCTGAGACAATTAGTCCACAGTACAGCATCCCTTTTTTAATGAGTAGTGACAAGCTGAAACTTCGTGAATCTTTCTTTTTAGGCATGCAGCGCACCATCATTTCAACACACGAAGTAGAAGCTGAGGTAACCCGTTGAAACCCATTACTAACTATAGAGGTTGCAAATACGCATCTACAGTTGATTATGGTCGAAGTTTGGACAATGTCAATATATAAAACCCATAAAAAGCATTGTTTAAACGGATTTTACAATTTATTTCACCATATTTGGCAGATTAAACATTTAAAAATTTTCCACAATCAATTTTAACTTTCTCAAAATATAAAACTTCATAAGAACAGATAAGTTGGTTTATATTGCTCATCAGTTTGCTGTAATTGCCTAGATCCAGTCTTGCTTAATTCTTACGCCCGAAATATAGATACCATGGATAATTGCGACTCTGATGATTTAGACCTTTCGCGTTTCATGATTGAATCCATGGAAATACAGGAAACAGAAGAACAAGATGATTAGGAGTCAAATTGAGCTGATGGGAAATCTAACATCTGATTATATCCATCAAAAAATTGTCCCGTTCCTCGCGTTGGGAATCCACTAAAAGAGTTTGAAATATGTCCTGACGGCGATCGATTTGAGAAGTTCACTGGACCCGTAGCATCAAATGTATTCGAAAAAGGCACCTCGTACTCAATTTGCGGATTGGTTGGTACACTCAATTGCGGATCTTTCATCATCCCTTGATATCTTCCATAATCGCCATACATACCTTGTTGCTGTCGCATACGACCTTGATATCCACCGTTAAAATTATTATAGCCTCTACGGACATGCAGTTGATCCCCTAGGATTTCAGTAATTCAATAAAAATTTAGTTGATTTATTTTTAATTCGAAATTATTACCAAGTCCATTATTCATATGATTTGCAAGTTCATGCGCTCCAAGTGAACCTCTCCTTGTCTGCATCATGTTTGAATGCTTTTATTTTTTATTCAATTACTTTTTTAAAATAGCACTTAATGCCACCGTTTTTTATAATTAAACAAATAATTTAGTATAAACCAAATAGTAATTTTTTTTTTAAAATCCTTAAAGGACTTAATTAAATTTCATTCGCAATGTTTTGTGAAAAATAAAACACTAAATTATATTTTGGCCTTCTAAGATAAAATAAACTAGGTAGGCTAGGTTCACACGGCATTGTACTGCACGTTTTTTGCAGTATTCGATTTTTACCATACGAACTGCGGGCTGTTCACACGATAAATTTTTATTCGTGTAAAAAACGAATAGCCACAGTTTTCATACAGCGATATCCTTGAGTAGACGTGTGGCTATGGATCGACGCGTTGTTGTTCTTGTATATTAATGAAACATCCCAGCATTACACATATTACAAATCAGTATAATCTATTATTTCTGAGTATTGTGAATACGTAGAATCTACAGACTGAGGACTTCGAACTGGAGCTTGTACTGAATTCAAAGTGCTCCTGGAATTTATAATAGCAAAATTTTGATTCACTTGGTATTCCTGACTGAAATATCCTTGATGGCTACTGGATGGATCACTGGCACGGTAATTAACGTTTATAGATGGCAACTGGTTATTTTGACGACTGCTTTTAATCCTTTTCAACAATTCTAACACACCCATTTGAAATTCAATGACTAGACACTTGTTCGGTTGTTATTCGACAAAAAACGTATGGCAGCTTTCCGTGTGAAAAAGATAATGTCATACTAAGCGCTACTGCAAACCGAATACGATAAAAGTTCGTTCGGGTTGCTTAACAAGCGACGTGTGAACGGTTGTATACTTAATGTACGCGCCACTTCGGTAAGATTTATCCCGCAAAAAAACATGCAATACAATGCCGTTTGAACCTACCCGTATTCATGACTGGGAATGGACGATTAAGGATATTGGAGCCAATTCAAACTCTGCTCCCACCTGCTCCCGACATTCTGCGGAATACTATCTTTTTTTGTAAATGTACCAACTGCTGTAGATAAACTGCGGCTGCAGAAAAGTTGGTTTATATTGTTCATCAGTTTGCTGTAATTGCCAAGTAGTGCAGTCAAATTGGTAAATGAAATTGCATTTTACGATGTACAAATTTTTTTTTGGAATTTGTTCGGGTAAATCTGACAATGAAAAAATCAAATGTGTGGGGTCGCAGTGGGTTGCGAAAAGCCGCCATCTTGAAACAGAGGGAGAGCTTGTTTATATTAAAAGCTGGGACCCGGCGCGCCTATGCTGCACCCATAAGCGAATAGAAGTAATCAATTGATATGAATTTTAATAAACAGTAGGAGAGTTTGCAAAAAAGGCAATTTTTTGGAATTTTTGATTCCAAATAACAAAATGTGAAACTATTAGGCAAATTCGTCGGCCATATTGGCGCGGCCATTTTGAATTTATAAGTTCTGATCATAACTTCGTTATTTGCTAGCTTAAAAAACCCCAGATATCGATTTTCATTGGAATCGGAACACAATTGGCAAATTCGTCGGCCATATTGGCGCGGCCATTTTGAATTTATAAGTTCTGATCACAAATTCGTTATTTGCAACTTTAAGAACTGTTTGTTTTGCGAGGGTGCGTTTCGCTTCTTTTTTTTCTTTTGTACCAAAAATTTTCTCTGCAATTACCTTTTTTCTATTTTCCTTGGGCGCCATCTACCGGAGCGTATTTGCGCCATGCGGTTTACCGAGATTTAGTCAAAACGCACGTTCTGTGAAAGTTTCAGCTCAATCGGCCGTCTAGTTTTTGAGTTTTAGTGTCGCATTACAAACCAACAGACATTCATTTTTATATATATAGATAGATAAATCGTTTGCATGCAACGATAGCTAAAAATATTCAATGGCAAAGTTGTGGAGAATAATATTATCTACAAAATGACAAATTAACCCTTAATAGACGGAGAGCCAGCGCTTCCCCGACCTACGTCAAAGTATAAAGGCTAAGTTTTTTTGTGTATTGTCACTACTGTAGGAAAAACGCTCGGGAGTTACAAATCTTGACTAGTCGTGCCTTCGGCCGGTATCACGTGTTAAAGGTGCGCAAAAACAGAGCTCATTTACGTTAACCTCATTCTTTATGATCTGGACATGTAAGATCTTCAAGTACATTGCTTATTACTTTGTTATCATTATTAGTAGCAAACAAATGACACTTTCTGAAATTAAAATACACACTTATACCGCGTCTGGGACAGTTAGACCCATCGAATTGTCTGGCTTTTTAGATACTGTCATAAAATAGTTGTATAAAAACTATATATAAACAGATTTTATACTTTAACGTAAATGAGCTCTTCTTTTGCGCGCCTTTAACACGTGATACCGGCCGAAGGCACCACTAGTCAGGATTTGTAACTCCCGAGTGTTTTTATCTACAGTAGTGACAATCTACAGAAAAAAATTTATCCTTTATAGTGATCCCACTTTAAACCGGATGTTAAAGTGTCGTTTCTTCGCTAAACCATTTCGAGGAAGTATTGAATCTTCTGAGTTGCTAGATCCCAATCCTCGAGATTTCCGCAAGCGTGTTTAGAAAGGGTTCACCAATTGTATGGTTAATCTCTTTGTGCTTAGTGCTGGGAGATGTGGCACACTTTCCTCCTCGCCCGGCTTTTTACAGCTTCTGCAAAAATCGTGGGTCTCAAGACCTAAGCGGGTCGCATGCGTCCCTATCAGACAGTGCCCGCTCAGCACTCCCACTATAGCTGATGTCATGTCTCTCAAGGCTCATTAGTGAAGTGGTCCGGCTGAGATCATAAGAGGGACAGGTTGTTTTGGCCAAGGTGCATTTATTAAGATCCCTCCAATACTTCTTTGCTTGTTGCATTGTGTGCTGTTTGCATCGGAGTTTAAAAGTGGCCCAAGGCATACCAACCCTTTCCTTTTCAGGAAGAATAGTGGCGGTCGTGCGTTTCCTATAAATAATTTGTAACTGCCTTCAATGTTGTGGTCCTAAAAAGTGTGCAAAATGTCGATTGATTTTTTCACATAACGGGAGCTGAGACAATTAGTCCACAGTACAGCACCCCTTTTTTAATGAGTAGTGACAAGCTGAAACTTCGTGAATCTCTTCCTTTTTAGGCATGCAGGGCACCCTCATTTCAACACCCGAAGTGGAAGCTGAGGTAACCCGTTGAAACCAATTGTTAACTATAGAGGTTGCAAATACGCATCTACAGTTGATTTTGATCGAAGTTTGGACAATGTCAATATATAAAAAACATAAAATGCATTATTTAGACGTAATTTACAATTTATTTCGCCATATTCGGCAGATTAAACATTTAAAATTTTTTCACGAACAATTTTAACTTTCTCAAAATATAAAACTTCATTAGGACAGAAAAGTTGGTTTACATTGCTCATCAGTTTGCTGTAATTGCCAAGATCCAGTCTTGCTTATTTACAACGCCAGACATATAGATAACATGGATAATTGCAACTCTGATGATTTAGATAGACCTTTCGCGTTTCATGATTGAATCCATGGAAATACAGGAAACAGAAGAACAAGATGACTAAACTGAGTTAAATTGAGCTGATGAATCGTACATCTGATTATATCCATCAAAAAATTGTGACGTTCCTTGCGTTGGGAATCCACCAAACGAGTTTGAAATCTGTGCTGGCGGCGTATCATATATCCACTTTTCAGAAGATGGATTTGAGAAGTTCACTGGACCCGTAGCATCAAATGTATTCGAAAAAGGCACCCCGTACCCAATTTGCCGATTGGTTGGTACACTCAATTGCGGATCTTTCATCATCCCTCGATATCTTCCATAATTGCCATACATACCTTCTTGCTGTTGCATACGACCTCGATATCCATCGTTATAATTATTATAGCCTCTCCGGACAAGCAGTTGATCCCCTAGGATTTCAGTAATTCAATAAAAATTTAGTTGATTTATTTTTAATTCGAATTATTACCAAGTCCATTATTCATATGATTCGCAAGTTCGTGCTTTCCAAGTGGCCATCTCCTTTTTTGCATCATGTTTGAATACTTTTATTTTTATTTAATTACTTTTTTAAAATGGCACCAAGTAAAAATTAAACAAATAATTTAGTATAAACCAAATAGTATTTTTTTTAAAATTCCTTAAAGGAGTTAATTAAATTTCATTCGCAATGTTTTGTGAAAAATAAAACACTAGATTATATTTTGGCCTTCTAAGATAAAATAAACTACATAGGTATTCATAATATTACTTAAAGTAGGTAGAGTGGAAGAATACAGCGCAACACGACACACTGTAATTCCGTCTTTAATCCCCAAAAACTGCATTCAACCCCCACCACATGATCATGGTTGCACTTTGGCCAGCCATAATTTTGAGCCAAATCAACTTACAGAGCTCAAGCTTAATTCACTGCGACAAACTTGGTTTCTTCATTCATTTAGTACACAATACATAGTACATAGCACATAGTGTATAGTACATGGTACATAGTTCGTAGTACATAATAAATAGTACATAGTAAATAATACATAGGACATACTACATAGGACATAGTGCATAGTAAATTGCACATAGATAGTACAAAGTACATAATACTAGTACATGGTACATAGTACATAATAATCCGTAATACATAACACATAAAGCCGTGTTCCTTTTCTGCTCTTTTTTACTCGTATTTACTTGGAACTACTCCTGCTCTCACAGAGAATTCATAGGTTTTATTCAAATCGACAAATTTTGCGTTCCTTTAATTTTTTACTCCCGAGTACTTAAAAGTAGAAAAGGAACACGGCTAATACAAACTAAAACCCCGAAAGGAACATTTTTTCTCACATGGAACGCAAAAAAAGTACCCGTGACGGTACGCAAAAAAGGTAGCGTGACGCGAGATTTTAATTTTCTCCCGGACTAAAAAGTTCCCAACTACCTGGGGATACAACCGTGAAGAACAACGCACCTTATATTCTACCTTGAAGAACGAGGCTCGTATTCATCCAAATATTCGCTGTTATTTCTTATCCCGTATATTCCTACGGATATTTTTGCTATTCACCGACCGCCCATAAACTCAGTTTTCGAAAATAACTTTTTTCCTAAAATTTTACACACCTATAGTCCAGTAAAATTAGGGTAGAATGTTCAAAGAAGTGGGCAATCGTAGTAATGATCAGCGTCCAGTTGGAGACGAGCTGTCTCAAGTCTCCTTAGGCGGCTCTCATACTGATGCCAAGTTCATAGCAGCAAAATTAAATCGATTTAACTCAAGATTACGCCAAAATTTCGAATTAATGTATAAACGGATATTTAATATCGAAGATTATAACAATGGTGCAAATTACACTATCCATGTCAGGTTCTACACGTTCAATTTTCTGTTCAAGTTTGCAATGTTCAACACTTCCTTCTCTTTCGCTCGTATGCAAAATTAGAAGTCATTTTCTTGAACAGATTGGAAAGCAAGAAAAAGTTGCTGTTTCTATTGAACTTTTGATCTTGTCTTCAACTTTGTTATGAGTGTGGGTATATGCGCATAACAGAAGGTCTTGGTATAACGCATAGCTGTGACAGCCAAACAATATCTTCTTCTTCACATCAATCACATTTGATATAAATTTGACATAAATGCATAAAATTCACATCAATTCACATTTTATATAAATTTGACATTAGTGTAGACACAACTTAGCTTCAACTTTAGTGTCTATACCAGCTGTTCAATTCTAGACCAAATTTAGGTAAAAAAAAGTATTGAACATCGCAAAATTGAACTTGTAGAAACGGTCAGTGTAATGGATGGGTGAGTCTGGCAATTTTCTGGGGCAAATGTGCGGAGACATATGACGCATGACATCCCCTTCCGTGCGATCCCTTGCCTAAAAAATCACATTAGAGCAACTCGATATCGGTCGAACGAAAAATGTTGCTGGTTGCGGCATTATTTCTGGCTATACTCAGTGCATGTTGAAAAGCGACAATTGCATCGTAGTATCAATATTTCCTAAGTGTTTTCTGAAGGACTGCACTCTTTGCAATTAGTTGTCTTGTTTATGATAAATTGTTCAACTATGATTTAAGAGTATCAAAAGTTTTTGGGCTTATTTGATAACATTTTTGAAATTGGGTAGGATGGGCTCTAGTTCTTCTTAGCGCAAATATTTGCACCATGATTTATTAATTTAGTAAATGCACCAAAAAGTACAGAAAAGTATAGTCCTCTCGCTCATCCATGGGCCCCTTTTGTCACCGAAATCAAATTTTGTTAAATTTTGTGTTAAGAGTTCAGTGCATTCACTGGCAGAAATAAAATCAGATAGTGCCAAACTTGAAAAAATAAAATTTGACATTAAAAAACTGCACACTTTTCCATTTTTTTTAAATATTTTTACTCTTGACCTTCAATAAACCACAAAATACGATAACTTTTTTATCTTTGCAGTAAAATAAGAACAGTAAATAAAATTCTGGAATGATTTTAAGCGAAATTTAAAATAAAACCGCCACAACGGTTGCACGATATTAAAGTTGCCATACCTGATTTCATTTTTTCCTTTGAACTAATGTCAGAATATTTACAAAAAATAGATGGGTATAGTGTTTTTTTATTTCTGTCTAGTTTCGCCATAAGACTCGGAATCACTGACATTTAGATGAAACAGGGGTAGAGAACTCGCATGGTTTAACATAAATATTTGTAATTAATGAAAAAAGGCATTTTAAAAGGGAAATAACATAAAAATTGCATTTGTCAACTATGGAACGAATTGGTGCCATGAAAATTTCCTGATGAGCAGTCCATTCATATGTCAGTGGCCGGGTTTATGCCGCGGACACTTTGGAGTTGCCTGACATCTTGGAAGCGGCATATACGACAAGAATTTTCGGCGCAACCTGCCAAAGTGGATCTGCTTTTTGGCGTGACCAAACATGTGGCACTGCCGGGAAGTTACGGTATAAACACTTTAGACTTTCTGAAAATGTCAAACGACGTAAACAAAGTGAAAAAGTGTAACATAATATGTAATATACATAATATTATATACATACTTATTACGTTTATTTTGTAACTGTTTCCAATATAAAATACTTTTTGCGCGCTTCAATTGATAATTTATTAATATTTTCTCCATTATTTAACAATGGTTTATTATTGATGAGAAATGTCAAACGTGTAATAATTGTCAAACGTTTCGGTTAAAACGATAACCAAGTTGGAAGCTCCGTTTCATAAATTCTAAAGTGTCCGCGGCATAAACCCGGCCAGTGATGCCACCACATTAAAAATCGTATCATCTGAGTCGTCGGTTGACATGATACCTACAGATTTCTAGCAATACTGGGTCAATTCAAAAAGTCAACATTGCAACATAAAAACTTGTCATTAGTTCAAAAAGTCAAACGAAAAAGTGTAGTATTCATTCAGGTAGGCAGTCTGTCGTAACATTCGTGTAACATCGCAACATAGGGTCAATTCAAAAAGTCAACACTGCAGTAACATTGCAACATAAAAACTTGTCATGTGTTCAAAAAGTCAACACGAAAAAGTATGATATTCATTTAGTCAACAAGGTAGGCAGTGTTGTCGTAACATTCGTGCAATGTCGCAACATATTTGTTTATACTGCAGAACATAACCCCTATAATCAGAATGGAGAACCCAAGCTTTAATGCATTCGATACACTTTTTTCGGCATTTTCAGAAATTAAGAAGTTAATTATTGGCCCCTATTGTGATTGTCGAGTCGATAGTCGATTTTAAAATGATGGCTAATCGGTATTGCGAATATCGATAAAGCGAATAATTTGTCGATTTTATCGACATTTAGAGTTGATAACTATGTTTTTCCCGCCTGCTTAGTTGATTTTTTCAATTTCTGTCAATTTTTGTGAATTGTTTTGTGTAGTAAATGAAAGGTAAAAATAAGCAAGTGATAACAAATAAAAAGCAGTTCGAGAGATTGGTGGACATAATGAAGGAGAAGAGAGACATTGCAAAAGCATATACAAAATCCGGAAAGGATTTCAAGCTGGAATTGAAGAGGCGATGGGAAAAAATTACGAAGGACCTTAACTGCTTAGGCCCTCCAGCAAGGAACGCCAATGGCTGGAATAAGTTATGACAGCATGAGCAAAAATTCGATTTAATTCATTCCCTCCTTTAATTAGGTTTGGACAGATTTCAAGTATAAAATTAAAAAGAAGGAAATGGAAAACAAAACTGAAATGAAGACGACAGGTGGCGGGAGAAATATATTGCACTATTTTACATCTTTAGAGGAGGACGTTATCGATTTACTGAATATAGATTGTGCTGTAAATCCACCGGGCCGTTAATTTGGAGTGATTTCAGATTCTGATGTCGTAATAAGCCCAAGACAGAGAAACGCTGTACTTGATGAAAATACTCCGCCTCAGGAAAATCCGTCAAATATAAGGATTGAAGAGATCCAAACACCATTAACAAGAGATGACCTGCCAGATATGCCACCACAGTACGTCAAAGAAATATGAAAACAAAACCTTTGTGGTGAATGTAATTTAGAGTCTATTTCTCTTAACAAGTCAGCAAAAGCTTGTTTATTTAATCTAAATAAATGCATAAAATTGACAAATCCGTTGATATCATTTTCTTTTCGTAAATAAAAATATTTAAAAAAAATTTTTCATAAATATTTCAAAATTGAAGTAATTCAGCTGATTCTATAAATGTCAACATTATAAAAATTCACAATAACATCACTTAAACCCAGATTTTATATGGCAGTTCTGTTTGTTCAAGTCGATCCTCTTACGCAATACAAAATCAAAATCGCCTCGACTAGAGATTGTCGAGTCGATTGCTAGTCGACTCGACAACCACAATAGGGTGATTACGTTTTTCAATATAAAACTCATAATTTCTCCACTTTTAAACAAAATAAACCGAAATGTCATCAAACATTTCGTAAAAGTAATCACGTGTGCAACACTGCCTAAACAGTGTTACAATGATGCTGTAGTAACATGACAAAAACACGGCTGCAACACTTAAATTTGTGTTGTTTTTGAATTGACCCATATTTGTTTATACTGCAGAACGTAACCTTTTGCGTTTTTTCTTAATAACCCAATCTTTAATGCATTACAATTTTTTGGGAATTTTCAGAAATTAACAAGTTAATTATTACGTTTTTCAATATAAAACTCATAATTTCTCAACTTTTAAACAAAATAGACCGAAATGCATTCATCAAAAATTTCGTGTAAGTAATCACGTGTGCAACACTGCCTAAACAGTGCTACGATAATGTTTTGGTAACATGACAAAAACACTGCTGCAACACTTAAATAGTGTTGACTTTTTGAATTGACTCGCTGTTTTTCAGTTTGAGTTTCCATCCTCATTTAGGGTTTTATGACAATAAGACCGGGAGCGCGTTCAAAAATCTTACTATGGTAAACCAAGAGGTAAGCTGTGGTTATGCTGCATCACTTCACTTAACCACGAAAGTTTATGTTTAACCATGGAGGTTTTTGAACGCACCGTGGTTAACTACAGGTTAAAGAAGAAGAAAAAAAATAAAAACAAAATTTTCCATAAAATAGTCCCCGATAATTGCGTCAAATATTTCATTAATTATTTATTTGCAATAATCCCACAAATCCCACTTTGATTTGTTTATGTGTTTACATTAAAACAACTGTCAGAGAGTTGTTTTTATTCTTCTTCTTCTTACCTATCGCTAACCATGCTCCCGAGCAGGGTTAAAATTTAACTACATCATGGTTAACCACGAGAGTTTTTGAACGCCAAAAGGCTATGCTCGTGGTTATGTTGTAGTTAACCACGGAGTTTTTGAACGACAAAAGTTTACCATAGTTAACCATGGTTAACCATAGTAAGGTTTTTGAACGCGCTCCGGGCCTTTTCATAAACGCAAGATTGCAGTTCATTTGCAAGCATTCAGCTACAGATTTTTAATTGTTGAATATTTGCAAATGACTGCAGTCATGCATTTATGAAAATGGCCACCATTTGCTTAATTTGAACACACCATCCATTTTTTCAAATTACCGACAATGCTTTGCTTACCTAAAATGTGGATTACACATTGAGCAGCTGAAGATATAAAACATCGACACTTAAGCTTTGTTCGTTTACGCCACACGGGATCCCGCAGGCACAAATTTTGCTATTTCTCTCACTCCCTCATGCAAATACGTCAAAACGTCTCAAATCTCGGGATCCCGTGTGGAGTAAACGAACAAGGCTTTATTCTTCGTAGCCTATCCAACTGTGCTTGTTACAGAAGCGTCGCCATCTTACAAAGCGCTTTTATGCCAAATTTCAATTTTGATTGACGGTCGGTTCTTAGTTAAACGTCACAAGTAAGAATGACTACAAAAATTTATTTAATATAGGATGAACCACAAATTTACTCTAGACAAAGGTTATAAAACAGCTCAAAATATACAAAAAAATTGGAGCACTTTCAAGGGGCAAGACCCCTCGTTGGAGGCGCCCCACTATAACCAAGAACCTTGAAATCGTTATTATTCCAATCTGCAATCGAGTCTACAAATGTGCAATTATTACAACGAACAGAGTAAATTAATAATATAGCTGACCACCACATGGCAAATGCGCTGCTGGAGGCTGGATTGGAGCCGGCATTGCCATGCCAGATCCAGTACTACCGCCCATCACCGGTGGATTCGTATAGGTTCCTGGGAACGATGCTCCCACAGGTATCTGACCATTGGGGTTAAATGGAGCTGATGGGAAATTGTACATCTGATTATATCCATTAAAGAATGGTGTCGTTCCTGGCGTTTGGGCCCCACCAAACGAGTTTGAATACGGTGCCGGCGGTGTATTAGATATCCACTGATCTCCTGATTTTAAGTGTTGCAAAATTTCAGGAGATGGATTTGACGAGTTCACTGGACTCATAGCATTAAATGTAGTCGAATAAGGCACCTCGTACTCAATTTGCGGGTTGGTTGGTACACTCATTTGTGGATCTTTCATCATCCCTTGACTTCTTCCATAATTGCCTTGCATACCTTGTTGCTGTTGCATACGACCTCGATATCCATCGTTATAATTATTATTGCCTGCCCGTACATGCTGTGGATCCCCTAGGATTTTATTAATTCAATAAAAAATTTAGTTGATTTATTTTTAATTGGAATTATTACCAAGTCCATTGTTCATATGATTTGCAATTTCATGCGTTCCAAGTGAACATCTCCTTGTTTGCTTCATGTTTGAACACTTTTATTTCAATTACTTTTTTAAAATGGCACACCAAGTAACAATTAAACAAATAATTTAGTAAAAACTAAATAGTAATTTTTAAAATTCCTTAAAGGACTTAATTGAATTTCATTCGCAATGTTTTGTGAAAAATAAAACACTAAAATATATTTTGGCCTTCTAAGATAAAATAAACTATGTATTCATGATATTACTCAAAGTAGGTCGAGTGGAAGAATATGTGATTAAAAAAATTCAAATTCAAAGTGGTTTTTGTATTTTTTTTTGTCTGGTGCAATGCATTTTTGTTTACTAAACCGAGGAGGATTACACGACCGTAACCAAGACGTGAAAATGTATCTCCTGATTATTAGGCTTGTAAACCATGTTTGAATTTCTGTAGCATTACAGATTTATTTCAACTAATTCTATAGATTTTGCGTATTAAAATGTAAACATAGAACACTGTTAACAAGAAAGCGACGGACACTTAAGTCTCCAAAGTCAACGAGAATCGAGATCACTGTTGCACTTTATCAAATGGTTACAAGGCGGTAGTAAGAAAACTTCATGCAGTATCTGCGCTATAGCGGAGATAATAAAGTTTTATTAGATATGCCTCTTTCATATCATGGCTCAAATGGTTGATAGTGAAGCAAATGGCGGCATCATTGGTGATTAGCTTGAGGATCCTTTTTGTACTTTAACTAGACACGCTAGTTTTTGAAGCTCCGAAATAGAACAAGTGATAGAATTGGCATGTGATAGACTCCAGCAGAAACAGAGTGTTGTTTAGATTTAACGCCATCCAGTGTTACCTTTATTGAATTGAATTCATAATTCAGTTCTTAATAACTTAATCAATACCAATAGCTAGCTAACAGGGTAGATTGCCATACTCTATCAAAAGATTGGGAGTTTTCTAGAACAACCAGTTTAACCCACCAAAGCCAAGAACACTCCGGAAAAGTATGAGTGGGCAAAGGGTTTCAAGTTTCAACAGCAGTTTAGCCAGTTGAGGCGCACTTTGTTAGGACTATAAGGGGTACTTGTTCATGCCCAGCCCATGGATGGCATTGTTGGGTGGCAATGTTGGTCGTGTAATGAAGAATTCGAGCTGGGTGGGTGCCAAAATACAATTCCGAATTTGCTACTTTCACCACGGACACTTCGAAATTACAAAGTGTGCCAAAATACAATTCACGCATTTCATTTGACAACACGTGCGTTTCATTTTCATTGGAGTACGTTCCCCGGAGTAGTTGGGCGCATATCGGCGTAGTTGCAGCTACCCCGTCCCATACTGTGGTGTGTACACTAAAAACCGGTTTTCAGGACAGAGAGGCAAAAGGAAGAGAGAAAGTTGTTGTAACTTTTTGAACATAAATTTTTCGCGTGAAAACTAACACACGAACAAATGTATCTTTATCTTCTTATTTTTTTGGGTCTGATTGGGACATATCTGCATGTTATTGATCCAAATTACACGGCCTATCACTTGCACAGACTCACTTTCCAATATTTCCAATAAACCGGTTTTTTAGACAAGGGGGCGCAGGGAAGGGTATGTGTGGAGCCTCACTTGTAAATCCAAAAAAATTTTCGGCCTCACAGCAAGTTACACTAACACAAACATAATTTTGTTCTCTGGGGCTGCGAAAATGATGAGAATTTTTGTTGCTTTGTACACAACCACATAGACAATAGAATCGTTATACGGAAAAGAGGCAGAAAATTGGGTGCATCGTGTAATACTCAAATCATACATAAAACAGGTTTGACGTGAGTCCAAAGTGAATGGCCGTGTAATTACACTTATTCGCGTTCAAGGTGTGCACCCATTGATATCCCGTGTAAGCAGGGGCGCAACAACCAGGGGGGTCCAGGTGGTCCAGACCCTCCCTCATATTTGGGAGTGCGGACCCCTCCTCTATTAAGTAGATCCAACATTACATCAAATATTTTCGAACCGATATAACTCTGACATCGACTAGCGAATAAAAAATGATTAGGAATTATAATAATCGAAACTAATTTATAATTTACACAAATTTATAATTATAATTTTAATTTTAACTCATCTCATCACGAAATCTCCGAAAGTATAAAGCCTACAAACTTGAGATTTGGTAGATAGGTTTCTTATACGGCAGAAGTAGCCCACCCGACATTTCAGGCGGCGGGCAGCAGGCTTGCTGGAGGACGATGCACACTCGTATCGCACTTTGGAAGAAACCTCCGTGTCTGACTCTCCTAATGAAATGCGTGAGCTATTTGTCATCATGTCGGTTTTCTGCAAAGTTGGAGATCCCATTAAATTGTAGGAGAAATACGAGAAGCTGCCAATCTGTGGACTCGGTAATGGAGGTCGAGAATGCTGTGCATAACCCTGTAGAATTCTTACACACTCTTAACTCACTAGGAATATCACCTCACGTCCGCAACCTCAAGGTTGGCGCTCCAATCTTGCTGCTGCGCAATTTAATCCAACTTAAATTTTGACTTCAAACGTCTGCAATTTACCGTTAAGGTTTGTTACTCCATGCCATGACCATAAATAAGGTACAGGGTTTGAAAGTGACTAGTGTTGATGTGAAGAGTGACTGTTTCTCACATGGCCAGTTGTATGTGGCGTGATCAAGAGTGAGTTCATCTGACGGCCTAGTCATTCCCCAACCAGAAAAAAAAGCTAGAAATGTTGTTTACTGGGGGGGGGTCTTGAACAATTAATATGAGGCATTGAAAGAATAGTTTTACTACTCGTAACTCATTTCTTGCTTGCTGACGAAGCTCTACCTACACCATAAGGGACTACAGCTAGTGTTTGTTCTCTATCAATATCAGATGGAAAATTTAAGTTTATTGTACTTTGTCATTGGTCTGAGACAGCCCACGACTATAAAGATGCAGACCATCACCCAACCACGCATTCAGTTAGTGCACAAATCATTTTTACTCTTTTTCAGGGGCCTGAACTTTCTACCAGAAAAAGAAAACTCACTTGGGATCTAAATGTTTGTTGGACCCCCCTATACATTTGTAGTTGTTGCGCCATTGCGTGTAATGACAATAAAGTTTCTCTCGGTGAAGGGAATACCTATAACCCATGTAAGCCGAGAGCATCATAAAAACCCGGTTTTTAGTGTTGACGTTATGATCCGTGTATAGAATGCACAAAATACGATGTGCCGTACCGTAACCGTAGGTACCCTAAAATACGAACATGAATGTTCATAAGGCATCGACTTAAATTGACTTAATGAATTTGCATATGTTCCTTCGTTACGGTACATACGGTTACGGTACGGCACGTCATATTTGGTTCAGGCTTATGCCAGCTCATAAAGAATTATTCCAAGCCGAAGGCAGTCTCGTGTAGCATTAAATGACGGAACTCAAATCTGCTTTCAACCGTCTTCTTGAGTCTCCGTGTAGCACCCCACAATGTTTTTCTAATATTACCCTACAATTCAAAAACTTCCTTACAATTCTAAAGACACAAACCTCCGAAAATTGAATTGTAAAATCGAAATGCGTTTTCCATGCAAATTTACATTTGAATTGTAACTTGGCACAGGACCTAAAAGAGACGCCTTAGTTCTGCTATTTGTAATAACTTCCCTCTTATAAGTAATGTAGTGAACTTTATCTTGATGAAAGAAAACAACGATCAGAAGTTCTTGCTTGTAGCATTGGATAACTTTCTTCTTGTAAAAAGATGATTTGACTTTTCTGATTATTGGATTTACAGGACTTTCCTTATTTGATGAACTCTAGACGAAGTGATTCATTCACGAAACACTTGTACGCTCTGAAGGCAGCTTGTTGTCTGGCAGTTGAGTTAATTGCGCCATTTCCGATTATAGTAAACCATATATTTGACGTAGGATTCATACATTTGGTAGAATGGCGAATGAACAAAAACATTTCTGTCTGTATGATCCTGGCTTAAGGGCCAATTACAATGCATCCGCTTCGTTCCGATCGGCTAAGCTGTCAAAGTTAAAATTCGAAGTTTGCTTAGAACTTATATGGCAGTTCGGAAAGGTGGTTCCAATGCTACTTACGGATCGGAACGAAAAAGTTGAATAAATTTCAACTTTTTCGGAACGGATCGGACGGAACGGAATCATTGTAATTGGCGCTTTACTCTGTAAGTTGGTATGCTAGAACCTTGTCTTTTGCAATTCTAGATAGGTGGGAGTATTCTGTGTACACTAATACCTTACTCATGAAAATAGGTCATAGGGTTACAAAAATACAGGGAGATATGTAAAACTCTTAACAAAACTTCAAAGCGCCCTAGCGGCTAAACCGTTACAATCCGGCGGGCCCACCCATACGATTTTTTGTTCGTCTATCCATAACCTATCCACAGCCGGCCGCTTTCTAACTTTTCGTAGTATACCCTGTAGATTTCAGTTAAAATTTGACGGGTTGGCGTAGATGTATAATGGTTTGCGCCGCTCGTACGCCAAAACTATTGATTTTACGAAAAAAGAGGTTATTACATAAATTGTAGGAAATTTTCTCTAGTTTCATTTTGTATATAAATGCTTTTATCGTAAAATGAGTCGGAAAGGAGATATTTTTAAAAAAAACTGCTTTTAGGCGCCAATTTTCCAATATGGCCGCGTTAGCGGCAAAGGTACGAGGTGGCAAAGACCTGATTTACACGACACGTTTTTTGCTCTGCCTTGTCAAGAATTCTCTTTTGTGGTACGTGCGTGCCCACCGCTGTAGGTTTATACGATGAAGTTTTTAACGTGCGTCAAAAATGACAAATTCTTGTGTTTTTACAGCGTGATGTTTGTATGTCTGTGTGTTTGTTTGTTTGTATGGCGAAAAAGGGAGAAAAGAAAATCAAGAAAACGTTTGCTGTGATTGGTCTACCCGTGATGGCAGTCCCTCTCGGTCCCTCAGCTTCCCTCTCCCAAAAACTCGTGCTTTATGCAGCAAAAAACGTGTCGTGTAGATCAGGTCAAAGTTGAAATTCGGAAAGAGCACATCGAAATCTATAAAATTACCCATTTTTAAAACTCCCGGAAAACTTTCCAGGTAAAACTACCAAATGACTACTACTTGTGCTTTTCGTAAAAGAATATTGCAAAGTTTCGGATGATGATGTAAGTTAAAATCATATATTTTGCGTGTGCACTAAGGTTTACCTTGACACCTGAGAGGCTAATCGAAAAGAGAAAGTTAAAATTCCAAGTCACCGAGAAGTTTCGTGTGCAGAGGCATCTACTGTAATAAATGCATAACGCAGTGTCACATCTTAATTTAGTATGGTTGTTCTAACCGAACCACCGAGAAGATTGGGAAGAAGAAGAGGAAGAAAACGAAAAGGAGGAGAACGTGGGTACAAGAGGTTTTTGTTTTGAAATTAAAGTTAGTTAAAAATAAAAGAAACAAATTGAAATAATAAATTTTCATTTTTATGTAAATTAACTTTTGGTGTTCCAATTAATCCCTGACGAATCCGAGTACGCTCGAGAAGAAATATTACAATAATTTAATAAGATTTATCACTTTAAACTCCTCCCATTATTTTGGTGCATTGAATTCATTATTTATGTGAAAACGTCGCTAAGATAGTTTCAAATTCCTTCAATTTCCTACCACTTTGCAAAAAGACTCAAAATCCTTCTTCAAAAAGTATCAAGCACTATAAAATGGGCTAAAAGTAAATCCCTGAAAGTATTTGCCACTCGTCACCCGAACTTAAGTTTAAATGCATGCACGACTTCCTTCCTTCGTGACGAGTTGAATTTGCATTAAAAAAAGAAGAGCACAGATACAGAGAATAACGTAAGTTTCAACAGCAGTTTAGCCAGTTGAGGCGCACTTTGTTAGGACTATAAGGGGTACTTGTTCATGCCCAGCCCATGGATGGCATTGTTGGGTGGCAATGTTGGTCGTGTAATGAAGAATTCGAGCTGGGTGGGTGCCAAAATACAATTCCGAATTTGCTACTTTCACCACGGACACTTCGAAATTACAAAGTGTGCCAAAATACAATTCACGCATTTCATTTGACAACACGTGCGTTTCATTTTCATTGGAGTACGTTCCCCGGAGTAGTTGGGCGCATATCGGCGTAGTTGCAGCTACCCCGTCCCATACTGTGGTGTGTACACTAAAAACCGGTTTTCAGGACAGAGAGGCAAAAGGAAGAGAGAAAGTTGTTGTAACTTTTTGAACATAAATTTTTCGCGTGAAAACTAACACACGAACAAATGTATCTTTATCTTCTTATTTTTTTGGGTCTGATTGGGACATATCTGCATGTTATTGATCCAAATTACACGGCCTATCACTTGCACAGACTCACTTTCCAATATTTCCAATAAACCGGTTTTTTAGACAAGGGGGCGCAGGGAAGGGTATGTGTGGAGCCTCACTTGTAAATCCAAAAAAATTTTCGGCCTCACAGCAAGTTACACTAACACAAACATAATTTTGTTCTCTGGGGCTGCGAAAATGATGAGAATTTTTGTTGCTTTGTACACAACCACATAGACAATAGAATCGTTATACGGAAAAGAGGCAGAAAATTGGGTGCATCGTGTAATACTCAAATCATACATAAAACAGGTTTGACGTGAGTCCAAAGTGAATGGCCGTGTAATTACACTTATTCGCGTTCAAGGTGTGCACCCATTGATATCCCGTGTAAGCAGGGGCGCAACAACCAGGGGGGTCCAGGTGGTCCAGACCCTCCCTCATATTTGGGAGTGCGGACCCCTCCTCTATTAAGTAGATCCAACATTACATCAAATATTTTCGAACCGATATAACTCTGACATCGACTAGCGAATAAAAAATGATTAGGAATTATAATAATCGAAACTAATTTATAATTTACACAAATTTATAATTATAATTTTAATTTTAATTTATCTCATCACGAAATCTCCGAAAGTATAAAGCCTACAAACTTGAGATTTGGTAGATAGGTTTCTTATACGGCAGAAGTAGCCCACCCGACATTTCAGGCGGCGGGCAGCAGGCTTGCTGGAGGACGATGCACACTCGTATCGCACTTTGGAAGAAACCTCCGTGTCTGACTCTCCTAATGAAATGCGTGAGCTATTTGTCATCATGTCGGTTTTCTGCAAAGTTGGAGATCCCATTAAATTGTAGGAGAAATACGAGAAGCTGCCAATCTGTGGACTCGGTAATGGAGGTCGAGAATGCTGTGCATAACCCTGTAGAATTCTTACACACTCTTAACTCACTAGGAATATCACCTCACGTCCGCAACCTCAAGGTTGGCGCTCCAATCTTGCTGCTGCGCAATTTAATCCAACTTAAATTTTGACTTCAAACGTCTGCAATTTACCGTTAAGGTTTGTTACTCCATGCCATGACCATAAATAAGGTACAGGGTTTGAAAGTGACTAGTGTTGATGTGAAGAGTGACTGTTTCTCACATGGCCAGTTGTATGTGGCGTGATCAAGAGTGAGTTCATCTGACGGCCTAGTCATTCCCCAACCAGAAAAAAAAGCTAGAAATGTTGTTTACTGGGGGGGGGTCTTGAACAATTAATATGAGGCATTGAAAGAATAGTTTTACTACTCGTAACTCATTTCTTGCTTGCTGACGAAGCTCTACCTACACCATAAGGGACTACAGCTAGTGTTTGTTCTCTATCAATATCAGATGGAAAATTTAAGTTTATTGTACTTTGTCATTGGTCTGAGACAGCCCACGACTATAAAGATGCAGACCATCACCCAACCACGCATTCAGTTAGTGCACAAATCATTTTTACTCTTTTTCAGGGGCCTGAACTTTCTACCAGAAAAAGAAAACTCACTTGGGATCTAAATGTTTGTTGGACCCCCCTATACATTTGTAGTTGTTGCGCCATTGCGTGTAATGACAATAAAGTTTCTCTCGGTGAAGGGAATACCTATAACCCATGTAAGCCGAGAGCATCATAAAAACCCGGTTTTTAGTGTTGACGTTATGATCCGTGTATAGAATGCACAAAATACGATGTGCCGTACCGTAACCGTAGGTACCCTAAAATACGAACATGAATGTTCATAAGGCATCGACTTAAATTGACTTAATGAATTTGCATATGTTCCTTCGTTACGGTACATACGGTTACGGTACGGCACGTCATATTTGGTTCAGGCTTATGCCAGCTCATAAAGAATTATTCCAAGCCGAAGGCAGTCTCGTGTAGCATTAAATGACGGAACTCAAATCTGCTTTCAACCGTCTTCTTGAGTCTCCGTGTAGCACCCCACAATGTTTTTCTAATATTACCCTACAATTCAAAAACTTCCTTACAATTCTAAAGACACAAACCTCCGAAAATTGAATTGTAAAATCGAAATGCGTTTTCCATGCAAATTTACATTTGAATTGTAACTTGGCACAGGACCTAAAAGAGACGCCTTAGTTCTGCTATTTGTAATAACTTCCCTCTTATAAGTAATGTAGTGAACTTTATCTTGATGAAAGAAAACAACGATCAGAAGTTCTTGCTTGTAGCATTGGATAACTTTCTTCTTGTAAAAAGATGATTTGACTTTTCTGATTATTGGATTTACAGGACTTTCCTTATTTGATGAACTCTAGACGAAGTGATTCATTCACGAAACACTTGTACGCTCTGAAGGCAGCTTGTTGTCTGGCAGTTGAGTTAATTGCGCCATTTCCGATTAT
Organism: Thereva nobilitata; assembly: GCA_963855945.1. Taxonomy (NCBI): domain Eukaryota; kingdom Metazoa; phylum Arthropoda; class Insecta; order Diptera; family Therevidae; genus Thereva; species Thereva nobilitata. The sequence goes on from OY979695.1 coordinate 166,368,716, forward strand.
AGTAAACCATATATTTGACGTAGGATTCATACATTTGGTAGAATGGCGAATGAACAAAAACATTTCTGTCTGTATGATCCTGGCTTAAGGGCCAATTACAATGCATCCGCTTCGTTCCGATCGGCTAAGCTGTCAAAGTTAAAATTCGAAGTTTGCTTAGAACTTATATGGCAGTTCGGAAAGGTGGTTCCAATGCTACTTACGGATCGGAACGAAAAAGTTGAATAAATTTCAACTTTTTCGGAACGGATCGGACGGAACGGAATCATTGTAATTGGCGCTTTACTCTGTAAGTTGGTATGCTAGAACCTTGTCTTTTGCAATTCTAGATAGGTGGGAGTATTCTGTGTACACTAATACCTTACTCATGAAAATAGGTCATAGGGTTACAAAAATACAGGGAGATATGTAAAACTCTTAACAAAACTTCAAAGCGCCCTAGCGGCTAAACCGTTACAATCCGGCGGGCCCACCCATACGATTTTTTGTTCGTCTATCCATAACCTATCCACAGCCGGCCGCTTTCTAACTTTTCGTAGTATACCCTGTAGATTTCAGTTAAAATTTGACGGGTTGGCGTAGATGTATAATGGTTTGCGCCGCTCGTACGCCAAAACTATTGATTTTACGAAAAAAGAGGTTATTACATAAATTGTAGGAAATTTTCTCTAGTTTCATTTTGTATATAAATGCTTTTATCGTAAAATGAGTCGGAAAGGAGATATTTTTAAAAAAAACTGCTTTTAGGCGCCAATTTTCCAATATGGCCGCGTTAGCGGCAAAGGTACGAGGTGGCAAAGACCTGATTTACACGACACGTTTTTTGCTCTGCCTTGTCAAGAATTCTCTTTTGTGGTACGTGCGTGCCCACCGCTGTAGGTTTATACGATGAAGTTTTTAACGTGCGTCAAAAATGACAAATTCTTGTGTTTTTACAGCGTGATGTTTGTATGTCTGTGTGTTTGTTTGTTTGTATGGCGAAAAAGGGAGAAAAGAAAATCAAGAAAACGTTTGCTGTGATTGGTCTACCCGTGATGGCAGTCCCTCTCGGTCCCTCAGCTTCCCTCTCCCAAAAACTCGTGCTTTATGCAGCAAAAAACGTGTCGTGTAGATCAGGTCAAAGTTGAAATTCGGAAAGAGCACATCGAAATCTATAAAATTACCCATTTTTAAAACTCCCGGAAAACTTTCCAGGTAAAACTACCAAATGACTACTACTTGTGCTTTTCGTAAAAGAATATTGCAAAGTTTCGGATGATGATGTAAGTTAAAATCATATATTTTGCGTGTGCACTAAGGTTTACCTTGACACCTGAGAGGCTAATCGAAAAGAGAAAGTTAAAATTCCAAGTCACCGAGAAGTTTCGTGTGCAGAGGCATCTACTGTAATAAATGCATAACGCAGTGTCACATCTTAATTTAGTATGGTTGTTCTAACCGAACCACCGAGAAGATTGGGAAGAAGAAGAGGAAGAAAACGAAAAGGAGGAGAACGTGGGTACAAGAGGTTTTTGTTTTGAAATTAAAGTTAGTTAAAAATAAAAGAAACAAATTGAAATAATAAATTTTCATTTTTATGTAAATTAACTTTTGGTGTTCCAATTAATCCCTGACGAATCCGAGTACGCTCGAGAAGAAATATTACAATAATTTAATAAGATTTATCACTTTAAACTCCTCCCATTATTTTGGTGCATTGAATTCATTATTTATGTGAAAACGTCGCTAAGATAGTTTCAAATTCCTTCAATTTCCTACCACTTTGCAAAAAGACTCAAAATCCTTCTTCAAAAAGTATCAAGCACTATAAAATGGGCTAAAAGTAAATCCCTGAAAGTATTTGCCACTCGTCACCCGAACTTAAGTTTAAATGCATGCACGACTTCCTTCCTTCGTGACGAGTTGAATTTGCATTAAAAAAAGAAGAGCACAGATACAGAGAATAACGTAAGGTTACAAAATTTATGATGGCAAAATTGAACGGATGTGAGGGGAAGCATCTTATTAAGTAAAACATAAAATGGTGGAAAATAAGGGTTAAAGAGGGTTTTATTTGACGATAAATTCCCACTTTTTATGGAATATATGCAAATTTCTTAATTAACAGCCAATCCCTGTTTAAAAAGCGTCTCATTTGTTAGGCGGAAGCCCCGGATCGTTTGTATTTACTAGAGAGAGTGCCACGCCGGGGAATGAATGCGGAGAGGGCAACTTTACAGCAAGTCATGAGCATCCTAATAAGCGTACCTGATTACCTTTCGTGCACCTGAAATTGATTTCAAACGAGAACAAAGGGATTTTGTTGTAGTGTACCTACTGTGTGCTAAGCAGATGCCAAGGTCTGGAAGTCCGTTTAACGTTAATTGCTGATGCCCTATACACTACAGAATATTGCGAACTGCATGCTATACTAGAAGCCAACAAAGGAGCGCTTAAAAGCTGTTTCGGTTTAATTACTGGACTGGGTTTGGCCAGGTGATTGGCTGCACGTGGTTCAATAGGTAAATTATTTATGATTTATGGCATTCTATTGACGGTGATAGGTTCATGCCTTTGTTCAGTGCGAAAATTACCAATTGAAGACTGGCAGACACAATGAGGTTAGACCTAGCGCGAGCGGATGAACGAAAACGTTTGAAACAAAGAGAGATTGAGGTTTGAAAGAGCAAAGTGTAATTACTTTTTGCAGCAATTGTACTTCATTCGGCCTGTGGCAGAAGTTTGGTCTCTAAGGATTGTAAGGACAATAGAGAAACATTTGTGAGTATCCTGTTTAATGTTTTAATACAAATGGTTGGCCTCTTTATTGATAGAATTTATCGTAAGTGCAGTGCCGGTTTGTATTAAACGTTGCTATGCTCTTCGGACTGTATTATTTTGAATTGGTATTTGCCAAATATTGACAACTTTTAGCTGTAGATAATAAGTCGTAAAAATGAAAAGAAAAAAAAAACAGGGCCAAATAGATATCCTGTCGAGGATTTGTCGACCTTCTTCATCTCCCACAACATCTCCACTTTATCTGGTCCCTAAACTCGATTCACATGATTGGAGGCTATGCGGCTACCAGAGGACGTTCATAAGACTGTCATAATTACACCATTCGACCTAAATGAGTTTACCCATACCCGTATGCCATTCGGCTTACGGAATGCAGCCCAAATATTCCAGAGGTTAGTACCGATCAACGAGATACTTTCCCGATTAGCATTTAAAGGGCATGCCTCATGCAGCGTGTGGGCCCTATATGGCAAATGAGTTGCATGCCGAAAGAGGGATTCCCTCTTAGATTACTCTTGAGCGCCACACAAAGAACAATGTGGGATACTGAAGTAATGTATCAGTTTCCCATAACCTCATTACTCATACAAAGCTTTAGTTTTTATTGTTGCCTCGCTTCATAATTCAGGCGATTATGTTGGAGGCCGTAAAAGTTGTCATTTACCACACACAACGTACCGTTTCTCGCTCGATTGCGGAGGTCAAGTAGCGGACCTGATTAGTACTCAGTTGGGGGACCGCTTAGAAAAACGACGTTAAAATATATAAAGCTTTCGACACCGCTCGCATATCCATCCCGAAAATCTCAAAGCGTTTAGCCTCTTTTTTCCACTTGGCATGGGGCAAGGCGGTAGATGACTCTTGTGAGCCTTATAGGGCGCAATCCATAAGAGGTCCACATGAGGCAGTGGGACTAGGCTTGTACGGTGGATCTAAAAATCTAAAATCTCTTCTAGTTTACACCTTGTTCAGCCATGCCAAGACGATTTTCGGGGCGCCTGCCCAGATACCTGTATACGAGTTGTATTCAAGGCGGGCAGGTTTTAGTAGAGATAAGGCAGTATTAGATGCATTGAAACCGCCACGATTCTTGCTGCCGCCCCAATCAAGAATGAGTTCGATAAGTTCACTATTATTAACACTTGTAGTTCAATATCTCTCACTAATAACTGCTATTTATCGATTTCTAACTCACTATGTAATTCCAATTTTCGCTTTAGGTCACTTGTAGCACTTAGAACACTTTCATCGCTTTTCAAATCAAAACTGAGTCTAAATACCGCTGCCACTGGATTTATATATCCAAGCTCCTCCCTAATCCAAGTTCTAAATCTTTCCCCCACAGTCTGGAGGCTCTCTATTACTGGAATATTATTTTCTCTAAGCTTAGAGAAGCTTAACGTCTTCAATTACTGTCCGTTCAAATACTAACTAATAGATGGCGCGATGTTAACTTACTATATAAATCGTTACAAATTACAGTTCATTAAAACTCTAATGATTACAATATTTACGAAGAAAGGACTCATTTGGAGAACGTCTGGAGCGTTCAGACGGATTTTTTTTAGCTTTGATTGCGTTCATTCATACATTCCCCATTGAATTATCTGTTCGGCCCAGGCTTTATAGATTTGTTAGAGTGAAAAATGAACAAACGCATTTCCGCTCGTACGATTTTAGTGACACAGAGAGCGCTGACTAGGTAGTGATATGAGTTGCCAAGGTGATGGTCTATTTTAACGGTGTACCGTGTCGGATGAGATGCAAGAAATAGATCAAGGAAATGGGCTCCTTAACCTGCAACGTCAGGGCTCTCGTAGAACAGTTTAAAATTTTATGTAAATTATTGAAGTTGAACATTGTGGAAGTTGAAATCGCCAGCAACAATAGCTGCGTTCCATTGGGCAATACCTGAATAAAAATAACAGATGGTCTTACAACGGGCGAACACCTTCCATGTTTGAAACGTAGTCCTCGGCCATGTGCCGGGCATCAGAAGGTTGTTTGTCGGACTGTACGGCCGTATATGACGGTGGTACGATGGCCTTACAGTTCCAAAAAAGGGCATACAACGGTGGTATAGTGGCTGTTCACATAATAAAATGGTCGCATGTATAAATAAAAACGAAAAAAAATGTTTTTTTATATTATTCCCAGACTACAAGAGAATACAAAAAAGCTATAAAAATTAGAGAAAAAAGAAAGATGAAATGTAAGAAAAATTTCCGATTCATGATAAAGAGCGCGGGAACTCTTGCATAACTGAAAAAATCTACTAGTCAACAAAAGAATCATTTTGGGAAGGGAAAGTCACACAAAACCACGGAAACATCATGAAATCTTGTGCTCATATCTTCGAATTTGAACTTTTTCAAATTTTTTATCAACGCATTGCAATTAAAAGTTTGTTGATTTTTTTTTCTTCAGGCGATTTTTTTTCAACACCTACAACCAAGTGTGCGGTGCCTTAACAAACCGACGACGAGCGAGCCTGTTTATTTTGTGCATCGATAGTCTTTAAGTAAGATAATGCAAAGGCCGATTGTAGATAACGCAAACGATCCCACAAATCACACTCAACAATACATTGGTGCAGATTCTTTTTTGGTTTAAATTTGCCGTCGTATGCCCGTGTGTATAGCTCAGTACTCGGCCATTGTAGCCTTTTAATCAAGTTAGGCCGTCGTCGTAGGCCCGTATGTGCTCTCGATAAAAATGGTTAAAAACTCTACGGCCATCATATGCCCCTTAAAAATCCAAGCGGTCTGTGTTCGCCCGTTGTAAGGCCATCATTTATTTTAACTCGGGTATGGCGTGATTTGGAGAATTAACATAAACTCGACTATGGAACAATCTTCTGTAGTGAGTATTTCCGCACTCGTACAACATCATAACGTAAAACTCATCGCCTTCTGCTCAAGCACCCCCAGACCCCTTGCCTTTCTCTTCTATCCTTCAAACTAAGCTTACTACTGCATATTGCACCAAAGATATGACTGGTAATACGAGTATACAAAGAGTGATTCCTTCCTTATTCACATTAAAAAAATATTAAAACATATTTTTAGAAACTGATGCAATCATAGTCTGACTAAAAATTATATAAAGTACTTTTGTTCTCCGCCGTAGCTGTAATATTCTTAGTTGGGATGAGTCCTTAACTAAACAGAAATGATTTACAACAAGCATCCATTAACATAACTGAATGAGAACAAATCCACATTTTTGCTTAGAAATAAACTGAATAATTTACATTCATATTTTTCCATGTGGAAAGTTGTCATAATAATAATGACATCCTCGTTGTAAGGAAATAGCTAGTAATAACCTTTTGTCATGAACAAAAATAGAGTAACTACAATGACTCTACAACCATTCATCATTTCTGCTGCTGCTATTGATGACGGTTTTAAATTCTAATAGTTATGTATTTTTGTTGTTTTTCGTCATAATGACCCAACTATTTTTACATAAAAAATTAGAAAAAAAAATATCTTAGTTAAAAACATGAGAATTCATCGCCACCTTTTTTTTGTTGTTGCACACCACATAAACCAAACATAAAGCAGAATCTGAAAGCATAACTTTGGGGCTTTATTGACCCCAAAAGCGAGCCATCCCGAAAACAGGAACACAACAACTGAATCCAAGCTACCATTAAATATAAGCGGCTCCGTAAAATATATGGTGTCTATTTTCACACTAACCAACACTTACTGGAATTTCGGATATTTTGTAAATCCGTCCCGGACAAAAGGCTCCAACTTACAAAAGATTAATAAGAGAATGCCAACCATTACTTGTATGGCCCACGGCAGCAGCCAGCAGTCCTGGTGGTGGCCCCTCCAACAATAAGAGAAAATGTGTTCTTGAAAGGACTACTTTACGCAACCGGTAAGGATAAAAATCCTTTAGATGCTCGTAACAGATGGGATAAGAGGAGTCTCGGAGTATGTAAATTGATATATATGTGTATATACAATATAAATATATTTTTTGCGCTCGGGGGTTGGAGGGGGGAAGGATGTTAACATCGATGTTTTTGTGCGTGTAGAAAAGAAGTTTTTACGATTTTATTGACATCAATAGCACACTATGTTTTTTTCGCTTTGAATCTCGAGGGATGGCTTGAAGGTAGTAAACATATGACTTCAACGATTCTCAAGGATAACAACAGAATCGATTCGTATTTTCAATAACAACTTGAAGTTGTTTACTTAAGCTGTGACATCTTTAAGTAGAGAATTTTCGGTATACAAAGGATTATTATCTTTTAGGTTCTTAAAATCAAATAAATGTGGATTTGGGAAAAAGGACAAAGACTTTGTACTTAAAGTTACGTCATGGAGATATAAGATAACTGGGAAAAATCTGTTTATTAACTTTTATAAGTTGAGATTAATTCTTATAAGTAACCTAGGGCTTATTGCAACAGCGTTTACAAAAACCATGAACATAGCCATTTTTATATGAAATGGACAATGTAGACTCTGAAGCTTAGCCATTTTCCGTCCCTCCCTATTAGCTGTCCCTTCTTGATCTTCTGCTGCTATACCTTCAATATTAAAATACAGCCAAATCTACCCTCCTAGCTTTTTTACCATTACATACTATTCCTCTCCTCTCGATTTACTTTTCTTCGTCTTCCTCATTTTCATATCGCGAATATAGTAAAGTTAATTTATACCTGCGCTCTGAAGTCGCCTCCTCTATGCCTTGGGTGATATCTGAAACATAACCTCCGTTGACACTTAAGTCGATATCCTAACCTCATTTGTTCAATCTGCTTGCGATCAAAGTGTACCCCTTATTACAAGAAGACACAGTACATTTTCTCTCTGTCCTTGGTTTTCTCGTGAAGTCCGCGTCTTGATAATTCAGCGCGAGTTCATGTATAGACGTTATCGCAGGACTAGGATCCTTAGATTATTCCCGCAAGCTTGATGATCCTATTTTAAATTTGTTGGAAATATTCAAATTCAATCTGTTTTATAAACGTAGCTTGACTGTTATGTAAACTTGCCTCCTAATAAATGTCATTCTGTACTTTAGCTCTTCTTTCCTTCCTTCTATTACCAAGTTTATAGTAGCAAAATTAAATCGATTTAACTTGAAGTTACGCCAAAATTTCAAATTAACGTATAAACGGGTATTTAATACGCAATCGATTTCAACTTGCATTCTTATAACTTTGGCTTAAGCCGGTTTCGGTTTAAGCCATAATTCAAATTATCTCGTTTATACGACAAAAAATTTTGGATGATCCGTAATTCGAATTATTTTTGGAGGAGCTATAAGCTAGGTATATGATTGTGAAATTTCTTGCTTGCTGAATTTACAAGAAATAAGAGGTCACTGTTTTTGTTTGTTTTTAACTCCACCCTAGAATACCTGAATAAAGTTTTGTTCAATTAAAATACAGTTAACACTGTTTTTGTTTCATTGTGCTAAGTAGGATAAAAGAAACTCTGTTACTGACAACCAAATTCAAAAAACGTTAGTCTTCTCTTCGTTCGCTGTGTGTTGATGCTTCTGTGGTGATCCCGTTCGATGCTGATATAAAGCCTTATTAATGCATCTTTTATTCAATCTCTTCCTGATCCTGCAACAATTTCGATTTTATATGGGAAGAGGTCAACGAGTGACGTCGCACTAATACGATATTCAGTGTTTTACATTACCTTATTTCTGTATACCGTGATTTGCGAGCAGCTGTCAAACTGATGTCGAGAGCAGAAAAAATCAGAAAATAGCAACAATCTCAAAAACCACTTTTCTGCTCAACTTTCCTCTAAATGCCGTTTTAAGGCCCAATCATATAGCAGAAACGAAAACGAAATGAACTTGAAAATGATAGCGATTAGGTGTGTTCGATGACTGCTCCATCTCAAGCTGGAGCAGGAAAAATCAGCAATTTCTCTGCTCTGTGTGCTCACAATTTCTCTGCTCTGTGTTTTTCGAGCCTGCTCTGGGTTGAGAATTCTCACTTTTTCTGCTCCACCAAATTTGTAGGAGCAGGCAGAGCAGCAAAATTCTTCTTCTTCTTTTTCTTTTGACAATTGTAAAATCGAAAACATGAAAAATCGGAAAATTGATTTGTGAATGATTTATTCGGAAAATACTTGGAAATATTAAAACTTAAACATTAATATTTATAAAAATAACATTTCGATATTGTTCAGTTGTTTTTATTAGCATAAATTTCTTCTTCTAAAATTGTCATTCGTAACTAACCCCTAAAAACGGAATTTAGAGCAAAGTTGAGCAGAAAAGTGTTTTTTGAGATTGTTGCTATTTTCTGCTCTGACATCAATTTGGCAGCTGTTCCCAACTGGGCTGCTCTGCTCTGCTCTGAGCTTTTTAAGCAGTCATCGAACACACTTATTATGTATAGGTGCCTAAGCGAAAAGGTTTTTGACATTTGTTGACAAGTTCTGCATTGAGTAGAAGAGTTTTTTATTTTCGAATACATATATTATACAATTGATATAATTTATGGCGGATGTCGAGAAATCACAAGAGAAATCAAAATTTAAATTTTTTCACCTTGTATTGACTGCATTCTTTTAAAATAACTTCTTTTTCACTCTTCCAACTACTTTAAATTGGAAAACAAACTGTCTGTCAAACTGTCAAAGTAACGGGCTGAATAGCTGAAACGAATACCGAAATGAAATAAATTTATATCTATCGTTCCGTTTCGGTTCTGATCGTTTATATTACCTGGTTTCGAATTCGGCTCCGTATAAACAGCCTGAAGTCGAAATTCGTCTCAAGCTTAATTTATTTCAGTTTAAGACGAATTATTTTGTGTAATTGTGAGGAGTTCTCAAAGTGCCTAATTTTGGTCTTACCTTAAAAGAATAATCTCACTCTATTCCGGTTAGTGATTAAAGTTATGTTAATGAATAATATAGAATGTAAATTTTCAATTGTCTGAGAGAGAATACGAATCTGTTTATACAGGCAATTCGTCTTAAACCGATTTTAAGCTTAAAACCGTCTTACGCATAAACAAGGTATATAACCGCGTTCATACATTTTCATACGATTTATTTCATTCTTTTCGTTTCGGTTCGTTTTCGTTTCAGCTATATGTTTGGGCCTTTAGGTTAGAGGTTAGATACGAATGTCAATTTTAAAAGAAGAAATATGTATATGTTAATAAAAACAATTGAATAGTATCAAAATATTATTTTTATAAAAATAATGTTTATTTTTTACTTTTTCCAAGTATTTTCCGAATTAATCATTGAGCCGGTTTAGGCGGTGCGCTCCAGCGCATGTGCCTCACGAACTTTGTGGATAAAAGGAGAAGTGGGGTGGTACCTCTCTTCATTCTCACTCCTCCCTTCATCGCCAAACCTTCGTGAGGCACATGCGCTGAAGCGCACCGTCTAAAACAGCTCATTCATAAATAAATTTTCCAATTTTTCCTGTTTTCGATTTGACAACTGTCAAAAGAAAAAGAAGAAGAAGAATTTTGCAATATGTTTAATGTCTGTAATATGTTTCATTTCAATTTCCCCAATTCATCCTACATCTCTTATAGGATTCCTCCAAAAAGATTGCTTAAAACAAATATAGCATGTCGACACCGACGAAATTTAATTGATGAAGCTAAACTCTTGAGTCTTTCTTTTGCTTAACAGTATTAACTAGAGAAAATATCTGGTCGATGGTAATATTTTCTAAATTAAGTTCAAATCCATGATTTGCAACTCACATAAATCACTAGGCTACATACTACTACGACATGTTAATTAAGCTAAACTCGTGAAGTCCAATCCTCTATCCAACAAGCTGTTACACAGCATCCAGGAAGAGGGAGAGAAAGAGATCGACTAATACCCATCCGGTATAATCCTTATCAACTTTCAGCACACACATGCCCCATAAAATTTAGGAGAGAAAAAAAACCAAGGCATTCATCACTGTCCGGAATGATTGAAATGAAATCTCCTGTTTATGTAAAGGCTGATATTTAACAGGATTTAGAAAGAAGGCTAAAAGCGTTTTATGGGTGTCACCACCAGTATTTTCCTATTATGTCTAAGAACAGATTAATCCGGCTCCGGGGAGTTAGGGTCATTAGCCTATTTCTACTCTAACATAAGCAATCAACGTAGAGCTTCGTGTGTTTTCTCCGTTGCTCCTTTTCCCTGGTCTAGGCATACACAGAAAAAATCTTCTATGCCTAAGCCGATTGCCTATGCCTACAGTGACATTAAATCCTTAGTGATTTATAAACAAAAAAAAGAGAGAGACAAAAAATTACACAAAATTCCGCTTCATAAACCTTAAACAAGTCTCCGGTACTAACTTTACTACCATAAGCTTACAAGACACCCATGGGAAAACTTTGCCCGATTATTTGGTGATAACGGAATCAGCCGGAAGTTGACTTCCTGCTAGTTCCGTTTCGTTTTAATTAAGAATTCTAGATTATTTTTGCACGCAATTGATGGCAAAGTTTGTAGATTGCTGTATTTTTCGCTGAAACGATTTAGAACTTCCTTCTAGGACTTTTTGCCTGAAATGGAAATCGCTAAATCAGGAAGGAGCAGAGTGGAGAAGGACTGGAAAAGTATGTTTTAAGGTGAAAGGTTGATTAAGTTAACTAATCTACTGTGTCCAGAAATGAAATGGACAATCGCAGGAATTTGTTTTAATTTTACTAGGAAAGTAGTATCTTAAAACTGGATTAATCTATTGCAGATATTCTCATTTGAAATTAATGTTTTACTGTGTAAAGAGCTCTTTCAAGAACTATGTTCTTCCCCGTGTTCTTTTAATGAACTGGGTTTTGAGAGCTTTTGAGTTCCCATACAAAATCGAAAACCCAGGTTTTATCTGGGTCTTCTGGTTCTTCGATTTTGTATGGGAACTCAAAAGCTCCTCAAAAGCTCTCAAAACCCAGTTCATTAAAAGAACACGGGGCTTGTATGTGAAGGGCTAAAGCTCAGAATTAAGCCCTTTAAATGCAATGTTAAACAGAAAGCACTAATAGTAGAGAGAAGAGTGAGAGAACTAAGGAATACACTTTTTAAATGTTCAGATAAAACTAACAATTTACTGACTACAAACACAATTTTTAAAGGCCATTTTAGATCCCAAACGCAAAGTGGAAACGCAGCTCTGAAGGTCTTTTATTGAACAGAAATGTGTATGCTTTTCTCTCTGTTGCACGAAAGTTTCCACTTTATGTTTGGGATGTAAATGGCCCTTAAAGTTAACTAATTATAACTTGAAATTTAATATTTCTCAGTAATGACTCCTATTTATCACCGTGTTGCTTTGATCACTTAGAAAACTTTCATTGCTTTCCTAATCAAAAACTGATTTTAAATATTGCTGCGCCTGTATTTATATATCTAAGCCCTTATCCAATTTCTAGATTTTTGCACTATCGAGTTCGAGCCAACTTCGAGAAGCTTGAAGTTTTTGGTTGCAGTTCGTTCACACTCTAACTAATAGATGGAGCGCCATAAACTTAGGTGAGCTGCGTTAAGAATTGAATTGAGTTGAGTAATGTAGAGTTGAGGTAAGATAAGTTAAGAGGTGAGTTAAAAGCTGAGTTTTGAATTTAGCTGAGTTGCGAGTTGAGTTAAGTTGAGTTAAGAGATGCGTGAAAAATTCAGGTAAGAGATGAGTTGAATTCAGGTAAGTCGGGTTTTAAGACTTAGGTTAAGTGTTGAGATAAGAGTGTAATTGAATTGAGAAGAGCTAAGTTGAGTAAAATTGAGTTTAGTTATGAGATGAATTAAGTTAAAAGATCCGTTTAGTGTTGAGTTGAATTTAATTAAGAGTTGAGTTGAGATTTCATTTTAAAGTTAATAACTGAGCTAAAAGTTGAGTTCAGTAAAGATTTGATTGAGTAAAGCAGTCAGATTAGAGTTAAGATCTTTTGAGGTGCCTTATCTCGTTGGCAGTATCCAAGCCTCAGGGTTTGTGTAGGCAAGAAGTCTCTTCTCGTGTTTAATGACATATTCGCAGGTGACCTCCTCTATCCATTTTATTTCTAAATCAGGATTTCTGGTAAGACGCCATATTCTCCTCGCATTTCGTCTTTCCTTGATTTTTTCCATGGAGACTATGCAAGGAGCTTAAACTCTTATGGGGAAAATGGCAGGCAAATTGATGGGCAAAAGAAACTAAATTACTAGTTCATTTATGGCCACAGATGTCATCTTTGTCCGATGTGCCACAAAAGAAGCTGAAATGGCGCAATGCAAAAAAAATTCATTGGAAATTAATAAAAATTCATTGGAAAATCCAAAAATTGATGAAATATGAATAATCGCATTGATATAAATTTGAATTTAGACGGTGTTGGTTTTTCAAATTAGGCGTAAACATAAAATATTTTAGTAATTAACGAACTTGGCCATGAACCGGATGAATACAAACGGCCGTTTTTTTTTGGGGTACATTTGACTGCAGCGCCCTCATTAATCAAATGAAAATTGACAACACGGAGTTTAAGCTATAGTCTCCATAGTATGTTCTCTGATTTTGATTGGGTATTTGATTTCCTATTACTCTTTGTTTTTTGATTCAGGAGTTGCTGGTTTTGTTTTAAGACTCACTAATAGATGGCGCATTAATCATTACAATATGTATAAAACACTTTGGATTTTTTAACCAATATCATGTCCTTTTTGAAGTCTTGTTTCTAACTCCTTCCATTTGCAAAAATGTTGGTTACGTAGAGCACTTCATTATGATTGGCGACTTTGGGATTAAATTTCCATAAAGCCCGGCATGCAACGCTCAAGGAATTTGCTCAGTTCAGAAATTTTGACAGTTACTTATTTTTATTACAGACATTAAATAAATTGTTTTATGATTGCTTGGAATTAATGAAATTGTTTTAATTAGTAAAGAATTAAAAAAGAATTTAAAAAATCTGAATAAAAAACAACAATATGTAATTTTTTCCATTGCTGACAGTAACTTTCAATTTCAAAAACTACTTGAGACGTCAAGAACTCATGAACCGTTAAAATTTCTTAAGGAAATAAATGAATCGACATTAATTTCTGGAGGAAAAACTAACATTTTATCATAAGCGACATCTGCGTGTCAGAAAAAACACGATATTTCTGGTGTGAATTTCTTGACTCGAGCATACCGGTTACAGAAATCGCTCCAGAAAATATTTCTGAACCATTTCTTGACCATTTTTTTTTACATAGGTTTAAGATAGGCAAAGAAATTTCTTGAGCCTTGCATACCGGGCTTAAAGTATTAAATCCGGCGGAGGAGTAAAACTTTGGTGTCGGGTACTGAAAACGGGTAAAAACAGCGTCCTTCGAACTGGTCTAATTAGCTTCATCTTATACTTTTTCTTATACCTTCAATGTCCTCCTTTAATTTTGGGAACAAAACGTATGATGTAAAAATTTATAAAATGGATGAGATAAGATTTTTCTTAAACGATCACTAGATTCTTTTTGTATTCTTCATGTATTCTGAATGCAATGCTTTTGGCGCCGATCTTGGTGAAAGCTTTGAAAATTGCAAACCTTCCGTCAAAATTGTATGAACCATAAGACATATTCAAACTTCGTTACTTCGTGGACTTTAGCGGTCATGTTTTATTAGTTGAGTTTGAGCGTCTTCCTAAGCCTTGATCATCTTTAAGCTCCTCCCTGCTTGCCTTAAACAGCTTTATCTATTCAAAAATATGCCTATGCCTTAACAACTGATCCGTATACCTTTTATTTGATGCGTCCCGTCAATGATCTTGGCACTACTCCATCCAAGTTTTACAGTAAAGACAATGTTCGAACGAATTGTGAAACGCAAATTTTCTCTTCTAAAAATCATTTCAAAAAATTGTTTAAAATAAACTATGAAACCACAAACAAATCATATTTTCCAAAAAATTGTGCCTTTTTGTTCTGGAGGTATCATTTGACAGTACTTTTTTTTAAGATCAATTACTGTCAGTAGAGAGCTCATGATTGGAAATATGTTGACACGTGAATTGAATGGTTCAACTCGCTACTACAAGTACTCTGATGCACGGCACTACTGTACTATAAACTCAGGTTGTATTATTATCGTTCTATTATCATCGAAAATGTTACAACTTGAAGACAGGTTGCGTGTAAAATCATCCCAAACTCTCTGTGAAAAGAGCTCCATCGAATAATGTATAATTTTGTATTAAAGCTGTCGTTCAACGTCGGTTGCCAATGCTCTGAAAATGTTCTCTTGGCACAGACAAGCTGACAACTTTATATTTCGTCAGACGGATAAGAATGTTATGCTTTGCTCAGAACTATAAAAACACGATATCTGCACAATTTACAAGTTCAAGTCCTTGAAACCCAAATAACCCACCGATCGTACAAGTTAACCCCTGCCGAGGCCGTCTAAAATCTTTAGGTTAGAAATCAATGAAGGAATAAATAAAAAATAAAAAATTTCCTTATATCGTAAATCTCTCACGTAATATAAATTATTCATGCATATACAGGGTACACCACCTAACACAGCTATATAGCCCCACCCGCTCGCCCTTCTAAAACACTGCCAATCTGCTGCGGTACCAGAATAGAGTCTTAGCACGTCATAATCCAATCGTGCACTCTATGCTGTCATCACGGGCGCTCGTAAAGATAATAAAAGTGTTATATGCCTTTCTTAAAGCCAAGTGGTACCATTGCCAAGCTGTTACCAACTATCACTGCCACTCTGGATGTGGATCAAATACATGGCGTCTACATTGCGCGCTATTTGTAATTCAATATTGGCGTCAGAAGAGGAGCTTTACACCCAGCCACCCGGCACACAATTCAACTCAGAGGAATCAATAAATTCTGGCCCCGAGAAACCCAAGAAACTGGGGAAACATCTTCATCCTGGAATCCTGGCTGCCTTTGAAAGCGGATAGACGTTTTCCATGCATAAAGAATATCCTGATTACGCGCTGGATGGATCGCGAGCGAGTTCAGGGCACGATTCACTTTGGTGTGTCCTTTTTTGCATGATGTCCTTCGAGCTGCTGTCAAAATGTCAAAAGGAATTTATTTTATTGAAAAATAATAATAAAAAGGATTCTGCCGCTTCTGCAGTTATGATTGCGTTCATAATCAATTTCGCTGACATTAGGGTGATATTATTGCGAGGGAACGATTGTAAATTAAGAAAGGACCATTGGAGCTGATGGGTAAAACGTGAACCCAGCTGCTGCTACGATTGGGGTCTAATAATGATGATAAGGGACGGAGAAGATACAAGGGGATTTCAAGCTGTGATTTCTGAAGACGGTGGGCGAGAGGAGCGGGAATAACAAGATGACTGCCAATAAAACGTGGCACATGCGATAAAAATGAGATCCTCTCGATTTGTTTAGTGAACCAAATTTTCAGTCAATTTTTAAATTTGCTTAAATTTTAAGAGATTCTTTAAGGTAAACGTTTTTTGGATGAGATAAGTATTGT
This sequence comes from Thereva nobilitata, assembly GCA_963855945.1. NCBI lineage: Eukaryota > Metazoa > Arthropoda > Insecta > Diptera > Therevidae > Thereva > Thereva nobilitata. Next base: position 166,384,951 of record OY979695.1, read on the forward strand.
ACAATATGTTGCATTGCAATCTTTGAGTGGGCGTCTTTGCAGACACAGCGAGCTATTTGGCCATCAAATCACAAATATCCCTGGGAGCAGGGAAGCTGCAATGGAGGATTCTCAATCTCCTCCTCACTGTAGCTTCACAATCCAACCATTGTATAATATTTAAAGAGAATAATTTTAGAGAAGATCGTTCATTGACACGACTAACTAGATTTCTCTGAAGTCAAGCATAATATTGCAATAAGTTAATGACTCCTTTCTAGTTCATACGAAACAGAAGAAAATTACATAATAACAATGGAAAAATATTTTTTTTCATATTCACTATTGTAGACGAAGTAAAAACTGAAAAGCCACACTTTATATTCGTTTTAACATTTTAAATTTGCTTATTTGACACTACAACCGAAATCCAGTCCAGCTTTGACTACTGGGTCCCCGAATACTTGGTATCGTGGCTGCGGACAAGCTTGTGAGGGAGAGGTCTAAGACACTGGACCAGGGCACTGTACCTTTCCGTGGCATCTCATGGTCCACCCCGAAATTCCTGATAGAGGACTGGGTTAAAAGACTGAACCTAATGTATTGTGAATCGGTCCCAGGTCTTAGACAGGGTAGAGAGCTAATAAGACCCTTTGCCTTAAGGGATTGTATCACCAGCGAGCAATAATAATAAGAGTGATGAGCTAGAACAAATTTTTAAAAATGTTTCAATGTCCTTGAGATCAGCTGATAAAAATTTCAATGGGATCGAGAAAGTCAAAATATCAAAGAAGTAATATCTATGATAAAAGGACATATCGTCGCCTTGCAAGATTCGCGCCTTTTTTAACAGACAATACAAGTGAATTCATAGGGCCGCAATGTGTACCAACACGAATTTTCACGCATACATATTAACGTCGGCGAGCCATTTACACGTGCTCTGTTCCAGTGTTTCTTCAATTTGAATGTAAACATTGCAATAGCGGAATCAAGGAACATCTTCTGTTTCTTTCAAACTCTTGTGTTTTTTGCATAAAATGTATACCCATCGCGCATTTGTTAATATTTTTTTTTGACTTTTTGCTTAATGTTATTTCTAATCTCTTCTTTCATATCTTTAACTCTTTTACTTGTCCTTGAGGCCCACCTAATCACTCTTGTTATTATTGCTCGCTGGTATCGCTCTAAACAGGGAGAACCTTCGGCTGTTGGTGGGATATCTGACTGGTCGGCTGCGATACTGCGGGAGGCCTAAATAGGCCGGTACTTATACAAAATGAGTTTGACAGTGTGGTTTTGCTCTTTGCCTTGTCACACTAAATTGTCCTTCAAAGTCCAGATAAACGAGTTGTATTCAAGGCGATGTTGAATGTAGAACTTGTAGATTACAGCCCTGCCTGAAGAAGAATTTGCTTTACCTTAATATATCCCAGACAATGTGCTAGCGTTCCCGGATCCGCACACTAAAAAACCGGTTTTTTATGATGCTCTCGGTGTACATGAAGCGATTCTACACATTCAATTTTTCTTTCCATTTTCTAACATTCAATCCTGTTATATTTCTTGACTTGAAAGAAGCTCATCCTGCTATCTGTTACACTAATATTTATACATACACGCATACTCGTAAAAAAGTTGAATGAAAACACAAAACTTGAATGCAAATTTCCGTTCCACTGAGCTGCTTTCCATACTCCTTTCAAGTCGAGTCTCTTTCTAACTTTGTATTGGTACGAAAGAGAAAGAAAAAAGAACGTCTTGAACTCGAAATTATGAATTGTAAATGGTAAGCTTGCAATAATGCTGCTACAAGACCAAGAAGATACAAAAGTGTGCAGCAACGATAAAAGATCTCAATCCTAATCCGGAATTTTTGCCCTGGTCAAAGCACTTATTGGGCAATACACGGGAAGATAGAAAAGAAAGCAGTCGAACACGAAAAGAAGACGCACATGACGAAACTTTAACGAAAGAATTTTCATCCAAAAAGAGCCTGGGTGGAAACTAACATATCGTCGGGTTACTGCCAAAACAAGATAACTTCATAATTTGAAATTTTGAGATCCAACTATACTTACCTCGTTTTAGCAGACTAAAAGTGGTAAAAATGGAGTTGGGTTTTTTGGACCATTTGTTTTGCTCCCTTAACAGTTTGTTTGGAGTTGTCTGGTTTTGTCAGTATGTTTTTCGAACATTTTTTAATCTAATGGAGTACTTAACTCCGAATTGAGTAAAAATGGAGTTAGCTTCTTTTGGCAGTAACCCGACGATATATTCACATTTCTTTCTTGTTTGTTATCTTTCATGTATAAAAAAGACCGTGCTCTACAAAGCATCATATATGATAAAGAATTATTCTAAAAGCGCCCCCCTCGTGTAGCACTAAATAACGAAATGATAACCTGTTTAAGACGAACTTCTCGTGGACTCGTGTAACGTAAATGTTTACCCCTAAGCACAGGTCGAAATACCCCTAAAATCATTGTTAAAGAAAAATATATACACATATGTTGTTTTAATATTTTTTGTAATATATTTTAGGGGAATATTGCGCTGAACCATTGTCGCCTTCGTCATTTACTGAGTTTCCATAAAGAGTTTATCCTGGGTTTACTCAGAGTAAGCGCCCATGAAAACGGGGGTTGAGTAAAGTTTCGTTAAATCCAAGTAAATTCGACGAAAGCAGCCGTGTTAAACAAGGTTTTGCATATGTGTGTTTGAGTATCCTTTACTGCACATAACCCAATTAGCGACACTACGTAAAATTATTTATCTGTCAGTTCAACCCAGACCCTTCATGCAAATGGCATCGAATTAACGTGAGGGAAAAGGTGTCTGTAAACTCAACGAATACTCTACTCCGGCTCATGGGACACAGTAATTAGTAACGGGAAATAATTGCCATTTCTATGGACGGCAAAGTTGCTCGTGGAGAACCGAAGTCATATTCGTACCATGTTACGTCTCAGGTTATTCAAATTACCACCAACGAATTTAACAACAAATCAGAATTCAAATAAAAAGCTAAGAGAAATGACGTATTCAAATTATAGTATAACTGTTACAATCCCCCTAAAGTTACCCCTAAAAATTTGAAGCCCCTAAACAAACTCCATTCAGCATCTTCCCCCCCCCCAAATTTATTAGTTTTCAAGCGTTTTTTTTGCGTGAAAAATGTTTCGTTAAGTTATTCCACTCCTTCATCATCCTAAAGGCCCAACTATAATGCATGTAAGAAACGCACGTCAGTCGACGTGCGTAAATATCAAACTTTCGTCAAACGTATAATGGTTTGCGTCTACGGAAAGTTCTCACAAGTTTAAAATTATTAAAATGCTTAAATATCATTCATTGACTATTAAAACTTGGCTATTAATCTTTGCATATTAAAAATGATCATGTTTATTTTCAATTATAATAAATTTCTTATCAAAATCACTGCCATAAATTTGAAGCACAACATTTTCCATACTCTTTCTTGTTTAAAACCCACAAAACAACAACAACAAAAATCAGCTGTCATCAATTTTACTACAAATTCTCACAAAACGTACGTTCAGCGCGGTTCTTTTCGCATTTTTACGTTTAACGAAACTTAACGAAACAAAATATGACCGACGTACGTCCAATATGGCCGAACCCATTAATTTCCACGAGAGCGCCCAGATGACGTGCGTTTCTTACGTGCATTATAGTTGAGCCTTAAGCCCTAGACAGACTGGCACACTTAATCCGGATTATGACGTCATACTTGACTTTCGGAATCCGGATTAATATCATAGTGACACATGCAGCTTCTTGATCCAGATTAATTGTCAGCTGATATAAACTTTTTAACTATTACCTTGGAAGACTCCCTAAATTCTCCATTTCTTTTAAATTAAATAATTGTGTATTTTTTCCTTGTTTCCGTCGAAGTTTTTCCACAATAAACATTCTTTTTACGTTTTCAGATAAGAGATGACATTCAATTTTGATAAAGTAACTCACCACTAATGGCGCTGATGGCAGTAAATGGTAAACAAATCCGGGCAAATCGAGTTGTATATTGAGGATTACCAAATCCAGTTTACTCTCATAGTTTGTATATCGATCTACGTCATTTTGACGTCATAATCCCGATTAGCGTGCCAGTCTGTCTAGGGCTTTAAGCTCTTCACTCTTTCATCTATAAAACCGGTTTTACATGCCATAATTGTGCTCCGCCCACTAAGCTATACGTTAAAAGCTTGTGTGAAGAACTTGGCATATCTTTTTATCCTCCAAGAGGTATACAGGGTGTCCCACGAAAAGTAACAAAGCGGCCGGCTGTGGATAGGTTTTGGATAGAGAAACAAAAAATCGTATGGGTGGGAGGGGGGAAATCGTAACGATTTAGCCGCTAGGGCGTTTTGAAGTTTTTTTGCTAGAGTTTTACATATAACCCTGTATTTTTGTAACCCCATGACCTATTTTCATAAATAAGGTATCAGTGTACGCAGAATACTCCCACCTATCTAAAGCTGTAAAAATTAAGGTTCTACCGTACCAGGTTCCAGAGCTATGAGTCATCAAAGTCAACATTTTGGTTTTTTTTTACTAAAATTTCAACTAAAACCACCATTTTCTCCAAAAAATACGTGATAAACCTAAACTTTTTTTTGCAAAATTAGAAAGCTTGGACAATTTCCTATGAATAATGTCTAGAGAATTTTTTTCCTACGACTTCTACTTTTGGAGTTAAAAGCAATTTTAATGCTAAAATTGGGTCTTTTTTAGTACTTTTTCACCTAAGCTTTGCTAAAAAGTACCAAATAAGCACCAAATAAGGTCAATTTCAACATCAAACTTGCTAATAACTTTAAAAGTAAAGGCCGTAGCATAAAAATTGTCTGGACATTATTCATAGGAAATTGTCCAAGCTTTCTAATTTTGCAAAAAAAAGTTTAGGTTTATCACGTATTTTTTGGAGAAAATGGTGGTTTTAGTTGAAATTTTAGTAAAAACAAACCAAAATTTTGACTTTGATGACTCATTGCTCTGGAACCTGGTACGGTAGAACCTTCATTTTTACAGTTTTAGATAGGTGGGGGTATTCTGCGTACACTGATACCTTATTTATGAAAATAGGTCATAGGGTTACAAAAATACAGGGTGATATGTAAAACTCTAGTAAAAAAACTTCAAAACGCCCTAGCGGCTAAACCGTTACGATTTCCCCCCTCCCACCCATACGATTTTTTGTTCCTCTATCCAAAACCTATCCACAGCCGGCCGCTTTGTTACTTTTCGTGGGACACCCTGTATATAACGAGGAAACACTTTTTTTGGCGATAAAAGTAGAGATGTCGGTTTATCGCACGAATACCATTTAAAACGAAAAATGTTTTCTTCATTAAATAGAGTAATAGTTAATTTGACGGAATATACAAGAATATTGGGCGTTGTTGACTTAGAGAGAAGAGTTTAATAGACACCCGTGCTTTCATAGCTACAACAGACTGTAAAAAAGAACTTATTGATTCTGGCACGTTGGGTTAATTAAAGTTTATTTTTGAATTCAAAATTGAACCCAACGTGAAAATGCTGAGAATATTTCTTGCAGCTGCCATATGCAATGCCTGTTGTGAGAGAAGCTTCTCGAAATTGAAATTGATTAAAAATTAATTTAATACCTTCAATGTCAACGTTGAGATTAACAAATCGAACTATCTTGGCAAGCAAATAAGAGATACAAATTAACACCGACCATTATATACAATAATGTTGTCTCTAATAACATTTTCTACCTCCAATGAAATTCCCAGGGGCATTTTGAATAAATACAACTGAATTAATTGCGAGCCACGTGAAGGTGACAAAGAGTCCTAAATATTCCTATGTCCAGAATGCAAAACGCTGCAGGTTCTTATCCCCAAGGATAAAATAATATCATGACTACATGGAAAATTCCGAATTGATGTAAAATGAGTATTGACATATGAAAATTAGATTGGTCAGTTAATTTTGTGGTTTTATATTTGTTTCACTTGCAGAAAATACTCGTATGTTATTCGTGTTTTTAAGTTTCAATTTTGTTTTGTCTTTGCAGCATAGAAATTAATTAATTCAAACAAACCAAAAAACCTTGTCGATTAGAGACAAATAATATTCTTTTCTTGCTAACTTGGATGTTTCTCATCTGATGGCATTTAGAGAATTTCCGTTTCGGCAAGTCGTCCGTTTTTCTCTGTTAATCCCTCCGATATGCTACAAAATTAGGCTTCGTTTGTTTGAAAATGATAGCGTTCTGCAAACAATTACCGAGTTTCCATGGGAGTCGAGTTGAGTTGTGGTTAAGTTGTAATGACACTCAACGACTTAACTCTATGCGTTTCCATTTGTGCCTTCCGTTTTCCTCCCTCTTTTTCCATCAATTAATTTTATTATAGATTTTTCTTTAAAAGTATTTATTAAAGATAAAGTCTCTTATGACGTCCAAGCGAGACGCGACATATTCACTTTTTGTACCTTGACCAGTGTGTCGTTTTTAGTTGCGTGCGTGAACTCAGTCCAACCTACCAATTTTCGTTGAGTTGAGCAGAGTTGAAAATCTTTAACGAAAACTCTTAACTGTGTTTGTTTCCATGATGTATAAATCGGGTTCAATTCTTCTTTAACTCTCATGGAAACTCAGTAAATGAGGGTCTTCGCGTTAAATTTATTTTCCAAGGTGTTGCATAGTCAGTTCCGTTACCTGGTAATATATAGAAACTTCTTCGTTCTTCTGATGGTATGTAGCTCAACAATATAGCTCGCTTTCTTGCATATGGGTAATTCTTTTACAAACCGAACACCTTTTTGACCGACACATCTCCGATTTGGCTAAAAATTTTTTCACGGATTCTATATCGAAAAATAAGAAATACGTGTCCGAGGATTTTTTTTTGCACATATTTCCGATAACACAAATGATTGAAAATTTGAGAAAAGCGAGTTTTTTGGCTTGGAGACTCATTTTTGAAAATTTATAGCTCCGTTTCTATTTGAGCTACAAACTTCTTTTTTTTTCATTTTAAAGCTAAAGGACTGAATTTTGAGAAAAAAATATTTTAAATAATAATTATTAACAAATTCATATTGTTATTAACAATTTAATTGTTTAAACCAATTTTTAACAACGGCCCCCACAATTTTGCAAGTTTTTCATATTTTTATCGTATTCTCCGTCAAATTTTACATAAAAAACAAGTTTTCAAAATATGGTATCTTTATTATAAATATTTTTAAAACATTAATTTATATAGCACTACACGTGAAAAGAAACGGTTTTCGTTAATAAAAAAAACTATAGCTCGGATCAACAAAAGCTAAATATAAAACTTGTAGATAATAAAAAGATCTCACAATTTTGTCTTAACTGTTTTTCGTCATAACCTCAAACTTTTCAAATAAATTGAAAAAAATGTTAAAAATCACCTTTTTTAAATTTATTTGCCACATTTTTGGCCTCATGTCGTTTTTTTTTAAATAAAAGATATTATTATGTTTTTTAACAAGTAATATTTATTAGCAAACAATAAAAGTACTAAATTTCATTTAAAGATTTTTACAAAAGTTTTTTTCTCATAGAGTGAAAATATCTTTGCTTCCAATTCTTGATGAGATATTGGAATCATACAGTGGAACTTTAATGTTCCTTTTATCGTTACAGCTTTTGTACAACGCTCTAATAATATTTTTTTTTCTTCTTCGTATTCATCATTTGTACAATAGTGACAAGTTATATTTGATAGTGATGCTGTTGCCCAATTAAATAGTTCTCTTGGTGTCCTAATAGGATCATTTACTTTTTGAAGACTCGCTCTGGCAGCAAGTCGTTTTAAAGTTCCACCGATTCCATCACAGGGTCCCTTCCCGTGAGAGGTCGGGAAAAAGTGCCACTCCGCAGCCATTTGAAAGTCTTCCAGATGATGAGTTAGATTTATAAAATTTTTTTTATTTTTATATTGTCCACTTGCACCGTCCGAAAAATATATTATTTTATTTACCTCCGTCAAGTTTACTTTTATAAATGTTACCAGGTGTCTTTGAAAGAGGTGAACAGCAACAGTATCGTGATGTAAACATTCAGAAATGTAAACAAAACTTTTTATTTTTATTCGTTTTGGTCATCTTTATAGTAAATCGAAAATGGGTGTATTGTAGCCTGATCGTTATTCCAGTGTATACCTTGAACAGAATTTTGAATAACAAAATTTTCCGAAAAATCACAAATTACAATGCACTCGTTTTTCATTAAATTACTTTTTTTATCATTTAAAAAATCCCTTTGTTTATTTACTAATAAAGAGTGTACCAATAATTTGCATAAACCGTTACTCAAAGATTCCAAAAATTCATCTACAGGCGATATTAGAGTTTGTAATGAAGTTCTTTCAGTTGTAACCCACTGCTTGTAGGTGATGCTTTCGACATAGTTTTCTTCAAAATTTTTTTCCAATTGCTCAATAATATTTGTTACACCTGGGCACCTGTTGCATAAACTCAAAAAACATTTAGTAGATTTTTCACGGCACACCATACCATCAAAACAATCCTTATAATTTTTTAAGGGTCTTTGAGAATCGGCTGTGATTGATTTTAAATTCGCACCATCTATTAATAATTTAACATTTTCATGGATAGGGCAAACACAAACTGAATGAGTGCCAGAAGCTCCTGCCAGCACACAGTATTTTGGTCGTAGGCTAGCGAATTTTGAAAAACTACATTTTATTTCTGGATAAGTGTTTTTGAACATTTCATATAATTCTTTTATATTATTTAAAAGTAGTCGCTTCTGCATTTGTACTTTTTGATCATTTACTTTAATTGATACGTAATCTTTTCGGCCTGGCATCAATTGAGTATGATCATCAGACTGGAAAAAGCTAATTATAGTATTTACAGCGTCTACTGCTAGAGATGGATGATGTTTGGGACTAGGATCGCTCAATATGCCTTTATCTTTAGCAATACTTTTTGCTACACTTATCATATGACGAGTTGCAGTAGGAAATTCTCTCTCAATTTTTTGATAAGACCAATGTCGGAAAATTGTCAATATTTTAATTTTATGAGTTCGGTCTGCAGTAGTATTGAAACTTTCTTGTAACGTTCTTAAAATTGAGGTATCATCGTCGTCATAATCGAGGTCATCCGGACCATCTTCTTTCAAATTAAAATTTTTTTTTTTAATTTCTAAAGCAATGTTTTCACATTTCTCTTCGGAATACCTTTTTTGTGAAAGTTTACGTTTTTTAATTGGTGAAGATCCTATTAATCTCAACAAAGGATTGAGATGCTCGACACGTTCCTTCAGCAACGTTGCATTTTTACCAGAGAATCGTGAAGTCTCTCCACTACTACCAATTTTTGCATCAGATTCTTCATTCGACGAGACTTCTTTTTTTTCCGGCTTTGAAAAATAAAAATGTATGTTATAAATATCTACGACACATGTAAAAATTATAAACTAAATAGAGTTAAAGAAGTTCACTGGCTCAGAGAATTGAACAGAACGCTGCTGCTGGCTACAATGCACTGTGTAGCGTAGCTTATTTACAAGAAAAGAACGTTAGGCACCTCTCAATTCTCTTAATATGATATGCAAAAAATTATAATACCTACCAATTCAATTTGAACGTTTTCTTTCTTGCCTTCATTTTCTTTTTTGATCTTCGAGATGCGTACGCGACAAGAAGAACAATTTTTTTGGTGTAATGACTCAAAAGTGATTGGTAAATTTAACACCTGGAGCTGATTTTCATTCACTGTTCTCAATTGTGCTGTTTTTGTCGGCGGCTGACTTTGTAAATTCAAAGGATTGAAACACCTTTCGGTTCGAATATTCGTCCCTTGTAATTTTTTACACTTTCTATTAGGCATTGTAATAATGGTACGATAATCCAGGCAAAGAGTCACAGTCACGAGCGGAAAAACGAACAGGTTCGTTTGAGGTCTCCAAAAGGCGAAAACAGTTTCAACTAAAGTTTCAGTAAAAAACAGAAAAGCACTTGCACGCACGGCTACGGTAAAGAATTCTATAAAGGCTTCGACGAGAGTAAACGAGACGAGACAAAAGCCAGAAGAACTGTTAGTTTTGTACGTGTGGCGCGCGCGGCACTCTGAATGAAGAAGACATAAGGGCAGTGTTGCCAGGCCCACTGAAAGTGACTTCCCCAAAATTTGTGTGAAAATTCCCCAAAATTATACCTTTCCAACAAATTTTCCCCATTTTTAAAATGTGACTGCAATTATAAATTACAATGAATATAAGAATAGTTAAGACGCAAAATTGTAGATCATTTTATTATCTATAACTTTTATATTTAACTTTTGTTGATCCGAACTACACAGGCCTATTCTGCACTCCACTGGAATCCATTCCGCTGGAATTTTCATACATTGGCAGCATACGATTGTAAGAAAATTCCAGCGCAATTCAGAATAGGCCTGATTTTTTTTTTATTAACGGAAACCGGTTCTTTTCACGTGTAGTGCTATATAAATTAATGTTTTAAAAATAGTTATAATAAAGATACCATATTTTGAAAACTTGTTTTTTATGTAAAATTTGACGGAGAATACGATAAAAATATGAAAAACTTGCAAAATTGTGGGGGCCGTTGTTAAAAATTGGTTTAAACAATTAAATTGTTAATAACAATATGAATTTCTTAATAATTATTATTCAAAATATTTTTTTCTCAAAATTCAGCCCCTTAGCTTTAAAATGAAAAAAAAAGAAGTTTGTAGCTCAAATAGAACCGGAGCTATAAATTTTAAAAAATGAGTCTCCAAACCAAAAACCTCGCTTTTCTCAAATTTTCAATCATTTGTGTTATCGAAAATATGTGCAAAAAAAAATCCTCGGACACGTATCTCTTATTTTTTGATATAGAATCCGTGAAAAAAGTTTCAGCCAAATCGGAGATGTGTCGGTCAATTTTCATCGAAATCCGTACGGTTTGTAAAAGAATTACCCATATACGTAAGATCTATGCTTCTTCGAAATTGGGATCAGTATTAATAACCTTCAAACATTCGTTTCCATGTCTACAGGCTCACCAGATAGCTCCAAGAATTTTGGGGGGGGGGGGGGGGGTTGAATCCGCTAATTCCAATTGTTGAGCACGTTTTTTCTTCTTTCGACATTCTCCTTACAGTGTTGATCACTTTTAGTTAAACGTAGGAACGAGCCTCGATTGAAATAAATTGAATCAATTGAAATAAATTGAATCAATTAAAATAAATTTTACAACCCTTAAATTGAAATCATCGTTGCCCCCTAAAATTCTTTTTAATTTCATCCTTGAGTGATAAATAGAGAAGAAGACCAAGCTAGCGACGATTGTGACCAGGAAGCAGGTACTTTTATCAGGTACGCGATAAAGATGATCAGGTTAAGGAAATTACCATGCTGCCTGAAATGGCATTGCCGTTAATGTTCGTTAATGAATCTAGCAATCAAAATGAACGTAAACGCATCAAAAGCTCCTTTTTTTATTTCGTTGATTTTTATGTGAAACGAGCACTACGACAAGAGACCAGTCCTTGTTTATAGGACTCGCTGTTAACGGTCATTAATCACGAAAGAATCATGCCAAGCAGGAGACATTCTGGGTTTATCATAAAAACTCTTTATTAATGCTATGGAAGCTATCATTTTCGCGGCTGTGTACAGTATTTTTGTTGATGTTGGGAGGAGGTGGCGAGGGCGTTGTATTTTATCATTTTGCTTAAATGGCAACTAAGGTCAGTTCATGTATGTAAGAATCCAGGACACTAGTAATAAAAATGTTTTCTATAAATTTCGTTATATTAGAGACAGAATAATACTAGATTTTAGTGTGAGTGTCACTATCGCAGCCATGAAGGACGACTCAAATGTAGAACGTCCGTTGTTTCACTACTGACCACGCTAAATCGTGATGATTATAACAGTGCTGAGCTTTATAAATGTTATGATATTTTTTCGTGAAACAGCTTCTTTCCAGATTGTTAAAAGTGTGCGGAATTGTTTATCATCATCACTGGCGCTACACTGTCTCATAGAGGAGCCTTGGCGGAATTTTTAGTTAATCTTTAAATTGCAGAACTAAAAACCGAGAATGACTTTAATGAAATCAGTTCAATCACCTCAGTAAAGCGTACATCGACTTTCTGTGAAAGAAAACTTCTCTCATTATTCCAAACGAAACTGCGCCCATTAAATGACTGCTTTAATACTCGCATACTTACCACAAGGATATAAAGGAATAATAATCGCATTAATCGCTACGAAAGCTAGGAAAGAGTTTATTTCCTCATTAATGTGGTGCTGGTGAAAAAAAATCCTATTTCAGAATCATCTTGAACTGAAATGATTATGGCTTTTATGATGGGCACAATGACACGGTCTTCATACTCTGATATCGCAAAAATCTGAATAGTAATTAAGTGGATTTTGATTGTGTTATTTTTTTTCTCATTAAATTAGATATTAATAAAGGATTTCGAGAAATATTTTGATACAGGAGATCAGAATTCACTATTTGTGCTATCAGTCCCTCATGTAATTGGACGTGCCATAGTGGGTATTAGTAAACATAGTTCGAAGGGTGTTTAAAAGATAGAATGCGACAGTCCGAGTGTACTGAAGAATATAGCGATAAACCTTGAGTTTTTAGTCTTGGATGTTCAAAGATTTCAGAGATCATGACTAGCACTGACTGTGCCCTTGCTTGAATTTACGGTGTGGAAACTTATGGGCAAACAAATCATCTCTAAGTAGAAGTAGGTCGTCGAAACGTAACAGAAGCGGCATGTGAGAGGGTTATAAAAGCTCACTTACCACCTCTGAAAAATCTTGAATCTATTAAGGGACACATACACAAAAAAGGTTAGAAATCAGCTTAACTTTAAGCCCAGGTACAAATATATATTTTAAAAAAAACGCGGTTTTTTGCCGGTAATATCGCTTTGTTACGCAGCTAAAGCTGCCGGCGGGAACGAATACCCTGATCATACCTGAAGCAATTAGGGCGACAAATTAATTGCTTAAGCCATACAAACCTTGGAGCAGACAGTACTTGCTTCATTCTGCTCTAGGAATGTTATGAACTTGCTCCTGTGGCAGCCGCGTACAATTTAATTTACAAGTTTACGCAACCGTAATAGTAAACAAACTCATCAGAACGATCAAAAAGAACACCAGTAGTGTAACTATGTCGGTTCTGAGCCAGTGAGGTTATCGATTGTCGACTTGGGTATGAGTGAGCGTCGTCTGTGTAATACCATGTTCGCACTGAGCCGAAATTACGTGATTTTGGCTATTTTCGTGATTTCGCCCAAAATCAAGTTCAAAATCGTGTGATTTCCCATATATTCTGGTGATTTCAAAATCATCTCAAATCTCGTAATTTTGGCAAAATTACGAACAAAATCATGTCAAAGCCAATGCTCAAACCCGAAAATCGAATTCAGCCCAATTCAGCACGTCACTATTGATGCTGAAATTGTCAGTTGGACGTTTTAATAATTGATTTGACTTTGAATTTAAACTTCACATTCTTCAAAATGCAAAAACCCAAGAAATATAAAAGAAAGAAGCCATGGGCTTTGCTAGAAGAGGTGCTAGTTCAAATTCGGGCTGAAAAAATTGAAGACTTGCGTGGTTCCAGAAAAAAAACACCGAATCGTTTCATTTCAATTCAGTGCGAACGGTTCTACATAATTTCGAAATCACTTTCCAAAATCACGTAATTTCGACTCAGTGCGAACATGGGTACAAGACTAGATGCTCTGACTTGGATGAGCTTTCGCGCTGAGTAATTTTTTTTAACTTCGCTGTGGTTGGTTTGTGCTTTGGATGAGCTTTCGCGTTGGTTGAACTTTCGCTCCGAGTGAGCTTTCGAGCTGGGGTCTAATCTGTAGTTAAATTTCGCTGTGTCTTGGGAAGGATATTGTAGAGGAATCTGTAGTTGAATTTAGCTGCGTCTTGTGGGGAATCTGATGCAGTTTCCAAGAACTGAGCCTGTGGGATTCGGTGCCAATCAGAATTAAATTAAGCTCTGGGCGAGTCGAACCTCTGCCACACCTCTAAGGGTAGGTGCACTACGCAGCGTAGATGATAGAGGAGAGCAAAAGCTCGTATACTTGCTTTAGAACTCTGAATGGCTTTTAAAATGGGCGCGTGCATAACGCAGATGCCTTTTTCTGCCAGAGGAGAGGAAGTTGTTTAGTTCATACACAGAACTGTCAGATAAAGTCACGAAAAAACCAAACCATTTTGATATTTGGGACAAACTTGTGACAATCATAAAACCAAAAACCAAATTCACCACACATTGTCAATCTTTGTTTGAGCGCCTTGTTTGAACGCAGAAACCCTTGTAGTGTATGAGCCCCTAATCGTGAGTTATGGTACTCAGTTTTTCCAATTTTTCTTTCCATAAAAACCTTATTTGGACTATTACGAACGCTTAAAAAAAATTAGCCAATCGGTTTAACCGTTCTCAAGTGATGCGCTTACCAACGAAAGGCGTGCCCGATTTGTATGATCGTATGTAAGTATGTACATGTACATATATATTTTTTTTGTTAATTATTAAATTTTGATTTAATAAAAGCAAGATTTTAAAAATTGTTTTGTTTACATTAATTTCTACTTTTTAGTCATTAACATTGTATTCTACCCTTTTATTTGTATTACCATATTAATCATACCACCCACATAGCTAATCCGCCATTTTGGATTTAGAATGACGTCATACAGCTTAATTTATTTTACTTGCCATCCCCTTTTTTTGATACCCATATGTCGATCGGGTTTTAATGAAATAATTCGCCATTTTTCATTGGCCGCCATAATGGCTTTAGAGTTATGTCACACAGCTTATACCCATGATACCCATGTTGAGGGGGATTTAAAGAAAAAAGTAGCCCGCCATTATATTGTGGGCGCCATGTTGGATCTACTATAGTATTGAATATATAGTACTACAGGTGCGTTGTTTTAATCTGTTCGGTCTGTTCTGTTCTGGAACATTAAAAAAACGGCAAGGGAAATTTTCATTTTCATTTGTATAAATTACGGCTTTGGGTTTTTTAATTTCTTCTAATATTGCATAAAGATCGATTTTATCTCTTCATTAATATTTCTCATTTTTCATTCATTAAACAAAACAATTTATTTTATATGTCAACTGTCAACCAGCGAAATATTACTACATAAATTGAATAGGTCAAGTCAAAAACCAGCCAAGTCACCATTTTTTCGAAAAACGTTTTTTTGCATTTTTTTATTGTTTAATGCATGACACACAATGTGCAAGCAAAAAGAAGACCTGTTTGTATTCCTAAATGGGTTCTACAAGGCGACCACATATTGTGCTAAGGCAAGAAGCAGCCAAGTCAAAGTACTTGGCTACTTCTTGCCGTGATATGGCAAGAGTAATTGCTGCAACTGCAAAGTACCATCTGCCAAAAAGGTTTCTTTTTAGAAGAGTTATTTATTTTCTTGTTTGCTCATAGTTTTTGTTGAGTCTGTGGCGACCACCTTTTGACAACCAATGTCACGCCACCTTTGCAGAACCTTCAGTTGTAGATGAGTTCAGGAAAAAAGCTGCGAACGAAATAAATGGGGGAATCCCCGAATAAATCATATTTAACGATTTCGTCAGACTTTTGGGCATTGCAATTCAATCTCTGCACTCTCTGCAATCTCTGAAGTGATAAAATGAGTGAGGAAGTTGACTTTTCATCGGAAGGTATAAAAAGAAAAGACGAACAAGAGATGAATCAGCTTGGAAACGAAACAAAATAAAAACACAAAAGGCTCGAGGACTGCCTCATACCTCTTGGAAAGGGGTTGAGGTTCCTAAAAAAGTGGTAGGACCCGATTGCAAGTAAGTTAGTAATATTATTTTATATCTGCTACCAAAAATGAAGATTATACTAGAAATTTATCAACATTTTCCTCTTTTATTGTAGATGCAAGAAAGGTTGTTTTCGGAAAGTTTCTGAAGATCAGCGGCAAAGACTTTTAGAATCGTTTAATAATATAGGTAACAAGACTGAACAGGATATTTATTTACAAGGTGGTATAAAACCTTATACTCCAAAGAAGAGCAAGAAAAGAACTTCAATGTATTATTATTTCGTACGCGTTGGCTTGGCAGAGGTAAATGTTTGCAGAACAGCATTTTGCAGTATTTTTGGTGAAAAAAATCCCAACAGGGTAAAACGACTATGTACATTAAAGTCCAAAAATATAATAGCTTATGAGGGTCGTGGTAAACACCACAACCGACCAAACAGATACGACGAAGAGCTATTAAAAAAATTGATGACCATATTCGATCCTTTCCCGTGTACCAAACCCATTATGCCTCAAAAGTTAATTATTTTCTGCAAAGCGAATTGAGTGTGGCAAAAATGCATAGAATGTTCTTAGAAAGGGAATCTAAATCATGCTGTTTACAGTTCATTAAACAAGGAGGTGATCAAGATAAGATTTGCTGTGCACCAAAACTACATGTCTACAGGAACTATTTTATTAATAATTTTAATCTCCCATTTGGGAGGCCAAAAACTGATGTTTGTGGCACATGTGCAGAACTGAAGGCAACCATAGCCAATGCTGAGAAAGCTAAAAATGAAAAACTGATTAATGACACAAAAATTAGCTTAAAAGTTCATTTGGCAAGGGCTAACGCTTTTAAAGTAAATGTCAATAAAGCCAAAACTTTAGCAAAGGAAAAAAAGAATGTACAATGTATAGTTTTTGATTTTATGCAACATGTACCATTGCCACACCTCCCAGTGGGTGAAATTTTTTATTTACGCCAAATGTGGATGTATACTTTTGGTATTCACAGATACAGTTATGAAGATGATAAGGCTTACTTTTATTGCTGGAATGAATGCGATGCTAAACATGGAGTAAATGAGGTGCTTTCATGCCTAAATCATTTCATTTTGAACAGAGTTGGACCGGAATGCGATACATTGTATATATTTAGTGACGCCTGTACAGGACAGAACAGAAACCACGCAATGGTTCACTTCATGACAACACTTGTAAACCAAACAAAGATTAAGACTGTACATCAGCATTTTCCTATTAGAGGGCATTCATTTTTGCAGTGCGACATTGACTTTGCCTGCTTAGGCAGAATAAAAAAGAACATAGAAAGAGCTGCTGTCCCATCAGACTGGTTAACACATTTTAAAGAACAACAAGATTTTGTCCTTTTCCCGGATATTAAGTTTTTTGTTTCAATAGTTACTTTATGCAGTTCAAAAAAAATGTAATCTCAAAAAAAGAAAAATTCACCATCACAAAATACACAAGGATCATTTACGTTGAGAACGCAGCCTGCATTCAAGTATCTGAAAGTGGGAACAGTAATGTTTGGACAAAATTCAACTTGTTGAAGCCTAAAGTTACCCCAAAAAATTTAAGAATGCCAACTGATAAAGATAGGTTGTATGTACGACCATTTTCTGTACCCATAAAAGATGAAAAACTCAAAGACATTAAGAAGCTTTATAAATATTTACAGGAAGAAGAAATCAAATTTTATGAAAATGTAAAAGGTGTTTCAGAACCTACTTTGCCATCCGACGGAGACGAATAAAAAAATGTATGAAACATGTTCAAAAACAATATTATATAATATATTAACCACAAATATTTTAAATATTTTGAAGTTCATCTGTTTGTATAACTGAATATTTTTAAGTTTTATTTTGTAACTTTATTATTTTGAATAAAAGTATAACAAAACCCAGTTTTACACGTGTATTTTTCCTTAATTTTTTCTGGGTAGGGACAAGCTCAAGGCAAATACCAGCCAAATTATCAAACCTCAAATCAAAAACCAACCATGTGAGGACTCAAGTCAAAAACTAGCCAAGATTTTAAAATTCAAAAATTTATATTTTGGTCAAAACAACAACGAAACGCTTATTTATGCATAATAACAAACAGTTATAATGGAGACTTTCTAGCAATTTTTTTTGGAAATTTTAAAATGAACAGATTCAAAATTATTAAGTTTTTTTCAATTTCCCAAAAGTTTTGAAAACTTCACTTGGATGGTTTTTGACTTGACCTATTCAATTGTGAATTATAATTAAAGAAAAATGAGTAAAAAATTGCATTATTTATGAATTGTTCAATTTGCGGTATTTTGCGGTAGAATTTATTGAATGATGCAGCGCGGTAGATCAAACTTCCGCTGGAAGGATAGCACATAAATCAAAAATCCTACAAAACTTTTCCAAAGAAGACTGGTCAACCAGGCCTTGGCGTATGTGTGTCACTCATTCCATGAATGTGGTTAGCTTCTGGACTGGTGAAGACAAATGTTTCAAAGTGTCAAAATTTCAAATTTCCTTAGACGGCTTAAATCCCTTGTCACTCACAGACGGTCTGGAAAATCCCTGAGTTACAGCCGCCTCCATTTAAGGCCCATTCAGATCCAGCAACAGCAGCGGCAGCAAGCTTAGTTTTACTAGCAATCGCTGCTGTTTTTGTTGTCATGTTACCACCATTAGCCAATAGGAACTGTTTGCTGCCGCTGCTGCTGCTGAATCTGAATGGGCCTTTAGTTCGCCATTGTTTCTTTTGTTCCAAAACTAGAGGCGCCTTACAATGGAACCGCCACGAATTGGCACACACTGTCGGCCTGCACAGTTCTGAGTTGTGCAAGATTCTCTATTGGTTTTTCGATTACTATATCCTCGCGGTTTTTACAGTCCGCTAGAGCTTTCATGTTGTAATTACTTGGCAAAATATTACGTCAATCTTTGTCATTTCGCCCTATGTATAACCTTGAAGCTCACTGATTTGTAGCCGTATAAATTTGTGGTCACATCTATCAGGACCATACCCTGCACTCCCCTAATAAAATGCTTCCAGATTGAAGGAAACTGGGCACTAAGTTGATGGCAGCCATAAAATCCCTTGTTTTCAGGACTTAATAATAAAACCAGCAGTCGAAATTAAGGACCTGTGGACACTATAAAATGAACAGTTATGGCAGAATAGTTTTGTGCAGGATTTCATTAACAATAATATCGGAATTAGAGCTAACAACTTATTCTGTGTATTATGTTCGCATAACTTCAAGCCGCATTACTTAAGAGGATAGTAATCCCTTTACTGCTTAGGGATGCTTTAGTCCCTTTAACAAAAGCTTGTTAATAACATAGAAGCCACAAGGACTGCTTTTCTATGCCCGACCCATAATTAAATTCATGAATTTTTCGATAATAAATCTGAAGCATGTCTCCAAATATGGCTGGCAAATCATTAACTTTTGTGAATGCGGCCAACATCTAATCTGAGGCCTAGTCCTAAGCTGGTTACATTTGAAGAGCCGTCGAATTACGGGGCGCCGCCCCAGCGTCAGACCTTTATTGTTTCTGTTTTGGGGCCCCTTCGAGTGGATTAATTTGATCTCGTTGGCCTCGATTGCTCTTAAGAATGTGACAAATATTACGCCTCCAATTCCAGCAGCTTATCTGCATGGGAATCCAGGAGCTCCTCTCCCAGCAGAATGTCTACATATTTCCGGAGAAATGATGACAGGAAGGATACGACGGATCAAATTTATGTTATGTTACATATCGAGGATAAGAGTCGTATTTGGATGTCGTAAAATCCTACGAAGCATCTGCGTAAGAAATTTTTTTTTGTGTGGATCCTTGATAGATTGGGTGCGGCTTGTGGCTTCTTACTGAGCAAACATAATTCGCTTATTTGAGGACACCACCGATTTGCACCCCCTTTTGCCCAGAGGTGGGGTGGGGGAACATTGTGAAAGGATCAGATTTCCGAGTCAACGATGGTATTTTACTGTTTTTTTATTTAAGAATTTATGTAAGGTTTTACAGCAACGTGGGATCCTGGCAAAAAAAACGCCACGACATGCTGAGAAATTACCATGTTTTCAATTCCGGAACATCCAGCGAGGATTGCAATGGAATAGCACACTTTAAGGCTTTCTGCAGTTTACGGCAGTGGCAACTTTTTTCTTGGGTCATTTAACTTTACAACTTGCTGCAACGTCCTGGTTGCCGGAACTTCTGCATGATAGCGAAACTGCAAATACTTATCAGGAAACGGAAGCCTTAAACTGTGCGTGTTAAGGAACTATAAACCTACTTTCAAACGGATACAAACGCCCCAGAAATATACGACGTCCGGCCGACTTCAGTGTTGGACTCTATACCTGACCACCATATTCTGCAGGCTGCGGATTCCTTACAATTCCTTACATTGGGGGTGGTTTCGACGTTTCGGTAGAACGTTATCATTGCCTGCTGCTGGTGAAGCGTGTTCGGGGCATAAAATACAATGCGCTAAGAAAATAAAATGCCACCTGAAAGTATTTTAATGAACTGACCTAAAAAAGGCATTCGGTGTGCACGGCCGGCGGTATAAAGGTGCGGATGTGGTCTGATGGGCTTGGTCGGTTCTGGTAATCCGATTTGGTGCTGAGTTATGCAATTTTTGCAAGTGATGTTTTTGGTAGCGATATAGATCTTGGCTGAAATTGCACTAAAAATAAATTGCATACAATTTTAGAATGCCTAACAATGATTCCGTTGTGGTTTAGATAACATCAAACAGGATAATTTTTATCGTGCTCATAACTCAAGAGAATAATGTGGGTACATACATATAAGTCGGGAGAGTAGAGGTTCTTAGGTCTTTAAATTGATTTGGGTGTTTTTCCAAGCTATGAACAAAAATAAAATAGACTATAATTTTTTATAGTAAAAGTGATACATATAGGCTATTTTTTTACTCGGATCCGACTATCGGTTACGATTATCGGGCCCGATTACCATATTCGTCTATCGGATTAGACTGAAAACTTGAACCTTGCAACTTGATTTTTACCCACTTCCATATAACCGATCAGCTTCAAAATTTGCACATATGTAAAGTTCGAGCGACAATGCAATCTAACCATTTTTAAAAAAAATCTAGATGGCGGTTCCAAGATGGCGGCCGAATTTTGGAATTATGTTCCCTGACCCCCCGACATGGATATCAAATGAAAGGGTAAGACAAGTAGAATACAATTAGCTTTGTAGGGTCATTTAAAATTCAAAATGGTGGCCAACACAAAATGGCGGATTACCTTTTTCTTCGGTATGGGCATCAAATAAAAGCGAGTATAGTGCAGTAAGCGGTGTGCCGTCATTTTAAATCTAATATGACGGTCACTACAAAATGGTGGAAGACATATAATAGACTAAAAAGTAGAAAATAAAAAATATAGTTTAAAATAACTAAAAAATACGCTTTTATTTTAAGATGAACTAAATAGTAAAAAATAATTTTGAATGTAAAGTTTTTATTGTTCCAGCCAGTATATAGAAACAACCTACCTACCTACCTACCTACCAACAACGGGTAATCCGATTGCGATGGGACTTTCACGGGAAGATTCAGTATTTTCTTGGGCATGTTTTAGGCTTCACTCGGTTCCGATTATTGATTCAGACGGAAAAATTGATCCGATAGTCGGAGAAAAGCGAGTGGAAACTTTTTTTATCATTCCAATTGTAAACCTCAAACATGGGAACGGTTAATCCGATTTTAGGACTTTCACGGGATGATTCAGAATCTTCTTAGGCGTTTAGCCTACTTTTCACTATTATCCAACTATCGGGTTAGACCGAAAACATGACTCGATAATCGAAGGAACGCGAATGAAATGCTGTCACGGCGAGATATTGCTCTTTCAATTTGCGGAAATACTGTGAAGATAGCAAATGATCGATGGGTCTGAAGAAAATTTAAACAGAGAGTATATCGAACTCAATGAACAAGGGGAACAAAATTTTGAGGACGCTATTGGGCAAGTTCCGCACAGGATGAGACACGTATTCTGAATATGATTGTTGTGCATGTAGCACAAAATTTTTCCGGTAGGTTGCGCTCAACACCGCATTTTAAAAAAGTTGTAACACATTTTTTATAAGTAACTCAAAATTTTTTTATTTTTTTTATGTGGCAGTGCCAAGCTCAGGAATCACCCTTTGTACTACCAGTCCGTTACGTCGTTTGCACGTCATGGTGCAATGTCTAGCAGGGATATTAGTAAGGGGGGAATAGGTTAAGGGTTATGGGGGTTTGGGAGCGGTGTTGAAGAAGGTGGGGATTAACCCTGCGTTTGAACTCTTGGATGTTCTAGGGGTTCGGAAATACTGACTGCGAGAGATTATTCTATAGTCGAGTTGTGTGCCCTAAATTATGTTTTGCAGATTTGTTATTTTTTTCATTATACCTTTTTCCTATCCCGGACTGTGCACACATAAGTTTTTTTATTAAAAGGCGTTGCAACGCACGCGGGTTTTTGCTAGTATAGTATATAAGTTAATAATTCTCTCTATAAACACCTTTGCCCTTGCCAAGAATTGCATTATTGAGTGTATTAATACCTACCATTGAAACAGACATATGGGAAACCCGGCGCAAAGCTTGTGGATTCAAATTGGGACTAAAACCAAAGACCACGTATTACATATACACTAATATCATAACGCCGGTAATAACATCTCGAGCATATTAGTGCGATGGTGTAGGATCAAGCTTAATAGTATGATGATTAATGCGCCATCTCTGTATTAGAGTTTGAACGAACTGTGTAGTAAGTTTACGGCACGCCATCTATTAGTTAGAGTTTGAACGATCTGTAACTAAGCTTCTGGAAGTTTCTAGATAGTGCGAAACGAAATCTCGAACGTGCGAGAAATAGAGGGCTCTCTAGTTGGAAAGATCTAGAAATTAGACAAGTGAGGGGCTTAGATATAGAAATACAGGCACAACTATATTTAGAATCAATTTTTGATTAGAAAAGATATGAAAGTGTTATAAGTGATCAAAATGACCTAAAGCGAAAAGTTGTAATTGAGTAGTGAATTAAAATGGGATAAATAGGAGTCATTTGTGAGAGATATTAAATTGCAAGCTATAATTAGTGAACTTTAAGAAATGCGTTTGAAGTCATTGAACTCTTCTTAATAAAGAAGTTTTGTGTGAACATTTAAAAAGTTAATGCTAAGAATGAATGAAATCTTTACATTCAAAGGTATTGTGAGTGCTTTTGTCGCTTATTTTTAAATTTTAAAATTCAAGTTCTTTAAAAAAAAGTTCTCCAAATAAAGTTTATTAAAATGTGTGCATTTACAAAATTTTACCAATTTTGACCATATTCTTCCAAATCCAAATTATAATATAAATTATAAAATTGGACTATCTTCACAAACCTAAAGCCTCGTTCACACGGTGACACTGATGTCGTGGCATTTAATGTCGCGACGTAAATGTCGCAAAAGTGTCATCGTCTGAACTATTGAATGTCGCGACCTCTCGACGTCGTGACACTAATGCCGCATATCAAAATTTTTTGATATTTGACACCTGATGCCGTGACACTTCTAAAACATCCGCTACTGGAGATACAAGTTCGCCCGTTTTTATATGCTTTATATTAGCTTTTTTTTTATGTGGAAGACTAGAGCTCAGGGAAAGCCCTTTGTAGTGTCGACAATCTATTTTCTTCGTATAGAGTGCAATGTCGAACAGCAAGCTCTAGTCGATAGATTGTGAAGGGGAAGAGAGAAGTAGGAAGGAACTGCCACAACCACCTAACCCCAACCATTTCTATCGCGACTCTGGCATCGGGGCAATGAGAAAGAACTCGCTGGGGTGTTAGGCCTCCTGAAACAAGTTGAATCCCATCAACCAACCGATGAGATGCGCTTGGTGGAGCGGGGTAGTGCTAACGGAAGGCTATGACAGGAGGGAAGGTGGGAAAGGCGAAGGACCGTGGGGCTCTGCCGGGACTCGAACCCGGGACCTCTGGGATAGTAGCCAGGCGCCTTACTCCCTAGACTACCGAGGCCCCCCGGCCCTACCGAGCTTGACCTGTATGTTGTATGTTCATGTAAACAAATCTTGCAACTTGATTTTGACCCACTTTCATGTAACGGATCAACTTGAAATTTTGCACATATGCGTAGTTCACGTGACAATGCATTCTGACCATTTTGTAAAAAAATCAAGATGGCGGCCGAATTTTGCAATTGTGCTCCCCGACCCCCGACATGGGTATCAAATGAAAGGGTATGACAAGTAGAATACAATTAGGTATGTGGCGTCATTCAAAATTCAAAATGGTGGCCAACACAAAATGGCCGACTACCGTTTTCTTTAGTTACAACCCACACGATATGGGTATGAAATGAAAGCAAATGACAAGTAGAATACTTTTAGCTCTGTGGCGTCATTCAAAATTCAAAATGGCGGCCAACACAATATGGCGGACCACCTTTTTATACGCTTTATATTAGCTTCACTTGTATGTTGTATCTATAGTATATAAACAAATCTTGCAACTTGATTTTGACCCACTTCCATATAACCGATCAATTTCAAATTTTGCACATATGTATAGTTCGCGTGACAATGCAATCTGACCATTTTGTAAGAAAATCAAGATGGCGGTGCCAAGGTGGCGGGTGAATTTTGCAATTGGGCTCTCCAACATGGGTATCAAATGAAGGGATATGACAAGGGCAATACAATTAGCTACGTAGAGCCATTCAAAATGGCGGCCAACACAAAATGGCGGATTACCGTTTTTCTTTACAACCCACCCGATATGGGCACCAAATGAAAGGGTATGACAAGTAAAATACTATTAGCTATGTGGTGTCATTGTAAATTCAAAATGGCGGCCAACACAAAATGGCGGTTTACCTTTTTCTGTTCAACCCACTCGGTATGGGTTTCAAATGAAAGGGTGTGACAATTAGAATACTATGAATTGTGTGGCATCATTCCAAACTCAAAATTTCGGCCAACAATGGCGGTTTACCTTTTTCTTTACAGCGCCCTCAGTATGAGTAATTAATGAAAGTGTATGACGAGTATAGTACAGTAAGCTCTGTGACGTCAATATTATTTTGTATGATCCGAAAAAATTATGTAACTTATTTGAAGGATGAATAAAAACAATAAAAAAAAGTTCAGTTAAATTGCTTTGTTCGTTAACGAGAAAAAAAATCTTGAAAATTGGTAATTTTTTATGCCCGCAGAGGTAAAATGTCCCCTTAAGCAAAGCAAAGAAATTTACCAAAGCTTTGATGATTGCAATGAGTTTTTTAATGACAAAGAACGTAAAAGCTGTTTAAGCTTTTGTGACATCAGCGTAAATAATCTTTTGTGACGTCAGCGTAAATGAGCTTTTTAACTTTTATTTTGTTTACTTATTAGGAATTCTTTTGGCATTTGGTATTCCATAAATAACAAAGGAGTTTCCAACTACAGATATTAGTTCTTTCCTAAGAAGAAAGCTGGCTCTGCTGGAAAAGAAAGAAAATTATGAATTCCTGTCCAAATCCCTGAAATCCTCAAATAACATATAATAAGAAGGTTAATATCTTATGAATTAGAACAAGATGAAAAGATATTCAGTATCTTGTCGTCGGTCATTAGTGTATATTATAACCGGTGAACGCAAACACTCCATTTCTTCTTTTTCCCAATCATTTTTCCATTTGGCCAGAAATACTTCATTAACTAAATAACTGGATTTAATGGCAAAGATCTTCGCATAAACTAAATTGCGATTTTCCCCAATATAAATGAAAGAAAATTCCTTCGGGGCTGTGATAAATGGAACTATTCAAAGAAGTCGTTGCCCAATCCACAATTTCTAGAAGTGTCCTCCTAAGGACAACCGAAGCACCGAAGTCTTGTGTAAATCAATTTGTGCAATCGGTCAGTTGAGATTTCCGTTTCGCTGTGTGCATGTAGAGAGCACAACTCAGTTTCACTACCCCCACTATCAGAATAGTATTGGAAAATCTATATACGACTAATGCAATTACTTAACTTTTATGAGTCGTCGTCAGGACTTCTGCCATTCTTCGTCAGTTTCTTGTTATCGATTGGCTTCGAAAAACGGGAACAAATTAAAAAAGTCCTCAGCTGAAGAAAATGGAAAAACGAATCGAGAAAGTACAGTGGTGTACGCGGGGCCAACAATTTGTGTGGTGGGGGGGCGGTGGGAGATAAGTAGTAGTTGTAGTAGTACATAAGGGCCCCACAACTGAGCACAAATCAAAATGAGTCGAGACAGCTCTTAGAGTCCTGCGATTCCTTTTTATTTTCTTTTTAGTTTTCTGCTTATGTTTCACAATCAGCAGGGAACCCCTGGAGGCTTTTTCATTTCTTGTCATTTAACGAGTGGAAAAGTGAAGTTGAAGCGAAACTGCTACAATTGCTTCTTAAAGGGTTTTAATGCTAACTGGGCAGGTTTTTCCCTTAAAATCTACCCAAAACGAAGTCCCAAGTCAAAGTTTATTGATGGAAACTTTTCAATCCTTCGAGATTAAATACTTTTGTCCTGGGCTTTATTCACTTTGGTGTCGCCATGAGCCTTTGTGAACTTCTTAAGTACATTTGGGCGCATTCTTTCTTATGAATCATCGTGCTGGAATGTTGCTAGATTTGAAAATAGCAATTTTCTAAGAATTACTCCTTCCACCATGAAAGACATCACAGCACATTTTCCCCCGAGGATTGCTTGATTATTCTCGGAAGCTCTTACACAACTCTGATTCTAGTGTGGTGAGCATCAGATTCTGATACATATATACTGCCCCGACAACTGTCTGTCGTTTTCTGCTCATCCATCAATACATTTATGAGATGTATTTTTGCTCTATGGCAACAACATCCAGTATTCTGTCACGAAATGGAAGCCGTGCATCATGGGCGAACACGAACGTATCAAACATCAAGACTCGTCAAAGTGACACGTGCTGTGCAGGTTATATGATAAACTGAACGGAATTACACCCTAAAAAAGGACCAGTGCAAGGCTACTCGAATCGGTAACGAATTCCCCATCCGCAATGACAACCGAATGGAAACATTGCGTGTAACGTCATCATTACTAGAATTTTATCACTCAGTTTTTCTAGATATTTTGGCCGTTAATCAAGCATGGAATCTCTCGTCCTTCCGGAATCTCGGTTTTCTTTTTGCCGCAAAACCATTGATGAAAGACGTCCAGAATTGGGCATCAGAGTGCGTAGTTGGGAGCAAATCTCTTGAGTGTGGCGGCCTCCACATCTCTATATATCCTCCACTCTATTCACTGGGCACTACTTGTGTACATTTAGGACTGTCATGTGCCCTATGAAAATATATTGAAAATGGGCTGTTCAAGCTGGCGTAGGAGTTTTAGTTATGATGTCTGGAGCCGAGTTGGCTAAGAGTTCTTCGAAGGATTAAGTATATACATACAATAGAACATATATTTGTATGTATACGAAAAGAGGACACCAAACTTGTGTATAGAGTGGAGAAATTCCTTTCGCGCGTGTATTACTGGGTGCTGTTATTTACGTTCAAGGACCTGGCAGCAAAACAATGCCATTTAATCTTATTTATGAAGCCTCGTTTTTGCCTTTGCGTTTCAAACAGACGCAAAAAATATGTATAAATATTTTTTTGAAGGATTCGGAAGGACAGAAAAACGGATATTTTTGGGTGTCGTAAAATATTCTGAAGCTAAAACGGCCCCAACACAAGGAAATAGGTCAATGATTGAAGATTTTTATTTTTGATAGAAATTTTGCGACAAACTAGTCGTAGTACAACTCGTTTTGGGATTGGCTTAACACAATCAGTTTTGTAATGGATTGGTACAGGGTGATCGGGATTTAGGGAGATATGCAGAATGAAAAGTATGCTTTGAAGTTGGTAACTCCAGCTATGAGCTTGAAGTTTTGTTTTAAAGATGCTCAGAAGTAAGCCTTCTTGTACTGTTGGCGACTCTATCCAAAGTACGACATAGCACAGTTTGCTTTACTCGGAAGGAATCAGCTCACATTTTTTATCACCAGAGATTTAGGGGAAGTAGGAAGGTAGGCATCCTCGTCCAAGGATCGAGGACGGCTGAAAGGGCCCGTTTTGTGAAACCACTTTTACGCATTCAGATAACGGGTCATATCCTAGCCAGGTTCGGTTGTCTTTCTCCACATCTACGGCAGTTGGTGTCGTGTGGGTTTATAAATCTGGCCTCATGCCACGATCGATTAATTCCCAATAACCAGTAACGATCGACGCTATTCTGGCGATGTGCTTCTGAGGTCGAGCTATGGTAGTTAGGCCATGTCTTTTTAGTCTTGGCGCAAGGAAGCGCATGGTGATATCTCTTTTCATCACATATGTACGGCGGCTTCTGTACACTTTCTCGACTAGTGTCAAGGTCTCCTTCTAGTCTGGCCACTTTATCTGCCTTCTCGACGTTCTTATGACCCGATACCCATGGAATGGTGTAGGTGAACCTCCTAGCCAGATTTCAACCAGTTTAGACATTATATAGACCGCACCTAGTGCATCTATAGCCACTTGGCTATCCAACAATGATACCTTTGCTCCAGTCTCCAGACCGTAAGCTCGTCTGTATTACTAGGCAGTCTATGACGATTGCCACCAGTTCCGATACGAAGACGATGGCAGAATTCTGCCGTTAGCCGGGAGAATTTTTTTGAAGTTTAACGAAGTCTCTAGATAGATCGATGGAGAAGGCCTTCCTGAAAGTCAATCCAGGAACAAAGTTTTTTTACGAGGCAGTGGTGAGAATCTTACTTCGGTCTTGCTGCAGGGAATGTGTGACCGTCTGTAAGACCCATATCTTAGACGAGAAATATTACTGAGGCCCGCACCCAGAAGGTAGTGTCAGATTCCTACTGACTAAACTTACCAACCCTTTGGCATGACTTTTGAATCAAAACTGGTACGAGCCGTATAGGCATTCCTTCCAGAGGCCTTGTCAGAGGCGGAATAGTGGGGCTTACGGATCAGCGACCTACCGTCTCTGCTTCCGTGATCGCTTCTTGCAGGAGACGTAGAGTCAGAACTTCATCATACATGATGATCCACTGGAGAGGGCCTAGGACGGAACCGCAAGTTGTCCTGTATTCCCTTACTCGTCTGAATCGCAGTGCAGTATGCTACCTACAAGAAATTTTATCACGATTCGCACCAGATACTTCGGTGTATCCAGTTTTGCTACGCCTTTCTGACAAGCCGCCTGCCCTCCCAGCCCTTGGGACTAATCTGTTATACCCTTTCGAAAAGGTTGCCCATTGTGCTTAGAAAGCATATCGGTCTGTAGTCCGAGGAGTCCCCTGGAATCTTACCGGCTTCGGGATGAGCACAAGCTTTTGACGCTTTCATTGCTGAGGGAACACTCCTTCCCTCAAGCATGCTGTGAATACTTGAGCGAATCCATCTGGTGCCACAGTGGCTGCCAGCTTCACCGCTCTGTTATACCTCTGGTATACCGTACAGCCAGGAGCTTTTCCAACGGCAATCCCTTTTGCGACTTCCACAATTTTTTCTTCTCTTACCTCTGAGACGTCTGCGTCATCCACTTTTACTACAGGCAGACTGTCCGTGTTCCCGTTTGGTGGGAACAGGGACTTCGCGATGTCTTGCAGCATTACAGGGCAGGTAATCGTTGGGGATCGCTTACCCTTAATCAATGACATCACAACCCTGTACGTACAACCGTATGGATTACTATCCGCTCTGTTTTACTCATCCGGATAGCATTTTATAACTCAGACGGACTGGTAGTACAAAAGGTGACTCTAAGCTTGGTTTTTTCACTTAAAAGAAAGATATTGAACATGAGCACCAGTCTAAGTATTACTAGTATTACTAACTCAGCATGACTAGTAGTAGGAAATCTCCTCTCGGGAGTGTCTCTGCCCATTCCCTGATCCTTCAATTTCCTTTTCGTCCTTGTATCCGAGAAAGTGTGTGTTCATCAGTAGCTTTATGCGCCCCGCCTGCGATTCCGTCCCAGCTCTATTTCCCTTTTTTTTTATAAAGACGAACCGAATTGTTCTTTGGAGAGGATCCTGATGCATAGACTGGCCGAGTCTCCTACGGTCTTGATAAATTGTCAAATTGAGACGTTACGTAGGAAAAATAAACGAATTTGAGCTTATTTGCTGTGTCGTAGTTTACAATAAACTAAAATAATTAAAAAAGAATTAATGAAAGATAACTCTACAGCTTGAACCTAATATGCAATACTGTAACGTAGCAGTACGTAACTTAAAGTACAAACATGAGTGTTCAAATGACACGACCTAAATTGACGTAATAAACTTTACGAATGTTCGTTAAATTCTCGCATGTACCGTACGAAGGGCACAAAGTACAAGCATCCTTAAGCGGCATCAAAGTCAAAATGACGTAAGCAAGCTCAAATACGTTCAGTTTTCTTACGGCACGGTAGGTCATATTAGGTTCAGGCTTAACTTACTATTACGGCACAAAATGTAAGAGACGTAACATTTCAGCATTTAACGAACATTCGTTAAGTTTGTTCGTTCATTTAGGTCGGTGCCATATAAACCCTGACTGCGTTTCCATTAGCCGGAGTATAGTTTCCGTTGAATAAACGCTTTTCCCCCAAGTTAATACGATGCCGTTTCCATGACAGTTCTGAGTTGAAGAGACAGATTTTACATTGCGTCGCCGTTGGTATATGTGTAGTAAGGATGGTCAAACATACACCATATATGCAAAACCGGGCTTAACTCGACTAGTTTCGTTGAGAGTGCTTGGATTTAATGAAACTTTACTTAAACCCAGTTTCCATGGGCGCTTACTCTGAGCTAACCTAAGCATGGGAACACAGTAAATGAACCGGGGTAGAGTTTTCGTTGAGTTTGCGGAAAGCTTTTTCCCTCAAGTTGACTCGATGCCGTTTCTCTTACTGAGTTTTCATTGGAGTCGAGTTGAGTTATCATAGAGTTTAAATTGTTGTTGTATTGTATGTAGTTGCATTAATTATTCAACGAAAACTCTTTACTCTGCACGTTTCCACTCGAGTTCAACTATAGTGGAAACTGGGTACATGACAGTTTTGGGGTGAAGCGGCAAATAAATAATTTTGCGTTGTGTCGCCGTATCCTTTGGTTCGAATATCGCGCCCAGTTGTCATTTAAATTTATGAAAAATAAAGCCGCGCATGTATATGGCACATATGTTCTACAGACCCATTTTCAACAAAACATATATCAAAGCGCGGATTAACCCGAGTGGTTTCTTCGAGTGTACTTGAGTTTAACGAAACTTTACCCAACCTCCGTTTCCATGTACCGAGTTTCCATTGGAGTCGAGTTGATTTGTCGGTGAGTTTAAATTGTTGTTGTATTGTATATACTTGCATTAAATATTTACCGAAAACTCAAGTTGAACTCTAATGGAAATTCGGTAATGATGAGCGCTAAGTCTGAGTTAATCCAGGGTAATCTCTGCTACTCATGTTCGTGACTTACGTTGCGTTAGGTTACTTTACGTTACGTCTCATTTTGGTTCAGGGTTTTCTTATATATCTTAAAGCTCGATCCACACATATTCGTGATGTGAGGGCGACTTCAGTGCAGTACCGTGCAGTGCAGTGGGAAGGATACCTTATACTCCGTTTGGATAGCGTTTTCGAAAGTGTTGACCCTATCTATATTAATAAAAGAAAGTTTCTGTTTGTATGTATGTATTTGTGTATGTGTGCGCTATAGCAGGCGTACCAGTTATCACAGAGCTTCGAAATTTTGCATGAAGGTCCGTTGGTGTCGCCCATGATGCACCTCCAAGTCCGATTTTCTAAATTCAAAATGGCGGCGTAAATTTGGCCGAAATTCAACATGGCCGCGCAAATATGTTTGAATTTGCCAATTATGTTCCGATTCCAATGAAAATCGGAATCTGGGGGTTTTTAAGGTCGTAAATAACGAATTTATGATCAAAATTTATAAATTCAAAATTGCGGGGCCGATATGGCGGACGAATTTTGCCAATTGTGTTCCGGAACAGCCTTATTTACCAAATTTGTTAACGTATGGCCAAGGGCAATTGGTTGGTTGGTATCGATATTACTGAACATTTCTCCCACGAATGTTATAAAATAAAAACCGAAAACTTTACTTCGCAATTCAAACTTAGGGGGCGTTCAAGTATTACGTAACGCAATTTGGGGGGAGGGGGGAGGTTGTGAAACGTTACGATGCGTTACAGGGGCGGGAGAGGGGTTAGAACATCGCGTTACGTAAAATTTTTTTTATTTAAATAAAAAACTAGGGAATTAAAATCTCCCAACTTGGCGAGTTAGAAATCTCTTGTTTTATTTATTATTACCACAAACACGATTAAAACAATAACAAAGGTATTTTAGCGATTTTACGGAACTTTGCGCAACAGAATTGTGAATTTTAGGAAAAAATGGTCACTTCGGTGTTCGTGTTACGTAACGTTTAGGGAGGGGGAGTACATAAAAACGTTACGGGGCGTTACATGGGGGGGAGGGTCAAAAATATTAAAAAATTGCGTTACGTAATACTTGAATGCCCCCTTATCTATAAATTATTTTTTTGGAGATTTCTTCTGCACGGAATATCAGCAACTGGTTGAGCGATTTGCACGTGGATTCAATCTGAACGTAGGGGTCGGTTCGGGACTCTGTGATAGCATTTTCCTTCTAAGATTTCTTTTCCATATTGAATCGAATAACATGCTTTCGTTAGTGCGTGCGTAAGCACTGCAAAATCAGAATTGATTTTTTTTCTCTTGCTGTGAAAAATCCGCATGTGCTCCCTCCATTTGGAAAGGGTTGGTCCACATAGAATCTGTATAAAATCATACCTAAGGGAAAAAATATAATCAGATTTTTGCTTGCATTAAGAATATACAACAAAATAACAGAAATTTATCTCCAAAATTGTCAACATAAATTCCCAAAAGAATAATGTTAACTAGAAAATTAAAATTGGCCACAAGTCACCATAAATTCACGATGTTATACTATAACGAAATTGTTAATAAAACAATTATGAAAGTAAAATATATAACCCGAAATACTTCATCATTAAAGCAGAAACCATCGAAATCCGCCCCAAGGACGTGTTTTTGTTACCCTTGAAAGTTTTATCATTTCGGTGATGATGGCAGCAAATATTAGTTTCCGCAACTTTTGTCAGCCATCATAATTGTAAATTTGAGGGTACTTAAAAGCTTTTGTTATTGCACATCCTGTGTGAGAATCTAACAGAATGCAGCTTTCATCCCGGCGAACCCGAGTCCCGTGCCATTATTACCGCTGCAGTTTACCCTTATGACAATGCACCCCACAATATTGAAATCTTCGTCCCTAGAAGCATCCTGTTCAGCTGCAGCGCGAGCTTCGTGGGTTTTCCACCCCATTGCAGCACATTGTCTTATTCGAGGGAATTGCAACGTTGGCATATAAACCTCACCATTAAGCAAAGTCCTTATAACATGAAAAATACTGAATTGTCATTTGACACCGTGAAAAATAAAAATAAGAAAAAAATTATAAAAGTTTTAAATCAATTTTGATGGTAATTTTTAAATGAAGCCACAAAACGAGGGATGAAATGAAGGTGAACCACGGAGGAGGATAACTGTGCCACTAGAGATGAAGCCCGACGCTTGGAGATAGTCCTTCATTTGCGAGATAATTGAATATGATAGCATCACCGAATGGAAATCACGTAGATAGCACAGGGAGAACTGTAAAAAAATCATTTTCGGTGTTTTCGGAATGTCCCAGCTCAGAATGTCCTTATCCCAGGTTATTTGCCTCCATTTCACTTAAGCACCGCTCCACCAAAGTCATCACTTTTTAAACCTAGCAAAAATAGAGATGGCATTTGCGAAATTATCACAGCTACAAAAAAAGGGAAAAGCACGAAAAAATGCGATTTTCACAAGGATTCTCGAAAGAAGGACGAAATCCCCCGAAGGCACACGGAACAGCTTAACATTATTGCCGGTCTTTATTGGCCTAAAGATGCTCCTTAGTTGCTTATTGGAATCCTTATTCACTTATTCCGGACCTCAACCACCTCCTTTTGTCTATTATACTAACAAAGGAATTTATCGTCCTTCAAAAGGATTTTCTATTCGTTGGCCCCCGCCCCATCGCGGGTGTTGTTTTTCATGTTTCGACCACTTAATCGGAGTCCTTTAATTGCTCCATAGGCGGGGTTGGCTGCTGTTGTTGTCTGGAATCTTTATTTATCCTATTTATCCTGTGGGGGTATTTTCCTTTCGCAAGAAGGATAATTGTTAAAAGGACTTTTGGTAATAAATGCGAGACTGTTTAAACCAAAAGAATGTGGGAGCTTAACGCCGACAGTTGGGGACAAATAATGAAATTCTCTAGGACATCCATTCATTGTTTGGCCGGTTGCCCTCAGTGTGGTGCTGCTGCCTCGGCAAGGATAGTTGAAGAGGATTTTTATGCGCAATTGAAGGACATTTACATAATTTTTGGCATTTTCTCAAGACCAATTTAAAATGTAATCTAAAAAGATCATTTTCATTCCGTCATAAGTACTGCGCCACGAAGACGTAACAGACTCCAGCGCTGTGAAGCTACGAGAGCGAATGCCTTTGAGTTTCTGACATTTACGTTTTTGCCGTTTTCTTACTTATGATGGAGGAGCCGCAGTGTGGGTGACGTCTTCCTCTAGGACTTCGCTGTTGTCAACTAGGGAAAATGGCAGAACAAGAAAGGAACAAAAAAAACTGTCTGCATTGATTTTGCTGAAGGGAAAGAACGTTTTTCCCGCAAGTATTTTTAAGTATACATATATACATACATACATATATATATACGACAAGGGTACTGGAAATTTATGGTAATGTATGGCGCTGTTGTGACGGTTTTTCTCAGCTTTGTGTTAACCTAGGTCGAAGACATCACATCCACGATATTGTGCGGCAATATGAGCTGCAGTCTGCTATCGGGCATTTTTTTTACTTTAAATTCGAAATTTTAAGTGGAGTTTTAATAAAAAGCGTTTTTTTTCACAGTGTATGCACAGAGGTGTCAAGAGGAAATCCAATTTCATAACCCTAACAATGTGGAAGAGGATCAGGAGTAGGTTAAGATTTATTTTTAGTTGAGTGAAAATGAATTTTGATAGTATGCGCTGCGATTGCTCTGTCTTATATTCCACCGTTCTTGGCTGGTTTTGCTGTTGTTATTGTCTTATTATAGGATGAGATCTGAATTACTAAATGACCGCATTTATGTGCAGGGACCGAATCGGTACCGAACCGGTCCAAAGTACCAAAAAAGGTCCAGAAAAAGCCCGCATTTTCGGTCTCGTGCTCGTTTATGCGAGGTTTTTTTGGACCTTTTTTGGTACTTTGGACCGGTTCGGTCCCTGCACATAAACACGGCCAATGTTGAACAACTTAAGGAGTGTTTAATATGATTTTAGGTCCTAGACCCACCAATTCAAGGGCACAATGTAGCACCTTCTGCCTTATTTCTAAGTGAACAGACGTTGTTTGTTCAAGCCATGGTTGCAAAAATTGCAGGGGTCAGTCATCAGCGAAATAAAAGGACTAACAGAACTAGAAACTATCATATGAGAGAGGTTAGCCTAGCGTGATCGGGCTAGTCTCTTCTAAGTAATGTTGGCTTGAGGTTAATATCCTCACCCGGAAAAAATAATTATTACGAAACGAGCAACATGACTCGGATATAGGAAAAGACGACGACGACCACGTCAACGAAAAATGCAAAACGATTTAAGAATTCTCTCTTGGATCGTTCGCACTCTGCACAGAACTCGAGCTGCACAACATCTAAGCTCATACCAGGGCCGTCCTAAGATATTCGGCGCCCATGGGCTACTAAAAACGATGCGCCCTTCTAAGAAAATACACGGGAAGTCTGGGGGGAGCGGGTTACCCCTAAAGTTATACAAAAGTATCAGAACTAGAGAAAGTTAATATATTAGCATTTCACTAAATAAAACATAAAATTCATACAAAATTAAAAAAAAACTCAACAAAAACAAATATCTTTTATCGTAAACAAAAACCAAAAGTAGCTTATGTACTATATTTATTTTCCTAGCTTTTTTTCAAATTGATTAATAATATCATACGTATTTAAGTTATCCAATAGTTAGATAAAACACTCAAATCATTTAATTTGCTGTGTCCCAAAAAAGACCGTAAATATATTTTTATTCTTTTCATTGCTGAAAAGGATCTTTCGATTTTGCAATTTGTAGAGTCAAAATGTACTTAAAAAAATGCGATGTGATGTA
Source organism: Thereva nobilitata (assembly GCA_963855945.1). Lineage (NCBI taxonomy): Eukaryota > Metazoa > Arthropoda > Insecta > Diptera > Therevidae > Thereva > Thereva nobilitata. The sequence continues at coordinate 166,421,131 of OY979695.1, forward strand.
GTCACGTTAGGAAATATAGATTCAATTTTGTAGTCAATTATTGTCCTTAAACTCGACACATCTCGGCATGTGTAGCTCCAAAAAAAGCGAAAAAAATTGAGGCTGTTTGTTATGATATTGGCTATCAGCGACTATATGAAATTTTTATCTGCACATATAGCCTCAAAAAAACTGAAAAAACTACTAACTTCGGATGTTTATGAAATTTTCAGAAATTATATTTTAAAATCTGAAAAATAACAGTTAAAATTTCAAGCCAAAATATCTAATATAGGTCCCTTGACTTCAAATTTGAAAATTGATTGGTCTTTATTTTTTTAAAATGTAGATTTTTTATGTACGTTATGATGGTGAAGAAAAAAAAAATTTTAAACTTGAAAAAAAGTTTAAAAAAAATCGTGATTTTTTGTATTTTTTCTCGAAAAATTTCACTCTTTTTTGATAAAACGGAATTCGTTATTAGTATCAAGTTTGATGCGGCGTATTTTCGTCTTTTGTACTCATCACAATTTTATACCTTCAGATTTGTAAAGGTTAAATGATTGTGATTCTGTATTTCGTTTCGACTGTACAGATTTTTCTAAAGAAGCGTATAATTCAACAGGGTCGCCACTTTTTCTTAAGACCAAATTTCCTTGACCTTTCCAGGCTCTCCAGACAATATTTGAATTTTTTCTAGACGTTGTATCATGAAACTAGAAATGACTATATATTGAATAGAAGAGGGCCAAGATGACTACCCTGAGGAAAGTTATCCTTGGAATCTGATAACATGTGATCTTTTCGGAAGCCGTGATGTAGTTTATTTAGGTATGGGTCGATTAGAGGGGATATCTTATCGTAGACGAGTTTTTGAAATAGTTTGGGGATTGATGATAGGATGGCAGCACCTCTATAGATATCAAATAAATGCTTATCAGATGCCTTATGGATTGGTGTGAGGTAGAATTTCATCTAAACGGTAGGAATCTTTGCTATTTCTTCAAAAAAATTCTTGTTGGTATTTGGTCCGTTCTTTGAAATTTGTAGTGTATTTGAAAGGGCATGACCTTTTTATGCTTCAAAGAAAGATCTTATTAAGTTAACTGCTCAGAAATACGTCCGCAACTGTTTAGCTTCAGGCCTTCTCTCTCGATTGCCGCAAAGCCCATGCCAGTAGAAATTTTCTCTGTACCGTTGTTTTCGTAACTTGAGTTTTTTTTTGTCGGAAAATGCTAAACATCTTAGTCGAGAAAAAGTTGCTGTGAAATTTCATGTAAAACTTGGCCACCGAAACTTACGAATTATTACATAAATTATATGGTAATGAGTGTTTTAATCATTTTTTTGATCACGTATTTTTAAGTGGTTTAATCATTTTAAAGAAGGCCGTGAAGACGTTGATTATGACGCTCGCCCTGGTCGCCCTGTCACATCGAAAACAGACGAAGTTGAAAAAATTAATAATATGGTCCGAAATGATCATCGATTGAGCATTCGTGCTATTGCTGAAGCTATTGGAATTTACAAGGAATGCGTTAGACAAATTTTACATTATGATTTTAACACGAAAAAGGTGTGTGCAGAGATGGTGCCAAAAAATCTCACAATCGAACAACGTTTCTCGCCAAGCATGGCATCCCAGTGTTAGGCCATCCGCCTTATTCACCTGATCTGGCTCCATATGACTTTTATCTGCTTCCTAAGGTCAAATGTGCGTTGAAAGGAGCACGTTTTGATAACGTTGAAGCAGTAAAACAAAAGCGGCAAGCATCTTGAAAGACCTTACAGAAAAAGACTTGTGGCACTGTTTTGAACTATGGAAAATTCGTATGGAGAAGTATAAGAATAGTGAAGGGGTATATATTGAAGGGGATAATCAATAAATATGTATAAATTTAAAATAAAAGATTTTACAGCAACAGTCTCGTAAAGATTTTACAGCCACACCTCGTATAGTACAGACTTAATTGTTTTTAGAATTCCAGAAACGTACTAAAACGTCCATTTGTCCTTTTTGGGCTACCTTGTTAAGCGACTCATCAAACCCAACTACAATATGGTCGCGTAATTTGAAGGAATATATTTTCTTATTAAAAATTTTGGTTTTATCTATGATTTCTTATATTTCGCACCAAAATGCTATTATAATAGCAGTTTCCAGTGAGTTGAACTCATTTAACAACTTCTCAGCTTCAAATTTTTCTTGCAGGCTTTTGAAAGTACTCTTCGTAAATTTTTCCAAAGCATCTTTAACATTTCATAACCAATAACCAATCATAAGAACACGTTATTTGGTTATTTTTGTTATAAAAAGATTTTAAATAAAAATAACTCATAACTAAAAATAATAGAAAAATATAAAAACTATCAAAAATTGCCGCCCGAAAAGGCTTGCGCCCCAGGGCAATAGCCCATTTAGCCCTGTGGTTAGGGTGGCCCTAGCTCATACACTGTCAAAGTATAAAGCTGCCATTACAGTCATCCAATTAATACGTTGGACAGCTGTCAACTGTCATACAAAATAGTGACATCTGTCACACAAAACACCATATGCTCAGGGTAGGTTTCATGGTCAGCAACAGAATGAAGCCTTACCATTCTCGGCTTTAAAGCAATAAACTAAAGGTTATGCACGCTTCGTGTTAAAGGCAAATTAAAGAATATCAGCCTCATACACGTCTACGCACCTGCAGAAGAGTCTTCGGACGATAAAAAAGAAGAATTCTTCGAAATAGTTGAACGGGAGCTCAAATCTCCCAAGATTATTTTTACATCATACCTGGGCAGGCATTAGGTATGATGTAAAAATAATCTTGGGAGATTTTCACGCTAAAGTTCAAGCAAGTTCTAGATTTGCGCGTAAAAACATCCACGAAGCTACCGGATGGAGCCACTTGCAACCAAATAGACTATGTGTTGATAGACCGCTGCTACCTTTCGGGCTTGATGGCGGTATGAACCTACCGAGGTGCCAACTTCGATTCAGTTCACTATTCTCTTGGTATGGCGCTTCGGAGGCGCATTTTAACGCAAACAAGCTTTGAATCCCCCGAATCAGGGTCGAATTAACACAGCTTCACTATGCAATGAATTGGCCAGAAACATCTACGGCCATGCGTTACAAATCGCGCTCCATGAGCGAAGAGTAAGTCATGGAGACGAGATGAGCGACGTCGACGAGAGTTCGACACGCCTTAAAAATACCTAAAACGCCGTGGTAGGACGCAATTCACACTAGGGTTGGGTAGGACACCCAATAGAAAATACTTCTACTTTCACCAAAGCCACAGAAACAATAATAATTAATAAAAAGATTGTATCTATGTATAATCCAACCATACATTAAACGACAAGCAATACAGATTTCGATTGAATGGCGTAAAATCTAGACCCCACAACATATATACTAGTGTTCTACAAAAGTAAAAAAAAGTTGTTTTTCTTGTTGTACTATTTCTACAATTGGTTTTCGCCTTTTTCTATTGACAGCCAATGAGAGTAAACGACCTCTCAATGAATCTATGGGCTCAACCCTAAAAATCCCAAAGCTTCTAAGCACAGCTGCGTCATTTCGCTGTAGTCCAGAATATTAAAGTTCGTCCCACGACGCACAGTGGGGCCAAATCCAAAAAAGCTGGCCAAAAGTCGAAAAGTGTTCTAAATGATCTCAAATTGTTTACTCGGGGGTTTTCGAGGTCGCTGATTACGAATCCGATATCGGAATTGAGATTTTCAAAATGGCGGACTCAATATGGTGGACATAGCCTCCCCAAGAAGTCGAAAACTTTAGTAAATAATACCCAAACATATTAATGGGGGGTATTCCGGGTAGGTGATTACGAATCCGATATCGGAATTGAGATTTTCAATATGACGGACTCATCATGGTGAACATTACTTCCCCAAAAAGTCAAAATCTTGGCCGCTGATTACGATTGGTTATCAGAATTTCAATTTTAAAAATTGCGGAGTTAATATGGCTACATGAGAAGTTTGGAAGGCTTCAAAAAGGACTAAAATATGTTTTCCTTATAATGTTGTCATTGTTTTGTATCTAAAATGTTATTAATATTATTTGAAACGTAAATTAAAAAAGTAATGTAAAGATTTAATGATAATATCTACATTTCTTTCTAAATGAAGGAAATGGTCACAGATACAAAAAAACTATCATGGGAATAATGCAAATTTAAATGAACCAGTTGAAGAAAGTATAAGATACGTTAAACCTCTAATGCCGGATCCACACGTTTGTCAAGGCTTGGCAAGCGTTCGAAAATTAAAAACGCTTGCTTAAAACAAACGTGTGGACGCATCACAAACGCTTGCCACAAACTTCCTTTGCAAACATTCGCAAATTGAAAACGTTTGCTTTGGTTTGGGGAGCATCCACACTCGACCGGATCGGCCACAAGCGTCGCCAAGCTTACACAAGCCAAGCCAAACGCCTTCTCCACACGTTTGAATTTGCGAATGTTTGCCAAGCCTTGACAAAATGTGGATCCGGCATAAAAATCATCGAAATAATGTATGTACATAAAATACGAACAAATTTAATTCTCACAAAAAAAGTTTAAGTCAGTCGTTAGGATTCGACTTTCTAGAAATATAAATTTTTTCAATATAAAATATGTCAATACATTCACACATATCCATACATATATTGATCTTCAATGTATGCGTATATAGAACTAGCTATGTAAAGCAGGCGCGTACGCAGGGGGGTTACTGGGGGTTAAACCCCCCATGATTCCAATAATAATAGGAAAAATTATAATTAATAAATATATCAACTTATTAAACAATTAAAAAAATATTCCGAATAACGATGTATAATATATGGTGGATTCTTTTCAAACGGGATAGCAAAAAAATAAATATCTCTCAAACTTTGGGAATATGTTCGTGAACTCGATGTGATATACCAAAAATTTTTTTAGCGCAATTGGGTGCGCCGTTTCCGAGTTACAACTGTTATTGAAAAAAACGCGATTTTTCAAAAATCACGTATTTCTCATTTATTTATAGCTCTCGACAAACTCTGAGTTTCGGGATGGCCATATAGATTTTTGTAGGAAATTTTCCGTCTTTTCAGATGAAATTACGCAAAAAACAATTGTACGCATTTTTGGCCAATTTTTTGGCCTTTTTTGGCCAAAATTTGAAAAAAAAGGAATTTTTAAATTTTTTTTTCATGTCACCAATCGATTTTCTGACTCAAAAACTACGCGCCACCAAGTTTTCAGAGTAGTTCCCTTCTTTTCGGTAAAAAAATTGTAAAAATGCCCTAAATCAAAGTCTAAAGTCTTGCGCACACCACGAGACCATGATTTTTGGAGAAAAGCAAGACATTTTGTGATATTCGAAAAATGGTCAAAAATTAATATTTATGTTTCTTCACAATTTTCAATAAAAAAATTGCGATAAAAATATACCTATAGGTAATTATTTTTATAGTGAAATAACATAAAATATAATATAAGTACATAGTCCTATTACATGAGAAAATTTTTTTTTACCCAATGGGTGGTGTGAATAAAAATTGAGTGCAAGTGTTCACTCCATTTTTTGGAGTGAACACTTATTTTGGCGTGAATAAAAATAACCTTCGTTAGGTTTCGTTAAGTACTTCACTCTGTCATTTCTCCATATAGAGTGAACACTTCATTTTGATCTGAATAAAACACAAAGTTTTAACGTTTGCTTGTGAGTGAACACTTGTAAAATTTGAGGGTGGTTGCGAGGACCTTTTTCATTCATTTTAATAAAATAAATTAAAAAAACTTTTAAAATAAATAACTTTTATAAATGAAATGCACTAAAAAGTAAAAAATATTTTTTTCTTTGTCACACGAAAAGTTTCATTGCAAAATAAGAAGTTTAATGTGTATTAACACTTTTAAAATTATATTCTCGTTTGACTTTAAATGTTTGAACTCTTATCAATGAATTGTGTAAATCTACATCATTGCATTAATAAAAGTTTGGGCAGTTTGATTTGCAGTTAGAAAATTGCGATTATAGTTATGGATGTTCAAACTTTTATTAATGCATTTGAAAAGCTGTAAATTTACACAATTCATTGATAAGAGTAAAACCTTAAACAAGTAAACATTTAAAGTGAAACGAGAATATGATTTTAAAATTGTTAAGGGGTTATATCTATGTGACGGTCAAAAATCAAAGCTTTTTTCAGGATTTTTTTTTGCATTGATTTTGTGAAAAAGGTGTTACAAATAATATACCAATCGATAAGGCAACTCTTCAAGAGTACAAAAAAAAATTTTTATACGAAATTTAAAACAAAATGGCGGCTGTAGATCATGGTAACATATGTAGTATTTTCAAAAGGTGTTCCGCGGCCGGACACATTACGCAGCACCATTAGCATCTGGAACAATAAAAAAATTTTTTCATTATCTTCATGAGTTTTGCTAGTGAAGTACCCACGATTATATTTTTAGAATTTTTTTTCGCAAAATAGCGGCGGTTTAAAAAAAAATCGTTTTTTTGACGAATTTATAATTTTTTTTCTTGTTAACCAATCGCAAAAATCGTGTGTACTTCACTAGATAATCATATTAAGAAGCTACAGTTAAAATTTCAAGTCAATCGGATGAAAACTGACGGAGTTTCACAAACATGGTTTCGAGAAAAACGCGTTTGAAGTTTTAAAACGTTGTAGATCTGTGAAATTTCAATTATTTCCTAAATGGGGATGGGGGCCTAAAGAGTGTATAATATGTGCTATATAGTATACAGTGACATCTATACTTCAATTTAGAAGTCCATTATCTATGATCGATAAGTAATAATTTAATTTACGACCGCCGAATTCAAAAAATCAAGAACCGCTGAAAATAGCAAATTTTACGTTTTTCGAGCGTTGGAGTTGCTTCAGAAAATTAATTCTCAAAAATTATCTGAAGTATATTAGTATTTGGACTTTTTTTATTCCAAGTCTAGGGATTTTTTGGCATACTATTAGCCAATAAAAAAAAATCGAAAAAAAAATTTTTTCACATAGATATAACCCCTTAATACACATTAAACTTTAAGATAAGCCTGAGTTCTAGCATTTCTTATTTTGCAATGAAACTTCTCTTATGTATACCTATCACTGCCAAAGAAAAAATTATTTTTTACTTTTTAGTCACAACTATTGATCCATTTTAAAAAGCAGCAGGTATTTTCTCATGCGCTCCATTTCCTCAAGAGCATCAGTATTGCATGGTTTTTAGCCTGTTGATTGAACTGGTTTTATATTTTCAATTTTCAATCCGTTTAAAGATCTTAATCTACTCAGCATTACATAAATGCTTGACTTCACAACAAAACCACCTTTTGGCCAAATTAAAACCCCCAAAAATCAAATTTTTCCCACAGAACCACCTTTTGCCCTAACTAAACCCCCAAAAGCGGATTCGGCAGCAAAACCACCTTTAGCCCTAAATAAATTTTCCCAAAATAAAACTCCATATAAATCCATCCACGTTTACTAGCCTACTAATTTCACAAAAATGACATTTCCCTTTAATCCCAAAATTTCCCATGAGTGAACTAAAATTTCCCATGAGTGAATATTATTTGAATGAGAGAATTTTTATTCACACCAAATCGAGTGTTCACTTTTAATGAATCACTCCATTCAGGAGTGTTCCCTTTAAGCGTACACTTAGTTTTTATTCACTTCACCCAATATGTGTACAAAATATGTTTTGTGAAACCCCCCCCCCCATGGTTTCATCCTGCGTACGCTACTGATGTAAAGTATACGTGCCTTCACTGTTCAATATAAGCAAACGAGTTGACAAAATACATTGTTTTTATTTCATTGGGTTCTGGTCTCTTATAACGATCAAACCAATTTTATTTAAAAAAATTAGTAAAAAAAGGCTAGGGGCAGCTATGGGCAGCTATTTTTTTATTCATTTTTAACCGACTTCAAAAAAGGAGGAGGTTATCAATTCGACGCGTAGGTATTTTTTGGTCCTGTTCACGCATAATTTTGTAACGCAATGACTTTTTTGCTTTTTTTCTTTTTTGGTTGAAAGGGTAGTTTCCCACGGTGGTCCCGTTCAATTTTTTTTAAATTCTGATAAAGGAGTTCGAAGGTAGGCGTAAAAAACTGGAAAAATTAGTACACTTTGAACGGATAGAAGTATTTTAAAGGCAGCGAACAAATTACTTTATTGTCGCGTGCTCGAGAAGAGGCCGGTGGATGAATCGGCAAAGGCGTTGACCTGCAAATAAAAATTGCGGGTTCAAACCCCGGAGGGTAGTTCGACTTTTTTTCTTTTTTTCTCTTTCTAAAATCCATTCTGATTGGATTAATGTTGTAAAGAATTACAAACTCTTCGGCGAGAAATTTCATGCATACTCTACTCATGCAGACTGTAAGAGAGTATTCCTTTGGAATGAAATTCTATTTAAAGCAATTTCTGAAAAGCTTTATTTACGTATTTAGCCATCTTGTTGTAACAATCTCCCGTAGCACAACGACTGAGAATCTTGCCTCTCGTCCTGGAGGTTGCGAGTTCGATTCTTTGACCTGGAGCAATTTTTTTTTCAATCGACACAATAAATATTTCTTTTTAATTTTCTTTGGGGAATTTTGTTTCATATTAAATAAGTTTTTTTTAAATTGCTCCGAAAATACGCAAATTCATTACTGCAAAAACTATTTAGCTACTGCCTTAATTCTTTTCGACGGCGCGCGGCTGAGTGTCATACTTCTCGTAATAAATAATTTTTTTTATATTGCCCCCGAAAAAAAATTAACGGACTAAAAAGTACGAAATAAAATAAATTTTTAAAAACCGACTTCAGAAAAACCAAAAATAATGCACAAAAAAACCAAAAATAATGCACAAAAAAGGATAAAATAATTGTTTGAAATTCTTTACAACATTAATCCAATCAGAATGGATTTAATAAGAAGAATCACTTTTGAAGACGGTGCCAGGTAGTAGTTGACTTTCATTGCATTAACTATTGCTGCGAAAATTGTATTCATTTCTTTGTTAGCCTTATGCCCTTAATACATCACCCCGAAAACAGGTGTTGGCACCGTCTTCAAAAGTGATTCTTCTTATTAAATCCATTCTGATTGGATTAATGTTGTAAAGAATTTCAAACAATTATTTTATCCTTTTTTGTGCATTATTTTTGGTTTTTTTGTGCATTATTTTTGGTTTTTCTGAAGTCGGTTTTTATATAGCTTACATGTTTACCTGCTAACACCTGATATGCGTTAAATCATCGAACACGACAGAACACCATAACTTTTATATTATAAACCCTCTTTTTTTTGTTATTTAATTTTTAAAAATCAGGAACAATCTATGATTTTTTAACAATACTTCATTCATGAAATTTATCTTTGATAACCATGGTTGTATTGCACTCACCTCCAGGAGTTGATTCCATTTTGTCTGATCTCAATCGGTGATGTTTTCAGACTTCCACGCCTTTTTTTGCAATACAACAATTTTTTCAACTAACCGAACAAAGAAATGCACCTTAAGCAGAGGTGTATTGCAACTGAAATTTCAGAGCAGATAATAGGTTTACGATTCTTCTGTATGTATTTTCTGACACTTAGGGTATTATGGTGCTGTTACACGAATGACACACTTGCCATTTTTTCTGTCATAATTTGTCATTATCGTCATACAGGGTCATAATTTGTGTCATTATTTCTGTCATAAAAAATAAACAACAACAATGCCATTAATTATGACCAGAGATTATGACAATTGTCATTTTTTGTCATTCGTGTAACTGGGGCATTACTGTTGCCCACCCAATATAGAAGAAAGTCAGGCTAAAACATTTTTTGTCGACTTTTGGCCAGCTTTTTTGGATTTGGCCCCACTGTGCGACGTCTCTAGAATACTAAAGCTCATCGAAAGCTCATCCAAAGCTCACAAAGGTTGTCCTGAATAAAACTCATAACCGAGACCGCCACCATACTGCAAAAAAGCTTTAGTAAAGCCACATACCTACAACCGATCACGCCATTACGCCAGATTCGTCATAGCGCGAAATTTGAAATATGCGGTCAATCCATTGCATGTGGGCATTTCTCTTGGTACCAAAAACCAATTTTTAGACAAATCATACAAATTTAAAAGAGCCTTTAAAAGAGCTCCAATTCGCGTTTTCACTTTGTGTTTGGGATCTGAAAGGGCTTTTAAGGAAACTGCAGAAATGCCATATTTCTACCTATACCTATCCTATTGTCGGGTAGTACACATTTACTGTTGGGTAGATTGTTCTACTTATTGAAAGAATATTTTTATAATAAATAATAAAAAAATGATTATACATTTTCGCGAATCTTCAACAATTACCAATTACATAACCCAGAAACCCGTTATTTGAATACAAAACCACCACAATTCAATTCTCCCTGCCATAAAAAAAGGTGAAAAATGTGAAAACTTATTCTTATTACATTTTACGACTTCTCAAAACATTCTCGTAAACCACAGCACGGCTACAATGAAAAAACATATCGGAAGCAGGAAATTTATATATAAAAACCTGGTTTCGTTTGAAATGCACATTACTCTTTGCTTGTCAAAACAAACATCCTTAGATCCTTAGTAGTTTTTGGGCCTATAACGAAAATCTACCAAACAAACTGTCGCTCCGAAGTAAATCAAAATTTGTACCTATTTACGTTCCCAACAGAACCCAAACTCGCAACCATAAAACAAGTTTTTTTTAAGCAACTTTTGTGTAATTTTAATTAAAACTCTTTTCCAAACCCCATTCGAGACGAACCTATTTTTAATTTTATAGTCAGTCCACGGCGGCCATTAAAGCAGGGTTAATGCACCCGTTCACCCGGAAAATGCAAGGATCGCATGCAGAGGAGGCCTTTGTTATCCTGTTCCTGTAGATATGTGAGTTTTGCCAAATGGTAAAAGCCAAGCAGGTCAAATGCAAGCAAGGCAGCAAGGTGGTGGTAGCAGAAGCTAGCTGCAGTCCCTGCAATCGACTGCAAGCAAGCACGCGAACCTTTTACGACTGCATTGATGACATTTGGTATTTTTTTTGTTTCTTTTGATGGTATCACCCTGCACTTGGAGCACCCTCACCCTGCGCCGCGTTACGGAGAGAAGCGGTCCGTTTTTAAGAGTTGTGCTATTCCTGTTCTTGGTTAATTTAACAATTTTGGAATTAGTTCAGTTAAGAGTTTAATTGCAGGGCAATTGCGGCGGCTTTATGGTGCAGAAGAATTAGCTTTGGTTTAAGTTTGTAGCGTTTTTGTTTACACTTTGATTCTATGATGATTTTGTAGTCCTTTTGTGTTGTTTTAATGTCGTACAGTTTTATGAGAATCTTTGTATTAAATTATCGCATGGATAGGATTGTTCTTTCATGTTGGACGCCAAAGTCGTATTGGTTCGAAGTACGAAGGCTTCTTTGCAGCAGAAAATGCTTCAATGAAACTTGTCAGTAATTTTTAGTTAAACGTACAATTTCTCATAGTTATAAATTTATTAGCCAGCACTTTTAAATAGTACCTATAGGCCAACGGATAGAGTAGAGTCACCAAAGAGTGTGCACTTTTTAACTATTTTTTTTAAACGCAACATCGATAGTACAATAATTACTTATTATAATTAGGCTTTCATGCTTTACGAACATGCTTTTAAGTTCTATATATAAATTACGGTAAAAAGCTATTGTTATTCAGTTTAGACTGTAAGTTTTGGAATGTGTGCTTTGGAACTCATGGTTCCTGTCTATACTACAAAATTGACGAAATAATAAAACTTGACGAATCTTTTTTAGGACATTAACCTTTAATGGCCTAAAGTATTCGGTTTAATTTAATGTAAACAGAAGCAGCTACAAATAAAAGTAACCGTAGCTAGTAGAGCCATGATGGTTCTGGGCACTGGCATCAATGATTGTCGGTCTGTGGCTTGGTTAAAGTTTTTTTGGGGTGTGCTGGCGACCTCGGGTGTGAGTTTTATTCAGGACAACAACCTTTGTGGTGTGCTTTGACTGAGCTTAGAAGCTTTGGGTGATCTTTAAGATTCTAGAGATGTCGTGGGGCGAACTTTAATATTCTGGCACCCAGATGTCATCATAATTATTTTGTTTTAAAAATCCCGCATATAAATACCTGAAATAATGAAAAGAAACAAAGTAAAAGAATTCAAGTCTCAGCTAATTTCTCTATCAATTGAAGTCGGACAACTATCTGAAAGTAAAGATCCTGCTTCTTCATCCACACGTTACCAACACATGGAATAATAGAATATTCCATCTGGATGTTTTTTTTGCCTTTTTTTCGTAGTGAGGTATTGGTTCCAAAAGTACTGTCTAGGTCTGGCTCTTGGCTTCCTGGGTTTCTGGCCGCCGTACTACTTTTGGTCTGTAGGAAGGAGTTCACGAAAGCGGGGCTCGGGTGTGCTCCGGCCCTCCTTGCCTTGGGCCTCTCGAGCTTAATTTGTCCATAAAAGCCCCATGAATATGGTAGGAAGTGGAAGGTACATCCTGACAGCCTCAGGATAAGTAATTATACAACTGGGTGCGCCCAGTGCCGAGAGTAGATAGTTAAACGACTGTGCAAAAAATACCCACTACCATGCAACCCTTGACACGATAACTTTACATCTTGGCTTGGTAAGCCCGATCTTATTAGCCCATCCCTTTCAGGACAGCTTCTAGTGATCACCACGAGGAGGTTATGATCGCAGTTCCACCAGTCCGAGATAGTTATTAAAGTTGTAGAATATTAAAGTTGTAACGAGCCACGATTCGTTACTAGAATCCCTCTCCACCCGAGTAAAAATAAATGATGGCCTTAGAACGGGCAAATGCCGACTGTGATTGACACACACTCCTCGGCCATCTGGCGGTTAACAGACGGCGCGTTGCAGAACAGTACTGCCGTACAGGGGGCGATTGACGGTGAAACAACGGCCTTACAGTTCCAATAACGGCCATACGACAATGGTACGGCGGCCGTATGGTTGCTATTACGGGTATACGACGGTGGTACAGTGGCAGCAACGCGGATATTCGCCCTCCTATAAGAAAATATGTTTCACTGCAATTAAATATTTGATTTTTTTTCGGTTGTGTTTTTTTTCAAGCCGTTAAATAACAAAATTTCCCACTAAAATATAAATCAACACGCACCACACACTTCACGTACAACAAACCGACGACTGGCGAGCTCGTTTCTATTGTGCATCGATATCTTTAAGTAGGATAAATCGAAAGAACCATTGTACATAACGAAAATGATGAAGTTCCCATAAAACACATTCAACAATAAATTTGGTGCAGATTCTTTTTTTGGCTCTTTCCCGTCGAATGCCCGTTTCTACAGCTCTGTACTTGGCCTTTTAAATCTTTTGGTCAAATTTGGCCGTCGTAAGGCCGTATGTGCTCCCATTAAAAATGGTTAAAAACTCTACGGCCATCATATGCCCCTTAAAAAGCCAAGTGGCCGGTGTTCGCCCTTTATAAGACCGTTTTTTATTTTTACTCGGGCAAGAACTTCAGACATCAAATATTAAAGCTCCAGACCTAAGAGAGGGGTTTCTCTCTTTGAAAGCTACACGTCGCAGTTTTGAAGCTAAAGCTTCCTGCCCAGAAGAGCTTTCCCGCACGGCCATAAAGTAAGCCGATCCGCTAAATTATTTTCTTTCCCGGGCTCGTTCCGGAGAAGTCATCTTCTCCGGTCCTAATCGTGTCGACGTGTAGATCCGATAATATTCCTGAAAATTTCCTAACAGTGTCGAGGTGTAGGCCCGACCATAAACCGACAATATACTCGATATTATTACAGAGAAAACCTGTTATATACAACCGTAGCAATACCAATAAATACCAGTACGAAACATCTAAAGACCTCATAGAGGTAATGAATAGGTAGTTGCACAATATTAAGAAACGATAAATGTTAGTGAGTAAGATACTGAAAAGCTCCCGGCAACTCTCCCTTAAAAAAGGAGGATTAAGGGAACCACGGACCGAAACATCATTACAAAGTTCACCCAGCACATCTAGACATCTCTAGAATATTAAAGCTCACATAAACGTTTAAAATCCCAAAGCACAACTGAAATTCCAAACTCACCACAGAAGTTGTAGCCCGAAATAAATCTTAAAGCTTCTACGCTCTCACCCAGCCGCGAAGGATCACTCCAAGGTAATTTTTATTATTACTAGGAAACTAACCCATTCAAGACCACCAGCGAGAAAGCTAATCTAAGACACAAAACAACTACCCAGCGCGAAAATTCGAAAAAAAGCTCAACACTGAAACTCCCAAGCTTCTAAGCTCAGCTGCGACATTTGGTTGTGGTCCAGAATATTAAAGTTCGTCCCACGACATCTCTAGAATATTGAAGCTCACCCAAATCTTCTACGCTCAGTCAAAGCTCACCATAAAGGTTGTTGTCCTAAATAAAACTCATACCCGAGGCCACTACCAGACGACAAAAAACTTTACCCAAGTCACAAACCAATGACGTCAGTGCGCCAGAACCATTTAGCCCGAGTTTTGAAATATATGCGGTCAATAAATTGCTCGTCACTTGATACCAAAACCTATTTATCAACATTGATATTTAGTCCTAGGCAAGTGTATTAGCTGAAGATCAAATCAAGTGCGGATTACAAACCCCTTGTTTCACCAGCAAATACTTGACTTTCGATTTATTTTCTGATTCTTCGGCATTATGTGCGAAGCCAGATATGTTTGTAGTTTCTGAAGACAAGTGGGATCGATTCACATTTGTTAAAATTTCCCAATCATTACCACAACGTTCGATTGTTTCGAAGTCAGTTTGCAGGAGCCTCTGGTTATTTAATAATGGGAAACGGTTGTTTTGCTTGTTATAGTCATGGTAGCATCTGTATGAGAAGTAATAGGAATCATGATGAAATGACTGGCAACATAAGTATAAAGGCGCCATGATAGATTAGGGTACTTTTCCGGCGACTACCGAAGCCAACAAATCGATCAAAAGGAAATATTCAGAGAAAAATTGTTTCATTTCAGAATACTAATACCATCGAATTATTTTCAAAAGTGCTGAAATGGTGAAAAAAAACAACCACTCAAAGAGCACATAAATAATCTTCCAACCCGGAAACAACATGGCATACCACCACTTAAACATAAAAATTGCCCTAGAAACATTTATTTTCAATTCATTCATGTGCGTGGGTATAGTTCTTTTCCTTCGCCAAATAAAATCACACACACGCACACTCTCAGCCAACAAAAGAAAATTTTCCGATAAGATATAAACGATGGAATTATTAATTGCCGGATTCCATCAAGTAATTACACATTTTGCTTTAATTACAATTCACATTGAACTCCACCAATACACCCACGCAGCCAGCAATCCTTCAATCAGGAGTTTTCCGTTCAGGCCACTCATTTTCAACGGATTCAACGGGGCTGGATATGTTCGCCGTAAAATCGATAAATACATATATTTTCCTTTTTGGGGATCGAAAATTGTCGGTTGAAATCCTTGAAGTTTTCCCCAAATTGTGGGCGACATGTATACCAATTATGATGGCGACTGGGAATATGTATATGAGCTGTGCCTTCCATGGAATGAAGTAAAATTCGGGGATCCTTTGATATCCTGCAGAGGCTGTTCGCATAAGGGACATGGAGAATACGTTCACTAGGCGAGGCGGTAGGCGAGAACTTGTTCAACACGACCTCAGACGAAGGAGCGCTATCTTTGTTTCATTTCCTTATTATTAACATCGATTCTGCAGGGATCCTTGTGTCTTGTTTGTGGTTCTGGCGATGCTTCCACCATTTATGCTCCAAATCCAACATGAAACCGATGTGAACTACGTGCATTTTTGCTGGGCCTGAAGCCTGAAGTCCTGCTGGCTGTCGATTGATGTACAGAAAAAGAAGATGGCAGAAATTGAGTTACGTGATGTCGGTCGGTAGTCTTCTGTTGTTTGTGGACAAGCTCGTGGATTTTTGCTGCTCGGACATCAAAAGGTAGCAATTTGAGAATTTAAACGCTGATTTGATTTTAAAGTTTTATCTTGGCAGCAAAAGAGAATGGGGAAATGTATTTGCAGGAAAGTTTCACTGGCTTCGTTCGAAAATATCGTCATCATGGAGGTGCGCAGAGGGCGGCAGGTAGACAGAATAGAAAACCTCACTCATAATTAATTTACAACCCAAGAGAAAGTCTGACGAATATAACTGAGTTAAGGAATTTATAGGTCAGCCACAAAATAAAAGTAGTTGGATTGAAATTAGTTTAAACAAAAGTTTCAGGTTGACTTTCTCGTTCAGGTTTTCGCGATCTACGAAAAGTTGCAAGTTGTATCAAAATCAATTTTGTTTAAAGATATAAATATTTAAGATCTCGTATTTTAGTAAGTTTTTTGGATATAAATCCGCGAAATAGCTTGGGATAAACGAAATATGTATAGAGAGCAAGTTTATGTTGCTGAGTGAAGATATTTTTTTAATAGTTAATGCATTTCAACAAAGTCTTTGTTTACATTAGTACACTTTTGTATACTGGGTAGGTCATAAGAGCTGCGTAATCTTCAAACCTTAAAGTGAATTATTTCGATGGTTAACCCTTGTATGAAATAGTTTAAGACAAGGAAAGAATAACTGATTTTTCACTTTGACAATGAGGTATTTGTTTAACTTGATCTTTTATACAAAGAAAAAATGTATAGAAGCACGCTGAAAAAGTGGTTTAAACTCAAAATATTAAGTTTTTCTTACAGGGATTTTTTGTCCCTATAATGTTAGACCAGTTCTACACATTCAATTTTTCATTCCATCTTTTTACGTTCAATATTGTCATATTTCTTGGCTTGAAAAAAAACTCGTGTTATTCAACTTCGGTGACCTTTCATTAAAAAAATTTATTTTTTAACAGATGGTCGCCATTTTGTTTTTCGAAGAACTGATGACGGATTCCTAATCAGCTACCTCTATTTTGCCATCGGATTTTTTATGAAATGACGTAAACATCTGTTGATGAAAATTTATACGCGCGTTGTTAGAAATTGGGCCACTTTCCATGTTTCGCAATCATACAAAAGGACTACCATAACGTTGGAGTTGAACAGTCGCAATTTGGTGTTAACAGGCATGCGTATATGCTTCGGGATTTATTTATTCTGGAACTGACATCTTCCTCTGCCCCGCCGTTTTCGGTGATAATGCTACGGAAATAACAGAATTTATTTATATAAATTCCACGGTGTTACATTTAGACGCATTTTTTTAGTTTTAATCGGGTTAGTCTTATGCCCGGCTTAGCTGCACAAGTTCAAGCAAATAGGTGAACTGAAATTCAGTTCAGACCTCAGTTCCCATATATTTCAACAACTGAGGATAAATCAGACCTCAGTTCGTCCAACTAAACATCGAACTGAAGTTAAACGTAAAGGCTCGCTCAAAAGAGAGTAATCAAATAGAAAAATGGAATGGCATTCCATTGGGCTGATGTATTTCTGAAGTTCTTATAACATTTCTACAGAAAACTTCTTCTCCCATTTTTCTATTGTCAAAACTGAAACAGGTAAACTCCAGTAATGAACTCAGTTCGCATACAATTTTCACATATTCAACTAAGGATAACACATACCTCAGTTCGCCCAACTGAACTAGAACTGAAGTTAAACATAAAAGCTCCTACCTACAGCCTCTTTTATTCTACGTAATATAATGTGGAACAAGACTTTACCCACAGTAGATAATAGGCTATTTCCAGGATTTAATGTAGCACATCTGCTATGAAGGTTGAGTCGGCTATCATCAATTCTGGCGGCATCGTTGGGCGGAACTAAAGAAGTCAACCAATAGCTCACCATTGTTGTTAATTACTTGGCTTACCCTTTCATTTCCAATTGTGTGTTCAAGGCCGGTACAGCTGGGCCGATCTGTGCGTTAAGGTCACCACATACAAGTTTCGGAATGTATGTATATATGCCCGTATGTATTAATGTGTGCGCAATAGCGAGCGCACCAGTCATCGAAGAGCATGAAGGTCCGTGGAGGTCTCCCATGATGCACCGCGAAGCCTGATTTTCGAAATTCAAAATGGCCGCGAAAACATGGCCGAAATTCAAAATGGTCGCGCAAATATAGTTGAAAACAGTTTTTCGCGATTTCTGGCTTAACTGTGCATCCTATCGAAAAAAGTTAAATGTAGAGTTGTAGGAAATAAAAAGATCTACAACTTTTATATATACCATTTTTACCCTACGTCAAAATTTTTCGAAAAAATGGCGCAAAACCGGTTTTTCGGTTTTTAATTTTTTTCTTTGACAAAAAAATTTCTGTGAAGTTGAAATTTTGGCAAAAGATACCTGTTAGTGTTGTAAAAGGCAGTAATTTTTTCAGACGGAAATATTTAGAGGTTGTAAATAAATTTAATTTTTTTTGAAAAAAAAAGCGAAATTTTTAACTGCGATTCCTTTTAAAACTACGTTCCTATGGAGTTCTGTTTTGGCTCACTTACTCGTTGTTACGTCTACTTTCGATAAATGGTTAAAAAAGTTATACTGCAATGGAAAAAATGACCGGAAAATTGTTATATTCAAATTATAGATGACATTGTTATGTATACTTTATTTAATTAACAAAAAAGTATAGTGGTATAGCGTACGTTTTTACTCACGGTGAGTTTGAAGTAAGTTTTTATGAGATCGAAAAGTAACCCGGATTTTCCTGTTGGACTATGTTCTTTTACTTAAAAGAAGACATTTTGAGTCAAAACTAAAATCATTTAAGCCCCCCTTTTCGAGAAAATCGATTTTTGGCCCCGCAAAAAACCACCCCCTATTCCGTTTTTGACTAACACCTCTTAAACAGTAAGTGTTATCATAAAATAGTATTTACAAAGTTTGTAGATTATGCGATTATCTACAAAAAAAGATATTATACATTTTCCCGTACGATTTGCCATTCATGAGATATCGCCGTTTTAAAGATTAAACGTCATCAGACGCTCAATAAATCTTTTGTTGGGCTACGTGGCTAATATTTTCAGGAGTGATTCCTGGATGTATTTGGAGAAAAAAATTGTTCTAGAGAGCTCTCCCCACTATCCACTAAAATACAGGGTGTTTACGAAAAAAATTTAATGTTTTTAAAATTTACTTAAACCTCAATTACTCCTAGACTAATTATCGTAAAGCAAAAAAATTAGGCTCACCTTTTAGGTAAATGTGTATTCTTTAATAAAGATCAAAACGTTGAGTGACTCCTTTTATGCCGGGTCCACACGTTTGTCAAGGCTTGGCAACCATCCGCAAATTCAGACGTGTGGATAAGGCGTTTGGCTGGGCTTGTGTAAGTTTGCCAACGCTTGTCGCCGATCCGCTCGTGTGGATTCTCGGCAAACCAAAGCAAACCTTTTCAATAAATTTGCGAACGCTTGCAAAGTAAGTTTGCGGCAAGCGTTTGTGATGCGTCCACACGTTTGTTTTAAAAAAGCGTTTTCAATTTGCGAACGCTTGCCAAGCCTTGACAAACGTGTGGATCCGGCATTAGAAAATATGTAGGTTTAAAGTAGCAAAATGCTGAAAAACGAAGAATATTGGGATTTTTGATCTTTATATCAAATTAAAGAATACACATTTACCTAAAAGATGAGCCTAATTTTGTTGCTTTACTTTTTTTGTAGATAATCGCATAATCTAAAAACTTTGTAAATACTATTTTATGATAACACTTACTGTTTAAGAGGTGTTAGTCAAAAACGGAATAGGGGGTGGTTTTTTGCGGGGCCAAAAATCGATTTTCTCGAAAAGGGGGGCTTAAATGATTTTAGTTTTGACTCAAAATGTCTTCTTTTAAGTAAAAGAACATAGTCCAACAGGAAAATCCGGGTTACTTTTCGATCTCATAAAAACTTGAAATTACTGCTATTGGGGCAATCAAAAATCAACCTAAATAACTCAAATTTTATTTAGAGCGATTTTACTTTGGAGCCCAATTTTAAACATTTACCATATTTTTTATAGACTGTTAATATAAAATTCAATTACCTTTAATTTGATATAACACAGTTCCAAATTTAGCAGCATCTCAAATTGGTTACAATTAACTCTCCATTAATAAACTAAAATGTATTTGAATTGAATTATTTCAGAATATTCTTCACTTGTATAAATTTACAACATTTACACTGCTAACAAATGAAAAAATCTAGTAAAAAAATTCTTATAACTCGATTATAAGAGTTTTCGCAGCACTGGCAGCCCCAATCTTCTCGGAAATTTGTTGTACCGAAGTAAGAAAACACTTTTTTCTCGCCGTTATAAGAGTCGTGCGATCACTTTCATTTGCTAAACTTTCTGTAACACAAAAGAATTCCTGTAATTTGTGCGCATCTATTCCGAGCACGTCTGAGATATTTACCGAAAACTTTCCTCTCGATAATCTCCGCTCCACTGGGCCCCGTCACACATCGAAATTCGGAAGCTTTTCGGAATTACAAATTTTCACATTCCTTGTTGGCTATGGCTATGGGCAGAAGAGGAAAGATTCACTGAAAGCTTCCCAATCCCTAAACGGAAAAATGTTGCCCCAGACGAGCGCCAGAAAAAGGCAGTGAAGAGTTTTTGCTCATCTTCTCTCCTTCTCTCTTTTACTCTCTCACTCTCTCTCTCTCTCGCACATTTCACTCTTGGGGAAAATTTCGAAGAAGATTCTCAGAATTTCCCGTTATAACGAGAAAAACTTCAGTAAGTTTTCCGAGGCGCGAATAAATGGTTGTGTCCGTACGGAAAATTTCGCGCGCGAACCCCTCTTAAGAGATTTTCCTCAACCACCTGAATGGAAGTGAAAAAAGGAAGAGGAAATTTTCTTTTTTAGTTTTTCATTTTTATGTGAAAAATTTCCGATTGGAAAATAGAAAATTATTTGAGAGAGAGCAGAAAAAAAAACAAACAAGATATCCTTGCGGGAATTATTCGAATTTGTTGCATTTTAGTGCGGAAAATACAAAGTGCAGGAAAGAGGAGAGAAAAAAGGATAAGTGTGAAAAAAGTAAAGAAATCTTTTCGTTGAGTAGTATCCTTCCGGCGCCGGGGTTTTCAAGTGCAAAGGAAAGAAAGGAGAGGAAAAAAGGAAAACGGTTCGTGAATAAATATGTTGAAGAGATCCTTTATGGAGAAGGCTTGCTCGGTCGTTGTGAAAATTGTGCACTAATAAAAAATAAAAGAAGAAGCAATAAAATAATAAAAATCAAATCAAGGTAAATTCTGTTAATTCCGTCACGGGATCCTCCCCCGCGCGCCCCACGTGTGGTTATCATTCATACTTCGGCGACCGGTTGAAGGGCGATTCTTTATTATTATTTTGTTATTATCTATAAGTACACAGTAAAAGCTTGATTGATAAAAGTATTCGGAGTTTTTTTTTGGGTGGGTCGCCCTTTGTTTCTTGTGCGCGCTGAGTGTGCGGTGCGATATTTGCACGGGTTTTTTCCTTCAATATTTCTCGTGTTTTTTTTTGATTTAAGAGAAAAAAGTGTTACTAAAACGAAATTTCACGGGGAAATGTTAACGATAAAATGGTACGAGCTCAACAGCAAGGGATAAAATGTCTCCTTTCCACCATTGATAAGGCACGAAATGTAAGTATACACTGTAACTCAATTACAAAGGGCATATTCTCTTTTTCCCTAGTTAAATCAAGTCCCTTTTTTCTAAAATCGTGACTTCCTTTCTGTCGATGTAAGAAAAACTTATTTTTTTCATTTTATTTAAGGATAGTTTCACCGAAAAAGTTTTCCTCGTTAACTCGAGTCCCATACTGTCCAAGAGATGATCATACATAAAAAAGCATCTTTCAAGAATCTTCCCTTTTTCAAAAAAAATATATAAGAAAAAAAAGTGTTTTTTTCTCCACACCAAATTGACTTAAATACCAAAGTGCAACCTTTGTCCGCCCACGCTCGCATCACCATTGTCCTTTTTTTTATTGTATATTCGTTTACTCCAGGAATGAATGGAATCAGGCCTCCCCAAAACATGGCCAGTTTTTCTCACTTCTGTTATTTTTATTTATCTACCGCGCTACTGAAGTTTTACTGTTTTATGTTGTTACGGGCGGCGTGAGGAGGGGGGCAACAATATGTCGGAAACAACCTACCCTTACCCTGTTTATATTAACGCCGTTTTTATGTGTAGATCATGAATCGGGACGAATAATCGTAGGAGATTTTAATTCAATTTATCATGAAAGTTTATCCATCTGTTTTCGGTTCGACCATTTTCATTTCAGTTTTTGTTATTGTTGTTGTTATATTTGTTTTTGTAATTGAAGGGAGTTTCTAAATTTTTTTTTCTCTCCTTTATTGCTCCATTTATTACTTGCACGAAATTTACATTGAAATTAATGTTGATAAAAATAAATGGATTGTTTTTCTTTATTAAGTATTATTACGTTTTTCTGTCGTAGTTGCTTTATGAAAATAAATAACTCTTATATGCCCAATTGAGCTTTTGTTAAAAAAGAAGTTTATAGCGATTCCTTGCAATATTTTCTACCATATTTTTTTTGTTTTAATGCGTTTTTAAGTTAGTTTCAATGTTCTAGATCTGTGATCTAATCTACTAACGAGGTAACGTCTCTGTGTACCGGTTATCTTCTTCTTCAAAGTGTGTTTCCCTGTGGGCCGGTTGTATTTTGTTGCATACTTTTAGGCTCGATTTTTTCAAACAAAAATTCTATTCTTACCTACTTTAAATCAGCGAATTTTTTAGATTATTTTGTTTAGTTATATTTCTTAAGCATAGGATATTAATGGGTGATTTTTAGTACTATACTAGCCATTATTAAAAGATAATTTCATGTATTTCTAATTTCAAAAGCCTTTTCTGAGACAATCGCTCATCTACCAACTCTAACATAAATGCTTCACATATAGTAGTAGTACATTACATATCTATTTACTAGTTTTCTCACTCGGCTCTTCAAGCGGTCCTACCCTAACGCAATTGCTTCTTCTACCGGTAACGATTTCAACCCAATGCCATGCAAGTTAACTTCTCTAAGCTCTGGGTTTCTTTGTCTAAAAGTCATCCTTCTACCGCACGATATTTTCCGAGCAGAATCCTCTTCACTTATAGAGAGTTAGATGTCCTGCTCACCGGAATTGGCCGAACTTATTTCTTTTATGTGTAAAACTAGAGATCAGAGGTAATCCCCATTTTACTGTCGACTTTTCAATCTAGAGTGCAATATCGAACAGGAAGCTTTAGATGAAAGGATTGTAGCGAGAAGAACTCCCAATGCGTAACTCGATTTCACTCCACTGTTTTCCCTCTAATACTACCATGACAGAACTCCGACTTTGGCTATTGAATAGGAGTCGCTTTCCTCTTTTATTGGCAGGCGATTACATGAGAATTACTTTAGAAAGGTAATACTAAAAAAGGAATAACGAAGATCAATTCCGCTACGTGGAATCGGACCACGGACCTCTGGGATGGCAGGTAGGCGCCTTAAGCCATACACTACCTATTTCGCAATCTCGTTGGTAGATTTCATCACAGTAAAGACTCCGAAATCGTGTTGCTTGTCGTTTTAAACAAAATACTGTGTAACAATTAAAATTATTAAACTATTTACAGTTTAGTTTGTACTAGAGCAATAATTTCGTTTAGTTTTAACTATTTACTAAACTACTAGACCAGATTTTCTTTATTCGTACCCATTCAATTTCAGAGTTACTCGCCGGTCCACTGGATTGATATTGTAGTCCAAGCTAGGGTTAAAAATGTTTATAATTAAAGATCTTTTCAAAAGAAGTAGTAATTCCGTAAATTGTGATAGTCGAACGTCCTAGCCTAGGCTTGAATGAGTTAATTCTAACGGTCTGTCATCTTGGATTATATTTTAAATTTCTGTTTAGTAATGCTTGTAGCTCTAGAAGAACTTAGGTCACATGAAGTTGAAGAACTTAGGTCACATGTACTGAGTTTAAATGCAGAGTTTACCCTGGGTTTACTCAGAGTAAGCGCCCTTGGAAACGGGATTTGAGTAAAATTTCGATAACCCAAAGTAAACTCGACGAAACCAGTCCGCTTAAGCCGGGTTTTGCATAATGTGTCTGTTTGAGTATTTTTTTACGGCACAATACCAACGGCAACACAACGTAAAGTTATTTATCTGTCACTTCAACCCAAAACCGCCATGGAAAAGGCATAGTTACCTTGAGGGTAAAAGCTTTCTGTTTACTCAACGATAACTCTACCCCGGCTTATGGAAACACAGTAATGTATTACTTTTCGTTAATTTTTCGTTAAACGTAATATAACGGCGCCTTAGGGGACCTGGATCCCAGTTGACTGCGTTGTAATGTCAGACTCAAATTTAAAATATGTACGACAGTGGTATGACAGATGCGTACGTGCATGGTATACTTACATAAGGTAATGAAACCTGAATATAAAAATTTAACTGCTTCTTTGATCGTTTGTCGAGGAAGAATGTTTGAGTCAATAAAACTGTACACTGTAAAAAATGTCTGCAGTAATTTTGCAAAAAGTCAGTGGAAGTTTTATTCACAAGGAGTATTGTAAATTTACAATACATATTATTGGGAATATTCCTAATACACGCAAATTACAAAATTTATAGTAATATTACAAAACTTTATAGTTAGCCCTTCACCTAAATAAATGGTCAACCAGTCAGTACCTTTTTTGAGTAATTCAGTTTGAGGTTCACTATGTGATTCCCACAGTCTTGACGATGGATGTTTCAAAGCTGTCGACTTCGCAAAAGAAAACCTCTTTGTACTTCAGCGCAATTATTTATTGGGAATGCAGTTTGTGAGATTAAGAACAAATTTTAGTCACAACAAGCTGTGTTCCATATTGTGATGAGCAACCAAGTGGCGATACATCGCGTAGTTCTTCTGAACTCTCCAAAATGCATACCGTAGGGTTTTAAGTTCCATGGGGTGTTCTTTTGATAGGCGTTGTCAAGAAACCAAAGCGATACTTTACTAGAAAGGCCTTTTTGACCAAACCAAATTTCGGATTTCCTTATAGCGTTGTCATCTCCTTTGGTGCAGACTGCTCCTTGCTACAATTTTGGTGGTACGTTCCTAACATGACAAGTACCAAGAACGATAGTTTTTGTGAGTGTAAAGAGTCGACTTCCTTTTACCTCAAGCTTGATGTATTGATTTCTGGCTGAACAATTTTACACGGAGCATCGGACGATGTTGATCATTCCTCACGTACCATTTTTACACTATTCTTCCTTTTGTTCGAAGGCGTTGCTCTTACTGTGATCAGTGGGGTTGTTGGCCTCACGTTCTGCATTATTTGACGTTTTATTCCTTCACGAATTCTGACTCGAGCTGTCTGTTTTTACGGTTCTTTTCTAAAATATCCTAGAAACACGAAGTTCTTGCTAGAAACCGGATCTAAATCCTAGAAGAATTGTTAGGAGACGTGGGAGAGTCCTAATAACGCTGTCAGTTCTCGATAAAACAAAAATTTAAATTATCTACACAAAATTGTTTTCGTCCTTACCATAGCATACTTGGAAATTCATCCCTCGACGAAATCACAAGCCTCTATCTAAGCAGCCGATATTAGAATGGCATCCGGCAACCGAATAACCTGCACAGTCCGCAGGCTTCAATATGCCGCAATACACCGCTATTTCAGAGCTTGGCCATGATGACCAACCGTTCGATGACCGTTGGAAGATTTTCCCGGGAGCTGATCATATCTTGAAGACCTCAATCACTTAGTTGGTGACACGCCAACTGCTTCAACTGCTTGCGGACTAGTAGACGTCGCTGCGACTAGTAACAATATGTCGGCATTGATGTTTCCTTTGTTCGTTATGTGCCAGATGTCGGTGGTAGATTGGGTAATACAACTGTTTTGTCGGCTGAACAGTCAGTCATCATGTGCAATATTTTTCTATCGCCTAGGCTCCTGAACGTTTTGATTGCTTCGCAGATGCCTTACCAATCCTGGTCATTTTCCGTTGACGAGAGCTTTTTAAAGAAGAAGGCAGCTGGTTCAATTTACTTTTCATTTAATGGGGCTGCCGGGTGCGGGGGTGCCCAATTGCAACATCATACGCGTCGAGCGTCGACCGTATAGCGAACTCAAATGATGAATGCTTGGTTTTTTTGCACCCTTCGAGGTCAGCGTTGAACTTCTGTGTTCTCTCGATCTCTTAAGTGACATTCTTCTTATTTCGGTTCGGCAGAACCAGTTGATGTTCTATCGCCTAAGTCTCTCAAAATGTGATGGATTCAAGTACTTCGCTAAGTTTAGGCGTTCGATACTTTCATCTGGATGGACAGTTTCCACGTCTAATGGTCGTATGCTGTAACAAGTTAATGTGATACTTCAATCGTAAAAACAAAGCATTGTCGAAGCAGATTGTCGACAGTACAGTAGTCTATAATCAACTTTGACATATAGAATTCGACAATCTTCTCATTAGTTCCAATTAGCTTTCGCATAATTATTTCATCTACGAGTATATCGACAAAATTAGCTTAAAACTACACTGTTTCTTTTATATTTTAATCTTTGTGCGGTCTTTCAGTTTTTCATTGGATACAAACTAAAGTGTCATCCAAAAAAACACGCCAAATAAAAAACAAACTGTTTGCAATTTTTCAAGCTGTTTTTTTTTATGGAAAGTATGATCCATTGCAATTATACGTGGAACAGAATATCAATCAAATGTCCGCTGAACTGTGGCTGTAGACATAAATTCGAATACCGAAATATTCTATGACTTTTCGACATTTTGCTGCAGTTATTTCACGAATTGCAACTTGAATGTTGTTCTTTAGATCAGTGGTCTCCAAACTTTTCTGATCGCGTACCCTTATGACGAAAATAATTATAAATTGTACCCCCAATCAAATGAGCAATACTATTCGGACCATTCGGATGCGCTTTTTCCATTCCAAAACTCTAATTTATTATTGAAGGCTGCCAATTCGTGAATTCGTAGGAGTGAGAAATTGTGGTATGGCACCTGGAGCAATATGGCGATTGAACAAACTCTAGTGAACTTAATGGATACAAGTGATGGTCTTGCTCATGGCCGTAAAGAAACTGCAGGCGTGACAAGATGCACACAATGGATGGCAACGCTGCATAATGTGTGCCAAGTAATTGAGTACTTTTCGGGAGTGGACCTCTCAACGTCAGAATAACACGTTAACAGCAGAGATGTCATGTAAAAGCGAGATAACGAGACCAGTGACCTAATGTCATTCCCCGAGACCAGTGACGTAATGTCATTAAGTGCAGGCGTTGCCGCAGATGAGAGGATCAACTGCCACTTGTCCAAGGCGAGGGACTTGAAGGGTATATAGGGCATTGTTGGTGGTGATTTTCAACCTGTAAATTTCAAACGAAGCGAAA
The DNA here is from genome assembly GCA_963855945.1 of Thereva nobilitata. Taxonomy (NCBI): domain Eukaryota; kingdom Metazoa; phylum Arthropoda; class Insecta; order Diptera; family Therevidae; genus Thereva; species Thereva nobilitata. The sequence goes on from OY979695.1 coordinate 166,448,539, forward strand.
AAGTTCAGCCTGTTGCAATCTCGAATACCTTGATTCGGATACATGACAGGGCTGGAGTCATCAATCCAACCCCCAACCACATTTTTCCTACGAATGACCATCTTCGGGAAAAGGGGATTGATAACTAAAGCCCTGTCTTCTATCTGAATAGAGTTGTTCGTGAAACATTCAGATGAAGAGCTACGAGAATTTTTGCATTACGAACTTAGCCCCTACCCTCTCTTTCTCTCTTTTCGATGGCATGAGGAAAGGAACAAAATCGAGCTTGTACTGGGCTTTTTTATCTACTGAACAGGTGGACTTGAACGATAGAAAATATGTCATCATTGGACGGTTTTTGTTACATCGGGTCAAATGGCACCAAGGCCAGACAGAAATTTCCAGCAGATATGTATCATAATGTCAAGTCAAACCACTAATCTAATGCCGTTGACATTTTCTATTACTTTCCTTACGAAGGTAATGAAACCACCAAGTGAATAGAACGATTGAAAAGAGCGCAAACACAATAATCAATGCAATATCATGTACAGAATCGATGGTAGCAAACTCCAAAAACAAGAGCCGGCCTATATCTATTCTTGTGCCTTGGACACCACTATGACCCTTCACAATGCGGAACTTAGAGCATGTTTATCATATCGTATAAACAGCTGAGGTTCAATATGAAAACATTAACAAATAACAAGTTAATGGGGTCAAGCACGAGCACGCACTTGTCGGTGGAAGTCACTGTCGCAATGCTAAAAGTCACCTCGGCCAGGCAAAAATAGATTCACAACAAGCTGTGGAGGACGCTGATATCCTAATGATCACAACCTCTCTTATGTTGGCCTAGTCAAATGAATATGTGACATTAGTAGAGGAAGATATGGACCTTTTGGTGATTTTGATTGGCATGTGTAGCCCCGATATAAAGAATATCTTCTTTTTGAAACAAGGAAAATTAAAGATGTCTCAAATCGTCTAGAATCTCGATCTTGCTGCTGGGCAAAACCTTTTCAGACCATATATTATTCCTGCACGACATGAGTAGTTATGACACCACTTCTGCATTGTTTAATCAGGCGAAACTGAAACTTCTGAAAGTCCTGCAGAATTGATGTTTTCAAACCTCATGCAAGATTGCCGAAGCAGGAAACGTGTTTCTCCTGGCTCTGTGTGGGAACGGCAATGAAATTAGCCTGAACGATTTGAGATACAGGAAATATGTACGTATATCTTAATCGTACAAAAGTAAAACGAACATTGCCTCGCTATCCCCCTGAAGTTGTTGCCCGGCAATATTCACTGAGAGTTTACCGATAGGAAAAAGGAGACCAGGACGACCTAAGAAAAGATATATAAACGGCCGGCGTCGAGGAGACATAAAAATTACGAAAAAAAACTGGAAAAGACGGGCCAGAGATCGACATTCGACAATCATGGAGAAGACCGTTGGAGGAAGCCAAGTCCAACAATAGGCTGTGAAGCTCCTAATGATAATGAAAACTCAAAAGGCATGATGGCTGATCCTGTGTAGCCCCGTGTGACGGTATCCCCGTTCACCCGTTTTAAAAATGTTGTTAACGATTATTTGCCGTTTTTTGCTCCTCTTAATATTTATATCTGTTAGTTTAGTATGGATATAAAAACTATATTTATTTTTTTCTTTCCTTCAAAAATAAGGGTTACAAAATAAAAATTCGCAACAGTATTGAATATCTTGGAAAAGGAGAGGTACTTTGAAGAAAAATTTGGCGTACCCCGTAGAATTTTCTGCGTACCCCTCAGGGTACGCGTACCACACTTTGGAGACCACTGCTTTAGATCATTAATTGTTTGTGGCTTGGTTGCATACATTCGAGTTTTCAAAAAAACACACAAAAAAATCTAATTGTGTTAGATCACATGACTTGGGAAGCCATTTGAAATCTACATTTAGTGAAAATACACCTCGAAGAAATTTTGATCGGAAAAAAGTAATGTTTTCTCGAGTTATGTGACATACAGCGCCGCCTTGCTTGAAATGGACATCAGACACATCAATATGATACATGGTTTACTACCTTCTACTAAAACAAAATGGCTTATGTCATTTGGAAAGACGTCACGTGTAAACATTACACCCTGCTGACATCTAGGCGTCACATTTGAATGACACTTTACAATCTCGGTGACACTTCTTTGGACTCGCTGCATTATATCCATTCTGAAGGGATAAATAAATGATCTGACGATTTATTTAAACGCAAATAGAGTAAACTTTTAACTTTAAAGTATTTTGAAATACAATAAAAATCAAGTTTTCGAAAACTAATTTCGTGTAATTGGGGAATAGTCCCCAAACTTTGGATCAGCTTAGATATAGGTGGATTTACTCATGAACTCTGGACAAAGGGTTGGTCCTACAAAAAGTCAATTTCTGTTTAAGCTCACCATGATGTGTAATGATTCCTCTATAAATAGCACAAAGTTGAAACATATCTCGAAGAAAAAGGCGCAGTTTCTCAATTATATAACAGCTCGACCATAACGTAGCTTGAATTCTCCTCAATACCAATTTTTTTTATCACGCCCTTGTCTCTAAACACCCGAGAACTTCTGCCACCAGAATACCAAACACCCTGTATATAATTATTAGCAAAAAAAATTGCTGCACGTAGAACCTTTTAGGAGCAGATAAAAACTAAACATTGACTTTTTGCACGATACAACGGTATAAATTAGCCGCCATTAGTAATCGCAAAAAGTGGCATTTCCAGAGACCCTCATTAAACTGTTCTCCTTAGTTCAAATTGGACAAACCACAGACCGCACCAGGTTCCATGGACAATAAAATCTTTAGTTCTGGGGGAAAAAAAATAGAAAGAAACTTGCTTCCACAACAATTCTTTGACAGGAAACACCTATGGGAAAAAAAGTTTCTGTATTTTTTTGTGTTGTTGTTGGTTGTTTCGTTGTATGTGCTCCGCATAAGGCACAGGGAGTATATATCCTCAAGAGCAGCGAGACAAATTGGCTCCCATTGGAAGTTGAAGTGATTCATCGGTTGTCCTTGATTCAAGTTTCTTTTTTTGCTTTGCCTTCAAAAATGTCCTTAACATCTTCTGATCGTTCAGACAGAGCCTGTCGAAGGAAATTTCTTATCTTTTGACATTTTATTCCCCTTGGCTTGTGTGTGCCGGGAGTTAACCCCTCGTTCTTCGGGCCCTCCAAAGGACACCCCCTCCCCACGATCAGAGTAATCAGCGTTGAGCTTTCAGCACTGCTCCACCAATCCCCCCTACCCGCTTGCAAACATCCACCGGTTATTCCTTGTCCTATTACGTCGTCCCTTATCTTTTTTACCGTTTCGCTTAAATGTTCCACGACCTGCGTGCGCGAGAAAGAGACAGAGAGAGCGGAGGACTACCAAAGGCTTTGAAATTAGATAAAAATGAAGTCAATATTAATATTTTCAATGTAAATGTAAATTTGGTGTTAAAGTCGCGCGACATTTTTCTGTTTGCAGTACATTTTTTTGCTAGAGAGGAAAAGTTATCGATATTTGAATTTTCGGGGTGATGTCGGAGGGATTGTAGGACTCGCTTGAGGACAGGCATTGAATTTGAAGCAAGGAACCGAACGAAATTTAGGAGTGAAATCCTGCACAGGGTGTTTAGCATTGCGACCTATATACGTGACCAGATCCTAGATGGTGGAAGAATATCGTTCTACGTAAAAACATATTATTTAGGAACGATAGGAGGATCCAATTTTTTTTTAAACAAAATATTTGCGAATTAAGGTGTTTTGAAAATGTTGAGCTTTGTAGAAAAACAAATCCCTTTTTCGTTTTTAATATCCAACCAACATCTGGAGCCAAACCTCTACGTGATGGAGAAGGGCAATTAACAATATTCGACGTAATAGTAGCAGCATTGGGCCATATACTATAAAATACAAATATTTTCGTTCCACAAGGAGTAAAATAAATAAAATCATCAAAAGATGAGGTTTGAAATTTTGTACAGAATTTTTGCGGGTTATTGCTTTAAAATTCTTTGATGATATTAATATAAGATTGCAATGTTACATTTCGATGAAAGAGTCGGTTAAGTCAAGCTTGAAAAAACAGCGACAATATATACGGGGTGCGTTTTATGTTTCAGGCCGATTTTGTTTGGCCGCCATTTTGGTTTGGCTGTCATTTGTCAGTTCATATTTGACAGCTGTGGCTAATAGTTATTGAGGATGTTATGTGCGGCAGGATAGGGCTGTTCTTCGCGGATTCTCGATTCTCGCAATGCTGCAATAGTTACTGTGGATCGATACCTTGAAATGTTGAAAAACGTTCTTGTGGCCGAATTGAATCATTTGGGCCTACGGCACATATGGTTCCAACAGGACGGTGTCACATCACACACAGCTCGTGCTACGATGCAAATTGTATGCATCGCCCTAGCATTATTTAAATATGTAATATGTAAAACTTAGCTTAGATCGAAAGACACATAGATTGTAGAATAGGTAGCGATAAGTATGAGGAGACCGGTAGACCAATTTAAGAAATTCCGAACTCTGGTTGGACGTATCAATTCAGTGAACCAATTGAGGACGGTCTGGTCTGCTTCGGCTATAACAGTTTCAGTTTGCTTCAGCTATAACAGAAAGAGATTCAAACGGCTACAAGCCACCCAAATACTGGTTTACGCAGACGATATCAACATCTTTGGAAATACATCAAAGCTTTAACACGATGCGTTCAGCCATACTGAGCATGCGGCACGAAGTTTTTGGGCTGTACAACAATGAAAGCAAAAGTACGAGACGACTTGTTGCCACAATTATAGTAGGGTAGAGGAACGAGAATATAAAGTAATACAATCCTTTACCTACATTAAGGCACAAACAGATTGGCGCGGCGGCGCCTTTAGGGTATTTTTACAATTGGAGCTATGAATACGGACATAGTCGAACAATGCGTAAAGGTTATCCAAGCCTATTATGAAAATGGGCATTCAAAAAAATTATTCTGATTACGATTTTTGATCTCCACGATATTTTTGGTTCGCATAATTGTCCAACCCATACAACCTTTAATATCGTGCATAAATTGAGACAACTGGATCAGGGATAAATGAGCAGCACCAATTCGTTTTCGTACAATTCGTTCTAGCGAAAACATTTCAACTGTGCCCGATAATAAAGCTAAAACTCTGACGATCTCTATTCGTCATCGCACTCAAGAACTGCGCATTTCACAGAGCTCTTTACAGCAAATTTAACAAAAGGCTTGAATTACGCTAATAAGGTTCAATTGCCTCAGTAACTGAAGCCCTCGGATCATTTGAAGCATCGCCAATACGCCAAAGGGATACTTGAGCAAACGTCAGTGGACGTCAATTTTACGCTGAAAATCATCTTCAACGATGAGCACCACTTTCAGCTCGCTGGGTTCGTCAACAAGCGGAATTGTCGCATATATGCTGATGAGAACCAAAGAGTTATTGTTGAGAAAGAAAAATCACCATTTGGTGCGGGTTTTGGAGCGGCGGAATCATCGGGCCGTTCTTCTCTGAGAACAAAGCTGGTGAAGCTGTTATCGTGAATGGCATACCCAATCGTGCCATGAAAACATTAGTTCTGGTCGCAATTGGAGTCTATGTATGTGGACAATATGTGGTTTCAACAGGATGGTTCCGCTTGGCACACATCGAACGCAACGATGACTTTCTTGCGGCATTGGTCGCATTACATCCCGAAATGGTAATTTCAATTGGTCGCCCTGTTATTTTGACACCGTTGGACTTCTTTCTTTTTGGAAAATTTGAAAAAGAAGGTGTACGCCAATAAGTAAGCAACTATTCAAAACCTGAATGACGAGATAATTTGACTTATTAATAAATGACTCACCGTTATCCGAAATGTAGACAAGCGGATGGAGGTTTGTCACCAGAACCGTGGTGAACATTTGCGTGACATTTTGTTCCATACGTGATTGTAATAAAACATATTACTGATTAAAAGATAAAGTTCTTATATTCTTTTAAAAATTATTTGTTTTATTCACACTTTACATGGTGAAATTCCTAATGGGACACCCTTTAGTACTCACATATGAATCCAAGACTGACCACTTAGCTGTGATCGTCCTTTGGAGAATCGTTGGCTCCTTGTATGAGTGCGGGAATGATTCCGGATAAAATCTACGACGAGATCTACGAGTGCTGTGTTATGACATAAATCTCCGATAGGCTCTGGCAGGCCAACCATTTCGTTCTTATCAGCGAAGAGGAACCTGTTCGAATAGTGTTCTTTGGTAATATGTATAAATACGATAGCAATGGAGACCAAACTTTCGTTAGAAAGATGGCGCATACCAGAACGCCTAGAACTTTGCAATGCCCAATGGGTTAACCTCGGCTCTGGATGGGGACCGGCAGAAAGAGATGATAAGACCAGATCCAGTTTGTAGACCCGAATAAGTAAGTAATAACCTCGACACACGGCAACGTCGTTACTATGAAAATTCGTCGTTACGGCTGCCATTTTAGGGTGTGACACACAGTAAAATTCGTCGTTATCATTAAAATTCGTCGTTATTTTTTGACAGTTCAAATAAGTGAAGAATGTCAGTGAACGAAAAATAAAAAAGATTGAATTCCCTGGTACATTATTGCCTACCAGCGGCCTCTCAATCGGCTAATTTGGAAACAAGAAATAATTTTTATTACTTTTCAAGTTAAATTAAAATCAAAATCAGCTGTTACCTTAAGACACTGGAAAAACGCCTAAAAGCGAACTTTTTGCAATAATCTATCGACCGGCAGATGCCCCTATTTAAACTTCCGTCGTAATTTGCGTCGTTGCTAATTTTCGTTGTAACAAAATCCATGTGCCGATGGTATAAATAAGTTACTTAGAGCTTGTCTTAAAGATTCTGCTCGGCACTTTCAAAGCAATAGTTTCTTTGCTTGCTTGCTTCAGTTTTGACAAAATATGCTACTCAAAAAGTTAGTTTCTACAATCGAACGTCTGTTTTTTCATTATTAATATGTTTTTGAGGGTCATTTTAAGTACTGGAAAACCTTTTAATAGACTTTTTGTTACTTGTTCGAGATAGTACAAGTATTGAAGAAAATTTTAAGCTCTAGAACGGTACTCTAGAAGAATCCGTAGACCAAGAGGAGCGTTTTTAGAAGAACGCCTTTTTTTTACAAAAAGTGAAATTTTAAGGAAAGTGTTCAATATTTTGCAACAAAAATAAAACTGTTTTTTCAGCTAGCAAGAAGCAATATTTTTGCCAAATAACAGATATCTAAGTTGCGTTGAACAACTGGCTGGAAACTCACAGACATTTTATGGGAATGGGGTTGTACGCAACTCTTCGGCTTTTCAAAATAACTTTAGGACTATTTTGGTCCTTGTTCAAATCTTTTTTCGGGAACAGCTGTTTTTAAATTTTTGCGATTTACGCATAGATGTGTAGATAGGCCACAATTTAAGCCCTAGGATCAGTTTCTACGATAATTACAGTTCCTGCTTCTGAAAATTTTCCATATTTCACGGTTTTTAATTTTTTTTAACAAAAAGGTTGTTGACCGATTGCAATTGTCCAAAACTCAGTTTTAAGAGCTATTATTGTACATACGATTTTATGTTTTGAAGATAAAGTGGAAATTGAAATAGAAAACCCGTGCGCAAAGCAAGTGATTACGATACTTTTGCGTCCCATTTCGTATAAAACCGAATTTATCCGCCAGCATCCTCAAATATGCTTTAATATATGGAACATGAAATGTTAGGTCAAATAAATCAAAAAAAAAATGCAAGCTTGGCAACATTTTTTCAGGCTCTGAAAAACTCAGAAAAATCAAATTACGAAAAAATTAAATTAGTTTTTAATTATCTCAGTTTTAGTTAAATTTTATTTAGTTTTCTTACATTTTTTTGACGTGACGTCACTCATTTGATTTATATTGTAGTCACTATTTACACGCTTTAAAGTGACTACAATGTTAATCAAATGGTTGACGTAACAATAACACACTAAAGCGTGTTAAAATAACACACTTCCAAAAGCTGAGATTTGCAGTGAGAAAAAGGAAAACTGTATGTTCCATATGGCACTTTTCGAAAAACATTATAATTGGCGTCACTTTATGCCAAATCATCCTAGAGTGAATTTTTTTTAAAACTGTAGGTTTTTTTATGTAATTTAAAATTAAAAATTATTTTATTTTATTGCAGAACCATTTTGCAGAAATTTTTCAGCTAGCAAGAAGCAATATTTTTGCCAAATAACAGATATCTAAGTTGCGTTGAACAAAAGTTATTAGCAAATTAAAAAAACCTGAATTTTAACAGTTTTTTGCAGTTATCTCTATGTTTTGTGCTCTAACCTATAACTTTATATATATCAATCGAAAGAAAATTTGAATACCTACAACTTTATAATTTGATTTTTTTCGAACCGAGCTCAAGTTTTTTTGTTATTCGCAAAAAAGCGTTTTTTCACTTTCCGGATTTTTTTAGGTTAGGTTCGCCATGCCAAATTCAAAAACAAAAAACGCAAAAGGAGAAGACCTTTGTTCAAACTTTTTATGCTCCTCATCTATCGCTGTTATTAATGCCATTAATTACTAAACTGTATATGGGATGAGCTCTCGCGACAGCTCTCAAATAAACTTACTTTTGTACATTGGACCTCCTCTCAAGTTTAAACAACTCTTGACAATTCAAGCAAATGACACCTTGACTGACAGAAGAAAAACTCAAAGAAATTTTTCGAAACAAACTTTTGTCCTTGTTCTGGCGGCAGAAAGGCAAATTATTTTTGCTTTAAACCATAAAATTCTATGATTGTGTGTGCCGACAGCGTCATATTACAAGAACGTCACTGGCATGAGAGACAGATTTGCTGGATCATGTTGGCATATTTTGACACCAGACATCAGCTAGACTTACTTGGAATAGGCGGCGGATTGGAATGGAAGCTTAAGAAACATATGGTCTGGTTTGAGCGTTTTTTTGCAGAAAGAAAGAAAGTTCGATTCTTTCGCGTTATCCTATAATTAAATGGAGTTTAAATACTAATTATGGGTTTTGTTCTCTTAGTCCGCCACGGTGCAATACTAAGCTTAGTTCAAATGCACATAGATTATAGAATAATCAGAGAGGAGTTTCGAGGTGTTGGGAAGAAGATGATGAACTGCTTTTGAACCCTTAAATCTTGTAGGAATTCGGATATATACTAAGTGTGGAAGATTGTTCCTTGTCGTGTGGACCCACCATTAGATGTAGACAAATTCTTCAATAAATTTGATTAACGACTTTTTTAGGAGTATAATAAGTACCTTAAACCTCATATCACTATCAAGTAATTACTTAGGGCAGGATTACGCTTTCGGACTGAGCAAAATCCCATTTCCAAGGCGACACTTTATAATTAGTTTAGAGTCAATATCTCGTAGTACATCCTCCCTACTAACGACTTGGAACTGAAACTACTGAAAACCTGGCAAAATCTAAAAAACACCAAACCAAATTCAGAGTAATTAATTCGTAATATCAACCTAAAAACAGAAATCCAGTAGAAAACTAATTAATCGAGATCGTAAATATACTCCAAGTCCGCCGCACAAGGACACAAAATCGGGCAGATAACACACCACCATTAGAGCATCCCAAGTTCTGCACTGAATGGCAATAACCACAGGAAAGCACCAACTATTAATATTCATACAACCATGGACTGGAATTGAGATCCTTGGGGAACGGGAGCTCCCATTAACCCGGAATAGCCCGAGTGTCCGGTTATGGGTCAATTACACGACCCAAGTGCAAGGAAACACAAAGTCACAAATATGAACGGAGATCCTTCTGGCCATAAGTTTGGGGTTAATGTGCTGTGGCGAGATTCCTTTCAACGGATCTGGAATTGGTTCGGAAGAGTTCAGTTCACGCTCGTAAAGAAATTGATACGTTTCCGTTTTGCGGTGAAGGAAGTGAATCCGGCAGCCACGAGCTTCTCACACTAAAATCAATCTTTTATGGTCGGCCATAATTAAGCCGAGATCCGTGGCGTGTCACTCAATGCTAGTTCAGTCGATGGAGATTCTGTGCTTTTAGTGTTCATTAAGATAAGAAGATTCGTCTCTTATCTGACAGATGATTTTATGAACGAATCCGAAATTCTATCAAGCTCCGATGGGAATAAATTTTTATGGTCGGACCATCTACAAACAATATTCTCTCCCTCACCCGGAGGCCAAAGGGGATTTAGCCATTGATGATGGATAGAGGCCATTTCTGGCTACACAAAACAGTGTGATTAAGTGTAGCGAAAAATGTTGACACGGATTTTGGCTTTATGCTAAATTCTTTCATTTGTCGGGCAAAAAGCTTTTTCATGGCTTCAATGGAAATCCTTAATGGGTTGCTTCTGCAACAGGAGAGTAGGAATTTCCCAGTAGGAAAATTGTGATACCTGTTGGCCTTAACCATTTGCGGTTAGTTGAATGGAACAGTGGAGGTGAATATTTGCGGGTAATTTCGCATTGTTATATAGAAACTGGTATAGGGGTAACAGGTGTACTTAGCAATCAGGAAGCCAACACTTGGAATAAAGTTGGGGGATTTTACTCAATTAATAACTAATAGAGAATTCTTTTGCAGTGGACTATTTGCAAAGTACTAATGTCGAATTTACCAAGCTATTATATTAATTTCAGATCATTAAGTCCCACTTTTAGAGGTTATTATTATTATTTATTGACAGACATGTACGAAGATTAAAATCTTATAAACTGGTACATAAAATAAACAATTGGAAAAATAAGAAAATGAAAGAGAAACCCGGTTAAGGTACGCAGGTTTGCGCTGGTGCAGGATATCGTGAAACACTCGCAAAAGACTGTATTCACGACAGTAACTCAGAAGGCAACGCAAAACTGAGTTCGAGTAGGGTGAAATGTGGTTAAAACAAAATGTACACAATAGTTAAACAGTACATAAAGTTTACGGATGCAAGCACTGTAAAAGGTGTAACACACTGAAGTGTGTTTTTTAACACACAAAATGTGTTGTTTAACGCACCAAAGTGTGTTATTAAACACACCTAAGTGTGTTGTCAAGAAAAAGTGTGTTGTTTTAACACACTTTATCTTGCAATTGACTCGCTCTTCCGTGTTAAAATTATAACACACTTTTTGCTGTGTTAAAAATAAGTCGTGAATTAGGACCTGCAATCTAAACAACACACTGAAATGTGTTGAAACAACACACTTAACATTTATTAACACACTTTTGGAGTAACAACACACTTTTGAGCTATGAAAATATAACACACTTTTTGGTGTGTAGAATAATTTTAGTAGAGGAAAATTAAACAAAAAAAAGCAATTTTATGATGTAGTTGGGAAGTTGAATTTTTTCTTTTTTTTTCTTTACATATCTTAAGATAAAGCGAAAAAAAATTTCTGCAAAATGGTTCTGCAATAAAATAAAATAATTTTTAATTTTAAATTGAAATTTTTTATTTTTTTCAAATTCCTAAAATGGGCATTTCAAATAAAGTAACGAAGTATTGCGTATGCTCACAAGAAAGTAAATAAAAAACCTACAGTTTTAAAAAAAATTCACTCTAGGATGATTTGGCATAAAGTGACGCCAATTATAATGTTTTCCGAAAAGTGCCAATGTTCCCGTAAAAAACTTATTTTTTTTGTAATTTCAACCACGCATTCATAGCATCAAAATACACATTTTCTCCAATTTTTTATGAAAATCCGACTATTTTCCCGTTATTTATTTATTGCAAATTCATACATTTTGGTTTTTTGAGGTTAGGATTCATTTTTAAAGTATTTATATTAAATCAGTGCGATAGTCTGTTCATTCACGAGTACTTTTCAACTTTTTTTTATTTTTCTACGACCAACAGAACTGGAAAAGTTAAAAAATAGTGTAGCAAGGAACTCAAAATGCATCAAAAATTCACATGTAATGCATCCAAAATCCACCTGTGCAGCACAGGCCCGATTTTGCAGAAATTATTTTTTTTGCTTTATCTTAACATATGTAAAGAAAAAAAAAGAAAAAATTCAACGTCCCAACTACATCACTATCATATGACAATGTGTTAAAATCAAATCGCAAATATCAATTACAGACTTATTCTGATAGTGAGCGATAGTTTTTGTTTAAAATAGATTTACCCAGCAGATTTCTAACGCTATAATTAAGAGAAAAATCGTAGGAATTATATGAATATGTTTTGGCTAATTTCGGTCGAACCTGGACAAAATGGCTGGAAACTCACAGACATTTTATGGGAATGGGGTTGTACGCAACTCTTCGGCTTTTCAAAATAACTTTAGGACTATTTTGGTCCTTGTTCAAATCTTTTTTCGGGAACAGCTGTTTTTAAATTTTTGCGATTTACGCATAGATGTGTAGATAGGCCACAATTTAAGCCCTAGGATCAGTTTCTACGATAATTACAGTTCCTGCTTCTGAAAATTTTCCATATTTCACGGTTTTTAATTTTTTTTAACAAAAAGGTTGTTGACCGATTGCAATTGTCCAAAACTCAGTTTTAAGAGCTATTATTGTACATACGATTTTATGTTTTGAAGATAAAGTGGAAATTGAAATAGAAAACCCGTGCGCAAAGCAAGTGATTACGATACTTTTGCGTCCCATTTCGTATAAAACCGAATTTATCCGCCAGCATCCTCAAATATGCTTTAATATATGGAACATGAAATGTTAGGTCAAATAAATCAAAAAAAAAATGCAAGCTTGGCAACATTTTTTCAGGCTCTGAAAAACTCAGAAAAATCAAATTACGAAAAAATTAAATTAGTTTTTAATTATCTCAGTTTTAGTTAAATTTTATTTAGTTTTCTTACTTTTTTTTGACGTGACGTCACTCATTTGATTTATATTGTAGTCACTATTTACACGCTTTAAAGTGACTACAATGTTAATCAAATGGTTGACGTAACAATAACACACTAAAGCGTGTTAAAATAACACACTTCCAAAAGCTGAGATTTGCAGTGAGAAAAAGGAAAACTGTATGTTCCATATGGCACTTTTCGAAAAACATTATAATTGGCGTCACTTTATGCCAAATCATCCTAGAGTGAATTTTTTTTAAAACTGTAGGTTTTTTTATGTAATTTAAAATTAAAAATTATTTTATTTTATTGCAGAACCATTTTGCAGAAATTTTTTTTCGCTTTATCTTAAGATATGTAAAGAAAAAAAAAGAAAAAATTCAACTTCCCAACTACATCATAAAATTGCTTTTTTTTGTTTAATTTTCCTCTACTAAAATTATTCTACACACCAAAAAGTGTGTTATATTTTCATAGCTCAAAAGTGTGTTAATAAATGTTAAGTGTGTTGTTTCAACACATTTCAGTGTGTTGTTTAGATTTCAGATCATAATTCACGACTTATTTTTAACGCATCAAAAAGTGTGTTATAATTTTAACACGGAAGAGCGAGTCAATTGCAAGATAAAGTGTGTTAAAACAACACACTTTTTCTTGACAACACACTTAGGTGTTTTTAATAACACACTTTGGTGCGTTAAACAACACATTTTGTGTGTTAAAAAACACACTTCAGTGTGTTACACCTTTTACAGTGTAGCAATTATCCTAATGACCATAAATCGTGCCCTTAGCATACTCAATAGGCCGGTTCTCGTTCGATTACGGAAAATAAGCAGCATTGGACGTTGTTAGTTCTTAGTCCGGGGACCACTTGGAAAAACGACACTCGGGCTTGGAAAGACGAAAAAGCAATTGCAAAAGGCGAACAAAAATAAGAGCTTATCGAACCCTACAAATGTCACAGGCCGCCATGAATTCTATTTTAAAAACTTTTTTCTACTGCGTTGTTTCAACACACGTAGGTGTGTTGTTTAACACACTTTACGGAAACAACACACTTTCAAGTGGATTAAAAATGACTACAAGAAAACAACACACTTAGGTGTGTTGTTTCAACACACTTTACATTTGCAGTGAGGACAATCGAGAGAGGGAAAGATGGAAAGACCATGCATTAGGAGGACTGGAGTAAAGCTTCAAGTATCACAGTATCAAGTAGGCACAGTCCTTTCCAGCAAACGAACATTTTACCTACCTAGGTTTCGACAGTTTTACTACACTGTTAAAAAATTGAGAATATTTTGTTTAAGCTAATACAAAGTTCCAGAAAAAAGTAGGAGTGAATATGCGTTAAAATATTAATTCCATTTGTTCAGTAATTTTTCCCATTAGAAAGGCAATCAATTTTTCAATTTTTACAGTATTATTATTCGGTATGAATTTTAACAGTGTATGGTTTATTATTTACTTTCGTAGTGGGACTTGAAACTCTCACTGCGCCACCAGAGACTCCCTGCGCATGGAAACATGAGTTTTCCTTTTGATTTGGCGACAACGCTAACACTGGGGCTACGTAGACTAGTCATGATTACTATGTAGTAAAACCGATTTTTAAGAAGAGAGAGGTGAAGGGGCGGCATGCTCACCCCGCCCCTTCACCCCTCTCTTCTTAAAAGTCGGTTTTACTACATAGTAATCATGACTAGTCTACGTAGTCCCACTGAAACTAATATGAGGACATCCCAGTAGGACTTGTAAGCTTATAGAAGTACTGAAATGAGCCCTCAATAGTAAGGGGTAGGCCTTACCATCCCCCTTACAGGAGTACTTATTTTTACACACGATGTCATAGGAGGTAAGGCCTTACTTTTTATTACATCGATGAGCCCTTATATAACGCATTACAAGAGAAGGCAGATGGTAAGGGGTAATCCAGAATTCGACCAAACGAAGTTAGAAATTTACCCGATGACTCATTTGTTTTCGTATTTTTGTAATGGTATTTGAGTCATCGGGCAAATTTCAAACTTCTTTGGGTCTAATTCTCGATTACCCCTTACCATCTCCCTTCTCTTGTAATGCGTTATATAAGGGCTCTTCTAACACCTAAGAAAATATGAGTACCCCTTACCAGATGACTACTTATATCAGTGCTCCATCGGTAAGTGCTACCTAGAATTCCCACTGGGATACTTCTATTCAGTACCACTCTTAGATTTCTTACTGTATCAGCGCAGACAAGAGGAGCCCGCGTTTAATACGATAGCAGAGAAGTGAGGACGAGCAGTAGGAGGGTGAAAGAAAAAATATGAACACTGGGACTTCGAGGGATTTAGTTGCAGTAAATTAAATGTCGATCAGAAGGAAACATGACGCAACTCATCAGTGAGCTTCTCCACACACATATGGATTCGATCTTTTGGCGCCGAGATAAAGTTGCACATCGTCTTCGTACATATGAATCTTTTTATGAATATTTAATAGATACCGGATAAAAGAGGGCCAAGAATGGAGCCTTGTGGGACGCCCGTATAGAGTAGGACACTTGAGGAACTAGAGCCGTAGAAATAGGGCATGGTGGACGCTATCAAAGGCTTCTGAGAAGTCGAGCAGCAATAGACAGTAAAAGTGATGTTAATCAAGGAAGTTGAAAATTTCGGGCGTGACTTTGAAGGAGCGCAGGTTCATAAGGTTTGGTGTTTGCGAAAGCCATGTATTTATAAGTTTAAGACGTGCACGATACGCAAGGATTTGAGTACCTTTCAAGGACCTTTGGGTTAAACGTTACGCATCATGTTCAAATATATCTCTTGCGCTGTATAGTTAAAGCGGGTGATCTAGCCATGATAAGATAAGTCATGTAAGTCAAAATAATTCCTATTTGCAATTAATCCAGAATATGTTTCTTTTGCTTGTTGAAATGTTGTTGCCAGCGTTTTAGATTTCCACGCCGAACCTGTAGACCGAACCAAGGTTAATGAAAATTTTTCTCATTTCCAATTCTACGGTTAAAAACGTGTGACCAAATGACTTTGGGCCTGGTCATACACGCAGAACTATGGTCATTCTACTATTCAGCTACAGACTTCCAATTGCTGAATACTGTAAAATGACCGCAGTTCTGCGTTTTTGACCAAGCCCTTTGCCATAGTTTTATATAAAGAAGATCAAAAAATAAATGAAACGATGCACGCGCACGTTCTAAGCGAAGAACAGCAATTACTTTAAAGGACGCACAACGGACTGACGAACAAGCCACGTAAGTAACCCCTGCACCATATCCACCTCCAAAGTTCTGACCATCAGGTGTCGCGGCCAATATCTGTTGGTCGATGAAATTTTTCCCGTCTCAAGAGGCATAACACTATGACGAGGACAAATTTTATTGTCAATGTTTTGCTTTAAAAAAAATCCCACCCAAATTGTGGCTATTGAACTCACGCAGCTGAAGCCCCGTTTTAAAAATTTTTGTATAGATTTTCATAACATTCATAGTTTGAAATTTAAACCGCCCATTTTAGCACTAAGTAAAACTTAAATATCACCTAATGCTGGTTCAGGTCAGTATCAGGTGTCAGAGTACAGAACCTTCCCGTCCATAGGGATAATTCCATTTATGTAGGAATGACGTGGCTTACGACAAAGTAAATAAACGCGTCTCTTCCGATTTTAACCAACTCTGGCTTAAAATCATCACACGTGATATTCTTCAGCTTCCAATAGAAAAGCCCTAACCTAGAGGGTGCGCCATCTAGAACTTCGGTATTTAACATTGAATAATTCTGACAATTTTTAAATCTCGGGATTATTATCTTTCAATCCTGACTTTGAATTCATTGTTGCCGGTGATTTCAATGTTCAAAAGGTAAACTGGCTAAATTACTCAAATGGCACCAGTATTTTCGACAAACACGCCGAGCTCTTTGCGTACGAAAAAGAATCGTCATAAAATTGTGAACCATTTCACGGGAGTCCCTAATATTGCAGGCCAAGGAGTTTAGCACTTTGACTTTTTTCTTACCTCTTATCCAACATGATACTCCGTCGATGTCGATTAACTTCTTTTTAATTCGGACCACTGCCTGATTAGCACTAACTTCCCAACCCAATATCAAAGACATTAGTTTTATAGCTTTATTCATTAACGAATCTACCCCTGAGTTCATTGATCCATAAATATTCACTATTAATTGTTAATGAGTCTGTCTGTCTGTCTGCTTTTCTTCTTCTCATTCCATCAATGCCATCTGCCTGTCAGTTTTTGCATATTTTCCAAATTTCTTTTTATTTATTTTTATTTTTATTTTGGTTTTCATTTTTATTTATTTTGTTTGTTTGTCCTCCAAAACAGCCAAAATCCATTTCCTAATAAAGACAATCACGAAATATGGATTCCACATAGATGAGGCCACAAGCAAAATCCAAATCTCATAAAATTTTGCATAAAAAGGACACCCAGCAACATTTACAAAACAACAAAACAAATTTTATAGCAGCCAGAAAAGTCTCGATTAAATTAAACCATAAACAAGAATGTATCCTTGCTCGTTTGCAAATTACTCTCCAACAACAACAACAACAACAAAACATACACAACGAAACAAAGGAGTGGACAAGATAAATTTAATGCCGTCATGTAAAGCGATAAATATCCTGGCGAGTGGCTGACATTTATAAGCTGCGTGACTCTCGTTTTCAATTATTATTATGACTCTCCGTTGAGATTCCCCAATTTAGAATGTGATAAATTTGATGCTCGGCCGCTATTAGCGTTAATTTCCGCTGCGGAGGAGTTCAACAATAAATTTTGACCGCGCTCTCTTTTCCCATATTGTAGAGGCGCGATGTGTGAGTTTGTGGCTAGATGGATAAAGAAGAAGAAGAAGGGGTGAACGTGCACGAAGAGGCTAGAGCAATTTACTAATGAACTCAGCAAATCATGGGTAAAATGAACTTTCGGAGGTTTTCTTGATATGTTCAACTCACGTAAATCACCGAGTCCGTCTGGGATGGCTGCCCCATAAACTATCATTATGGAACCCTGCTGTTCTGCCAGCGAAAATCTCATGGCACCAGATCTTGTGTATCCTTTATCCTAGCGCCATTTGTCCCATGGGTTGCTGCCGGCCGGAAGGAGGTGGGTGCGAGTAGGTGGAATAAAAGTGAGCACAGTTAATATCCTGTAATGAATCTATTTCAGCTGCGACCATCTTACATGGCTTACGCCATTGCGCAGAAATTCCAAAATAACAAGAGGCTCTTCCGTTGGCATCAAGCACCTGAACTGTTTTATAGGTACGTCCTTTTTCCAAGGATAATAAATAGCATCGCTTTCTCTGCCCACACTCGATATACATACATATCAACGTATTCTATAAATAACATAGCAAAATCCCCACCCACATATTAAAATGCCAAATAAGTACGAGTGTGGGTTGGGTTACATCGTTATTTTTATCACGACAGGACACTAAAAACAGCAAGGGAACAACATATCCTCAACGTGTCCGGAACGTGTCAAACAACGTTTTTTCCTTTCATTTAGGTAAAAACCAAAAATGTTCGAGAAGGATCCACTCCAGAGTCTGGATCCTGTCCACAGTAAGATTGGTGCCCCAGAAGTAGATTAAAATATTTCCTTGCACCTCAATCAATTATTTAGAACTCCCTCGATCCCTGTTTTGGCCACAGTATCCGATAACCTTTGAATATTTTGTACCTGTAAGAATCGCCTTTGGCATCCCTCGAGCATACTTCGATTTTAAGAAAATTGGGAACAGAACTTTCAGCATGACCCCAACTCGATAGGTGTAAGCGCTGTAAGGCATTCTAAAGGCCCATTCAGATCCAGCAGCAGCAGCGGCAGCAAGTTTATTTTACTAGCAATCGGTGCTGCTTTTGTTGTCATATGACCACCATTAACCAATAGGAACTGTGTGCTGCTGATATTTTTGTTGCGCTGCTTTGAATCTGATACAGCCTTGAGTGTTGATTAATGTATAGAAGTGCGACGTTTCACCTTCTAGGGGTGTAGTGGCAATTCCCTGGCATCCCCTTTCCGGCACAACTGGAGGATGGCACCAACTTGTTCCATGGATAAATTGTGGGCAAGGACATGCATTTTAAACCGACTGGCGACTTTACGGAGTTCGGTAAATACTGCCTCTGTCAGCTACGGATGTCGCTGGACCATTTGGAAAAAGTTGCAACGAAGGAAGGAAAGAGCTGGCCAACTCAGGAACAGACTGGAAATTTAGTGAACACGAACAGTTTCGAAGTGTCTACAAATATGGACTTTGTAATCGGAGACACAGACATTAAGATTTTTTTTTGGATAGAAGACAAAGTTTGTGGGACATTCTTTACTGCTTGTAGTTGGTCATGTCATTACAGCAGCTTCCAACTTTTATCAAGGTTTAAAAAGCAGGAGCCATATTAATCTGAAATCAAGCTGAGATAAAACGAACACATTCTTCAAGGCGATGTCCCAATGCCGACCGCGAGTTTTACGCGACAGGTGCTTCATGCGCGTTGAGGTCCGTCGAAGGTTCATTCATCAGCAAAGTCGTGAATGGGACAGCTCGATTTGAATTACACAACATGAAATATCGACGTCAAAGCTCCTTGAGCGATTTTTGTACGAATCAGGAAATACTAATGAGACAGGTGGTTCCATAACCATGCAGTTCGGCTAGTCAACGAATTTCTAGAAAGTTGCGAGACTGTGAGATGCAAGCTGTTTATCTATATTAATAAAAGAAAGTGTCTGTGAGTCTGTGTGTCTGCTTGTGCGTACCGTCGCGCGTTGGAGCCAAACTAGAAGAGATAGAAATCTGATTTTTTTTGTAGATGCATGGATACCCCAACAGGTGACTAAAAGTTTCCGTTTTTCGAAATTTTAATTAGTTTTTTTTTAATTAAATAATTAGTACGTCACCAATTTTTACGTTCTTCGCTTCTTGCAAATTGATTTTGACCCACTTTTATGTAACCGATCAACTCCAAATTTTGCCCATATGAATAGTTCCCGTGACAATACAATACAATACAAATTTTTGTAAAACAATCAAGATGACGGTTCCAAGATGGCGACCGAATTTTTCAATTGTGTTTCCCGATCCCCGACATGGATATCAAATTACGAGTAGAATACAATTAGCCTGGGGTCATTTAAAATTCAAAATGGCGGCCAACATAAAATGGCGGATTACCTTTTTCTTTGCAAGCCACTCGGTATGAGTATCAAATGAAAGAGTATGACAAGTAGAATACTACAATATTAGCTGTGTGGCGTCATTCCAAATTCAAAATGGCAGCAAACACAAAATGGCGGCCAACACAAAACCGGGGATTACCTTTTTCTTTACAACGCGGTCGGTATGAGTACCATATGAAAGAGCGTGACAAGTAGAATACTATTATCTGTGTGGCGTCATTCCAAATTCAAAATGGCGGCCAACACAAAATGGCGGATTATCTTTTTTTACAAGCCACTCGGTATGGGTATCAAATGAAAGGGTATGACAAGTTGGATACTATTAGCTGTGTGGCGTCATTCGAAAGTCAAACTGGCGGCAAACAGAAAGTGGCGGCCAACATAAAACGGGGGATTACATTTTTCTTTAGAACGCGCTCGGTATGGGTATCAAATGAAAGGGTATGACAAGTAGAATAATATTATCTGTGTGGTGTCTTTCCAAATTCAAAATGGCGGCCAACACAAAATAACGGTTTACATTTTTCCTTATGACGCCGTCGGTATGGGTATAAAATAAGTGTGTATGCAAGTATAGTACAGTAAGCTGTCTGACGTCATTTTAAATCAAATATGGCGGTCCCCACAAAATGGCGGAAGACATATAATAGACTAAAAAGTAGAAAATAAAATATATAGTTTAAAAAAACTAAAAAATACGCTTTTATTTTAAAATGAACTAAAAAGTAAAAAGTAATTTTGAATGTAAAACTTTGCCTGAGCATAACAATATATGACAGACTATGTGTGTCTTCTGAATAACCAAATGAGTGAAATAACATAGAGGATTGCAAATTTGCAAAGCAAGTAACGAAATCAATGCTGCAAAAACTTTACTAATTCATTTCGTTAAATCAGCAAATTTCGAACTATTTCCAAGTGCACAACGGAAATAATATGTGGCGCTCGTAAATAGACGTCATAGCAAACGTCTATATTAGTATAAGCGTAATCTAATCTGGCATTCGATTCGGTCTCAATAACCTAGCGATTAAGCGTCCAGCTGCCATCCCTGAGATTGTGGGTTCGAGTCCCATCCCCTTTCCTCTACAGAAAAAATTAATATCTATAAGCTGTCCTGAAGCATGGCGCTCGGTGTCCGATATTGCACTCTTTGGGCGCGTTTAGGCCGAAGTTAATTTAACTGAGCTAGGCAAGTTAACAACGTCATAAACAGCGACTTTTTTAGCGCTGTTAGCTAACTTAATTCTGCTTTTTGGCTTAGCTAAAATTTAGCACAGCCAAAATGAATTGAGGTTTGCTTGTAATTTTTTGTTGTAAGCAAATAATTTAGAAATATTTCAATACAGAATGAAGATTTCATTATTATTATTCATTTTTTAGATTTTTATTATTTGTAAAATGGGAAATGTTATTTTTTTTGCCTGTTATTAGCAGTAAAATGACAATTGTCAAATGGCATGCTAGAAACGGTGCTAAGTTAACAGCGTTAATTTAACAGAGTTAAAATAACTCGGGCCTAAACGCGCCCTTTGACATAATTGTCGGTAGTACAAAACTTAGCTATTCAATTTTTGACAGTTGTTTAACGTGAAAAACAATTTCGAGAATTCTTTTGGAGGTTATTTTCAATTAAGATATTTTTTCAGTAAGGATAGGGATTTTTTAATGCACGATGACTACTGACATTTCTCAGTAAGTTAAATTAAAAATTAATAGAAATCTTACTCCAGAGATTCAAAATGAGCTATTCAACTATTTAGCATGTACCAGGAGTCTTCTATTACCCAAAAGGCATCTAAAACTGCGTTGCAGAATAAATTTTTCTAGTGAAACTTGTTTACCTTTAAACTTTTGCGTAATACACACACAACGAAGGATGGAGTGAGTACGACAAGCCTTAAAGTCTCTTATCAGACTATTCCTAATTAAACATGCACAGTAAGTAAATCACTGATCTTTCCCTTAGCACCGAGAGACCCTACATTAATTTTGCTTTTTTTTCTGGTTCCCTAGAAACCACGATGACAGATTTTGCTGATTAACGAAATTAGCCTGGGGAAGGTTTTATTATTAAGTTTACATATGAAATGGGTTGTGGATATTTGCAAGCGTTTGGAATTAACTATGGCAACAGGCCTCTACCAATTGAACGCGTTGCTATTCCCGTTTAGGGTCGGATTGGGACAAAAAGGTTCGAGATTGAATGACGTTTTTGCGAGTGTCTCATGCCAGGAGCTTTGTGTGATACGTACGTTGTTAGTAAATTGGAGCAAGCGCGGTGATTTTTTAATTAATGTCTTATTATCGGTGTTATAAATTTAATTGAAACTGAAATTTATAAAATTTGTGTAAGGTTGAATCAATAATTCTGATCAAATTTGTTTATGGTCTCGCGTTGTGAGGATGAAACACAATTTGTTTACGATTTACAAAATCTGGAAGTTTTTGGATGATGGATTCGTTCAAATTGTCCAATTGTGATCTGTACACTTCTAAATTGATAGTTTGGTTTCTTGGTAAGACTTGAAAAATACGGCACCATTAAAATACCACCAAACTAAGAGCGTAGTCCTCCTCTACTCAATTTATGCTTTCGATGTCGTTTAAGGCGAAAATTCACGTCAGGCAGAAGGCCATTTGCGAAACACATACATAGTTACAAAGAATCCATTTGTTTTCACTGATTAGATTCGTTTAAAAAAAAACGATAATTTTCATCACTTTTAATGAGAGTATCGCAAATGTTAATACTCGGCGTCATAAAAGGCTTTTCTAATTCCTGAGAGAGAATCCGTATATCGTGTCTGCCTACGTATATCAGCTTTTTCAGGTCGTCGTGAACGGTTGAATGTTTATGATGGTCAATGTTTCTACATATCGTGTAATGATGGTTTGATTCAATACCTTGATTTTGTCGTAATAAACCTCGGTGGACCTCCCGAATTCTCTTTAGGATTAGCTCAATTTCAAACTCGAAGGTTGGTTCTTATGGTGAGTTTACACGAATGACACACTTGTCATTTTTTGTCATTAATTGTCATTATCGTTTACACGGTCACAATTTGTGTCATTATTTCTGTCATAAAAAATGTCATTCGTGTATTCGTGTCATAAAAGTTGTCATTATAATGACATCGTGTAAACGCCGTGTTTTTATGATAAGGATTAATCCTAAAGGGTTAAAACCACCCCTAAATCGATTGAAAATAATAAAATTCGACTGAATGCGTATAGCCAGCCAAAATAAATAATTTTGAATCCTAAAACTACCGCTAGATTATCTTTGTGCTGCTTTTCAATCAATGCGCCTACTCTTTCTAGGAGTAAATCAAAGTCATCGGCAGACATCCTTAAAAAATATTTGTATAGTTCTGGATCATTTCGCCGTAGTTGCAATCGCAATGTCTCGTAGAAACCACTTTCTAAAAACATTGGACGGCCATTGGCCAGCATACCATGTCTCTTCGCCCTCCTCCTCCTCAATTGACAGGACAGCTGCTGCAGCTAATGTTTTGTCCTTTTCCATAACTCTTTTTTTTGCTATTTTTCACAAATTTCCCACTTTCTTTATCAGCACACGAATAAATGCAACTCTGTCATAACTTTTCTCATAATCCGACTCGTCATTATTTGTCATTCGTGTAAACGCAACTCTTGTCATTATTTATGACAACTGGTCATAATTTAATGACATGTTATGACAAAGTTCCACACATGTCATTATTTGTCATTATTTGCATCGTGTAAACAGCAATGTCATAAATTATGACAAGAGATTATGACAACTTCGTCTAAACATATAGCACTAGGACAAAATTAGTGCTGATGGGCACCTTTTTGTGAACGTGATCGTGAAAAAATTTAACGTAAGTATAGGCCATTATGGTTGGAGTAACTTTATAACGAGTTTGTGGTCCATAAATATACTAAATTCGCGTCCTTCCAAAAGAAGTTGTTGCAAGTCCATCCACAACTTGATGTACTGTTGGCGTTATCCTATGGCGTTATCTGATGCGTCGACGTGAAGAGTCGAGCCGTTTGGATTCTTTGCCTTTTAGGTTCCATTTATACTGGCGCGGGCTGTCGTATGTAGAATCACACCTCTTCCTCTACTTAGATTTCCGGGTATGACAACAAGTCGATCGCGACGCATTTTTGAAGTAAAACTTCTTTACGCGCGCCTTAGCTAAAAAAATTTACATGAGAGTGAATTGCTTTCATTGGCGTCAGGCTCTCACACACGCTGGGTACGCTGGGAAATGGGAAGGACCTCTTGCCCGCACCTAGCATGCAGCAGGCACGCACTTGACTGCACGGTGCCCGCAACTAGCACGCTTAGCGAACAAATGAGTATGGCACATTTTTGCTTGCCTGCAGGGAAGCAAACGCAAAATTAGGGCTTGAAAAAATTGTTGGTGACGAAGAAAACGGGCAATTATCTTGGTGACCATAAAGGGTAGCATAGCAAAGCATACTCAGTAGCCCGGTTTACGTTCGATTGAATAGGTCAAGCAGCATTGAAGGTGGTTAGTGCTTAGTTGGGGGACTGATTGGTAAAAAAACACTCACGTTTGGAATGGCCTATGCCGATGTGGATGCATTTATAAATGTTCATGCCTGTAGCGAGAACGTGCATACCTCTAGCACGCGAGTTTTTAAATATCCGTGACTGCGTGTATGACTGTGGCGGATGCGTGCATACCCGTGGGGCGAGCGCATTTGTTCATTATGCGTGCTCGGTTTTGAAAAGACTAGAATTATCAATACTTTTGCTAAATTGTCAAAGTATACGTGCGAATGTACAAGATTTAGATGACGAAGTTGTTGACAAAAGTACCACGACATATGGAACTTGACTTGAGGCAGCTTTTACGCGATTTTTAGACCAGTTTCAATCGAAAATATTTCAGTTATCATAAAACCATCGCTACGCTTTTAGGTTTTAATGTAAAAATATTAATATTTTTAAATTGCACTTGTATCACGTCCCTCGTTCTTGGTAGGCTCGTCAGTATACTTACTGCATCGGTCGTTGGGCTTACTTTACTGAAAGCGTACTATATATCCGGCAAACCTTGCACTACTAATCTATTGCACATTACTAGCTGGTTAATATTTCAATAACTGTGGCAACTGTTGGACAAAAAAGTGTCTTAAGCACACTCATATTTTTTTGATAAAAAGGAGATAAAAGGTGGCTACCCCTGTCCTAAATAATATTCGGCGTTATAATTACGATAAACTCAATAAGAACTCAATTCAAAAGCATTTAAATATTGTATGGAAGCATATATGGTCGATATCTTCATGTTGTCGTAAAAACGACGTCATTAAAAGAAAAACTATTCCAACTTTCAACTATAGAAACTTAAAAGTCAATAAAATAATGGCACTAACGGCGAACTTTTCTACCTTATTACTCGAACATTACGTATCGATTCCCTTAAGAACTTCAAAACTAACTTCTCTTAAAGATCCAGTTACAGTGCTACATCAAATTATTGTAAATTTATTCAACTTGTGTTGCAAGGACGAATGATTCCAGGTTTAAGCTCGTGTGTGTGTGCACCTCTTTCTGATATGTAGTTTCTCCTTTGTTGTTATCCAACTTCAGTAGCAGCAATTCCTCATCCGTATATTTATAGGAGAGAGATTGCATTTGCATTTTTATGAACCTGTCATTGTTAACTCATCCGTCACTGGTTCCGTTTGCATTACAAAATGAATTAATCTCTAAGTGATGGACACACGGACTCATATCCCTCATTCACACGCAATATACTTACAATATAATCTTGGCTTAAATCTAGTTTCTGTTTCAACCCAGAAGTAAATTATATTGATTACAGAGGTAAGAAGCATTTTTGGTGACCAGAAGAAACATATCCACTAATGGCCAACACATAAACACGAGCTCTAAATCCGTATAAATTTTTTTATTATGCGAAAAACATTTTACAGGTATAAAGGCATTTTCCGAAAATAGCTTCTGGGAAAATATGCGTTACCTTGTCCACGACGACGTAGGCGGTAGCCCCGTAAGCCTAGAGAAGCCTAAAATAAAAATCAATGCCCAGTGCTAAACCAATTTTCAAGATTCTGAAAAGCGATTTTCACCAATCCAATCTCCCAGTCAATCTCCTAAACAATCCAGCAGTCTCTCCATTTGAAAGTCCTTCAATGGCTGGGCGAACCCTTATTATTTTTTCATTCATGACCGGCAAAACATAGCATTGCTCCTTGAATAAATCCCCCCTCCCCACCCCGCAACCCCATCTGTCGGGATCATGGAGAAAAAATGTATTACGTTCCGTACCTACAGATTTTTGTCAAATTTAAATACTCTCACCGAACGTGGCCCCATCATCCTTTTTCGGATCCTTTCCTCTTAACACAGCACAAACCGCATCCTTTTACCACTATAAGTAAGTAGATACATTGGTTCTGGCTCGGAAATAAATCGGGGCCCCTTTTTCTGGATTCAGGTGGACGTTGGCGGTATCGCCGAAGGTCGACTATCCATGGTATCCCAATGAAGCGACAACATTTGCTGAGATCGTTGCTGGTGGGTCATGATTTTTCGGTCCTCGTACGTGAAAGCCATGTATCTAGGACAGGATTACATAGCCGGAATAGCCTTGGACCTTTTCCAGGCCGAACGGGCGAGGAGGCATCCTCTAATATAATTCCTCAGCTATGCATACAAATCTGGCCATTATTCTAATGTCATTATCCGTTGGTGAATGTGTGTTAGAAGGTGCGATTACAGCCAGCTTTCGGCCTTTGAATATTTAAAATTATTACGTTTTAGTAGATTTTAAAATGGGCCCTGTTAAGGAATTAAATGTGTGCCTGGATTGTGGCCATGTAGTCGTAGAATAAAATTATTACGTGGCTTGCGGTCGGGTTCTCTCTTTTAAATGAAGCACGGGGTTAATTCGTAGTCGACCCCTTTTTTAGCATTTTTATTTGTGCAAAAATATGTTCAACCACAATCAGGGATGAGGTAAACAGCCACTTGTCAGAGGAAATTCATTCAATTGGTGTGTTCTTAAAAAGGAACATTTGTTTATTACATTAACTTCGTCTTGTCGAAGTTGGTTAAGTCTAGGATCCTAAGCAATTAAGAGAAATATAAAGTGTTTTAATCGTCAAATTACAAGCACTTTCTGAAAAAAAGTTGACAGCTTTAACACTGAATGTTTTCAGGACTGACGCTACTTCTTGGTCTTCAAATGACGCTAGAGCCCAACTCGAGCCTCCTTAATGTTTCTCGTCCAGTTTTCTCGATATCTACATAGCTCAAGTTCTCAAGTTCGTTGTATAAAGTAGTGTCTTCCAATCGGCTATAACTACATCCATCAACCTTTTTCTCCCTCTGCCTTCTTCCTCCTTCGATACTGCCACTGAAGAATGTCTTTGCTACTCCATCTTTTGACAGGTGCTCTAAGTGCCCAGTCCAGCAAACTTTAATGAAGGTCACTCGCATTTTGCAAACAGATGGCGCTAGTTAATAACTCTAAAATAAACTAGCGCCATCTGTTTTCAAAATACGAAAACTAGTAATTGCTATTGGTTGGTTGTTAGTAGTATTGCTGGAGTCAAATTTTTCTGTATAGGCCTAACATGAGCTAATTTCCAAAAGTTTGGATAAACTTGGAAAACGTATTATACAGGGAAGTAAGTTTGCGCAGAAGTTTGGCCATAACTTAAGCACATTCGTTTAGGACAATAGGGGTATATTATCAGGCCCAGTGCATTTATTGACGTCAAGCACTTCGAGACACCTACACTATTGTACTGAACATATCCAATACTCAAATAAAATATTTTTTTTATAAAAACAAATAAAAACTTTAACATATTTTTCTTTCTTCTTTGCAGCCCAAAACTCTATTGCTAGTGGCAAGTTCGCTGGTGTAGGAGAATTCTCCCATCCAATTATTGGTGAGTAAATATACAATTTTGTTATTTTCGGTAATTGTTATATCGTGAAAATTTTCAATTAATACTTGTATGACATAAAGTAATGAAAAGGCTTTACCAATTTAAAGCCAGCTGGTATATATCAGAAATGATTTTCCAAAAACATTCAGGGTTAAACATCTTAACCTTGAAGAGTTAAGTTAAACAAATTGCGCAATAAATGAATTTTCTAACAAAAATATAAGAAAGTCCTCGATAGACTAGAGCTTAAGACTACCAGTCCAGAGGTCTGTGGTTCGAATTCACTCCGTGGTATGGTTTTCTGCGTTTTTATTTTCTCCGAAAAACATGGTGTTGTGATATCTCTCATCATCACACACAGCGGGTTCTGTTCACTCTCTACCGTTTCGTCTGCAAGCTTTGCTCCTCTTCTTTTTTAAAAGGAGCTTCTTTTTCCAGTCGTTTTTACGTCTTACCACAATAATCCAGTCAAATTATTATTTTCTGATCTAAAAAAATTATATCCTTCATTTTTTTTTGGAATTGGTTTATTTTGGTGTTTTAAAAAAAATGTTAAAAGTCGAGAACGATATCACCAAGGCGTAAAAATTATTCAAGGTCAAACTTCATAAAATACAGTTTTTTGCGATTATCGCGTTTTGTATAGCTCGGAGGCCAATTAAAGTTGTATTATGAAAATTAAAGATAATTAAATTCCCCAAAAAAAATATCTTTCTTTTTTTACATAAAACGAACAGTTGAGCCAAAAATGTGCTTCAAAGTTTCCGCACAAGGCATATGCATATTAGCCCGGTCACTTTATACATTATGCCGGGTTCACAGTGTTAAAGTGCTAATTTTGCTATGTGCACAGTGTTAAATTGCAATTTTCGGACAAATTTAAAAAATGTCAATAACAGCTGTTAAATTAAAAATAATCATAAAAAAACTGCCAACAGAATTCTTGACCTTTACTAAAACTTTTGTTTGATCGGAGTTTATTTAATTTTAAAGTAAAATTTACTTAATTTTTCAGTAAAATCTTGTTGAATTTGGAGAGATTTATTTTAATGAAATTTAATTCAGAACTATCTCTTTCGGAAAAAAATGTATGGTACTACCATCTAATGACCCGAAAGTTAGCTTTTTATTAACTTAATTTTTAGAAAATATGCATTCGTAAAGTTCTCAAATGGATTTTGTTGCAATAATTTTTTTATTTTTAATGTTTTTTTATGTTTTTAAATATAAAATAATAAACCTATATAACTACTTTCGTATAAAATTCTGCTTATTCATTAGTGCGACAAACAGATGTCACTGATTAGTCCCGAATTTCGGAAATAATTCTAAATTTCAGTGTTGAAGTTGAAGTTGAGCCAACTTTAACTGCCAACGAACAAAGTTTACCCAGCCAAAATTTACGTAAAACCGATAATTCACGAGTTATTTGAAAAAAACTCATTTTCGTGACCTTTGACCTTGAAGAATTTTTTATGCCTTGGTGATATCGTTCTCGATTTTTAACATTTCTTTTAAAACACCAAAATAAACCGATTCCAAAAAAAAATAAAGGGTATATTTTTTTTTAGATCAGATGCCATTTTTAAGTCTAAAATGACTGGACTAGAAGTAGTTCTCTCTAGGTTGTTATAAGAAGCTTGTTCGGCGATCCTTCTTGTTCCGGGCCGGCTACCATTGAAAATTCGGGCTAGCATTCGTTCTTCAGTGGTTCATACTTCATACAATATGCCGAGCCATCGATCCATTTGTGTGGGTAAACCAGGAGCCAAATGGCGTCGAACCATCAACTGAACCGGACGTAGGTGTGCATTATAGCTTCAATGAAAGCTTTACAATAAAAACTTCAAGCTGCAAAGTTCCAAAGGTAGGACTGTATGATTCATGTACAATCACTTACTTTGAAGGCTACAAACTGCTGGAATAGACTGACTGGGTCTATCGTGAGTGTCCCGCTAATTTTGGACTCCGACCAATTGGATCGCTCAGTAATGGCGGCTTTTAGGTTTTTCCTTCCGAAGCTTTTGAGCTGAAAGTATACTCGGTCATCTGGTCAGTATCCAAGTTTGTTCTTCTCATAGCCCTCGATGTTCCTGGAACCTATAGCATTTTCTGACAAGTTTTGATTAGCTTTTACGGTATGTAGACCGCGTTACATTATTACTACTCTCCAGCTGGGCTAGTTTTTCGCCACGCTAGTAAGTAGAGCTACTACATATTTTGTAGGCAGCGCTTACACCGTTTTTGATATGAAATACTAGTGCTTAGGGATAATGCCTTTTTGTAATGTCGACGGTTCTATCATTGAATGCAATGTCGGACCGCCAGCTATAGTTGGAAAGATAGTAGAGAGAAGAATCCTTATCCAATACTACCGTAACAGAACGCTGTCTTCGTTTCGACCTCGGGTGGGGGGGGATGCCTTTCTCGCTTATTATTCTTATTAGTCTTCCACATAAAAAAGAAGACAAGAAAGAAGAAAAATTACCTAAGTCTGAAGGACAGTGCCGCGAATGGATTCGAATCACGAGCCTATGAAATGGTGTCGTTCACCCTAATACCAAGGTTACCGAAGCCGGACGGCCTTTGTAAAACATTGCAACATCAAAGTAGCTCTGTTATAAGCTCGGCTAATGTTGAAAAGGATAAAATCTTTATAATATTACTTTTTAAAGCTTTGAAGATATTTTAAATCACAAAACTATTTGCACGAAATTAGAAAAATTTTCAAGCATATGTGTGAATACTCTTAAGCTGGAAATAGATTGAACGTTCATAAGCGTTCATCAGCGCTGAGAAATGTCAAAATGAAAATGAATACACACACAACCTAATTGTAGTGAACAAATTGCACGGTTATCAGCGTTCATCCGCGCTGGAATAGACTCTATTTCTATTCTGATGAACGTAATTCTGCGTTGTTTGACGTTTCGGGCAGTTGTGACATTGTTGTGATTGTCAGTTTGGGTAAGGCTGCCAACTTTCCTAAATCGAAATTGGGGACGGAACGAGGATTTTCTATGCGATCATGAAAAAATTAAGTAAGTCTATAGTCCGGGGAAATTAGCAAAAAAAACGCACGAAAGGAGGCAAATTCCAAAATGGCTGAAAATTGGTCCATAGCTTCCTTGGGACTTTTTAAGAAAACAATTTCGGAATCACAAAAAAAACATGGCCGCCTGAGACATCACTTTTTGGCCAAAAAATCACTCAAAAATTGTTTTTTTTTCAAAAATTTTTTTTTGAACTGACAATACAAAACATTACTGCCTACAAAATACCCCTCTTGTATTTTTTTCGAAAACCTTGGCCTGTCCGAATTATTCAAGATATTTTTTGACCGAAAAGTGATTTTTGGAAACTTTGACATTGAATAACTTCGAAACCGTTAGGTTTTCGAAAAAATGACAAGAGGGCTTTTTTGTAGGCAATAAAATCAATTTTTTTTTCGAAAAAACCAGTTTTTGAGTGATTTTTTTGCCAAAAAGTGATATCTCCGGCGGCCATGTTTTTTTTTTGTGATTCCGAAATTGTTTTCTTAAAATGTCCCAAGGAAGCTGTGGACCAATTTTCAACCATTTTGGAATTTTGTCTCCTTAAAATGCTAATTTCCCCGGACTTGAGTTCACTCAAATTAGGGTTTCACCTCGGAATGAGGGGTAATAAGCTGAAAATTTGCATGAACCTTTGTTTTGGCATTCTAAATGATGTGTCAAAAGTCTCATATAATCTCGTGTCCGTTAGGAACGTCTTATGACATTTCACAGTGCTGATGAATGCTTATGAACGTTCAATCTGTTTCCAGCTTTAATCGGGTAAGAGGTGTGAAAACATGAAATAAAACAGATGTCGCCACAGGTTCAATAAAGGAAAAGCATCTCATAAACCAAAAAGCTTCAAAAAGGATTTAATGCTCATAGAAAATGGTGCACTTACACCAGATTACTTATACCAGAAACCATTAAGAAAAATTTATTTCCAAAAGTTATTAAAAAACATACAATTTGTTCCACTCAAGCTGTCTCCATATTCCCATATACTTAAGCTGAAACGATTACCGCAGAATTTTTATCGCCAAAATCATAAATAAAAATAAAATAATTTCCCCACCACAGAAATTAATCAAAAATAAATTTTAAACATGCCATAAACAATTTCTAATGCGGGATACATGGGGAAATGTTGGGCAGCGGGGGTTGAATTATTAGTATAAGAACATCTCAATAATAATTCCGTCTGTTTATTTTTAGCGATGTTTAAAAATAAACCCCCACCGTAAATTAATCACCCCATTTTGAAAGCCATTAGCAGAAAGAAAAAATTGGTAATGGCAGGCAGCAGCATTCTTAAAGAGCTTAAGGAGCCCAAAAATTGAAATAAATCACAGAAATCTTAAAATCCCAAGAAATGGGTCCCTACAATTGTGGGTGGAGGGTGCGGGGCGGAGGGGGGTGCTGTTCCTCAAGATGTAGATTTCAGCCGGCATTGACTCGAAACCACCCGAAAGGAAGTTCTCCTTTGACTGAGATATTGGCAAATTTCGACTTCCTACCAATACTGATTGTTGCTGGCTGATAAATAAATTTTCTCACTAACAAATGGAGCATCTTCTTGTCATGTTCGGGTTGCCAGTATGTCAATAGAAATTTATGAATCGACCCGGAGCCCAGTCCTTATAGAGGAGTCCCGGCTTCCACGAAAGCTCTTTGATTCCGCCCGGAGATTTGGTTGCTGGAAACTTTTTAAGGCCCGACACAATGGTTTCGAATAGTATCGAGTTATAATCAAGACGATAAGAGTTCCTTTGTTCGAGGCTGGAGCCTCGCAAGACATGAGGGCGCCAAGCATACAGCATGTGCTGCACAGGGTTTGGGGTATGCCTTCTTTATGGATGGATGGAAAAATCCACTTTCGCTGCTGCTCCGCCATTCCACTTGGATGCCGGGGATTCAGCTGGCTCTCAGC
Organism: Thereva nobilitata; assembly: GCA_963855945.1. NCBI lineage: Eukaryota > Metazoa > Arthropoda > Insecta > Diptera > Therevidae > Thereva > Thereva nobilitata. The sequence goes on from OY979695.1 coordinate 166,481,542, forward strand.
CACTAGAAGGAGATTCGCAGATCATCTACGAGGACTATACATTATACTATCGTGGACAGAGTAGAGAATCCCGAGCATCTCCCAGAAAGCTGTCGCGGATTTCAGCCTAGCTAAAGTGTAGCCGCAGCACTTCTCTACGAGCAGACAATTAATCGACAAAAATAGCGCAGCAAGAACTGGCAGACGTTATCTTTAGATCTAGCGCAACTTCGGGTGGGCGCAGAAAGAACGCAGGCAGAGAGTATTGACCACACTGCACTGTGTTGGCTCGGCTATACTTGCTGGTGTTACAGGAATCATGGAATTTTAATGAACACCCATCGGAGATTCTCGATTATAATTAATGACACCCTCTAGGCCTGTTATTAATTAGTCCCAATCTGTCGGCGACTGAAGGGCCCCGGGGCTAGGCTTGTGCTTCAGTTGCGTGATAAGAGTAGGAACATTCCTCATGAGTCATGCGGAATTCTTGTTTGTTTGTTGTGCTGTTTGTAGTCAAGAATCTTGGCAAATTCAACCTGCCACACTTCAAAATAAAATGAATGAACTCTTGCTAGAAAAATAACAAGAAACAAAACAATATTTCGCAATGTTATCCCCGTGGTGGAGGGGGCCAGAGGGGCACTGTTTATTTGTGAGCTTGGCAGATAGTTTTGACCAACATGTACTACACGTGCTTTCGAACAATCAGAAATACCTGGGAATATTCTTTCAGTATGACGCTTGGGTATAAATAGTTTTTTTCTGAATAAATAAAATTATAATTATGGTAAAAAAAAATTAATTAAATACGCCCAGGGTTTTGATTAATGATGGATTCCTGTAGACTTAACGCAGGCAGCAAAATTAGAATAAAATGTAATAAATTGTAAGGAAATTATTTATTTGTTTTATGGTGGCAAGTGGTTTTGACAGCAGCATTAAATTTTATTCGAAAATAAGTAATTACAAGCTAAAAACAAATTAATGTTGTAAGAAATGCATAAATACTATAATTTTGTGGTTACTGATTTGACTAAAAATATAAAAATGTAAATAAGTAAAAAAATGTAAATGAGTAAAGCCTTCGAATACAACATAATGACGCCATCAGAGGAAAAAACGTACCTGGAAGAAGAACAAAGCACCATATGATCCTTAAAAATAATCAGCGGGCATTGAAAGCATAACAGTACAAGATGAAATAAGAGGGTGAACCGCTGTCAGCCGAGCTTGCACCGCTCCCCTTCCCGTATAAGTTCTATATATATTTTTTAACACAGAGTTGAGCACTCCTATTAATGCTCCTTTAGAAGCGTTTTTGGAAGCAGTAGAAAAAAGTTTTTTAAAAAAGAATCCATGATGGCATGTGGATATTTGAATAAGCTCTGGTGGTGGTTTTCAACCTTTTGAACCTTTTGCTTTTCATGTTCCTCCAAACACGAGCATCGCGTTTTACTAAGCGGTCCCCCAACCAAGTATGACCAGGACGAATGCTGCTTTACCTCCGCAATTGAACGAGAACCTGTCTATTGAGTATGCTACTGGCACCCATTATGGTCCCCAAGATGATTGCTATATACAATTTCTTAAAACTCCAATTTTGCTCCCGTAGTAGCATATTGGCAGCGCTGAAAATTGGCTTTCCTAAGTAGCATTCCGAATTTTTTGCGTTGGCAGTTATACAGGAAATACTATATTGTATATGGAGGTACTAAACAATGCATTATCTGCCAAAAATTTAAAAAAGGTGACTAATTCAGATTATAGAGACATATCTCTGTTAAACATATTATAAAAGCTCGTGACAAACACAATAAATTTAGCCTTGAAAGGAACTGTATACAGAAGCAACAAAATAGATGAATGCTCAGCTAAGTTTAGAAGAAATGGGTTAACAGTAGACCAAGTGCGTGGAAGACGTCGATTATGTTCTCGTACTCTCGTACGAATCGATCGCGTACGAAAACCCTTCGAATATCCATACGAAAGCCCAGGTGTCAACAATGGACCTACTGCCTGAATACGTGTTTGTTCGAATCGATGACGTATGAAATCTTTTCGACCATCCATATGAAAGCACATACCTTATCAGTCAGATTCCTACTGCTGAACTTACAACTTTTGAATGACGTATGAGTCCACACCGGCACAAGCCGTAAAGACATTACCTCGGCTTGGCGTCACCAACAAAACCTTTAAAGGTGTCTCTCGAAGAGGTGCTCACCAGAGACGCAACACTTGGAAGACTATAGGTGTCTAATTCGGCCTAAAAAGTCAATTGATTCGTATCTTTCATTGTCCTCGCGTGTCCGGCTTACGACATTGCGTCACGGGGCTGGGTATCTTTGCTTTCTATGCTTCTTTGAACCCAGCTTTGTTTAAGGTTCTGGTTGACGGCCTTTAGCATCACTTTTCCCATGTGCCATCTTAATCCACTTCTCCCTCCACATTTGGTATGAGTCTATCGGTCCAACAGCCCTTAGTAGACTCGCTCCATCGCTTCTGCCATGCTGTCATGAGGTAGCAACTTCTTTTTTTAACTTAACTATGGGCTTCCGCCTTATTGTTCCCCGTTGTTACCTCCAGCAGCCTGAAGGGACGCGAAAAGTTATTAAAGAAGAGAAAACGTCCGATGAGCACATAAGGAACCCCCAAAACCATACTTCATATCAGAATTCAGGCAGAAAGCTTCTGTACACAAAAAACTTCTGCAGTCTAAGCTTTTGACCAGAAAACCAAGGCTTCTAGCTTAAAAAACTGTCATACGACCAATTATAAAATACGGAGGAGAAATATGGATGTTAACTATAGAAAACAAAAACAAACGCCGAGTTTTTGAACGAAGAATACTTCGCAAGATATTCGGTACAAAAAGGTAGAAGATATAATGCGGTATGCCAAAGCACAAAGGCTCAGATGGGTTGGCCATCTAATAAGAATGAACGAGGGACGAGTGCAAAAGAGAGTTTTCAATTCAGATCGAAAAAGAAGCAGAGGACGACCAAGAAAGGATGACATTTTTGAAGATATCAGGACCCTGTGAATAAGAAACTGGAAGGATAAAGCCGAAAATAGAAAAGCGTGGGGAGGCTTTGTAAAGGAGGTCGAAGCTGACAACAAGCTGTAGTGCCATAAGAATAAGAAGAACAAGAAAGAAGAGAAAACAAGATTACAGAATTAGTGCAATTAAACAAAACTACAATAACAAAGATGCTAGGAGTTTCTACAAAGAAGTCAACATGATTAAGAAAGGGTACAACCCCGCCTGTCATCACTTTAGGTGTGAGTAATGTGCTTTAGTGACGGTTGCTTGTCTGGCTTAGCCGGCTGTTATTGTGAATATCGGCTTTGCGAAATCGAAGCGCCGTTACAAAAAAATTTTGTTTAGATTTTTGTTACAGTGGGCCTCGGGGAACTATAACGTCCAGGAGTTCAAACGCAAGGCCCATCGCCTTCCCCTTTAACAACATCCAGGCTCTATTTAATCTATCTTGTCCTCCATTTATTCTTTCGAACCAAGCTTACCACTAGACATTGTACGAATGACGGATAAAACACGACGGACTGGTAGTACAAAGGTAGTGACTCTTAACCTTGAAATTTCTTACATAAAAAAAGGCTCCAGGACCAGATGTTATTCCCATACAAATCTTAAAATATAAATTGAAGAAAATATGCCGTGCTTTAAATACTCTTAAACTAGGGAGAAGCAGAAAGATGCCGGAAATGTGGGTTCTAAGAACAGTTGTCCCGGTGGCGTTTTCCCGATAGATGGCGTCAATTGCAAATAAGTCAGGAGCCACTGATCGCCTAATTATTTTACGTTCATACAACAGCCTCGACAGTACTTAACGCTCAATTGAAAAATGGCAGTTCGAGTGTTTGAAAAGTTACCAAACAAAAAGAAGCTTGATGTATGGATGGCCCTCATGAGTTTGGCCCGAAAACCATGATAGATTCTGCGATGCGTGGCTGAAACGCAATAAAATCGACTCATTTCTAAATTTCATAAACCGTGATGAGAAATCGTATGACAATCGGAAGGGTCGAATATCGTGGAGAAGGGATGGTGAGCAGTCAAAGCGTTCGCGAAGCCAAGATTGATTTCGAAAAAGGTGATGTTGTACTCTTTAAAAATAAACCTAGTGAAAATTTTACTGGTTCAACCAGTAAATAATAATTTCACTGGAAAATCAGTTAATTTGGTCTATTTATCGATTGAACCAGTGAAAAGTTCTCTCTAAAAATGAATTAGTAAAAATTTCACTGGTTCAACCAGTAAAAAAATATTGGCTCATATTCTAGGTCATTATCTTCATGACTATAAGGCGCCCATTAGACGATAGGTTTTGCTGTCCGTTTTGCCACAGTCACTGCTATGACTACCGTCTAAAGTGATGACTAATGTAATTCTCTGTATATTTTGAGTTTCATCAATCATGTCTGATGGAATTGAACGACGCTTGCCTGAGTCTGTAATGGGCGCCTAAAGGGTTCGATTTAGCATACTCAATAAACCGGCTTTCGTATTTCAATGCTTAGATGCGGCCCGCTTGGGAAAACGACACTTGCGTTAGGAAAAAAGCTTTTTTAACTTTTCTATGTGAATTTCACTGGTTCAACCAGTGAATTTTCATTGGAAACGAGTGAATAGTTACTGATTCGTTTTTAGAGAGTAGGCATGTATGATGAAAGGGAATCGTCCACTGTGAGAAACTTCCAGTTAGTCAGACGGTTGATTCTCAATTCAACTGTGGAAAACTAAAGAGGGATTACGCCAGGCAATTGAACGAAAACGGTGCGAATTGAATAATAGGAAATGTGTTGTACTTCATCAGAACATCCGAACAAATACTTTTGTTTCAAAAATTGTTAGTGTTTGGTTGGGAAGTTTTGCTGCATCCACCATATAGTCCCAGACATAGCACCCTCTAATTATCACTTGTTTCGATCTCTGCAGAACTCTGCTGGATTAATCTGGCTTCAAAGGAATCCTATAAAAACGGCTTGATTCAATTTTTCAACTAGAAAAAAATCTTCACCGATGGTACCGTGACTCTAAACGATATCCTCTACTCTATCTACACATTGGAGTATATTTGGTTTAAACAAATTTCTTTTCACATATAATAAAATCAGTTGAATTTTACTAAAAAAAACGTTACGAACTTTTTGTTAAGTAACTAGCAAAGCGTAGAGACGACAGGAAGAAGAGTGTTCGACGTCCCACAAGGACTATAGCGCTATATAAGAAGCATAAAGGGTTTTTGTTATTAGTTGGATTATATCACGATTGTGACTTTTTATCGACATTTCTCGTAACAGCGTAGTTTGCCTTGGAATACTTTAATTTAGTATCTAATACAAAAAACTGCTCCTGTTATGCCGAATGAGTATGTTATCCTACCACCCAATCTACAGCGGTTATTACTCAAAGTTATTCCCGTAGAAATCGAAAAACACCTAAATAAGCATGATTAAGCCTTCTCACAACGGCGATAAAATTTTAATAAATTATTTCTCAAGTTATTCTGGATCCGCCCCGATCAATAAGCTTCAACCAGAACAAAAAAAGTCTTTACACGTGTACGAGCTCCCATATGGCTTAATACACATAAAGCAAAAGTCCACCCTTCACTATCACAGTACATGCCACCCCCGCCCCGCCACTTGCCGGCAAAGAAAACTTAAAAGAAGAAAATAAATCCCAGACAGAGCCATCTACCGAGGAACATATTCCTGGAAGAAAGGAAGCTCCAAGAACCTTCACCGAAAAGGGAAAAACATTCATCATTTGGCTTCCTGCATATGGGAGAGCCTCGTTAGTCCATCTCGTTGGCACCTTTTCATAAAATTGTATACACACATTGACACGTAATCTTTTTGTAGCTGGCCGCCATTGATTCCAGAATGGAAATATAAATATTGAGGCATTTTCCTGGGTTACCACCCCCACCGCGGTACATGAACACGAGTAGCTGGGCGACCGTCCGTCCACCCCCGTGGGTGGCTTAGCAGTTGCCTTTGAACTTTTCATCACACCCCGGACTATTGGTGATGTTCGACATGGGGAAAAAGGACGAGAACCCAAACACCATATTTTTTTTTCGTTTTCCTTCTGTGTAGTTTGGGGATGCCCAGTTCAAGGATCCAATGAAAGTGGAGAACAGGGAAAAAGATGATGGGGAAAAATTTGCGGGCTTTAAGGGTAGTCGTGCCGAACTTAGTTCATCGATGACGGCGGAATGAAGATGTTGTATTCATGCAACGTAAACATCTGGACTTTTACGAGTGCTACGCCCTACACAAATATGCTGCCCGTCCTCCTTATGGCAATTAAGGTTTAATTAAACACAGCAAATTCAAGGACGAAATGTTCTTTGTGTAAACAGGAATGGACTGGACGAGCTCTGATTCCCATCCCCACCGCCTGCCTATTGTTGGGGCGCTCATGGCTGGGCAGGAAGTAGATGGAGGAGTTTTGTATACTCGCAGAAGCTTCAAACTTCATAAAAATTATATGAAGGCACTTTGGATTAGGAGCTGCAATTAAGCGGATCTATGCTCGCGCCGTAGTTAATTACACAATGTCCGTTATTAAAAAACAAGGAAGCAGGATGCTGTTGGTGGAAGGGGTGAAGAATACTGCCAGCTAATTTCCATAGCGCTTAATTATGACTGTAGCACATTGGGCTGTGGGTGTGGAACGCAAAAAACGCTCCGAGAAAAATGCGGAAAATACTTTTTGATGGAGTGCGAGATTTCTTCATTTTTTTTGTGTTCATCTTGGAGAATAAAACCAAATGAACGAGATAAGAGGCAGCGATGGACTATTATTTAGTCTAATCGCTTTTTTCTCTGCTGTTACGGCGGAGATAATGAAAGATGCTTTAACTACCTTTTTTCCTTTGTTTTTTGAAAATTATTTAAAAAAAAGATTCCGAGAAGATATTTATTATAAAATTTACTGTGCGCAGCTTTTGCTTTCTACCAAAGCTGATGGTGAAGTTTGAAAAGATGAGACAGAAGGAAGTCATAATCCCACAAATGGTTTCTAGTGCTTTAGCTGGGATTCTGGAACCTAAAAGCCTGGAGGGCTTCTCTGTGAAAGCTAGAGCACCTCTGTTATATTTGTTCATGGGAAACTCTGACGTGTGTGCTGAGATAACTTTAAGTAGAGTAGATTTTAAAATTAAAATAATTTACTGAAGTGGACATAGGTCAAAATCCTTTTCGAAGTGAATTTTCAATTAGAACTCTTAATACTGGTCGGAATGGCGGTTGGATTTTGGCTTGTACAAATGTTTATCAAAGGATTTCAATTTTCATGAGGTGCAGTACCTTAAATAGAGTGTTCCCTTTTCACCCTGAGGTGAATTACTCTAAATTAGTCAACGTAACAAGGACTGTTTCCTTTTCATAATCATTTTAATTACCTTGTTAAAATTACATATTTTTTGAGCCAATTAAGATTTCTTTACAATTTGAAAAAAATGCTTAATTACTTTAGTTTTAGGTAATTTATTTATAGAAATATTTGAGGTTATTGTATATAAGTACTAGCTGGAACCCTTTGCGCCTCGCTGCGTCCATCGAAGCGAAATAAAGGAAGTATAGTAAAAAATGTTCGGACAACAAAGAAGTGACTCAGAAGGCCATTTGTCTCACCAGGCCCGTTGATCTACCGATTGAATATTTCTTTCGTAGCACTGTGATTAATTTTCACTATTCATTGTTAGAAAAATAAGACGATTGAAGGATTATATTTGCAGCATAAAATTATGTTGAATAACAATAAAGCACTTACATATCTAAAAAATAAAAACACAAAACGTAAAACCAATTAAAATAGTAAAATATATACTCTTTACTTGAGGAGCTGGCGAACAAAATCGGATATGTCTACAAAAGTAAAAAGTTTATTGGCCTCCTCAAACGCGCTACAAATGTACGAAGGTCTTCAACATCGAATTGTTATTCTCTCAATAAATCTAACTCATAAATGTCAAAAGAAGAGCTTGCTGACGCTACCATTCTAAGTTATTCGTTGTTGATGTCTGGTCATATTTTTTTAATTTTGATCAAAGCTTCATTAAAACTACAATGCGAATATGAGATAGCATTGTTTCGGCTAAAGGCGCGAACAGGAGATCACCAATCGCTTTCTCGTACCCAAAACCCCTAAATACAAAATCTCAGCTCTACAACCGGGATCCGATCCTGGCCTCTCGCAACTGCTCTCTCCACCGGTCCCGATTCTGAGCCGATGTCATCCAGTTTGGCATCTCTAAGCTCTGGGCGTCCTGGTCTACGCCATCCTTCCAGCGGAGTTTGGGTCTCCCTCGCTTCCTATATATATAAATCCCACATTATGTAACCCGTATATATAAATCCCACATTTCCACTTCTCCTTACCATCTTTCCAAAAAAAACCTTGTTGATCAATTCCAAACCGATTACTTAGAGATCTTCTGGATACGCTATGTTCCATGTTTTGCCATTTGTACCTAGAATGTCAAGATTTTCCGATTTTCCAACTCATGAACAACCTACATACAGCTAACCGGGAAATGACACTTATCTGGCAAAATTTGTTCGCCATATTGGCAATATTGAATTTATAAGTTTTGATCATAAATTCGTTATTTGCTACCTTAAAAAACCCCACATACCGATTTTCATTGGAATCGGAACACAATTTGCAAATTCGTCGGTCATATTGGCGCGGCCATTTTGAATTTATAAGTTCTGATTATAACTTCATTATTTGCCACCTTAAAAAACCCCAGATACCGATTTTCATTGGGATCGGAACACAATTTGCAAATTCGTCGGACATATTGGTGTTGCCATTATGAATTTATAGGTTTTGACCGAAAATTCGTTATTTGCTACCCTAAAAACCCCAAATACCGATTTTCATTGGAATCGGAACACAATTTGCAAATTCGTCGGCCATATTGGCGCGGCCATTATGCATTTATAAGTTTTGACCGAAAATTCGTTAGTTGAGACCTTTTTCATTGAAATCGGAATAAAATTGGCAAATTCAACCATATTTCTGCGGCCATTTGTAATTTCGGTCATATTTCGGCGGCCATTTTGAATTACGGAAATCCGGCTTCGAAATGCATCATGGGAGACCCCACGGGCCTTCTTGCAAACATTCAAAGCTCTGCGATGATTTTCAACGGAGGTGGCTTTAGAAAGTAATAGAATAGTCTATGTTCTAAGTTTTAATGTAAATAGCACATGGTTAAAATTTCATTAAGATTACGGTTGCGCGGTGTAGGACCCTATTGCGAACATACATACATACTTACGTTAGCAGATGCACGCCAGCGTATTTCGCCCTCAGAGAAAGAAAAACATCAAGACAGCACTCCTATATTACGCCAAATATGAAACTGAGACTGTTACCGTTTCGAGAGTAGAAGTGGGGCGCTTAAACACGGACTGAAAATAAACAAACAAGCCGCCGCTCTCATAACCTCACTTGATAATAATAAGGTCCTCCCTTAAATCTCCTCTCACTCACAAAACACAACGTTGTACCGTTATTCATTATTTTATTATTACCAATAGCTTGGCACGTCAGCAATTTTATAAAAATAGATTGTATTTTTTTTGGCGCGCTTACTGAAGAAGGTTCGCCGCCCCTGCATATATGGAGCTGGCAGAATATGGTGATAACAGAAAGTGTAGAAATTGGGTGACATCTATATTTCAATATACTACTAAATTCTTCCGCAACGAAATCGTATGTTGCTGGTAACTTTAAACAGTGAAGAACGAAATTATATTGAAGGACCACTGAGTTCCATCCTGGGCCTTCTCCTGTGGATCACAACGTATAATGATGTGTTAAGGCTACGGCTCCCAAACGGAGAAGTTGCGAACGGGTTCTTGGATAATACCGGAGTAGATGTCGTATAACGACGCCTCGATGAGATCAAATTGTGCGTTTCCCGCTAACCCCGATGGTTACGTCTCTGGCTCAGCCGGTTGCTATTGAGAATATCCACTTTGCGGTTTTCCAAGCGGTCCTCCCACCAAGTACGAACCACGTCCAATGCTGCTTGACCTCCGTGATCGAACGAGAGGTGAACTTTGCTGTTTAGAAAAAAACCACTATAGTATTTTATTTCTAATCACCTATCAAAAACTTGGATTTGCGGTGAAGTGGACTGCACGGGCTTAAGAATGCTGAACTAGATGACAACAGCTCTAACTTTGGACGTATGGAAGGAGCTGTTGTGAGAGGCCGGACGGGATCCCGGATTGACTAAGTCAGGTAGCAGTAGCTCTCGCAAGGTGGTTGGAGGCCACAGCTCAGATAAATGAAATGGTGGCACGAAAAGATGAATACTTTATGTCTTGTTAGATATAAGACATAATTACTTTTCGAAGGCATAGTACCGTGATCAGCGAGGCTGTTAACTCACCAGGATAACACTGAGACATGATTTTTAAAGATTGTGTTGGGTGGTAGAATTCGTCCTTGTGGGACACTGCAGAAAATCGCGTGGGTTTTAGATTGGACGCTGTCAATAAATTCTCAATATAGTTCGTACAATAGAAGTTACCATACTGTTTGTCAAGATTTGCTTCCGTAGCACGTAGAATATTCATACATATTTCAAATTATTCTAAAAAATACCAAAATTTATCCGTTATTGTGGGCGTTCTGCAACTGACATCATAAGCATGAAGGGAATGCAATAAACGAAAGCCCACTCAAGAATTCTTTACTAAACAGCATCCATTTGTTACTATGGCATCCGCCTCAACATGAAAATCAATTTAAATATCTTTTTGCAACAACAGAATCGCATTTTGTGCATATTTTATCCTCCAGACTAGAGCGAACACAGCTTGTAATAAAACAAGATTTTACTTATGTTCTACAATTTCGGTTTAGAATTTCGCCGCCTCCGGAGGAGACTCATCATGTTTTTGGAATCTATCCCAACTTTCTACAACACAAACTCAACATATTCCATAGAAAGCCATAGCAGTGCAGTGCTAGCAGTGGGGTGCATTCTGGATAAACAGAACAGCGCTTTTAGGCAAATAATTGGAAACACTTTCCAGGCTGCAGCATAACATTGAAGTTGTACAAGTGCAGAAGTTCGTCTTTTGTAGAGTTGTTAAGATGGAGATTTGCGGATTGTATTTATCAAAGAAATATATTGCAATTTGCGAAATCCTTGGGTGTAAATCATAAGACAGTTTAATTTTGTTAATGACTTTTGTTAATTGAATTTCGTTTGATGTATACATATGTATATACGCGCGTCACATTTCGTTTGTATTGGAATTGAACCTTCTATGTTTCAACTAGGAAAAGTTTTGATATTGAGTCCGCACTCTAAAATTGAGATGGTCTATTCGTTTAGTTTATTTTATAAAGTCCTTTCTACAATTCATGTTCTCTTTTATCGTTCGTCACTCGAATATTTGTTTAGTTATGTACTAGCGAAATACTAGAGTGTCTTGACCAGTTATTTGAGTCGCCTCCTAGTAAATGGTATTATCTCTCATGTAGAGATAAATCTTCATATCTATAGCATTTATAAGCAGTGATTAGCTATACTAGGCTTAGCCCTATAAAATAACAAAAAATTCAAGAGTTTTGATGCTGATACTTTCAACTCATTAACAGTTTGTTACGCTCTACTGTCTTATTTTAAGTTGAGATTAAAGCTTAATGTTGATTACAATAAAGCCTTGATAAGATCCAAATGAAGGTTATGGAAAACTTTTTGTGTAGAAGTAGACAAGCTTCCGCACCCGAACCGCCGATTATCGAATAACCAACGAAACCGTTTCTCGATACCGAACTAACAATTATCGAGGTGAAGACGTCGCTGAAAAATGGAAAAGTGCCGGGAATAGATCAAATAACCGCCGAGATGATCAAAGCCGGAGGTGATGTATTATCACAACAACTCCACGTCCTCATAACGCACATATGGCAATCGGATCGTGTCCCGTCGGCATGGAAGAAAGCGATCATTGTGCCAATTTTGAAGAAAGGCGACACACAGTGGTCGAAAATGCCAAAAGGCTGGCCAAAAGTCGAAAAATGAAAGTCTTATTTAGGAACTTTTTTTATTTTAACTTGTTAGATTAGGGTACCTAGGATAGCATAAGACAAATAGAACCAATCAAATAGCGTTTCTTGCCTTTTAAAATCATTCTGAAAGTGTCCGTTGCATGCGTTGCTTGAAATAGCATCATTAATCCCCGCGGCAACCAATTATTTAAATATACATAGGAAGTGTTGTGTCGCATATTTTTAAATGTTATAAATTGGATTATTCTCAGGAAAGTAAGTATAATTTAGTAATATTAACAAGAATACTCATTTGTTCAAATATTTTTAACATGGTGAAGATTTCTTGACCTGTCTTTTTATCGAAAAAGTAAACATTTTTTTTTATATTAATAGACCTACAAAAGAAGTGCCGCAATATGCCGCTCTGATTTTTGTCTTATATTGTTTATTGACCCTTTGGCAAAAACATATTCCAAGAACTATTGCCCGAAGTTGCCCCTTTTTGTTTAATTCCACTTTTTGTACAAAATTCTGCGTAATCCATTTTTTGTTTTTTTTAACTTATTAAAGTACCTCTTAGCTGAAATTGAACCGTTTTATCAATGGTAATCAACTTTCGATTAACATAAGTATTGCAGTTATAAGCAATTTTAATGCTAAAATTGGCCCATTTCGTACTTTTTTAGTACCTTTTCACTTAAGCTTTGCCAAAAAGTACCAAATAAGGTCAATTTTAACATCAAACTTGCTAATAACTGCAAAAGTAAAGGTCGTAGCATAAAAATTGTCCGGACATTATTGATAGGAAATTGTCCAAGCTTTCCAATTTTGCAAAAAAAATTAGTTAACTAGCTATTTTATGGAGAAAAGGGTGATTTTGGTTGAAATTTTAGTTAAAAAAACCAAAATTTTGACTTTGATGACTCATTACTATGGAAGTTGATAGGATAGAACCTTGGTTTTTACAGTTTTAGATAGGTGCAGTATTCTGCGCTCACTGATACCTTATTCATGAAAATAGGTCATAGGGTTACAAAAATACAGGGTGATATGTAAAACTCTAAAAAACAACTTCAAAACGCCCTAGCGGCTAAACCGTTACCATATCCAATAAAATAAAATAGAATACCAAATTCGTGATCAGCGACCTGGAAAACACAATTCCAATTTCATTGAAAAACAGTGTTCAATATTGATGGTCGCCATTTTGAAGCCGCCATTTTGTTTTTTTTAAGAAATAATAACAAATTCGTGATCAGCGACCCCAAAAACCTTTATAACTTTATTTTCAAACAATTATCTCAGTTTTTTCGACTTTTGTCCATCTTTTTGCCGATTTCGACCACTGTGCGACAGTCGGGAATGTAAGAATTATCGAGGTATTAGCCTCCTTTCGATCGTCGGCAAAGTATTTACGAAAATCATACAATCGAGGCTACAGAGAGCAAACGAGCCGGAAAGAACAAGCGGGATTTAGACCAAATCGAGGATGCATTAAACAAATAGTCGCTCTCCGTCAGCTAATGGAAGAAAGAATTCGTTGCGGCAAACCAACTATCGTCGTTTTCATCGATTTCAAATCCGCTTTCGATTGCATCGATTAGAACAGCTTGTGGAGAGTCTTGGAAACCGAACACGTGCCATTGCAAGTCATACAATTTCTCCAAGCATCGTACGATGGTTCAACCAGCAGCGTTCGTATTCGAAGCGACTTATCCGAGGAATTCCCGATTCAAACAGGTGTCCGACATGGAGACGTCGCTTCGTCGTTGTGATCGACGCGATTATTCATAAAGCATTCCATGGACGACGTGGAGTTCGATACGACGACAACTTCGTAACCGATTTGATGTTCGCCATCTGGACATCTTTTACGACATTTCCCCGCATAACCCGGTCATACGAGTTAAAAATCAATGCGGAAAAGACCAAAGTTCTCAGAACGGACGGACCGAAAGCCAGTGTTCACCTCGTTGGAACGCAAATCGAACAGGTATTCAAATATTTGGGGTCGTTGGTTGAGGAAATGAAAGTAGCTGACGTTAACAGCCGCATCGGCCAGGCAACAGCAACATTCGCCTCGCTCAAGTGGTGCATTTGGAAACGAACTAATATTACCATCAAAACGAAAGTAGGCCTTTACCGAACGTTGATCTTTCCGATTCTTCTTTATGGATCGGAAACGTGGACACTGTTCAAGGCGGACATCAACAAGCTCGAGTTCTTCCAAATACCATGCTTAAGGCGACTTAAAGATTCAACGATTATCAGTTATCGAGGCTCGAGACGTGGCCAAAAATCGTCAAGAATGGAAACGAATCGGGAATGGAGTGCGAGACCCAGCGGCACCCACAGCAGTGTATCCGTTGCGGGGATGTCCCGCTCGGACCGCCAGCTAACTGGTCAAAGAAGAAGAAGAAGACACGCTTCCAGCGTTTATGGAGTTATACAAAAGAAGTCTAAAGATCCCTCAAATGGTGTTGCTTTCCTCAATGGGTTCCGCTTTCCTAATACCACGGATAATACTATGACTAATTAGCACTCATATCCCGGGTTCTCTAGTAGCTGATCCAGAAATGGCCTTACAACCTAACACAACCTAATAGGAACAAAGGCCTGGCACTAATGATTTTCAGTGCAAGTAAGATCGAATGGACCATTGGCACCTTCAAGGCTTTTGGGAAAGACCAAATCTTCCCGGATCTCCTGTAGAGGAGCTTGGAAGAGATTCTACCAATCCATTTCGGGTCAGCTTTGCGCTTCCGAGGTGCTGGAGAGAGACTAGGGTGAGCTTTATTCCAAAAGCGAGAAAAAGATCATACAAGAAAGCCAAGTCCTATCGACCCGTCAGCAGTTCTTCTTTTCTCCTGAACACGATGGAGAAGGTTTTGGACAAACATATTAGGGAGGATGTTACAGCGAACCCACTCCCACTCCGCTTGAAATTTCCCTACTGGCCGGGCAGATGTACAGAGACTGCCATCCACGTGCTAGTGAGATATATCGAGAAGTACTTCCGGGCCAAGGAAATCTCTAACTCTGGTGATGGATCACGTCATTTCTTAGGAGTAGATGGATAATTGCTAAGAAGTATGGCGTATCGGTTACGATAATGGCTGCAAAAGACTGCCCTCGTGGGGGCGTCTTATCGCCTCTCCTATAGTCAATCGTAATCGACGAACTATTTATTTACCTGAACAACAGGGGTTTTAAGCACAGGCCTATGCATACGATCCGCGCTGGTCATGGTGGCATCATCTCGGACCTCATACCAGCTGGTCTGTCATATGTGCAAAGCTGGTGTCGGAGCAAGAACTTGGATATTAACCAACAAAAACCTGTCATCGTACCATTAACTAATAGAAGGAAAGTAAATTTCAAAGCTCCGTCTTTAGATTCCAACGGGAAATAAGGTGCTACAATAGCCATGTTTCAACACTCCTTAAAAAGCTTACAGCGCTTCGATTCCCATATCAGTTCCATATATTTTTTAACATTGCAGCGGAGCATTCCTTTTAATGCTCCCTTAAAAGCGTTTTAGAAGCATTACAAAAAAGCGTTTTAATAAAGAGTATTCATAGATGCTGGTGTCAAAAAGCTTTTACTTTTGTTCATCTTATGCAATTGCCTTTTCCTTTCCAAAGGCGAGTGTGATTTTACAAAAGCGGTCCCCCAAGTACTAATCACGTTCAATGCTGCTTAATCTCCGTATCGAAGGTGAACCGGTCTATTGAGTATGCTAATGTCACCCTTTATGGTCACTAAGATAATGGCCAGTTTTCTTCGTTCTATAAAATTTCTGAAAATTCCAGTAATGCTCCCTTGGGAGCATATTTGGCAGCGCCCAAAATAAGCTCCGCAGAGCAGCCCACCCAATTTTTCCCGCTGGGATGGTACGAAAATATCCTCAAAGGAGACATAGGGCCGAATACATCAGTTGTGGGCAACTGCTGACTTTTCCAGAGCATCAAAAAAGCTTTAAAAGCTCTTGTTTATATGTAGAAGTTCTGGTTTACACCTTCTCGCTCGAACTCAAAGCTAACTCAAAGCTTTTGCGTATATCTCTCATCACTCAAATTCACAAGCAAGATAGTAGAGCTCTAAAAGTGCCTTGGGAACTCGTGGGGCTCCCAAAAACTGGCGTTGCTCATCACTGGTATACATCAACGAAGGTAACCCTTAATTGTAAGTTTAACATGAACATCAACCTAGTTCACTCCGCATAAAATCCAAGACTGGCTGACTGAAGTGTAGTGTAAAGTAGTGGGCTGTGGCGGGGCGAAGCTTGTGGAAAGTTAAATCCCACATAAATGTTCAAAAAATCTCTAGTTTAACTGCCTATTCCCAATGAGCCCGTCACCGATAGTTTCCATATAAATTGTTGTTGTTTTGCTGTAGAAGTTGTCGTTGTCGGCCTCATTGGGAACAGGCAGTGAGTCATCAACGATATCCAAACAACACCTAAGCCGAAAGGTTAAACAAAATTCATTTAATTACTAATCGCTCGCAGCTCAACAATATGATTAAGAAAAATCCCACGATTTACTTAAGTTCCAATTAGTAATTCACCTAAAAATTCACGTAATTGAATAATGCTCTTAGACCAGCGTATCCAGCAGAAAAAAACATGAAGCGCATAAGAGCCTGATTGAATTTAAATATCGTAAAAAGTCCTCTCTTTAGCAAAAAGCGACCATCGACAACTAAAGCGGAACAAGCACCGTGAAAAGGTGGACAAAACTAACATGAAAAGTAGAAAAAAAATCACAACGGAAAAGGTAGAAAAAAAACGGTAGCGCATCGAAATTCCTCTGACTGTGCACCGATAATTTGATTTAATTGGCGTATCAGACTCGTCAAACTAGCAAAAGACTTCTGTTGAAGGACATAAAAACGACAAAGGGTTTATTATTATATTTTCCACGTATATTTTTTTCTCTTTCAGGTGAAAACGAGTGAAAAAATTATCCACCTTCGCGTAACTTCACTTTCAAAAAGAAAATTATTGGATTTTAAGCAGCACTTAAGCAGCTGTCACGAATCTGACAAGTTGACAGCCACGGAAAAAAGTAGTTTTTAAATAGTTTTATGGATTTTCAATGGTGTAGACGAAATTACTAAAAGCTAAAAATCTTTTAAGAACTTTTCACTAACACGTTTGCAAGATCTTCTTTCAATCACTCCTCGTCAACTCCCAGCATAATTGCGTCGCCCTATTTTTTCTGCATTTTTCTGGTCGTTGAACCAGACTCGATCTCCACCGAATTATAAAACCGACGCTTGATTAAATATTGAACAAACTGCGAATAACTGTGGAATCACGGTGATTGGCACCGATTCAAGTGGAAAAAGCGATTTTTTTGTCGTTTTAAATTATTTAAATGCGAAGGCGGCGGCCCCCACATACGTGCATCTACAGAATTCAATTTATTTCGAACACGAGTTCGGCCGCATCCAATTCGCCATTAGGAATCAATTTGCACATAGCACCACCACTGCCGCGGTGCTAAAGCGCCATCTATGAGCTCGCGGCCGTAGAGGGCGGCTCCAAGTCATAAATCGATATGGAAGCGACATTTTCCCTCTTAATGACAGTTCGCAATCGTGATTTGTTTGGCGTAAAAATCAATTCCGATCTCCTGATTTCGGAATTTCAATTGGAATCGTTCTTCTCCAGGTCCTTCGTACTTCGAATCCCTGACCATAAGGGAAGATAAACGGAAGCCGTGCCCTGCATAAAAAGGTAGACAAATTGGGGATGATTCTCATCTAGTTGTCGATACTGGCAATGTCCTTACGGTGCATGCCTCTGGGATAAACTTACTTTAATTTGTTGTAAAATTGGAAAACGTGACATAATCGAGAGAATTTGAGTTTAATAATAGAAGCGTGTCCGTGCTTAAGCGACACGTGGTCAAAGTTGCTGGTCTCTGCTCCGAACTTCTTAAGTAGTTTCTAAATGTGTAGCGGCAAATTCTAATTCCGGGCGGTTGTATACAAATATTGCTAAGAGCCTTGCTTATCTTCATCTTAATAAATTTATTTTGGCCTCGACATTTATTAAAAGTGGCACCGGAATAAAATCGCAAGATTGGAATTTTTTTAGAGATTGCTGACTAGACTTTGTTGTGCGGGAAAGTGGCTGACGTGGAATTGCGACATGTACAAAATACTGAAGCGCAAAAGTAATAAGTTAAATTTTTTTTGTTTGCAATTCAATTTTATTTTAATTATTTTCTTTATCACCAAACTACACTTTTACTAATCCCAATTATCATTTATATTTTAGTATGCGGCGACAAGCTTTTACGTAAAAATACCAAAACCAAAATTAGTCATAAACTACTAATGTCAGTACATAGGGTGCTAGACGTTTCTACTACTTTGTTACATTTTCTCACCAAACTACAACTATTGGCTTATCGAAAAAGCCATACCAATTTGGGGACATCCATAAATTACGTGAGGTGATTTTGGCGATTTTTCGACCCCCCCTTCCCCTTGGTGAGATGTCGTGAGATTTGGTTCGACCCCCTCCCCCCCTCAATCGCACGTGAGATTTTTAAAATTTTAAAAAATTTGTAGGATTTACACTATTATGCGTATTTTTAGTGTAAATACCTTAATCTGTGCTTGATTGCATTTAGAAATCATAATTTGTGTTGAAGAACAGTAACCACAAAATCATAACAGCACCAACTCGGCATGCACCCAATATAAACTACAATATCTGTGGATTACCATTTAGCAGGTGATTCTGCCTACCCTTTGGAAACCAACCTTAGGGTGCCTTACAGGGATAATGATTTCTTAACAAGAGAACAGAAAACTCGTGTATTTGTAGAGCAAGCATATGGAATATAAAAAAAATTTAGAATTTTACAATATATAGACATACAAAGGTTGGCTTTGGAATCCACTGATTCGTTTTTAGAGAGTAACGACTTGACTGTTTGAATAGTAATGGTAGAGCCATTTATGACTCTAGAGATATACAAACTTCGGAGCATTCTTCTATAGATGTCATCGTTAGGTAAAAAAAGTGTGACTGAAAGACCCAGGGGGGTTATCCTGGAATCCGATTAGAAAGTCATGAAATTCGGAAATAAGAAAATGGTATCTTCCACCAATCCGAATTCGAAATAAATTTGTCCTCCTGCTATCGGATTTCAGTCCGTGAATAAAGCCATTGCCGCATGCGCTGCATTTATTTGTTTGTTTTAAAATATTCTAAAAACTCTTTAAATATTGTTGAAACAATTTATTGTTCACATCAAAATGTCAAATTAAGTTAATAAATGAAGTTGGTTGGCTGAAAATAATTTCTTTTCGAAGATTTATCAGGCATCGCTACTAGCTTCCGTTTGCTTCCTACTTTCGTATCGCCTTAGAAAAGCGGAGTCTGAAGTCACAGCCATCTTTTCAAATTGACGTTTGAGCCGCGCCTGTACATCAGGATACAGATTCAAGAAGTGCGGATCTGTTAGACTTCCATTCTTCACAACTCTCGATAATGATAACAAATGGTTTTCAAAATCTATCTTGGCCTCTAGTAGGTATGTCAGAGCAGATGGTCGTCGATTCAAAATTCGAGTCCTGTAAGCTGCTTAGATAGCTAATTATGTCGCCTGGTGCAAATGTCTGCTTTTTGTAGTGACAATGCACCGCAGATAGCATGTGTTCTGACTGATGTAAAAAGAGTCGATTCTTAATATAATCTCTATGATTGCAGTAGGATTGGGTACATTATGCACTTGAGATTCTTAGGAGCGCATTAGGTTCCAGGTTTTTTAATTGGGCTTCTAGGCCTTTCTGTTTTGTTTAAGCTTAGACCCCCACACTAGTTCATCGTAGGGTCGCAATCTGTCCAAAAATGGTTGTATAAGTCAATACATTACTTTCGCAGTTTTTCCCAGACCATTGTATAAAAAGATAAGAATTTTTCATCACGTCTTCATTCTCAGATATTTAAATTGTTTTCTTTACTTTTTTTGGATGTTCCAGTCGGATGGTATTTAAAACAGTGAACAAATACAGTGTAAACGGCAGTGCAAAATTTTTATACCCAATTGCTATTGAGTCGAAATATAGTAATAGTATCACGTATACTTTTTATGTAATGGATTCATTATTCCTTCTCTATTTGCAATATGTATTGATATAACCTTTCACCATGTTCATCTGATACTGCACCAAGATTTTCGTGAATTAAATCTAAGTGCGGGTCCGAAAAGACGATTTTAAAAATTTTCTCATTTACAGATATTGTACTTAAAATTGAAAAAAACAAAAAGATATTAAGAAATATTGCAAAAAAATTACAAAAAAATCTAAAAATACCCATTTTGAGGGTTAAAACCCCCTAAAAAGTGGGCTTCTCGGAGTAGAAAATCGGTAGACTATAACCCCTTATTAAAAAGCATAAAAAGAAGCGCTCTGCCAATTTTCAGCCTGTACCTAATTATTTCCGCTATATCGCTTTTTTCGGCTTAATTTACCTGTACTATTAATTTAACCCAGTTTTCTCGCGATTTTACACTGTTTCTTGCGGAAAAAAATTACGTGAGATTTTCGGAGACCCTCCCCCTCCCCCACGTGAGATTTGGTGAGATTCGGCTCGACCCCCTTCCGCTCCTAAACACCTCACGTAATTTATGGACGCCCCCTTTGGTAAACAGATGACAATAGGTAAGTTCTGAATTGCAAAGTCATACGCATCCATGAGTGATGATACACGGCTCAAGCCATTGATCAATTCAAACTGTCAATTGTCAGTTGATACGCCAAGATAGGGGATCGGAGTGAAATTTGCGGAATAGAGCAACCTTCCCTGGCCTATCAACGTACAATTAAGTCAATCTATTGAGTCGTGTATCATTCGTCTAATATGCCAATTCTTAGTTGTGACAGGTCACAAATCATAAGGAAGTATGACAAGATTAATTTTGGAAGATCAGCTGTTTCAGATTCTCAATGAAAATTCGCAACATTCATCACAAGAATTCCACTACAATTGTAGTGAAATTGTGAAATGTCAAATGTTGTGAAATTGTGATAAACTTGTCACCTGCAATGTCAATAATTAATACGCACGCCAAAACGAAAACTAGTAAATTTTTTTGGGGACAGTAAGAATATGATTGCTTACATTATTTTTAAGTCTTTACAGAAGATAAAAAGCCTTATCAAGAAACTCGAATATTTCATCAAATTTTTCCAGAATCATCCGGAAATTCGGCAAAATAAAAAAAACATACAATTTCTCCTTTTTAAAAAACTTACTTTTTCTGTTGTTTACAACTCAACAAAACAAAAATTAATAAAAATTCTTCCATTATTATTATTTTTCATTAAGGGTAAACCCTTTGTGATATGTCATTACAAGTCTGTGATTGTCTCAACTTGTGACTGGAGTACCAGAATACGAAAAAGTCACCACGCCTTTATGACTTTGTTGTGATTTGTGATTTGATTAGTGTCACTAACGATTTAAGATTTCGCTTGTAAGTTATTACCATATCATTTGACAGCTGACAGCTCCTAACAGTTGACTGTTCTAAAAATATGAGTTTGGTAGAGTTTTAAAGATTTAATAACAAGTTGAAAATGGAAGACCAAGCTGTACATGTTTGCTTCCGCAAAGTTAACAATGGTGCATGTCCAAAGTTGAAAATAGTTTGCTGTGACAATGCTCTACAAAGAAATCAGTACCTACCATGACACAAAAAATTTCGTTCTGATAATCTTGGTCGCAATGGCATTCCTGACTTAAGGTGGCTCACCGAGATGCAGAACGATAAAATTGAGGCATTCATTGCAGAAATATTGAAACATCCATTATACAAGTGCTTAAAGTCTGCTAAGAGGCCGAGTTATGTCGCTATTTGGTTTTCTCAAAAAAGTTCATTTAACCCAGTACCTTAGATTTGTATGCCTGACCGCTTAAACTGGTTCATCAGTCTGCCTAAAGATTTGCTACTTACACTTCTTTGGCCAAACAAGGCTGCCCCGAACAACAAATTCCGGGTCAACGCCATCGTGCGACTGTGACAGGGAACATGAAGAGTAGATTCGTCCTCCACGAGGCACATTCTGTAGGTGAGGCCGTCGTTATTCCGGTAAGGTGTGAACCTGTAGTGTTCGGTGTATTTAATCAGAGTCGGAACGTTTAAGGCCCGTTTCACCAAACTGTGAGGTGCTCCAAAAGTCCGTTACGAACCGATGAAAACAGTGACAGAACACTGCCCTAATGGCCCAAGATCTGAAAGAGAGTAATCTCATCCAGATGGCAGTTCCGAGCTAATTTGGACCTTTAAGCGCGAAATGCCCGGTGATGAGACATGGTCTATTTACAGCAATGTGGTACACAAACGGTTTTAGTCCCGAAGTGACAATTCGCCTTAAACAACATCAAAAGCGAAAATTCATCAGAGGTAGGTCATGCTCTCAGTGTAATACGATTTTAAAGGTGTCGTGTTGTTCGATATATTTACTGTCGACAACATTTTGGACGCTTATCTAACATCCAAAGACGTCCAGAGCTCTGTAACCGCAAGAAAGTCGTGTTTCATCACGAAAACTTGACACCAAACGGAGTTCAGCTTCAGTAGATGAGATGCAAATAACTCCAGTGATGCAAAATATGTACCATTCTTTGAATTCTGCTTTTAATTTGGCTTTGAAACAATTAAGCTTGGTTCATTGCCAACACAATAAGGCCTTGCAAATCAGGACTTGTGGCGATTGACACTAAGTTCACCGCTAATGTCCAGCAGAAAAACAATGTATGTATATTTATATTTTACCATCTCACCTCGCCTAATTTCAAGTAAGAATTTTTACTGCCTCAGTAGGATATTATTTATGAAGCGGAACATTTCAAAAATAGAGTCCTCAGTACAATTTACCAAGGTGTAAGGGACAAATGTACTGCTTCGTGTAAGTCCGGATCAACTCTACTCAATAGGCTAGTTCTCGTTCGAATACGCAGGTCAAGCAGAAGTGGACGTGATTAGTACTTAGTTAGGGTACCGTTTAGTAAAACGACACTCGCGTTTAAAAATACAAAGTTTTCGACACCTCCGCAGTTATTACTTACATATCAACGTCGAAATTCTCAAATTTGTCAGCCCTTTTTTTCCACTTGGGATTCGGTAACAATGATTTCTCCTCGTGGTTCCCATGCGGCATTCGTAAAGATGGGCGAATGAGGCAAGGCGTTAAATGGCTTTTGTGGACTCTATAGGGCAATCCACATGGGGTCCACGTGAGGCAGTAGGGCTAGCCTCATGGGAGTCCTATTTGCAACCCCTCCCCCCAAAAACATTCTAATGGGGACCTAGTTTATTTTCCAATTACTGTGCAATTCAAGCTCTGAAGAGAGTGCGAAACTGGACAAGCTTGTTAAATTTGTAAGAAGTTTTCGCTTTCGTGATCGACGTTGCTTAATTCAATCTCTAAAGCTTGTTACTTAGGGAGTATCTCGATCACATTAGCCTATCCTCCATTTAGAGCTGACGCCATAAAAGAAGGGATATGAGGGCGCATATAAACCAGTTATTTGCATTTTTAAACATACAGAGTGACTTTGCTCGCTTGTTGGAACTTGAGACTGTCACTGCGTATGGAAACAGGGATTTTGAGACTCCCTTCTTTTATGGCGCGGGATCTAGATGATGATGACTTCTTATCTTTCCTTCGATAATTTTGTTAGTTGTCTTCAAAGCAGAAAACGAGAGACTTATCGACCTGAACGATTGCGCCAGGGTATAACCAGAAAGTCATAGCTTAGGTATAAATTTAATGTTGACATTCCTCCAAGCCAGTGGGGTATAGCCATGTGCTCAGAAAGCCCTCAATATTTTGCAGAGTAGGGTGTTTTTCGATTGCAGCCCTCCATCTGAAGGAAAGTTTCTGTATGTATGCGTGTATGTGTGCGCTATAGCCATCGCAGAGCTTCGAAATTTTGCACGAAGGTCCGTGGGGGTCTTAAAATGGCCGCCGAAATTCAAAATGGCCACCCAAATATGAATTTGAAAATTGTGTTCCAATTTCAATGAAAGTGGGTATCTAGCGCTTTTTTGTGGTAGCAAACAACGAATTTAAGATCAAATTT
This sequence comes from Thereva nobilitata, assembly GCA_963855945.1. NCBI lineage: Eukaryota > Metazoa > Arthropoda > Insecta > Diptera > Therevidae > Thereva > Thereva nobilitata. The sequence continues at coordinate 166,505,700 of OY979695.1, forward strand.
TGTTAATTGTGTTCCGATTCCTCAACCTCAACCTTCGAAATTTTGCATGAAGGTCCATGGAGGTCTCTCATGACGCACCTCGAAGCCCGATTTTCGAAATTCAAAATGGCCGAAATTCAAATGACCGCGCAAATATGGTTTAATTTGCCAATTGTGTTCCGATTCTAATGAAAGTGGGTGTCTAAGGATTTTTCAGGTCGCAAATAACGAATTAGTGATCAAAACTTATAAATTCAAAATGGCGGCACGAATATGGTCGACGAGTTTGTCAATTGCATTCCGATTTCAATGAAAATCGGTACCTGAGCGTTTTTAAAGTAGCAAAAATCGAATTTATGATCAAAACTTATAAAATCAAAATTGGGAGGCCAATATGGCGGACGATTTTTTCCAATTGTGTTCCGGAACAGCCTTTTTTACCCAATTTGTTAAGGTATGGCTGAGGCTCTCTAAGCAATAGGTTCAGAATTGATCAGCAAAGTTTTTTGTAAAGATGGTAAGGCCAAGCGAAAATGTGGTAAAACGTGCCTAATAGTTGCTGAAAAAAATCAATTTGTAAATAGTCTTTCACTAATATTTATTTTGGTGGGTAGTTACTTTTTTTAAAGAAAGACCCATAGGTTTATCACGGGCAACGCCGTGTGGATCTTACTAGTTGGCAATATAGAATAAGTGTTGTGTTTTGTAGGGTCACAAAGGAGACTAACTGCTAAGCTATTAAGCAGAAACCGGGCTCTCGTTTGCATAAATAACTATACCTGAGAAGTGTGCTTTAAGTAATATTGTCCGTTGTTTATAATAAAATCCCTTTCTCTTTAGAAACCTAAGATATACCAAAACGGGTTTCTTTTTAATTAATATTGTACCTTATTCCAATCCATTTCATTTTGAAAGTTTTTCTGAAAGGATTTCATCAAGAAACGTTCTCCTATTAGTCCCTGAAGAATGGAACACAAATAGAAAATGGGAAAAATGTTGCTTCTTCAAAATATTAGGAGAGCAAAATCTGTTATTATTGGAGAAAGAAGCAAGACAAAGTTTGTTTTCTAGTTTAACTTACATAGGTCGATAGGGATGGCTTCCATTAGTTTAAATTCCCAATGAATAAATTGTAACGACATACAAAGAAAATTACAAATCGCGTAACTTCGAAGGAAAGTCTTTGAAACATTCATTGTACACAATATCAGAGAGTTTAGACAGCAAAGTTTTATAAAAATCTGCAGTTTGTTTCGTATTTCATTTTCTTGGTTAAACGAATGCACAGAAGACCCTTTGCAGTGTAAAACCAAATTGGAAACTAATCGCAGTCACAGTAGATAGTGACAACTAACATGAAAAATTCTTGGAATTTTTTTCCTGTTGCAACTCCCTGACTCCTGAAGCTTCCATACCAGATTCCTGATGTTTAAGCACTTCAAAACTCTACTGAAACCAATCAAACTCAGTTCTTCTAATTATCTAACCACAAATAGGGTAATATAAATTTTTGAACTAAAATCAACTTCCAAGAAAAAATCTTCAGTCTCCCGGGATTTAATTTGCTCATAAACATTAATTAATGCCATTTGCTGGAATAACCATAAAAAACTAAGCCATTTGCTACTTACCTAAAAGCGAATCTCTTCTTCCAGCGGAGATTTATTTAATGAAATTTAAGTATTTTAAATACACTTTGCCTAATGTTTGTTTTCTTCTGGTTTTTTATTTCAAAACATCAAAACAACCTCAAACAACAGCCAACAAACAAGCCTAAGCCGATCTAGTCCATAATTTTGATTGACTTAAATCCTCTTACATTAAGTTGGAATAAACACATTCAAGCATCAATAAACAAATCACACTCAAGAGAAGAGGAAACTTTCGATGTTCATCGAGCAGTAAAATAAACTTTTAGATAAACAGAGGAAAGCCAAAAAATAACAGAAATCGCACGAACCAAACCCAGAGGACGAAAGCCACAACAATATAGGCAGAGGAGCACCCAGGAGCAGCCAGGAGCACCCGGCAGCGCCCGGGATGAAGATGAGCGCCGTACAACATGTAACCGTAGTCATTTATCTTAATCTCGGCAATTGCTTACATTTCCTCCCGCAATCGTAAACAAAATCCGAACAAAGAAATCCGAAGCCCCCGTCCTAGACGCCTCCCATGCTCTCCCGGGGGGTGGCCTGCGTTGTTTTATCTCCCCGCAAACGGTACAATGTCGCAAATTAGGTGCTTAAGCCTCAGATGGCCGGGGCTAATTAGAAATAAAACCTGTTCGTGTCGCCTTTAACGTGGTGGCGGTTACCTGAATTCGCGTTAATGGGCCATGGGAACATAAAAGGCAACGGCCATGTTTTCTTTATCAGGGTTCGGGTTGCCTGGATAAAAACATCCTTGCGGAAGAGATAAAAAGCTGGCAGCACGTTCCCCTGGTTAACTTCGTGCGTTCGGTGGCCTATAAAATAATCAAAGGCGAAGCCCCCCACAGTACGGAGCCCTGAGTCATCCCGTTCGTCATTTCGCTCGATTTCCGTATGTTTTGATGTCTGTCTGCGGTAAAATAAACTCCATCTAGGTGGGACCGGGTGTGGCGGGATACAGGACTCCATGCTACTAAGCCCACACCCGGCCTAGTGGCGCTTGTGGAACCTCGACGTCTGGGATCTGGGGCCGCCCGGGATCTGTTTGTTTTCTGCAGATTCACCTTAGTACTTGGACCGAGAGAGATTCGGTTGCTTTGCGAGCGAAAATAAACCCGGCACCGGCCGGCGGCCCCAGCTCTACCGCATTCGCGGCAATTTTTTGCGGTGCGGAGGACGAGTGAAGCCGGATTAATTGCACTGCAGTGGGGGCAATAAAAAAGCGACGTCGGCATGGAGCAAAGCGGATCAGGAACGGTGATATATATATATATATATATATATATATATATATATATATATATATATATATATATATATATATATATATATATATATATATATATATATATATATATATATATATATATATATATATATATATATATATATATATATATATATATATATATATATATATATATATATATATATATATATATATATATATATATATATATATATATATATATATATATATATTCTGATCCCGTCTGGGAATTGGCGATCTTTTCAGTGGATTAATTGCCAAAAAGTCTTAAAAAATTTATATCACTGTCGAGGGCGAAGGCAGCAGCCCCGACCGCCTGAACGCTGTACAAATTTCCAATGGACCACACTTTTCCGGGGGCATTTCATCCATGCAAACAGAGTGGAGCCGTTTTCGGTTACGTTAATTACTTTCGAGTGGCAATCGACTGCTCCGGCGTCCGACGACGACGTGCCCGCCATCGTCCGTCATCCCCCGGTGCTTTATGGCCGTGATGTTCAATTAACTCAGCAAAAAACCAGTCCAGTTTCGTTGCAATTAAAAGGCACAGAAAGACACGTAGTGGTTAAGGCGCGCTGGGGAAAACTCAAAATTAATGGCGTAGATTTGTGAAAAGTGGAATTCGTTTGCTTTTGGCAAAGCTCCGTGCAGAATAGCTTCTGGGGAAAAGGCCTTTAATTTGGCACATGAAAGGGCACAGGGAACCCTTTCTTTTGTTGATTGCTGTCGACAGAAGATATCCTTCGGGAGTTCTTGACGGGTTCATTAAAATTACTTAAATACTCCTAGCTTACCATTTATCATATTCTTGCCAGCTGTAGGCTCAGAAGATGTTTATATAAAATATATTGTGACATTTGTTAACAGGCGCTGAGATTTCCAGAAAAAGGCCATTTATTATAGGCTTTAGTTTAAGCTGTTTGAGAAATGAACTACTCCCAACTAATTTCGATTAGACTCGCAGTGGGGCAAGCATTTCCATTTGAATAGCAAAAAAGGATTAGTTTCAGCTAGAAAAGGGATCTATTTTCGATAATTGAACTACACTCTTGACAGCGATTTATGGCGAAGGATATGCACAGCTGAGTTTAAGCGGCACCAGCTCTTTCGAGTACCCTTAATCCTTCTTAATATTTCACAGCTTAAGGAAGCAACGCAGATAAAAAATATTATAGATGTGTTGTTTGCTGTGTACTTTTCTTCAAGATGTAGGTACTCGTACATGCTTTAAAATGGGCTGCCCTATGTGTTTGCGTTTTCTGAATGTACATATATACATAAACCCCTCTTATACCCTAGACAGACTAGCACCCTTAATCCAGATTATGACGTCAGAATGACGTAGACTCCATTTTATTTCCATATCTTTTATATGGGTCTACGTCATTCTGACGTCATAATCCGGATTACGTTTCTAGTCTGTCTCCGGTATTACAAGAAATATGGCAAAAAACAACAATTATTTTCAAGAGGTTAGTTACAATTACGATCTTCTACAAGTGAAACAATTTTTTTTCGGAATCCAGAGAAAAATGATGATCAACACTCATAAAGACCACATAAAGTATGACAATTGAAAGCACGTGTTCAATAGATCAGGTCCGCATCAAGAATTTGGACATCTTTACTGGACCAGGCCACGCTATTTCGACTGATGTTGATGGTCCAAAGACTTAGAGCACGATGCCAAAAAGATTATTTTGGGTACATTTTTATTTTTCATCATACGCTCTTTTTAGGTCAATACGCTTAATCTAGCGTTTCTCCAACTTTTTAAGCTGTTCAAAAAGAAGAATTTCGGCAGGTCCTCAAAATATGTTTGAACGATAACTTCGTCGTTCGAAATCGATGCACATCTTTTTCCACCGAACCATTTTCCAAGTTAGAATTTTTGAAGTGAAACTTCCTTGCTTTCGTTTCGGGGATTTTGAAGTGAAAGTTCCCTTCTCCCGCTCTGGCGACTCGAGCAGGCAACAGAAGTTGCCTTCTCACTCGTTTACAGCTGTCACAATTCAGAATTGGCAACGAAAACAAGGACAGCCGTGTGAAATGGAAATTGCCTTCTCATTTGTTTACAGCTGTCACTTTAATGTGCAAGTTTTGTAACACTAATTTCATAATTGAATGAATGCACAAGTACATATACTAACAATTTAGTCTCCACTTTATTTCGTTTAACATTTTGGATTTTAACAACTTAAGCTGATGAATTTCGCGAAGATCACCGCCAAAAGAACAATTTTCCACACTGGTTCAACAAAGCAGCTGACAGCGACCGCGATAATGGCAATTAAGTGATGCCATATAAATAAATTTGACTAAACCAGCAGGAAAATATTTACAATATATTTCAGTTTGTTATTTAGTGACATCGAGTTAATCTTCTAGCTCAGAAGTACACTTCTCAGCTGGGCTGAGAAACGGGCCACGCTTATGTGCAGGGACCGAATCCGGCCGAAAGCACCAAAAAAGGTATAAGAAGAAAAAACACCGCAAAACGAGCATGCGACCGAAAATGCGGGTTCCTTCTCAACCCTCCCCGGCACTCCTGTACCGGGCCGGTTCATAGATGGCACAGGCATCGGTAAAGTAAAAATGAGGAGTCGGTTATTTATACAATTGTGTATTAAAGATTATTATTTCGGTAATTTTATATTGAAGTCAAGTTTTCATATGTCAATACGTTCTTTATTATTACACGCGAAGTTTCACTTCTGTCTTGTGTTCTTTAATACACAATTATATCTTTTTTCTTAATTTCCTCCTTCAATCGCTGCAATAATAACGCATAATAATCGTTATTACTCTCTTCAATAATTGTCCTTTTGCTAAATAATCGATGTAGCTGCATTCCAAAAAACCGCAGCCATCACCTTGTCGTCCGATTTCGCCGCCTTTCTCCTTTCTTCGCAGCCGCATCGGCTGTAAAAACCCACTGCTTCCATCGTTCCTTTGTCTCTGGAATGTAGTAGTTTATCCAATCCATGTTTCGTCCAAAGTTATGAATCGTCGAACAAACTCGTCAGGATTACGACGGAAAAACTCTAAACCAGTCTTCGAATCGACCACACAATTGCGTTTATTTTCCAATGAGAGTAAACATCCTGACGAGATTTTTTTCACGTCCAAATTGAGGACACTGTACCTTGTGATATTCCTGTTGCCTCAAATATTTCGTTCATTTTGATTCTTCGATCACTTAAAACCATGTTCAGCGCATGCCAAATGTTCGTCGTGGGCCCTCTTTACTTATATTCATATTTTATTAATACTGGAACTTTTCGTTCCCGCACGTGTTCTATTTATAACAAGCTGGAACCAGTTGCGCCACATTTAACGCTTCTCCTTACCATCTTACCAATAAAACCTTGTTGATCAATTCTATAATTGCTTAGAGAGCTTCAGCTTCAGGATACACTATGTTCCATATTTTTCCATTTGTAGCTAGAATGTCAAGATTTTCCGATTTTCCAACTCTTGAATAACCTACATACAGCTAAGCGAGAAATGACACTTATTTGGCAAAATTCGTCCGCCATATTGGTCCCACAATTTTGAATTTATAAGTTTTGATCATAAATCCGTTATTTGCTACCTACCTACCGATTTTCATTGGAATCGGAACCCAATTTGCAAATTCGTGGGCCATTTTGAATTTATAATTTTTTACTGCAAATTCGTTATTGGCGACCTTTAAAACCTCTAGATACCCACTTTCATTGGAATCGGAATAAAATTGACAAATTGAACCATATTTCTGCTTCCATTTTGAATTTCGGTCATATTTAGGCCGCCATTTTAAATTTCGATGTTCTGAAAAACAAAATATACGCCATGTTACTCGCGGATAATAGAGCTTTCTATTGGCAAAAGAAGTTTTAAAATTGGTTCGGAGTTTTTGAGTTTATCCGGAACAAACAAACAATCAAATCTTTTCTCTTTATATAACAGTATAGATAGATAAATTGTTACCAATCTTCATTAATTTTTTTCTTAACTTGATTTCGAAAAGTAGGTTGTTACCATATACTGGCTTGAGCAATAAAAACTTTACATTCAAAAGGTACATCAGTTTTTTGAAATTATATATTTTTATTTTCTACTTCTTAGTCTATAATATGTCTTCCGCAATTTTGTGGTGGCCGCCATATTGTATTGAAAATGACGTCTCACAGCTTACTGTATTATATTCGTCACTCCCTTTCATTCAATATCTTCCCATACCGAGGGCGTTGTAAAGAAAAAGGTAAACTGCCATTTTGTGTTGGCTGCCATTTTAAATATGGAATGACTCCACACAGCTAATTGCAAAGGGGTTAAAATTGAAAAAAAAATTGCCGCTGCGTATGTAGGCTCTGTTAGGGCTAAATAACCTTTAAATAGTAGTGGCAGACATTTTTGACCATTTGCACCCTTCCCAAGCCACCCCTAGCTGAGTTTGCCATTTCACCCTCCACACCCCCAGCAAATGGTCAAATATTTCTGCCACTAGTATTTAAAGGTTATTTTGCCCTAAAAGAACCTACGTACGCAGCTGTAGAATTCTTTTTCAATTTTAGCCCCTTCTTTACCCCCCCCCCCCCCCAACCCCTTATCAGCGGGTGGGCTCACTTCCCGAAAAAAGTCATATTATAACAAATGCTCGAAATTACTTGAAAAGCTTAGATCATTAACTTTAAAGTAAACCAACAACAACAACTTGATCCAAAAAAGATTTGGATCAAAATCTGTGATACGAAAATAGTTTGTGTAACAACCATCTCGCCGGAAAATCCAGTGCTTTTATTATTTTGTGGGTTGCTACTTCTGTTTTCTTTAATTTTGTGTGTTGGTAGTTCTGCAAAGTTACCATTTGTTAATTTTGGAAGTCAATTAAGCATTTTTATAAATTGTTTTTAAAGCAGAAATATTTTTAATAAGTTTTAGACATCAAAAATCAGGAATACAACTTTAAAAAACTAAATTTCTTCCATGATCCAACTCCGTTCTTTTATGCTCGGCTGATCTGATCTGAATCACGGTGTAAAAAGAACGCAGCTAATGTGAATGTGACATATTTTTTGCAAATGGCGTCAAATGTCATTGTGCTTTGACTCTAACTAATTCTCTATCTGTCTACAGCATAAATGTCAAAGCACAATTAGTACTATGTAGTAGAATAATTACTTTCTAAGGAGAGAGTAGTAGTTCTCAGTTGAATACCTTTTATATGAAAAAACCCACTACTTTTGTACAACGTTGTCCTACGATGGAGTCAATTGTCACCTCTGCATTACTTAGAAAAACTTCGAGAAGTAATTCATTTTGAAGTTCTTGGAGAACTAATTAATTTTAAAGTTCTTGGAGAACTAATTTATTTTGAACTAACTGGAGAACCAATTCATTTTGAAGCACTTCGAAATCTAATTCATTTTGAAGTTCTTGGAGAACTAATTCATTTTGAACTGACATAACTACTAACTAAAAAACAAATTCTTTAGAAAAATCTTGTGGGCTTACCACTGATATCGTGATTTTAACTAGCTCCTCCCAGGATTACGTCAGTTTCCCACTAGTGCTAAAATTTATTTCTATTTTCTACGTAGTCAGTTTATTCCGGCTGGGAAAGAAGAAAACAAAAACAAACACAAAAACAAACTCAAAAACAAATTTTTCCATTTCATTTTTCATTTGATATTGTTATCAGGATAATTGTTGAAAATAACAAGCACCTTCACAACAGAACGCTTTTCCAAAAGGTTTAATTATATTCAGGACATTCATCGAGTGGCAGAAAAGTTTCTTCGCTCGTCCTTCTTCGGCAAAGTATTGTTCAGGAGAAAAATATCGTAAAAATCGTAAAAATAATTCGCACAGTATCAAGACCATAAACAAGGATTTATGCGGTAACGTTCCACGGTTTTTTTGCTTCCCATCTTAAGGATCCACTGTCTCCATTCAAGGAGGACACTTCCTTTAGCAGCTCGTAAAATTTATTAAAAAATCGTAAAAAAGTTTTTTTTAATTTGTAATAAAAATTCTATATAAAATGGCGGAAGATTGCTATCTCACACAAAACAGAGTGAGAGGGAGCTGCAAGCAGAGACATTTTCTTGTGGGGCCACACTAGCAAGAGCGCTTGACTCAGATTTATGACAGAGGTCCTTCCTTTATGGCTGGGATGTGTTCCTTTTAGTTATGCCCATGTAAAAAGTAAAACGGAAATTGACATTGATGCTACACTCTCATGCAGATATGCACAAATAAATCACGGTTATGAAAATCTCATCTGTTTTCTTATAATAACTCAACGATGGCCGAGGACGAGTCAGCGCGGTTAAAGGGATGGTGGATGAGGGTGGGTTTAGAGATGAGATTTTTATCGAAGTTCATATATGAGCGAAAAAAAAACGCAGATAAATTCTCGTCTTCCTTCTGACATTGGTTGTTCATGAAATTTTTATTATTATTTGATCACACAAGCACACATCTTCAATTATACAACCTTGAGAATGGTGTATTATATGCGAGACAGATGAAGGATACGTGTGTTTGTAAGTATGCGGGAAGATATATCTAATATGAATGAGCGATGTCGGAACCACATCTTTCCTGATTACCTTTTTTCCGGGAAAGAAGTTTACCAACTCGTGGCCATAACTTTTCCGCAGGTATTGATCGGTGAAAGTTTTTTTTTTATTTTTCTTCTTTTTCGTCTTGTTTTTTTTTTTTTTTGAAGTGTATATAAACCACGTCCCGATGGGGATGAGTGAGTTATTACGGCCATCATTTTTCTTCAAGGCCGCGCACATATATAAAGTCCTTTTCTGGTTTTCAGATAATTTTAATGCAAGAAGAGAGAACCAAGACGCGAGCAACCCTTGAAAAGTTACCCCCAATTTATTTTGGCTTGCTGTGTTCATCGTTGCTGCCGCGAATTATTGTGCAAACATTTCAGTGGAAAGATAACACAATTTTGCGTCATTAAGAAATTTTTGTTGTTGTTGTTGTTATTGTTGTTATTGCTGCTGCTGGATCCTGGTCGTTACTTCTTTAAGTAAGGCGCATCTCTTCTTTCTGTTTTTTTACATATACATACTAATATATTACATACACAAACACAAAGAATCTCGCACGCTCTTCAAAGATTACTTCAACGTCGACCTTCAATTGAACTTTTATTGATTCTTCGTTGAGAAAAAAAAAGGAAAATTCAAATTAAACTCGAGAAAAGAATGCGACTTGGGAAGGATGTCTTGAGACGGATTATTGCCCTTATAGCGATACTTCCTGGAATTCTTGGTCCGAGCGAAACAAGAATGAGAAAATGCCAATACATAGGCATCTCCACCACCCACGAATGACAGCCGATGGGGTAGGATTTGGGTATGGTATTCTTTTGGTATTATACCTATACATATATATTCTGTATAAGATACTCGGGGCCGGTTACTCCAATTTTGCAGCCCCATCTACATATTTTGGGGATTGTTCGCTGTTCTCGTTTTCAGTGTTCAGTAAAATGTTAATGAGGCCCCAAGGAAATATTTTGAACACAATTTGTTATTGTTATATCCGTTTGGGGCCTCGAATAAAACCGGCTTCTCCAAATACTATGAAAGCGAGTGTTTGAGTTTCCTTCAATCTAATTAAAGCGGGTGCAAAATTTTCGTAATTTTTTAATAAACCAAAAAACGATTTTGCAGACTCTCTCTCTCTTTTACTTTCTCTGTTCATATTTTAAGTGCTACAAAGCAATACTCAACTCAATTTCACGCGTTACACACCACCCTTCATGCTGTTGTTAATATCGTGTTGTTTTGTGAAAATAAAAACCTAAGGTAGATTTTCCGGTGTGGCTGAGGAAATCTCGGAATCAATTTCCTAAATCAAAAAGTTTTCAACCAATTTCGAGGATAACAGAATAACAGAAAAGTTTCGTTTTCTCCAAGGACCTGTCAACTCTGCTTTTCTTTTTCTCTGCTCCACTCGTGCTCCTCTGTATCAAATTACATTACTCTGTTTCCTTTCATTCCTTCGAAGGATATCACACTGTATAAAAAAATAAAATTTTCATGACAGTTTTTATAAGTTATTAAAGTTGTGTTGTAAGGCCAAGTCAAAAAATATTTTCATTTTCGGGCTAAAATTCCCCACAAAACTTCCTTTCCAACACCGAATAACGAAACGTGTCGGAGTTATTCATACATATGTCCTAGATAAATCCAGAACGATTACAACAGTGTGATACTCTACTCTATATATGTTGTGGGAGATTTGTAATAAATCATTCCGGTTGCTATTTCTACTCGTGACAAATCACCACAAAACTCCGCCTCGTTGTTACGTTTTTCAAGTAGGCCCTGATACTTGTTGCTGCAGATTGAAAGTTGAAATTTGTAAGGGTTGAACCAAGCTGTAAAACCTTAGTAAAATTTGTTAGAAAATTTTACAAGTAAGGAAAAGAGGAAAAGGGGTCAGACGCGTCATGATCTTTGGCCAAATTTAATGGTGAACGTCAGAGTGTCTGACAGCAAACATCTTGATATGCAAATTGTAATTGTTGTTAAATTTATTCACTTTAGGCTCGGGGATTTTTAATGATGTTGCAGATTGCTATCCTACACTTTAGACATTTTTGAAGTGCTTCTCGCTGCTTTTTAGAAAAAAACAGGGACGATGTCTTTTTATTATATCATAGTCAGGTGATGCTCGAGGATATGACAATGACAGCACGATCAGAAAAACACGTAATCTGTATCCTGGAATACGGAAATAAAAATTAAAAGCATTTAACCTCTTCGAGGGGGCGTCTTTACAGGAACTGCGACGTGTTTTGTCTATTAAGCCCAGTTACTTTATACTTGAACCTCTAAGAAATGCTAAAAAATGGCTGAATGGTTACATAGAATGGTCAAAAGTCACGAAAACCCAGTTTTTTTTTTCAAATATCTCGTAAATTATCGATTTTACCTTAATTTTGGCTAAATAAAATTTGTGAGTTAAACCTGCATTAAAAAGGTCCTATTCAAAATTTACGTAGAACCAATAGTTTTTGAGAAATAATCGTGAAAAACTACGGAGCAAAGCGCATACGCCACTGTCGTATATGTAGAGTAGTGTATATAGATAAAAAGAGCTAGGTGTACATAGAAACAATGTTTATGCACATATACCTACGTATACTGCTTAGAAAAATTAACTCATACAATCGGGTCTATTCTGTCAGTAAAATTTTATCATTTTATGTTATGTTATGCCATAACATAAAAGAATTCTCCAAAATCCTATTCTGTCCGACAAATTTTATTTTCCAGTGCTCGAAGTGAGGCGGGATGGGGTGGGCTGCCATCCCGGCACTACTAAATAATTGGAAATTCATCCCGCCACTTCTTAGGGAGAAAAAATGCATCCCGGAACATGTTTTTTTAAATTTTAAATAATTTTTTTAGAAAATTTTTAATACGAAAAAATTAAAAATAATTTAAAATTGGAGTTTTAAATTTCAAATAATAACGGATGAATATAAAAAATTTTCAAATGAAATTTTTGTTACTAAGTAGGTCATGTACTTCTTTTGTAACAATTTTCGCAGCTTTCCGTAAATTTCAGTTTTTAGTCGATCTAGCTTTGAATATATATTCATATCACGTTAGTTTTGTCTAAAAAATTATTACTTTTACAAAAATGGATAAATTTGTGATAAAAAAAGAAAAAATCTGGTTGAACAACATCATATAGATAAAAGGGCGCGGGAAGAAGAGCCTTGTAACGTACCTAGTACAAATCAGCATTCCCATTGCAACAGCACATTCCAGGTGCTTTTTGAAATTTTAAATCGTGACATTATTGCCACAATTTATCCATTGGACCAATCATAACATTGGGGTGCATGGGCATGCTGTAATCGTGATCTTCTCATTCTCAAAGTAGAGCTCTGGCTCGTTTATCTTGTAAGCACGCGTCGCGCTGTTCATTTGTCTCAGCCGCTTTAATTGCTGCCTCGCCTCGGTCTCCCTCGCTTCCTTCTTATCCATTTCCGCTTCTCCTTACCATCTTTCCAAAAATACCTTGTTGATCAATTCTGAACCGACTGCTGGTAAGAGATCTTCAGGATACACTATATTCAATGTTTTTCCATTTGTAGCTAGAATGTCAAGATTTCCCGATTTTCCAACTCTTGAACAACCTGCATACAGCTAACCGGGAATTTGGCAAAATTCGTCCGCCATATTGGCTCCACAATTTTGAATTTATTAGTTTTGATCATAAATTCGTTATTTGCTACCTTAAAAACTCCCATATTGCGATTTTCATTGGAATCGGAATAAAATTGACAAACTCGTCGGCCATATTGGTGCGGCCATTTTGAATTTAAGTTTTGATCATAAATTCGTTATTTTCTACCTTAAAAAACCCCAGATACCGATTTTCATTGGGATCGGAACACAATTTACAAATTCGTCGGCCATATTGCCGCGGCCATTTTGAATTTATAAGTTTTGACCACAAATTCGTTATTTGCGACCTCCGACCCACTTTTATTGGAATCGGAATAGAATTGGCAAATTCAACCAATTCGGCGGCCATTTTGAATTTCGAAAATGCAGCATGGGAGACCCCCACGGACCTTCATGCAAAAATTCAAAGCTCTGCGACGATTTTCAACGAAGCTGTGGGGGTATGCTGCTCACAGAAATACTATATTATGCGTGATTCGCTATTGCATTTACTTATTGCCAGGTTACAAGTTGTTACATCGGCTGAACAATTATTACTAAATTAAGACTAGGACAAATAGCTTAAAATTAAATAATAAATCAACCTACGCCTACTTACTAAAAAGTCTGGGATTCGCCGTGTAAAAGTTGAGTGTTTTCGCTGACGTTTGTGTACAATGGTTTCCGGATATATTTGTGTAGTTTTGTGATACGAATGTATGTATGAAGTGTAGATGGCATTGTAAGCCACCTAGGAGTGGCTTTAGAAAGTAATAGAATAGCCTATGTTCTAAGTTTTAATGTAAAAAGCACATGGCTAAAATTTCATTAATACCGGTTGCCCGGGTAGGAGCCTATTGCGAAGATACATACACATCTTCATTTTTATATATATAGAAGAATTACATATATGGTATTAAATTACATACGCTTGTATTTTTTAACCATCCCACCACTTTTAACATGCCACTTCGACCACTGATTATAACATAAAATATTTCCTGTTATCCTTCATAACATAAAATAATCTAAGCAGCACATTTTAGAGGTATTTTAACCTATTTTATGAAAATAACAGACGGGAATTGACATTTGCGTGAAACTAATTTTCATTGAGTTTTGAGTTAAATTAAAAATTAATATGACAAACGCATTAAGAAAATTGTATTTTGTCAGATCACTGAAACAAGGCGCGCTTTGATTTTGTTTGTTTTCATTCATAATTTTATTTGTTTTCATTTTCAACCGATCAGCTGTTCAAAACGTAATAGAACCTATAGCGGATTGTATTAAATATTTTATGTTAAGGGTTCATAACAGACTTCATAAAATAATTTTATGAAAGCATGATAGAATACGAATTTTTAAAATATTTTATTTTTATTTTATGAAGAATACATTTTATCATCATAAAATAACATACAATATTATTTTATGAAAAATTACAGAATAGGGCCCAATATCTAATCTATAAAGATACCTGAGCTTATACATAAAACACCTTAAACCATAGCTTAGGAGCCAAATGTATACCGAAAATATAGCAACGAGTAGGTCCCTCACTTTGGCGTGCTCGAGTAAAAATAATTTTGTTGGTTAATTTTTTGAAAAGCGTATAAACGTCCTCAACTAGAAGGCGGCATGGCATAGTGAACAAATGTTCCTACCACACGGGTATGCACGCTCCTGCTAAAGGCATGAAAATCTAAAAATTGTGGGTTGTAAGGAAAAAGGTCTTCCGCCATTTTATGGTGACCGCCATATTGGATGTACCTACTACCAAAAAATTGAATGTATTTTATATTTTATTGTCATCATTTTATTGTCATTGAACATCACCGGAAGTGGTCGAAAAATCGATTCCCCCACAGAGAACGAAGTTAATATAAAGCTTGTAAAAAGAGGCATCCCTCACAAACTCATTTTATAATCGTGTCCTACCCAACACTATTAGCGAACGTTATAATCGTCATACAAGATTCTTGTCCAAAGTTTAATTTTTTCGTCTTTTAACTTTTTTTTCTTCTCTTTTGAGCTCTGTTTATATTTATCTTCGCATGAGCTTCTTCTATAAAACTGAAGAAACTGAACTGCTACGAGGTATTCTTGCATTTAATAGGAAGAATTCTTACGCAATCGTTCCGTTCTTTATGACTTCTGCACTGCCAAAGATGCAGCCAGCAAATCTTATCAGATGATTTTTAAGGCATGTTCAGCTCTTGTAAACAGCTGGCATCTCGTCTCGGATTTACTCTTCCCATATTAAGAGGGAGTTGTAACGCATGCTCTTAGGTATTGTTGGCCGCTTCGTTGCGCAGGGAAAAATTCGAGCTTGATTTGCGCATATGGAGCTATTCTATGTGACGCGATCTCGGGACATCACGGATAGTAATCCGAGCTGCACTTGGCATTATATCCCTAATCCTATATATCCCGAATCCTCCAAGGTCATTTTAACATCATACTTGTTCAAGTACTTCTTCTAATTGATCATTGGGGTACTTTTCTGCAGGGCTGCGAATACTTATGAGACATTATGATCTGAAAGTTTCCTGGCACGCCGTTCTTTCGTTTATCGCTTTAAAGCCATTAACAATAGGTTTCATCCTTTTCTGACCTCAAAACCTACTACGAACATGTGGTGCCGACAGTAGTTTTGGGTAGGACACGATTATAAAATAAGTTTGTAAGAGGTGCCTCTTTTTTCTCTCGAGCCAGTACAATTTTTTTTATGTGTAAGACTAGAGCTCAGGGAACTGTCGACAATCTATTTTTTTCGTATAGAGTGCAATGTCGACCGGTAGCTCTAGCCGATAGATAGTGAAAGGAAAGAGAGAAGTGAAGGAAGGAACTGCCACAACCACCTACTCCCAACCATTTCTATCGGCGCAGTGAAAAACAACTCGCTGGAGTGTTATGCCTCCTAAAACGAGTTGAATCCTATCAACCAACCGATTACATGCGCTGATGGAGCAGGAAGTGCTAGCGGAAGGCTATTACAGGAGGAATGAGCAATGGAAGAAGAAAGAAGGTGGGAAAGGCGAAGGACCGTTGTTATGTACCAAAAATGTGCCAAACTTTCCCAAAAATATTTGGCCCTTTTCCCATTGTTCGTTCAACCATTTTCAAGGTTGAACAAAAACCTCAGTGAAAATAAATTAAATTTGTAAAAAACTTCCAAAAATCATATTGCCCCGGTTTTATTACACCCATGCACATTTTCCCTGCACGGGAACGTCGAATCGGCAGCGGTAATATGGGTCCTTTTGTCTGATAAGATAATTTGCGTTTGGCACATTTTTGGAACATAACACCGTGGTGCTGCCGGGATTCGAACCCGGGACCTCTGGGATGGTAGCCAGGCGCCTTACTCCCTAGACTACCGAGCCCCCACAATGTCTTACTTCAAAGGAGGCGAGGGGAGAAAAACAAGCAAATTAAAAAAACGAAAGAAAATAAATACGAATGAGGGACTTTTTACGAGTTTAATTAATATGCATTTAACTGTCTTAGGGTAAGTAAGAAATCTATGCCTCCACAATGTATATTTATATTTTACAATCCCACCTCGCCTAATTTCAAGTTGGAAATTTTGCTGCCGCAAAAGAAGTGAGAAATGTCTCTCCAGTACAAAATTTCACTTCCTTAAAAAAATGTAAGAAATGTCTCTCCAATTTGTATTTACAATCTCACCATGGCTCAGTTTAAATTGGATATTTTTTTTTGCCCAAAAGAAGTAAGAAATGTCTCTTCACTACGTAATTTACAATCGCACCACGCTTGATGAATCTCGAAACTCGCTCATATGCCATTAGGACATTATTTTTGGACCGGGACATTTTCTGAGGCCTCAGTACAATTTCCCATCAACTCTCAACTCTAGTCGACAGAGTATTGATTAGCTATAGTTTTAGTCTTATTCGTGGTCATGCTCGTTGTCCTTTAGCCCGGCGTTTTTCGCACTTGTTTGTTCCATAATAGAACATTGAAATATATATTATATTCTGAACATGAAAATATATATTATATTTTAAGTCCATTCAAGAAATGTTTTCGTTTGATTAAATTTGCTTAAAATATACGTTAGAAAAAAACTAATTAATTTCTATCAATAAAATACTTGTTTTTGTTAAATTTCTCATCAACTTTAACTAAAAAACCCCTTCATATTAAAGATGAAGCCATAATATTTTCCCATTCTAATCAAGATGGAAAATAATTTTTAATATTTGCTGATGACAAAAGATTTTCCATATATGGTAAAGTTTTGAAGTATGCAGTCTTAAGAGCTCAACTCCTTCTCCTATGATGTATAGTCTTCTCTGTATGCAATTTCCTTATCTTATGAACTTTTATTTCCCTTATTAAAATATTTTCATTTTTCTTGGTCCAAGGGAAAACTTCTGTATGAAAATTGCAAGGAATATGGATGACATATATTTTATTACAGACATGCGGTAAAACTTTATCTCTTTACTCCCAAACTGAATCTCATTCAAATATTTTGTAGTTTTCTTCTTTTATCAAATTTGAATTTGCGAATTTATAAATTGCATATGAGATTTATGTTGAAGCATTTAATTGTGGATTCCTCAAAATCTTTCCAAAAAATAATATGAAAATTGTTTACTGAATCCGACGTAAATCCCAAAATAAATTCTTCAATCTCGTTTCCGGATTTTGCTGATTTACTGACTCAATTGTAAATTCGTACTATATTTATGCAAATAATTTAAATTTGATATTTGAAGCGAATTGATTTAATCGCTTTCAATGAATTTCGCTGCCAGAGACGAGAATGCATAAATTGACAGGTCGATTGACAAAGCCGGAATTTCCGGATTCTCCATAACGCTTCGATTTTCTTCTTCGCGGTAATCTATTTCAACATGGTGTGATATTAAATAGAAATAAAATTCCGGGAATTGAGCTTTTTCTATGGCCCTAATCGATTTCTAATTGAACTCATATGGTAATCACACTTAAAGCTTTCACTCAGCTGGAAAAGAGCTTCACAAGCGCACAAACCGAAATACCCAATCTCTCTTCTTCAATAAACAGGATCTTATCATTAAGCTATAATTTTGTAGAAATTTCCTTTCGCCTCGTGATTTCTGTCCAGTAGGCGCGCGCTCAAGCGACAACGTTGATGTGTACTACTCAACTGAAGACAACCTGCCCTACTCCCACTCCCCGCACTTTTCGCGGCGACAACTTTAAAAATGATTTGGGAAGCGTGAAACACGATTTTCAACTCGCGAAGCAGAAATAGGAAAACACGACGAAAGTGCTCATCTGTGAAAAATACGAATTCGCCGAATTCGCCGGATTAAATGGAATCGATCTCTTTCTCTGCCAAAAATAAAACCCGCTTGAGTGGAATGCACCGGCACCGCACTTTCTCCCGCCAATGAAACATGCAAATTTCTTTTTTTCCCCCCATCTTTCGCTTTTATATATGACGAAGTGATTGGTGATGGGGGAGTAGGCAGGAGGGGGTGCGTGTGAGAGGTGATACTGGTAAAAGGGGGTGCGGGGAAGAAGAAGGAAACATTGTCGCTTGTTAAAGATGAAAATTTTCCGATTTTCCCCAATTCTTGTGAAATTTGGCAAAATGTCAAAAAGCCCCCAAGCCCCGCCGGGCTTCCACAAAAGCGACATATTACTTCGAATGCATTGAATTCGCCGGTGTTGTGTACTGTCAGGCTGTTTGGTAGGGGGGGTGGCTGAAGGAGATTTTACTGCGAAACAGCTTGGCCGCGGGTGGGGTTTGCGCCTGGGGGTGACAAGATGCTCCGGCTATTCGCTCCTTTGTTCTACGTGGAGTCAGGATGAGCCCTGATAGAGCCGTCGTCGTCGCCGACGTCACCGCTGCCAGTGCTGTCTATTTTCTTGAACAGTATATTTTGTTGTTTACATTCTGTTCGAGTTTCCGACATAATTTTCCAATTCCTGCCATTTTGACCGGAGTTGGAGCGCTGCTGGCTTCTGGCCTGAATCGTTTTCTTGTTGTTGTTGGTTCTGTTTTCGCCTTGAGCCTGGTTCCAAGGTCGTGGAAATGATTTCTTATGAAATTTTTACCAAAAAAAAAAAAAAAAAAAATGAGGAAGAGCTTTTCGCTTTACTTGGAACAAGGAAGGATGAAACCCTCCGTTTTTGTTTTCGTCCCTCCCCCTCCGCCCGAAACACTCCGCCATACCGCCGCAGTACTCCCGGTATATTTAGGACTTTTGTGGATTTTTCAAGAAACCCAACGAGTAATTAAAAGCCTGTTTTTACGCTTTTGCGGTATGGCTCTTAAAAAATTCTGCTGTAGAGACTCCTTGGTATTATGGCACCTGCAGCGTCGACGGCTTGTTTCTAAGATGAAGTCGTTTTCTCATTTTTTTTTGTTCGGGGTCGTTACAACGCTCTGCTTTCAAGGATGTAAGTCGGTTGTTTGGGGGCTGGCTGAATGCTTTGAACTTGACTCTACTTAATTTTTAAAATCCTTGGAATCTAGACTGGTGAATTTCTGTATAGTATAAGGGTAGGTGGTATGGCGGGATTATTTATTATTCTGTCGGGCGATGGGGATGCGGTGAAATTTTTAATTAAAAGCACATGATTTCTTGAGATTATTATAAGAATGCTGATTTTGAATTTTCTCATTTTTGGCTAAAGTTTATTTGAATTTAAAAAATAAAAACAAATTCTCTCTTTCTCATATTTTTTTCGTTTCTCCCTTACTTATTTTATTTAGAAGAATTTCGTGGTAAATATACGAGTTTGTAATTTATTTTTGAGTTCACAAATTTCGCCCCTAAAAAAATGTAGTTAATTGTAATTGTAGCCATGGCAACAGGACGATTCATGAAACGTGAGATCTTTCCTTTGCGTGGATTCACATTTATACAGCGCCTTGTGATGTGACTTTGACAAAGCACTTGACAGTGCCTGTTGGGAATATAATATTCAGGTTTGGGGGCGCGTGATGCGCTTCTTATTTAGCGTGTGAAGTGAATTGTGAATTTGTGATTGAAGCAGACTTTTCTATGTAGGCGGAGTTGTGTATTTGACATTCCACTTATAGTTTACTATAATATTAAATTATTTTAAACATAAATTCATGCGATCCTTGTTTCAGATATACAAGTCCGCCATAACACTCTTTATGCATTTTTTTTCCTTTTATCGTGCAGAAATTTATATTTGTAAATTCTCTACAAAAACACTGCTTGGCTTTTGCGGATACAACAAAAAAAATATTGTTTGATATAGTTTTTTACCTCTTAAGCTCTCTTTGTTCTTAGCTATCTTGTGGCTTATACCTGGGTTTTTGCTTCAAGAAATACAATGAACTTCAAAGAAACCTTTTCCAAGAAACAAGACCTTCTACTTTCACAAGTACCGAATGACTCAAGGCGAAATTTTGTTATTTTTTAAAGCTAATATTTGAGGAAAAAAACGATTTTTTTATCAACCGTATGTTTGGTAATGACATTTATAATGGAAAATATAAAAACTCCTAGGGGATATTGCATTTTCGGTGAATTTCATTTTAATTTGATTTGCGATGAAATTTTTGTATTGCCAATCAGTTTTCTTAAGGACTTGAATAATTTGCAATATAATCATGTTTATCAAGTTAGTAGTCCTTATATATGTATCTTTTTATTGACTTATTGGAGACGAATTACATAATATTGGGTCATCCAATAAATGATGCCGTTTCTTATACTTCATTTATTGCAAAAATTAATATAAATAAAACTTATTTTAAGGGGACTTTTCGTTTCATAATTGACATAAAATACACTTTTTAATTTTGTTTTTATGAAAAGACTATTATATTTATCGAATTGATTCCTTTTGGGCATTTTTATAAAACATATTAAGAATATAAAGATAAATTTTTTTTTGCATTTTTAGTACATCTTGACTACTGTAGAGAGCATCTTCCAAAAGATACTTTTTAAACTGCTCCAAACTTTTTGGGCTTCCTGTAACAGATAGAGTAAAAATTCCAACGGGATTTTATTTATAAGACTAAATACTAGTACCTAAACCTAAAAAAAATTTAATTTTTAATATTTGTATCATTTTATAAACATTTTTCTGAAAAATCCAAAAAAAATCCATATTTTTGGGGGCAAACTACCCCTGTATAAAAAATAGGGGTGGTAACATAATATTTTTAAAGGTTTAGTTACTAGTATTTAGTCTTATGAATAAAATCCCGTTGGAATTTTTACTCTATCTGTTACAGGAAGCCCAAAAAGTTTGGAGCAGTTTAAAAAGTATCTTTTGGAAGATGCTCTCTACAGTAGTCAAGATGTACTAAAAATGCAAAAAAAAATTTATCTTTATATTCTTAATATGTTTTATAAAAATGCCCAAAAGGAATCAATTCGATAAATATAATAGTCTTTTCATAAAAACAAAATTGAAAAGTGTATTTTATGTCAATTATGAAACGAAAAGTCCCCTTAATCCAAAATGTATTCTCTATCATTTTCTACAATGTTTTTCCATCTATCTGGTAGAGTTTGAACCCCTCTCTTGTCCGTGACGAAAAATATGTACTAACCCATTCTCGCCGACCATCATCAGTTCATGATCATACACTTGGAAAGACCGCATTATTTATGGGATAACCCAATAAAATAGTCTTGACATAATGATAAAGTAAAGTGACCATATTTTTTTTTAGCAAAATGGGTAACAGAAAAAAAAATTAAAAAAAATAAATTCTGGTTAAGTTAATTTCTTTCTATAGTTTTTTATAGTTATTTATGTTCTTATAAGTCTGTGAAATAACGTGTGAACAATATTCTTCTATAATAATATTCTAGTTTTTTTTTTTTTATGTGGAAGACTATAGCTCAGGGAAAGCCCTTTGTACTGTCGACAATCTATTTTCTTCGTAGTTGTGCCACTTTCAACATTTTTCCAAGAAATCGAGCGAGAATTTTTTTCAGAAGAGATTTTTTTTATTTTCTGTTGTTTTGTTTAATCGAAAGTTCTAAGGTAAAAGCTGGAACTTGAAACAGTTCTTAGATTTAAATGTTTACGAAGTATTTGTAACGCGTCGTAGCTAGAAGAAAACACAACGTAATTTTACGTCATTCATCCATCACACTTAAAAATTTCATTCCTCCGATATTTAAATACGAACGAGAAAAGATTGCCAAGGCTTGTTGGTAGTTTTATTATGAATGAGTGGAGACAGACTTTTAGTTATGGGGGGATTCCCAGCAACCAGGAGCAATGTTGCTATTACAAAATTTGTTAAGTTGACTGACTGAGATTTGTTTTACGCAGTAAATAGCGAAATATTTACAACAACGTAATTTATAATGCTACTATAATACTGTGATATAGGACACGGTAATACATTATTACCTTGACGGTAGATAAAGACCAGATTACGGTGCATCTAGGGTAATTACGGTGTACATGGAGACACTGCTTGTACCTCAGCTGTAGTAGAGAGAGTCTTATCTACAATAAAAAATATGGATTGCTGAGAAGACAAGATTACAAATTATAACTCTCAAATCAATTCTGTTTGTAAAGCATAATTTTGACTTTGATTGCATTAATTTTTACGATTACCTGAAATTTTGAGAAAAATTGGACATCAAAATAGGTATACCAATCCAAAACCATCAACTTCTTTTCAAGCTGAAATGGAAAACAATTGAATAAATGATGCTTTCTCCAAATATTTTATTTTTCAATTATTTTTCATAAAATTTGTTTTTTCTTCAAACACTTTTCGATTTCTCTGGTCTTTCAGGAAATGGGTAACAAATGTGGAACACGATCGAAATGGGTAACTGTTCCCCAGAATAGGTAAGGCATGATCACTTTATGATAAAGCTATTTCATGGTTAAGCTCTATATCATCATCATACTTATGCTTGAAGATAGGTATCATAGTGAAAAGAGTCAATGGGATTGATTTCATTCTCATCTATTCTCAAAATACTCATTGGAAAAAATAACAGAAACTTCAGGTGCAGCACCAAAATCCCTCATTAAGACTCGCTACCGTATTTTACAAATACAGTCCTCTACAAACCCAATCTATAAAATCCACAGAAAAGAGCTCTGAGATATGCCAAACAAATAAATTGCACTCTTTTTCAAGATGGCTGACAAACATAATTCCCTCCTCTGCCTTCCTCCTCCACAAACTTCAAAAACTAAGTTATATATGTACTTTGGCCGCCATTTTTATTTGGTTGTCATTTGTCAGTATTTCACAGTTATGGATAGTATACGATAACAATTTATTATGGCCCATCTAACGTCGCAACAACCGGTTTTACAGCTCCGCTTAGAATAGACGATCAAAATGTTTGACAAATATTATATCATGATTTACTAGTACTGTAAAGGGGAGTTTACATCCCAACATCAAAGTGGAAGAACAAAATAGCTCTGTACAAAACAACGGCAGTTTCGTTGAAAGCTCGAAACTTTTTAGTGTCAGACGTAAAGAATTGTGATTTGTGAAGTAACATTTTTAAAGAAAATTGTTCTTTTTAAAGAAAATTGTGATTGTCTCGTCTTGTAAAAATAAAAGAATCAGCACTAATCAAAAATTTTAAAGTTTCTTCAAGATCAACGTGACATTTTCATATTTTATTTTTTGAAATAACAGAATTAAATGTGAAAGTGACATCTAGTGGGCATTAGAATACTTAAATTTAACGAAACTAAAAGCTTTTTTTCGGACTTCGCATTCGTAGAGTAGAGTAGAGCTCTACTTTGAAGCCGCCGTTTTCTGTTGCCACGTTGGTGCAACAGAGATAGAACCATACTATTTTCTATGCGATAAAGGAGCTCAGATTCGTCCTTCCACTTTATTCTAAGGATGTAAACTCGCCTTAACAGGTACAACGAAACCTCGGCTTGCGTCGTTCCGATTTGCGTCGCTTTCGAAGTTGCGTCGTTCATAAATTTTCATGGTTTCAGAGTTGCGTCGTTTATATTTCTATTTGCGTTGCTAAATTTTATATAAAGGGGATTTCCCTTAACTTATTATGAATTAAAGTTCTTATTGCAATACATATACATATGTTCGGATTGCATCCTAAAATTACATTTATAAGTTTTTTGTCTTCCTAAAAAATATTTTTCTAGACTTGTCCAGAATTCTACATAAAATTAAATATCTTTGCGTTATCTTTTAAAGAATGAAATTTCGTCTGGCTTCTCCAGCCAGATCAAAATTTTTTGTATATTATGATGTTTTCTTTTGTTACTCAAAGCATGTAAAATGTGGGAAATGCAATTTTGCAATTCAGCAACTTCAAAATGAGAATTAGGGGAAACGCATTTATATTTACCCATTTGTGGAAAATGTATTTAGTCTCCAAATTAAATAGGGGAAATTTTGTTTTTATTTTTTGTATTAAAAAGGCACTATAAAAGCCGAAGAATAATAATAAATTAATTCAGTTACTTTTCAAAGAGTGTTTTGATTTAACTAAAAGCCTTTATCAGTGCAGTGAGGCTGCTGCACAACAAAAAACCCCAAAAAGTAATTGTGAAACGCCACAATATTTCACCATATGTATAACATGTTATTAATAATAAAACTTGGATTTTTTCATGAAATATACTACTCTGCTACCAATTAACAAAGAACTTGTAGAAATATACATAATACGAAAAATGATTTCGTTTTGCGTCGTTTTGATTTGCGTCGCCCTTCTCTGGCCCCAATTAACGACGCAAATCGAGGTTTTGGCTGGTAAACTTTCTTTTGTGCTGTAGAGGTAGACCCCACTTGTGGTTCCACCAGGGTGCCATATCACACACAGCTCGTGCTACGATGCAAATTGTATACATCGGCTTGGAACATAAAAAACACCCTGTATATCTTTTACTTACCAGGTTTAGATGTGACATATATACTGGATAGAATGATGTCAACCCTCAGACCCAGAAATCTGAGAAAATATGAGCAAAGCAGACAAGAGAATTTGGCAGAGTAATGGTGTGGCCACACTACGCGGTCTTGCGTCGTACGCGCTTTTGCCTTTTTTTTTCATATGGAGTTTTATGGCTTTTTTACGACTTTTTTACGACTTTGCCCATGGTAAAGGCCGTGCGGCCAAACAACGCGGACAAAAGGCTGTGGTTAAAAAGGTACATTGTGCGTCCACACACTATGAGCTTTTCAAAAGCGCGTACGCCGTTTCAAAGGAGAATTGATTTTTTCTCACTCATGACTCAGAAAATTAAAAGATCACGCGCGCTTTTGGCTGGCCGTACGACCAAAAGCGCGTGGATTCTAAGTCCGCGTAGTGAGGACGGGCCCATAGTGTGTGGACGCACAATGTACCTTTTTAACCACAGCCTTTTGTCCGTGTTGTTTGGCCGCACGGCCTTTACCATGGACAAAGTCGTAAAAAAGTCGTAAAAAAGCCATAAAACTCTATATGAAAAAAAAAAGGCAAAAGCGCGTACGACCCAAGACCGCGTAGTGTGGCCACACCATTAATGGGCAATTTTTAAGGGGTCACGTCGTGAAAAAAATCATATTTTTTATTTCCGAAATAGTTTGTCACCACAGTAAATTTAATAAAAACTCATTTAAGAAAAGTGGGTTTTCATATTTCAATGCTTGGAAAGGACATCTGCAAATTCAATTCGAAGAATTAATCAGGCCAGATACTGAAGGGTTTGTCAGCACGTTATACTGTCGACAAGGGGGGTTGGAGATAGAACCCTAGGCTAGCTCCGCTGCCTCAAGTAAACCACAAGTGGGTTGTCCTATAAGGCCCACAAAGGGCTTTTAACGCCTTGCCTCATTCGCGCAAAATTAGGAATGCCGCACGTGGCCACCCTGAGGAAAAGTCATTGCTTCAAGATCCCGAGTAGAAAAAAGAGGCTGGAAAATTTGAGAATTTTAGCGTGGATATGTGAGTAATAACTTCCCTGCAAACATTTCGATTCGGAAACGATTCGAGAACAATTTGCCAAAAGCGAAAGCTTGCTTCGATCTCGGACTCGTTAACGACTCGTAAACGAATTCGAAGGCAATAAAAGCGGAGCAAGAGATCGAATCGCTTTCTCGTGCTGATAACGAATCGCATGCTCGTATCGATAGCAAATCGCTTCTGCGCCGAAAATCACTCCGCCGAGCAAAACAAGTCAAAAGCTCAAACTTTCCAAACAAATCGTTGAAGAGAAACCAAAGGCTCTCAAAATTTCCTCTCAATAGGACTTCAAATCGGTGAAATGATGTTATGTTGTTAGTGTAATTTGGAGATTTGAAGTCCCATTCAGGGGAAATCGGCTCTCAATATTTCTCTACAGCATGAAGGCTTTGGGAGAAACAAATCAACCAGGAAAGCTTTCATTTTGCGTTTTGAATCTTTTTCTCGTACCCTTCGCAAACATTTTTCGAATCGAGAATGGTCCGAGAAAGCGAGCCTCCGAGAAATTGTTTGCAGGGTTCGGTCGTGTCGAATATTTTTAACCGCGAGTGTTAGTAGAGGGAAATTAAACAAAAAAAAGCGAAGTTATGATGTAGTTGGGACGTTGGATTTTTTTGGTTTTTTTTCTTTACATATGTTAAGATAAAGCGAAAAAAATTTCTGCAAAATCGAGCCTGTGCTGCACGAGAAAATTGCATAAATGTCAATTTTTGATGCATTTTGAGTACATTGCTACACTATTTTTTATTTTCTCCAGTTCTGTTGGTCGTAGAAAAATAAAAAAAATTGGAAAATACTCGTGAATGAATAGACTATCGAACTGATTCGATATAAATACTTTAAAAATGAAACCGAACCTTAAAAAACCAAAATGTATGAAATTTTATTTTATTTTACTAAAAATGCAATAATAACGGGAAAATAGTCGGATTTTGATAAAAATTGGAGAAAATATGTATTTTGATGCTATAAATACGTGGTTGAAATTTCAAAATATGTAAAGAAAAAAAACAAAAAAATCCAACTTCCCAACTACATCGCTATCATATGACAATTTCCCTCTACTATGTCCTTTTATCAAGCGGTCACCCAACTGAGTACCAATCACGTCCAATGCTGCTTGACCTTGGCAATCGAACGAGAACAGGTCCATTGAGTATGCTAAATGACACCCTTGCCTTCATGGTCACCAACAAAATGCCTGAAATATGAAACGAGGCAACAACAAAAACTAAAGCTTTGTATGAGTAAAACCAAAGCTGTAGATTTAAAAGCTTTCCGAATACGTAAGGCAAATATTGAGATTGTCCAATTTCAATTGCAATGAGGTTTGCCTCATAGGGCCCTTATGGGAAATGTATAAGGCATACCTCGCTTCAGTACATTCGATTTTAAGGAATCTAAAATGAAAGCCCTCTTTGTCATGCTCCTCATTTGACACATGGTGTCCTCATGGGGAAATTACGGGGGAGTCCTCCTTTCGACTAGACATTCCCCTCATTCGCCACATGGGGCGTTGAGGCTGTATGAGGCATGCCCTCTTTAAATGTTAGTCGGGAAGAAAGGTACAAACAAATGCTACATTTAACTTCTGTGCAAGATCTAAACACTTTCAATCACAATTAGTTACCACAATGCCTTTAATGTTTTCTTTTTTAAAGACTTTTTATTTTCAAGTGGTGAAATATTCTCAATAAAATTTCTTGGACTAGTTCTGGTCAATCGCTTACCTTCGTATATTCGAGCATTTATTAAAAATTTACTTTTGATTTGGTTCTTAGTGCTAATTACAATCCGTACACAACTTTTGTGTAGTTTCACCACGTTATTTGCACGTTATCTCTGGAATACATTCTTTTCTATTTTATGTGGAGTACCAACTTTTTTATCGCATAAAATCTTATAGGGCATCCATTCTCGAAATCTTTTTCTGTGATAAATCATAAATATTTCGCTACTAGAATTTTTGTAGAGACCTTTCCAATACTCTTATTATTCCAAAAACACTTCCATTCTCATAACTCTACCTTTTATTACCAGACACTATTGCAAAAAAACAAAACTGAAATTCAACAGCCAAAATCAAATTCGCCAAAAAGTCTGAAATTGCTCCATATAAAATCCTTAACATCCATTAGCTTCCTGCAGTCCATTAAATTTGAAGTATTCACGTTTCGGTAACAAGGATTTATAAAAAGTATCAGAGCAAAAAAAAATACGACTTTCAAGGATTCCACGAAATCCTTTCGTTATGCTCGTATATAAATTTTTTGTTGTTGCTGTTTCTCTCGTCTAACTCAGTAAAAGGAGCTGTGCTTGGTACTAAACTTGAGACCGACAGCATATCAATATTAAATTTTGACACGTTCCCTTTTCAATGTTAACCGATCGATCAACTGTACGAAATCCGTTCTTGTAATGTTAATACCAGTACTTAGGTGAGAAAATACGTGATTTGCCTCGACGATGTCTCAAGGATGCGAAAGCTATATCACATACAAGATAAGGATTCCAGTAAAGCCTTTATTTCGGGCAGACCTTGAGTATTGAAATATGCAAAATCCCGTATCAAAATTCAGGACTTGATCCAACATATACAAAAGCTTTATTACAATAATGTCACACATATATACTATGTATGTACATTCGTGTGCACGGTATTTAATCAAGTAACAAAGCTTTATTACAACTGTCATGCTATGCATGTGTGTACAATTGTACATGGAATTTCAATCAAATTGTCCTTTTTCGAATTTTGAAATTCCTTTGTTGTTTCGTTTTGTTCTGTTTTTGTGTCATTGTTGTTTCAGACATAAAAGACGAAGAAAGCTTGCGGTACAATGTCTTCCTAGAAATTGTGTCCTGGAGATTCTTGTGAGGTTCCTTAGATGAGGTTTAACAGAGGGAGAAAATCACCATGTGGATAAATTCACGAAATTTTAAAATCTCTCTCTCATTTTTCGGGAGAGGGACAATCCGAAAAATTTACGAAGCATTTAATGAACGTCACACAACCCTCGAGGGTACAGTTTTATTCCACATAAATTTTGTTATCCTAGGGCAAGGCAGCAGGAAAAGGAGAATACATTAAAGAGCTTAACATTTCTTTTTGTTATTTATTGATTTTTGTCAAGATTTGCGACTACCAAAGGGATAATTAAAATTCCATGAAGGGATAAGAAACTGAGTTGAAGTATGTTGGTTTTTTTTGTAGATGATAAAAGAGAGAAAGATTTAAATTGGATAGAAAAATAAAAAACACTCAAAACTTATCTCTCTGAACGTAATAAAAATGCAAGTTTCGCAAAAATATTGATTTTAAATCTGATATTTTATTCACGTTCCAATTGGATTAATCAAATGCACTCGATAAATTCGTTGTGGGTTAAGCCTACTTGAATATTAACCACAGAAAACTAATATCATCACTTAAAACCAAATTAAATCGAACCGATGAGGAAAATAATTGACTTCACATAGGAAATGAAATCTGGATTAGAACACCACTCTTCATGAGAATCCAATTTGCCCACAAGGCAGACAAATTTTCTCAGACCGTCATGCATACACTTGTGATATTTAATAAAGGCTCAACACCAAACAGATGCTAATATGGACGATGCTTTGATAACACCTCAAAGGCAACATATTTTCTGCAAGTACCTGTCATATTGAACATACCTTCCATGTCACCTTTTTTTCAAATAAGAATAAATCGAGGTAATCTCTGCGATATATTACGACTGACTAGGAGTAAGCTATTTAAGCCTGGCCACTTGGTTGGTCATCTAAGCATTTTAAGTGATGCGGACTTTGTTTCGATGACCATATGGTATTTAAAGGGGATAATTACAAACCATTGGCAGTGGATATTATTAGCCTCGAAGAATGGAAGTTTAACAGATCCTCAATTGTGTCGCCTGGCATACAAGTAACAAACCCGATTCGTGAGTAAGAATATACCATCTACTTGCTCTTCTTAAATGGTGCTACAGTCCTTGTAGGACTCGGACCTCTTGAAATCTTTTCTTCCAGTCGCCTCTATGTTTTGCTAGTTTTCTCCAGTTTGTTATTCGCAGTTTTCGTATGCCTTCTAGCACGTCATCTATCCACCTATTTGATGGTTGAACTACGCTTCTTTTTGCTGTATGGTCTTCCAACGAAAATACTAGCTAGCATTCTTTCTTCCGAAGCGCGTACCACGTGCCCTAGCCAGCTTATCTGAATGCTTCTTGGGAAGATGATATTTGCTTGCTCCATTAAGTTCTGCTTTTCCAAAGCAATGTGTTAAGAGCATTGTTGAGATCGCATTCCATTGTTGCAGACATGGTTCTTGAGGAAAGTATATTGAATTACAACCTCGTATTCTCACTTGTGTCCTACAACCTTCGGTCATCCTTTTTCACAGTAATACTAACTTCTTTCGGACACTCATTTCTCTCATGTTGCTCCTTAGCTCTCTTTTATACTATAAAGCAGGGGTGGCCAACCCGCGACCCATCGCAGGTAATTTTGCGGCCCGCGAGATTCAACACGATTTAACAAAATATTTTGTACTAGAAGGTTCCAACACACGAAAAAAGAAAAAATGTAGCAACTCTCTTTAACGTTGCTATTGAAACAGTTCCAGAAAATCTGCAAATGGAACTACTAATTGATTTACAGGGCTATAATGAATTAAAAACCATTTTCAGGCTTCAGAATTGGTTTTTATAAGAAATATGTTACAAAAGAAAAGTTTTGTAATTTGAGATGTCTGGCACAAAAAGTTGTGAGGGCTTTTCCCGATTAAAAATAAGACTCGTTCGTTCTTAGCCTGAAACAGGCACGCACAGCGTTTAAGCGCCTGTGTAAAAATTTTACTTTTCAAAATGCAGCGCGTTACCAATAAAAGACGTACGGAATAATCCTTTTATAGAGTAAATCCTTTTATAGAGTAACTTGGAGCTCTAAGAAATTGTATAGGACGAAGAAAACGAGCAGTTGCCTTGCTGACAATATAGTGTGCCATTAGTATACTCTATATACCGGTGCTCGTTCGATTACGTAGGTCAAGCAGCATTGGACGTGGTTAGTACTTAGTTGGGGGACAAGCGACACTCGCGTTTGGAATGGTCGATTATGAATAAATTCATATCTGCAACAGGGGCGGGCATACCTCTATAGAGGAAGGATTTTTAGATTTGCATGTCCGTGGCACGTTCCCCGTGTGACAGGAGCATTTGCGGGGGCGAATATAAACAACTAAATTATTTTTACTCGGGTTGGTTCAACTTACATCTGCCAATCGCTCTTTTCGAAAATAAAATTTACAAAAAATAAATATTGCTCCATCTTCTCTGACGAAAACCTTCAACACCAGCTACGAAATAGTGCTAAATATGTACCAGATAAAGCCAATTTAAGCCGTGTTTTTTTAATGAACTATATAGTTCTTCCTCATACAAATCTGAAAACCCAGGTTTTATCGAGGTTTTTATCCAGGTATTGGGACATTTCAAAATTTCCCTTTTTTTTCGGAGTATAGCATACTTACCGGCTGTCGGAAAAACGTCATTTAAAATAAAAACAACATAGAAGTGACGAGAGCAAATTTGAAGGCATGAGGAAACAAATAATTTATTTTTTAGAAACTTATTCATTATGTTCTAGAGGGGAATTCGTGTAACAGTTGTTTACTGACACGCAACTTCGGATTAATTTTAATATATTTAAATCACTGAAGATGGCGCTTAGTGAAATTTCCCTTATCGTTTTTTTAATCGACTGGATCGAAGACCTATATAGTTCATTAAAAAAACACGGCTTTAAACATCAAAATTACTTATAATTGCCGTAACATGAAAATTGTCTGGAGATTATTCAAAGGAAACATTGCAAGAATTCTAATTTTGGAAAAAAAAATTATAGGTTAACTTCGTATTTTTTGGAGAAAAAGGTAGTTGAAGTTGTCATTTTTGTTAAAAAACAAAATTTGCACTTTGGCAAGGTCCAACCGTCACTTTCAAAATAATAGATAGGTGGGAGTATTCTGCGTACACTGACACCTTATTCATGGAAATAGGTTATAGGGTTACAAAAATACAGGATGATATGTAAAACTCTATCAAAAAAATTTCAAAGGGCCCCAGTGGCTACACCTTTACGATTTCATCACCCCCTTACTCATTCAACTTATTGTTTGTCCTTCAGTATTCGCTATGTTTCAACCAAGTTCCATCGGCAAAGGCGCTCCGCCCTTCTCACAATGCAATGTAATTAGTACATAAAGTCCCATGAGTATGGCAGGATAGGCTAGGTCTATTCTGACAGAGCTTCTATATCACGATAAGGCATTATAAAGGAGTATCCACACACATCAGGGACGTGCCCGGGACGTTCGATTTTTGCTCCGGCCGGGACACGGACATGTGTGAACGAGTTCGTGTAAAATGTACGCACCGATATTTTTTGAACCACTGGCGGAACACTAACATGTGTGTATACTCATTTACTCGTTCACACATGTGCGTGTCCGGGCAGGGGCTCGTCCACACATGGCCCTGTGACGTCCCGGCCACGGCCCTGATGTGTGTGGATACTCCTTAAGAGTACAACTGGCTGCGTCCCTGCCTAGAAGAGATCGTTAAACGACAGTGAAAAAACTGCCCACTGCCATGCAGCCCTCGACAATTTTACATACTGGTTGTAGGCTTTGAAGGGTCTGCTTTCTACTACCGTCGTTAGTTTGTTCTCCAAGGGTCATCACGAGGAGGTGACGGTTCGATTTTGCCCACCAACATCCCTGACGTACAGCAAAACTCTTTTATCAATTTCGCCGATCACATGATTAAACTTGATCGATGATTGCGGTAAATGCCGCGCGTGGCGAACTGTGCATCTTACATCGTGCGAACCATATTTTCTAGCAATTCTTCGTGAAATTGTAAAGTTTGGACATTTTCTTGTTACGCGCGTCATCGCACTTGCTTATATAATATACACAAAATTCATTTTTTCCAGAGACGATATTTGTTAACGTTTCTATGGTAGGTACTCAAACGACTTTTTCTATTTTTAATATATTCTAGAAGGAAAAATCAAATTTAGTTATAAATGAAATCGATTTTTCTAATAAATGGGAAAAAAATATTGCTTCGTATCGCAAATATTCGTGCTCTTACAAAATAAATGAAAGAAGAAAAAATACATTTCAATTTCTTTTCTACTCAAATAAACTTCAAGGGCTCTTTTTCATCTTGTATAAGAAAATTGGAAATGTTGCTCTTAACCCAAAAACATGGCCCTTCAATTTTTATATTCGAAATTGACCAAATTTGGTAATATATAGGTACACACCGGACACGTGGCAGCATTATGAATCAGCATTAACTCGAACCTAAATGAAATTCTCAGTCGTGACCAAAGAAATTCCGAACGAGAAACTACTACTAGTCACCATTAATCCTTAGATAATCTAAAAATCCATCGGGTGTAGCACAGTTAATTTGATAAAAGTCCCAAGTGAATTATGTGAAAGAAAAACTTGCGCAAGTTCATCGAGTGTGGGTCGTTTCGGTTGAATAATCACTGCCAAGAACACACATAACGAAAGTGTGATAGAAAAGTTTCAACTTTTAATATTTTGAATACGTAAAGAGTGTTAATAATTTATTGCAAAAACTTTCTTCCCTCAATCGTCAAATAGAGTAATAACACTCCTTTGTCCATTAGAGAGAGCTGCCAGCGGAAGAGAGTTCGGCCCCATACCCTGTTTGCCCTCCCACATATTGTAATAATAAGGGATTTATTTCCGAGGAACTTTCGCAAGCAGCAGCTCCAACCGCAGGACCTTCTCTCCTTAATGCTCCTTAGTAATGTTTATTTAATGTAAGAAACGATCCAGGACTACGTGGAAACATCGATAACAGATTCAGCTCTATAGAACTGATTTGGAGCGAAGGTTTTTATATCGGTTTTCCTCTTCAGTTCATTTCCATCTCAGTTGGTATCAAGGAGGCGCTCCTTCTTATGAGCTATGGCTGGTGCTTCCACGCCGCCTCCACCTCCAGGATATGCTCCATTCCTCGAGCAGGATTATTCCATTTAATCTTTCAGGCGGATAAGGATGGGAATTATAGTGTATACCGAATTTCAAGAATTCAAGAATGTAGAAACTGACGATAACCGACCGAAAAGGGTGCACTGTGGGTGGGGGGTGTGCTCCGGTCCTTTTTATGATGATTGGAAGCGAATTTATGCACATGGTCCGAAGTTTACGAGTGGACCATAAATATGAAAACCGAAATATTTCGAAAAGGAAGAAAAAAAACATGTATATCGACGGAAATAATTTAGTTAAGTAGTTGTAATGGTGTTTTCTTTTTTTTTCTAAGTTACACTCTCATTTCTCTCGAAAATGATAAATAAAATAAAATTTTTATTGCAGTACAAAAAAACCCCTTGACTTCACCTCTGTAGAAATAAACTACACAATCACCTAGTCTTGTGCTGGCCTATGCCAGAAAAGAGCTGCTCAATGGCCCTTGTTCCCTTTGATTCAACTCATGCAGGGATGGATCTATTCTGGTCGAATCCAATAAGTGCAAAACTTGCAACTTTTCCACCGACCGCTCCGCCCCACCACCATTGTCACCGAAAAATCCCTGCTGGCCTGCCTCGTATATGTAATTCCGATTTAGTACACCGAAGTACTTACTTTAAGGGGAGGCCCTTAGAAAAATTTTTGTTCTCGTGCCAAATACTCGTACAATGAGCCAAAATCGATTTTCACATTTTCATAATTTAATTAAGCTCTTATGTAACTGAGATTGTTTCCAACTTGGAGAATATTATTAACGTCTAAGCTGCCGCGCGGTTTGATTTTGGAATTTATGTGTTAATTATTAAAAAGATTTTGTGTCAGACCAGGAATTTTCCTGGTTGACAGACGAACTTAGTGACAAAAGTTCTGAACGAGCACGAATCCGAATGTCTGTGGGTATAATTATACAAGTTCAACTTTCAATGACGTTTAAATACCTTTATGGTTTTTGTCCTATCCTATTATTAAGTAATTTTTTTTTTTTTTAAAAAGAGTGGGAGAAGGAACTTTTTTTGTGCTTCTCTTTGTGGACGGGAGTAACCATAGTGAAATTCTGTAGGCAAATTCACTAATTATAATAATTATTGGATTCTTTTAAGGGTATTTATCTTCTGTGGAAAAAGGGATTTGACTTACAAGCTGACTACCGACTAATAAAATGATTCTATTATGGGAATGGAGCATTAATATTGATTACAATAAAGTTAAGAGATGAAGAAGTTAAAAATAGAGAAATCAATTCGACGATCAGGAACGACGGCCTTGGGTATTTGTCCGACAATTGTACAGACAAGAATACTTTAGTTTTTTCTGAACTGAAATATTATCTCTTCGCACTGAGAAGAATTTAAATTTTAAATTTTTTGCCTTTTGCCAACTATGAAAAAAAGGCAAAAAATTGAAAATTGAAATTTTTTATTTTTTTCCTAGTCCTTAAATGGGCATTTAGTACAGGTAAATTAAGCTGAAAAAAGCGTAATGATTGGGTACAGGCTGAAATTTGGCAGAGAGCTTCCTTTTAGGGGTCTTAATAAGGGGTTATAAAGTCTACCGATTTTCTGCCCCGGGAACCTGTCTTTTTAGGGAGTTTTATAGTCAAAATATCAGTTTTTTGCAAATACATCTTAAACGGTAGGTCTTTTCCTAAAGTAGTGTTTACAAAGTTTGTAGATTGGGCGATTATCTACAAAAAAAGATATTACACATTTTACCGTACGAATTGCCATTAATGAGATATCGCCGTTTTAAAGATTTAAAATACCCAAATTAGTACAGGTACAATAGTTAATATAGCGCAAATCATTGGGTACAGGCTGAAATTTGGCAGAGAGCTTCCTTTTAGGATTCTTAATAAGGCGTTAAAAAGTCTACTGATTTTCTACCCCGGGAACCCGTCTTTTTAGGGGGTTTTAGCTCTCAAAATGGGTATTTTTCGATTTTTCTCCAATATTTTTGTATCTTTATGTTTTCTTCAATTTTAAGTACAATCGACCATAAATAGCACTAAACGTGTTTGAATTTGAGGAGGTTTATTTTGTCAATCATTAATTTTCACATTAGAGCAGAGATTTACATACGCACTTGTACGTCTATTATAGTTCCGGCTTAAGAGAAAATTTAATAAGACAAAGAGTCAAGCTCTGTGAAGTTGTGAAATTATTTTTGTGAAAATTGGAGTCCTGAATTGTTCTTTATTGTTGTGAAATTTGAAATCCGTGAATTTATGAGAATGGCTGATATTAATAAAAACCTTTTTTTTTTTGTGAAAACACGTGTCAGGATGACGATGCAATTTCAGCTAGTGCTAAAGCAATAGAAACGATTAAAAACTGTAGTAAAGAAAGAGGTGATAATAAGCATTTTCAACTTCAAAATTTAAGCAACATATTTTATCACAAATATTTCAGAAATCAATATACTCACCCGAAAAACGTACAATCAGCAAAACGCAAGGTTATAGAAATCTCAAATTGTAATGTATCTCCCAAAAAAATGAGATCTAAAAGAGATGTTTTTGATTTTGAAACCCACTGTTTTTTTTGCTTAAAAGTGATTAACACTAAGAGAAGTGGGGATGAATGGCGTAGTGTTAATTCATCTCAAACCCAAAATACAATTTTGGCTAAAGCAGATGCAAGAGGAGATGTAAAAAGTCTTATTAGTACGGTTTTTGATTTAAAATTTGCTAAAGCAAAATATCATGTACGTTGTCATAGAAATTTCTTCAAAGAATGTAAATACCATGATTCTCCCGACCATCCACTTGACTCTTCGATTGATTCTGCAATGCAAAAGATCTATGATTTCATAGAAAATAAATGTGATTGCCAGTTTACTTTGGGTTGGGAAATGAAAAATGGATTTTACGAGCCTATAAAAACTCAACAGGAACCAGCGCCAGCTTCAATATTAAAATTAATATCCTATGGATGTACTGGAGATTGTTCAAGTGCGAGATGTACCTGCAACAAATCGGGCATTAAATGCTCAATTTTATGCAAAAAATGCTCCAACGGAACAGAATGTCAAAATTGTGAAGCTTTGAATGTGTGTGATATTGATTTCCACAGCCAAGACTTTGATTTAGCAGAAGAATTTGAAATATATCCACAAATCTCTACAAAAAATGAATCCGAATCTAATGATGTGAGTTACAAATTACAAAAATGATTTATATTCCAATTATTTGAATATAACTATGATTTTTATTTTCAGGATATTTAAATCAGGCTATATAAGCCACATAATTTGCAGAAAATTCAATATTTTGATTGGCAAGATAGTAATTTGGAATTGTCCATTAATTTTTAACTTTGAAAGAAGAAATAAAAATAATATTTTTTAACAATATATGTATTATATAACTCAAGTAAGTACAATTTTTCTTACAAAAGGCATCATTTTGACGTAATTTTGTATTTTTGCTCCAATTTGGTCAAAAAAAAAAGAAAATCTTCGTTTTATTATTTCACCTGTACTATAGACTAACTATCGTAAAGCAACATACTTAGGCTCATCTTTCAGGTAGATGTGTATTCTTTTATTTAGTAAAAGAGCAAAAACTTGAGTGACCCCATTTAGAAGAAATGTAGGTTCAAAGTGTGAGCAAAATCCCAAAATTCTTCGTTTTTTAGCATTTTGCTCATGCTTTGGAACTATATTTCTTTTAAATGGGGCCACTAAAGTTTTTGCTTTTTTACTAAATAAAAGAATACACATCTACCTGAAAGAGGAGCCGAAGTATGTTGCTTTACGATAATTAGTCTGGGGGAATTCAACTTGAAGTAAATTAAGAAAAAAAAACATTTTCTTTTTTTGAAACGCCCTGTATCTTAGTGGATAGTGGGGATAGCCCCCCTCTCTAGAACAACTTTTTTCTGCAAATATGTTCAGGAATGACCCCTGAAAATATTAGCTAAGTACTCCAACAAAGGACTTATTTAACGTGTGATAACGTATTCAAGTCGAAAATAAGTGAGTATGAGAATTTTAAATCTTTAAAACGGCGATATCTCATGAATGGCAATTCGTATGGGAAAATGTATAATATATCTTTTTGTAGATAATCGCATAATCTACAAACTTTGTAAACATTATTTTATGATAAGACTTACCGTTTAAGATATATTTGCAAAAAACTGAAATTTTGACCCTAAAACCCCCTAAAAAGACAGGTTCCCGGGGTAGAAAATCGGTAGACTTTATAACCCCTTATTAAGAACCCCAAAAGGAAGCTCTCTGCCAAATTTCAGCCTGTACCCAATCATTTCCGCTATTTTTACTATTTTACCTGTACTAATTGTAAATAAAGTAACGAAGTATTGCGCATGCTCACAAGAAAGTACATAAAAAAACCTACAATTTAAAAAAAAATTTACCGTACGATGATTTGGCATAAAATGGCGGCAATTTTAATGTTTTTCGAAAAGTGCCAATTGTTGCCGTAAAAATCAAAAAAACATTTTTTAAATTCCAAGTACGTATTTATACCATCAAACTACACATTTTCTCCAATCTTTATAAAAATCAGAATATTTCCCGTTATTTATTGCATTTTTAGTGAAAAACCACAAAATTTCATACATTTTGGTTTTTTCAGGTTAGGATTAATTTTTATAGTATTTATATCGAATAAGTTCGATAGTCTTCACGAGTATTTTTCAATTTTTTTTATTTTTCTACGACAAACAGAACTGAAGAAATTAAAAAATTAGTGTAGCAATGCACTCAAAATGCATCAAAAATTGACATTTATGCAATTTTCTCGTGCAGCACAGGCTCGATTTTGCAGCAATTTTTTTTCGCCTTATCTTAACATATGTAAAGAAAAAAAACAGAAAAATCAAACTTCCCAACTACATCATAACTTCGCTTTTTTTGTTTAATTTCCCTCTACTAGAGTAGAGTTGGTTAATTTTTTAGTTAGTTTAATTTTAGTAGTTAGTTGGTTAATTTTTTGAAAAGTATGGATATATACGCGCCCGAACAAGCACGCATAGCGCTTTCATGCTCCAGCTGGTCCCCCAACTAAA
Organism: Thereva nobilitata; assembly: GCA_963855945.1. Lineage (NCBI taxonomy): Eukaryota > Metazoa > Arthropoda > Insecta > Diptera > Therevidae > Thereva > Thereva nobilitata. Next base: position 166,544,851 of record OY979695.1, read on the forward strand.
TATGAACCACGTTCAATACTGCTTGACCTACGCAATCGAACGAGAACCGGTCTGCTGAGTATGCTAATAGTATCCTTTACGTTCTCCAAGATAATTACCCATTTTCTTCATCCTACACAATTTGTTAAAGTCCTAATTTTATTCCCTTTAGTCTAAAAAAATGGGACCATACCGTGCTTCGTTTAAACTATTTGGTTCGTCGTTTATTGGTGCGTGTCTGTAGCGGGTTGCATTTGGAAAAAAAAGAATTGTTACTAAGGCGTACCGTGCTTGTTTCATGCTAGGTGCGGGCGAGTCTTACTTTTACTCAGACGTACCGTGCCTGTTTCGGGTGCCGTGAAGGCCTTTTGACGTCGTGCATGCCTGTTGCATGCTAAGAGCGGGCGAGTTTTGTTTTTTCTCGGGTAAAGTTGACTGCCTAAAACCGAGTAAAACTCCCTGGAAATTTATTGGAAAATTTTGTTCTGATAATGGTATGAACGTATCAAGGTACTAATATCAATTCGGACCACTATATTGTTGCTATGGGGCACCAAGAGTGCATTACAACGCAGAAGAGTCGAAGGTTATACCTTCGTGGTCTATATGGACCACAAACCTCTAGTAGGTGCACTAAATACAAAGACCGAACGATCCCCTTGTCAGACCAGACACTTAGATCTGATTAGATAGTTTACCTCTGATATTCGTCATGTGTCCGGTAAATAAAACGTGGTCGCAGACGATTTATCACGCTCGCTAGCAATCGATAACGTTGATTCCGTCACTTTGGGTTTGCTTAGATTAGCTCAGGTCCAAAAAGGTGACAAAGCGTTACAAAACCTCCTAGAGCACCTCAGTAAAGGTTTTCAAGTAAAATTAGTACTCACGCCAATACCATTTACGACCCATCTGGTCTGGTGTGAAACTAGTACGGGTATTCCGCGTCCTTATACACCACTTAGTTTGTAATAAAACAGTACTCCTCCGCTGTAAACAAAAAACGAAACAGAACGCCACCGCTGCAAAAACGATACCACTCTTGAATTTTTTTTCGAAAACCTTGACCTTTCCGAATTATTCAAAGTATTTTTTGGCCGAAATGTGATTTTTGGAAACTTTGACCTTGAATAACTTCGAAAGGGTTAGGTTTTCGCAAAAATAACAAGAGGGCTTTTTTGTAGGCAATAACGTTTCGTATTGACTGATAAAAAAAAATTTCGAAAAAACCAGTTTTTGAGTGATTTTTCGCCAAAAAGTGATATCTCCGGCGGCCATGTTGTTTTTTTTGTGATTCCGAAATTGTTTTCTTAGAAAGTCCCAAGGAAGCTGTGGTCTAATTTTCAGCCATTTTGGAATTTTGCCTCCTTAAAATGCTAATTTCCCCGGTCTACTAAACTTCCTACGCTATGAGTATTGAGCCGTTTGACATAGAGAAAATATGTTATACGCTTCACACAAAATTTATTAAATCCTTCTTGGTTTTGATATTATAAACCAGACACCACCATATTTGTTTCCTTAATTTTTCACTGCTTAATGAATAATCTTATAAGATTTATTAATTCATTATATAACAATTCAAAATTTTACGCCCTAGTGAATAAATTCCAAAAATGGTAATGCCTCAAATTGCCTTTAAAATTGTTTTCGCCTTGTTTAATATCTTCTAAGAATTTAACATTTAAAAATGAACAAAGTTTTCTTTCATTTACAAAAAGCTTTCAAAAAAGAGCTTTCGTGACGTCACACTAAGTTGAGTTGTTCATAAGCCCATCGTAGACTTGGTGGTATGTATCCAGACGTAAAATCTCTTTAGTGCAGGGGTGTCGTGCGGAGATGTAAAAAGTGGTGAGTTACGTGCGTCCGTGGAAAATTTTGGATGATTGCTTTCGACGTGAGTGAACGAAGAATTTGAAGTAAAATTGCCGCGAACATAATAACGCAAGAGCAGGGCCGGATTCCGCAAGCGCACGGCCAAACGAGTGCATTGCTCTGTTTTTGATTCCGCAAGCACGGAGGTGAGTTTTGGTGACAGAAGGCGTGCCACCGGATGGGATAATTTATACACAGTAGAAACGCACGTAAGTTAAGTGATGAAAAATGGAGGAATAGAGGAGTGTAAAAAGCGAGTGAGGAACAAAAACAAAATTCAGCGCTCTAAGCTTTCAGAATGAACTTATCCAGGGTAACAAAATTTCCAGTCTGTTGCGGAATCGCGTGAATCGAAAAATTTCAAACCGCTGTCAGTGTTATTATTTAACGCCGGATTGCCAGATTTTCTTTTCCCACCGAAGAGTTCTTTAGCGTTCCGTTATTAAATGTCTTTGTTGATTATTGTTTTGCCGTTGTGGTTATCATGCCAATATCACGGATTTCAGCAGCTTCGGTTGCCATTTGCTTGTAAGCTGTTCTTTTGTTACATTATTTTAACTTCTTTGGCTGCAGTTTCACATTGTATTTGTGCTTTTTTAAACGCTTTATATTAGCTTCTTCTGTATGTTGTTGTTAGCTTCTTCTGTATGTTGTATGTTCTTGCATAGTTCGCGTGACGATGCAATCTGACGTTTTTGGTAAATAAAATCAAGATGGCGGTTCCAAGAAGGCAGCCGAATTTCGTAATTGTGTTCTGATTCCACTGAAAATTTGTATTTGACAATAACAAAAAAAAACAAACAAATCAAAAGCACTGGAAACTCAGGACACTCCGGAAACGCGAGAATCAACGGAAACATGGGAAACACGAGAAATGCTTATAAGCGATGGCAGGCAATTTTTGTCAGGATGAAAAAGTTGTCTAGGTGGAAAAAATGGAAATACGAAGGGCCATGTCGTGGAGAAAATTTGAACCACGGACCTCTGGGATGGTAGTCGGGCGTCTTAAACTCTATGATACCAAGTTGGAATTTTATTACTGGCCGACAGTCTCTTTCATTTATTGGTGGGGCTGCGACATGCTGTTCAAGCTCAGATCTGGGCCTTCCTATTTCTTAAACCAGGGATTAAGGAATCCAAACTAGATTACATCGGCTCGGAATATTGCGAACGGCGCGACTAGGCCATGGGTACTCGGGCAAATGCTATGAAGTGTTATGTCTTATGACTAAGGAAAAAAAGAAAATGTCTTTATTCACTGCTCATTCGTAGAATGGCTCTTTTGTTAGCATTAATAATATAAAATTAAAATTAATAATTTTCTAGATTATTTAGAATTAAATATACCAAGACTTGAACAGCAATTTTCTTTAAGGTGAACAAAAAACAAACGCCCCCGAAAAGCATCAAGAACACTTTTCAATTCAGAATCGTTCCACTTTCTACTTTCTTCACGACATTTTCTCGTTTTCTGAACGATGATTTCTTGCAAATTTTCCGCAATTTTCACTAAAAAATTCATGACCGAAAGTCTTTTCGCCGTCGACCGGAACTTAAGGATTTAAGGTTAACGAGAGGTGAGCCGAGGGGTAATCGACTATTTGCATGCCGAATGAGAATAAAACATTCCACGACTGACAACAATGGAGATAACGAAAAAAAAACAAAAAAAAAAACAAAACATAATTTTAATAACCTGAGGTCAATAGAGGCCTAACAGAGCGGTCCTAGGGATGAGTACAGTGATATTAGGTAATCCGCCCTCGACTTTACTTTATTGCTGCGCAACGTATCGTAACGCAACGAACCCGGAAAACGAATGGTGGCCATTTATATAAACAGGGCCACGTGCTTAGAATGATTTTTTTTCTTCTTCATGGAGATTTATTGATGGCCGACTGTGCTAAAATTTTTATTGCTAGCCTCGACGTAGATTAATGCCCCGGGGGCGTGCTTTTAGTATATGTAGTTTTGCTGCGGCAATGAAATCAAAGACTGCCGAAAAAGTTGCAATTTACGGGGGCAAGTAAACAAATTTGAGAAAAAAAAACCGAAAATAACCGGGGCAATCTCAATGACTGCCGCTTAAGGACACCAATCCCGGCATTATGCCGTGAACTTTGCCCTTTTTATACTGCTGAGCCTGCAGAGGAGGTAAGCAGCACACTCAGGAATTCAAGAACCATGTTGAGAAATTCTCATAAATTCCATCTCTCTTTTTACATCCCAATAAACAGATCCATCATAAAAATTCCTCATGAGCCGCTGAGTGGTTGGCAGGGGGCGGCTAGGGAGGCTCCAGAACGGGTAGGTTTTAATATGAGCGAAAGGAGCATAATTTAAGAAGTTTCAGGTGCAAAGGATGCTTCTACCTTTTACCCCACCGTCACCACCGCCATCCCGCGTTCCCTGTCCTCACCTCACGGTTGTTCTGATGTTGGGAAATTGAAATTGATGGTCATCGGCTAATCGATTTCCTGAGTTCAAGCAGCCCTAACGATATCGTCAATCATCCGATAATTTCGATGCGGATGAATCTTAATTAATGAAGGACGAAGTTATTTAACCTGAACAAATTAAAAATAGATTTTTGAAAAAAATACAACAAAAATGTGCGTAATAACTCCATCCCGGAGCTAACAAGCTTTTAACTAAGACAAACCCTATGAGCACACGCCCAGCTGGAAGGAGCCGAGGACTTGAAATAATTGGAAAAAGTTCAAGCCCTTGTATCTGTAGTTCCGACCTAAGTGGATTTACCGCGACCTATAAAAAGAACCGACCCTAGCCTAGGTGGAAATTCGCGAAAAACCCCTAAATTAGCATGTCTTTTTCTCTTTCTTTCTTTCTTTATATCTTTCTTCCTTTCTTTCACAAAACGTTAAAAGGGGGCACAATACTCCCGCGGGGTTCTAGCTTATTGGTAAATATGCCAGAGAGTACCTGGCAGGAAGAGGTTCTTGAATCGGAACCAGAAGAGGGTTTCACAACAACAACAACAAAAAAAAACGAAAGAAAATGAATATAAAAATGCTGAGAAATTGGGGAAAACTTTGTATTATAAGAGTTTATAACCTTTGTATGTTGGTGGGGGAGAGGGGGAGTTGTAACCCAATTATCTTTCAGGGAAAAGTGTTTTATATTTAAATAACTGAACTAAACGTAGGGGGCCCAGGCCAGACTGAAAAAGGGCCTTCGTGATTTAAGTAAATTTTATGCTTGATGTCGGCTGTAAAATTTAAGTTTAATTAGAAACAAAATGTTGCCTAATATTTTATGTAGCCAAATGGAAACCACCGAATGGGGAAAAAGTCAGTTGAAAATTTCTGTATATTTCATGTTTAGATGGTGGAGATAAAATAGAATATATTTTTTTTGGAATTACACCATTGCAGATACGATTTTAACATTAATTCAAAAAAAGTTTCAACTAATATAGACTCATAATTGCTGTCTTTCACATTATCACATCACGAAGGGGTCGGATTCCGCAAGCGCAGAGACCGCGGAACCTTATTTTAACTGGGGTTGCGAAACAGTTTTTTGTCAACTTCTAATTTTATACCGCGATAGTCCTTTCTCTGCCGCCTGGATGATGGTATTTGGTAAGACTCCGACCAAAGGTACAGTACCTTTACTTGGAGAAGAGAGTGTTCTAGTGCTTTACTAGAACACTTGCGCTGAGTGAAAGCAAAGGTTCAGTACCTTTACTTCCTGTTGCTAAATTACCTTGTATTGTATTAGTTCAAGTATTCTAGTTATTTACTAGAACACTTGATGATTTTAAGTAGAGGTTCAGTGCCTTAACTTTGGGACTAACTATTACCTGCTGGTATAGCACCAGAACGTAGAATGATTTTGAATAATAAAGCTTTGTTGACTGTAACAAGACTGACTGTTTATTTGATCTAATTATTTGTTACATACAAAAAAAATCTTACATCGCCCCTAATCCCAGACGCAAATTCCCTGAGAATCCCAGACTTTTCCCGCCAACCACACGGATTTAAAAAAGTAGTGGAACTCACTTTTGAGACGACCCTCGTATATGAGAAAGACAACGAGCTCTTTTCAAGAATTTTCATGCCGTAAGAGTTAGTTAGTCACAAGACAAGAGCCGTTTTTATGATCTTTGGAAAAATCACATCTATTTTCCAACAAGTAAACGTGTCAAATAGCGCTGAGTGGTCAGAAGAACCTTTTTTTTCGAGGAAACTTTTTTAAGATATGAGTGGAACATATTTTACTATTAAATGTGCGGTTTCAATCTTTGATAGAAGAAAATCTTTTTATTCCAGACTCTTTTCCTTGTGCTCATGAGAAAAAGTATTACCCTTTATCAATTTGGAGTAAAGCTGATTTGAAGATAATTGCAACTTCTCCGTTTTTTATGATTTACAAACAAAGACACACAATTACACACACGACTGAGACCATCATGAACACTGACATATAGAAATGGACTGCTGATTGACAATTTTCAATGGTACCATTTTTCTCCAGAAGTAGAAAACCTTTTTTATGTAAACAAAACATTTTTCTTCGAATTTAGAAGAAAATAACTGATAAGATGTCTATTATAATTGATAGAAATAAATTTCCATCATTATTATTTATTTAGTAGCAGTTTTTTCGTTAAATAAATATATTTTTTTTAAATATGTGAGGGGTCTTTCCCTCTGTTTAACGAACTTTTAAAAATAACGCAAGAGAGAGAAAGAAGAAAAAACTTTATACCTGTCTAGTTTTTTCTAATTATGTTTAATATCGCTGACGTGCACTGAACTGAATCGATTAAAGTTCATAGGAATTTAACGGGGGAGCAGGGCCGTCCTAAGATATTCGGCGCCCGTGGGCTACTAAAAATAATGCGCCATTCTCGGTAAGAAAATTCACGGGATATCTGAGGGGAGCGGGGTGGCCGGCAAAGTTAGACAAAAGCGTCAGAACTAGAAAAAGTCAATTTACAATAAATAAAAACAAAAAATTCATACAAAATTAATAAAATAACATATAATCCAGGGAAACTAGCAAAAAAACTGCACGAAAGGTGACAAAATTCCAAAATGGCTGAAAATTGGTTCACAGTTCCTTTGTAACTTTTTAAGAAAACAATTTCGGAATCACAAAAAAACATCGCCGCCGGAGATATCGGGTTTTCCTTGTATCTCAGTTTCTATAGGTCGTACAACCCCGTGCGTGGGCCTAAAATGTTGACAATGAAATTGTCTACAACTTTAGTTTTTACAAATATGTTGACCCGATTAACCCTTTTAAAGTTATTCAAGGTAAAAGTTATCAAAAATCACTTTTTGGCCAAAAAATCGAGCAAAAACTTTTTCGAAATAATTTTTTGATCAGTCAATACGAAACATTATTGCCTACAAAAAAAGCCCTCTTGTCATTTTTTCGAAAACTCAACCCTTTCGAAGTTATTCAATGTCAAAGTTTCCAAAAATTACTATTCGGCCAAAAAACTACTCAACAAATTAAAACAACTTAAAAATACATAAAGCAAAAAAAACACCCAGAATATAATATCTCACTTGACATGTTAAATGCAAATGCAAGTAAAGTGTAATGTGTCATACCGTCATTTCCTTTACTATCGTAATGAAAGTTACCATCATAATGAAGGTATAGTGTGTCAAAATTATTATATGTATTTATGCGGAATTCGTTATTGGCATCAAATTTAACTTCTTTCGACGTATTTTCGTCCTAATTTTTTTTCCTTTGCGTATTCGTTTGTACTCATCACATCCGGACAATTTTATACCTTCAGATTTGTAAAGGTTAAATTATTTTGTATATCGTATAGATTTTTCTAAAGAATCGGATAATTCAATAATGCTTTCAGTTACAATCGGGCCCGCCACATAGCCCTTCGGGGCCTGGGGCTAAAATACGATTGGGCCCCTTTAAGGAGAATGAAATTTCAAAAAACCTTTTACTAAAAAAACGGTCGCTTCTTGATTTCCGAATAGGTCTTAAGTTACTAAGTGCAGCTAGGTCTACTTTTTGGCTTGCATTCCATTTTTTGGGCCTATGACCTGGCGCCCGGGCAATTCGCCTCATTGTGGCGGGCCTGGTTGTAGTAGCAACTTTTTGAAGTGATATATTAGTTTTATCTATGATTTCTAATATTTCGCTCCAAAATGCTACCATAATAGCAGTTTCCAGTGATTTGAACTCATTTTACAACCCCTCAGCTTCAACTTTTGTTACAGGCTTTTGAAAGTTATATTCGTAAATTCTATCCAAAGCATCTTTAAAATTTTCATAACCAATTCCCATAACGAATAACCAATCTTTAGAAAATTTAGACGTTTGACCGAATCTCCCACTGATCTGTAAACACTTGAAAAGATTCGACGATGGTGCGAACGCAAATAATCTATGATAAAATGTCTATGAAAAATTATTTATTTGTAATTTAATAGCAAAATTTTAAATTCGGTAAAGAATAAATGTAAAATTAATTTTCTCTGTTAAATTTGAATGTTGTTTACAACTATCGAATTTAAAAATTTATATATATAATTTTCTTACAATTTTTAAAAAAATAACTCAAATTTTGCTTTTTTGGTTTCAAAAACACAGGGGTTGCGGCGCCACCCCGCGAAATTATCAGGGGTAGCGGCCGCAATCCTTGCAACCCCCCTTCCGAGGTCCCTGCGCAAGCGTACATAGTTTGCCTGTGCATACAACAAAAATTTACTTTAGTCACAACTACAGTTGAGCCGCACTTACACAAGGCAGTAGATTTGTCCCTAACGGCACAAACTTTATCCGCGCGAAAAATTTTCCCATAGAATTTTATTTGTGAAACATAGGAAAGGTCCTCCTAAGCCGCTGGAGAAAGTGCGCACAAAAATTCCGTCGACATCGTCCACCCAGACATTCCGTCGGCCATTTCAATCAAACTTCACGGTCTGTATAGAAGTCTACACGGAAAGCACGACGGACAAAAGCCTGCGTCGTGTGGGACCCACCATTACACGATGATAAATTGTACTGAGGCCTCAAGTTCTTGAAATGTCCCGCTTCAAAAATAATGTACTACTACTCTTGGTATATGAACGTGTATCGAGATAAATTTATTCTTGATTTTCAATTTTTAACATACATAACATTGTAAACACGTAGCGATGGGTTTAGACTGAACCTAATAAGACGTACCGTAACGTAACTGTACGTAACCTAAAGTACGAACATGAGTGTTCATATGGCACCGCCCGAAATTGATTTAATAAACTTGACGAATGATGGTTAAATTCTCGCATGTTACATACGGTGCCGTAAGAAGGGCACAAGACGCTAGCATCCGTAAGCGGCATCATTCACAAAGCTCGGTTAAATGTGTTCCTTTTATTTTGCTGAGCACTTCTTATTTCTTCCACAATTTAAATAAATCAAATAAATCGCTTAAATCTGCATTTACGGAATCCATTTTACATTTGTTACTTGTCAATTTACGTTTCCATTTAGGGCCATCTGTCAAAATACCAAAAGTAAGCTAAAATTCGTGCAGTTTTCTTACAGTACGGTACGTCATATTAGGTTCAGGCTTATCTTCTCTCTTACTTCTTTTGGGGCACACAGTGGTTCAAAATGCCAAAACACGGCCAAAAATCAAAATCAAAAAATTAAGTTTTTCTTATAGGGATTTTTGTCCCTATAAAATTAGAGTGGTAGCGTTGGCATGTTATAAGGGTTATAAAGGGGTCCGGAAAGCGCGCCTTGTCTCTTACGAATAGTCGCTGATTACGAATCAGTTATAAGTTTTTCGAAAAAATAATGGCTGCTTCAAAATGGCCGCCATCAATGTTAAATATCATATTTTTTTAAGGAAAAGGGGTGTCTGGGGTTTTCGATGTATCAGATTCCGAATTCGTTTTGTTTTATCAAAATAATTTTTTCATAAAGATTGATATGTCGGACAAACTATTTCTCTATCGGGGAAAGAAGTATTCGAACTCGTTCGGGAAAATTTTGAAAAATAATATGGAAGTTTTTCATATTCTGGAGGAGCACGTGCCTCATAAAATCGGTCGAACAGTGTCGGATAACCAAAAAAGCCAACTAAGACAAGAGCTAACCAAAATTCGAAAAAAAAACCATTTTCAGATTTTTTGGACCTAAACTACAATTAAGTAATTTAGTTCTCACTGGTCTCAGTGGTGGGGGTTTCCGATGCCCGGGTAGGTATGGTCTCTAAAAATTGTCTTATATTTAGTAGGTGTACATTAGGGTGGGACAAAAATGGCAAAAAATTGTCGAAAAAACGTGCACCCGCCTATCTTAAAGTTCAATTCAAATGAAATGATGAATTTTGGCGGCAACCGGAGCATTTTTGGTTGAAACTAACACATCGCGCACCGCAGATGAAGTTTTTGAGATTCACGATCGTGCATTGTTCGTTGACAGCGTTTTTGACAGCTGTCATATGTCAAACCTTCAAGTTGACATTAAATTCGTAATCAGCGACCTCGAAAACCCCTAATAACACGACATTTCACGTAATTTTATAAAAATTGTCAAAAAATGCAATATGTTGTTGTTCGTGAATCTCAAAAACTTCATCTGCCTAGTGTACATATGTATGTTCTTCAAAAATTGGCGTGGTGAATCTTTATTTTGGACGTAAAAAATAATTTGAGTTTAGGGGTTGCTGTGGGGGTGGCTTCCACGTCATTGATAGGGTTGCCGCTTCACCGATGGGATTGATTTTGGGCTCAAAAATGGCTTACCATAAGGGCAATTGAGGTAGATTACACGATCCAACAAATCATCCATCACAAAAACAGGTTTGTGTATGATTCAGATATTACCCATTGTACTCACTTTACTGCATCTAGCGATTGTATATTTCAATGTAGTTGTGCACAAAACGCAAAACCTGTCATAACTTTGTAGACCGGCGCGGGAGCGAATTTATCCTTATGTTAGTGTGATGGAGGTGAGGACGAAAATTTTTGCGATGCACAAGTGAGGAAAACCCACACGCCCACCCACCCACCCACCCACAAACGGTTTTTGAGTGATGTGATGGATGAAGGGTTGGCTCGTGTAATCTACCTCAATTGACGCGGTGTTATCATGAGCAAGTGCGAAACACTAAATTTCAATAATAAGGGGCAGTATCCGATCAGGTTAGAGGGTTGGATTTATTTTTCTTGAATTTGCCATATCCAAATTAGTAAAAGCTGACATTATCAGCGGTGTCATTTCTCCCGCAGCTAAATTTTTTTTATATTTCCTTCATTGAACGTTGAGTTCTTCAAGTACCTAAAATATTTTATTTTAATACGACCCCATCCTAAATTTTCGAATTGTATGTTTAAGAGTGTATGTACAAAATATATTTTTTTCAAAAAAAATAAAAAAAAATTCAAAATGCCGGAAAAAGTATTTTTTTACTAATAACACTAAGTTGTATATCAAATTAAAGCCCTATCAACCAGAAGTAATTGGTGCCACTTTCAGCTTTCTATGTCGAATAGTTTTTGAAGTTATTAAAGATTTGAAGAAATTTTGAACAATTTAAAGATTTCAAAATTTGGCAACATTTTGCGATTACCGATTTTTTGAAAACTTGTAACTAAAAAATTATAAGCCCAAAAAATCTGAAAATTAATTTTTTCTTAGTTCCCACCAGAAGAAAAATTATAAAAAAATTGTAAATATCGAAGGTGGTGAGGTCCAAACTTATTTTCAAATTGGTTGATTTGATGTGGAAATGACCCTTTTATAAAAATAATCAATTGGGGCTCGAGAAGGAGGTTGTTCTCATTGAGTCCGTAAGAAATGCGGAAACAAGCAATGGTGGTGGTTCTCCATCTACAAGTTCCGCTGAAGCGCCAGTGCACGGACAAAACGAAGAAGGGCGGAAGAAATGCGGCAAAACACTCCACGGATGAACTTGTATTTTTTATCCAATTAACTCCACGTGCAGTGGGAAAGTGACCGGTTTTTTCAGCCGCCATTTTGCTTTCGTAAAAAATACAGTCAAATTCGAAATCTGCAGCCTCGAAAAGAAACCAAGTTTCGTGCAGGAAAACTAATTTTCAAACATATTTGCAAGCCATTTTGAGTACGCCATTTTGTTTTTGGAATAAATTTTGTAATATTTTAAATCTGTGACCTCAAAAATCCCCCAGACACCCATATTCATTAAAAAAGTAATTTTTTAACATTGATGATCGCCAATCTGAAGCCACCATTTTGTTTTTCGAAAAACTAATAACGGATTCGTAATCAGCGACCTCAAAAACCCCAACACACCAGACTTCAAAGAATTATCTCAATTCCTTCTAGTTTTGGCCGTGTTTATGGCGTTTTGAAACACTGTGGAGCGGTAAAATTTCCAACTTGAAATTATGCCGGGGTTACACAGTGCGAGTAACCATGCGAGTCAGTTACTGCAGTGCAGCTACTCGCACCATGTGGTCGCATCATACGAGTTACTGTCATATGCGTGTAAGTCAGTACCTCGCATGCGATTTACTCGCGACATACTCGCCTTTCCAACACACCACAAGCAGCAGCTCTCATGCGACTCGGACGTCAACTGGCACTACGGTATTGGGAAATGACAGTAGCTCGTAAACCAGGGACCACGGTATACAGAAACAAGGTAATGTAAATCCCCCGGGACACAATGAGGCAGACAACGACAATTCTCATATAAATTGGTGTTTGTTTTCCCGTAGAAGTTGTCGTTGTCGGCCTCATTGTGTTCTGAGGGAAAGACTGAATATCGTTTTAGTGCGACGTCACTCGGCGATCTCTTCCCATATAAAATCGAAATTGTTGTTGTTGTTTCTGCATTAGTGCTGACGTCACTCGGCGCCGTTTTTCTAAGATATTCGAAGCTGTCAGTCTCTTTTACATTACCTTGTTTCTGGATACCGTGCCAGGGACTACGCCATTCTGCATGGCATTCCTCGTTACTACGGGTGTTTTTGTGTTTCGAGTAGAGACTATAAAAACAAAATATGGCAGATAGATGGACTTCCGAACAAAATATAAATTTTGTGGAGTTATACAAGGACCAAACCAACTTATGGAATTGTTTCGATCCTAATTATAAGAACAGACATGCGAGTACCCAAGTACAGTAGCTGTCCACTGTCAGACCAGCAACTCGCACTTATCTAACTTGGCGAGGCGAGTCGAGCTACTGTCAAGCGAGTACACAGGTGCAGTAGCTTTCCAGTGTCAGGTCAGCAACTCGTATTGTGTATCCACGCCTTTAGGCGAGGAGAGTTTGTAAAATATACATAAATACACATCGTGGAGGCATAGGTTTATTACTCTCTTACTTTTACTCTGAGGCAGTTTAATGCATATTACAGAGTCAAACTCGTTAGACCAAGATTGTGAGACCAAGGTTCGATCGTCTGGTAGATGACACCATCGTGTACGTTGTTTTACTTTCATTGAATCGCAGCTCCAGTTTCGGTGCCCCGACTTAGTCTGGATGAAAGCGTCCTATCTTATTCCAATGATCTCTAGATTTTTGAATAACACAAAAATTTGGACGAAGAACATTCCCAAAGGTGCAACATTTTAGTTACTAGGAGTATTTAGTTAGTTTTCACAAATTCTTAAAGTTATCCAATATTTGTAAGTCCCTCAATTAATACATGGCACATCCTCTAAAATCAACCACCCAACAGCTGACCAAGTACTTACCAACAATTTTCTTATTACCCCCGGGAAATTTAAAGCATCTGTGATTCTGTGTGTTATCATATAACAACCTGCGTTGATGTAATTCGAAATAATTAGTTCAATTAGTGAAGTTATCCAGTTCCTTGCTTACGCTTGACCTTAATAGCTTTGGGGGTGTTAAATAAGATATGGGGGTGTTAAATAAGACCAGGGGGTATTAAAATATACTGAAATGCAAGTGCAGAACCGGACGACGTACTTTGTTAGTCTTTTGTACTTCGACGTAGTTTGTTAGTCTTTTGTAATAGATACTATACGACCAACCGTCACTAAATTTTTAACAATGTACACAAACCGGCTGCAACCAAGTGCACAACCCTAAATTTAATGGATATTTTCCCTTACATAATTGAAAGTTTGCAATATTTTTCGTACAGCAGCAAACACCATATAAAATTGGGTCACGAGCATCATACTTTTATCAATCGTGCACGTTTTCTTGTATGCGATTCTTAAAGGATTTCGTCATCGTTTTCCCTCTGCTGCTCCGATAATGTCTACAGAGTGTGGTATTTTATGCCTTGGAAGTCCTTTGGTAAATAATCGATTTTAGATACAAAGAATTTTCTCCTTTCTTTTTTTTTTATTCCCACTACTCCTCTTCGGGTGCAATGATTGAAAAGTGCTTCTCTTAATGCTTTTCTGAAAAGCATCGGAAACTGGTTCGTTTCACTTTTTCCTAAGTCCAAAAGGAGTTCAAGAAGCCTTTTCGGTTTTATTGTGCTTATTCCTTTCCATTTTCAATTTGGTTTTACACTTTGAACAGAAAAATTTAATTGGAAAACTTTAAGACTTGATACAAAATGCAAAGAAGAAATTGTATTGAAATTCTTAACTTTTTTTTTTAATTCCATTTCAATTCCATAATTTTCTGTTTGTTTTTCTTCTCTGGGACTACTGTGTGTGAAGCCATTCCAAAATTGCAATTTAAACACTCTTTCAACGTGAAATCGAACAAAAAAAATAGTTTCGGGTGCGGTAAAACTTTTTGAAACACTTCAGGTAGAGTGCAGTTAATGTGAACGTCCGATGTGGAGTGTAACTATTGAGGTGCGTATATTTGAACAAAGAACAATTCCACAGGTACTAGTACTAACTAGACCTCAACATCCACACTTCTGCCAATGGAAAAGCACTTAATTGGCTTAAAAGTGTGGATTTTGTTTTGCAACTTGGGTGTTCTGTTGTTGGCAGTGCAAGTTGTTAAAAGTGCTGGAGTAAAATTTTCGGCATTGTTCGACCAATGGGTTTTTAAAATTTTGCAGTAGTTGAAATTCGGTGTGATATTTTAAGTGTAAATGGAAAATTCCGTAGAAAAACGTTTACAGATTGCAGTTTCCATTTATGTGAAATATTAGTTCTGGGAAAAGGTTTTTTTTTTAGTAAACTGGTAAACGGCCAACTGGAAATACCTCACAGTGGGTTGAAGTGCGACTACGCACTCAATAAATGAGAACAGTACCCAAAGTTGCAATTAAAAATTAATAAAAGCAAATTAAACTTGTAACGAAATCCGATTATGCACAGTATTTAAAAACGCGAGTGAACTACAACCCCGAGAAGAAGTGGCCAAAACAAATAAAAAATGTAAGTTTTCATGATCAAGATCGCTAAAAGAACACAACCAGCACGAGATTTGAATAATCGAAAGCAGAAAGACAAATTAGTGATGAAGGAACCCCGCATTGACGTAACATAAAAAATTGCAAAAA
Organism: Thereva nobilitata; assembly: GCA_963855945.1. Classification (NCBI taxonomy): domain Eukaryota; kingdom Metazoa; phylum Arthropoda; class Insecta; order Diptera; family Therevidae; genus Thereva; species Thereva nobilitata. The sequence goes on from OY979695.1 coordinate 166,560,156, forward strand.
GTTCTGCAATGATTTATGAGTTGACCCAAAATTGATAAAATTGATCCTGATGCAACAAGACCTGTTGTCGAAAGCAGATGTTCGAGCTAAACAAGGAACACACAAATTAATGATAAAGGAACTCCACAGTGACCTAACTTAAACACTTGAAGTGATGATCGACTAACGCCACTAGCACACATGGAATAATAGAGTCAGCACAAAGTTCTGTAAAGATTTATTAGTTAACCCAAAATTGATTTTGATGCAACAAGATCTGTGAAGTTAGATGGTTATGAACAAAGTGACATGGAATCACGTCAAGAAATTAAAACACAGATGTGACATGGTCCAAATCTGAAGTAAAGAAAGAAATTAAATTTTTCTGAAAGGGGGAAAGACTGTAAAAGAGAACCAAGTAGGGAAAAATGATTGGCTAGGTTAAGAATGATAACTCTTGTAATATCAACCTGCAGAAGACCACGCATACTTAATTGCCATTCTCTTCCACTCCCACCACATACCCATCATCATCTTTGTCGACTTCAATCTTGGCTTCGCGAACGCATGTAAGCGGCTCACCATCCCTTGTCCACGATTTTTGACTATTCCGATTGCCGTACTTGATCCATTCGTGAAGTTTCAGATATGGGTCGATTTCATTGACTTTTAACCGCGCATACTAACTAACTAATTGCTCCTTTAATCCCTCATGGGACATAGGGCAGAAACAGTTGCCCTCCAGCGGACTCTGTTTTGCGCGACAGCTCTCAGCTCTGACCAAAATCTCCCGGTTGTTGCGGCCTCTGCTAATAGGGTTCTCCTCCACGTTGTTCTAGGTCTTCCGACTCGACGGGTTCCTTGCGGATTCCAGTCGAGGGCCTGTTTGGCTAGATTCTCGTTTTCGCGTCGCAAGGTGTGGCCAATCCAATTCCATTTCCTTCGCCTGATTTTGTCGTCTATCCTTTCTTGGCCGTATTTCGCGCCCATACATCGATCTTATATTTGTATCATTTCTAACATCAAAATTACCAAAACGAAAGCGAGCGAACGGCCAAAACGGAATAGCGGCTTGACCGTCCGCAAATATTTTAAAGTTGGCGTTTTCAAATTTTTTTCCAGGTTGAGCCTACCGCAGGTCTCAATGTACATATGTATTCTCGTCTGGAAAACAGAGGGCCACCTGCAATCGAGAGTTTGGTGTTCGGTCCTCCGACACCAGCCTCTGTACCGTGTCCTATCTTTGATCCGTCGGTAAACCAGTGGAGATTTCTTGGACATCCAGGAAGGATGAGTTTCTTCCACTCAGAGCGATCCGAAATAATCGGCGTGAATTTCCTTTGGAACCGTAGTTCACCAACTACAAATGGTCGAGTACGCGGCAAATTGAAATATTTAGCGTTCTTCTCTTTGTCGCAATAATATTTTTTTATGTGTCAGATCTAAGCTCAGGAATCACCCTTTATACTACATGGTACAATGGGTAGTAGTAAGCTTAGTACAGGGGATATAATATGTTATGAGGTATCGCGAGGATGTTGAAAGAGATTGTGAAGAACTGCCCCTTTGAACTCTTCGAAGTTGTAGGATTCGGAAAGAAAGATTGTTTAAAAGTCGAATTGTTCTATTATTGAACGAATTCCTTGTTTGTGTCGTGCGTGAAAAGGGGAGGTGTAGACAGAGAGAATGAGCCGAGTGGGCTCCTCTGGTGTTTCGCGGATAAGACGGCCGTGAAACAGGAGAAAGGGGTTCAGGCAGTGATCTTATGACCCATGTGAATTGCCCTATAGGGACCACAAGAGGCATCTAACGCTTTAGAGAATTTCGCCGTGGATATGTGAGAACTGCGGTGCTGTCGAAAGATTTATATTTTTACACTCAAGGGGCGTTTTACCAAACGGTCCCCCAACTGAGTACTAATCACGTCCAATGCTGCTTGACCTCCGCAATTGAACGAGAACCGGCCTATTGCGTATGCTAAATGACACCTTTCACGGACACCAATATAATTGCCTGGACTATGAAGAAATGTGAACAACAAAAACTAAAGCTTTGTAAAACTAAGGCCTGAACTTAAAGCTTTTTAAAAACATTTCCAAATACATAAGGTAGAAGATGGGATTGCCTAATTTCATTTGTATTGAGGATGGCCTCATAGGGCCCTTTTGAGAAACTCGGGCTTACCTCACTTCAGTATCGCGGTGCGGTGCTCATGAGGAATATAAGGGGAAATACCTCCTTGGCATGCCACTCATTTGCCACATGTGGCCTACACGTTGCATGAGGTATGCCCCCTTTATATGCTAGTTGGGGTGTATATCTCGCTGGAAAAATCACTATGATAGTAGCGATAAAGTTTTGTGAGGGCTGCCACATTTCTACGGTTGCTCAGAGGGTCGATGATGGAAGAAATGGCGTAGTCAACGATAAGTTTGAGGATGCTTTTTTGCACTTTGTCTGGCCACGCTGAGCAGATTTCGAGGTCTCGCCTCAAATAAAAGAGACGTATACGAGGTGAGGCCGAATGAGGGATTTGTATATATAACAACAGCTAGAGACCAAGGCTGAAGAAGGAATTTACATGTCTTAAGATGCAATATTATACGAATCGTGCTCGTGAAAAAAGGATCCGATTTTGGACCGCTTTGTTACACTAGAGATGAAAAGTTATTAGGTTACATAAATATGGTAAGAAAAAGATCATATGTTTACAATGAGGGAACTTTACCGCCTACTTGAAAAGCGGGTGCGCATCAAATGAAGGTTATGCTTTGTTGTTGGTAGGACCATAAGGTCTAGTGCAGTAGGAGTTTCTGAAAGAAAATGAAACGGTTAACTCTGATCGTTGTTATTGTCTGAAACTTGATTTTTTGAAGAGCAAAATTCAACGTAAACGTCCATCTTCTGGCCAACAGAAATGGTATAACGGTTCATCACGTCAAACTAGACCGCATGTGTCATGGAAAACCGCACAACAAATTGTAGAGTTGGATTGGGAAACTTACCTCCCACTCGCCATATGCTCCTGATATTGCTCTGTCGGACTACCGTCTTCTCAGGTCGTTACAAAACTTCCTTGATCTCATTTCCATCAAATTTTACGCAAATTTTGGGGCTGTCCAAATGGCAGTGGAAGACTCTCCTCTAAAAGTGAGCACTTCAGGATAAGCTTCCAGAACGCTGGTAAATAGTTTTAATCAACAAACGAAATTATATTTCCGATTAAATTTTACATAAAAAATGAAAAAAAATAATTTTGTTTTCTTAAAGAACTCCAGGACACCCAATATTTAATAGAATACACGTGGTAATCAAATATGGCATTATTCATTGAAAGGAGAGACTGATTCACAAACACATCGCTACAGCTGTGTCGATCTCCTAAGGGCGGGTTTTCCATCCATTATCATTCCAATCATTTCAAAGGATATATGCAATCACCAGTAAAATCCTTTGTTTGGGATTCTATCAACAACGTCTCATCCACAATGTTTCGAATAAATTTGGTAATTCTTCACTGTCCACAAACGACATCTTCTTCACTGAATATTCCATTCACCATCTCACCCCCCAGACGACACACGACAATTCTATTAAGGTCAATCACGCGCCATTACAAGTCTTTCTGTCTGTATCTTAAGTGGTTTTCTTTTACGTAACCGTAAATCGCTATGACAATCATGAAAATCTCTTGTAATCAAAGCGCCATAATCAAGCTATAAAAATCTAGTTCTGCCTCGTTTATTGAAGTATAATCGATTTATCTTTGCGTAATCCGCTCCATCAATTGTAAAATCCTGTAATGCTATTACGCGTATACATGCCGCGCATAATCCATGCTGGGACGTGGACGTCCATAATCAAATTCATCGTCCGTAATCAATGTACATGTATATATTTATGTATGTATGTATATAGCCCTTTCATCGTTCAACTGAAGACAGACCGATGATTCTCAATTGGAAACTAACATCATTCAAGACTGCTGAAAATATGCCATGGGTTGGGATAATCTGGGGATTATCTTGGCCTGCAACTACAAAACATCTTGCCACCATACTTACAAGTCTTGTTTGACACCAAGATGTGGGCTTATTTTGAATCCGGTTTATCAACACACACCCTCTCCGCTTTAATCCCTACATAGCCACCCCCCCTTCCGCGGTCGGCTTCCATTTCCTTCCTGCAGTCCATTTAAAATTAAATTTCATGACGGCTGTAATCATTAAAGTGGAAGGAGTGTGGCAAGCTTGTTATTTTTCTTTCGTCCTGTTTATGCCCACCTTTGGTAACGAGAATTATGAATGCGGTGTAACTTGCTCGTTCACGTGAGAGCCATCAGCACACGTGTAGGCACGAGCCGTGGTGTAATCGATTGTTGTGTTTTTGAGGAAATCATTTCAATAATTCGTTTTTAGCCATCATTGTCTGGCGTTTTCGTTTCAAAATATTGAGTTGGCCACAGAACTTCATATGCGGTTAATAAATCGTGTTGTTTTCTAAATTAAGTTCCAATTTCAGATTTGATTTTGGGTGCTGCATTTGCTTATGGTATTAAACTCGGACATCCTGTTTGTAGCCGGCATGGTCGCGCAGGACAACAGGAAATGTCTAACAATAAACGTGTGCTGCTTGAGTGTATCAGTGGTTGACCTTTGGTTGATTTACAAATTAATTGAGGACTGACCTATGTTAAATTCCATTCTTTACAGTATAATAATAATAATTGAGATTAGATGGGATTGCCTGCTGAAGGTCAACCCAATTCAAACTCAAACACATTTTGGGTTTGACCCATTTTTATTGCTTACAAATATAGAGGTTGTTTTTGTTTAAAAAGTAATAAGACATGAATTATATATTACATAGGTCTGGGAAAAGTTTTTAGTAAAATTCAACTGGTTTTCTTATGTCGAAATCGTTACAATCGTTGTTCCATCCTGGAACCACCTAAAAAGACTAAAAGACACAAAGAAACTAATGTTCAGCAAATTACAAAGATACTTATCTGATGACCGAAAACTCCAGAAGATTGGGTCCATGAAAACCCCAGCGAAGACACTAACATTAGCTTAAGAAATTAAATAAATTAGATTAAACAAATAACAACAAAATATAACAAATCACTGAACAAGAATCACAAACACTTATTATTATTAGAATTATTAAAAACATAAACAAACTTACCTGAACTGTAAACAAACTAGAACTGTCATTTCGCGACAGTATAACAAATAACATTGATATATTAATTGTTATACTTACCAGTATAAAACTAATATTGATGCACACTTGTTATTAATTCCCACCAATAGGTGGCAATTAACAACAAATATGCAAGTCGAGTAAAAAAGAGAAAAGGATGTGTTAACGGAGACGTGCAACGAGGCAAGTAGGCAAAGGAAAAACGGTTTCGAGAAAAAACGGTACTGAAAGAATGTACCTATTTTTAGAAAAGAAAGAAAAGTGATGCAAGTAAGTCGTTTCCAGACTTTCGATACATTCGGCATAATATCCGCAAAGATTTTGTTTCCAATAAAAAATTTTGCTAACTCTGTGACACTTTTTCCTTCAATACTCAGCTCAAGCGCATTAGTTGTATTTGTTAGCGAACTCATTTGATGGTTCTACCCGGCTGGAACAGCTCAGCATATACCACACCGAACTGGTCCCACCAAGTTCCTTTGCCGTTAGGACCAGTTATTCGCACATGAAAAAAGGGCGTTCGAGTTCGACGTCTCTCGGCTTTAACTCGTATGGCAGCCGATTTCATTCCTTTTGAATCATTCCCAAGGTTTTCAAACTATGGGAAATCCCTTCATTGAGTCACGCAAGTTCTTCTTTCGTTTGATATGCATTTTCATCCAGTAATGCCTCCATTTCAAATACCCGTCGGCGATGCGTTGGATTATCATAAATTTGCACTTTTTATCTTCTTTTTTTAATTATTCTTGCTGTTGTTCAGATTTCTTCGTTGATCTATACATATTTCTTGAAGTTCTTTCATCGGCGCCTTCGACAAATACAACTCCAGTTCGTCTAGTAAAGTTTCCATTCTGAACTTCCAATTTTTTTATCTTTCCTCTTCCGTTTTTATTTGTTTTAATTTTTTTTAACTACTATTTTTCAATTTATCCTGTTTTGTATTAAGAATTTCCTTTATGCACATCTAAGAACTGTTGTGTTTTGCAGAGCCTGGTTCCAAAAAGAAAAGACTTGTGTTCTCTTTCACAGTTTATTTAAAAATCATTCAAGATTTAATATTTACAAAGTGTCATATGCTTCGGCTTCACCGACCTCAGTTCAATCCACATAAGTGGCTTCACCGGCTAAAGTCCAGTTCATGTACAGTTCTTGAAATTGTTGTTGCTTTTTCTGCAGAAGTTAGAAATGCAAAAGTTCACTGGAATTGCATTCCATTATTCCAATTGATTACTCTCTTTTAGCAAGCTTTTACGTTTAACTTCAGTTCAACTCCAATTGGGCGAGATGAGGTCTGTTTTATCCTCAGTTGAATATGTGCAAATTGTATGCGAATTGAGGTTATTTGAAAGCTCAGTGAAGCCGTGGTAATACGAAAAATTAAAATTGTTCGGAACGCTTTGCAATAGAAACAAACCTAAACAGTTTTCAATTTACAGAAATTTCTACAATCTTAATCAAGTAATGCTTCCATTTGTACGTCTTGAAACTTTTGCACGGGTCTGGAACGCTCCTTATCTTCCTTCCGCTCCTTATCACCACTTTTGCAGCGTTGAAACCATTCGGGACACGTTCTTTCACTAGAAGCCTCACCATGAGTTTCTAAATTGTCTCAGCTGAAGTTTTTTTTTTCTAATTGAAAGCAAAAAGCAAAACTTCCCGCAAATGACGCTAATTTAGCTCAAAGTTCGACTTTTCACTCACAAAAAATATATGATGCCGATAGTAATTCACAAATGTAATGATAAGGAGTTTTTGACATATGCGTAACTGTTTCTTTGACGTTTCTTATCTGACATTTTTGTCCAGCATTTTTTTGATGGCGCCATCTATGACCTCGATTAAAATAATTAAAATAAAATAGACAATTTTTAACACTCCCAAATATAAAAAAAAACTAATAGTATTTAGTTTATCAACTAGCAATCAAGATTGAGTATGTTACTGAGCACAGTGGATGTGGATTTTAAATTGCTTACATTTGAATCGTCTTCTATTCTGCATTTAATACAGCTTTGCTGCGTGTAATTATTGAGAGTTAGTATTTTATAACACAATGCCTTTCTTCAGAAGCGTTATCACTACGTGCAAATCAAATATATACAAAACTCTTATCATCATTGCCCGTAAAAATGTGATTCCTGCGATTTGGAATTGCCTTTTTTTTGGGAGCAAGGTTGCGGCGTCCATTAACAATAATGCTGCGAACCCTAGATTCAAATCTATGCCCTATAACACGGTAAGCAATTTTTTTCTATTATTTAAAAGTACCTTCTATTAACCTAAAAAGGTAAACTTTCAAATAGCTTTTCGCATTTATTTTTTTAACCTTGCCTAGCGTAAAAACCTTTCTTTTTAGAAAAAAACTTTCATAGCTTTTTTCGATAGCTTTGAATAAATTTAACACAATCGACATTTCACTATAAAAAATAAAAAAAAATTGCCAGAATTTTGTGAAACTTTAATCAAAAAAAATTATATCATCGCATAAAAACTAAAAAGTGAAATTAAAAACAGGCGGCGGCAACCTTTAGAAATTGGACTCCTAAAAGTATGTAACTGGCGAAAAGCACCCCTTGGAAGGCCCCGAGACATTCGTCCTGTCAAAATTAAGTTAATATTCCCGAAGCGTGGAGCACTCAACAATTTAGCCTCGGTAAGGAATTGTCGTTGCGGGGGTGGAAGGGCGGTGGTTGTGGTAAAAGGAATATAACTCAGCAGAAAAAAAAATTGCAATTTCTCGTCGCCAGAAGAGCAGAAAAAATGTCGAAATAAAGTTGATGTCGGGACTCCATAGAAATAATTTAGCACCAAAGTGGTGACTTGACCTTTTTTTTATTATTCCGGAGTTAACAACTCCTTTTGCCTTTTTTGTCTCTCAGCCGGAGGTGAGTTGAGTACCAAATAACGCCACTATTCCTCCGTAAAGACCCTTTTTTTTGATGTCCTGTGAATTTATGTTACATGAACGGTGACCGTAGTCAGGAGTGAAAGGCACTAGAGAGTCACCTACGAATGGGCGAAAAGTTTACTGAATGGGGGTGGACGGGCGGAGAGGAGGTGAGAAAGAGGAAAACCCTTTTACTTTTCACCTGTAAATTTTATTAAATGCTCCTTCGACAAAAAGGACATGATAAACATCGATTTTCGATACGAGGCACAGTAAACTGCTGCTAAATTGTGGCAGTGGGCACTTTCGATTTAATCGGCCGGAAAATAAGGATTCATTTACTGCTGTAATTATTGATGGTCCTTACGGGTACTTCGCCCCGATATCATAGCCCTTCCGTGGGCGAGTGCTGGATGGGTGATTACATGCGCCAAACTTATGTACTGAATTAATTTATTGCCATCGGGACAAAATGCTTGGCGGGTGGTGGTGCTGGAACGGGCAGCAATAATGTCTCCTACGTGCCATTTTCGTGCTGCTCCTTATTTTGTTGACAATTCACTTTTTTTGGTAGGTTATGGATGATGGTGGCTAGTAGAAAGAAGGTGGCTCTGAGAAATAAGGGTTTGGCCACTACTGAATTATTGTTAGTGTATTCAAAATTGTCCACCAACCACAGATGCTGTTGACTTTGTATTTCTGAAAGGTGCAAAATTATGGGCTTTGAATCGTTTACTGTTTGCGTTTAGATTCAGAAATGGAAAATTTTTGGATAATTTATAAATAATTGCTATGGAAATTTGCTTTAATAATTTTGATAACAATCTGCGAAAGCTGTAATTCGCCTAGTCAAAGTTAAAATTATATATAAAGCATTATTATGGAGCAATAACGAATTAATTTGGTTCTCAAATTGATATTTTATTGCCTCATAAATATTTGTTTCAATTTTAGTAATTATATTAGAAATTATTCACATCCATTCACACTCACACACAAAGTAAATCGTTTTGTGTAATTTTCAAGCCAAAAAAAAAAAATTAAACAAAATTTAATTACGAAAGTGTATCCATTCTACAAAAGTAATTTGTCCAACATCCAACCAAACTATAACAATGCTTTTGTGAGTGTTTGTGTGCAGGATGCTGTGATTTTGTGTATATATGTATATCGGTGAAAACGTGAGGCAAGGATAAGATATAAACTAAATAAACCAAAGCTCTCTTGGGGACAAAGCAGAGTGCAACGAGGACACAAGAAGATAACCACTTTAGATTTATTTTTGGTTTTACCACAATATCTAAGGACGCGCTGGCAGAGTACCCTGGACACTCTTCGTGGAATAGATAGCACCTAGATGAGATTGATCTATTACCTTAAGCCTTAGAGTGTTTTTTTGTTGTTGTTGTTGTTGTCTTTGACATCGTTAATTCTTTACCTAAGTAATTTTAGATTTTTCTTTATTTACGGTTTTAAGAGGATGGATTTATGTTAGACTATTTCTGCTTTTGGGTGGACTTTAGACTCGTTAAGGTTGGTTTAAGGATTACTAGAGATTTGTTAGGATAAAACGTGCAATGCTTAAAAATTAAACCTAGAAATTGTTGGACATTGTTTTTTTGTGGAATAGAGCATGATTTTCGTTGTTTGTTTATTTTTTTAAAGATAATTTCTTTTAATTAAACAATAATCATAAGAATGTTAAAGAATGAATATACGAGTAATATTCGTATTCTAAAAGCAGTCACAAGTCACAAAGCAATCACAAGTGTCCGGTGAGTATCAACTTGAGACAATTTGTTATTATAATTTTGCAGTCACAATTTCGGCAATCCGCAAACAGTATTAAAATTGTGACTTAATAAATACCAGGTAACAAGAGTAAAAAGAGCAGGTTTCTGGCTTAATTTTTATAAAATGCTCACAGATTCGACACACGCCACAATCACAGGTGATCGGACGTTTACATACAATCTGCCTTAGTGCATCAATATTGTCTAGCGGACGTAGGCACGACTTTGCTTTATCTCATTTATTACAAGTTACAAATTTACCATTAGAGGTGAATTAAGATTGTTCTTGTGACTGGATGCTTAGAATATCAAAACAGCTGATAGTTAAAATTCTCAATTACCAAATTTCCATTGGATAAAACTAAAATTGTCGTTGAGTTTAAATTGTTGTTGTATTGTATTTAACGAAAAGTCTTAACTCTGTGCGTTTTCACTCGAGTTCAAGTTTAGTTTAAAATGACTAGCACGAGTCTCATAAACTTGTGACTTATGACTGGTCACAATATAGAATAGGGGAGGTAAGTGTCTTTGCCTTTGCAAACAGTTCGAAATTTTATATTGTAAAGTTGGAAACGTTTTTCACTGTCACGTTATTTATTCAGCGGGAGTCGCGGATCAGGTTGGTGACCATTGGTAAAGAGCTATCAACATGATTCGTCTAGTAGTCCAAAACTTTTGGTGTTGTCACAGTACTCCCTACTGCCGACAAATAATTATCTGAAATGTACTGGAAGCTTTGAGGTAACAAAGCTTTTTCTCTAACAATTCTAGTTTTTACGGAATCACCTTTTGTACAACCAGTCCAGCATGTTGTTCAGGTCTTGGTGCAATGCTTACCTTCTCTATTGAAGTTGATTATTGGCCCGCCTTGTATTGTGAGACTTTGTTTTTTTATCAAAACCCTATCTTCTTTGCCATTGAAATATACTCTCCACGACTGCGAATGGTTGATGGGCAAACTTACCAACTGACCTCGAGTTAGCGATATCCAGATCCCAACCATAGAAGAGTAAGAAGACTTCCAGCGTGGCAAGAACTATAAAATAAATCGGAGTCGAGTGTAGGCGCTGGAGTTTTCTCCTCTTCGCTAAACCTCAGAAGGAACTGCTGGCAATCCTCGTAGGCCTGTCTATATAATTTCCAAGCTGCTCAATGCCAAAATGATTTCTTCCCCTTGGCCAGAAACATCGAAGTCACCAAGAAGGCAGATGACGTAGCCAGATTAGAAGCATACCTTATAGACATACCGCGGATAATTTATAGAAGCCTCTGGGTATGATGAAGAAGGGATACCACCATTGCCATTTCCATTCAATAGCCAGCTTCAGGTGGAGAAGTTTAGCATCGTGCGCTAAGAGTAAAAAGCTTTGGCCTGACTAAACCAAGTAAAGATCATGCGATTGCCTGATAATGGCGCGGAAGGATATCGCCAGGATCTTGCCGATCATCACAGGACACTGGCCAATTGGAGATTTAGAAACCTTTTCTTACAGGCTTTGGGAGAGGCAAAAAATAGCAGATATGATCGGTTACCTAAATATGACTCTCTGTCACTTCAAATACCCTGGCGTATACTTACGTAAAGGTTTTTTTACGACTACAGTTACTGAACGGTACCTCTTCATAAACTGCCGCCCTTACCGATATAGGTACCGCTGAAGCAGCATTCACATTTGGAAAAGCGCCTTGGAGTGTTTCTTGGTTTCGATTCGTCTGGCTGCCAATTTTCTAGTTTTTGAATCACTTCCATTGACTGGGCCACAGACGGGCTTTTGTTTGTTAAGCAGCAAAACTGCTGATATTGGCCACCAAAAGGAGAAAACCCGCCAAACCCAACCAAAATTAACCGTTTTGGGCCGCTCTATCTACGATTGGAATATTCGGACGGTTTTTCTTTTGTAAATTCTCGTTGTGAAAACATCACTGTTGAACACTTCGCACGCGTGGTTCAAGAGCCACCATGTGCCTCCTCCGTGAAAAATTTCCTTGCAAACTGATAAATCGATTTGGTGATATCGTGTGGCCCCTCTGATCGCTGGATTTCCTCAGCCCCAAGTTCTTTTTTCTGCGCGGGTATCTTAAGGCAAACGATAGCAACCCAACGGACGTCAAAATTAAAAGAATATCATAAATCTGGCACGGGACACCATGTATGTCCGACGTCTGTACGGTAAATTCAACATTAGAAGTGATTTTTATTGTGACTCGGTCCCATGATACACGGGTCAATGCATTGATTAATTCGAACTATAAATTGTCAGTTTATAGGCTAAGAGAGGGTACTCAATCCCGTAAACTTCACTCTTATCCCTCCCATGGCTTATAAACTGACCAATTGACAGTTCGAAATGATCAATACAATTGACTGCTGTATCATATCGGTTTGAATATCAAAACATTTGATAGTTACAATAATAGTCACAAAAAATCAATGACAAGAACGAGTAACAAAAGCTTGTGACCTATGATTGTTCCCAATTTAGAAAAGGCAATTTAGATGTACAGTATGCACCCTGTGGTCCGCCACACCAAAGCGATAGCACAACCTGCTACGCTCTGGTCCCTTGCAGCTTTAACTAAGGTGCCCGTACCCGTAGTCGAAGCAACGAAAGCAGCCTTTGACATCCACGCCGCGCCTCACTCGACCACGGACGATCCCAACGTGTAATATTTTTGAGGTTGGGGCTTTCTCTAGCCTGGCGAAGGCCAGGCGTTCATTGATTATTTCATTGATTATTTCATTGATTATTTCATTGATTACTTCATTGATTATTTCATTGATTACTGCATTGATTACTTCATTGATTATTTCATTGATTATTTCATTGATTACTTCATTGATTATTTCATTGATTACTTCATTGATTATTTCATTCATTATTTCATTGATTACTTCATTGATTATTTCATTGATTACTTCATTGATTATTTCATATTTTTCATTGATTATTTCATTGATTATTTCATAGATTACTTCATTGATTATTTCATTGATTACTTCTTTGATTATTTCATTGATTACTTCTTTGATTATTTCATTGATTATTTCATTGATTACTTCATTAATTATTTCATTGATTACTTCATTGATTATTTCATTGATTACATATTTCATTGATTCCTTCATTGATTATTTCATTGATTACTTCATTTATTATTTCATTGATTACTTCATTGATTATTTCATTGATTATTTCATTGATTATTTTTTTGATTACTTCATTGATTATTTCACTCTGGCAGACCCGCATTACCAGGGTAAGGCAATTTTACGCCCCGAACTTCGCCGGGCGTAGGCCGGTAGCTATGCGACCAGCCTCTTGAACCACTAGCGGGGCGTTCAGCTCTCGGCTCGGCGCCTTCGCACCTTGACTCAAAAGTGTCGCTGATTTTGGTGCGCCGCGGGTATTTGATTTCGCCGGTGCCTCCATCCACATGGAGGCATTCCTCTATCCATCACCTGGGGCAGTGGCGGACTAAGGGTGGGGCGGAGGGGGCGGTCCGCCCCGGGCCTCTGGTTCCTGGGGGCCTCCAAATGTCTACAAGTTCCCTTGATCAAGTCCTAAACAAGGCCATTTTAAAGGCTCAGGGCCTACCTAAGTGGTACTTTGGAGTCAGAGGTCCCGTTCAATGTTCCCGTAGATACAAATAAGTACAGCATGTACCGGTGGTTTACAATTTTGAAATCAAAATTACTTTTACTGTTAATCTTTCAATGTCTATTTAGTTTTCGTGTAGTTCCAGTTTTACTGAATTCTATCTAGACTTTTTACGCTGTACTAATATTCTTATATGCTGAACGCGTCCAATACTCAGGGAATTCCCAACTTTGAAGCGGGAACCCTGAATGAATGAGGCGCAAATCATTTACTCTCGTTTGCCTACATTTTTCGTCGAAGAAGTTCATAACCTTTCTTTTTAAATCTATTAAATTTCATTATGAAACGATGTAATGCCGGATCCACACGTTTGTCAATGCTTGGCAAGCGTTCGCAAATTCAAACTTGTGGAGAAGGCGTTTGCAGGGACGGATTGGCCCCTTTAGCGGCCCGAGAATTTCGGTAGTGACCGGGCAAAATTTTATATATATGGATTGTAGTGCCCACGCTGCTATTCATGGATTCTCTTGTGTGCAAGATAATACCTTTAATTTTATGTACCTTGGGAGAAATTAGCATGTTGCAGAGTTGGCCCTAAATCGATCGAAATGGTAGAGAAGAAATTAGCACGGTGCGCTTCGCGCGCCTATTGCACGGGGCGGACCAGGGTTCATGCGAAATTAGCATAGACTGAAAGTACTGCACAGACCGTGATATAGACGCACGGAGGGCGCAGTGCGATTGTTGCACGGACTGTGCAGTATTTCCTCGAAAATTTATATTTCCTATGGACCTTGGATTTCGATTTAGGGCCAGCTCTGAGAAATATTTCTCTCAGGCGGCGAGGGCGGAAGGCCGAAGGCGGGGAAGAGAGGCGAGGAAGAGGAAAGGCCAAATTCGACCTGATCTTCGTGAGCCTAGTCACAAATATTACGAAACTTTAAGTTTCTTCACAAAAAATGCTGAACACTCAACCTCCGAACCTCCGGCGGCCCGGCCCTTCGAGCATTTACTCGAATGGGCTATAGGCCAATCCGACCCTGCGCTTGGCTTGGCTTGTGTAAGCTTGGCAACGCTTGTGACCGATCCGATCGTGTGTGGATCCTCCCCAAACCAAACGTTTTGAATTTGCGAACGCTTGCAAAGCCTTGACAAACGTGTGGATCCGGCATAACAGTACGTGCTCGAGTAAAAATAAAATATGGCCCTACTACGGGCGAAAGCCGGCCGTGATTGAGACATAGTCCTGGCCATGTGGCGCTTATCAGAAGGCTCGTTGCAGGACAGTTCGGCTGTACACCACACACACACACCGACGGGTATAGGTTTCAATATAATCCGATTAAAAAAATCTCTTTAATATACATCTATATAGAGATATTTTCACACATCCTAATGCACTTGGGTTCCCCTGTAATAAATCAGATGCATACACAAACGGACAATCGTAATCTTCCCATTGTCTGTATATTCAAGGAAGGCCGACACGCGGCAAAACTATAAGTTAAATTGGCGCAATTCTTTACTCAAAAAAGAAATCATTTTGGGGGAAAGTGTGACTTTCGCTCCCCAACAAAACTCACCGCGTATTTATTGAGAAAAAAATCATGAAATCTGGTGCTCGTTTTATTTTTCATCGATTGTTTTTTTTCTTCGAGCGAAATAACAAAGTTTGGGTATCTTCAAAAAGTCATCATTGCCGCATCACTGCAGAATTCAGCAATTGGAGGTCTGCAGCTGAATTCTGCAGTGATGCGGGAATGATGAGTTTTTGAAGTTACCCTTTCCTACTAAAATATAAACCAACACGCACCACGCACTTCACGTACAGCAAACCGACGACTGGCGAACTCGTTTCCCTTGTGCATAGATTTCTTTAAGTAGGATAAATCGAAAGGACCATTGTACATAAAGAAAATGATGAAGTTCCCATAAAACACATTCAACAATTTATTTGGTGCAGATTCCTTTTTTGGCTCAAATTTCCCTTCGAATTCCCGTTTGTACAGCTCAGTACTTGGCCTTTTAAACCTTTTGGTCAAATTTGGCCGTCGTGAGGCCGAACGTACTCCCATTAAAAATAGTTAAAAACTCGACGCCCAACATATGCCCGTTAAAAAGCCAAGCGCCCGGTGTTCGCCTTTTGTAAGGCCGTTTTTTATTTTTACTCGGGTGCTTTTGGTTTTTATTGTGACGTATAAGTAAATGAGTTCAGAGTTTGAATAGTGGTCGTATTGTCACGTACACACACTTGTACATGCAAATGGCAACTGAATAAAACGCTTCTAAAATTACATCAACTTCTTAGACTGAGGGCCTCATTCAGCTTTGCCGCCCCGGGCCTCTGACGGGCTTAGTCCGCCACTGACCTGGGGAGGCGCCCGATGCGGGCTCAATAACTTGGCAAAGGTTTAAGCCTGGCTGAAGTTTCATTTGAATTTGACTTCGATCGCTTGTAATGGTTTACCATCAAGTACTCGTTTTAACTACTTATGTACTTTAAAGTTAAGTTCAGTGAATGAAATGAACTTTTTCAACTACTCACTCAATTAGTTTAAAAGACTAAAGGTAACGCTCAGTTCTGAATTTTATATTACAGAGCTTCTTTGCAACTACAGATATCCAAAAAATATTCAAAATGTTTTCAAGCAATTATAAAATTATGATTTGATATTATCTAATTTTCTTGCTGATGACAATTCATTTCAAGGATCTAAAAATATGCCAAGAAATTCATCACTCACCAAAATGCTAAAGTCATCAACATATTAAATAAAATCCTTAAGCTGCCAGTGGCTTAACAAGATTACCATCGAATAGGCACTAAACAATTTGCGAATGATTACCACACTGGCGACAAAGTCCTTCAGCCATAAATTTCATCTCATTCGAACTGATCCCGGGTGATACAGTGCGACTCCCAAAGCATTAGCATAACAAGCATTGTGTTAATCCGTCTCAACAAAGTGGCATCGATGCCACGTCGACAACACTTTCGGATGCTGAGCTTCTCCAGTACAACTTAACGACTCCAACGTGGTATAACGAGCAGAAGGAAACCAGGTCAAAGTCGGAATTGAATCAAGATTTTTAGACTCGATTTTTTTTATAATATATTTTTTAATTGGCAAACTTTACTTTAAGGATGAAAAATATGTTTTAGAATTTTTTCTAACACCTTTTATGATGTTGATAATCGGAATTCACTTAAGAGCTCAAAACTCATTAATAAGAGGCTTGTTGACATCTCCCCTGGAGCGAAATCGGAAAGTTACATGCAGGAACAACATGACTAAAAACTTTCCATATCCATTCAAAACTTAACATCTCCATAGTCCGAGAAGACACTCCTCCTCGCCTGTTGCCACTCGCCGGCTTGTTAGGCTCCAGCTGGTGGAAGCTCTATCCTGAATAAGTCCTTTTGCTGGCACCTGTCCACAAAATGAAAAGCCACAAACCAAATGGAAAATAGGGGTGGGGGTGAGAGAGGTCCTTAAGAAAATAATTTTTCAATTAAAATTCTGTTCGTTGTCCTTGAAGGAACCATTCTCTACCGACGGCTTTACCTTCGGCGTTTATTTTTATATTCTGCACGTGCGTGTATGTGTCTAAGGATAACGAAACTCTACCGGAGTAAGTAATATTTCACTTGCCGTCAGGATAACGCACAGGGCTGATGGCTGTGATGCGATGCAACCTTTTCCCGTAGATACAGATAAAGTCGGCCTGACGATATCAGGAAGATGCTGTCAATCAATCCAAATCCTAAACGCTCGATTGTCAAACAAACAATATCAAAAAAGTAAACAACGCCGGAGAAATTGATAAAAAATTGCGGTTGGCACGTATCCAACTGGGGATAGACGGGGCGGCCCCAAACCGGCGGGTGAAGAGGGGGGCGATATCCTATTTCTCAGACGAAAACGACTTTTTGGTTTACTGGCTCGATGTCAGCGACGTCACTTTTGACGATTTGTTTACTGGAAGTGGATGAAACGACCCGAATCGTCGTGGTACACGTGGTAACCCCCCACCCCCGGCGCACTTTTTACATTTAAAGCTTGTATTTACGGTTTGGTCAGGTGATACGAGTCCCGGGATTTCTTTGGCGTTTTTTTTCTGGTTGATGTGTACAGAACCTGTCAAATTGTGACAAACGCTGGACAAGGGACGGGATGCCCGTTTCAACGTGATGTCGGAAAAAGCGAAGCGGGCCAGATTTTTCCGACCGCTTTTGAATTTTGAATCTTTCTTGCGGTTTGATGTTTACGTCAGTTTTGATTTTGATTTTGTTTGTTGTTAGTGCAGATTGCTTTAGGGGAAAGGAAATACGTTTTATGTGCAGATATTTCGTGTAATTTCCACATTTGGGGCGTGTGATTGGATTTAAGTTTTACAGAAATTTTTATTAATTTATAGGCACGAAATCAACCCCAAAATTATAAACAAAACTTACGCAAAAAATTATAAACAAAACTTACGTAAAATGTAAAAAAATATTTCACCATCACTTTCTCAGGCCCTATGAGGCAACCTCATTACAAATGAAATGGGGCTATCCCAACATCTGCCTTAATTTTTAAAAAGGTTTAAAGTAATACTCCTATGCTTTAGTTTTACCCATAGAAACCTTTAGTTTTAGTTGTTGAATTGCTTGATATTTCAGGCAATTATGTTGGTGACCGTGAAGGGTGTCATTTAGCATACTCAATGGACCGGTTCTGGTTCGATTACCGAGGTGAAGCAGTATTAGACGTGATTAGTACGTTTAAAAATATAAAGTTTTCGACACGACATTTTTACACTCGGGATAGTATAGCAATCATTTTTCCTCAAGGGGGCCAAATAGGGCATTCTTTATGACGAAGCACGAATGAGGCAAGACGTTAGATGCGCTGTTGGCCTTGTAGTGCAAATATGGGTAGTGGGGCTAACCTCATAGGGCCCTATCTATCTATCATATAACTCAACACACAACGACACAACTATAGTAAATGAATTGACGAATAATTTTTTACATTTCAAAGTATCTGTTCACGTGCTCCCCACCCAAAATGATTATTCTCCGTCGCCCCTGCTCAGGTGCATAATAGGCCCAACCATGGAATATGACGAAGAAGAATTTTTGACGACCCTCTCAACTCTTTTTGAAGAATTGTTGACGAACTCTCAACCTTTATAAAAATTAACAGACCAAGGTATCCTAACCAGAATGGAGGAAACTGTATCCCAAAACAACTCATGGTAGCAGAAATTTCGGGAAATGGAGCAGTAGGCATATCCAGGAGGAGATGGATAGACTCCGGATATGATAGACTGACGCAGAGGCAATGTACAACATCCGGAACTAGAGACATGTTGTTTAAGGGACCGTCAAACTTGGAGAAATGCCCTAGAAGAGGTCAAGGCTCGATTTGGACTGTAGCACCATTGGATGGATGGTATGGTACAATGTTTATATCCAAGAGCTGGAATTAGGCTACTAGTCAGTCTAAAGATAGCTCTTGCATTACGGTCACAAACTTCTTTAGACATAAACTGAACTCTTCCTGTGCGGCAAAACGTGTACAGTCAGCGGCGGACTAAGGGTGGGGCGGAAGGGGCGGTCCGCCCCGGGCCTCTGGTTCCTGGGGGCCTCCAAAAGTCTACAAGTTCCCTTGATCTAATCCTAAACAAGGCTTTTAAAATATGGTCAGTGCCTACCTAAGTGGTACTTTGGAGTCGGAGTTCCCGTAGTACAATGTTACCGTAGACACAAATAAGTACAGCATGTAATTATTAAAATGGGACCTTATTGAATCGTTATCCTGTACATCGCTTATTCTTCAATACTTCTTGACCATTTTCATCTCGGTTACAACATGCAAGATGAGTTTTTCTAAACTTAAGCCTGAGGCCCGATTCCGCAACGGTGAGTTTTACGGTGTTCACCGATTTCAGTGTACACTGCTTATTCTCGCGTTCGCAAGAGTGAGAATGAGTTTTTTTGACATTTGCGGTGAACACCGCCGTGAAAAATTTTTCACTGAGAAAAAGGCTGTGAATTTACGGTGAGTTTGAATAAAGTTGTTTTTGTTATTTTGTGCGATTATTTTTGAATAAGTTTTTTAATTTTTTTTAAAAATAATTTTTTTGAGAGATTTTTTTGGTATGTAAAAATAAAATGTTGCTTTAGTTTATTGTTCTAAAAGATTCTATTTAATTAGAATTTTTAAAATGGAAAGGTCAAGACAGTACCAACTCAGAGCATCATTCCGCCACTTTAAAAATCATTCAGTACTTTAAAACTCACTGGCACTTACGGAATCGCATTTTAAAGAAAAGTGAACACCGAAGTTGTCAGTGAGTTTCGGTGTTCACTGGCGAAAAACTCACCGTTGCGGAATCGAGCCCCTGGTGTCCACTATAGAGCTTTTTGCATAGAGCTAGAGAAAACTCTCGCGTAGAGACGAGTACAGAAGTGTATACACCCTCTAGAGCTGTACACATGCGCTCTACACCCACTCTACGCGAAAGTTTTCTCTGCTAAAAAACTCTATAGTGTATAAGCATTTTTTTTGTGTTGTGCTCTACGCTCTATCAAGCATGTTTGATAGAGTTTTTCTCTCTACAGTATTCATTCTTATTTGCATTTCGACTGCGCTTCGAATTGTTGTACATCGGCCTGTTAAATAACAACGAAAATCGAATACAACATGCAGGGGCGGCGCTTTCATAGGTGAGAATGGTGCACTTGCACCGGGCGCTATTGGACGGGGGCGCTATTTCAGATATTCAGATTTTAAAAAAAATTTTAAAACTTTGAAAAAAAAATGTTTAAAAATGTTTTTCTTACATCCTTTTCATATATTAAAGGATTTCATTTTTATTAACACGACTTAATTTTCCAGTTTATTTTCCCAATAAAATATTCTATATTTCAACTCATTTAACAACACAACACAAATTCCATGCAAAAAAAACCTGGAAATTTTACTTCCTCTCGTACTACTTCCTCGCGAGACTTTTGCTTCGTGATTTTCATATAATTTCTGTCCAGAGAATCAGCAGAAGTAAAAATTCAGGAGAAATATCCACCAAGTGAGAGAAAAATCTCTCATTCTACTGATGTTCTCAAATTTGAACGTGAGATGTAAATACAGAATTAACCAGTGGAATGAAGGAGACGAAACACATAATAATTTCATTTTTACTACGCTGGAGCACTTTTTGAAATGTTTGTAAAATGCACCATATCAACTCACACAAAGGAAAAAATTGTTCCGGTGGCTCTGTATTGTGTATTGCTGTTTACTGTGATTGATATAAACTTCGGGGCGCTGTTGGTGCACTTTTAAATTTTGTTCCAAGATTTGTTCAAAGAGGTAAATAAACGAAATGAGAACAAAATATCTTGCGATTTCTAAATATCTTGCGACTGTCTAACAAATTAATATGTAGATTTTTTTTTATGTTATACGAGTTATTGATGGTGCAAATTTAAGTTTTGTGCCTGTTTCTCTGGAAGAATTTATAAAGATAAAATTGAGTGAAATATTTTTATTAGATTTAAAATGTTGAGTTATAAAAGTAATATTTTAGATTTAATAATAATTATTAAATTACTAATTTCAGGTAATACATTTGTAAATTATATTATTTATATTTATATTTTATTGGAATTAATTTGTTTATTGTTTTTATGTTACGAAATTTAAAATATTTTACTGTGCCGCGAATTATGAAAATGGTATCCCGGGCAAATATAAATAGAACATACAATTTTCCATTAATTAACTCTTCAACTCAGACTTCATTGATGCATCTTTTGATAATAGGTGTGAACTTCGAAAAAAACGTATGTTTCTAAAGGCAACTTCTTGTTTTGATACTATTCAAAATTTATATGCTTATTTCTCCAGTTCGGTTAAAAGATTATTATTTTGAAAAAGAAGACACTAACAAGCTTAGTAAGACTAGTAGTGAAAGTAGCATAGACGCGTTAAAACGATTAGTTCGTCAATTAGATGGTGTCTACGAGGCGTTGGTAGAACTCGTTCAGGTAGGGAACCCGTATCGAAACATACAGCAGAATTACGAAATAAAATTACTGAGTTTTTAATTGGTTCCATAGTAATCTAGTGTGATATTTTAGAAAAATAAATATACTTACAAAGCCCAAATGTCTGCTGCAGTTGATATTTTAAATTCCACAAAAGGTTTTTGAAGTGAAAACTTCTATAGGCACGTTGGGCACTTTTTGGCCCGCGGAAAAACTAAAAACTCGCGTCACGCTACCGTACCATGTGAGGAAAAATTTGCCTTTGGGGGTTTTAGTTTGTATTAAGTGTTATAAATTATTATACTATATTACTATGTATTATATATTCTTATGTTTGATTATATATTATTCTTTTTTATTTGGAAGACTAGAGCATATTATAGATTTTTTAATGGTTTTATTTAGCTTGACCTCGTATATTTGTTTGTTTGTTTGTTTCTTTGGTTCAAATCTTCCGACAGCTTTTTTAACTACTTCTACTAAACCGATTTGTATGAAACTTTGGACACACATTGAGTTCCCATGACAATGCAATCTGACAACTTTGTACAAAAAATCAAGATGGCGGTTCCAAGATGGCGGACGAATTTTGCAATTGTGTTCCGATTTTATTGAAAATCGGTATCAAGATGTTTTTATCAGCGCAAATGACGATTCTGTGCTCAAAATTTGAAAATTCAAAATGGCGGTGCCAATATGGCGGATGAATTTTGCAAATGTGTTCTGAATCCATTGAAACTCAGTATCGGGGGGTTTTTAAGGTCACAAATGGCGAATCTGTGGTCAAAATTTTAAAATTCAAAATGGCGGCGCCAATATGGCGGTACGATTTTGGCAACTACAATTCGATTTCACCGAAACTCGCTATTTGGAGGTGTTTTTAGGTCGGAAATAATGAATTTCTTGTCAATGATAGAAAATTAAAAATGCGCTGGCAATATGTATGGTATGCATAACAAATCACTTCACCAGAATTTTGTAAAAAGTAAAATGCATAAATACCTGTATAACGACTGTATAATTAAATAAGAACGACTTGTCTAGTAAAATGTGTTTCCAAGTCCACAAAAAAAATATTTCAAATGCATTCACATTCATAGACAAAATTGTTTGACCATTATCCTCCTGTAATATTAAGATTGAATAGGAAATACAGAATGGCCATAGAAGTTTTCACTTCCATCGTGTGGTCCTACGCACACCAGTTTTTTTGATAGATTTACGATCAGAGCAAAATATCAGGAAGTTATTGAAAAAGTCAAGCAAATTCCTACCAAGTTAGAAGTGCCTTGTGTATTTTCCGCTTCTTCGTCCTTGCGATCCAGACGAAAAAAGTTTTTTTCATATGATCAGCTGATGGGGCGCAATATAGCATAATGCACCGGGCGCAAAAAAACCACGCGCCGCCCCTGACAACATGCACAGAAAATGTGTCTTCTTCCGTGAGCTCATTCAATAATTCTTGATACACTCCAGCGTTTTATTTTCTTTTCGCAATCCAATCTCGCGCCCAACATTTCCTTTCCTTTTTTTCTCTTCTTCGAGCAAAAATAAAACGGGAGCAGCTTGTTTTTGGCGAGAACTCATTTTATTATTTTATTGTTTTCTATTAATTTCCTTTAAATTTTTTACACAATATGTGTACGCAAGCATCTCTGAATAACTGAGAAATTAAATGACATGCAAAAGTTGATGGTCGACTCTACAGTATAGAAAACGCATCTACAGTGTACAGTCTGTAGAGCACGTGGTAGAGCTCTACTCAAAATTTCTCTAGAGTAATTCTACGGGCGGTGGGTTGGTAGAGTGGTAGAGACGCGCTGTAGTGTACGTATTACAGGTAGAGCTTTACACTCTACACTCCACCAAAAAAACTCTATAGAGGGCACTTGGCTTTAGAACTACTTTCGGAATCCATGGGTAATTAAATGCTTTCCCTACTGGGAAATAAACATACACACACACTTTTACATACAAATGAAAACTGAATAAAAGGCTTCTAAAATTACATCAACTTCTTAGACTGAGGGCCTCATTCAGCTTTACCGCCCCGGGCCTCTGACGGGCTTAGTCCGCCACTGTGTACAGTGCTATGTCACGCCCTGCCCCCAAGTGTTCCTTACACTCTTTGGACAGGGTTTTTTTCAGGACTCGCGAGATATATAAAAAGGGTCAACCGGGGACTTTTTAATGTGCCTGACAGAATAGCATGGATTTGGCGCGTCCAGTTTGGTTGCTCTGGACATTTCCAAGGCCTTTGATTGAGATTGGAATCCTTCTTTGTTAGCTAAACTCAAAGCTATTGGTGTTGATTCAGTTCTGTTTTCTTTCCGGAGGTTCAATCAAGTAGTATTGGATGTTGGATGGCGTCAGATATCAGCCCAACACCGTCTATGCCCCGGTGTCTTTCAAGGCTCAAATTTTATCAAACGATCTTCTAATTTTCATTAACGACCGGCTCACGGTCCCATCCAAACTGAACTCTGAAGTCACTCATATTCCTTGGAAAATGCTAGACAAGCACTTGCCATATCTTTTATTGATGATCGCGGACTTATGTTCAACTTAATTAACAGGGACATTGTATTCATTCTCCCTAAAAATTCTGTCGAATTCAATGACTCTAAAAGGAAGTGCTGTCTTATTTCCAATAAAATTTGTAACATCTCAACATCGTGACATTCATCTCTCTAATTCTGCAATTTGGCACGGGGTGTCGAAAACCACCTTGGCGTAGTGCAAAAAAGATAAGTTTGAGTTATCGGAGAAGAAGTCGTTTGTTCCACGATCGACCTTTTGAGCCACCACTCGGTTCATTCTCTTTGTCTACAGTCCCCTTTTCACGCACTCTACAAACTACGAGTTCGTTCATAAATAGAATAACCCGACTGTGGAACAGCCTTACACAGTCTGTAGTTTCGAACTCCTATAATATCCAAGAGTTCAAAACCCAGGGTTCATCGCCATATCGTACAACATCCTGCTGACTTAGAAGCTCGTAACCTAAAACCTTTTCTACCATCACGTGACCAACAACATAGCGGATCGGTAGTACAAAAGGTGATTCCTGAGCTTAGACTGCCACTTAGAAAAAAAAGTGGAACACAATTGCAAAGGACCTGTTCTGCGGTTTCTGTTTCTACCTGACAGTATCTGCTTATTTCGGTATCAATTTCAACTGTATTCTTCAGGTTATGACAGCAGTACATACTGTGAGAAGGTCTGTTAAGATTCTGAATTCGGGTTTAGTAAGCTCTAAAAGTTACTTAGATTTTTCTCGAACAGGGGTAATGAATTCATTGACTTGTCTCATAACCGGTACATGAGTCCAGTAGTGAGACAAGTACCCCCTTCCCCCGCCGCTCAACCCCAACTGGCCATATTCGAACAGTCTCTTTCGCGTGACCAATGGATGGTCCACAGAAAGGCTCCGGACCGATAAACAGGATGCAGGCGACTTTTTTGGTTAGAGGATCTGCTTGCTCATTCCCGTCGAATTCTTCGTATTATCCACTTCAGGATAACTCTGTTAGTAGACATTAAGGATTTCTTGACTCTCCGTCATTATATAGATTGACGTTTGTCTTTCGGCTCAGACATTCACGGGAAACTACCTAGGTAGTATACCTCCGCATGGATTACTGAAAGGGGGCTTTACTAGAGCTACAGGTAGTCGGCATCTGGGTCCATATACCCCAGCTCCTTCAATTTTGGATTCATTTGTGTACCATAGTCGCGACCGTGTTTTGATGATCGAGACCTTGAATTAACAATCCAAGTTATATATAACTGGCTGGCATGAAGTCTGCGATTCTAAATCGCGACTCATCTTTTAGAGCTCTAATAGCTGTTTCTTTTATTACTAAAACGTGAAATAGAGGCTTATTCACCATTGCCTTAAATTTTATGGTAAGGTAACTGAGGAAGTTGTGGTTCCACCAATAACTCACGATGATTATAGGATGCATGGTAATCCCATACTGTAGCTGGACAAATCATAGCGCAATACCAGTGACTCAAATAAACTAGTGAACAGATTTTCATCCTAACGCAAGCGATGGAAAATGTCGAGATTCAGAACTCAATCCAACACCGCCTTGAAGACTTTGAAGCCGCCTATGATAGCACAGACAGGGTACATCTCTATAAAGCCATGAGAGAATTCGGCACACTCAATAAACTGGTGAAATTATGCTAGTTGACCGAGACCAATGTAACAATACAAGTAAAGGTATCCGGATATCTGGCACGAGATTCGTGTTTGACATCAAGAGCCGAAATCATACGTAGACAACATCGAAATCATTGGAAGAACACGCCGAGTCGTACTTTCATGACGATTGAGCCGTTGACATGGAAAGTGGGGCTACATGAAAGCAAAATAAAGTATATGATATGCCATCATGTTTTGCATGGGGGATCGAATCTTGCTCGTACAACCATGGTAGAAAAGCATACATGAGTTTAGAATAGTACATACTTCACATATGTTGGACAATGGGGTGAATTACACTATCCATCACTCGGTCTACAAGTGAAACAGGTTTGTGTATGATGTAGGTATTTCACCAAGTATTCATTTTTTTGCATGTCCGTGTTAAGGTGATAGTCAGGGAGGATGAAAATCTTTGTGATGCACAAGTAAAGCAAAGACACAAAAACTGGTTAGAGACGACATTCTGACCGATTAAATGACGAGAAACTAAAATAAATACATTGCATCATGCGGAATCACATGATTCTCTTTGATTTTTTTTATTATTTCCGCAAAGAGAAGAGAACTGCCACTTTTACAGCACTTCAAAAGCAATTAAATTAGATGAGTGAAATCAGGAAGCACTTCGGGATTAGTGCTTCAATATCAAAGTTAGAAACGATTAAAAAAGAAGACGAAATCAGGAAGCGTATTAAAAGCACTTTTATGTACTCTTATATTAGCGGTTCGTTTGTAATACTGTTCCGATAGCTGAAACCCATTTATGCAGTAAGTGCCATTACCATTTCAGGAAAATCTTTTAAGTGCAGAGACACTTAGTTTAATGTCACTAGTTTAATTTTTCTTTTGTTATAGCATTTTTATTGTTAGTTTCTTTTTAAACGGATCAAGACAGATCTAAGTTCTTTTATAGGTTTTACGGGTATAAGTTTTATGAGTGCTACTAATCTTCTAAGAAATTCGTTCTGATTTTGTCGTTTGTATGAAGGTGAAGCTAGCGGCTGAAGTACCGGCCGAAGCCAGTGGTTCTCAAGCGTTTTTTTTTTAGAAATATTTGCTTGTTATTACCAAAGAACTATATCAATACTAACAGTAGATTTAGTAATATTGATATACATATTTGTTATTAACAATATTGAATAATTTGTTATTAACAATATAAACTAATAAAATTATTAAATTTAGATAATAATGAACTCATTTGAGAAGGCCCTGGTAGAAATGAAAAATTCTTTTCTCAATCGAAAGATAATAACGATAACTAAGAGCAGATTTAGTATTATTGACCGTCGCACCTACTCTTAGTTATCCTTGATATCTTTGGATTAAAAAAAGAATTTTTCAATTCTACCAGGGCGTTCTCAAATGAGGTCATTATTATCTAAATTTAATAATTTTATTAGTTTATATTGTTAATAACAAATTACAGAAGCTGCGACGGTCAAAATTACTAAATCTACTCTTAGTAATTTTTCTACTACTGTTAGTATTGATATAGTTCTTTGGGAATAACAAGCAAATTTTTCTAAAAAAAAACGCTTGAGAACCACTGGCTTCGGCCGGTACTTCAGCCGCTAGCTTCACCTTCATGTCGTTTGTGGGTATGAAATGAAAAATGTCGTAAAAATTTAGTTAAATGTTTATCACATTCTACTTAAATTTGAAGAACGCTCTTTTTATCTAACATAAAAATATTAATAAAATTCAAAGTACAATCTCTTCCGGCTCATTTAAGTATAATCTGGTGATCACGATATCGATTGGAATAGGACCGTGGATCTACTACATAAGTTCCAGATCGGCGAGGCGGGCCTCATGCATAATCTTCAATCCATTTTCAAGCGTCACAGTGACCAAAATGATCTTTCAGCAGATGCATTGCCACTGGAAGAGTTAAAAGGACCAGCAGAAATTCATTTATTATAGAAAATGCACCCATATTGCACCTAGCCAATATCTCCTGTGCAGTTCTTGCAAAATCTTTAGCCCGCTCCTCGTTCTGCGTACATTATTCTTGCCGCAATGCACTTTTATGTCTAAGCAGAACTTAAGGCAGCATTATGATCGACATTGAGAAGCTGCCTGATTCGATCGAGGATAGACTTGATAATGTAGATTGGGGCTGGCAGTTCCCTCTAATTTTTTCACTTACTGCGCGGTACAAAATTTAAGCGAGCAAAAATATTCAAGACATCGGTAAAAGAGTGCAAAGGGCGGGAAGGTCCTGCGCCTGTGTTTGAAATGAATTTTTTTTTAATAATACCTTTGAAAATTACATTTTAAAGCATTTTAATAACCCACAAACAAAAACAGGATTTCTACATTACTGTTCATATCTTTGTTTATATTCTTTCTTTCACTGCAAATCCAAGTGTTTAGCAGGTGTTTGGAAATAAAATACTCTAGTGTTTTATTTCTAAACGATAAAGCGTTTCAATGGTGGGATGTGTTTACTTTTAAAACAACAGAAGCGGTTAATGCACAAAATCTAAACGCTTAAGAGTTTTATTCTTCAACACATAAAGCGTTTAAGAGAAATTAAACGCGTAAGGTGTTTACCAAAAAATTCTAACCTAAGCACAAGGGTTTAAAAGTAAAACAGTTATTCGCCAATTAAACACTTGGGAAGGTAAACACTTAGTTATGATAAAACACATATGGGGAACTAAACGCTCTAGCGTTTTATTTTTAAACGGTAAAGTGTTTGGGGGTTGGGAAGTGTCTCTCTAAAAATCAAATACTGAGTGCTCCACTTAGAGGTACTTTTTTCAGAAATAAAAAAAATAAATACCTTTAATTTTATCGCGTAATTTTTATTATCATACAAAAGACCTAGAATTTTAAGAAACAAGGAAGTTATTGAATTTTGGCATTAAGCTTTATGAAAAAACCAAAAAAATCACTCAATTAACAATATTTACACTATAATGCTTGAAAATAAGCTTCTATAAAAATTAAATTTATTTTGAATTTATCATATGAAATGAATAGGTTTCAACATGATACAGTCCAAATTATAGCTCAAAATATGTATTTGTTAATTAACAATTGGCCAAAATACAAAAAGTTTTAGATCTCGAGCACATGTTAACAAAAATGAACTTTATTTTTTTTAAATTAAAGGTCCCAAAAATCTTTACGAGATTTGATAAACAATTTCAAATTCTTTTTTCACAATGGCCAAAAAAATGCAATTGCTGTTATTTGAGTAATAAACAAAAGTAAAAAAAAGTAACCAAAATTACATCCAAAATTATTTTAGAATATACCTATTCTTCATTTTTTGGCCTTTTTTACTTCATTTGTTGTTTTCATTTATTTAACTTAGTTTATCCTGAAAGTTTTACGCCTTTGTTGACAGGTATTTTTTTAATATGAAAATAAAACCATAAAGCTGCTAAAAAAATATTACGAATTTAATATTATCAGTATCACTGCATTCTGAGGTTTTAGAAGTGTTTTATTTCAAAACCCATAAAACTTTTTATTTTAACATCTCCCATTTGATTAACATTGTCGACACTATTAAAACACTTAAGTGTTAATCAAATGGGTGACGTCAAAATAAAACGCTTTAAGCGTTTTGAAATAAAACACTTTCAAAAGCTGAGATTTGCAGTGATAAGACGAGAAAAAATATGAGCGACCCATATTTCACGCAATTATGCTAACGCCCGCTAAGGGTACCATTTGGCATATTCAGTAAAACGCATCTCGTCCTATCACGGAAGTCAAGCAATATTGGAAGTGGTTTGTACTTAGTCGGTGGACCGCTTGGAAAAACGGCACTCGGGTTAAATTTTTTTTTTGTTTTTTTTATTTTTTATTTTTTTTTCACTTTTTACAATGATAGTATTATGTTTTAATATAATATTGATTAATAGTTCTATCGACAAAATTTTTATTATTCATAACCAAAAACACGCTACAGACGTTTACTAAGTAAACACTTAAGTGTTTACTCATTAAACGCCGCTAAGTGTTTAAAATTCGTCTACAACGGTTTAAACGCTTTAAGTGTTTAGAAAGTAAATACTTGAGTTTACAGTGTTATTAGAGCAAGATCTACTATGATTGAACGACGAACAAGAGAAGTATAAAAACAGGGGCTAGTCATATGTTACGCTCGGTGACTTTACCAACTACGTGACTACAAAAGCTTTCCTCAAGAGACCACTAGATTCGAATTTTAAAACCACCAGAAATATTTTCCTCCTTACCAAAAGTAACTAGATATTTAACCAAAGACGCTATTTAAGCGGAAATAAGCAAACCAATTCAAATAAAAAATAATGACTCCACTAAATGCTATAAAATATCAATATTTTAATAATAGAATCAGCATTATTGCTTTGACCAGTTATCATTAGTCGGCACTCTAAGGGTATACACGGCTCTAATAAGGCATCTTGTCGGCTGGTTAATCGGGGTACCAAAGTTCTCCTAAGGTCTTTACCAAGCGGACGGCACACCTCCTTGTAGCCTGGTTAGCGGGATTCACCATTTTCAGGAGGCGTAAGACTCTAACGAAGCTATCTCCCAATAACCGCGACGGTTGCCTTTGAACTCATACAACATCCAAGAGTTCAAAAGCCAGATTACCGCCACTTCCTTATGCATCCCTAGACTTCCTTTAAACTTATCCTATCTTTTTTCTATTCTTTGAACTAGGCTTCCTCCTAGGCATTGCGCCATAATGTGAACGACGTTAATAGAAAGGGTGGAGCCTGAGCTTAGACTTTAACTTATTCTTGACAATGTTCATGGTGCTAAAGTCTTTCAACGTCGGTGTGCGAATGTGGCAAAATTAGTAATGAAATAGCAAAAGTGGCTGGCCAATTATTCAAATCAAGATACTCCTTATGCGTCTTTAAACTGCAGGGCTTCAGAGGAAAATTTGTTGGTATTTTTGGTTTCATTCCACTTCAGAAGACATTGTGATCTTGGTTTTTATTTAAGTGAATCATTGGGTCAGTAGGAATTGATGTCTTGTTGTGGCTTAGTGCATGGCCAACACTAATTTTGTATTCTTGTACACTTTCCTCTTACCACAAAAAAAACCCACTACCCACCCCCACAATTTTTTCCCACTAAAGGCAAGTCTAAACCACTAGTGATAAAACCACTAAGATGGTAACGCTGGACTGCAAACACGGACGCTATGCAGTATGCAAAACTTACACAACAACGAACTACCCTCTCTTAACATAAAGCAAACCAAGAAAATTTTACTTTTTTTCGTGAAAATAGGAATTTTGTCATTTTTAGCTGCAAATCTTCTATAAAAAGAAATAAAAAAAATGGTGCGCAGAATTCAAAAACGGCTGCGCAACTCTCGAAAAATTAGTGCGCGATCACGCACCTGCGCAGCTTAGAGGGAACATTGGCTGGCACCAGGGACAGTACGTCACTCAGACACAATATTGATACCATAAACTAAGAGTTACATAAAGCTGTCGCCAATGAAGCAACTATGACAGTTGGCTTCGAGTTGTATACTTCTGAAATATCGTGTTCAACAATTTCTACTAGATCAACAAAAAATTTGAGTATCCTCCATGACGCTCTATCCAAAGTAATGTATAATTGCATATCCTAAGGCGCTCATGAGGACATTTGTTTGTTTCAGATGTCATTTTTAAAAATGTAATTACTTCCAATTTACACCAAGCCCACTGTAACAAAAATGAAAACAAAAATTTTTTATTGCGGGGCTACGATTTCACACAGTGGCAGACGTAAGGCTTTCATTTTCATTTACGTACATATACTGTGGAGTCGGCTCTTACGCCACTGCGTCACGGCACCGGATCAGCTATTTAGCTGCTATCTCTCCTGGCATTTCTTTACCTTTCTCTGTTTCTTTGGGTTTCATATCGCTAACGCTTAGAGTGGATGGCTTTCAGCGCAACTTCCACTTTTCTCCATATATACTCCGACCCCATCACTTGCTCCAGGATGTTCTCTGGTGTGAAGCGGTTAGTTAATGTCTTGCCAGTCAAGTAACCTAGAACAAGGGTGGGCAACCTTTTTACAACGCGGGCCAGAATAAATTTTAAATTTTTTCCGCGGGCCGTAGTAAATTGACACTTTTTTGTGACCTGTAATTTTTTAGTCTGGAAATCTATATTATGAAATAAATAAAAAAAAAGAAGTTAATTACTAGATATGTTTATTCCTCTTATCGTTTTTGGCAAAATTCAAGGATTTTGGAAAAAATAACTATTAATCATAAAACAATAAATATACATACAAAAAGTATCTATTTAATGTGACATCTGGTGTTGCGAAGATGTTGTTAACATTTCAATATCTGGTTCAATTTGTGTGGTGCTTAAACGCAAATTGTTTTCCAAATGCGTATCGGTTAGTTTGGTTCTGTACTTTGATTTCAAGTACTTCATCTTGGAGAACAGTTGTTCACATCGATATGTTGAGCCAAATAAAGAGAAAATATACTTCGCATTATCAACTAAATTTGGAAATTCTTGAGTAGACAAATTTTTATAAAACTCATGGACAGGTGTAAAATTAAATTTTTCTCTTAAATCTATCCTCTCTTTGAGATCCAATAATTCCATTTGAAATTTTTCTGGAACAGTTTCGATTTCAGTGATGGAAAAGGGCGAGTTAAATAATTGAAAATAAATATTTTTCTTGTCGAAATCTTGAAAACGTAGATCAAATTCTGAATAAAGATCTTTAATTTTTTTAATAAAAAATTGAGGATTATATTTGTTGATAATTAGATAAAGTTGGAAAATGAAAAAGATTATTTTTCTCTATATGGGATTGCCATAAATGAAGTTTACTTTTAAATGCTTTAATATGTCCGTATAATTGTGTCACATCTTGATTTTGCTTTTGTAAAGCTTCATTTAAAACATTCAGGTGTCCCGTAATATCAACAAAAAATGCCAGTTCTGACAACCATTTCTCGTCATTTAATGCTTCGATAGGAATTCCTTTCATATCCATGAATATTTTAATTTCGTGTTTCAAATCATAAAATTTTTTTAATACGGCTGCTCTCGAGAGCCATCGGACTGGGCAAAAATATTGAACATCTGTATGTTGACTTTCAAGATCAATTAGCAATTCTCGAAATTCTCGATGACTTAGTGCAGATTTTTTAATTGTGTTTATGCAATTGGATACGACAGTCATTACATTTTCTAATTGCATAGCTTTTGCACATAGATTTTCTTGGTGGATGATGCAGTGAGATATAAATAATTTAGAAAAATTCTGTTCTCCCATTTTTTGTTTAAATAAGGAAATGACTCCCTTATTTTTCCCCTGTCATTGCTGCCGCACCGTCTGTTGTTAACCCAGATAATTTATTTAATAATAGATTAAACTTTTGCATTGATATTTCCACTTGCTCAAAAATGTCTGCTCCGGTAGTCGTACTTTTCATTGTATTTATCGACAAGAGCTCCTCACAAATATTCATATTGGAATCAACTCCTCGAATAAATATTGACAATTGAGCCAAATCAGTAACATCGGTACTCTCATCTAAAGCTATTGAATAATATTCAAGCTGGGATATTCGAAATTTTAATGTATTCTCCACATTCACCGATAAATCATCAATACGTCTCGTTATAGTTCGCCGCGATAAAGAAATTGAATCGACAATTGTCTTTTTTTCTGGAATGAGTAATCCCACAACTTCAGATATACATTCTTTAATAAACTCTCCATCTGAATACGGCTTTAATTTCTTCGCTATTTGTAAAGCAATAATATAACTAGCTTTAGTAGTGTTTTCATTATCTTTGTTACCAGTCGTAATGATATTTTGTAGACATTTCAAAGATTTTTCCAAGTTCTCAACTTTTTTCACTCTTTCGGTACTCATAACTACCATGTTTCATTGGATAGTGTCTTTTAATATTATATTCTTTTTTTACGGCAATAGTTTCATTGCAAATTAAACATAAGGGTTTTTCATTATGTTCCGTAAAAAAATATTGCAACGTCCATTTATACTGAAAACATCTCTTTTCGAAATCAACTTTTCTTTTTAAACTGTTGTTCGATGCCATTTTGCTTTTAAAACTGGATTAATATTCATAAATATTGTTATTAAAATTATTAAAGAAATTTTTATTATTACCTTTAAATAAATTTCAATTTCAAATAAATATGTAGGTATGTATATAGTTCTTTTTAAAACCCTGCGACCACTCACTCAATTACTACAAATTGCAACCTTAGATATTCGACTTTGATATCCGCGTAGATAGAACAAGAATATACTGCCCAATAAAAATAGTTGAAAGGGACGTCCATTAATTACGTGAGCTCAAAAGAAGGGGGAATCAGTCATTGAAAATCTCAAGTCAATTTTTTAATTCAAAGAATTTACATTACCCCAGACAACATTTTGTATAACAAAATCAATACAATATTAAATATTTTCTATGCCCGGGATTCCCCGAATTAAGCCAAACGCCGCACAAGTGTCATTCACAAGACCCCATTCGCAGAATTCCTCGCCGCGCCGGTTAGAATCGTTGATCGGTTGTCGTTACGTTAGTGCTATGTAGCATAATACATGAACATATCAAAAAAATTTAATTATTTAGAAAATATAGGGTAAATCTCACGGGACATTGAAAAATATTTATTTATAATTTCCTTCCTTCTCAAGATCTCGCGGGCCGGATAGGACCTTTTCGCGGGCCGTAGTTGGCCCGCGGGCCGGAGGTTGCCCACCGTTGACCTAGAACATAGTCCAGTCAAAATAGACGAAAAAAAGCTAAAGACTGAAGACAATTCGGAAGTTGCTGAAAATTGGTACACACCTTAAAAACATCATTATAAATAAAATGTGGAGACTGACACCCGATTGGCGGCCGGGAAAACTTTTTATTCAAGGTCAAAGGGTCAAAATATCAGTTTTTTGCAAATATCTCTTAAACCGTAAGTCTTATCATAAAATAGTGTTCCCAAAGTTTGTAGATTATGCGATTATCTACAAAAAAAGATATTATACATTTTCCCGTACGAATTGCCATTCATGAGATATCGTCGTTTTAAAGATTGTGTCAGTCTCGACATTTTATTTATAATGATGTTTTTAAGGTGTGTACCAATTTTCAGCAACTTCCGAATTGTCTTCAGTCAAAAATCTATTTTGACGTGACTAACATACGGAAGAATGTCACATTGAAAATTTTATATGTAGCCAAGCCTTTATAGGGACTCTTGGTTCGGCTATGATGCATTCCGAGCTAGATAGGCTCAACAGAATGCATACAGTGACTCGACTTTGGCTGCTTACAACAAAGAAACAACAATGGGATTCCTAAACAGACTCCGAAGAGATATTGCCATAACTACAGAAATTATGGAGTGGGGGGGTCACTGGGTATCTCACACAACATCTCCGTATCTGCGGGGAGACGAACTACAGAGAAACACTCGTTTAGTTCCTGTGTAAATCCCCGACTGTAACAAAGCCCAGGCAGATATGCTCTGGAAGACTTGAAATAGATTTCCAGCCCAGGGGTCAGGTTACTGATAAGCTTCCTAATAGAGTTTAGTCAGACTTACACGAGGCAGTACATTTGTCCCTTACAGGATGGTCAATTGTTCTGATACCTCAATTTTTTTAAATGTACTGGTTCAAAAATAATGTCCTACTGGTATATGAGCGTGTATCGAGATAAATGATGCGACGAGGGGTTATTGTAAATACGTAGTGGAAAGACATTTCTTACTTCCTTGAGGCAGTAAAATATTCAATTAGAAATGAGGCGAGGTGTGATTGTAAAATATAAATATACATCGTGGAGGCGTAGGTTCTTCATTGGTATTTATTTTCTTTTTTTCTTTAATTTGCTTGTTTTTGTCATTTTGGCATTACAATACCACCTCGCCTCGTTTGAAGTATGACATTGTACTGGCTCAAAATAAAAAAGAGGCACCTCTTACAAACTCATCATTTTATAATCGTGTCTTACACAACACTACTTCCTAAACTCCACAGGATAGGCCTAATTGGGCCTCCGGTTTCATCTAACCTAACCTACCAATCCGAAAAAGCAGATTTTATTACTAAAACAAACAAGCAAATATGACAAGGAGTCAATCCCGTTCCTTTGAAAAAAACGCAAATTGTATGTAAGTCAAGGAAATCGAGCATGAAGGATGAATCCTTAATACACTTATTCTCGTTATATGCCAGCAAGGAAATAACAAGATAGAGCACTATCCTTCACCGGATGCCATACTTCACCATGGAAGCAAAGGGATTAAAAGTCCTTTTTGGCCTTCCATAGCCTCCGTCATGAATTGTTCTTTACAATTGTACACGATGTGATATAACAACTCCCAATGATGCATCTAACGAAAACCTGTCCTGTCCTGAAAATGAATTCAAAAAAAAGTTCAAGGTAAACACAAAAAGAGGATATGATATTAAAGCTGGGCACGCACACAAAGAAATTGGCATGGTACTACTCCTGACAAAGTGAACAAGTGGCGATGGTAGGTGGCGGTTGGAGTGGTTATTTTTTTTTTGCTTTATCATCCTGAACCAGTGAGGAGCCCTCATGCCTTTACAATTTCCCCAACTTCTGGGGTTAGCTGTGGTGCTTGCTAAAGATACATAGAAGAATGAAAGGACGATTTTCTCGTATATCCTTTGACATGCATATACCCGAGAAAAACAAGGGACCCACAGACAAAACATTCAAAGGCACACCACAGTGCCGATGGGAAAGTTTTCAAATACGTGACTTTAGTTGTTATAAGCACAAGTCAGTTGGTGACAATAAAGCTGTTGGAACGGGCGTGTGGGGGTGCTGGTGGTTGGGGTTGTAGAGTTTACACAAAAAAAAGTCATACAAACAACAACACTGAAGAATTCCACCGGTGTAAATAGGGGTGAATAATCCGCACTGCGTTGATCCCATTCAGGATTTGTTGGCTTGATTAAGTCAAACTTGAGCTCAAAGCTTAATTACAATTTTTGCTCCTTTTGCGCAATGCATCCTTACACCCAACAGCAAACAAAAAAATGTATGTGTGTCGTCATTCCTTTGGTGATTTTCTTTTAATTAACCTGAGGCTTAGACGCATTCCGTTTTTACCCTCTCGTGTGGAGGTGATGACAGTGTGTGTATGTGTGGAGGTGTGAAAGTGTTCTCCTAGTTACGGAGGCTTGTTCTTGTGTTCATTTGCGTGTTGTTGAATATTATTAATAAGGCATCGGGGAGCTTTTCAGTAAGAAAATATCCTTTAATTAAGGTCCCAAAATGAGATGTCTCGGCGAAGTCTCTTTCGGGTATAAATAATGATTTTTGCTTTCTGAGGTAATTTTGGTGTAATTAAGGTAATGAAATTAATTTTAAACAGCCGATCGGTGACTTTGATGCGGTTAGATTATGTGCAAATGCTGTTAGTTTTGAAAAATATTTTCATTTATTTTTTGATATATATAAATTTGCTGTGTCCCAAGTGAAGTTACTAATTTTGAATTAGTTATGCCAGATAACATTGGTTGGTATATTAGTAAACCGAGTAAAAGTTTAAATCGCTTGTCTTTCCATTATCTCCAAAAATAACTTTTGGGAGTATTCTTGATCCAGAAGCTATTACAGAGAAAGGGCAGAAGCTCCTAGACTTCTTCCTCTTTGCAAACAGTATTATATCTGCAACCGATTACACAAGAAAAGGCTCATATAGTGCAGATTCACGACCAAAATTATACTGCACCCTACCGAAGCAGTTAGTCAAATATGGACAAACCAGGCAATACTGGCAGCACCGACGAGAAAAAAACAAAGAGGAGAGCGGAGAAAATAGTGCTCTCTTCCCCCAACCTAAGGTGAAACAATATATGCCGAGAGATGCATGGCTTGGGCACTAATAACGAAGTTCTGGATACCTGGCACCCTCTAGATTCACTTAAGCCTGAACCAGATATGACGTGCCGGACTGTAGCCGTACGTACCGTAACGTACGAACATGAGTGTTTATATGGCACCGACCTAAATTGACTTAATGAACTTGCTGAATGTTCGTTGAATTCTCGAATGGTTCGTACCGTACGTACGGGTGCCGTAAGAATGGCACAAAATCGTAGCATCCGTTAGCTATTTAAAAAATCTGTTCACATTTTAACAATTTTTTAATAAATTTGGAGCAGTAAATGACATAAAACAGATAAAGGAGATATTGAAGGCCTTCTAGATTGTTTAACCAAGAAACTATGACATACGGACAATAAAAATTGAAAGTTTTTTTAATTCATTCTTGTGTGAATAAAAAATTGTGCTGAGTCCAATTTATTTATTTTTAAAAATGTAACACGGTAATATCCGTGGCTGCTTCTCATTTTGTTTATTTCGCGATTTTTTTTCTTGTTTTTTCCCGAGCACTTCTAAGTTTTTTGCACTCCGTTCACAACTTAAATAAATCAATTAAATCACTTAAATCTTTATTTATTCTCTGCATTTTCATTTTTCACTGCGATGTCACTGGTCACTTTACACTTTCATTTAGGGCTATCTGTCAAAGGGCCGTAACTGAGCTCAAATTCGTTGAGTTTTCTTACGGTCCGGCACGTCATATCTGGTTCAGGCTTTAGCCTTCCCACAGTATACGGGCACGCTGTGAGCGACTTATTTTCCCGACTACTCGTGGGTCCAATTATGTATAAAAATACTACAAAGAGAAATGAGCTTGATCATAACCTTCTATATTACAAGCCATGAACAAGGAAAATATTGAGAGCGAATTTCCGCTCAATCGGACTACAACTCGGTGAAGTCACATTATGTTGTTAGTGTAATTTGGAGAATTTGGGAGAATTTGGTAGTCCGATTCTCTCAATTGAGATTCTTGTTCATGGCTTGTAAATATACAAGGTTATGGCTTGATGCAGCACCATGACACAAGAGAACCTTTAACTAACGCCCCTATTACGCACGCGTGTTGTGCGTACGTGTGTGCCAGCCCTTGAAGATGAGTCTTGGGACGCAGATTTCGTTTGCAGAACTATACTAGACTCGGACAGTGAGTCCTATGTTATGCACGGGGCTAAAACTATTGCTCGAGCTGTTCAACATATGGCGCTTGGCAGATCTGGGTTTGTCAAGCTTACATCTCTTCAAAAAAAGAGAAGGAGTAAACCCCAGATCTCCGGGAACAAAAGAGAGCCAGGTTGGGCCTCGTCTCACCTTTAGCCAGGTGGTAAGCAGTGTCAAGCTTGGCCTCATCTTGACGGATATGGTCAACCACACTCTTGCACCTGAGCAATTGGAAAAGTTGCGGGAGGCGATCATTGAAGTATGACTTGACCATTGTTTAGGTCATGAGAACAGCACTCCGAGAAGTTCAAAGATGGTTTACCACGGATGGCCTATACAATCCCAATAAAGCCGTCTTGGTCCCTTTATCCAAATATTACAAATTGGACTTATGCCCAGACCCGGTCAGACCCGGTATTTTTTCACTAAAGATCTTGCTACATACGTTCATTCAGAGGGCATTTTCTGTTAGTAGGGCATGTACACAATAGGCCTAACTTGGCTGCGGCGTTCATTATATAGCTTGCCCCCATACTCACATAAAATAATAATGAATAATTCGGCGGAGATTCGGTCAAATAAAATTTGGTCAGGGCTGCTACTTTTTCATGATAGCTGAACGAGTCTATAGAGTAGCATAACGTATCAACACGGTTAAGTTTAATAACGCATTTTTGGCGCCTTGTGTAGCCACGTTATGGAGGTTTCCGGAGACATTATCCCAGATAAATGAGTTGTAGTCGAGCCGAAACAGAATTTAGGACTTGCTCGGTTTACTAGTTGAAGGTGGAACTTGCATACCGCGAGCATGCCCCCTTTTAGACGGGCGGACACCGAACAGGCAAAACGAACGAACGAACTGGGTGCTTAGGGAAGCGGGTGAGAGAGGGCGATGGGGAGGGCAGACAATTTTCATGAACACTTTTTAGCCTAGTACTAAGTTCCCCGCTAAATGAAATTTTCATACAAAAGGATGCCAGAAAATGTATGGACTTTGGTACCCACTTCAATAGCTATGTATAATACGTCGTTGGACAGGTTTTTTTAAGCTGAATATAAGTTACTATGGCGCCTAGTTCGAAATCTTTGTCCGTTCTGAGTAATACGGCCAGAACTGTACAAAGATAGATTTTACATATCACCCTGTATTTTTGTAAAGGTATAACCTATTTCCATGAATAAGGTGCCAATGAACGCAGAATCCCTCCACCTATCTATGATGGTAAAAGCGATCGTTCTATCTTATTAACTTTTGGAGTAATGAGTCCTCAAGTTTAGCTTTTGGAAAAAAATGTAGATTAATTACGTATTTTTTGAGCAAAAAGGGAGTTGAAATTGGTTTTTTGTTAAAAAAAATAAAATTTCGATTTTGACGACTCATTACTCCAAAAGTTGGTAAGATAGAACCATCACTTTTACCATCATAAATAGGTGGAGGAATTTTGCGTTCACTGGTATCTTATTTATGGAAATAAGTTATACGGTTACAAAAATACAGGGTGAAATGTAAAATCTATCTTTGTACAGTTCTGGCCGTATTACTCAGAACGGACAAAGATTTCGAACTAGGCGCCATAGTAACTTATATTCAGCTCAAAAAAACCTATCCAACGACGTATTACACATAGCTATTGGAGTGGGTACCAAAATTTGCATTCTCCTTTAGACTGAAAATTTATCAAGCTAAATTTTAGCAGTATCTTTAGCGCATGCAGTACTAAGTTCACCTCTAAAATGCTCGCTAAATCGACGTTTCTAGTTCTGTAAAACAGATGGCAGCAATGTTAAGGAAAAAATGAAATCAGGTATGGCAACTTGATTACCGTGCAACCGTTGTGGCGGTTTTATTTTAAATTTCGCTTAAAATCAATCCAGAATTTTGTTTATTTGCTGCAAAGATAAAAAAGTTATCGTATTTTGTGGTTTATTGAATGTCAAGAGTAAAAATATTTAAGAAAATGGAAAAGTGTGCAGTTTTTGAATGTCAAATTTTATTTTCGCAAGTTTGGCACTATCTGATTTTATTTCTGCCAGTGAATGCACTGAACTCACGAAATTTAACAAAATTTGAGTTCGGTGACAAAAGGGGCTTATGGATGAGCGAAAGAAATATACTTTTCTTTACTTTTTGGTGCCATGAGTTTGTATGGGAATAATGTCTGAGGAGCAGTCCATTATTATATGTCAGTGCATTGGTGTTATGAAAGCCGTTATAGGGTGTTATGGCAACAACCAAACTCCATAAATTTTTGACATTTTTCGTTGGTGTCCGCCCGTGTAAATGCCCAGCCGACACTCCACCGGGCTTCAAAAGAAAATTAACGATTACAGTTAAGTTTTGTCTGTTCGGTGTCCGCTAGTCTAAAAAGGGCCCTACTTCTATTGCATATTACTTGCTGGTTAATGTTTACATAATTTTGGCAGTTATTGGGCAAAAAGTTTTACTTCTAAAGCATCGATCAATGCTAGAAGCACTGTTCTATTGTTACTTGGTTTTCATGATACATTTGTTAGCTAGTTATAGCGATACCACGAAGCCGTGTCATTTTATTTGCAATTCTATCATCAATGTGTCTTTATGCTAGCATAGTAGCTAATCACAGTCACTCCCAAAAGTATTTGGAAAAAATATTTTATCTAAGCAAGTCAGCAGTTTTTTGTCTCCATAATTTATTGCCGCAATCAGGTCCAAAAATGTTAAATTTGAATTCAACGCCAAAGATAACACGTGACCAAAACTCTTCGTTACAATTAATTGTGTTTTTTTTCGCGATTTTTTCTCAAAATTTAAGCGTTTTTCCTTTTTATTTAAAAATATCCTCTGCCTAATGCATAGATAAAATATTTTTTCCGAATAGTTTTGGGAGCCACTGCCTATTTTACAAGCACGTGCACTTCCGTGTTTATCTCTAAGCATCTCCAAAGTTTACATCAAAGTTCATGTTCTTATTTCTACTCTATCGAATTAATTCGCAGTAAACAAGACTTTTCATTAACACTTAAAACAATGAAACATCTAAAATTAGCTTTCTAAAATTTTCATTGTGTTATTTTCCACACCGCAAAATCGCTATAATTTTTATGACTTTCAACTAAAATTGTACAAAACCATGAACACCATTAAATCATCAAATCTGTTGTGATCCATTCGATATTATATAAAATTTAGGCAATTCAGATTTAAAATTAGAATATATTTTTCAAGACTGAAGGTTTCATGTCTAGTAAGTATAAATTTAAAGTTTCTACAATAAATTCGATGTTAATTATTAATTGTGATTTTATCATAAACATAAACCAAGATTATCCCGCATGAAATCCAGGATTCGGGGGTAATTTATTACTTTCATTCGCCACGTGTAAAATCTTCAACTCAGAAAGCTGGGGTTTGTGATGTAGGGGGTGGTTTCGTTCGTGACTTTGAAAGCTTTTACTTTACATACAAGCAAGCTTCTCCAGTGTTGGAGGGAGCATTCGGCTGACCGAAAGCCAAGGATTACATTTAACCCTCAATTGGTAGTATGTTAAAATGCTTAAATATGTGAATTTTTAGGCTCGGCAAAGCTTTGCGATCATTGTCGAAAATCACTTGATTTTGTCGGTTTTATAGTGCTATCAAATTTAAAATTCAAATAACTTGGAATTTTACACATGGCAAACGAGGTCAACATCTTAGCCTCAATCCTAGCGTACCTAAATCGATTCAGGCCCTAAACGTAGAAGAAAATCATAGCTTTTTTGAGCTCCAGGATAGTCCAAGCGAATAAGGGAACTGCGAAAGTAAGACTAGGCGTTAAAGTGCCCGACTACCATTCCAGAGGTTCGTGGTTCGAATACACTTCATGGCATGGTTCTTCGTATTTCTATTTCTCTCACCTAAATAACTTTCCTTTTTTCTTGTGTCATCTCTCTTTACTCCTTAACCAAATCAAGCCTTGTATTGTCGCTCGAAATATCTCGAAGGCTTATAGAGTACGGCACCCTGCGTGTTAAATATATTCTAAGCTATTGGTATCAACTCAGTTCTAAAGTACTG
The DNA here is from genome assembly GCA_963855945.1 of Thereva nobilitata. Classification (NCBI taxonomy): domain Eukaryota; kingdom Metazoa; phylum Arthropoda; class Insecta; order Diptera; family Therevidae; genus Thereva; species Thereva nobilitata. The sequence continues at coordinate 166,602,961 of OY979695.1, forward strand.
GATTGAGAGCTTCGTTTTTTGCCTTTCCATGAAGGTATTGAATGGCGCCGAATTTAAACTTCACACTATCTCTTGCTTTGTTTTCGGACTTTAATCCTATCATCCGCTCTTTACCTAATATTTATAGACGACCTGCTTTCAGTCCCCTTTATCCCACTTCAGAGCTTTGTTGATGATGGTTCTCTGCGTAGCTCGCTTTGATAATGTAAGAAAAGCACGTGCCAAACCTGGATGGCATGGAACTAGCTGCAAAACCATATCGAAACATCCTAGTTTCCACATTAATCGAAGACCTGCGATGCGACATATTCCAAATCCCCCAACAATCTTACCAATGCTTGGGATTTATTAAAAGGGTCCAAGTTCTTCTTCTGACTATCGGCCCGGCCGTTTCGGCCTCACCTCGAATACAACTACCTTATTTGATGAGGAGATTTCAAAAACTCCTTGAAATTGGTTAGATAAAGTGCAAAAAGTTAGCGAAATGAAAAAGATATTTGAAGAAGCCCAAGCTCTGCAAGGGCTGTAAGTAGGTATTGAAACGGTTGAGCCTGGGAAAATTGCATTTTATAAGCTTGACCTAGTTTTCAAGACCAGACCTAGTTCCCACGGTCCATGGAATTTTTTCAGGCTCGACCGCCCCAATACCGATGAAATGACCACACATTCCAAATCGTTGAACAAGCATCCCACTGTTTGGGTTTTCTTAAGAGACGCAAGGTGTTTCTTTAATCAGAGGCTCGGGCTATAATTTCCAAGACTTACATTAGACCTCGCATTGAATGCAACTCGTTTATGTGGGCTGGGCATTTATAACTGTCGAGATAAGTAGCAAAACCACTGCTCTCTAACTCAACGGCGATAGTTCCATTTGCTCCCCCTTAGACACATTGAGCCATCGTGTTAAAATGTTTCAGCCTTGGTAAAATTGATGGCTATTTAATGCTCTCCTGCCTCCGTAGCAGTGTTTTTTCTGCAGCACAAAACACACGGCACACTCTCACAGCCTTCAGCCATTGTTTTCGCGCACATTACAATCTCGGAATTGCTTCATCAATAGAACTACTAGACTGTGGAACAATCTTCCGTCGTCAGTCTTTCCGAACTCGTACAACTGCCAGAAGCAAGATCGATCCCCTACTCCTTCAGGACCTCCAAACTACTAATCCAACGTATCCTCCTTTTTTCTTCAAAGTAAACATTGCACCATGGCGGGTACGACTGGTAGCACAAACGCTGGCTCCTGAGTTTGGTCTTTTACATAAAAACTGCTTAATTTGTGTCTGCTTTCAACTAACCCGAAACAAGCATTTCTAAGCATTTCAAAACATATGCTCCAAGTCATGCTTATTAAGACAAATTCCTCTTTTTTTTCGTTAATTGTTGGCAAATCATAACCAGACTCACTTCAAAAATCCTTTTTTCTCATTTGAAAGACAAACAAAACCCCCGAGAGAGGAGACAAGGGGCAAAAGGCGAGCAAGATTGTTACCTTTGTCAGTGAAAAGCTATTAACCTCACAATTAACGAGACTTTCTGAATTTCTTTATGTTTACACAGAGCCGCATGCATGCATCTGGCATATCCCTTTTGATGACGGGATCCTTAAAGGATATGACTAAACTCAGAGAGTCGAGCATCCATCGTCTGCTGCGAGATGGCCTTTTTGCATTCGTTTGTAGTAAAGCGACTTTACATAAATTATCTTCCTGCAGGCGAAAACATCAGTTATTCAGGCATAGAGGGGACCCCGCGGCGGCAAGGGGTGGGGGGCTTCTACTACAAAAGAGCCGACGGGGCTCCGGTGGGACATTCATTTCTTTCGAAAGGATTTATGACACAGCCGGCTGCCGACGTAGTGAGTACCTTATCTATGCAAGAGCTCGTGTTATGCACCTGAACATAGCCACAGAGACGAAACGGGAAGCAGGAGGGGGGGACAAGATGTCAGGCAGCAGGAGCAGTTGCAAAATAAATAATCGCTACTGCTCTTGATTTAATGGAATCTCCAGCTTCGATCCTCCTTTGGCATTGTCGCAATCCTTGCACTGTTTGTTGTCGTTATGCAGCACATGTCAGGCTCGGATCCAGTCTCTTGAGGTACCTACAAGATTCTAATTAAATCCGATTTTATTAGATTCCACAGACAATTTTGTCATGCATTCCAGGCACTGAAGAATGTTCGAGATCTCCCATGGTGTCCTTGCGAGTCCTGTCCTGATTATTTCCTTTAAGGGACAAGGCACTAAGAGCTTTTTTTCGGAATGGAGCTGATGAGAATCGATTTTCCGGTCAATACTTGGGCGCTCGTTTCGTTCGCTCCTTTAATGTACATTGCTACGAGCCGATTATGATCTTCCAATTGACATTTATTCGTCCATTCTAGCGTCCTCCGGGGCCCACCCAGACACCCTAATGTCATCCCCATCCGATCGATAACGGTCACCTTAAGCAATTCAGAAGCTGGTAAACCACTAAAGGACCATTGAATGCCGCCATTTATTCAGGACGAACAATAATTTTATCCTGCTCTCAGCTGCTCTGCGATCCAGCGGAGCCCCAAGCCAGGACTGAATTTGAATAGCAATTTGCGCATAGCGATGTTTATCGATTATCATGAACAGAATCCTTAAGCTAAATCTCGGTCCAATGCCGTCCAACGCTATAACCATGACAGTCAGGGTTCATTTGGACGCCGGGGAATCCAACGTAGTTGTAAATAACCATAAACTGTGAATACACTCATTTTAGTGACTATAAAATTAATCCTGCACCTAACGCTTAAAATTCCGAACCGATGCCAGGGCGGTGTTTTATGAATGAGAGACTCTGTAGCTCGTTTTATAGGACTCTTAAGCTCGACGAGGAATATATTGTTGGGTTAATAATGAATTACTAATAAATTTCAAGTTGATAGAGGTTTCATCCGGGATCCTTTCACAGAATTTATCGCTCACTTGAGCGTTATCTATGATTATTGGATGTAACATGGTCTGCAGAATTTATTGAATGGCGGAACGGCGGAGTATGCTGCATAAAATGACGGAATTGAGTTTTGTGTGTGCATGACACAATTTAAAATTTATAGATATTCCGGATGAATTGGCTAACATCAATCGTTGTAATTGAAACTGTACATTTAGAGGGTAGTGGGTCCGGTCCTTGATAGAGATGTTATTTAAAGCAATTTTTTCGGAGGGCTTTGATAGAGAGACACATTTAAGCACAACAGAATCATTTGATGGCACCGAGATTTATATTCAGATCACATCTGTAATGGCGCAGCAGTTTTGGAAAATAGTCCTTTATAGAAAACCAAATGGGTCGTAAAAAAAGCATTTTTAATTACAATAACAAATATTTCTTGGGCTCGAACCAAAGTAGAAAGAAAGGTTTGCGATTTTTTTCTGATATTTAAGCAAATTCTAGTGCTTTAATGTCATAGACTTACTAACAGAGGTAACCCTAGTAGGTATGGCGGTACTTGGACGTACGAAAAAAACCGGTTTTTGACCGAGGTCATTAAGAGATGTGTTAATTACCTAGTTAATGGCTTTTATTATCTGTTAATGGGTAATTAATCACTATTAATGACCTTAATGTCTTTGGTTAAAAACCGGATTTTTCCCACGCACAAGTACCGCAATACCCACTAACCCTTTTTGTACTATCGACGTTTCTATCTAGAGCGTAATGTCGAGCAACAAGCTCTTTTCGGGAAGATAATGGAACAAAAAAATGGAAGAAAGAACCACCAATTGTAAGCTTCTTTTTCCGGTTAACCTACAATTGAGAATCCGGGCCGACTTTATTTCTTCCGAGGCTCGTACACCGTGTCTCGTGATAAACTTTAAGAAGAGCTTTCCAAATAGACGGTGTATGATATTGGCCAGAACTGGCCAGCCACAGAGAAAGAATTCGGCTGTCTCACTAGCCTATTCCTTTGCTCATCTCCGTAGCTACAGTAGTGGGTGTTATACGAAATTCTCAATCTCAGTCAGTCTCCCTAGCCTTGACGCATGACGAAAGGCTCCTCAAATCTGGAATCAGCATTCTGACAGATAGTACATGGAGACGTATCTCTTTAGCACGCACATATGCTTCTGTACATTCTCTACCGGTGTACCTGCGAGAGTTGACCCCTATCTGGCCAATTTATCTGCATTCTCGTTGCCCTCGATGTTCCTGTTACGCGATACCCACCGGAGAACGACTCTGTACCTGTATCTCCCTGCCAAGGAAAATAACTTCTTTTGGCATTCATCAACCAGCTTAAAACTTTTACGGGCCGTGCCTAATGCCTAATGCCTCGCTATACGATTGCCCTGGCTCGCGGCGTTGGGCATGATTATATTGCTAGGCAGGCTTGAAAGATTGTCAAAAGTTCTGCTTGGAAAACACTGGTGAAGTCAGACAGGCGCTGGAGAGTGACATCAGGGAATTTCTGTAAAAAGACACGGCAAGAAAAAAAGGATAATATGATCTTAGTGAAAGAAGTGCCATTATGAAGAAGTACGGTAAAACCGAACCAATGACATTTGTGTGGTAACGAGGCGCCTTAACAACTAGAATTTCCAAACCTTACACATTCTGCACGCTTAAAAAATACATTCCTTAGTGCTTCAGACTTCATCTGAGGCAGCAGTTGGACATCTCGGATCGATTGGTTCGATGCATGTGTACAAATTGGCGATTGAACGTAAGAATTCTGCAATTTGCAGCTACTGTCGCGATATAACTAATGCCGGGGTTACACAGTACGAGTTAGCATGCGAGCTGGCCTAGCCAGTTACTACATTGCAGCTACTCGTACCGTGTGACGGCATGATTCGAGTTACTGTCATGTGCGTGTGGGTCGCATGCGAGTTACTACAACATTTTTTGTTTTTACTTCCCTCTCGCCTTCCCAACACCCCACAAGCAGCAGCTCGCATGCGACTCGGACGTCAACTGGCACGGTATTGGGAAATGACAGTAGCTCGTAAATCAGGGACTATGCCATTTTCATGGCATTCTTCGATGCTACTAAAATCTTTGAAAGCTACTGACATGCGGGTACACAAGTGCATCCACTGTTAGGCCTGCAACTCGTACTTGTGTGAACGGGCGAGGCGAGTCGAGCTACTGTCATGCGAGTTTACAGGTGCAGTAGCTGTCTACTGTCAGGTCAGCAACTCGTATTGTGTATCCACGCCTTAACGTTGCTTACTACCGTGCATAAGATATTCTCCGCTAGCTATAGCTAAACAAGGTTATCCCTTACGTTAGAAGCATCATAGACCTGTACTAGTTTTTCTTCATCTCAGTAAATCAACAACTGATCACATTGTTTTCCTGGCGTGGCGATGGAAAATGTCTAGAGTCGCAAAACTCAATCAACACCTCTTCGTATACTTTGAGGTCGCCTATGAGAGCAAAGTCAGAATAAAACTCTGCAAAGCCATGAGAGCATTCCGTATCGCCAATAAATTGACACAATTATGTTCGTTTAGCATGATCAATGTAACAAACCAAACAAAAAATAACTGCAACACTGTCCAGAACAACCAAAATCTATAATGCACTTCGACAAGGGGACGTCTGGCTTCGAACCTCTTTAACTAAGATTGCCTCAAGGTGTGATAGCAAGAATCACAATCCCGCATAAACCGACATCGATAGGATTTGAAGGAGATCGAGAGATGTACAGGACGCTCCAGTGTGTGGAACGAAAACTGCGACTGCCCATTAATGAAAACAATATAAGGTATATTGTGGCCCAATCTGCAAGACGATTTAGCATTGGCCTTACAGTCAACGTAATGGAACATTGTTTTGAAATAGTACAATCGTTCATTTACTTTGAGTCAAGAAGAGGAAACGAGAACTAAACTAGAAATAAGGCCACGGTTGCTAAAAGGCAGCAAAGACTTAGTAGTCTGTCAAGCTTATTTAAATTAAAATATCTAGTCATGTCGTTCAAAGTGCTGTTTTATAAGACGATGGTCTTCCCCAGTAAGCGAAAACTATTCTAACCTGTTATGAGTAAATGAATTATGCAACCCGTAAATAACGAAGGACCATTCCGGAGATCTACGAGCGCTTTTCCCATGCTCAACCGCCCCAATACCTACTTATAGCCCTTGCAGAGCTTGGGCTGCTTGACGGATCTTCTTCGTTTCGCAAACTTTTTGGGCTTTATCTAACCACGTCAAGGTGTTTTTCAAAGTCGCACCCCAAATAAGGGAGTTGCATTCTAGAGGTGAGGCTGAATGAAGGACTTGATTATTACAACACAGGCCAAAGATTGGAAGCGAAACTTGCACCTCTTAAGAAATACCAAGCACGCTTGTTTGGTGAGATGGAATATAATTATGGTCAATCCATCGGTATTGGGTCGGTTGAGCCTGGAACCATGTCATGTCCTTGGAAATTAGGTCAAGCTTATAAATTGGAATTTTCCCAAGCTAAACCGTCCACACTCCACACCAAAAAAGGCGTTGTAATCGACGACTTTCTCGTCTTAAGAAATCCCGAACACTGGGATGTTGGGCCTGGAAAAATTCCATGGACCGTGGAAATAGGTCATCGCCTTGAAAACTAGGTCAAGCTTATAAAATGGAATTTTCCCCTGCTCAACAGTCCCAATAGTACTTGTAGAGCTTGGGCTTCTTTAAGGATATTCTTCGCACTTTATCTCCACACTAAAAAAGGGAGTTGTATTCGAGATCGGAGGAGCAACTTTCTCCTCTTAAGAAACCCCAATCACTGGGATGCTGGGCCTGGAAAAATTCCATGGACCGTGGGAACTAGGTCATGACCTTGAAAACTAGTTCACGCTTATAAAATGGAATTTTCCCAGGCTCAACCGTCCCAATACCGACTTACAATACTAGCAAAGCTGGGCCTTCTTCAAGGATCTTGTTCGTTTTTCTAACTTTTTGCTCTTTATCTAACCACGACAAGGTGTTTTTCAAAGCTCTACACCAATTACAGTAGTTGTATTCGATTTGAGGCCGAAGGTAGGATTTGTATATTACAGTACAGCCCGATGATTGGAGGAGGAACTTGTACCTCTTAAGAAAGTTCAAGTACTGGGATATTTGATTTGTGATTTGGGATATGTGGTAATTCCATCATATGTTTTTGTCTAATGTCACTTCTAAGATGTTAAGGTATGGGTCAACCATTAGTTCTACACTATCCACTAAATGGATGGAGAGATATTGCGTGTATTATTGAAAATAAGACAGTACTTTGTGTTGGAGGCATTGAATTCGACACGATTCGTGCGACCCCAATCGAGAATGAGTTCAATGTCCTTGTTGATTGAATCAGACATAAGTCTGCTATCGTTAAGACAGGTTTTGACATGCACTTGCCTTGTATTATAAAAACCGTATGAGTTACGCAGAGCACCGTCATCAGTCAAGCTGAGTTACAGCCGCGGATCTAGAATTTTGTTTTTGGGGGGTCACGGAATTAAAAGTGGCGGAAAAAACTTTCTACTCCTAAAAAACCAAAAACAAAATTAACAAAACGGACAAGACTAACCGAATTTTCTGGTGGGTTAAAAACAAACGTGCCCTACGAAAACGTTCTCTAATGTGTCCCTTTCTTGTGAGTGCAGCTAACTTCAGAGTTTGCAAATCAAAACATAAGATTTGGCGCCCTGGGCCTATATGATTTGACGCCCCATAAATTAGGTTATACAAAAGAATAATCACCATTTATTAAATGTTTAGTTTTTAAACGTCAAATGTTCTTCACTTATCCGGTAACATGGGTAGTTTTTTATTCTATTTAGTATAGAAAACGAAAGTTCTACACTGCGGTGTAAAGAAATTTTCCCAGGCTCAAGTAACCCAATACCTACTGAGATACATAATGCTATTTCTGTATATGGAAATGCTTCCTTAAAATCCTTGTGCTTATCCCTTTTTTCAACGTGACGCCAAAAATTGTTTTAAAAGAACACATTCTTCTTGCAGGTCATCCGCAAGATCAAGGGCATAATTTTTGGAGATTTATGGGGTTAGGTCTAACTTCCCCATCAGGCATTGTATCCGATTTGCATAAGAATACAAAATTGTCAGTTACTGCGTCATATGAAGATTTTAGTCTCCAGAACTCGTTCAACACTTGGTAGCATATAGGGAAAAATGTATTAATCTTTTGGTCATAAAAGGTCCCCTTTTGGTCCTTTCAACAATACTCCCTAACGACACTCCTGGTATAGTTTCTTTTCTTCTTCTTTCTCTAGTGATCGCTTCTGAATACTTCTGTGCATTTTTTCTTATCACCCTGCTCAAAAGAATTAAAAAATTCCTGTTTGTTCTCTTTGAAAGTGATAACTGACCCGTAGAATCTGGAAACTAACTCTACGTCTGCGTCGAAACCTTTAGATTTTGGAAACTATATAAGCTTTTTGGTGGCGCGCGTCACTTTTTATAGCTTCAAGAGCCGCTATTATTTCGTTACAATTTTTGTTAAGGCTGGCAGAGGTATCGTCCGTAGCTGACCAACGCATATATCAAAAATTTCCACAGTTACATTTTCAGGCTTAGCTCAAAAGGATTGTAGTAATTTTGTACGTTACATCGATGCTGAAAAAAGATGTATAAATTTTACAGCAACTCAAAAAATAATATTTCTCTTATGCCCGATTTCTTCACAATGGGTTATACCTCTGCTAGCTTTATCCATAGTATATCTAAAGAAATTGGTTTTCTTCACTTTTGCTATCGTTGGGTTAGGACTTATCGGGGGGTTAAAGTTAACTGGCCAATTTTGAGGGTTTATCTCTTGGTTAGTGTCAAAATATTTGTTTTTGACTTTTTTTTAAATATTTTATCATATTAAAAATGGACCCATTTATGAATGTTAATGTTTTCTCGACCGATGAGAACGAAGAGGAGAATTTAATGGAAAATGTTACATTAAAATTAGAAAAAATACGTTTACATTCATAAATGAGAACTTTAATTTAAGTATTAAGTAGGCGGAAGTATTTGCCTGTCTCCCAATTACAATTTAAATTTTTTTAAATTATTTCAATGTTTGACGTCAAAAAAACCGCCAAATTATAATTTTGCGTTTTTTTAACGAGACTTGCGCAAAAGCCAAACATATCTCAGCAATTTGCAGAGATGCCATATGAATGGTAGGTTAACTATCTGTGGAATATGTAACTTTAGATTCGCGTGAAGAAAACCGTCCAACATTTAATCGAAGTTTATTTTTATTCGAAAGTTAGAAAACCCGTGGATAAGTGTAAAGTGAAGAAATCGGGCATTAGTGTATTAAGTAACGATTATTAAGGGCTTCCAAAGCTGATTAGTCAAGCCACCTCTCGCAACATACCGCCCCGGGCCATGGCCCTAGGTTATATACGCCACTGAGTATAGATCAATCTGTTGTTGACTTTGAAGGTCATTTTTTAAGGTCGTTTTTTAATTTGCAAAAAAGTTTAGTCGGTTTGGTCGTTTGGTTATTTTTTGTTTTTGTTTTTTTAGTTGGGTCAATTTTGTTTTTTAAACAGCGAGCGCTTTTGGGGGGGTCATGACCGCCGTGACCCCCCTTTGAATCCGCGTCTGCTGAGTTTATTATAATTGGAAATAATTGACTACCGAAGTTTTAATTTAAGAAACAAGCATAAATCTTTCTTATGGTTCTTAAATGGCGTTATAGTAGTAGGTATTGGGACGGTTGAGCGTGGAAGCATGGGATTTTTCCATTCCATTTCATTTGCAAAGATAAGAAATAGAACAGGTTTCAAAATTTACCGCCTGGAGGACTCCGGCAGAAATGGGGTAGGGTTTGGAATTTGACACCATCCAGATTGAACGGCTGAAACAGAAACTTTCAACTTTCTTTTTCAAATTTTGTATATTTCTTAGTCTGGCTAATTTTTTTCTGTAAAGTTATAAACAATGACTAGTACTCCGATTATCAAACCCACAAAATAAAATATTTTTTTCAAAAAATTAAAAGAAATATTACAATAAAAATATTTTTTATTTCCTCAATTGCAGAAAGACGAAAAGCAAATTGCAAATTATCGATCAACCTTCTCTCTATTTGGCATCTCGAAAAAGGAAAAACTCCCATTTCAAAGCCATAAACATTGTTTTTTTTTGGGAGGATAAAAAAATGGTAAAAAAATTAATGAACAGGAAAACAAGAACTATCCCACAAAGGATATTTTAAAACAAAAGAAGAAATTTACCGTAAAAGCCTTAAGAAATAATTTCAAGAAGAAAAAAAAATAAAAAAAGGACTACCATTTTTTTCCTTTTTTTTTTTGTAAATCGTAAACGAAAAGGAAGAAAGCATCAGCAGCCAGCAATGAAATGGGAAAACAACAAAACGTCAAGGCAATAAATTATTGAGATACGTCCTTCAGACTGGTTCCATTTCCTTACCCGGACAGTTTTAAGATATTCCCTTAATACTAAAAATACATGCGTATAATATATATGTATGTTCACACAAACAAAAGATATATAAATACACATGAACGTGAAAATTTACTTCCAAAAATAAAATGAAAAGAGAAAACGAAGAAAAGATAAAATAAATAAAATAAACATAACGAATGAAACGCACGTAAACTGCGAGACAGAAGGCTACAAATAAAATTTCGTGTAGCACAGTATAGTAGCAAAAACAACAACAACAACTACAGCATCAACAACACTATACGACAACGACCAAAAACAAAAAACAACAACAACAACTAGAGAAAAAGGACACCGAGGGAAAAATACTTATGTATAACGAACGAAAATCAAAGAGAGGACAAGGGACACTGGTATCCAAATTTATAAATCATGGAGTTAATTTGGCGCAAAAGCACATCCATTATCTTCAAAGGAGACAAGATAAAGGAGGTGAATTTGTGTATGAAACGTAGAGTTAATGAAAGATTCATCAACAAGATCCTTCAGACCATTTTCATATCGGTTGAAAATAGCTGCTTACGACTGTAACGAAATCACGAATTTCTACTCCCCCATCCATAAACAACCGAAGAAAACGAAAAGCTTTAATTATTTAGAAGACATAAGTATAAATAAAAAAAACAAAAAAGATATATATATATATATACATATATAAAACGACAGAAACTCACTGTATCCTTTTTAGAAATGAGCTCCATATTTTCTAAATATTAGTGTTACGTTAAATAGAAGGAGACAAACATGTCCTTGAGCCATTAGCAGTACTAAAAAAAGACTCTTAAACGTAGATTTAGAGGTGGTATGCCTATGTAGAGATTCTATAGTAAAAGGACACCCAAAATCTAGATTTATTATAACAAAAAAAAAACAAAAAAAAGTAATAAGACCAAAATTAAAAAAAAAGAACAAACAAAAAAAACAATATATGAAATCAACGAGCTTACAGTAGGCCAAAGGATAAAAAAAACATTGTTAAAAAAAAAGAACAATTCGAAAAAAAAGTACATAAAAAACAACAAAGACATACACAAAATTTCTACATATGTTTTAATATTTGTATTATGACAAAGTGTTTGCATAAAAAATTTACGGGCTATGTTTGTGATGCTGTCAGTTCATATATCTTCCGTTCATGAACGGCAGGTCGATACGACTAAAACGAGAAAAGCTCGATTAACGGCTAAATTGGAAACTATTTTTGCTAAACATAGTAAGAACGCTAACAACAACACTAACAATATTGACAGCAATAGCAGTATAAAAAAACAAAAAATACTGGAAGAAAAGGATACAAATACATCCGAAAAAAATAAACTATCTTCTATCTGTGGTGGTGCTTCTAGCAAAAGGAAACTATTTAAATCTAAACCGAGTTTTTTAATAGCAGAATTGAATAACTTTAAAAAACCACCAACTGTTCAGGTGAGTAAAAATAGATATATAAGAGTGTTTATGTGAGATATAGATTTAGTTATTTTAGAAGCTTTATTATAATGAAAATAATTGACTTCCAAAGTTCCAATTTAAGAAACAAGCATAAATCCTTCTTATGGTCCTTAAATAGCGTTATAGAAGTAGGTATTAGGACGGTTAGGCGTGGTAACTAGGTTATGACCGTAAAAACTAGGAAAAGCTCATAAATTGAATTTTTTCCAGGATCAACCGTTCCAATACCTACTTGCAGTCTTTGTAGAGTTTGAACCTTTTGAAGAATCTTGTTTCCCTCGCCTCTACGTTTTGCGATTTTTCTTTGTAGTAGGCTCTGTCGTTTGTTCCTTAAGTTGCTAATCGGATACCAAAAATTAACCTAGCACAAAAAAACCATAAATGAATACAAATAAAACAATTACAAAAGTTTAGATTTAAATAATCATAAACATTAGATTTGTGTTTGGAGCTCTTAGTGAAAAACAAGTGAAAAACGATATCACTCAGCTTACAACTTAGAACAAATTGATCGAGGGTGACTAAGTTTTCTTTACTTCATTTAGCGCCCTTGCGCTGTTCGTGACACTGTACGAAAGTACGGAAAGAAGCAGCTGGAATTCTTAGTTCTGCACAACGAAGCCTTACTACACAAATTTTTGTTTTGATTATTATAAGATCGGTGGGCTTCATTCGAATTTCGTTTCTTTAGTTTGCCACTTTTACATATACCCTCCTCCTCCTCCCTCTACCTCTTCGCACGCTAAAGGAAATCAAAATTTCAATTACTGAATCGAGATTATTACTGACTTAGATCGACTTATAATCGTTCCTGACCTTGTTATTATTTCTCATGTAAACACAGCACTCCTTCGATATAGATTCACCTCTCGATAACATAGGCCCTTATTCGGGTTGTCACTTATGGTGAAGTGAGACAAAAATGCTATTATGGTTCTCTAAAAAAGTAAAATTTCAGTGAGATAAGGAGAATTATAGTTGTCATTGATATCGAGAAACGGCGAATTAAGTGACAATTGTTCTCACTTGCTGTTTGTAAGTGAGATTTTTCTCACTTGATATTTAAACGTGACATTTCTCACTATGGTGAAGTGATAACCAGAATAAGGGCCACGGCCTACTACCTAATTTCCTATATCAATCTTCTTCTCCAATTAACATAGCTCTTATTCGCATTTTCCAAGGCTGGGATTTGTGTTTTTTTAGTAAGAACGTAAGAACTTTTTGCTCTTTGTTCCAACAGAGTTATACGGGCGGAAGTACGTTGGTTTACTCCGCATTCTACAACGTCTATATAACCTAGAATTTATGGTTTAGTAAAAATTGACGTATGGAACAGACGTTCTCCAATAGACGTTCATAGACCCACTGGATACCTCCTATGACCCTTAAAAACTTTTCGCGCTATAAAAACTGCCCCATACCAAATCCAATACGTCTCTAGCTACTGCCCAATAACAATAACTTCAAGCCTCTCTGAAACCATGGAGGCAATAATCAATAACAATTTTAAATATAAAAGGTTCAATGACAACCTTTTGATGGTGTTTAACAGATCATCTTAATAAAAGTGTTGAGAACAACATTAAAAAAAGTTACATCACTTTGGTGGGTCTGGTTTGGTGAATCTAAATATCTCAGTATGGCACAATGTTTCTTTTAGCCACACTCCAAGCTATTGCTATTGACTCAGTTCCAACGAGCTGGTCGAAAGTTTTCTTTTCGGCAATTTAACCAAGATTGCATTATATGGCGTTGAACTATACCGGTGTCCCCCAGGGCTCAATCCTATCGCCCGGTCTTTTCCTAAACGACGCAAACGTCTTTCTCTATCAATAAGGATATTGAACTCCATCTTGATTGGGGTAACAGTGCCTGGGATTTCGCTAAGACTGCCGACAGGCCGTGCTATAACCTATAACTTCTACATTTGACTCCGTCTTGAATGTATTCCCTCGTTTTTCTGAGCCTGACAAAATGGAAAGCCGTGCAATTTGCTTTTCCACAGAAAATCCGTAGTAGTATAGCAAGAGGAGTTCTGGATCACTTTTTCCATACAAACCTTAAAGTTGTGAAATTGAAGACAAATCAAGCGTTTTTACGCTTAGCTTATACTTGGACCTCATGTTTTTTGCGTACTTTTTGAGAACCTGGATAATTTTCTCGACTTGTCCACTAGTGGCGCTAGTAATAGAAAAGAATTATAGGATTTTGCATACTTTTAGGCTTTTTAAAACTTTTCTTATTTATAGTGTGCTGGCTGGTTTTCTTCTTCTTTTATTAAGTAACCGGACCATGCCTGATGTGCCATTTTAATACAATCTACAAAATTTGCTGCCTGATGCCTTTACACTGTATGAATATTTGTGGCAAACCCTGCAGGCTCTCCTTGACCTGCTTTGGCTGCTGATAAGCAAGATATTTACGGCAGGGTAGGCTAAGGAATGCGAATTTGCATCTCCTCTGCAATATTAGAGACCTTGCTAGACTTTCACAAACCATTTATAGGAGATATAGGTAACCGCTACGAATAGAAGTCTATCTCTCTGTGAAAGGCGGGCGCTCAGGGATAAAGCCTGCACTGTACTGTCGACGGTTCTATATTCATTGAGTGCAAGCTCTAGTCCGAAAGAGAGTAGAGAAAAGAGTCAACACGCGCTTTTATTCCACCAACTCCCGTTCCAATTACGACCGTAATAGAACGCTGACTTCAATGTTCGAACAAAAGATGGCTTCCTCGCTAATTTTGCTTAAAGGTAATGCCAGGAGAAAGGGCAGGGACTTTTTTTGTAAAGAAGGAGGTCAAAAAGAATGAAAGCTATCTAGGTCGAAAAAGTGAAAAGGCGAAGGACCATGCTGCGGCGTGAATTCGAAACACGGACCTCTGGGATGGTAGTCGAGCGCCTTAACCCTAAACAAAGATTTGGGAGTTGGACAAAATGATACTCGGTATAAATATTTCGACCAACCATTAGGACAGTCAGGCCACCCTAAAAGTACTTAGAAGCTTTAGGGCCTAATAAAAACTGTTTGCGATTGTCTTCATGTGTTCAAAGTTCGCGCTAGAAATATTTGTTATTTTGAAATAGATAACGCGATACATACGAGTGGTATCAAGGAAAACGAGATAACGAACTTCCTAACCGAAATCGATGGCGACAACGTTTGCTCCACAACCGACCCCTTGAGCCACCTTAGGACCGTAGCAGGACTGACAAAATTTGATCGCTACAATCATAGTGACTATTCCATCGAAATAAACGCTCTCGTGCCTCCACGGAAATCCTACACCCGCAACACAAGATTTATCCCACTCGTCTAAATCCCACCACCTGCAGCCCGTCTTTTCATGCACTCAACAAGATAGGAATTCGTTTCTTAATAGAACAACTCGGCTGTAGAATAATCTCTCGTAATCAGTATTTCCGAGCTCCTACAACATCCAAGAGCTCAAACGCAGGGTTCATCGCCGCCTTCTTCAACACCCTGGAACCTTTGCTGGGCCTGTCAAGTATCATTCCAACAGCTAAAAGGTTATTCAAATTCGATTCCGTGCTCATGATAGGCTACTTCTAAAGCCTTAAAGTTGAGCCGGTCTTACACGAGGCAGTACATTTGTCCCTTACACGATGGTAAACTGTACTGAGGCCTTAATTTTTTTTAAATGTTCTGGTTCAAAAATAATGTCCTACTAGTCTTGGTATGAGCGTGTATCGAGATAGATTTTAAATACTTAGTGGTGGGTTTCTTCTCTCTTACTTCTCTTGGTGCAGTTTATTTAGGAAGTTAAATGCAGATTAGAGTCAAACTCGTGAAAAAGCTCTTTATTGGTATTTATTTTATTTCTTTCTTTAATTTGCTTGATTTTGGCATTACAATGACACCTCGCCTCATTTGAAGTATGACATTGTACCGGCTCAAAAGAAAAAAGAGGCACATTTTATAATCGTATCCTACACAACATCACGGGATGCTTGATAGACTCAGAAAATAAACATTACAGATTGCAGAGTGCAGGTTCTTCAGTCTGGTCACTCTCTTACTTTAATCTAGAATTTTATTGTCCAGATTTTAGTAACGCATCCCATCCATACTACTTTGACATGCCACGATATTAGTATAGCTTCCTCAGCCGATGTTTAAAAGTTTTAACGTCGCCAGCGCAGCAGAGTACCCAGATTCCATACACGGAACCGTTGGTCGTGGCTACGCTTCCTTGGCGACGTCCGTCCAAACCGTCGCCAAGTGAATTAGATGTCATATATTTCAATACAAAGTGTTTGGATACGTAGCTGGCGACTTCGCCATGGCGTCCTAATGAGTTAGGGCTCTTAGTAGTCAAAAATGACGTTTTTTACCCCGGATATTGGGCCGCCGACTCTCTCGGTCGGTCTCGCTCTAAAGCTCACTTGCTCGCGAGCATAGGAATGCCCATCACTGCTCTAGTAAGATCAGAGGACCAATTAGAGCTTTGGTGGGCCGTTTTGAGACTGCCAATGTACCAAGGAGCAGGGTCTTGTATTTCGACGAACCCCTGCTCTTACATTCAAGTCTAAGCGACAATTCACTAGTTAGACTGCGGAACCTCTTCAAGCGGTCTGGCCTACATACAACCTCATACAACTGTGAGGTATAGAGGTGTAGTACAACAAGCCAAGCGAGTACCAGTACCTTTTGACACAGTATTTCACCAAGTGGGCCAAATGGTCCTAATACAGGTACCCAGTGCTCTCCGCTTTTGGCTGGCTAGCAGCAGTTAGGGCCCTAATTCATTAGGACGTCATGGCGATATCGCAGGTATGGCTACCTCAGGTAGAGTAGCCAGTGGCTACTGTCTGTCTCAGATTTTGAATCTCCACAATAAATCTTTCTGTACTCAAACTCATTTTCTAACACAAATATTGAGCCGAGCGTCCACAATGGCGGCGGTGAGTGAGTGAAGTGCAGTACAACTCATGTACATTTTACTGGCAACGTCGCTAGCGCAGCAGAGTATCCATATTCCATACACGGAACCGTTGCTCGTGGCTATGCTTCCTTCACGACGTCCGGCCAAACCGTCGCCAAGTGAGTTAAATGCCATACATTTCAATACAAATTGTTTGGATACGTAGCCATGGCGTCCTAATGAGTTAGGGCCCTTAGTAGTCAAAAATGACGTTTTTTACCCCGGCTATTAGGCCGCCGACCCTCTCGGTCTCCGAGCTACGGAGAGAGTTTCCCTTCGTGGCTAGATAGTCGGCGTTCTCGTTCGCATATATGTTGCTATGTACGTAACCCAGACAAGAGTTAAGCCCGAATTACACTATGGTGTTGTGGTGTGTTGTGGCGCTCTGTGTCCAATCTGTGGGGGCCTCGGTACTTTAGGGAGTAAGGCGCCTAGCTACCATCCCAGAGGTCCCGGGTTCGAATCCCGGCAGAGTCCCACGGTCCTTCGCCTTTCCCACCTTCTTTCTTCTTCCTTCTTTACATTCCTCCTGTCATAGCCTTCCGCTAGCACTGCCCCGCTCCACCAAGCGCATGTCATCGGTTGGTTGATGGGATTCAACTCGTTTCAGGAGGCATAACACACAGCGAGTTGTTTCTCGTTACCCCGATGCCAGAGTCGCGATAGAATTGGTTGGGAGTAGGTAGTTGTGGCAGTTCCTTCCTTCACTTCTTTATTTCCCTTCACTATCAATCGACTAGAGCTTGCTGTTCGACATTGCACTCTATACGAAATAAATAGATTGTCGACAGTACAAAGGGCTTTCCTTGAGCTCTAGTCTTCCACAAAAAAAATCAGAAACGCCAGATCGGGACGCGCCACACCACAACACACGATAATAATGTAATCAGCCCCATGTAAAATATATGAATTAGATCACGACACAGAGCGCCACGACACACCACAACACAATAGTGTAATTCCGGCTTTGCGCTGTGCTTTCTACTCAGCACGTTCGGGCGTTGGTGGGGCATGTTCTCATGGTCCCTGTTGCTCCTATTGTTCCCGCCCCCTGGACCCTTTTCAACTTTATGACACTAAAGGTCCTGTTCATCGCTGGCCCCCAAACCAACGAGCCCGTACCCTATCTCTTGGCGAAGGTATTTTTTCAGGCGTAGAAGGCTAGAAAAATCATTCGCACGAGTACATCATCAGCTTTTTTTTTGAATAACTACACTTCACTTCACATGATCAAGTTAATATTGTAATACCAAACATAAAATTCTTAATTTCTACTATAAATTTAATTTCTGGATTTATACCATCATAAAAAATTATGCGAACCATAAAAGGAGCAGTAAAAAGCACAATTATAAGTCCACTCAAACTCCGATATTCTAGAAACACAAAAGTTGGCCAAGGACTCATATTGTGCATGAATATGCAGGCAGATTTCAGTTAACATCCATAGAAAGACGCAATACTTTTTGGCCATGCACAGCACATCCTTGTTCTAGTCAAATAAAAGGTTCATAAATTTCCTTTGTGCAATCTGACTTCATTCAATTTTTACAAATGTGCTGAATTCGTATAGTATTTATAGTCGAATGTCCTTTCTAGTTAGAGTGCTTCCACTTTGAGCACAAGCACATCCATTTAAGGTTACTTCTTAGTTAGAAACAATAAATTTTGAAGGACTTCGAAGTAATAGGACTCGGGGTTTTCCCAAATTATTTCCGTCATTTTAAAAATATAATAATCCTGCACTCACCTAGACTCAATTTCCCCGCATTTAACATTATTTTTCATCTTGTAATTTAATTTGAAACTTCCCAACATTTTCAAGATTATCAACAGCCACTTAGACTAATCTTCATGGCTAGAGAAGGAGTGCTGCTCAGTAAAATACAAAAAAAAATTGAGAAAGCTAAATGCACACGATGAAGGAATGCACAACGTAGCCAACAACCACTTAAGCAAACACTTAATGCACTCTTTTGCAGGCAGGCAGAAAATGCAACTACAAAGCCCATGCTGCAGGCTCTGTGATGCACTTACTTTACAATAATTAAACACGCCAGACTAGACGTCACCTACTTAAGGATACCCAGGACTCTTGCCGGGGTCATGTTAAATTGCTCCCGGTTCATTTCACCGTAATTAATTTGGGCTCGTTTCAAGTTCTTTCTGTCTCTCTCAAAAACAGCTGGTTGACAGTCAACGCCTTGAATGAGGCTGCAGGGATGAAAAAACAACTTGAGCGATTCTAGAGAGGGTAAAGCCACAAATCGTAACTTATCTCAATACTCCTGTTACTTAACAATTACATCATTAAGAAGGAACCACGTCACGCTGATATATACCCACATAAAATGTTATAGCAGCACTTTTTTTCAACAACAACAAAAAAAATGTTCGCTCTTACTCAACCACCCCCAAGGAGGCCTCAAGGACCTTCAGTTACGCCCTATTGTTGCCCACAGCCTCGATGGGGGTAGAGAATTTGTGAAATTATTTATGTCAACAGAAAATATGTTCTCTTATTTCTCTTCTCTCGTTTTAGTGTGATTATCCGCCAAAAAAAAATATTCTTGACTAAATCTTGGAGCATGAATATTCATAGAAATAGGGCGCTCTTCCAAGAAATGGATCTACCCCCCGCACCCCGCCCCCGATACATGTCTCCTGTTTGCGATCTACGATTTCCCTTTTATCTCGAACGATTAATCTTCCACAGACAAAAAAAAATATAGTGGATCACCCACTTACCCCCACCCCAAATCTTCGGCAAGGAGATAATATTTTTTTCTTCATTTTTTTTTAATACTGGAACTGGAACAGCCGTGGGTATTTGCTTTGGGGCTTGAGAATTATTCCCACAAATTCGTTGTTGTTACTGTAATGCCGTGGTGCAGAATTCATTCCAGTTTGAAGCTTAAAAATTTGATAAACACCCCCAGAAGGGCTTAGTGGTATGATCCTGCTTCCGAGGGGGAATGGGCATGGGTGGATACAGTACATCAGTTGCAGTATAAGGAAATAATCTTAAACTTTAACAGGGTTCCGAGGGAGTACTACAGGGGCTCCAAGGTGGTTTTCAGAAATATCGTTCACTCATGTGTAACTCCATCCCTTTTGCTAAGGGATCTGTTTCTAATCAGGAGCTGAGTCAGGCAGAGAAATACGGCATAAAACAATAAATCTCCATGCTTGTGTGTCATTTTAATATAATGAAAATGTCACGCCTTCAGGCACGACGACGATGAAATATTTAGGTCACAGTTTTTCGCTGGCAAATTACTTTAGTACAACCGACAAGCAGCCAGTGGCTGTTTAAAAAAAAATATAATACACCCTATGTTCACAGTTATCCACCCTTCAATCATCGCAGCTGACAGTTAAATTGATTTAAAGGACAAGTCCATTAGGTCCGATCTATTTTTAGTTGTTGTTGTTGGACTCACTTGATGTTAAATTTTTTACCTTAAGCGAATTTTTTCATAAAAATAAATAAATAATAAAAAAATTTTTTTTTATGTTTATTATTTCCTCCTTTAGGTTCCAGTAGCGACAATACTCAACGACCTAAGCCCTGTACCGGGTGCGGTAAAGGTCAAAAATAAAACAGTCGTCACTTCTATGAGCCCTATGACCCCCAAGGGACTCCAAAGTGAAACGCCGGACATAAAGGCCATGCGGTAAGAATTTTATTTTTTCTATATTTAATTTTGCAGGTACGGGTCAGGTAAAAGGGGCACGAACAGAAATTGTGTCCTTCTTTATTTTGGGGTAATATTTAGTTGGAAATTACAGAATTTATGATGTTAGCATGTTTTTGTATTGGGTGAACTATATCAAGTTTGAAGGGGTGATTTCGAATGTTTGTTATCGAAATATACCCTTAATAATCTGTGCATCTTATGGTGCCTCTTAAAGAAACAAAAACATTGATTAGAAATAAAAAAAATTGTTAACATATAAAGAATTTTATTTATTTCTACTACTAGTAGAGGGAAATTGTCATATGATAGTGATGTAGTTGGGAAGTTGGGTTTTTTTGTTTTTTTTTTTTAGATATGTTAAGATAAAGCGAAAAAAAAAATTTCTGCAAAATCGGTCCTGTGCTGCACGAGAAAATTGCATAAATGTCCATTTTTGATGCATTTTGAGTGCATTGCTACACTATTTTTTTAATTTCTCAAGTTCTGTTAGTCGTAGAACAATAAAAAAAATTGGAAAATACTCGTAAATGAATAAACTATCGAACTAATTCGGTATAAATACTTTGAAAATGAATCCTAACCTCAAAAAACCAAAATGTATGAAATTTTGTTTTATTTTACTAAAAATGCAATAAATAACAGGAAGTTTTCTTGGTCTGTCGAGACATGTTTAACTTTAACTTTAGATAAAGCAATTGATCAGTGTCATATTACCACGCTGGTGGTGGTGTATTTTTATTTTTTAAAACAGACAAATTTGGTTCGAAAAATGCAATCGATAATTTGTTAAACCAATTTTGCTGCAATTGTAATTTTGTAAAAATCACTTTTTGCGACAATATTTTATAAGCTAGAAAATTGTTTTCAAAGCACCTTCAAGCACTCCCTTATTAACGATCTGTTGATTCAGTCTAAATCCAGAATGACTGGAAATAGTATATTTTTGTGTAATTATGAAACCTTTTAGTAGACAACCTATCACTGCCTGTCCTTAAAGGGTAAACTTTTAGGTAAAATCAATAAGTTAATTTTAAATTTCATACACAATATTGGTTAAACAGGAAAAGGGTCCGCCTACGCACTACACGAAATTACCTTATTAATGGTCATTTTCTCCTAATATCATTCCGGAAGTATAAACACGATAAAATTCAGTTTATACGCGCTTATTACAAACAATGATTACAGTTATTTACCTAACCTGTATGTACACATGCATATATAAAAAAAATGTCCATCTACCACAGCACACAGATAATGGTGGTTGGTTTTGTTTCCAACAAGGTCACCTTCCAAATAATTGCCATTAGCCACGTAGCGCAAGAAACTTGGTATTTCTCCTGAAAAATTGGTTACGTGTCCTTAGAGCGACAGAGAGACAGCGGAAGGGAGACATACAGACACTACCGGCTACTAGCTCCCAGCGAAAGCTTAAATAACATACTTTTATTTACAAAGCAAACATATTTCAAAGGCGAAGCTCACGTTCGGAACATTATCTGGTATCGATTAAGGACTTTAATACCAACAAAAAATAACAACAACAACAACAACAGCATGAGGAGCAGCAAGAAAGGAATGAACAACAACAAAAAACGAACGGAAATCCTGTTCGAATTGTTGTTGAAGATAAAGGACACAGAATTTTTATTCCAGCTGCTAATCTTCAGTCCATCAGACCCTCTTACTACATTCACGTCTAAATCCATCCCGATGAGAGCCGACAATAAATGGAAAGTTAAGCTTCTTATTTCTTATCTGAATATAAATAACAACCCACGTCTACTTTACATGAATTTGCACAGGATGCCGGACCGTACCAGGATAAAAACAAGACGAGTTCCCACCAGTCGGCCCTAGGTGGCGACACTGATTTTCAATAAAGCCGCATTCCTCCTCTACGATTTATTATTGCTGTCTATTTTGGTTATTTATGTTTTCGGGTACGAATTGATGAGCCCAGGAAGAAAGGACAAAGGTCATTAGTTGTAGTTTGGGTGACGGCGGTTAATTTTGTCTCCTTTTTCTTCTGTTGTTTAATCCTAAAGTGATTTGTTGCCTAAGTTTAGCAAAAAAAAATGTTTAAATTTATTTTCAATTAAGGAGAATTACTTGCAGATTTTTGTTTTTTTTGAGCACGAAAGGCAATCGTTTTTTTGTGTTTATTTAATTTTATTGGAATTTTGGGAAAGGGAACACGAAACGTTTTTATAATGATGTTTCAGATAACTTCAGTCCATTTCCGAACGGATCTCCGTGTTTTTATTTTCGCACTCAGATCGTGAAATCATTGTTGCATGTGATTTCAACGTTCACAATGTAAATTAGCTAGATTACTCGAAGTGTTTCTGGCAAAGATGCCCAGCTCTTTGCAAACTTTAATAATTTACATCAAATTGTCTACTCGGACCACTTCCTAGTCAGTGCCAATTCCTCATATCTATCTTCTGCCCAAGCAGCATAGTTCCAAAAAGAACTGTCTAGCACTATGGGAAAGCCCACTGGCTGGGGCTTATCCCTTGTTTTTCTTTTCTCCGCATTTTCAAAGAACTGACTGGGATTTGTGTTTCCGTAGTGCCAACGCGAACTCTGCCGCTGTCTGTGTCATTAAAATCATATGGGCGGAAATGAATTCCTTGTTCATTCCTCACTCTACCAAATTTATAAAGCCTACGCCGAACAGGCGTAGATGGTAAATATATGAAAGCTATTAAAGCTAAAGAAGCCGCATATAGAACGTCCTCATGTTCCCCAAATTAGTGATTTCGTCGTAAGTACATAAAGCTGAAAAACTCCTATAACTCAATCATCAGGAAAGTCAAATTAAGTCAAGTAAGATTTAGGCAGTAAAAACGTCTGCTCCTTGGTAGCCTTCTTAAAGAAGAATTTTACCTCTTCCACAACGCGACAGGTAGTATGGCTTTAGACCAAAAATAACTAGTGTCGTTTCCTTTAGTCTGGTCTGGCTGCTTTAGATATCTCCGAGACTTTTGATAGAGCAGGACAGCCTGCTATTCTGGCTAGACTCCAAACTATTAGAATCAGCTCTAAAAAAACTGGATTGAAAGTCTTTTTTCGCAATCTTCATAAATGTATCTCCTTTCCCAACCAAAATTTAGACAACAGCGTTGCTGTGCGCAAGAAGGAATTGCTGGGCTTGCAGGATGGTGTTGATCCTACCGCTGCCACCATTTTTTAGCCGTGAAGCCCACCGCGTAAAAAGTTTTGCGCTTGCGTGACTGAAAGCCTGGAGAATTACACCTAAGGTTACCAAGCGCAGATAAATAGCCCTATTTCACCCGCTGGATTCCCTCAATAAGGTTTAAGTAAAGAAAAATCAGACAAAGATTAATACATCACTAACTTTGGTGTATGTCCAAAAACTAAACAAGTATACAAAGCAAAATAATGTGACTCTAGTTTGGGATTGAGAACATACAGGTATCGATGGGAACAAGAAAGCTGACAACCTGGCATAACATAGGTAGCCTTTAGAGTTCTTCGGCTCCGAGCAATACTCTGTCATTATTAGTAGAGAGTTGGTAAGGGATTGTATCGAAAAACGGATCGCCGAGAAATAGCAGAACAAGCTGTAAGAATTACACTGTTGACTACTAAAACAAGAAAAGACTTCCTGGCACTATTCACAGGGCACGGCAGTTTCAAGTATCAGCTAAAAGGAATGAGTATTTTTGAAGATGATATCTGTTGATAGTGCCTAGATAAACTCGAGACTGCAGTACAAAATAAGATTATTAGCTGCCCGCCAAATGCGGCGCCTTTATAAGCTTCCTTATAATTGATTTTACCTTGAAAAATTTATTATGTCAGCATAGACTGTTCCTATTCCGTCACCTCCTCATAGCCAAGCTGTTAAAACAATAATCGCCTCCGTAGGATAGTTCCACATCTATTGCAAATTTAACTCAGTGCATAGAGCCCTTTATTACACTACTATTGACTGCTGAGTAAAAATAAAGAATATACGTGCGCACAACTAGCACGCATACACGGGTATGCACGCTTTCGTTACAGGCATGAAAATCTTAAAAATTCATCCACCAGAGGTATGCACGCATGAATGTATTCGTAATCGACCATTCCAAACTAGAGTGTCGTTTTCCTAAGCGGTCCCCAACTAAGTACTAACCACGTCCAAAGCTGCTTGACCTAAGCAATCGAATACTGGGTATGCTAATGGCATTCTTTATGGTCACCAACATAATTGCCCTTTACTTCGTCCTATTAATTTTGCTTCCGTTAGTCTAAAAAAAATATGAGCGTGCCGTGCTTCGTTCAGACTATTCCGTGCCTCTTTTATTGATACGTGCCTGTAGTGAGCTGTATTTGGAAAAGTAGAATTTTTACAGGCAGTGAATCTTTTGAATAGATCGAATTACACCGAATTTTTAAAGGTTTGCTTCAAATTCACGCGTTATCCGTTGATCTAAGAGGATCCATTGACGGAATCAATAGCCTCGAAGTACATCAGGGCCGTGCCCGGGACGTCACAGGGCCGTGTTCTGTCATGTGTGAACGAGCCCCTGCCCGGACACGGACATGTGTGAACGAGTAAAGGAGTATCCACACATATTTTTGTTCCGTCAGGGGTTCAAAAACTATCGGTGCGTACTTTTTATACGAACTCGTTCACACATGTCCATGTCCGGGCCGGAGCAAAAATCGAACGTCCCGGGCACGTCCGTGAATAGTCTTTTGGCTTTCCACTTCTATCACTGAAATAGAATTCTTTCTTTCTTCTCTTATGTTTTTATAGAAATTCCCTGTCGTATCTCCTGTTATTGCCTGTTTATGAGAAGAGAACAATACATCACATGAATACAAGGTTCAACGCCTCCTTCTCATGTATCCTCCAGACTCCACTTAATCTACCATTTTCTTCATCTATACTTCGAGCTAAGCTTACTAACAGACATTTCAACATAGCGTGAACGACATGACGTATTTAGTATAGAGGGTGACCCAAATAAAAAAATCTCTTAACGTCAGTGTTCTCCATTCATCCAATGGCGCTACAGCCCTCAAGCCTTGGCCTCCTCTAGCGCATTTCTTCAAGTTTGGGGGTCCCTTGCAGCATGTCTCCAGTTCCGGATATTGAGCATTGCCTCTGCGTCAGCCGTCACAGAGTCTATCCATCTCCTCCTGGGTCTGCCTACTGGTCTATTTCCCGAAATTTCTGATACCATAAGCCGTTTTGGAATACGATTGTCCTCCATTCAGCTCTGGATTATTGCATCACCTTTGTTTTCTCCTGGTTGATGTTCAGGCCTATGTCTTTTGGCACATCTTTTAATTCGACATAGACTTTTTTTGCTGCCAAAAAGCACCTTCCCACGATGTTCACGTGTCGTCCGCATATCCAAGTAATTGTACAGAATGGGTTGCTATTGATGCACTTCTCTGGACTGACGTTTTTCTTATCACCAATTCTAGGGCGAGGTTGAAGAGCATGGGGCCAGTCCATCCCCTTGTCTAATAGCCTCGACCCACGGCAATCAAAATATAACGAAAATTCGTAATTTATGACGAACGCCTAGGGGTGACACACGTTAAAGTACCTCATTATGACAGTTGTAACAAGTGATAGTGTAGTCAAAATTTTCAGAAAAAGAAAAATTAAAAAAAATTATATCTTTGGTACGTTGTTATCCTAATGCAATGCAAACAAGTAATATTTAATTTTTTAATACGGAAGCAAGTAATCTATACCCAGTGGGAAAAATTGGGAGCGCTGTTCAGAGGAGCTTACTTTGAGCGCTGTTAAATATGCTCCCGAGGGAGCATTACCGGAGCTTTCATAAATTTTATAGAACGAAGAAAATGAGCGATTATCTTGATGACCATAAAGGGTGGCATTGGCATACTCAATGGACCGGCTCTCGTTCGATACGAAGGACAAGCAGCTTTTTAAAGTGGTTAGAATTTAGTTGGGGGACCGCTTTGATAAAACCACACTCGCGCTTGGAAAGGAAAAGGCACAATAGCAAAAGATAAACAAAATAAAAGCTTTTCGATACCCGGATCACATATCCACAGGCGTCCATGAAAATTCTTTATTAAAAAGCTTTTTTATAATGCTCCTAGAACGCCTTTGAAGGAGCATAAAAACGTATGCTCCTCTGCAATGACATGCAATGTTAAAAAGTATATTGAACTGAAGCTTAACGGGAGCACTGTAAGCTTTTTAAGGAGTGCTCAAACAGCGCTATTGGAGCCCTCCATTTCCCGCTGGGTATATATAAAAATGAATGTGTGTATGTATGTATGGATGTATGAATGTTCGCAATAGGCTCCTACACCGTGCAACCGATCTTAATGAAATTTTAACCATGTGCTATTTACATTAAAACTTAGAACATAGGCTATTTTATTACTTTCTAAAGCCACCCCTAGATGGCGCTGTCATGGCGAGCTTCGTTGAAAATCATCGCAGAGCTTTGAATTTTTGCATGAAGGTCCGTGGAGGTCTCCTATGATGCACCTCGAAGCCCGATTTTCGAAATTCAAAATGGCCGCCGAAATATGGTTGAATTTGCCAATTTTATTCCGAATCCAATGAAAGTGGTTATCTAGGGGTTTTTAAGGTCGCAATTTGTGGTCAAAACTTATAAATTCAAAATGGCCGACGAATTTGGAAATTTTGTTCCGATTCCAATGAAAATCTGTATCTGAGGTTTTTTAAGGTAGCAAATAACGACTTTATGATCAAAATTTTAATTCAAAATGGCCGCACCACACCAATATGGCCGACGAGTTTCCGAATTGTATTCCGATTCCAATTAAAATCGGTATATGGGAGTTTTTAAGGTAGTAAATAACTAATTAAGGATCAAAACTTATAAATTCAAAATTGTTGGGCCAATATGGCGGAAGAATTTTGCCAAATAAATTTCATTTCCTGGTTAGCTGAATGTAGGTTGTTCAAGAGTTGGAAAATCTTGACATTCTAGCTCAAATGGGAAAAAATTGAATATAGTGTATCCTGAAGCTCTCTAAGCAATCGGTTCAGAATTGAGCAACAAGTTTTTTTTGGAAAGATGGTAAGGAGAAGCGGAAATGTGGGATATGGTTAAGAAGAGTTGAATTTTGAAGATTTGGATTAATTTTAAATGTTTTAACGTTGGGTTCAGTGAGGCGCACCGGGTCCCAACTAGTATTTTATATTTAATTTCAAGTAAAATTAAAATCAAAATCAGCTGACTCGGGAAAAACGCCTGAAGGCGGGCTTTTTAACATGATCTATCGTTCGACAGATTTTTTTGAGATTTCGTAATCGATTAACCAAAATTTTCCTAATCGGTTTTCCTAATTGATGACGTTCATATTCCTAATTAATGCTGAACTTTCGTCATAAATGCGTGCGTATGTCGAGGCTATAAGACCTTGTCGAACTTCGAACTCTTCTGCTACTGCATTTTGTATCCTTACTTTTCGCCAGTGAGCTATTCGTTGCGCATTTGATCAGTGATATAAGCTTTGAGGGGACTCCTAGTTCAGATAAGATCTTTTTCAGTACAGCCTCTCTCTGTTTATAGAGTCATATGCCTGTTGAAAGTCGAAAAATATCTGGTATATACCCATATTCCATTCCCAGGTTTTCAGAATTTGCTTTAACGTCAGCAGCTGATCCGATGTTGAGCTGTTTGTGCTAGTTCTGTCGCGGTAGTATTAGATGGGTATGGGTGAAATTAAAATCTCTTATTGGCGTTGATAGTCCTTTCATTTTTCTCTCTATCTTTCCCAGTGAAGTTTCCTGCTGGACATAACATTCTAGATAGAATCTTCATCAGTATGAAAGGTCTTACCTTAAGGACCTAGTCTATAATCATTAGTGAAATTGAACAGCAGAGGACATTATTTTTAAATAAATGTTGAACAGAAGTGAGCACTATTGTTGTGGTTGAAAAGCTTAGAGATTACGATCCAAAGACTGTGTCAGTATTAGTAGGTTGAAACAAAACCAACAATTCAAGGATAAAAACTCAAGGAAGTAACGAATTTACATTCAAAGGTAGATCCTGGGGCAATATCAAGGCCACAACCCAGCGAATTCATTGGAGGGTGGGTACCTATCGCCTGTCCCTAAGGCATCCAACGTCAAAAGTAAATAACCAAAAATAATGAGAACTCATCTTCTTAGGAAAAGTTAAAATTAATAAAGAAGTTTTTAAGAAGCTTGGCTTGATTGAAGCTTATTTGAACTAAGGTAAAGTTTTCAGTTTTATTTCCAAAATGAGAATCGCGGTCCTTTGACGTCATTTTAAAATAATCCGCGACCACCACCCCCTTTCCCTCCTTCATCTGCCCGAAAATCATTTGGTCCTTGATTTTGCTGAAGTCCATAAAAAAAATAAAAAAAAATCATTTTCACTTTACACAGGAACAAATTCCCAAAACGAACCTTTCGAAAGGATCTCAACTCGAATAGTTTCCGCCCCTATAGTAAAAACTCCAACTGCCGGTTTATTGCAGCTCTAATTAGTGTGACGGGGTGGGGGTGGTGGGATAATTAATTGTAAATCACCGAGGTTAAGGGTTTACTTCCATATTCATGAGAAGGATTACAGCAGTCACGAATCCTGGCCCTATCCCTTCGCCATGGCGTTTTTCGTTTGTGTTGTTGTTGGTTTGGTTTAAAAAAAGGACATTTTTTTTTCAAATATCTTCACTCCATTGAATATTTTTCCATTTTTAAAATTTGTTTTTTTTTGTGTTTCGTGCCTCATTTCTTCAGTTAATTTCAAATTAAGACAATGTTTCTCGAGTTTTTGTGGCAATTAAAATCGTTTCGGAGTAATTACTGTCGATAAAATGGGACTTTTTTATGGGATATTAAGGCTTGAGGAAAGTGCTTCTGTGGCCATTAAAATTTTCCGTATTGATCCATTTTCTGAATGGTTTTTTGAATATTTTATTAAAATTAATGATGCTTAAGCAATGAGAACTCTTTAGTATCCTTGCATAATTCAGAAATAACTGGAAAAAAAACAATTGAAAAAAAATATGATTTAACAACTGAATCCTTCCTCAAAACAGAACGGAAGCAGTTAATAATACTTCAACTATTTATTATTTTATATGGGAAAAGTGGTTTTACTGTGGAAATAATTTTAATTGTTATTAAAATAAATTAATTTCCCAAATCAATAAATTTTCTACTTTCCTTCTGCGGTCATACTTCGAATGGTACAGAAAACGTGGGTCTTTTATCAATTTATACGAATTCATCTGTAATATAGGATTACTACACAATGGAATTATTTTGCACGTTTTGAAAAGGGGTTTTGCACATAAAATTATGATATTGATTTTGCCACAAGGATGAGAGAGAGAGAGCGAGAGCGTACAGGGGAGGGGGATGATAATAACGAATTCCAGTATCTCAATTATTCAGTGTAGGTTGAGCTTTATATTCTATTAATTAAATAAATATTTACACATTACCGCTGGCGTTATTAAATTATTAATTTAATTCAGGATCTTTTCGAAATGTTTAAGGACATCCACATGTATATTTTATGATTAAACAAACAATGCTGGAAGGGGTGACTTTTTTGTTGTTGTTTTATTTTATTGTTGAGGTACGTGACGTTTCCAAATTAAAGGTTTTTATAAATCATGACCTTTTGTTTTTCAATTTGTAGAGATTATCATTTAATTTTTGTTGGAGATGTGATCTTTGAGTCTTTTTGGTCGTGTTTTATATTTTAGTTTTGTGTACGTGTGGTTTTATCTAGGGAACGGAATGGACCACCTTTTGCTGCAAGAGTGGCCATGCCGATGCCACGTCCGGGAAAAGAAGAAAGGTTGGAGACTACGGGTGCCAGTCCTATCCTCAGGCAATCCAAACGTAGAATCTGAAGGCACAAGCAGAACACTCCTTCCATGGAAAACAATACGTGGAGATGGTCCTCCAGATTGGGGAGTTAATCGAGCGTCTAAAGACCGAGAATTGCACAACTAATCTTGTTACAGAATATAACAAGCTTCCGATAGTGAATGGAACAGAAACAATGCCATAAAGACTCGAAATTGTACAAAGAATAATGATTGCAAAATTGGAGCATTAAATGTAAGAAGTATGTTGCAAGCTGGTAAAATGCAGAAGATAGCAATTTTTTTACTGCGGTACTAAGCTAATGACCACCAGTCGGGTAATTTTGCAATGTCTACTAACAAGCTTAGCTCGAAGGAAAGAATAGGTTTCAGATTGTGAGGAGTCAAGGAGTCAGATGTCGGAGGAGAGGATTATGAACTCTACGTTCAAACTCTCGGATGTTATACGAGCTCGGAAATACTGACAGCGGAAGATTGTTCCACAGCCGAGCAGACTTGCAGACTGTAGTGTGAGCGACAAGGGGAAAACCGGTGTTTTTAAATAGATGGCGCCAAAATAAATAAAAATAAATAACATCAAAGTCATCTTTCAACAAAAATTTCATTTGTAAATTTTTATCGCCGTCATATAATTTTTCGTGTGTAAAAATGTCAAACTTTAAGCCAAATAAGCGTCATTTGTGGGAAGTTTTGCTTTTTGCCGTCAATTCGTAGACTAGTTGGATTGTGGGTTTGACCCTTTCGGTCCACACAATCAACTTCCCAGTATGATGAATGCTGAATAAAGGGCTCGACCGAATGATATGAAATTTTTTTCAGAGCATCTTTTCGTTAATATTCTTCGATCGGCACCTTAATAGATAATAATAGAATAAACCCTTCTAAGTCAGAAGGGGCACTTCTCAGCTGGGCCAAGAAAATTTTACCAACTTAGCACAAGCAAATGCTGAGATGAGGCTCAACTAAAGCATGCAAAACATATAACAAAAAAAATAAAAAAATAACACACAAAGAAGCGTGCAACAAGGAGCGAGACACATAAGTAGTTACGCGTACTTACGTGCAGGTTCAAAAATCACGTACATCGTTTAAACAAAAAAACTGCTCGACCGAATTTTATGAAAATCTTTTCACATTACAACTTCGGTAATACGCTACGATCGACACCTTAACGAAGTCGCTATCATTGCTGGTTTGCGCGATATCGTGCAGGTACAAAAATTAACCTTCTTCGATTAAACAAAAAAACGACTCGACCGAATTTTATGAAAATCTATTTAGATCATAATTTCCGTTAATACGCTTTGAACGACACCTCAACGAAGTCGATATATTTTTTGGCTCGCGCAATATCGTGCAGGAAAAAATGACCACATACGTACGCACGCACACACATACATACTTCTTCTCAAATTTATGAAAAGTGAACATACCTTGAAAATTACGATTTCGATTTTCGGACCGATTACAATAACTTCCCTATAATCTGGGAAGTTAAAAAGTGCAGCTGAGGCCCGTATAATGATTGTAGAGACTTATGATGAGGCTTCTATTGGTAAAAGAACTTGTCGCAAATAGTTTCAACGCTAAAAAAGTGGTGACTTTGACGTGCAAGATGAGGAGCGTTCCGGACCGGTGAAAAAGTTTGAAAACGCAGAATTGCAGCTAGTACTAGATGAATATCCATGTAAAGCGCAACAAGAACATTGAACATGACTCAACAAATAATTTCCCAGGGTTTGAAAGCCTTGGGAATGATCCAAAAGCAAGAAAATTGGGTGCCATATGAGTTGAACCCAAGAAACGTTGTACGTCGTTTTTCACGTGGTAACAGGCTCTCTGACAGCAAGAAAAGAAGAGTTTTTGCATCGTATTGTGACTGGCAATGAAAAATGGATCCGTAACGATAATTTAAAGCGAAAAAATCGTGTGGACCGTGCATCATGATCGTAGGCCAAGCCAAACAACCATGTCTTGAAGCTCACGCTCTGTCTTTGATGGGACAAGAAAAACCATCACAGGAGCTCGCTTCCAAAAACAACTAATGCGTTTGAGCCGATCATTGAAGAAGAAGCGGCAACAATTCGAGCAAAGACATGACAAAGTGATATTTCAGAACGACAACGCTAGGCCGCAAGTTGCTCATGTCGTTAAAAACTACCTGGAAACAATTGGGAACTCCCAGATCGCCCCTTCTAACTATCACCTGCTCCGATCAATCACGCATGGCCCCGCTGAGCACCAATTCCTTTCCAAAAATTAGGTAGAGTTCGAGTATCCCTGTTAATGGAGCTCGACATAAGTTTCCGATAACACTCACACACTTTTTAATGACTTTGGTCGTAAACCGGTCAAACGGGTTAATTTTCCCACGCCAAACTGCTGCAATACCTACACCCGGCATATAGTCTCCAGAACTTAAGGTGAATTTACTTATCCGACGTTTTCCTGTCGCGCCGCTCTATTTTAAGATTTCAACCAATCAGAAACAATTTGATGTTGCAGAAATTGTCTTTGATTGGTTGAAATCTTAAAAAAGAGCGGCGCGACAGAAAAACGTCGGATATGTAAATTCCCTCACTGAGCGCGAGTTCTTACCCATGACCGTGGGTCTTTCTGGCCACTTCATTGCATAGTGCAGCTGTGTTGATTCGAGCCTGATTCGCGAATACAAAGATGTTTTTCGTTGTAATGCGCTCTCGGAGCACCATATCAACAAAATCCTAGTCGAACTTAGACCTCGTACCGTACGAAAAGTGGCGGCGGTCTATCAACACATGGTATATTTAGTTACTAATGAATACATTCCTGCTTTGATACAAATGGTCATGGTGGAACAAATGGATGTCATCATCAATTAGTTTCAGACCCCTTTTCATACTTATCTAACACTTATCATTGGCTGAACGAAACCTTTGATCTTATGGCATTGCTGCTTTAGTCATCTGGAATATTTACCGTTTCCACAGCAGTATTGAACCTAGCTACCTAGTCGAAAAATTGAACTTTTTTAAATCCATGCTCTCCTCTCTTGATTCTGGGATCAAATATAAATCGTCTCGTAGGCATGGCTTCCATTAACTTTGTTTTGCTTCCACTAATGTGCAGTCCCAATTTTTTGCCACCTTGCAAGTTGTGTCAGCAAAATTTATTTGTGGCCATGTATCCACTAACGATCCGAGAGGAGCGATTTTTCTTTTAGAACAACGTGACCAGGATTCATAATTAATTTCGTATAATATTTGAATGTTAAAATTTAAGGTCCTCCTTTCCCATGAAACTTACCTGAAATAAAAAGAAAAATTGTAGTTAGCGAAAAGTTGCAATAGATAAGATAAGCATAAGCATTGTAAAATTAATTAAGTCAGTCTTAAGACCGCACCGTCGTGTATTAAGAAAGATTATTTAAAATAAAATTTTGGAATTTAAATATTGAGTTTTATTCTGTTTTAATATTTTTTATTCATATAAAAGAAAAATCTAATTCCCGAGTTCTGTTTGGATAAATGCGTCTTATACAGCTCATGGTGTTCTACCAATGATGTGGATCAGTGGCGTAGGTAGCTTTTTGCGATGGGAGGGGATATGACTTACTATATTTTGATTGATCGGATTTTGAGATTTTAATGCATCAGAACGGGATGTTTTCACGGTTTTTTCTACAGATGATTCTGCATTTCTATGGTTTTCACCGTCTCAAGACTTGCCGAATGGTTTTATTAGAAGTAAAAATTTCTTCATTCCGAGATAATAAACAAAACAATTTGAACACACTTTTGCAATTATAAACTAGAATAAATTTGACGATTGAGGAGTGTCTGTTCAAAAGGGCGTATTTCCATCATAAACAAACTTTACAGAAATCGAAAAAAATGCCTGTTCCTATAAATAAAATGCTAAAATATATTTAAATGCACATTCATGTGAAGGTTAAGACTACAATATGATATGGATTTTTTATTTAAAAAAATACACATTTAAACTATATTTTTTTAATTATTTGTTTAGAAATAGGCCCTTTTGATCGGGATTCTGAGAAATACGACCTTTTGATTAGTCACTTCAAGAAATAAGCCTTTTTGAATTGAATTTTTGGGAATACTTGCAGTGAAGTTTTTTGGGGTTCTGTCAAAAGCAAGATTTTTATGTCCACATATCCACTCCTAGTATAACTTTGAGCTAAAATTAAATTTTATATTGTGTTAGGGCTCTAATACCAAGGTGCCAAAGTACCAAACTACCAAATAAAGCCATAAAACATTGCTAATACATATCTTCAAAAATAAAGGCCACAACACAAAAATCGTTGGACATTATTTATAGGAAATTGTCCGTGCTTTCCAATTTTGGAAAAAAAATATTGACTAACTACGTATTTTTGGGGAAAAAGGTAGTTGAAATTGATAGTTTTGTTAAAAAAAAACAAAATTTTGAATTTGATGACTCATTACTCTGGAAGGTGGTAGGTTAGAACCTTCACCTTCACATTTTTAGATAGGTGGGGGTATTCTGCGTGCAGTGCAGTTTTTAGTTTTTTTTAAATAAAATATTTTAGTACGGTGAGAGTATTTTTTCTAAAAAAACACACTTCCTTATAATTCATTAACTAAAGCTGATATAAAAAAACTGATAATATATTTGAAATCAGCGTCAAAAATTAGTTTAGAATGATGTAAAATATTCCATGCAACAGTCATGCTGTTGAGCAGTGTTATAATTGGGACTTCCTTTCGCTTACAGTCACAATTATATGAAACGAAAATTCAGATCGTATTTTGAAGTAAACCTTCTTTTGCTGAGGGGGTTCCGGTTATCCGATAATACTGAAATTTTGCACACCTTCAGTTTCGATGACAATATAATATAGTATACTCAATAGATCCAATATGACCACCAAAAAAATGGCGGATTACTGTTTCCTTCACAAGATGCAGAAATACGTCCTTTTGATTGGAATCCTAATTGTTTGGAATTTTTTATATGGAAAGTGCGCTCCATTTGAATAAGTTTTTAGGCTCATTTGAGGGACTTTTATGCCATATTTTCAAAATAATTTTAAAATAAAAAAAAGTTGAAAACGGAAATACGCCCTTTGGAACAGACACTGCTCAATTATAAACTAGAGTAAATTAATGTTAACGCTCCAAGGAACGCCTTCGAATTGCTGATTCGCCAGAGACAATGAGTGTACTGTGTATTGTGCTCGATAAAATTGTATCTAGTTAGATCAATCTATGAAGTGCAAAGCTTCCCCGAACTTATAACTTAAAGTTTATCATAATTCTGCCCGTAGAATCTTTTCTTGAACTGACTTGACAATTTTTATAAACTTCAAAATATTAAAGAGGAATTAAATTGACAATCAAAGCCAAAAGTTAGTCCTATTTTTTAGGAAGCTCATATTTTGATACTCTACTACATTAAAAAATATTCGAAATATTAAATATTGAATAAAATATGCTCATAGCTACTAGTTATTTCACCCAGAATTGGAAAACGATTAAATTTCTTGATTTATTATAACGTTAAAATTTTGAGTATTTAGGAACCGAGGTGCCACTATTGGCTCATTGTATTTACTTTACATGTGCTTGATGTGTCCACAATTATAGTGAGCGTCCTTTTCGTGGCTCTTGATTGGTCGGCCTGATCGAAGCACGGAAATTATACAATACTTAAATGCACAGCCGTCACAAAAACATATCTAGATGATTTTTATATAATTGCGCAAAAACAAAACTGCACATTACATAATGCCAAAAGAGGTGCTGGTGGCTGGTGCTTAAGAAATTTCATGTCCTATACTTAAATACGTAGATACGAAGACTTTTATTCAATTATATTATAATTTTCGTAGGCTCATGGGGGGGGGGGATTTATCCCCTTGATCCCCCCCCTATCTACGCCACTGATGTGGATGCCGTCTGATTAAATCAATATTTGAATGGTTTTGTTGCACCCGAGTCACTGATCATTATCTTCAAACTCAGGATGAAGAAGAAGGCAGCAATACTGGCCTCCTAGGATATGCTGGTCACATTGGTCACGGCTAATCTACATAA
This sequence comes from Thereva nobilitata, assembly GCA_963855945.1. NCBI lineage: Eukaryota > Metazoa > Arthropoda > Insecta > Diptera > Therevidae > Thereva > Thereva nobilitata. The sequence goes on from OY979695.1 coordinate 166,639,418, forward strand.
TTTCGTCAGCTTGACATTATACGTGTGCCTAACTTTCGTCAATCGGCGGTATTCCGACTCCAGTTTTAGCACTGGTCAAGAGTTTGGAGGCATGGTCGTTGCGTTGCGTAGGGGACCTGGGCATCGAGCCTAATTCGCAGATCTAAAGTTTCTTTCAGTTGTAATCCACTCTTCCCTCGCAATCCATGTCATTATTTTTTCTTGCCTTCGTTCTTCATAGAAGTTCGTTCACCCTTAGTACAACTTACTGTCCGACAATCCATTTTCCGGCTGAGCTGCGGCCTTAGAAGGTGGCTCTACCTCAAGACCAATTTAGGAATATGAATGGTCTAAACTAGGGATGTTACGAATGTCATATTTTTCACATTCGCGAATGCGAATGCGAATGCGAATGTTCGGAATGCGAATCTGCGAATGCGAATGCGAATGCGAATGTTTAAGAAAAGCATTAAAAAAACTTTAATTAAATTAATTCATCATTTTTATTGCTTATAATAGGATATAAGAAAATATTATAATAATAGACAGTAATAGTATTCTTTCTTGTATTTAATAACTAAATTAATTCATCATTTTTATTACTTATAATAAGATATAAAAAAATATTAAAATAATAGACAGTAATAGTATTCTTTCTTGTATTTAATAACTAAATTAATTCATCATTTTTATTACTTATAATAAGATATAAAAAAATATTAAAATAATAGACAGTAATAGTATTCTTTCTTGTATTTAATAACTAAATTAATTCATCATTTTTATTACTTATAATAAGATATAAAAAAATATTAAAATAATAGACAGTAATAGTATTCTTTCTTGTATTTAATAACTAAATTAATTCATTATTTTTATTACTTATAATAAGATATAAAAAAATATTAAAATAAAATTAATAATCAAAGTTCAGGAGAGGAATATTATATTTCAAAAAAAGCAATTTTGCCGCTTTTTCGCCCATGAGGCGATTTCTAAGGGGCTCATATATAAGGCCAGCTGCACTGAATAATTGCTCACTCGGAACGCTGGCCGGTGGAGCGCTGAGATATTTTCGAGCAAGATCTGTCAATTTGTCGTATTTTAGTTTTGTTTTCCACCAGTCCAGAGGGTTTTCATCGAGAGACGGTCGCTTTTCTTTAAGGTAGGCCTTTAATTGGGCTTTAATTTCACAGGTTATAGTGACTCCAGATTCTACATCGGAACCGGAACCTTCGCTTTCGGTTGAGGAATCTAGGATTCCTGCCAGATTGCTTATAAGACTTTTAGCACTTGTTGAAGGCTCATTAATGCTGCTTGCTAAATTCTTCAATCTTTTAGCGCCTGAAGCTGAATGCCGATCATTATCACCATCCCGGTTAGACAGACTTAGAGCCAATTCAACAATATCAGTGTTGACTTTTTCTTTCACAATATCACTAAAAAATTTATGCTTGTATCGTGGGTCCAGGAATGTCGAGATTGTGAACAAAGAATCATTCTCCAGGTTGCAAAACTTCTTGTTTATTTCGCTTTTAATTACTTGAATCAAGCTCATTATAATATTAGCAACGGCGTCGCCCTCAGTAGGTATTTTTATGTCATCAAGAGTTTTTTTTAATGTGTAAATAATCGGAATCACGGACGAAATCAAAGCGTGTGAGCTGCTCAAGTTGCATGTAGCTTCTTCAAACGGCTTAAGAACTGTTACGCAATACTCCATAGCTTTCCATTCTTCGGCTGACATGTTGGAAATGTTATTGTCGTTAGCATACAAGCACAAAGCATCTTTTAGTTTTAAACACCTTTCGAACAAATGAAACGTGCTATTCCATCTCGTTGTACAGTCTCCAATGACAGTTAGTGGAATTTGATCTGGGTTCAGTCGCTGTTGGATTTTGGCTAATTGACCTTGGGCAATAGTCGAATGATTAAAATGAGTGGAGATCTTTTTACATTTCTGAATCATATTCACCAGAAACTCTTGAGAGTTCAATCCATTCTTAATATTTGTCTGTAACTTATGAGTAGTACAGTCTACATCGTTAAACCCGGCCAATCTCATAGCACGCTTCATATTTGAGCCCTCATCTCTCACCATGCAGTGTACTTGCTCCTTAGTTATATTCCATTCCTCCAGCATTGATTCAAATTTCTTTGTGATAGCATCACCAGTGTGCCTGTCTTCGAATTCCTCGCACTTTAAAACAACGTTTAAGCGGTTGAAGTGGGCCGTTATGCCGTGACAGGTTAGGCTGAGAAGTGATACATTCGCACTTGGTTCTGACCATATATCAGTCGTGAATGACATAAATTTGAAATCTGCTAACAGAACCTTGATTTTTTCAGCGACTTTGCCGTACAAAACTTGACAGGTATGTTCAGTAAAAAAATTACGACCTTTTAAAGTATATTGAGGCGCGACTAACTGCATCAATCTTCGAAAACCTACGCCTTCAACAAAGTTAAATGGCAAGTGTTGTAATGCGATCATTTCGCTTATTCGGTGGTCGATTTTTTGCGATAATGGATGTTTGTTGTCCCATTGCTTCTTTTTCATTAGAGTTTCTTCGATAGATAATTGTTTGGTTACCTCTTTTAGTGGAGTTTCTTGTGGTTTATCCAGTTTTTTAGCCTGGTCGTCCGCTTCAGTATGGATCAGCATTTTATATTCCTTAGAATGAACGGTTTTCAAATGTGTTCGCAAAGCCGAAGTTGTACGCCCAATTGTGGAATAACTTTTCTGACAAACTTTGCATTTCGCGTGGTCTCGATCTATAGGCGTAAAAAATCGCCATATTTCACTTTTCTTTCCCGGTGCCATGGGAAAAACTTTCAAAATAGCTGAAAACTGTTCTAAACACACAAACTATTTATTTGTTAACGTAATGATTAGTTACAACTGACTGTCAACTAAAACAAAAGAAGCTCAACTAAGCAAGCAATCTCAAACAATTGTCTTAGCGTTACAAATTTTAAGCCGACGTTTCATATATTAAAGAAAAGCCATAAGTGTTGGTCGGTTTTGAAACACGTGATGCCTGCCTGCGTGCTATGCGCATGCGTAAATCGTCGAAGAGCAAGAGACGCGGGGCTGGTAGAGGCGAGACGAGGGGCTGGTATATGCAAAACACGTCACGACCTGCACGCTGCACACATTGGTGCAAATTGCACTCTCCATCACCAGAGCCGGCTTTAGATGGTTTGGTATTAAAGACATTTGTTTTTAGATAAATTGCCTATGTTATTATGCTCATTAGTATTAATAGTAGTAACAGTTTATCTAGTATATGCCTCCTATTCTACTTGTGAGATTGATTTAGCGAGGGGACCCTCTTTTTTTTCTTTAAGCCCCAAGACAATAGATGCAAAAGTATAATAAAGCGCCCTTGTCGGCTGTCTTTTACTTTTTTCAAACAAAAGGTGTTTACCTCCTATGCACATCCAGAATTGTGTCTCGGCGGTAGTGGCGGCGCCCGTGTTCGACCTCCCCTAAAGCCGGTGCTGTCCAGTCCAGGCATTACACTAAACATTCATTTTTCTACCTCTTTTTCGTGTAACGATTATGATGCATATGTAGGTGTACAATAAATGCGAATGAGAAGGGGTATTTCTCATTGTTTTCTCAGCCCCCGAGCACGTTATATTTGCGTTAGTGTGAAGGATGGATGATTCTGACAAATTTTCTGAGGCACAAGTGAGGAAAAAACACACACTTCCCTGTGACCCCTTGTCAATAAACCGGGTTTGTGTATGGAACTTGCGACATTCGCATTCGCACATTCGCATTCTTCGATGCGAATGCGAATGTCTATGCGAATGTTTAAAATGATGCGAATCATTCGCATAAGCGAATGCGAATGCGAACATTCGTAACATCCCTAGTCTAAACAAGGGACTTAGTTTTCACATTGCGAAGTGAACCACAGCAGTAAAAGTTGTTTGTAGTCGGATTGGATATAGGATCAAGGATATTCTAGAAAAGATCCTTTTTTAGGCAACACACTATATACATACATATATTTTTTCTCGTTGAAACCAAAAAGGGGCGTTATTATTTCCACAGTATCTACGTGCCCAAAAAAGATATAATACATAAAAAATAATTATTTATTTTCTTATTATTATTATTATTAATATTTTTTATTTAAGAAAGAAAAGAAAAAAAAAGAAAGAAAAAAACTTGAAAGAAATTTTCCTTTTTTCAATTTTTCATTTTATTATTTTTCAGTTTGCCTACAAAATTGCGCAATTTAAACGGAAAACTTTTGTGATAAAAAAAATAAATAGGATAAGGAGTATAAGTAAGGAACTATTACTAATATGCTGTAAGTTGTTGTTTAGTTGTGCATGAAACGGATTCGTATACTAACGTCAAAGCAAAGCATATAAATCATCGCTTCAAATATATTGGCTAGATGAAAGCAAAAATATTTTGTGATTAATATCTAATAATTAATTAATTGGAATATAATTGGCGACTAATTGTATATTATATCTAATCTACTAAATTACAAACTAAAAAAAATATTATATTGTATCATAATATTCACGTCGTTTAATTTTTTTGTTCCAATTTTATTTTGATGCTACTGTATGATATTTTAAAATCGCCTAAAATCATCTGATGTATTAAAGTTCGACTCGGAAACAGTTTCAATTCGCTATTAAGTGGAGTTTTACCTATTAGTATATCACAATAAATTGTAACTGCACGTTTAATTTTGTTCTGTAACATTGAAATTGGGTCAAATAATACACTTTTAAATTTCATATTTCGTATTTGTCTCCAAAAGAGTTATGATCTGTTTTCACATAGCCCATACCATAGTTATTCAAATTCAAGTTAAAATCAACTTCAGTAAACTAACCTCATTATTTGGTTTGATTTCCCATAGTTTCTATAAACTTAATTTTTTTTGGAATTCATCACATAATAAATAGGTTTCGAAATGATACATTCCAAATTTTAGCTCAAAATATGCATTTGTTAATTAACAATTGGCCGAAATACAAAAAGTCAAATATCTCGAGTTCACTTTGACAACTTTCTTTTTTTTAAATTAAAGGTGTCAATTCTGATAAAAAATTTTAAACTTATTTTTCAAAATGGACGAAAAAATGCAATTGCTGTTATTTGAGTTATAAACCAAGTTAAAAAAAGTAACCAAAATTACATTAAAAAAATTTCTTTTTAATTGCATTCGAAAGCCGGAGTCGAGATCTGCATTTTGAAAAAAATTGTGTCCATCACCGTCGTGCTTAAATATATTTCACCCAGCGGTGCACATTTTTGCCGTTGATGGAACACCCTGTTAGACACACTGTGTCTCTCTGTGTCTAAATGGAAGGCACCCAATGTTAACATCAAAATTTCCTCATATCTTCAAAAATATAGGCTGTTACACAAAAATTGGTATTATTTATAGGAAATTGTCCAAGCTTTCCAATTTTGAAGAAAAAAATATTGGTTAACTAAGTATTTTTTTGAGAAAAAAGGTAGTTGAAGTTGACATTTTTATTAAAAAACCAAAATTCTCATAACTCTGGAAGTTGGTAGGATAGAAACCTTCACTTTTACAGTTACAGATAGGTGGGAGTATGATGCTTGCAGTCGTACCTTATTCAGGAAAATAGGACATAGGGTTACAAAAATACAGGGTGATATGCAAAAGACTAAAATACACTTCAAAACGCCCTAGCGGCTAAACCGTTACGATTCCCCCACCCCATACGATTTTTTGTTCGTCTAACTAAAACCTATCAACAGCCGGCCGCTTTTTAAACTTACACGGAAGGTGGCTCAAATTTTGAGATTTTAAAGGATATGCAATCCGATAAACTGCCCACTTCCGGGATCTCTTCTGTAATATTGATGTTTGCAGAATGTCCTCGCCCAACACCAGCTCCCAGATAGCCAATCGTTTTCAACCTCAATTTATGGCGTATTTCTCTACCTCAAGGTGGAGTAGTACCAAATTGAGGAGAGTCTCCAGCGTTACTATAGGCGAAATGCCATGGATTGTCGATGGGCATTCTTTAAATTCTGCTTAATTTAGTTATGAAACTTTTTAGCGCCGTCCTGTGCCACTACACTAAAGACCCTTAAGTTACCATGGGCCTTATGATGGTCGCTTTCGTTTGTGGACTCCATGTGGATTCACAAGCTCTGCCAACACAGGTATCTACTGTCTTGTTCATCAGAGTATCCATTTTATGGTTCCAGTCGAGCGTGGCATCCAGTGTCACCCTAAGTATTTGATTTGTTAGGAATAGCCTATAGTTCTGCCTGCGAGGATCGGTCCGCATGAAACAGGACATTGACATTTAGTCCTAAGATGGCGTAGTACCAACTAAAGGCTATAACATATCGGGCATTTCAAGAAACGACATAAAACGTAGAGAAACCACAAAATGAACACTTTCAATCTCATTTAGACACGATATAAATGCGGATCGTACAGCCCAACCCGCAATAGAGTCTAATGTTTCATCCCTAGAAATCAGTCGTGTAAGGAGTATTCTAAAAGCAATCAAAAGTCACAATTCAATCACAAATGTATGATGAGTCTCAACTTAAGCCAATTTGGTATCTATGGTCCTCGCCTTAAGGGAGATGAGCGCTAATGTGAAATTGTGATTGAGAATATAAAGCATCCGGTTATTTGCGTTTTTAAACAAACAGAGTGGCGTTGCTCGGTTGTGGAGACTTGAGACTTGCGCATGGAGATAGCATAGCGATTTTGAGATTGCCTTATTTTATGGCGCGAGTTCTATTCTAATTGTGCAGTCACAATTTTGACAATCCACCAACAGTTACAAGAGTATAAAGAGCAGATCTCTAACATACTTTTTATAATTTCTCACAGACTCGACACAAGCTTCGATGAGAGGTACTCGAACGTATGTGAACTGCCTTGCTGGACTATATTCTCCGGAGTTCGTTGGCTACGTTATCGCCCAGAATTTGCTCTAACTGATTACTACTGATTATTTAAGATTTTTCCTTGTGACTAGGGGCTTAGTATACCAAAACAGCCGAAAGTGGCAAGAATGGTCACAAACTCTCTATGAGGGTATCTACACTGTTATTCCTTCAACTGAATTTGCTTTTTAGAGAGATATATAGAAAGGACAAGAGGGAAGTGTAGTAACATCTTCACAAGAAAATTTTGGCGTGAAAACTTAACACCTACACAATATGCTTCTTGTTACTCTTTTACTCTTACCGTTGGTAGCAAAATTATCGGTACATTCAAATATCTCCGTGTAAAGACAAGAAAGTTACTCGTGATAAAGAAGTAACCCGTTTAGACCGTAAGTATGTTATAGAACTGATTCGGTAACAGATGAATGAATACCAGTGTAGAATGACAAGCACGAGTCACAAAAGCTTGTGACTTATGACTGGTCACAATTTACAATAAGGGCGTATTTTCAAGTTAAGTTTAGTTTGAATGGTTTAAATAAGCGCTGGTTTATAAATTGTTTATCTTATGGCGTTTGCCAACTCTGAACTGATTTAATTATTCAAAATAATAAAATACAAGGGCTAGCTTGGATGACTGCTTGGAGTTTAAAAACTCGCCACTCATTTACTTGATAGTTTTGTTTTTTAGGTTCAAACTTTTTTGCCGGTATTATTAGTTTTTGGAGTGCGAAGGAGGGTGTGATCGCCCCTATCGTCCCTCTTCTGAATCCGCCCATGCTGTGGACATCCTTTTCCTACAGTTCCGCCCCGGGACCCCTCAAGATGAGAGGTTACTAGTTTGCAAGTTCTCAGCAGAGAATCAATCCAGTCGCAGAAAGTGCTACTTAGACCTCGTATACTTGGAGCCCTGGCTATAGTATCAAAGGATGTATTGTCGAAGGCCGACGCCAGCACATTCTAGCCCGAGCATCAGATTGTGAAATATTGTCCAGTGGACTTGCCCGCCTGGTACGCATGCTGGTAGAAACTAAAGATAATTTGGGCTTTTCACCCTGTCAGCAATTCTCTCCCGAGTAAAAATGATCAATTATATCCCGAGTAAAAATGAAACTCGCCCGCACCCATCATGTAGCAAGCACGCACTAGCCTGCACGGCGCCCGCGGCGAGCATGCACGCTTGGGAAAAATAAGATTCAAGATAATTGGCCGTTTTCTTTGTCCTACACAATTTTTTAAAGCACCAATTTTGCTGCCTTTAGTCTAGAAAAAGTGCAGGCATGTGGCGGGAACGTGCATATTTTTGTGGCATGCCCATTTGTTCGCTATGCGTGCTAGGTGCGGGCGCGTGCGTGCTTGTAAGAAAATTAACCAATTAAATTATTTTTACTCGGGTTGTCTTCAAGGCAAAGTGTTATTTTATGATAATTTTTCTAGATATTCCTATAAACATTTAAGCAAAAACATCGACACAAATCCCAGTAGCCCAGTTGTCAGAGACTTTGACCTCGCACAAAATGTGATCTCGCTGAAAATTGGGACTTAGGTACTTTTTTGGGTGTAGAAAACGATAAAAAAATCTTTGCTGCTCTAAAGTGTATGCTAAGTTCACAATTTCGAAAACAAATTCGAAAATTTGGTTTTTGCTTTATATATCAAAAATAAAAAAAAAATTCGAAAAACTAATAGCGCCACGTGAAAGAGCGGAAAATTTTACTAAAATCTATATTATAACTTATTTTAAAAAAAAATTGTTTTATTATTATAAAAAATTATTAAAAATAAGAAGAAAATTCGAAAAATCTAAGCCCGCCAAAAAGCTGAATTCAAATTTTCTAGCGAGGCGTTCGGGGAAAAACTAAAGTATCCTTGCCTAAAATGGACGCAAAAATAAAAATAAAAAAAGCATTTTAAAGAGGACACTCTAAGCTTTCTAAGGAAGCCATTAGTTTTTAATTTTTTGTTTTTTTTTCTCATAGAAAATTTGACCGGAAGTTATAATTTGTAAAATTCTCACTGATGTTTATAAAATTGAAGATATATATTAATAGAGGCGTACGAAAAAAAATCCTTGTACATTTATCATCATTAGACCATTACTTTTGATGTAAAAATAATTAAAAAGATAAACATTGTCTCTGCTTAATAAAATTTATGTTGTAAAATATTCATTTTTTCTTACAGCATTCATTCGGCGCCATTTTTATTTTTAAAAACAACCGGCACCAAACGAGAAAAGTGAAAAACTGCCGGCGGCCCGGGGGCGTCTTTCTTCTTCTTCATATTTTGTGTTCCGGCTGTATGATTTTAGTAAAATTATCCGCTCTTTCACGTGGCGCTATTAGTTTTTCGAATTTTTTTTTATTTTTCGATATATAAAGCAGAAACCAAATTTTCGAATTTGTTTTCGAAATTGTGAACTTAGCATACACTTTAGAGCAGCAAAGATTTTTTTATCGTTTTCTACATCCAAAAATGTACCTAAGTTCCAATTTTCAGCGAGATCACATTTTGTGCGAGCTTTCGGTCTAAATTTGGCTCTGACGACTGGGCTACAGTGATTATCCCTTATATTCAAAGTAAGAATCGCTTACAAATTTTCTTTCATCCCTTACAGCTTAGTTGTTAAATCAGAAATTGAGCCGTTTCCTTAAGAAAACAAAACATAAAACTTTCATTATTTGGGATAAAGACTGTCAAAAACAAGACGAAGTGTTTAAATTTATTACGAGCCAAACTGGAGCCGTGTAATAAATACCCATACCCATACTAAATGACTATAATCAGTCGTTTAAACATGTTTTTTTATGTCATAAAGCATCCTCATAATTTTGACGAATAAAAGCAGATTTTCACTCTTTTCTTAAAAAAAAAACAAAATTCAAAGAAGGATAATCATGTCTCACAAATTCGTAGCCAGTTAAAATATGTATATTAAAATGTTCTTCTTTTCCCTATTCTATTCAGTACTTGTCCCCTGCTTAATCTAAACACAGATATTCCCCCCAAAAAAAAAAGGAATTGCTGAGACCAAAAAATTTCATAGACCATCAGATATTTATGGAAGTATCCTTTTAATAAAAGTGAAGGACTTTATTCCCTTTGAACGGTATTTTCGGCAGCTACGGAGCAAAAAAAACGAAAATCTTTTATTCATAAGCCAACAATAAGAATTGTCGCATATCATTTATGCAAATAGGTAATAAGTTCTGTCGTTGGCTTCCTTTGGTTAACAATAAAAGTATATAAATGTTTGATTATTATTATTTACCCTTAAGTGTATCAAAATTATTGAAAGAAACTTTTATAATTTATCTTATTTACTTACTTTTACCTACATTCAAACTTAAATTCTATGAAAATTAAGTAGAAAAACTAAAACTGCTTATAACATTCAACTTTTCTCATTACCATCAATCTAAATTTGTGCTAAAACGATGTAATTTATGACAAGAAATTCGCTCGACTAACATGGAACTTAATTTAGAACATTTTATGAAAGGAGCCCCCAAGTATGCATCACGTAAAGGCGTACGACGTTATCAATATTTATATTAAAGTATAAGTAAGGGAAAAAAACTTTTCTTCATCTTAGTTGATTTTGTTTTTCCAACTCAATTCTCATAAAAGTGTATATCCTGTTTTGGGGAAGTTGCCTACATGATCAAATGACTATGAAATAAAGAAACTTTTTTGCAACTTTTCACTACACACAAACCCCAAAAAGGACTTTCCTGATCAAAGCCGAGAGAGAGCCCAACATGATGAATGTTTTTTGTGGGGACTCGATGTCATATTACAAAAGTTTGTGCAAACTCGTTTTTTTAAAATTGATATTTTATTTTTTTTTGTCTTTCATATATGTATAAAAAACACCCTGGTTAAGTACATTTTCATTGTTGATCGAAGCTTAATAATTTGGTCTATCAAACACTTTTTTAAAAACAAAACTTTCATAAAAGTATTGCAAATAAATCATTCACGCTTATACCCAATTGCCTTAAACCTACCCCTAAAAAAAATAAGCAAAAAACTTTTTGTTATCTAATTTAATATTCAAGCCACATATCCGCATCCTACCCCTTATATACATGGAAGAACCAACAAATAAACTAACGACATCTGTTGATCTTTACAAAAACAAAACAAAAAAATAATGTTCATCGAGCACACAAATTTAATTCGATAATAAATCGTGACGATATTATATAATTACAGGTACTACAGGTTGTGGATATACACGTGCAACGCGGTTCTTTTAATGGCAATCATTATATTCTGTGGCGTTGCTGGCAAAGTTCTTGTGGCTGATTATAGACGACTTTTGGTGACCGATTTGAGTTTGAGCCAACCGAATTTCATTTATGCCTACTTAGCATTATTGATGCAATCAGGTAACACTGTTTTATTACAAAAACAAAATTATTTTAATAACCAATTTTCTTTTGGACAGGTTTCCTTCAACTTATAGGGTGTCTTGGTGCCTTACGACTATCTGAAAAACTACTTAACGCTTATTGGTTGCTGCTGCTGTTATTGTTAATAGGCGACGCAGTATTAGGAATTTTTTGGATGTTCAAATTCGATAAAATCATGGAGACATTCGAGCCAATATTAAGGTATGTGTTTAAGTGTTTCATTATACCGATAACAGCCGGTTTAGACGGTAGCGCATGTACCTCACGAAAGTCTAGAGATAAAAGGAGAAGTGCGGATGATGAGAGGTATCACCCCACTTCCTCCGTTATCAACAAAGTTCGTGAGGCACATGCGCTGGAGCGCACCGTCTAAACCGGCTCTAAGGATCTATAGTTGCAACAATAAGGAAGTAGCGGCATTTTTGAATTGGTGGGATTTTATATGTAGAGCTTTTACAACAATTTAAAAAAAAGTTCGAAGACGATACGACCTGTTACATGGAATTCCGAAGTTAAGCCCGTTTTTTGTCTTATTTTACTGGACTACGAAGGGCCGCACACAAGCAAGGCTTTTGATACGAAAACTAAATATATTATATTAGAGCTATTAAGAACTTATAATTGTTCAGCCTAAGTTTTTTAAACTCCACCCGACTAGCATTTAAAAATGGGATTACCTCAGGGGCATACCGAAAAAAGGATTCCCCGTAGGTTCCTCATGAGGACTCCATGTGGTAAATGAGGGGCATGCCGAAAGGGGCATTTCCTCATGAACACCACCCCAAAAGAAATCAGCGATGAGGTAGGGAGCTCTATGAGGCAGACCTCAATACAAATTAAATGGGGCAATCCCAACATCTGCCTTACGTTTTGGAAAGCTTTTTAAAAAGCTCTAAAGAAATAACCTTAAGCTTTAGTTTAACTCATACAAAGCTTTAGTTTTTGTTGTTGCATTGGTTCTAGGGAATTATGTTAGTGACCGTGAAGGATGCCATTTAGCACACTCAATAGCCGGGTTCTGGTTCGATTACAGAAGTCAAGCAGCATTGGATGTGATTAGTACTCAGTTGGGGGCCGTATTGATAAAATCACACTCGCGTTAAAACATATGAAGCTTTCGACACCGAGGCAGTTATTACTCACATATCCACGACGAAATTCTCAAAATCCACTTGGGATCGGGTGGCAATGATATTTCCTCAAGCGGGCCAAATAGGACATTCCTTATGACGGGCGCTAATGAGGAAAGGCGTTAGATGCCCTGTGTGGGCCTTACGGGGTAATCCTCACGGCACGGGGTCCACATGAGGCAGTGGGTTTACACTCGTAGGGGCCCTATCTATACCTCTTACCCCAAAATGCTAGACGGGCATAACTCCATAACCAAAGAATTTAAAACCACAGAACTCAATTGGCAGCTCGTATATAAATTGACCGATTAACTTTATACATTTTAACGTTAACTGTACAGGTGCTCCCCACTCACAATGATTAAGCAAACAGTAGTCCGTCAGAAACTCGGTTTTTCTGTTTAGCTCCAACCTGTTGATTGGAATGAATCTTTTAGCTTGACGGGCACCCTGGGTCTTTGTCCAGCTATGAAGAAATATCCGGTCGCCCCAATTCTCGATGGCCGATCTTACATGGCAGCTGGCTAAGCTGTAGAAAGATTCCGGATCAACAAGTGATGAGCTTACCCTACTCTTTTCCAGGCCATCGGCAATGTAGCCTTCGTGGCCTGGGATTCACATCAGCGTAACATTGTTGTACCTGCTGAGGGATTTTAGAGATAGGAAGCATTCTATGACATTTTTTGATAACACCCTGTGGAATTTAATAGCAAAAAGGGCAGATCGACTGTCCAAGAATATAACGATACTAGAACTGGCCGGTCTGAGCACTATTAATACAAGTCGGGCTACACACCTGAATGAAAAACTGTGAGGGTGGTGCCAAGGGCCATGGCTGTTTTCCACCTTGGGCCATATACGCCCATTATTGATATTAATATTCTGGCGACAAAGGCATGATGTTGTACGACCCGGAATATGGAAGAGGGCAGTCCAATGTCCAAGGAAATGCGACGGACTTTGGAGTAAGGCCAGCCCATCGGAGTATGCCAGAGGAGGTGGGACGAGTCTATTACCATATAATCTCTGGACCATATAATACGGTCAGAGGATGGATAGAATGGTGAAAGTGGCGCTGAAGACGATCTACCAGAAGCGAAAAGGAGATTAAAGAAGGAGGTTGTTGTTTTCTTAGATTGTGCTAGAGACTCAGAGAATCGAGGGACAGGATCTGCGCGGTGTCTCCTGTCTAAGACATAGATGCCTTAGTTCACGGCCACAACGCAGCCATCGCACCTAGCACTTCACATATAGGCCAATAAATAGGTACTTTTTCTTTGCGAAAAATACCGCACCCGGTTTTTTTTTACCAAATGCTTTTATATATTTTTATAAGCTTAAATTCAAAATGACGTCATCCCCACCCTCTTGCTAAACTTACAGCGAAGGGAAACGCGTTTAATTCTATATATGTCAGAAACTATGCATTTTACGACAAAAATATATATAATCATTTTTGTAGATAAATAAGTGATTTAATTTTTTTATTTAGAAAGTTTTTATGTAAAGTCAATATGTACTGGGCTGTGGTGTTTCAAACTTCACATATCACTTTGTTTGCACTATATATTTCGGTAATGGTTAACTCTACATGAAAAACCCTTCGTAAGACTTATAGAATACACGATTATCTATAATTTTTGTTATTATCATTTTTAACGTAGGGCTAATATTTCACGAGTTATAGCGCTTTAAATGTCAAAAAACGTAAATTCAAAAGTAGTTTTCTGCCAATATCTTTTTAGTCACGCGTTTTATTGCAAAACTGATTATAACGTTTTTTGTGCGCAATTTCATTGCCCACATTTTTTGTTTTAACTTTTTGCTGTAAAAATGATATTTATGGGTTTATTACACCTCAAACGTTTACTAAGGATGGTTTTTACAAATATCTCAACTATTCATTTACGACGAAAATTTAAACCAACAAATATGTTAATTATAAAATTCTGTAGAAATTTTACTTGAAACGTTTTTTTCTAGCATACTTCAGCCGCTATTCAGCGCCGAACGTTTCATATACAATACACATAAATGTTCATACAAATAATTGAGAAATTTCTTTGACACACAAACTCTTTTCCACAGAAAAAAGTTAAAACAAAGAATGTGGGAATGAAATTGGGCCATCGAATCTGAGATATAGAATTAAACACGTTTCCCTTCACTGTAAGTTTAGCAAGAGGGTGGGGATGTCGTCATTTTGAATTTAAGCTTATAAAAATAAATAAAATCATTTGGTAAAAAAAAATCGCATGCGGTATTTTTCGCTTTACGAAGGCCTTTTTTTCGAACTATTTATTGGACTAATAACACCATATAGGTTTAGTGTGCGATGGTCAAATTTTGTCTTTGCTAGGTGCGATGTGCTAGGTGCGATGGCTGCGTTGTGGCCGTGCACTTAGGCAGGCTGTCGCACACCTTCCTTGCTACTAGACCGATATAAGATTCTCGCCACTCCCTCGTAAAAAAAGCCGCAGTCGAACAAGTGCTTTTAGCTCCCGCGTTACCGAGGTAGGCCATTCTTTAAATCTTGGCCAGTTTAATCATAACACCCTTTGGTTTGGTTTTGACCCTTTTTGCAATAGATGCGTACGTGACCATTAGCAACGTCTTTTGTTGAAGAAGACCGGACTTGAGTGGAGCTCATAAGTTCGCTGATAAACGTTCTTCTTCTAACCCAGATCAAAGCAGGACATTCACAAAGAATATATATGGAAGTCTCGTCGCCTTCCATCCAGAGTCGGCATTCTGCCTTTTGAGACAATCCTAGGTTGTGAAGCCTCGTCGGAGTGTTATAAGCAACTCCTGAAACAAGAGTATCCCGATAACCAGACGACTAAGGCAGGTTAAGCCGGCGGGATGCCTTATTAGGGCTACCAAGTTACTCTATCCACTTTTTCTTAGACTGAAGAACTAAATTCACGTAACCTACACCATCCAAATTTCACGTCAAACGGTCTTGTCTGAAACAATTCGGTGTCGAAAAGCGTCATTCACTAGACTGTACTAGGATATTAGAGATTTCAAGTTCGTGACAAGTTCGTTCAGATTTCCTTAAATTCAAATTCTTCGAAACTTTTATAAAACTAAGTCATATTCTTCATAATCATTTCTGTTTCCATGGCACTTATTTCAATTTGTTCAAAAGTAACCTAACCACTCTAATTACAAATTAACTTCTTGTATACTTCATAGCTTGATACACGCTAGTTATGTAGCATTTACCAAAAAACATTTTTTATAATTTTATAATTACAAGGCGAAAAACGAAACCTAAACATTTTTATTCAATAAGTTTGTGATAAAGCAAAAAAATTACAATATTCCTTTGCATGTCATAAATATTTAATTTTAAATGCAAAATCTCGTATCTCAAAGCCCAGACATCGATCCGCTGCCATATGGCATCGGTCATTCGCCGAACCGATATCTAAATAATCACGACATCTCAACTTAACAACTTTCCAGAGGTGAACTCCCCGTCGTTGTTGGGACCAAGATTACTTTGCATATTTTCCGCTAGAGCATTTTTCTTTTGCTGCTGACATGAACGAAAATGAAAAGTTTCATGTTCAGGCAAATGGTTTTATTGGTCACCCTATAAAATATGGATGGAATTCATTCAACGGCGAACCAAACTGGAAAAAAAAGCGACAGAAAATTGATTTGGTCCCAACCCCCAACATCGAGGGGATTCCCCGAAATTTGCATATTGGATCGGAATACGTCTTCTTGTCATGACAATTCACATTATAAAAGTCGTAAATCTTCAACCCATGATATTTTCAGGCGATGATTTTAAGACGTTGTCGAAAGGATGTAGTTAATCCTTAACCCACTCCATGATGCCAATGTACGTACGTTCGTTCTGACGCTGTCACGCTGCGTAGATTAATAATATTCACGAGACTGTTCCAATAAAGCGGCATTACGAAAGCGAACATGATGTTGTCACATGGTAGATAAAGGCCTCAAATCTACGATGTATGTGCTGTTTAGTAGCAGGATCCTTAATGTAGTGATAACATCCCTATTTGACATCCTTTGTTTCTGTACATATCGCACACAATTGCCATCAACTTTAACGACATAAGCTGAAGATAGTCTTAAGATCGATTTCTGAAATATTCGCTCCTCCTTCCCGCTTGTTTCCTTCGTTCTTCTTCCTTTCTTCAATTCGCTTTAGTTTAATCCTTTATTAAAGGATGAAGGAGGGTACCCGAGTGAACATTATTAATTGGCGCCAGACAACCAGGCGCCATCTGTGATTCTACGACGGAAAAGTATTCCATTCAGCAAAATGCACTTTTTTTGTAGTTATTTAAAAATTTTGAAAGTTTTATTGCATGTCCGCCGCGGTTAAGTGGCGGAGAGAAATATCCTGGAAATTTATTGATGAAGTTATAAATTTATTATTGGTTAAATTGTTCTCGATTTTATTTGGTGTAATAAAGAATCGCGGCAAATATTCGTTGCAGGATAAAATTTTATGTTTGGTTTTGTGTGAAAAATATAAAATTCTTGCTTTGTTGTCGTTATTCATTGAATTTTATATGGTGGCAAAGAAAAAAAAACTAATTAACACCGCGTCCATATTATCATGTTATATGAACTTAACAACAATGCAGTCTTAATTTCTATACAAATTGCCGAATCCTTTATTTTTTATGAACTCGATAGCTACATATGGAGTTGTGTTAAATTACGTGAGGGATCCAACGCCTGCACGACTTTCTCATAACTAAGAATAATAAATTTCAATAAGGATAATCATTATTCGTGATTTTATTATAAACATCAACACAGATTGTCTCGGATAAAATCCAAGATGTATGATAATGACTTTATACTCCATTTGCCAATATCGAAATCTGCGAGATTTCACACCTGAGTGCTTTTTCCGTCAAATTATAACACGAATGCTATGTGGTTTGAAGTGTGAGTAAACGGTTTCGTGCGTGGCTTTGGAAGCTCTTTCTTTGCAAACAAGTAAGCATTTACAATGTTAAAAAGTACTCGGAATTTATCATTTGAGTAAACGGAATTTATCGGGAAAAAGCCTATAAGTTGGTAGCACTGTACGAAGTAACCTTTCAAAACTTGTGTTTCATCATAACTGCTCTGTGAAATTCGAAAATTAGTTGAACAAAGAGTTTGCCTTAAATTTTGTGTTTTTATCGAAATTTAATATGCCTAATCACAGGAAATATTGCAGAAGACCTCCGGTATAAAACATGCAAAGAGAGATGGGAAGTGGGGTCTCATACTCATACGAGTAAGATGCTCTGCCTACTGGATCCTGCCGAACTTTATTTTCTTCACAACATCTATGTCGTGATAGCGCTCATAGATCTCGTCGTTGTATAGTCCCCGGAATCAGACCAGATTTTATCTTTTTAATTCAGTCAATGAACAATTTCTTAGATGCATTTTCCAGGAGGGCCTGCAGCTTTAGCCGAGAATTTTGTTTTGTGGATTTAATAGTCTCATAATAGTGTAGGCTGCCATGACAAAAAAGGTACCCCATCGAACACCTCAAAATTATAAAGTGAGAATGGCTGAAAAACATGTAAAAAATATGTTACGCCCGCCAGACTAGTAAAAATTTGTTAATTGTTATTTATTATGAATTTTTGAATTTAGCTAAAAAAAATGATTTGTTTTTCCAAAACACTTCCTTGAAATTTATACAATTTGAATAATGAATCATGTTTGAAAAAATTTGTCTGGCTGACAATTTTTGTTAATTAACTTCTGACAGACCTTTTGTTATAAATATTTTTTTTTTATAAAAATGCCCCACATAACACCTCCTTGATTTTGTTTTTAAAATAAAGTTTAAGATCTCTTCTATCTATTACAACTTGTCTGGCTGACAATTTTCGTTAATAAACTTGTCAGACTGAGTTTTGAATGCGCAGCATCAATGCATCAAAGATCAATCACTGGCATTTCAGAAGAACTCGTACAAAAAAAACAACTGAAGTTTAAGATGTCCTCTATGCATAAGATATGCCTGAAAAAATTGTTTTTTACTATGTCAGACTTCATTTTTAAGCGCCGCGACAACTTTTGTTTTCAAAAAGATAAACTTTTTACAACGGCCGCGGCAAAACATCACCTTAATTTTTTTCTGGAAGAAAGTTTGTCATCTATTTTATGAATAAAAATTGGTCAATCAACAAAAAAAAGTTTTTTACTATGCCAGACTTAATTTTTTAAGTACTGCGACGACATTTTTTAATGAATAAATGTGGTATGATCGTTGCTAACTAAAAAAAATTTTTTTACAATTCTAAATTAATATTGTAGATCCCGTTTATATACTCAAATACGTTTTACATCAAAAAATTGTTTGCTGCGCATTCAAAATTCAGTCTGACCAGTTTATTAACAAAAATTGTCAGCCAGACAAGTTGTAGTAGATAGAAGAAATCTTAAACTTTATTTTAAAATAAAAATCAAGGAAGTGTTATGTAGGGCATTTTTATAAAAAAATAATTTATAACAAAAGGTCTGTCAGAAGTTAATTAACAAAAATTGTCAGTCAGACAAATTTTTTCAAAAATGGTTCATTATTTACTACAAATTGTATAAATTTCAAGGAGGTGTTTTGGAAAAACAAATTATTTTTTTAGCTAAATTCAAAAATTCATAAAAAATAACAATTAACAAATTTTTACTAGTCTGGCGGGCGTAACATATTTTTTACATGTTTTTCAGCCATTCTCACTTTATAATTTTGAGGTGTTCGATGGGGTACTTTTTTTGTCATGGGAGCTTAGACTATAACCTCTTCCACGAAGAGGCATCTTGAGTCTGGGGACAGGCAAATTCAGACGTGGTCGTATCTGGCGAATACAATGCTTGGTCCATGACATTCGTTTCGTCAAAAATTCGCTCTTAAAAATCGATGCGTGAAACAATAAATTATTTCGCTACAAAATCCAACAATTGTTCTCACACAAATCTAGTTTTCCGAAGTCATTTTCTCTCTCAAACACAATATAACGACCTTTATAAGATTGTTTGTCGACTTTTACCCCATCGTGGACAACACCTCGATGCTTAAAAGGGAACAGTCAACATAACTTTTATTTTCGTGCAACTTTGGTATGCTTATTTCTGCTCCTGGTTCGTTACCTAAATCGTTTTGAAGAATCTTGGCTCGTTTATCTGTCAAACTCAGAAGTTTATTTGAGGTTCTTTTTTGGAAAAAATTCTACATCCTCGAAGAAAAATTTTAGCTGCGATGGAACACTCTTTGTGGGTCCGATTTCGCTCTCGAATTAGTGATGCAGTCCGCGATGTTCCAATGTACCAATGCTGCTGCAATTCGGTGATTGAACAAGAATCCGTCTATTTGGTAATACTAATTCGCACTTTTCTCTTCAGTTATATTGTCGAATTTTATCACCAATTTTTTTATCGAAATTTTTTTCAAGGCGAAGACATTTTCTTCAAGTCCTCGGCCACTTCTAAATTTTTCCATAAATATGACTCACCACATGCCTTCTTCTACAGGTTCACCAATGAAGCGCAAGGAATATCGTTGCGTATTCAAAATTTGAGTCAAACATTTTGTTCAATAGTTTTATCCATTTTAGAAATCGCAAATATACTTTGGTTTAAACAATAGAACAATGCTGGAAATAAAACAATACGCAGATCGGGCCAAGACTTTACTCAGCAATTCACTATTTGGCAGTGGTATCAATTGGGTCATTAAATTCATTCTCGATTAGGGCCGAAAAATTCGTGTCAATGTTACTGGGTTAGGAGTGACGTGACAAGCTCCTTTGTCTATGAGCATCTTTAAAAGATTTCAAATTTCTCGTTCAACCCGCGGCTACCGCCGCTGCCACCAAAATTTTGTAACGCTTTCCTTTACCACGATACAGGATGCACATCCGTTCCACTAAAGAAAATGTTCACCACCCTTTATTACTTGCCACGATAAACTCACTCCAAGTTAACCAAATTCAGTACTCTTGAAACCTTGAAAGGTGTATTGGGTTCAGTTTTTAAACTGCAATGTGCTTGAAGACTTGAAGACTTCTTCATGGCTAAAAACAATTTTCTTAGAGTACGATATAAACAAATAACAAAGATTCCTCCATTTTTTCCTCTTCAAATATTTCCGCTTTTAGAATATTGTGAAACATAATACGATTTTCAAAAATATTACACATATATCTCTAAAAGTCCTTACTCGAGATTCTTTATTCTTCTATTTATAGAGTCAGAAATATAAGATTGAATGCTTGTGATACGTTCTTCAGTTTTCTTGTTTTTATCAAAACAAAGGTCTTTGAAAATCACAAATTCATTTTCTTTTTTCAGGATTTCTTTGTGATTCTATCCATTAGCATATTCATTGCCTTTGCGGGCAATAATTTCGCCTACATTTTCTCATCTTCATACCTTTGATCATCAGAAAGAAATGAAGCTCTAGAATATTTTAGTTCATACGAAGACTAGAAAATTGACGCGCAAAAAAAACCCCAAAAAAAACACACAGTTGAAAATTTTCCCAGGTGTTAAACACTAATTAAAAATACAACTTCGCAAAATTTTGAAGAAACATTTTTAAAGGATTTTCACAAAAACCTCATCACATTAAGCAGAACATAACAGCACACACCCAATTAGAACTCAGGTATACTAAAACAACAATTCTCCATGTGTGCTCCCCCACCCCCGCGCCACTTGGTTATATTTCTCAGGTGCGCTCTCAAAGACCTCATTAGCGCCTATTTTTTAAAACCCTCCTTGATGACAGACTTGCTTTGTTCGAATCACTTCTCCATTCTGCGCGAATAATTTGCATGCGTTCCAGTATCAAAAGTGCAAATTTCAATTTGCCTGTGCACACCTCGTTTCATTACGATGAAGTCGAGGAATGTACTTGAAACCAGGTGGATTTGACGCCACGTAACAACTCCTATATGTGTCTCTAGTCAGGTGGAAGCGATTAAGTCTGATAAAGCCAGAGCTCCGACAGCGTGGCAACCTTGAGGTTTTGCTCTTAGCGAGCTGAGGACGTTCTTTTGTATTTATGAAGAGCGCCTGATGCTGTTTTCCTTGGTTTCAGTTTCAGCACCGATAAGATACGAGTTCGGTTGGCGGTGGATAAGGACTTGGGCTTTGGTTGATATCAGTTGTTTCTTATAGGTAACTCGATATTCGATAAAATTATCCAAGGATTTGGTATTAATCAAGTACGGCTTCTTGCGGTAATGTGTGAAGTTCATAAAATGTAATCGACTTCACTTAAGGAGTTTCCTTGGTGAGATATTTTTGCGAGTACATTGCTCTCGGATTCATGCACGTGTTTTATGTAAGCCATAATCTGCGATATGTGATCGCGGTTATAAATAAATTATTATTGAGCAAGAAAGGATACGACGTTGAGCTAAATTAGTTTAGCAGGGAATAATAGCACACACATATTATATTTTGGTGTGCGTCGATATTGAAAAAGCTTGTGCTGGAGTTGGATTGGATTGGATTTGTAATACTGTCTTATGAAATATTTTCTTGGAAGGAGGGATTATAACCAAAAGAATCCATAAATAGCTTTTGAAGACAAGCTAGGATATAGTCGCCCATACACAAGTGATTTTTAATATTATGGATGAGTTTTGTGTAACGTGCCAAATAGTAGCTCAGAGCTTCTGCCAGATTGATAAAGATAAACCGACGGCAATAGTACGGAACCTTAGAAAATTCTTGCAATGCTGCTGAACAAGAGAGAAGGGCTAGGAGACATACAAGAGAACGTGAGTGAGCTTAGCCGAAACAGTGTTGGCATCAATCGATTAATTTCATCAATCAATTAATTAATCGATTAAAAATTTAATCGATTAAGTTAATCGCGACAAAATTAATCGAGATTAAAGTATTAATTCTAATCGCGATTAATTTAATTAATCGTTAATCGACAATCGTTAATTTGATTGATATATGACTATGTCATATCGTGTGTGTTTTGAATAGTATGAATCCATTGAAAAGCTGATTAAATTTAGTTAGGTTGAAATGAAAAACCAAGAAAATAATGCCAAAAAATAAGCATATCTATTTGCCATACATTTATTTTTGACTGTATATATTTGTAATGTAATTGGGCAGTGCTATGCGTTCTAAAGGGCGCGTAGGCAAAGGTAAATAGAAAAAGCGTGCACCAGGCGCCGTATGCTCTTGGCACGGCACTGATGTTGGACAGCATAACTGCGGTCCCATCTAGTCTTGCACAGAAGTTTTAGTAAGACAGAGGCATACTGCAACAAGTGGTATAAGCAAATCAATACCCAAGATAAAATCAGAGTAGAATAATGAGAGCACATAACAATTACAGCAATCTGTGTTGTCTCACTCAATCACACTGTTTTTAATATGCTTATCTCTTACTTGAACTGAACATATTGTACTTTACGTAAACAAGGGAAAATCGTTAACCTCCGTGGGTTCTGGTCGATGTTGGATCTATACGTTTTTTTCATCTTATATATTAATAGGCAAACAAAAAGTTTGTACACGCTAAGGCTTTTTTGTTCGTGAACCGATTTCTTTTAAATTTTCAGAAAATGTTCTTTTTTTGGAATAGTTTTGTAATAACGAATTTGAAATCGAATTTTGAAATCGATTCAAGAATAAAAAAGTTGTAGCGATTTTAATTTTTCGAATTTGAAAAAGCCGTTGGAAAATTTGAATTTTTTTGTGAGCATCAACGTAGAGCTGAGTAGCCTACGATTGACACAAACGCCGTTTCAGTGAAGCGAATGAGAAACAGAGAAAACAATAGTTTGTGTAGATTTTTGGCGGCATAACTGACATAAAAAAACTCGGTCACTTTGTGCGTGCATTTTTTTTATACTCTTTTGTGTATAGTATTATTGTGTAAGGGGCTGCCGTTCGTTTTTGGCGAGTGAAATCAAGTGCAAAGTGATAGAATGCATTTATTATTTGAATTGAATTTAAAGAGGCAAGTTGCGACGTTATTTTTTTCAATATTTTAATTTTGATGCTTTAAGTGATTTTCTTTTTATTTTATTTTGTAGTTTTTTTGTTTTTATTGCTTATTAATAATTTGTTTGTATATTTTTCGCGTTTCATTCCTCACGAACTTTGTGGATGAAGGAGGTAGTGGGGCAGTGCCGCGGCTGGCATATGTGCAGGATGTGCAACTGCACAGGGCCCCGCGATTTTGGGGCCCCGCTAGCGAGGCGAGCGAAAAATTATTTTGAAATAAAAATCATTTGAATTCATTATTTGCATTTTTACTTCATTGAGAATGGGCCATACAAATGAATATAGGACACAGAAATCAGCATATGGGCTATTATTCTGTCGCGGGAACGGGTTTGTATGAAGAGAAGCGCGCGAACGAAGCGAGCGAAATTTTTTTTGGGCTCTCCCCAAATCCCCCAAATTGTCTGGCCGCGGCACTGGAGTGGGGTTGATGAGAGGTACTACCCCACCTCTCCCTCCCTTCATCCACAAAGTTCGTGAGGAACCTTCCTGGGAGCGAAGCGTCTAAACAGGCTTTTTAAGGAACAAACACAAAATTAACAAAACGAACAAAACTAACCGAATTTTCTCGTGGATTAAAAACAAACGTAGTCCGCTCAAATTAGTCAAAAAATCGCTGTTTTTAGGAAATTGTTCCCACAACTATGAGACCGGTGCCAAGTGAAGTCTCTATTTTGTGGAGAACCTATGCATTTTGGTGAAAATATCAAAGTTGGAGAGCATAAAATTAACTACAAATTTTACTTTTACAATTTTTCCCAACTGCGCATATTTTCGCCGATGGAGGCCGTTTTGCGCCATTTTTAGATTTTGAGCCAA
Organism: Thereva nobilitata; assembly: GCA_963855945.1. NCBI lineage: Eukaryota > Metazoa > Arthropoda > Insecta > Diptera > Therevidae > Thereva > Thereva nobilitata. The sequence goes on from OY979695.1 coordinate 166,663,729, forward strand.
AATTATGCATTTGTATGAAAAATTAAATGAGATCAAAGTAGTAGTTGTAGTTTTTCAACGGCCTTTCTTTGGACGCTTTGATTATCAACAGAGTCTGAAAAAAGGCGCAAAACGAGCTCTACCGGCAAAACAATGCCGAATTCGAAAAAAACAGTGAAGGCAAAATTTGCAGGAAATTGTATGCCTTATAACTTTGCTCTTTTGATATTTTGACCAAAATGCATAGTTTCTCTTAAAAATAGAGAAAAGGCGAAAAAACTATAAAATTCGCATATTTCTCAAAACAACCCTTTTTTCGAACTGCGGGTTGTGAAAATCATGCTTAGACAACCCATATCCTTCACTTGGCACCGGTCTCATAGCTGTGGGAAAAATTTCTTTAATTGTCCCTAATTTGAGCGGAGTAGGGCAGAAAACGTGCCCTAATGTGTTTTTGATGAAGACGCGCCCTTTCTTGTGAGTGCAGCTAACTTCAGAGTTTACAAATCAAAATATATAGAAAGAGTATAGATCAATCTGTAGTTGACCTTGAAGGTCATTTTTTAAGGTCGTTGCTTTAGTTTGCAAAAAAGTTGGGCCGGTTTTGGACGTTTGGTTATTTTTTGTTTTTGTTGTTTTAGTTGGATCAATTTTGTTTTTTAAACAGCGAGCGCTTTTGGAGGGGGTCATGAGCCCCGTGACCCCCCCCCCCCCCTTAAATCCGCGCCTGGTGCGAGCAAGGACTGCAAATGGAAATTCGGAAACATTCAGCACAATAGTCTGGCTACTAAACTTTGAAATCAAAATGGATGATAGGCTGTAATAAAATGCACATAAATAAAATCAGACCAACAAAAGGCACAGATCCAAACTCACAAACGTGAACCTTAAAACAATACCCTACAGTGAGCAATCGAACGCAATTCCAACCCCAATTGTAGCATTAAAATCGCTAAACCACAAGTCAGCCTAGCCGAAATCAACACCACTCCAACACCGGACCAAAATCATAGTGAGGACTACTTACTTACTTATGCTCCTTTAATCCCTAATGGGACATAGGGCGGAAACAGTTGCCCTCCAGCGGACCCTATTTTGTGCGACAGCTCTCAGCTCTGACCAGGATCTCCCAGTTGTTGCAGCCTCTGCTCTCCTCCACCTTGTTCTAGATCTTTCAACTTGACGGGTTCCTTGAGGGTTCCAGTCAAGGGCCTGTGTGGGTAGATTCTCGGCTTCCCGTCGCAAGGTGTGGCCAATGCAATTCCATTTTCTTTGCCTGATTTCGTCATCGATCCTTTCTTGGCTGGCACGGCATGCTTTTTAGTAGAGTGCTTTCCCGAGAGCTGTTTAGAAAATTTGGTGCCGCATCTTACTTTACCTATGTTTGCTGTGTTTTCCGCTTTTCTAGGAGCTCATTTATCTGCCAGCTTTTATCACGCTGCTCCTCATTGTTGCTAATAACTTGGCTTATGCCTTGATTTCGAACTGTACATTGAAGCCATTCAATCACCTATAAAACTCCTTGTCATGGTCTGCGTCTGCAGTTGGAGCGTAGCATTGGACTACCGTTGTACTTCTTAAGGCACAAAAAAATTGCGACTTGTGGCATGCAGGATTCCACATAGATTCAATTTCTTTGCGCCGCGCCTGCCGTGTGTGTTAGCACATATGGTGGCCCGTGTATTTCAAACGTCTTTCTCTTCCCGTCGCCGCCACCTCAGTCTGTTTGCGCCTTTAGTTTGGTACGCAGGCGCACTATCCATAGTCCTCTTAGAAACTAGTGATCAGCTAATGAGGACGGACCTAGCTTCCTTGTTAAGGATTACGCCAACGCCACTCCTACGGTTTTCAGTTTGGTTCCTGTCAGAATATAAGAGGACCAAACCCTTGGGCAGATGTGCTCCCCGCATCGTGCCAGCTGGTCTCGCTAAGTCTCATGATCTTGATTTTATACCGGTTCATCTCGTTGAGGATTTCATCCAGCCGTCCATCAGCAAGCAGTGTTCTCACATTCCCTGATCCGATTCGTGTCCTGGTTCGAAAAGCAAAGATCGTCGTCGTATTGTCCATCCGGCTCTAAGGCATTGTTTGCCGATTCTTAGCAATGGTGTTTTTATGGTAGCGGGTTGCTAACCCTCAGCCCAACCGACTTAAAAACTCTGTTTTATGGCGCAGAAAACTCGCCATTTGACCGTGTTCCTTTAGCTCCTTCCGAAGAAGTACCACAGGGGTACCGCGGCGAGGTGGGATTACAACTTGCTAGCAGAGATGCTAGGTGTTTGTCTGCAGAGACTCTTCCCGGGTTTTTGATAGAAGTGACAAATCGGATGCCACCAATTTTCGAGCCATTTGTTAGGTGTTCGCCCCCCAAAAAATCTAAAATCTTAAATAGGGCGAACACTAATTCAGCAAAGCCAACTTGCAATGTTTGTTAGTTTGTTTGGATCAAATCTTGCAACTGAATTTTGACCCGCTTTCATATAACCGATCAACTTCAAATTTTGCGCCCATGCGTAGTTCGCGTGACAATGCAATCTGACCATTTTGTAAGAAAATCAAGAAAGCGTTTCCAAAATGACCGCCGATTTTTGCAATTGTGTTCCTCGGCCCCCGACATGGGTATCAAACGAAAGGGTATGACACGTAGAATACAATTAGCTGTGTGGCGTCTTCCAAATTCAAAATGGCGGCCAATACAAAATCGAGGAAGACGTGTAATAGACTAAAAAGTAGAAAATATAACCGATCAACTTCAAATCTTGCACACATTCGTAGTTCGCGTGATAATGCAATCTGACCTAAAAAAAATCAAGATGGCGGTTCCAAGATGGCAGGTGATTTTTGCAATTGTGTTCCACCGAGCCCACAACATGGGTATCAAATTAAAGAATATGACAGGTAGAATACAGTAAGCTGTGTGACGTCATTTTAAATCTAATATGGCCGCCACTAAAAAATGGCGGAAGACATATAATAGACTAAAAAGTAGAAAATAAAAATAAATAGTTTAAAAAACTAAAAAATAAGCTTTTATTTTAAAATGAACCAAAAAGGGCTCTAACGAAAAGTTCCAGTATTAATAAAATAAGAATATACATAGGTATGCTTTTTTACATTTAAGTAAGTGACTGCATCAATAAAAACTTTACATTTAAAATTATTTTTTACTTTTTGGTTCATTTTAAAATAAAAGCGTGTTTTTAGTTTTTTTAAATTATTTATTTTTTCTCAGTAGCATTGGTCGTTGGTTTTCTCTGTTTACTTTTTTTCGACTCGAGTGTATTCTTCTTCATTTTACTTTTTTAGACGAGGGTCTGTTGTCACCACTTGTTGTAGCTCCTGTCTCATTCCGTAAAAAAAATCAAAAAAAAATCTAAAATTTTAAATCAATCAATTAAACTTTTAAATCCTCAAAAATGACGAATTTAAGGGAATAAAATCCGTGAAATATTAAAAATGGAAATATTCTACGGGGCAATACCCTTATAGCACTTTGGAGTTTCATAAAAATTTATACCCTTTTTTCTTTAAATCAAAAATGTTGTCCCTTTTTTTCTAAGAAAACCATTAACCCTTTTCCTTTAGATAAATATAAATAAAGCTAACTCGTTGTTGTATAATTAAAATGTCAATACCCGCATCAAAACCTTTATGAAGACTGACACTGCTCAAATATAACCTTCAGTTCTATGTATATCTGCCTAGAAGCTCTTGTCTTTACGACTATATATAAAATTTAAAAGTTGACGACGCTGGCCATCAATCAATCAATCCGCATCTTGTTAGACAATCTGCAAAATTTTCGATCAAAAATTTCGCCCCCTTCTTGGATTTCACACACTCCTTGGGACAAGAAATAAAACAAGATCCTTGACTCGTTTCATTGTTCTGAAATCTATCAATACCCCCGCACCTTTTTGAGGGTTAAAATAGTTATTATCATCCCTTATCAGATAACAAGAAGAAATTTTATGGTGCGCACGAGTGCCAATGAACGCGAATAACGCTATAGAATCAGATATTTCAAAAAAAAAAACCCTAATAAAAAAAATGGTGAATGTCCTTTCTCTCGAATGTTATATGATATAAAAATCTGTTCTGACTCGTTTCTTTTCCTTTTCTCTTTTTTGCAGGAACAGACTTAGCACAGAGTACGGCAACTCGAACGAATTCAGTGATTTGTGGGATCGGTTACAGAACGATGGAAGGTGCTGTGGAGTCATTGGGCCGCAAGTAAGTATTCCCTATAATAAATCGAATCCTTACCGCACATACCGTAGTCCTTACTGTGTTCCTTACCATACCGAAAGAAAGTTGTTTCCCTTGGTGGGCGGGGGGATATTTTTATGATTTCAAGTCTTGAAGGACTTTGATTGAGAGTCACTACAGAATCCAGTCAATAAGAATATGGTCTAGACACTCGAACAGGAAAAATTTATGATCGTTTTCTTGTTTTTTTGGAGGTCCTTGCAATTTCTTATTAAAAAAAAATTTTATGACAAATTCAAGATAAAATCAAGAAATACAAATTTTTTTTAGAACAAAAAAAAAGAAAATAAAAACAAGGAAAAAACGACGGAAATTTGTGAAACTTTTTTTTAAGAAAACAAAAACATCCCCTCCCATAAAATCCTCCCCCTCCACCCCCCCAAAAACCATATTCCCCTAATTTCAAAAACGCCTCATCTTTTTTACATAAGTGGAAAATTTACGAGAGAAAAATGTAAATTAATTTTTACTTTATAAATTTTTTTTTCTCGCAGGATTTCTCAAATAGGACGTATCCTTCCTCATGCTGTTCATCTGGGGATATCGCCGACCAAGTATCGAGGAGACCTTTAGCATCGGCGGTAGTGTTCAGAAATGAAGAATTGAATGCACAGCAAAAAAGTAATCTCTCAGATATTGCAGATACGACGTGGAGTCACGTCGTATCTGAAACAAGAGAGCCAAAAAGTATGTCAACGTGTAAAGCTGTATATCCTCAGGTACGGATCCTACCTTAATTTTACTTTTCCATTTTCTTTTCTTTTCATTTTTTTTTATACATTTTTTTTTAAAGCGCTATAAACATTTCCTTTTTATATAAATCATAAATAAGCGTTATGAGTGCCAAAAACAGCGGGCAATCAGCTTAACACTTGTTCATATGAGACGTGATGAGAGACTCTTACCTGAATTCGTTTTTTTTCTTTTGTTTATGAAATATGAAAACGGAAATTCGCAAGGATTTTGTGGGTGGATAAAAATCGTTAAAGATGACAAATAGGGAATATAGAACCCGAAAAAAAGGAACTCGTTTAAATGATGCAAATAGGCCTGCTCCCCCCACCACGGGGAAACTTCTGGGTTCAATGTTTGTGTTTTTCTTTTTCCGTTTTTTTAGAAACCCATTTTTTATTGTTTTTAAAGCCCCCAGAAAGTCTATATTTGTAGTCGACATGGTAAGAGAAATTCCTTTTTGTTTTTTTGTCTGGATAATTTAAAAACTCAAAATTCCAGGAACTAGGGTCTTATTGTTAACAACAAACTTTAAAAAATATTTATTATGCATAGCTAAAGAATTGTTAGGGCAAGAAAATCTTGAGCAAAAAATTACTTTTAAAAATATAAAAATGATTGAGCTCTTTTCAACTTTTAAAAACTCTCTGACATTTATGTAACGATAGATCGTGGTATGAATCTGAAACTTAAAATGGATGTTGTTGTGCCTAAAGAATTTCTACTAGAATTAAAATAAAATGTTAACATCCTTATGCCTCGGCTTCATCGACCTCAGTTCAATCCACATAAGTGGCTTCACAGGCAAAATTTCAGTTCATGTTCAGTTGGTGGTTGAAATTGTTGCTGCTTTTTCGCCAGAATTCCGAAACGCAAAAGCGCACTGGAATGGCATTCCACTTTTCCAGTTGATTACTCTCTTTTGAGCGAGCTTTTTCGTCTAACTTCAGTTCGAGTTCAGTTGGGCCAACCGAGGTCTGTTTTATCCTCAGTTGAATATGTGGAAATTGTTTGCGAACTGGTTATTTTAAAGTTCAGTTCACCAATTTGCTCGAACTTGCGAATTTCAGCAGGTGAACCCGGGGTATTAAAGCAATTTTTAAACTATGTTTTTTTGTGGGTGATTACAAAAAACTGCCAGATATCTCCCCGTATTGTAAAAACAGTCACAAATCACAACGTAATCCCAATTGTGTGCGAAGTCTCAACATGATACAATTTGGTATTCTAATTTTGCAGTCACAATTTTGGACATCCGCAAACAGTCACAACGCCAATCAAAATTGTGACTATATAAATAGCATATCACAATAGTATAAAGACCAGGTTTCTAGCATACTTTTCATAACATTCTCACAATCTCGACAGCCAGGCAGCGTCGATGAGCTGCTTGGACGTTCACATACACCCTGTCTTAATGCATAATACTTTCTGGCGTACGTTTGCTACATCGTCACCCACGTCTTTTCTTTTTCCTATTAGAGGTGATTTTTTTGTGATTTTTCTTCTATAGAATACCAAAACAGCTAATAGTCACAATAATAGTCACAAACTTTTAAAGACATGCACGAGTCTCAAAAGCTTGTGACTAGTCACAATTTAGAAAATGGGGGACATCGCCATCAGAATTTTAGGCCACCAAAACACTAAGCCATGGAGATTGGGCACCAAACAGGTTGAAAGAAGTTGAGCAGATTAAGCACTCTACATATAGGACACGCCAAAGTTAAGTAGTAGGCCAATATTTGCCAAGACTCTGAGCATGTGAACTTGCCGCACTAACCCCCAGGCTTGGGTCCTCAACTATGACCAGACTTTGTCATACTACACTGGGCCAACTCTGATGCACATTCGTGGAACAGGCTTGACACAACTATAGCATAAAACTTCTGAGTCAATTCGGTCGTTAATAGCTTGTTCGTCAAGCTATGCCTGTACTTATCAATGCAGATCTTAACTAGAGTCAAGTCAGGCTTGGGATACAAACTTCGGCAAGGATTATTCAAGTTTGATCAGACTTAGCCCCATCATTGATTTCTACATGGGTATAGCCCAGCACTCAGTTACTTGGGAGTGACGACCGACCAAAGGCTCTGACCAAAGTATAGTAATAATAATAGCTGTGTTCCTTTTCTACTCCGTAGTACTCTGGAGTAAAAAATTAAAGGAACGCAAAATTTGTCGACGTGAGTAAAACCTACATAAAACATCTGTGAGAGCAGGAGTAGTTCCAAGTAAATAAGAGCAAAAAATTGCAGAAAAGGAACACGGCTAATAATCCTCTCTTCCTATAATAAGAAGCCGAAACGAAAAACAGCCTTATTTCACAACATGATGTAAGATGAAAATCACACCACACAAACGCATTCAGTTGCCCTCTATCACATACATTATCTTTTTCTCTGCATATGTGACATGACAAACCAATTGGCACCGCATAGAAAATCAAAGATGGCGGATTGTTTCAAGGATTTTTCTTGTGTATTTCAAAGGGGGAAGTTATGTTAGAACGCCATCGTTAGGGCTACATCGGATAAAACGTTAGCCATGAGCACAGCCTGCACTCAACTGCTTGGGGGTGATAATCAGCCGAAATCCCATGTGCAGGATCACTTGGCGAGCACAGCGGACAAAGCGTTCAAGATCAGCGTCGTAATCGTAACAATGCTGCCTAACGTAGGACGATGTCGCAATCTCCTAATAGTACTTATTGTCTCGGACTTGCAATATGCAACACTGTGCAGGACAGCTAAAAGGAGGAAAATTATTACTACATATCGGCTGCATAAGGTACCAACTTTTCGCTTAGGGCAGGTTTTCACCTAGCGTACCGTCCTCCACCTTGTTAATCTGGTAGCCTGGTACTGCCGACACGTGACAGCCTTTGCCGGCTGGATTCATTCGTTTCAGGAGACATACCACTCCAACGATGCTGCCTCTTGTTAACCCCATCGGTTGCGTGATTGAGGATATCAACATGGCGAAATCAAAAACCCGTTACAAAAAATTTTTGTTTTCAATTTTTTTACAGTGGGCTTTGTGCAAATTTCTTTTCTTTGGTGTGAATTCCTGCAACATCGAGGAGTTCAAACGCCTGATAGAATAAGAAGCACAGGACTACCCGAGTAAAAATTAAGCTCGCCAACTACTAGCCGGCAAAATGCACGCACGGCGTCAAAACGCCTGCACGGGGCGCTCGAAACATGCAACGCACGCCTGAGTATAAATAAGACACGCCCGCTCCTAGCCTTCAACAGGCACACACACACAGCGTCAAATTCCCTGTATGGCACCCAAACGAGGCACGTTACGCTTACACTTTTTCTAGATTAATTGGAAGCAAATTTGCGGCCTTCAAATATTATATAGAACGAAGAAAACAGGCAATTATATTGGTGACCATAAAGTGTGTCATTAGCATACTTAGTAGACCGATTCTCGTTCGATTGTGTAAGTCAAGCAGCATTGGACGTGGTTAGTACTTTGTCGGGGGACCGCTTGGGAAAGCGACACTCGCGTTTGAAATGGTCGATTACGGAATATATGTACATTCATATCTATAACAGAGGCGTGCATACATACCTCTTGCTGGTACATTTTTAAATTTTTATGCCTGTGGCGAGAGCGTGCACACGGCAACAATCAATAAAACATAGCTTATGAACAACGATTGCATTAGTTAAAAATTTTTCGTTTCTAAAAAAGTGGCAGGGATTTTTTCGATCCAATTTCAGTTTGGTTAGGAGAAGTCCTTTGCAAATTTGAAGGATCACGTTGAAATAAATAAACTTAAATGGTGTAATGAACGATTGAAAAAAAAACAAGTTATTTGGAATATATCCCTCAGAGGTAGGAAGGCTGACAAAATAATCGCCTGAGATTTTTCTATGTTTTCCCAAATTTCTGAGAAATTTTAAATGCAGCAAAATCCAGTTCATACCATATTTGTTTAATTTAAAATAAACAGCTTCCAAACATTTTCATATAAATTGCTGAAAAGGAGCTATTCTACCCGCTGTGCTTGCCGAACTCAAATGAAACTCATCCACAAAAGAATTCCACTTAATGAAATTTCCCGTTTAAAGGAAATTTTTAAATCAAAACAATTCAATTCTTTCAATTTAATTTTCTAGAACGAAAATTCGCAAAATTTGATTAAATTTCATTCGCCGCCTTTTCCGACGGGATATGGTGAAATTTCAATAAACTTTTAGGGCCATTTTGTTTACGGACATTTTAACTCCGTTTTTTTCAAAAAGAAATCGATGGAAGAAAAAACTCCTGAGCCACATGCAGGCGCTTTAAAACCCCACCGTATTAGCAAAATTTAACGTGCAATTAACCTCAAGGATCATATCCTTTATTGTAAAACAGAATCAGTATAAATGAGTGGGAGGGGGTGGCAAGAGAATTATGTATTACGCCACTATAGAAATCAGTTCATAGGCGCAACGTAATTTACCACATATGGTGGTTAGTAAGGGAATAAAAGGACCAAGAGGACGACAGGAAGTGGTGTCAGTGTGTCCACATTGTGTATGGGCCCATTTCTCTATTACAGATCTAAACAAGGCGTGGAAGCAAGAAATGGTTTTAATTAAAGTCTATGTAATCAGATGAGTCTCACTTTATAGTTACTTCAGGTGTTTAAGGGCTTAATTTGTAGAGTGGAACAAGGAAATTCAATTAAAATAGTGTCATGCTGGGAGGGTTTCCATTGGCGAAATGCATTAGCAGTCACCATACTAGTTTATACGGAAGGATACGGAGAAGGAACATACAGCACGAGGGAAATAAATTTTATGGAATTAGTTCAAGAGTTTTCTTGGGATGATAGAATTATGACAGCTGGGATTGGATTTTATTTAATGAACCAAGAAATGTTTTGAAACCAAAACACTTATTGTTTGATTTGTTTAATTAAAAGGTTCTACATTATAATTACCAGAAAAACACTCTTTTGTTGTTTTCAATAAAACAGAAAGACTTTAGTTCAATATCAATAACCCACTTTCACTTTCCCAAAATCGCTGTTACAAATACGTCATATGTTCCTGCTAAAAAAAATATGCAATAAGATATTTTCTTTGGGTGGAAGGTCATTGGTTTTGGCCTCGGGTATGGATGTGGTCTGGGATGCGAGTGAGTGCCACCTGTGTCTCGGATGAGCTTTCGCGCTGGGGACCGAATCTGTAGTTCGCTGTGTCTTGGGTAGGATCTTGTAGGGTTGAATTTTGCTATGTTGGGTTTGTGTATCGAGTGGGATGTTTTGAAAAGCTATTTATTTACTCGATGCATCGATGTATTGTCAAAAAACATCGAATCTATTCTAAATTAGAATAAACCTTGTTTTAAAAATTAAACCTCTTAGACTCGAAGGTTTTCTTGCCAAAGAAGTCGCTGGTCCTTAAAGAGATTGACAAGATCAGTGTTATATAGAGAGAGAGACTCCCTTCGCTATAGCCACGATATTGGATCCAAAAAGTATTTTACATTTTTACGATATTGGATCCAAAAAGTATTTTTTTGCTCTTCGGCTGTGGCAAAAGTCAAAGAATTGATGAAGAAAACTATAGCACAAAATGAGACCGGAGAATCTAAATCTTCAGATTATTCTGACAAACCAGAAGAGAACTTTTCTTTTGGGAAGATCGTAACAAATTTGTCCACAAGAGCTGGAAAACGGCGAAGTCTGACGATGCTATTTCTCATGAACTGTTTCTCACCGATGCATCGGAAAACATCGATGCACAATCTCAATGTATTGCATCGAAATAAAAAATCAATGTATTTTCTTAGTGGCACCCCTAATCTACACTAATATTCCTTCAGCAGCAGCAGAACTGGTTTTACAAGTTTATCTAGGTCTACACTGGTCTTTAGCGAGTAACTTTCTTGTCTTTAAATGGAGATATCTGTGTGCGTGTCGATAATTTTGCTACCCACGGTAAGAGTAAGAGAGTAAGCAGAAGCACATTGTATATGAGTTAAGGTTTCAAGCCGAACTTTTCAGGTGCACATGTTACTACAGTACCCTCTTGTTCTTTCTATACATCTCGCGTAAAAAACCGATTCTGCTGCTGCTGCAGGAGAACTAGTGTAGATTGGGCCAATAGATGCAAAAGTATAATAAAGCGCCCTTATCGGATATCTTTTACGCTTTTTCAAACCTTCTGTGCACATCCGGCATTATGTCTTGTATTGTGGAGGCGTTATCATTTAAAAATTAAATAAATGAACACGTTACTGGATCTTGACACGTTACTGGTAGTGGCGGCGCCCTCTTGGACCTGGCGCCCTCTTTCCGCTGACCTAACAATTCCCCAAAAGGACGGGTGAAGCCGTAAAACGGGCTGAATTTGAGCTGAATCGCTGAATAGCTAAATGCGTTCTGAATGGCGATTTTAAACAAAACACTATTCGTGGAATTTGGGCAGCCAAACCTCATCAACAGGTCTCTGTAATGGCACGTGAAGATGACATCGTTAGCTTTGTGTGTGTGCTTCGAGTTAAATTATGCACTGACTAGACTCTGACAGCAGCAATGTGTTTCTACCAGAATCACTCATCGTACAATCTCGAACGGGAAACTACTCTATGGATGAAGATAAATTTCAGAATATTGAAGAATTTAGTATCAATAATTATGTGTGCATTTAGAGTATTATACAACCATTCATCCATATACAAATTAATCTTTAATCGTGATTTTATCATAAACCTCAATGTAGTTTATCCCACATAAAATTGAGATTGAGGATAATTTGATGACTTCACACCGCATTGGCAAAGTGTAAAATTTCGAAATCAAAAATACTTCGAATGTTAAATCTAAAAGCATTTTTCCATCGAATCTGGAAGAATGAGGAGAGGTGATTTCGTGCGTTGCTTTGAAAGATCTTACTTTACATAAAATAACAAGTTTACAATGTTGGAGTGAGCTTTACGCTGAGATTAAGCTTTACATTGAAATACAGAAGGCGTTTTATGTTCGATGCCGATGGCCAGTATCGCTATCATTCTTAAGGATATTTAATAAACATGACGGAAACATTGCCAATTTTAGCGTAGAGCGTCGATGAGACGTGCTTGGACGTTCGCATACACTCTGACTCAAGGCATCAATATTTTCTGGCGTTCCTTGGCTACATTATCGCTCAGATTTTGTTTTATGTCTCAGTGTCTGTAAATACTCAAAATTATTCATTACACGCTGAATTATGACCTTACACTAAAAAAAATCACGCAATGAATATTAATAACTTCAACAATCCACAACTGTCAAATATGAACAGAAAAATCACAGCCAAACCAAAATGTTCGTCAAATAAAATCGGCCTGAAACATAAAACGCCCCCTGTATATGGGAAATAGAAGCAGAAAGTGACAGTACAAAATCCGACTGAATTCCTAAAATATTGGAAAAGAATTGCTTAACCTGAAAATTCTTATATTTCATTCTGGTTGCTGTTTAAGCATTTTTAAAGTATTACAGATTGCGACTTAAGGTAATCCCTGATTTGAAATATTGAAAATCTCCGTTGATGTTTACGGGCCTTAATATCCTAAAAAATCATCCTTGATGTACATACAGCACAGCATAAATAAAAAAAATATTTCCCTTTCCAAAACAGTACGTTTTATTTTCACATGACACCATCCATACAAAAAAGCCAATATGCCTGACATTTCGAAAACAGATAAACCAACGTTGTCACGTTTGGGACATTTATAAACCTTATGACAATGTGAAGAGAGCACGGCATTCAAATAAAGGATCTCCCATGAATACAATTTACTTGAAAGGACGAAATAAAGTAAAAAAAATAACGCTTCAATACGTCTCCAGACAGAAAGAAAGTTTTGGCCATTCAGGATCTGCCGCACATTTCCAATCTTTCTTCAGAATTCTCGCATCAATCACTGCTTAATCGCTGCTCTCTCGCTCTCTGCGGAAATGTGCCCTTTTCGTTTTCTTTTTCTTTTTAACAAAATAACTTTTTTCGCAACTGAACTCGATTTCGAAGGATTTAAGCAATTTTCAAGAATTAAAGCCTCCACTGTCACGGTTAATATTTTCCCGTTGCGCTATTGAAACTCGATTTCCTTCGGCGTCCTAGCGGGAGGCTGATTTCGTCCTTTTTCTCTTTTTAGCACCATTTCGGATTTTCGCAAGCAATTCGTTTGCTGGGGATATAATGTCAAACTTAAGGGGGGCGATGCCAAGCCAATGGCTTCATAGACTCCTGTTGTTATCGTGTTTCCTCTTAAATAGTCAAGGCGTACAGTTTAAGGGGGGCTAGAAATCATTCAGGATAGTCTGAGTCATGCCTTCATGGCGTGTTTAAAACAAATTTGCTCCTGCTTCTCTGCAGCTTATTGCCCCACCAGAAGGGGCTGATAGACTAATTTTGGGCCCTAAATTGTCCTCGTCTAAGAATTCTGGAGGGGCTTGATGGGGTATTTAATTGAAATGAAAGTATTCCGAGTCTATCCCTGGCTCTTTGCAGGGCTCAAGGATCGCCTATAACGGAGCTAGACGGTTCTCGCATAGTTTCGTCATGTTGCGGGTCATGTTTAGCCTTCTAAACTCTCTGCTGTCAACAATAGACAATCTCCGTTTTTAGGGGTTTGGTTCTTTTCTTGTCCTCTTTTGTTCGGTGTAGTAGTATCAGCTTCATGACGACGGCCCGGGTATTTGTGAATTGACGATTCTCAGGGAATTGAGACAGAATCATAACTTTGGAGCAATTTATTTTATTGTCGCTATTAGCAAGGAAATTGTCTTATTTTAAAGTTAATAAAGATTTCGGTTGGTGTGGCAGTAATATTGCTTGAGCCTTGAAATTCCCTTTACTACAGGCATTGAGATACTGGGATTAATCAAGATACTGTAAGGGAAGTTGTCGTAGTTTTGTGAAATTACTGGTTTTGTTTAGATAAGAACGACGAGATTAAATTTTATTTAAGCTGAAAGTTACGAGGTGAAATTTTTGTTCCTAGTTGAAGGAAATGCGAGTTAGATATATTTAATGTAACATTTTATGTGAAATTTGTTATTAGTATTTGCATTTAAGTAAATTTTTAAGTTTAAGAAGTGAAAATTGGGAAATGTAATCGTCAAATGTGGAAATAATCAGAAGATGACAATCGGCAACTTCATCGGAAATCAAAATCAAAAATGTTAGAGGCCCGCTTGTATTGTAGGCTAGTGCCGATAGTTTTTTGGAAAAAAAAATTAATAGCAGGGAGGGACCAGCAATAAAATGTCGTTAAGGTTATAACTAAAAGAAAAAAAAATTTTAAACTCGAAAAAAAGGGAAATGGTAAAATGGGGATACTAGGGGTTGAAAACGATTTTTTGCGATTTGCGGTGAAACATGACCTCCTAGTGGAAAGTAATACAAAAGTTGTAGATAATAAAAAGATCTAAAACTTTTTTATTTAACATATTTTGACATAACCTCAAATTTTCCAAGAAAATGGCGGAAAATCGATTTTTTAGTTTTTAATTTTTTTCTCCCGTAAAAATAATTCAATTTACATGAAAATTTATAAGAGTATACCTTGTGTTGCGTTAAATAAGCATGATTTTTTTTTTGTTTGGAAAACGGATAGTTTCCCATAAATTAATATTTTTCGAAAAAAATACCCTTATCTTGCATGGACAACTTTATTGATGTTTTTTTCGAATTTTGATATTCAATAAGTGCTCATTTAACCATTGAAATGTCTAGTTTCAAATGGTCTATACTTTTTAATACTTTATTTTCATTAAACCGCTTAAAATTAAGAAAAACCAAACACCTGATTTTTCGAATTACGTACATATTTCTCAATTTTTTCAATTTTTTTCAAATTTTTTATTTATTTCCATTAATGAGGGATTAAATTTTAATGACGACGTTTGTTTTTTCCACGAAAAAATTCGGTTAGTTTTGTTCGTTTTCATACATATCCGTCCCCGCGACAGAATAATGGCCCATATGCTGATTTCTGTGGCTCATACTCATTTGTGTGGCTCATTCTCAATGAAGTAAAAATGCAAATAATGAATTCAAATGACTTTTATTGCAAAAAATTGTTTCCCTCGCTTCGCTAGCGGGGCCCCAAAATCACGGAGCCCTGTGCAGCTGCACATCCTGCACATATGCCAGCCGCGGCATTGCCCCACTACCTCCTTCATCCACAAAGTTCGTGAGGAATGTTCCTGGGAGCGAACCGTCTAAATAGGCCCTTAGGAGTAGACATTTTTTCTCGCCACTTTTAATTCCGTGACCCCCCCCCCAAAAAAAATTCTACATCCGCGCCTGATTCTATTGTTTATGTTCGCGCAGCGGTATTTGTATTTAATTGGTTTATTACGTTTAAGTATTCAAAAAATTAACGAATTGAAGAAGAAACCTAGTGGTGCAGCATATAAAAGAAAGGCTAAGGAAAAGGAAGAAAAACAGCAAAATGTAATAAAGATTACAAAAAGCATTGATACATTCTTTTCGAAATCAAAAATTGATGATTCGGAATCTTCTAACGCAATTCTCAGTGCATCTACTACCAACCCTATTCAATTCGAGATTCCTAGTAGTTCTAAACGACCAGAAGTTTTGTCTGTGCCCACACTGCCTGCATCAGTAGTAGAAGTTGTGAAGCAGTTGAAAGAAAGGCTGGAAACCGTCCAACTCTTCTCAAACACAAACTCCTCGATCATGTCGATGTTTTCGTCGTTCGTAATAGAAGTTTATGGTGGACCAGAAAGAGACAAATCAACTACTACTTGTTGGCTTTCTTTGAATACTTCATACCATTACCTGTGTTTTTGACATGAACGATTTAGAGTAGGTCTTTTGAAACATTTTCAGTGATTCGGCGTAAGAAATATCGTTTGAAACACAAAATTAAACTTCAACTAATTTCACGGAGCATTTAAAAAAATGGGAAACAAACTCTGCGTACACTTAGTAATCTAGCCATAAGATTCCTTCTTCTTCAATAAAATATTCAGCAGACTTCATATTGATGTTTCCGGCACCTCTTGAAAAACTCGATGGTTTTTGGACCGACTTTACGCCAACTATCAGCAGCTACCCAGTATTGATTGAAATGTACTGGACCAACGTAGGCATATCTCCTGTTCGATAGCTAAAGTCATATTACCGTATATTGGCGTTGGCAATTTTTATTCTTCGCTCTACTATCTTCCCGACTACAGCAGCTAGCTTGATATTGCATTCTGTGACGAACAAGAAACAGAATTTCTGTTCATCTTTTTATATCATCATCAACAAAACCTACCTGGATCAACTCGCGAACTCAATGGGTGAGATTTTCTGCAAGAAATTTTGTATAGTTCTCTTGGGAACGAGATAACCGATTGCACGCGGACGAAGTCGCGCTCAACCGCTAGTTAATTATAAAAACAGTCATCTGCCATTTGTTTTACGATATTCACAATAACTATTCCTCTTGTTTTTTTCACTCTCAACAAATATATTAGTACTAAGTTATAATTTATAATTTACTTATGACAACTAGAGGGGCGCCGATGAGGTGCTGCCTAGAGCGCTATCGACATTTAATCCGCCACTGCTTGTGGGCGTTTAAGACTTTCAGGGGGGCAGCATAAGACCCAGAGAAAATAAGGGGCGCTGAGATGGCACAGTGAGGACGTGGCCAGGTTAAAAAAAATATAGTCTAAAAAAGACAAAAAACACGCTAATCACGTACTAATATAGTAAAGTGCCCTTTTACATGACCGGCCACCAAACAGACAAAACGAACGAACGAACTGGGTTTATTGGGAAGAGGGTGAGAGCCCTAGTAAAAATGTGCCATGCGAATTTGTTCGCTAAGCGTGCTAGCTGTGGGCGCCGTGCAGGCTAGTGCATACCTGATCCATGCTAGCTGCGGGCGAGTTTTATTTTTACTCGGGAGAGAACGATGGGGTGGGCAGACACCTTGAATGGACACTCTTAGCGGACTTTTCAACGAACATTTTGACAGTTGCTGCGTTGTTGTTGTTGCTAGGACTAGAATGCAAAGGGCCGGTTTACACGACCGGACACCAAACAGACACCGAACAGACAAAAAGAACGAACGAAGCATGTTCGTTCGTTCTTTTTGTCTGTTCGGTGTCTGTTTGGTGTCCGGTCGTGTAAACCGGCCCTTTGCATTCTAGTCCTAGCAACAACGGGGAAGAGGGTGAGAGAGAACGATGGAGAGGGCGGACAATTTTAACGGACATTTTCAGCGGACACCGGAACGAACATTTTAACAGTTCCTGCGTTGTTGTTGTTGCTAGGACAAGAAAGCAAAAGAATTCAAAAAGCAACAACAAAAACCAAACTAGTTTGTTGGCTTGTTCGTTCGTTGGAGTTTCGCCCGTGAAAAGACCATACGACTTTCCATCGGACTTCAAAAGAAAATTAACGATGACAGCTAAGTTTTGTCTGTTTGGTGTCTGTTCAGTGTCCGGTCGTGCAAATCTAGCCATAGTAGACAAAAAAAGATCGACAACCGAAAAAGGGGGGCTATCTCTGCCCGTTTTCGAGATAGGGCGTTATGAATTTTGGTTTTGGGGAAAAAATTTAGTTTAATGATTTGGAATAATGAAACAACTGTCGATTTCCACAAATAGGGTATCTTTGTAATCGTATGGAATGCGACTTTTAATTCATTAATAAAAACAATAGTGTAGGATGGAAAAAACGGGGGTTTATTTGTAAAAAAATATGAAAAAAGAAATAAGAAAATAATTTTTTCCCACATATTGCACTGTAAATCAAAAAGTAGATCGTTAAGGTCGTTTTTTCTGAAAGTTACCTTTCTTGGAACACTCCAAGACTCCAGCTGACCTGGTTTTTTGCTATTTATCATTCAAAAATAAGTATAACTCACTGACCTGTTTTTACTGTTTCAAAATAATGGTATGCGTTTTAATTGTTCTCGTTGAAAAATTCTTCTTTAAACTCAGAAATAGGATAGGAGTCATATCTTATCTTACGAGTATATTTAATATAAAGCCGGCTCTGCACGATGCGGTGAACGTTTCATTCGAATGTTGGCTTCCAATATCAGCCCGAACGTATCCAAGTACGAACGTTGAACGTACGTTGGACGCTTGACATTGGACACTTATAGATCGAGCATCTGCCATATGATACGTCCTACCACCAAACGCCCAACTTTGTGTAGAGCCGCCTTTACAGTAGGCAATAAAGGCAATAGCTGTTTCAGATTCGCGACAGATCGTAAGTAAAAAAAGGGGGCTCTAGGAAAAAATATATTCTCAAAGTGGGCGGTGGGCAAAATAAGGTTGAGAACCTATGCTCTAAAAAAATCCAACCGGAGATTTTCCAGCAGGATTCTCTTTATTTTGGGGTCACAAATAATTTCCGAAAAGTCCATAATACCCTCGACACACGACAGCGCTTTACGACGAAAAATCCTTGTTACGACGAAAGCCCAAAAAGGGGGTGACACATCCCCGTGTTCTTTTAATGAACTGGGTTTTGCGAGCTTTTGAGTTCCCATACAAAATCGAAAACCCAGGTTTTATCTGGGTCTTCTAGTTCTTCGATTTTGTGTGGGAACTCAAAAGCTCCTCAAAAGCTCTCAAAACCCAGTTCATTTAAAAGAACACGGGGACTATAAATTGCTTCGTTACCTACATTTTTAACTGTGAAAACTGCGCAAGTGTCGTGAAAAAGCTTATAAAAAATATATTATGAATAAAATTAAAAAGGAATCTACTTCTTTCGTGATAAAAAAAATTTCCTCAATTTATTAAAGAGGTATATTTCATAATTATAGCCTTAAAAACCGCTTCCCATTTTAAAAGAACGAAATGATGTGAAATAAATTTGACATAAGCACAACAAAATGAGTTTTTTTAAATAATCTACCAACCGATAGGTGGCTCTTTCTCAAAGCTTTTTGAGTTATCGTTGTTAACAAAGCAAAAATTGCTTTGTTAGGTTTCTTCGTTACAAAGCAAA
Organism: Thereva nobilitata; assembly: GCA_963855945.1. Taxonomy (NCBI): domain Eukaryota; kingdom Metazoa; phylum Arthropoda; class Insecta; order Diptera; family Therevidae; genus Thereva; species Thereva nobilitata. The sequence continues at coordinate 166,682,703 of OY979695.1, forward strand.
TATGCGTGTTAACAACGATTTCTCGTCGTAACAACGCCCGTGTGTCGAGGGTATAAAGCCAACTGACCGGCCACTCAAGTTACGGAGGGCTAAAGGCCACAAAATATCTCATAAATTATATGTTTTACGTTTTACATTTTATACTAAACGGGAGTTGAGACAATTAGTCCACAGTACAGCACCCTTTTTTTAATGAGTAGTGAAAGCTGAAACGTCGTGAATCTCTTCCTTTTCAGGCATGCAGCTCACCCTCATTTCAACACCCTAAGTAGAAGCTGAGGTAACCCTTTGAAACCAATTGCAAACGATAGATGTTGCAAAAACGCATCTACAGTTGATTTTGATCGAAGTTTGGACAACGTCAATATATAAAACCCATAAAATGCATTGTTTAAACGGATTTTACAATTTATTTCGCCATATTTGGCAGATTAAACATTTAAAATTTTTCCACAATCAATTTTAACTTTCTCAAAATATAAAACTTCATTAGGACAGAAAAGTTGGTTTATATTGTTCATCAGTTTGCTGTAATTGCCTAGATCCAGTCTTGCTTAATTATTACGCCCGACATAGATACCATGAATAATTGCGTCTCTGATGATTTAGACCTTTTGCGTTTCATGATTGAATCCATGGAAATACAGGAAACAGAAGAACAAGATGATTAGGAGTCAAATTGAGCTGATGGGAAATCGAACATCTGATTATCTCCATCAAAAAATTGTCCCGTTCCTCGCGTTGGGAATCCACCAAACGAGTTTGAATTCTGTGCTGAGGGCGTATCATATATCCACTTTTCATGAGATCGATTTGAGAAGTTCACTGGACCCGTAGCATCAAATGTATTCGAAAAAGGCACCTCGTACTCAATTCGTGGATTGGCTGGTACACTCAATTGCGGATCTTTCATCATCCCTTGATATCTTCCATAATTGCCATACATACCTTGTTGCTGTTGCATACGACCTTGATATCCATCGTTATAATTATTATAGCCTCTACGGACATGCAGTTGATCCCCTAGGATTTCAGTAATTCAATAAAAATTTAGTTGATTTATTTTTAATTCGAATTATTACCAAGTCCATTATTCATATGATTTGCAAGTTCATGCTTTCCAAGTGGCCATCTCCTTGTTTGCATCATGTTTGAATACTTTTATTTAATTATTTTTTTAAAATGGCACCAAGTAATAATTAAACAAATAATTTAGTATAAACCAAATAGTATTTTTTTTTTAAAATCCTTAAAGGACTTAATTAAATTTCATTCGCAATGTTTTGTGAAAAATAAAACAATAAATTATATTTTGGCCTTCTAAGATAAAATAAATTAGGTAGGCTGGGTTCACACGGCACGTTTTTTGCAGTATTCGATTTTTACCGCACAAACTGCGGGCTGTTCACACGATACATTTTTATTCGTGTAAAAAACGAATGCTTAAACATGAAATACTGTAAAACGGCTTTCTTTTGAAATATTTTCGAAAATCATGGATTTTGTATCGAAAGTTTTGCTCACGTTTTCACCTATGGATATCTCGCGCATACTTCTATTCGAATTTAAAGCTCATTCTCAGTTAAAAGCTCATTCAAATATTGTTAAAGCTTTTTGACATCGAAAATAAGTGCTTTGATAGTCATCTCCTCTCATCTTAAACCATGGCATTGTTGTTGTAATTTAACAAAAACACCCTCAGATTACTTATTCGACATATCTTGGGTTTCGAGATTTTACACATGGCGAATGCGGTATAAGGTTATCAAGTTGCCCCCCCCCCCCCCCGCCCCCCAACAATCTTGGATTTTATGCAGAGTGACCTAGGTTGATGTTCATGTTAAAACTTACAATTTAGGATTACATTCGTTGATGTATACGGCTCTAAGTAAGCTCGGCTCCGGTCGATTCAATAATATAAATTGTAGAAGGCAGGCTTAAAGTAAGGGCGCGTTCCCATGAGCTGCATGCCGCACGGCAAAAGCTTTTAATGTTCTCTGATTGGTCAGGAAAATATATCTGCACTTATAAAAAAATTGTCTTGGTTCCAGCAATTCAATAGTTTCCGTTTCGTTGACTTGAGTAGAAAAATTTTGCAGTCTTAATATGAAGATGCTGTCTCAGAGTAAGACACTGGAAATTCTTGAGCCAAGCAATTGTATTTCTTCGCTCAATTCTTATATTTTTCGACCAAGATATGTCTTTCTCGAAATAAGATTATTTAATCTTTTACTCTAGAAACTTAATTTTTAATTCATCGGACTTTTTTCATTTATCGGACTTTCACGCTCTAAAAATGTATCACAACACTATTAAGACCGATTTTAAAACTTGAATTTTTTTCAATTATAATATCATCGGTTTCGTATTTTTTTTTACTTCAAGTAAACTTTTGTCTTCATCCAAGACAATAAAACCAAGACTATGAGTATTGCTTATCCCGAGACAATTTTGTTTTCGTTATATCCAAAACATGAGTTGCTTGGTTCAAGAAAAAGTGCTTTAAACCAAGAAATTTTTTTTATCAGTGTGTCTCGACACGTGTTTTCTCTCTTACAGTGTCTTGCTGAAAAATCGTGCAAGGCAAAATCGCTGGTTCATGCGGCAAAATCACGGAACTGTCTTAATTTTGCGACTGAAGAACACTTGGTCGTACAAAAATTATCAGAAAACAGCTGATATTTGACTACAGCCAGATGCACCCATGTGAAGGATGAGACTCAGCGATGAAACAAATTTTTTGCAGACTCTCACGAAAATTTCTGAATACTGGACGAAGGCAAGCCGAAATCGAGCTTTTGTCGTGCTCATGGGAACGGGCCCTAAAGCTGCTACGCCGGAGAAGCGAGAGGAGTCCGTGGACGAAACTTGAAATTACCATGAAAGTTCACGAAAAGGAGTATTGGAATAGCCATCCCAGCAAACCAAATTTTAAGATATCTTACCGAATTCGTTACGGAAATTCGTATATTTCTCCCGAATTCGCAATCGATTTCTGAACAAATTCGGAACGAAAAATATATGAAGGGGTTGACACGACATCGTTCCAAAAATTCTTTTCGATTTCGTTACGAAATTTAGTAAAGATTTAGCAAAGCTTTTTTTTATTAGGGGTAAAAAGCTTTGCTAAATCTTTACTAAATTTCGTCACGAATTCGAAGAGAATTTTTGGAACGATGTCGTGTCAACCCCTTCATATATTTTTCGTTCCGAATTTGTTCAGAAATCGATTGCGAATTCGGGAGAAATATGCGAATTTCCGTAACGAATTCGGTAAGATATCTTAAAATTTGGTTTGCTGGGAAATTGAATTATAAAATAAATTCACAAAAAGGCCACTCGCGCACTTCACTCAAAGACTCACGATTTCACAATGAAGTTTCACAGGAATGTTCCGATTTTGTTCCTACTTCTTTAAGAAAATTTGTTACCGGCTTCTTTGTGACATTGTTGCCAAATTGTTTTCCGAATTCTTTTTGAACTAGTTTCGACTAATCGCCACATACAAAGCTTTAGTTTTTGTTGTTGTATTACTTCTTCCGAAAACCTTTCGACTTGTAGGAATTCGGAAAGTTTGGTTTGCTGGGATGTTTAAGCGCTCCTTAAAAAGCTTACAGCGCTCCCGTTCCCATACCCGTTCCATATACTTTTTAACTTTGCATGTCATTGCAGGGGAGCATACCTTTGTATGCTCCTTCAAAAGCGTTTTAGGAGTATTCTAAAAAAAGCTTTTTAATAAGGAATATTCATGGATGCCTGTCGATATGTGAATAAGCGGCGTCGCAAAGCTTTTATGTTGTTCATCTTTTGCAATTGCAATTGCTTTTTCCTTTCCAAGCGCGTGTGTGGTTTTACCAAAGCCGTCCCCCAACTAAGCACTAACTACGTCGAAAGCTGCTTGTCCTCCGTATCGAACGAGAATCGGTCTATTGAGTATAATAATGTCACCCGTTATGGTCACCAAGATAATCGCCCGTTTTCATCTTTCTATAAAATTTCTGAAAACTCCTGTAATGCTCCCTTCTGAGCGTATTTGGCAAGGGTTAAAATCAGCTCCTCTGAGCAGCGCTTCCAGTTTTTCCCGCTGGAAGGCATATGACATTCCAACTTGACAGTCACAATATAAACATTTCCATGCAATTACCTAAAAAATAGAAAAGGCAAAATCAACCCTGATCCCTCCCTTGGGCTACTAACGGACAATTGACAGTTCGAATTTATTGACTCGTGGGGCCAACGGAAATGGATCGTAAAGTGCGTACCGCTTGTGGTCATCATAAAGTGCCTTCTCGCACAGGTACAGTGAATTTAATCAATAAAATTATTGCCACTACAGCTCCGCCGTGCAAAAGACAAATTACCTATATGCATTACAGGTTAAAATGACTTTGTATGCATTTTTTGATATAAAATATTCATATTTATCCATAAAAAAAATTCAGACTGATTGTATTTTTTAATTAAAAGTTAACACTTTGAACATTGACTCCTTAAAAACGAATCAGTGACTATTGACTGGCTTCCAGTGAAAATTCACTGGTTGAACCATTGCTTAGTCAACCAACGGGAAAACAGTGAAATTTCACTCTTTGAACCAGTGAAATTCACGTAAAAAAGAGAAAAGGCTTTACACGTTTTTCTCGAATCGAGCTTTTTGCATTGTAGGTCGGTTGCCCTTTGCGCGGTACGAGACTTCAATTGGCCATCGACTATTTCTTTGGGGCTACGTTAAAAAGAAAGCCCAAAACAGAATGAATGCAGAAACTTCGACTTTGACTTCACCGTTGCAGTAAAGTCGACGTTGCTGCACAGCGCTAAAGGCGATGGCCCAATGCCGACGGCGCGTTATACGCGGCAGGGGCTTCATGCGCGGTGCCGTCCGTTGAAGGTTCATTCATAGCGTCAGGACGTCAAAAAGGTTGCTTTGATTTAAATTCATGTATGGATTTTGGTCTTTATAAAGTTTTAATTTCGACAGTTTGACAGTTTGGCAATATTCAACGCCTGCCAACGCGCGAAAATTTGAAAGTTGGTCGACTTTTGCCGTCGCTTGACGCCGCTGACGCCCCAAAGTCGTGAATGGGACAGCTCGATTTCAATTACACACAATCATATCGACGTCAAAGCGGGTCAACGCTTTGACGCCCGTAAACGCGAATAAAGTCGTGATTGGGCCACCGCCTTAACACATTCATTTCAGAACTTCAAAGTCGATAATTTGACAGATAGAATTTACAATTGCGATCACCATTTAATAACATAACAAAAATTATAAATTTTAAAAAATTTACCAATTTTTTTTGTATTGTATACGACTTTTACGTATATTACCTGCAATTATTAAATTTTGCATACAATAAACTCAATCAATTTAAATTTTCTAATTTGGCTACAGTGGCAAAATTGAAATGTTGTGTTGGTAGTTCTGCAACTTTTGCAGCAACTTTTAAAATTTCCAAAGTCGAAGTCGGCGCAAAGTTTACGGCAACGCTTACTGCATTGATTCTGTTAACTGAACGTGAGTACTATAGAAAATGTATAAAACTGTCAAAATGCAAAGTTGAAGTCGAAGTGTTCTGCATTCATTCTGTTTTGGGCTTACAGTCTGGGCCGATGCTCTAGCAACGATTCAAGCACTCAACGACAGTATTAGAACTGCTATTGGTGAATTTCTGAAAACGAGACGGAATTTCGGGATGAATTTTCATTAAGGCCCTCGTAACGTCTCTAGTACAGGAAATGTAGATAAAACCGCGAAAAGAATTACATCAGTCTTGATTTTTTGCCCATCGGTAGAAAGCAACTCAAAGAACATAATTTGAGTACATCGACCGCCCCCTCCCTTGGACTGGCTCAGAAACTCAAAAAGTTTTTGGATTGCGTTTTTCTCTGAAACTATGGGTTTTAGAGAAAAGTTTATTGGACAAAAAATGTAGAGGACATTCCCCCCTACAATTAATGTCATTGAGGTGATGTCGTACGATTCGAAATACGGAAGGTAGGTGGCGCTGAAGTTTTTCAAATTGTGTTTTTTCGGTTTTTCGTGTATAAAAAATTATTGTACAACTAAAGTGTAAATGAAAAAGTTCTTCCTCTCAAAAAAGCCTACAAAATTTATACAAAAATTTTGTTTGTCAGATTTACCGTTTTTGAGTTATAGCTGGCTGAGTTGTAAAAATTGTATTAGATTGCACGAAGGTACGGTGCATTGTGCATGAATAGTGTAAAAAGGCATTTTTCAGTAATTAATTACTAATTTTACTAATTGTGCTTTTTTCTCACGTCACTCCTTTTTAGTAGTAATTGATAATTATAGTAAGAATCCAACCAATTTTACCAATTAAATTAAACCAATTTTTTATTATTCTTACTATAATTATCAATTACTACTAAAAAGGAGTGACGTGAGAAAAAAGCACAATTAGTAAAATTAGTAATTAATTACTGAAAAATGCCTTTTTACACTATTCATGCACAATGCACCGTACCTTCGTGCAATCTAATACAAGTTTTACAACTCAGCCAGCTATAACTCAAAAACGGTAAGTCTGACAAAAAAAATTTTTATATAAATTTTGTAGGCTTTTTTGAGAGGAACAACTTTTTCATTTACACTTTAGTTGTACAATAATTTTTTATACACGAAAAACCGAAAAAACACAATTTGAAAAACTTCAGCCCCACCTACCTTCCGTATTTCGAATCGTACGATATCACCTCAATGACATTAATTGTAGGGGGGAATGTCCTCTACATTTTTTGTCCAATAAACTTTTCTCTAAAACCCATAGTTTCAGAGAAAAACGCAATCCAAAAACTTTTTGAGTTTCTGAGCCAGTCCAAGGGAGGGGGCGGTCGATGTACTCAAATTATGTTCTTTGAGTTGCTTTCTACCGATGGGCAAAAAATCAAGACTGATGTAATTCTTTTCAAAATCTTATACGATTTTGTCTACATTTCCTGTACTACTCGAAAAAAACAATTTTCGAAATTTTTTTTTCATAAATGTCTTTATTTAGTCCTCAAGAATCTTTTTTTTTCTTTTTACTTGTTATTAGTTATAGTAAATATTAACAAGATAATTTTATAACTTTTTAAGTTTTATATAAGAAAAAACTTATTTTGAAACTTTAAACTCATTTAACTCGAAACATGATTTTTGAAATTGGCGGGCGTGATAACTCAAAATATAATCGCCGAATTCACCCTATATTTTTTGTTTGGGTTTTTCTAACTATTTTTTCGCGAACATCGAGTCATTTTGCTGATAAAGTGTCTGAAAAAAAGTTTACGTCTTTCTTTAGACTGAAAAATGTAGACTTTTTTCGGACTATAACTTGAAATATCTACCATTTTCTCAAAAAAATTTTTTTTTAAAAAACAACTCGTCATTCCCAAATTTCAAGTGTCTTATTTACAGTGAATTTTTTGTTTTTTTTAGTTGTTCCAAAGTCGAGATATCACGCCCGCCAATTTTTTTCATATTTTTTGCAGTGTTTCAGCATTTTATATGGGAGGCGGAAATGATGCAATAAAAAAAATAAAAAAGATTTTTATTGTACAATTTATTAATCTTCTAAACAAATAAAAAAAGTTTTATCTCAATATATGTTACCATTTTCTCATAATCCTTCTTTAAAAATCACCTAAAATACTCGCTCCGAGGCGGTACGAGGGCCTTAAAAGAATAACCGTTTGTTAGAAAGGCCGAGGCGGACATGTGGGTGATATTGTGTTCCATTATTAACCTCAGAGTCTGAACTTAGACGAAAATACAAAAATATAATGTTTTACGAAAATATCGCGCTTCTGTTCATTTACAATGACACCTCTTGTTGGTTATGTAGGAATAATAGTAAAATCTACTTCGGCTATTTATGGCATTCAATTTTTTATGCATTTCATAAAAATTTTGTTTGGTAAAGGTCCATTTAAAAATGTGCAAAAATAGAAGGTCATTCCAAGAATAATGTTTTCCTAAAAACTTCGAATTGATTGTTTGTTTTTTACAAAAAAGAGAATATCCCAAAATTTATTGCAATGTTAAATTTATAGGCTATCACCACGCACATCCTCTGCACACAAATGCCATAAAAACTGCAAATATTCCCATTTTTTTAAAATCAAATTCGTGTTGTTTATATTCCATAATGCCTCTGCACTTAAATAATAAATCACAACTGATTCTGACGAGAAAAAAAACGTCCAAAAGCAAAAAAAAAATCCACGACGAATGAAAGGAAAGCCAAGGATAAATAGGAACCACTTATTTTAGTCCATCCATCTTCGCTAACGCACACCTACTTAAATCCTTACACATCCTGGAAACGAACATGAAAAAAAAAATATTGTATTCGAAATTCTCCTATATATAAGAATTGAAGAGACAAATTGAGAATAACGGAAAAATTGATAACCACTTACTGAGAAAATTGCAGCTATAAGAAGATAAATGAGGACAGGAAATGAGGGGTGTTTAGCGATAAATGAGCGCATAAATAGGAAATTTATTAAGCTTTTATTGTTCGTAATCAACAAGAAGCCATTGTCCATGGCCAAGGCAGTTGCCTCGTAATAGGGCCAAGAAATCAGTAACTGAACAATTTTTCTACCATATTTTATTTACTGCGTTATTGCCAAGTAATAATCACAGGCGGTTATAGGTGTACTTGACTTCAAGGATATTTTGTAAGTTATGCTTGGGTATTAATCAATTTCAATTGTGGTAGGGTTTATTAAGGTGAAAATAATGCAAGGATCAATTTAAACACATGAAAAATATGGTATTGACGCTTTCTCCTCGGATTTTTATTTGCGGTGAAACGGTTTTCGTGTTGACGATTCTATTCGCCTAAAAACTTAGAACTCCCTTTCTAGCCAATTAAAAGGATGTTATAGCGCTTCCGCCTTCAAGACACAGTCCTAAATGTTATTCAGCAAGAAACTAACACTCCTTTTTGGTGTTCGACCTAAATTGTGAAGAAAAAGGCGAAAAAATGACATAAAACACCTTAGCTCCCACAAGCAAAAATTTTATTTCAATATTTAAACTTGTTAAAAAATATCACAAAAGAACATAAAACCCGATTTTAGTTACAGGCTTAAGCCCGGTCCAGTGCATAGTTGGAAAAGCCCGAAAACAAAGACTGTGACTGTTTTCCACGCACAAAATTGTTCAATTTTAAAATTGAGAAAAAAAATCTTAATTTTACCAAATTGCGATAAAATTGCTGAAACAAATTTATGTAAGCGTAGCATTCAGCTGCAATACAATTCATAAAATGTATTTTTCAGTTATTTGGCAAGCTGTATCTACTGTTCAATTTTCTTCATAATTAATTTATATCCATATATTTTAGCAAAGACAAAGAAAGCATAATAAAGAAAAATGCAAAAAGGACTTGGTCTTTCACAGACAATAACTGTGTGAGGTGTGAAAACATGTCAGATATAAATTTGCAAATTTCAATGAAAATACTTAACTCAATTTCTAAATTGAGATCATGAAATTGAGTTGGTAAAAGCACGCTATTACATGGAAGCTGAATAAAAACTTAGTTTAAGGAGAAAAATGTAAAAGAAGACGATGGAATGGGCAAAAAAAATCAACCGATTTGCTAATACAAAAATTAAAGCAGAATTTCTAAAACAACAACAACAAGCCATTAAATTTTCACTTATGGGTTGAAAAAGTTCGCTCGTGTAAAAATTGTTGCAACCTACTTTAAAAGAGGATTAACAATTAGAGGGCTCACCAAAAAATAAAGAAAATTTACGCGCAGGCGAGAAAATGGCAATTCCACACACATTAACATTGCGTGTATAGATAAAATACATTGTAATTCAACAACTCTCGCCATGGTTTCTGACCACGACAAGAGTCGCAGTGAGACGGATTGAATTGTGATTGAGAATATATATATGTAAATGAGCGGGTGAATTGGTTTTTAAATAAACAGAGTGAGGTTGCGCGCTTTCATACACTGTTAGAAATCTTTGCCATTTGAGAATTTTTTGTTGAAGTTAAAAATAAGTTCCAGAAAAAAATAGGAGTAAATATGCACTAAAACGGGAATGATTGTTTTCCATTCCAGTTCCATTTTTTTATAAACATTTTCGGTATAAATATTAATTCCAATTGTAAATTTTTCCAGTATAAATATTCGGTATGAATTTTAACAGTGTAGAGTTTACTTTCGTGGTGGGGAATTGAGACTCTCACTGCATAGGTTGACTATTAGCTCGTGAAAACTCCCAATCAAACTGACTGTAAAGATAAACCTAAAGTTTACCTTACCTCAAAATACACGAAGAAGCATGCAAAAACAAGCAAAAGGCTCTGCTGTAACTTTGCTCAAAAGACCCTGGGAAGCATTTGAGTAAAGCGGCTTTTGTATTTAATCATCACCAAATCATCAAAAGCACAAAATTCTGCGCTTTTTCAACTCCGCACGTCTCTCTTGATTAAAAACTTCTTTTGCTTCTAAAGTATGCTTCCTCGTATATTTTGAACAGTTAAACCAAACTTTGTAGCTGCGGAAATAAAATAAAACCAGTTCAACCTCAAAATCAAACTGTACCAGAGTCCTCAGCCAGATTCCAATTCCAACAGCGGCGCATTTTGGAAAGCGGTGGTGTCTGTCGAGGCTTGCATTCAAAAACCAAAAGTATACATGTTCAATTGCATTTATAATGCTTAGGTTGAAAGTGCTTTATGATAAAAAGTGACATCGGAAATAAAATCTCAACTAATTTGATAATTTAAAAGCTTGCCGGTTTCAGTTCATTGTGCTTAATGGATTCGAACCTACATTCTTAGGCTAGTCGAACACCGATAGCATATAAGAGCATCTACGCGATTACGCGATAACAATAATTTTTAAGCCTTTATTTACTTAACATCTATCCTATCTAAATTTAACTAAGATTATTTTAAGCTAATCTAATCTTTATAATCCCTTAGCAAGGACTCTAAATTAATCTTTGTCGTATTCAGCGAATGCCTTTGCTAAAACATCAATTACGTACTAAAGTACACACTAGAACTATATCCTACCTCAGCCATAAGCTAATGTTTAAAACTTACATGCAAGAAAAAATAGCTTATAATCTAGTTCGATGTTAATTCTAGTTTGAATATAATCTAGGAATGTTCGAATGTTGGCTTCCAACGATTGAGTCAATACCCACATCAGCCCGAACGTGTCCAAATACGAAAGTTGGACGCTTGACATTGGACATTCGCAGTTCGAGCATCTGCCACACAATGCGTCCTACCGTCAAGCGTCCAACGTTGGAGGGGGTTCATAGCATCGCGTAGAGCCGCTTTAAGTAGGATCTATTGGCAACGAGCAATAATAACAAGAATGATTAGGTAAAGCTCAAGGACAAGTAAAAGAGTTAAAGATATGACAGAAGAGATTAGCAATAACATTAAGCAAAAAGTCCAAAAAATACTAACAAACGCGCGATGGATATACATTTTATGCAAAAAAACACAAGAATATGAAAGAAACAGAAGATGTTCCTTGATTCCCCTATTGGAATGTTTACATTCAAATGGAAGAAACACTGGAACAGAGCACGTGTAAATTGGATTTTCCCGGTTTGTATGTATGCGTAAAATTTCGTGTTGGTACACAATATTAGGAATGGGTTTCCACTTGTATTGTCCTTTAAAAAAGGCGGGAATCTTGCAATTTTTTCGATTTCATCATCGGTTTCATCAAAAATTATGATAATGCAATCCGCTGTTGTGACCAAGCTCTTGGAATTATAAATTTTAAATAATTAATTTTGGTTAAAAAGAAATATTTCGATTACCCTTTATTCTTCCTCTTCGGCATCAGCAAATAGACGGCAAACATTTGCTTTTGAATCGCCAACATATCGTCGCTTCGCAAGAATAGTGGCACATCTCAAAAGCAAATGAATTTACAATGGCTAAAAGTTTCTAGTTTCATACAAGCCCTTCATTTTTGGAAGTAATAATATGGTGTTTTACCACATAAAAATATGCGGATTTAGGCACTACTCACTCATCAGGATACTCAAATCTCGGATACTCGGCGACTGTGATACGGAGACTTGAAGACTCGAGACTGTAGTTGCTCGTCATCCTTACACGGCCGCGACTGAAATTGCAAGTTTCCTATCAACATACCTCAGTTTTTTATTCAGTGCACTTTGTAAAATGTTCGTTTCGTTTTCAGTTGAAAAAAACCAAGCAACTGAGCGACTGGGAGACTAGCATGTCAAGTCTCCTAGAAACTGGTTGCTTACACGGTATACAGAAACAAGGTAATGTAAAAGACGAAATATCGTATCGTAAGTGCGAATATCGTAGAAAAAGGCGACGTCACCCGGCAAGGTTAATACAGAAAACAACAACAACAATTTCGATTTTGTATGGGGAAGACTTGCCGAGTGACGTCGCACTAATACGATATTCTACGATATTCAGTCTTTTACATTACCTTGTTTCTGTATACCGTGGGTTGCTTAGTTGCCGAGTATCCGCGACTGGAGTATCCCCGTATGAGTGCCGCCGTCTGATTACATATAACGGGTCTCTTAGTCGCCGAGTATCGCAGTCGCTCCGAGATTTCAGTATCCCCGTGTGAGTAGTGCCTTAGTTATGCATTTTCAAAATAAACTAGAAATTGGAAATTTTTGAGCTGTGCCACTATTCTTGCGAAGCGACGATATTTGTCCAAAATTTGTGGACCATTTAGGCCTGTTTCATACGGGACGACGGCCAACCAACAGAAATCGTACGATATTCATGTTTTTAGAGAAGAGGGTGAGAGAGAAAGATGGGGAGGGACGATTTTCCCATCCAACTTTCTCACACGATTTTCGATACGACTTTTTGACAGCGGTGTGGTTGTTGTTGCTTTTGCTGGGAGAAGAAAAGAAATAGAAATGACTTTTATTTCACTCGGAAAGTACGCAAAAGAGAATTGAAATAAAAGCAACAACAATAAGCTAAAGCTTTTTGACGTACAGTTGGTTGGAAAAATTGGGCTGTGTGAAAGCCCGTACGACTTTTCGTCAAATTTCAAAAGGGAATGGACGATGACAGCAGATTTTGTTGGTTGGCCGTCGTCTCGTGTGAAACAGCCCTTACTATTTTTGGCTTGCAGCCCAATCACGAAATTACACACATGCACGTTACACTCGGTCGGCTCCTAAAGCCAAAACTCTCTTTATAAACTAAAAATTAATTAACATCAATTAATCAACAAACACGTAAAAAAGTAAACAATCGCGTTCTGGAATAAAAACCCGACTTTGATTCCGTTAAATTGAGAACTGTCAGAATATTTCCAGTGCACATTCCAGTCACTTCCCCTTCATTTTTTATCTTTCTTTCACACACATTGCGTGTAGTGTGAAAGTAATTCTGCCTTCTTTTATCATAGATATTACTTCTTTGATATTTCGACCTTTTCACTCCCATTGAAATTTTTATCAGCTGATCTCAAGGGCATTGAAACATTTTTAAAAATTTGTTCTAGCTCATCACTCTTAAGGCAGAAACAGATTTCACTTAACAACGCGGCGCGACAACGCGGCAAAATTTATGCAACGCTGATTTGTATTGTACAACACGAATTGAGAACGGCACAGCAACGCATAAAAATATTTTGCGGGGTAGTCATCTCTAATCCTAATTTTGCTGCTCAACTTCAGTGCCTCCAACCAAAAAGTTGGTTTCGCGCTTAACTTTAAAATCAGGGGTACCAAAGAAATATTTTTATTTTGATTGAGCTGTCATTTATGGTAGTAGAGATGAATTTATTGGAAGCTATTGCAATAGAAAAAGCAAATTGGCAGTATACTAAATAAACATTATATACTATTAAAAGTTAAAGCTAAAATATTGATACGGTATTATCATTTTTATGAAAGTTAAAATTTATGAAAAACAATTTAAATTTGCCGCGCTTTTCAATTTCATTTACCGAAGTGTCAATATAATGCCGCTTCCCTGTGCATTCTGGGTCACACCGCAGCACTGCCGCCGTGTCGCCCAATTTGCCGCGTTGTCGCGCCGCGTTGTTAAGTGTAATCTGTTTCTGCCTTTATTATTATTGCTCGCTGCTGGCTCTGGGTCTGGTCTGGCAAAGACGTTGGCTTTTCATCGCCCATGAATTCGTGATCGCAGATAAGCGCGGCCCGATTGGGAGTACCCAGCTTGAAAAAGGCTTGGTGAGTTTAATCGGTTGGAATCTGAAACTACCGTCCCCCGACGACGGCGGACCCCCGTTGTTGTCGACCATTTAAATTCCTTTTAATAAAGGGATGTATCCAACATTTTCTATTCTTTGACAAAAATAAAGTAAGAAAATTTCCTCTTCAGAGTCGCGAGCGTGTGCTATTTAGGTCGTCTCAGAATCTACGCGTGTACGAGAATTCGTCGCAAGCCACTAGAAAACCAGTTGTTGACACAAAGTAGAGTCGTGGTCGCGTATGAGAGTTGACCCGTGGAAGAAGGGCCTTAGGGAAAACACAGAATAACCTATCTGTTATGTCCACGATAAAGAGCTTTACCTTTGAGATTTTCCGGGGCATGAAATTAGACAGGATTCCCGCTTCCAGAGTCTTCTCAGTTAAGGTAGAAACAGAATGGCACGGAAACCGTGGCGGAGTCCGCCGCTCAGAGAGTTTCCCATACATTTAATTTCTCCCCAGGCGGCGCGGACAAATTAAATCTATGGGAAACTCTCTGAGCGGCGGACTCCGCCACGGTCTCCGTGCCATTCTGTTTCTACCTTTACGCTCAGTAATAACAGAAGACTATATCCAAGTGGTCATCGGTTATAATGTACGCAGCGCTTTTGGCGGATTTCTTTACTTAAATATGGAGCAGTACTAAGTTAAACATATCCTACTGCGCTGCATACATGGTTAGGCACGAAAAGCGGTTCTTTTAATTTGACTTAATTTGGATGCAACCCTGTTAAGCCTTATTTTATGCCAACCGGCTAAGGACCTCATATAGTATCACTTTATGATGAGGATGAATATTTCCATAAACGGCTTTTGGCTGTAAACCCCCAATGCGGATCTACAAGACCTGTTCATCAGATTGTCCATGTTCTGGTTGCTTTGTTGGCAGAAGCTTGCTGCAACCATCGAATCTGTCAATCCCGACAGTGGTTGTTTCCTGGTAAACAGTATCGCAACCATGTGGTCGGTAAAATCTCTCGATTAAATACATAAAATAAGTTTATTAAGTTAAGTTGTTATGAGTTTAATTAAATTTGAACAGTTTATTATGAGTTTAAAAATATTGGGGGCTGTTTTGTACAATATCATTCACAATCAAGCTGAAACTATAATTTTGTTTTCGCTCACAGCTTAACGAAATGAAGAAGTTTTCAATTAAAAAATTTCAATCTCCAAAATACTACGGTTTCTCATATAACACTAAATCCATGATTTTTTTTTTTCAAATTTAATAATACAAAAGGATTTTCAAAAAAAAGCACGTTAAGAAAAAATCAATTTTAAGACCCTCGAAGGCTGGTTCCGCCTTTCGTATAACATAAACATCATTCAATTCCACGTTTCAATTAAGTAAAATAAACAAGGAAAAAAGGAACAAATTTAATTTAAAACTCACCCGAGTGCTCACATGAGAGAATAAATAAACAAAGTTTGCAGGCGGGATTACTACCGGCGTGCATTTTATCCCCTAAAAATATAGTCCACCATCAGACGAAGCCCTAAAGGAATTAAATAACGAATTCAACGTTAATTTCCATGATTAAGGAAACAAGTTTTTATGGTCGAAAACATCCTGAAATGGAATTTATTTATTTTTATTTATTTTTACAAAGTTTTTGTTTTGTTACGAAAAAAAAATCACCAAAGTAAAATCTCATAAAAATCGCCTTAAAAACATCTCTTAATACGACGATTGTATATAAAATATAGTATTTAAATTTAAAAACTCCTTTTGTTTTTATTTCAGGGCTGCAGAGATCCGATAGCGTTGTGGCTGAGGAGCACAGCGGATATACTTTTTGTTTTAGGTTACTGTGTAATTGCATTTTTAAAACTTTGTTTCCTAGGAATATTAAGATATGAAATTCGCGAAATGATACAAAAAATTAAATTATTACAAAATGAAATGCAATCATCTATATTAGAGCCAGAGCTTGATCAGCAACAATTAACACAGGTGAGTTTCTTTAATTTATTTACTATTATTTATTCATCTTACATAATTCGTCTGGTTACCATTACACACTGATTTATTATTAATGCGCTGTATCTCTTTGTACTCATGGGCCTCGCACTACCATCCCAAAGGTCCGTGGTTCGATTCCATGCAACGACAACGATCTTGCAGATCTCTCGTCTTCGCCTACTAAGACAATATTCCGCATTGCCTGCCTTCCCTCTTTATGGCAATTCTCAAAGTTCTCTACTGTCTATAAGCCTATAAGCATAATAAGCAGAGATGCAACCGCCTGTTCGATTGACGAAGTCAGCGCTAGAATTGCATGTAGCCAGTGGAGTATAACCGTGTATTTCTGTTGATAGTCTTTTCATCCTCCTCTCTCCCTACAATCATTCCAACTAGGGCTTTTTTATGTGGAAACCCCTTTTTAGCTGTCTCATGTGGTTCAGCCCATGCTGCAATATCTATTAGTTGGCATAGTTTGAAGGACATGTTAGCGGGCGGTCTGGTGGTTGCTCGACTGGATGTCGATGAACCTTACGTTTGAACTCTAATATTTTGTACGAGTTCGGAAATACTGACTGCGGAATATTATTCCACAGTCGAGTTGTTCTATTCATAAATGAACGTATTACTAATCTGGCTGATCTTTTTTCAGTGAAACAGTCGCTATAGTAATAGTGGTAAAATTTTGTCAGAGCTGTTACATCACTTGGGATCGTTCAATCGTATTACACCTTGTCCAGGCACGCACAGCCAGTTTTCGAAACGCCAGCCTAGATTAAAGAGCCGGATTCAAGAGCGGGCCGCATGTAGAATTCCATAGTTCATCATCCGTTAGATGCATGATCAAATGTTAGATCGAAATCGTAACGGAAGGAATAAAAAGGCAGGATCTATTAATTCCTGCCTAACCCTAATCCAGAAGTAGTTCGATGTCTCTATTAATTAAGTTGCAAATAAGTTTTTATCGTGAAGGCAGGATCTGGCACATGCTTGGGTTGCATTATAGAAAGCATACCACTTACGTAGAGTTCGGTCATCCGAAAAGCTGGGTTTAAAGGATATAGTGTAAGGTTTAAATTCAACATCGATCAATACTTCGACTAAGTCGATACCAGCAGGTTGAAATTTATTTGGCAGAGCGGGGTGCCATACTCTGCCATATGCAGATATTTACAGCAATTAGACCAGGCTCGCCAAAGAGATCGTTGCTTTGTTTAAAGAGCTCTGTTAGACACATAAGAAAGCCCCAGTAGATCTTTTCAGAGGGAGCCTACCAAGCCTAGATGTAAAGTTATCATGTTGAATGCTCCAGGGCCGGGGTAGTTTTTGGGCTGTCGTTTTAACGATCTCCCCTGGGCACTGGGGGCACTCATTTGTATAAAGCCTTATCCTGATATGGAAGCTCTGTCACGGTGAACCTTTCCTACCATACTCATGGGACTTTTATGGACCAATTAAAAGGCGGATGGCCTGGCTAGAAGGGGCTCTGACATTGTATTCATCGGTCCGAACCCACTATTGGGGCACCAAATGAAGTGTCCGAAGCACTTTTGGACCCAATACCTCACCAAAAGAGAAGAAGAAGGATCTTAACATCAAAATTGTTTATATCTTCAAAACTAAAGGTAGTTTCGTAAAAACTGTCTGAACATTATTCATAGGAAATTTTTCAAGCTTTCCAATTTTGGAAAAAAAATATTGGTTAACTGCGTTTTTTTTGGAGAAAATTGTAGTTGAAGTTGAAATTTTTGTTAAAAAAAACCAAAATTTTGACTTTGACGACTCATTATTCTGGAAGTTAGTAAGATGGAGCCGTCACTTTTAGAACAATAGATAGGTGGGAGTATTCTGCGTACTGCGCAGTACTGCGGTACTGATTCATGGAAATAGGTTATACGGTGACAAAATTACAGGATGATATGTAAAACTAGGGGCTAAACCGTTACGATTTCCCCCCTCTAATCATACAATTTTCTGCTTATCTGACCAAAACCTATCCGCACCCTGTATACACCCTGTATAAGCTTTGTATTGATTTTTGAAGATTTTAGTAATAATCTTCACTAACAAAATCACCGACGCTTGCCAACCTACATTATGAAAGTTGAAATAACCCGCAATTGAGATTAAGAATCCAAAGATTCCAAGAATCCAATATGTTTTGGGTTTGAAAAATATATTATCTCTGAATTAATAGATGATCAGGAAGGTATACTATTGCACATATGCTGTAGAGCTCCGTCATTCGTAATATAAACCGACATTCCCCTACGCCCAGAAAAATTGTACACTTATACCCCGACTGAACTGAAAGTTCGAGAAAATTGGCAAACTGAACTTTAAAATAATCTCAGTTTGCATACAATTTCCACATATTAAATGAGGAAAAAACAGACCACGATTCGCAACTCGAACTCGAACTTAAGTAAAACGTAAAAGCTCGCTCAAAAGAGAGTAATCAACTGGAATGGTGGAATGAATGACTTCTGGCGAAAAAGCAACAACAATTTCAAGCACTGAACTGGACTTTAGCCAGTGAAGCCACTTATGTGGATTGAACTGAATATTATTGAACTGAGGCTGGTGAAGCCGGGGCATAAGGCATATTCAGAAAACTGATATTGATTATAGTCAGTATCATTTTATAGAGGAAAAACCATAAAAGAAGACAACGAACTTTCCATTTGCTCTGGTTGTTTGAGTGAAAAAGCTGCGCACAACAGTGAAGAAATACACATAAAAACCAGGTATATTACAAAAATGAACAAAAATTCTGGGTTTTATTTGCGTAAGATTTGGCCTCAGTTACAGACGTCTTTGTCTGTGACTTAATGAAGTTAATGAGAGACGACCTCATTGAAGTTCTATCGCTCCTGAAACAGAACGAGTTCCGTCAATCGACCGATATTGACTGTGATATCAGTGTGGTCGGTTCTGTCTGTCCGTGCGTCTGTCCGTCTGTTTGCTAAATAGTCCAGTCCCCAACCGATATCACCTCTACTTTTTTCGGAGGCGACCGATTTACTTGAAATTTTAACAGTAGATATGGAATGCCTCAAAAATCAAAGTCTACCATATGCCAATGTGCGCATGGAAATATTTTTAGTCAAAATAACCCCGTTAATCGATAGAGAGGCTAATTTTAAGCAAAAAATGTGGTACAAACTTTTTTTGTAAAATTGGTATTTTTTTAGTTATAAGCGTTTGAAAAGTTGCAATTTTCATTAAAAAACCCCACGTTTTCGAACAGTTTTTGGTCAATAAATAAGCGTTTTATCAAAATTTTTGTTATAACTAAAAATAAAGCTTATAAAAAAATGAAGAGAATGGTTTTAAATGAATACTCTAGATATAAAACAAAGCCAGTAATGATTGATCGAATATTTCAAACCAAATACTCAAAACGTTGTATTTAAGGTCGAATAACTGAAAATCGATGCATTTTTCGAGAATAATTTATATTACATTTTTTAAAGTGCTTAAAAAAACCTTTAAAATGAACACTGATAAAAGTCATTTGCATGTAAAATGAATGAATTATGAAAAAGGGAAGGTGTACCGTTCAAATTTTTTTTTAAAAAATGATCAATAAAACTAATACCACTTCCACCCAAATTCAAATTTATCATGTTCCACGTAGGATTCACTTTATTTTAGAGATATCTATCGGATCTATATAGTTTGAGCGATTTTCAGGGTGTATTTTTCGAAATGGGTACCTACGATCAAAATGAAAAGGGGGTTTTACGAATTTTACAGATTTCGGCGTTTATTTCAAAAAAACTCAAAAACTATTAAAGATGCGTAAAAAACTGTTGAGTAACAAAATTTAGATTTTTCTTCAACAACAATTTTGGTTTTTTATGTATTGCTGTAGCTTAAAAACTGACGGAGATATAGCGGATTGAAGTTTGCTTTATAGTGTAAGTACCACCTTTGCTTAGCTCTTTGACCCTTCACGTTTTGAAAATTAATGGTTCTAATGTAATATAATTAACACAGTTTTATAGCCAGTAAAATTACCTACAAAATGGCTTTTGAATGGACACTGTAGCTTGAAAATTTACCCCGCTACAGTAAAAAAAAACCGAACGACTTTTTTTTTTAATTTTCGGAGCAAATGATTTTCGAAGCTTTTGTGAGCATATTACGGTATTTCACGTATACATACATGCTACATTTGGTATACAGGTTTAATATACATTTTACAACAGTACCTCCAAAATAGAAGATATTCTAGAAGCTGGAAGGTATTGCGCAATACTTTTGTACGCAGCTGCTAAAGATAAAATGAAAAAATTGACGATTTGCAATCTTTTTTAGAGCATAGGGGAATCGAGTGTTTGGGGGTCGGAACCCCGCCAGTATATATACATCCACGCACACGCACACATACACACACACTAAAAAATTTACTAAAATACTTTCTGAACTTATAACTAAATTTGTGTGTCTCAAAAAGGGTAGACTTTGGAAAGGGTGGTAAGTAGAGCCTAAATCAAAAATTTCATTAAAATCGGTGGCCTCCGAAAAAAAGTAGAGGTAATACTCCATTTTTACGGTTGGGGACTGGACTAAAAGTATCATAGCATATTTTTGTCAAAGTTTAGTTCAAACTTTCTTATTGTAAGAAATTTGGAAGTTCTTTGAAAATTGATTAGTTCAGGGTCAGTGAAGGACAATACAATAATAAGGATCAACGTATACGATTAATTTTGCATGATCTCATACCTTTAAAATTGAATACATTAAATCTAATTTAATCAAAATTTTTACTTTTTACTTTATAGGTCACCAGTACTTCCATAAATGGTGGACTTCATACAGAACCAAAAGTAGGTAATCGAGATCGTGAAAGATCTAGAATTAGTTCTGGTGAAAGTGAACGTGAATCACTATTAGTCCACGAGAATCCACCACCAAGATATTTAAAAAATAAACATTTATACGGATGTAGCGAGGTAGCTGGAGCGCACGGCGGTGAATCAGATACAAATTCAAATTGTGCGCTACTAGTAGAGGATGCTAGCGTTGCAGCAGCTGCTAAATCAATAAATGGCAATAACAATTACGAGCTAACAGAGTTCGATACAAAGGCCCCAACGTACAGGTACTGTCAAAATAGATAGAGCAAAAACAAAAAAAACTAAAAAAAAAAAAAACTAAATCTAATAATCTATATATAAATAAATATAAATATAGAAATATATAAAAAAAATAATGATAAATAATAAATAAATTAACAAAAATGATATAATTATGAATTTAACCTATAAATGTGTTTCTCTAATGTTTTTTTGTATTTTCCGCTTTCCTTTGCCGCATTTTGTCTTCCTGTATGCTGTCAACAAACTTCACATGTGTTCAACTTTTTAATTTCACTGTTCCTCTTCCAACCGACATGGTGTGTGATGTGTGATCTTTGATACAAAAATAATAATTAATATAATTATTATCCTGTGTTATAATATTTTGTTGTTGTTGTTGTATTACAAAAAAAACGGTTTTAAAAACGGGGGATATACGTCGTATGTACGTCGGTGAATATAAACAAAAAAAACGCTATATTATGATTATATTTGTAATGATACGAATGAAACGAAACAAAAAAAACAATATTAAATAATTATAGGAAGTCTAAATGGCCGTCCTTATGAGAAATACAGAAATACATTAACAAAACACGCAGCGAATCAGGTCACATACTGTGTACAGATTACATTTAAAAATATATATTATATATAATCTAGCATGAAAATCACTTTCACACTATAGATTGCCTAAAAACGTATACATTCACAGTCACACACACATATACATATTCATAATGTAATATAATTATGAAAAGTAGCTTAGAAGACGCTCGTGTAAAAGTATTGTAAATGTAGATATATAAATATATATTTAAATAAAAAAAACAACAAATAGAAGAGAAAATACAGAACACCAACGTCACTTGTAAATTTTTAACAAAAAAAAATAAAGCGTTTGTAATGTAAATTTGTACAGAAAGTAGGTCACTTTTAGTAAGTAGCAACTAAAGTAACCGGAATCGCAAAGTAGCAACATCATGCACAAGAACAACGTCACCACACAAAGCATCCTTTTCCTGTACAAATAACACTATGCACACACAAAAAAAGCACGCTCAAATACACACACACAGGATACTCCCACATATACTATAAATATGTATGTATGTAATAAATATTAACACCTACACCCAAAATATATTAAAACACATAAAAGCATTTTTAAATACGTCACAACAGGAGGACACAACTAGGAGCTTCCTTCACGCCATCGATCCGCGCTGTACGTATTTTGGCAGTTTTCCATTAGATTTTATCTAAAAAAAACTGAATTTTTTTCTAATATTTTTTTCATTTACCTCGCTTTTAATATTTATTATATAAAAAAAAACATTTGCTTTTTGATAAAAAAAAAACACCAGGGCCACACCACACACTCCTACAAGCCCCATCATCAGTACGACTCCTCAACCAAAAAACCATATCAAAAGACCACGACCACCACTAAAAAAACTATTGGACTAGTATAGGAGTCATAAAATCATATAAATTCATATTTTTTATTTCCCTTTAATTTTGGTTTTGCCATTGTTATAATTCACAAAAAAGGATTAAAACCCATAAATTTAAGAAGGATTTGTGCATCTCCACAGGGCTTATCGCCACACCAGCCGAAATTGCGATCCAAAATGACCAGAGTTCATTTTTGTTCATTTGTGCTCGTTTGCATTTCAAATTTGGAGCTTTAATCGCTAAAATGCAAAACAGAACCACCGCGGACTTTTATTTATCTCGAAACGGCATCTGCGGCTAACCCCCATACAAAGTCTACTCTTTTTCGAGATTCCTTTCATTGCAATTTCTATTTAGCTATGCACATAATATCCCTTAGATTTTTAAGCGTTAAACTATATAAATATACAAAAGAGAACTTGTGGCAGCTTTTGGTATTTGCAATCATAACGAGCGGAAAGATACGGAAGTTTTGAAACTGGTGTCTAGGATTTCATAAATTTTATGCTCAAACAGGATTCAAAAGTACGATACTCATAATACCCATTATAAATCAAGTAGTTGCTGTATCTAGAGACAATTGGACCAACGGGAGGTGTAACCACCAAAACTTTTCAGCTTTTAACATAGATATTTCAAACTGTGCAATCGTTGGTTTACCACAAATCTTCTTATAAGATATACGAAGCTAAAGGATATTTTGAAATTGCATCAAGTTCAGAAATATTATATTTGAAATTTTTAGCCAACAAAACAGGATTAGAAAATTTTATTGCAAAAAAATCTAGTTCGTAACTCTTCCAATTTTAAATTAGTTTTTTTTATCAAGAAACATAAGAAACCTGAAAAATTAATCAAAGGCATCCAATCTGAAAAATATGAAGTCCTCTTGGGAGCATAAAAGCACAAAATAAGCATCTGATTCTTAAAAGCACCAATTTTGTATTGATTTTTTTTAGATCTGGCAACTCCGGCCATTACCTAGTCAACGCAAATTTACCTTATCGATCTCATGATCAAACCATTACAAGTACCTACTTAAGGAACTATCTGGTAGTATAGGAAAGCCAACTAGATGAATCTTCCCAACCATTGACTGGGATTTGTGTTTCCGTAGTAAGAACACCAAATTTGTCGCTTCATGTACCATCACAAAATGCGTTATACTCATTATCCAATTTCCAGTCTCTTCTCCGTGATTACATTAAATTAACAAATTCCTGTAAATCCAACATCAAAAAATTTAAATCAACATTTCAAGGGTTGTCCCTTCACCATAGTGAGAAATGTCACCTTTAAATATCAAATGAGAAAAATCTCACTTACAAACATCAAGTGAGAACAATTGTCACTGAGTTCGCCGTTTCTCGATATCAGTGACAACTGTAAATGTTACTTTTTTAGAGAACCATAATAGCATTTTTGTCTCACTTCACCATTTGTCACCATAAGTGACAACCAGAATAAGGGTCAATAACTGCCTGAGAAGTAAAATTTCCAATGTTACTGCAGTGAGTAAATACTTCTGGCGCTTGCTGACTTCCACCATGAAGAATCTCTCTACACCAAAATCAATCTTTTATTTACAAGGAAGAATTGAGAACAGATTATAAATTCGAGGTCGACCTCTTAGCATTTCTGTTCGTCTCTCGAATGCTTCTTTAGACTACACTGCCATCAAGCCACGCCCAACGCCGTGTGTTCCGTGTGAAATATAAGCCAATAAAAACAATTGAGTAGTATCAAAATATTATGTTTTTTAAAAATTAATGTTTATTTTTTAATATTTCCAAGTACTTTCCGAATAAATCATTCATTAATCAATTTTCCGATTTTTCCTGTTTTCGGTTTGACAGGTGCCAAAACAAGAAGAAGAAGAAGAATTTTGCTCCCTCTGCCTGCCCCCAAAAATTTGGTGGAGCAGAACAAGTGAGAATTCTCAACCCAGAGCAGGCTCAAAGAACACAGAGCAGGGCAATTGAGAGCATAAAAAATCTGTCAAAAATTCTAAATGAATGCAAATTGCTGATTTTTTATGCTCTAGGTTGAGCTGAAGCATTCATCGAACACACCTTGAATCTCGCCATATCTCAGTTAATTTTACAGTTATCGATTTCAAATTTTAACTCAATGTAGTTTAACTAATTCTCCAAATACAAAACTTTCTTTATCAACTCTTTATATCAATTAGAAACAAAATGGTGAATGTTTAAAAATTTTTGAACGATATTTTATTTTCTGATTAAAAGGCTGTGTTATAATTCGGTTACCTTAACTTCATCACTTCGGGTTGAAAAAGGAGTGCTCTGCAGGCCTAGTCGGTCTGTGTCATTTGTGAGTTTCAGCTTCATTTGAAACCGGGAACTTACATCGTTCCAATTTGAATTATTGTACGTAAATCCTATAGTCCTAATTTTGAAAGTTTGCAGCTTGAAACTTTTATTGTGAAGCTTTTAATTAAGCTTCCATGCTTCAGACCCGCACCGGCCAAATTTTTCATGAATATGCGTATATGTATGAATATGAGTGTACTGTACACGCATAGCAAGTTGAGCTCATTTTTTTACTTGAACTTAAAAATTTAAATAAAATATAATTGCGTGTGTGAAACTTCGCGTACAATAATAAAGAACACATAGACATCTGAAAACTTGACGTCAATAGCTGTGTTCCAAAATTCGAGCAAAGTGCTCGCAAGCAGTTGGCTTTCTCTCTCTACTCATGCCTTTGTTGAGAAGTAGGAACGAGTAGGCCAACTGCTTGCGAGTGCTTTGCTCGAATTTTGGAACACAGCTAATAATTAACGAAATAATAATTTTTAATAAACAATCTTTACTTTACTTTACTTTACCGATGCCTGTGCCATCTATGAACAAATTTAAATAAGTTGTAAATATTTCCCTGCTGGTTTGGTAGAATTTATTTATATGGCATCACTTAATTGCTATCATGGCTGTCGATGTCAGCTACTTTGTTGAAGCAGTGTGGAAAATTGCTCTTTTGGCGGTGATCTTCGCGAAATTCATCAGCTTAAGTTGTTAAAATCCAAAATGTTAAACGAAATAAAGTGGAAACTAAATTGTTAGTATACTTGTGCATTCATTCAATTATGAAATTGGTGTTACAAAACTTTCACATTAAAGTAACAGCTGTAAACGAGTGATAAGCAAACTTCCGTTTCATACAACTGTCCTTGTTTTCATTTCCAATTCTGAATTCACTCGTAACTGCTCGAATCCCCAGAACGGGAGAAGGGAACTTTCACTTCAAAATCCCCGGAACGAGAGCAAGGAAGTTTGGGCCAAGTCAATAATGCACGTTGCGCGAGCAAATGACTTATTCAGCTACAGACTTCCAATTGCTGAAGAAATCATTTGCTCGCGCAACGTGCATTATTGACTTGGCCCTTTCACTTCAAAAAGTTGAATATGTGTAGACACGAGTTTCTTTTAAGCCAAGAAATATGACAGGATTGAACGTCAGAAAATGGAATGAAAAATTGAATGTGTAGAACCAGGGTGATTTCCAAAATGCATCACTGCGGTATCACTGTAGAATTCAGCAGTCATGCATTTTGTAATTCACCCCCAGTCTTATACAAGGAGTATTTTGAAACCCTAAAAACATTAAAAACAGATCAGTGGTATTTTTGAATGTAAATAGCAAAGAAAACAAAGCCGCTGGAGTCTTGAAGTGTTCCAGAAATTTTTTAAGCAGCTTTTGAAAATGTTAAACAAGTTCACAAAAAAGGGACCATACCTGCCTACTTTTTGAATTAGAGTGAAATATGTGGAAAAAATTGTTGAAATACTAAAAACAGATCGGTGAGTGATACACATTTTTGAATGGTAAATAACAAAAAAACCAGTCTTGGAAGTGTTGCACGAATTTTTTAAGAAACTTTTGAATCTGTTAAGAAAGTTCAGCAAAAGGACCTTAGAGACCTACTTTTTGAATTTCAGGAAAATATGTTGGGAAAACATTTTTTTTTCATATTTTTTTACAAATAACACCCTTTATTTCTGTTTTCCCCCTTCATCATCAGAGGCGTGAAAGGCTGTGAATCGGGTTTCGCTTTTAGCTTCTTGTAGAAGGTGCATGCACTGCAAAGTTTACGTACGAGCCTTCGTCCCTTAGATACCCAGTATCTTTGCCTTAGACGGAATAAGACTTGTAAAACACCACCATGCAAGGTTATTTCGTGGATGTCTTTTACGATGAGGCTTATAATAGCATCGATTTCACTAAAATAACTGCATGTGGCTCCAAATCATAGTGGGTTGAATTACAGCCTGTCGCCAACACACAGAAGTCCGTCGTACAAAAATGTATTAAGCGTTAAAATATTTGAGTTTGAAGGTAATGCCTTACTTGGCTGAAGATCTTCGATCTCTGGCTGATAATTCGTTTTTTGCGTGTAATAGATCCAAAATTTCTCAGCACGCTTGATCATGGAAACTTCTGCGCTTGTAAGAAGGGGGGTCTAGGTATGTTTAACCTGAAATCAATGATACGCATAAGATATGATATTACTATTAGTAGTCGAGTCCAGCTGCTGAAATTTAGCGGACAAACAGGGAGCTCGATTTTGTCTCCGGCCTGGGCCAAATCTGGTTGAAGTAGGTCTCCCACCATCGATATAAGGGAAGTCGATAAGGCAGTGTACCTCTCACTTGTTTCCAATACTGACCAATTTTCTTCTCCTTCAGATAACCATGTCAGTCCCGATAGCCAAAGACTGGAGGAGGATAAGATCTTTGCCTTTATACCTCTAGTTCCGAGATCTACTGGATTCTCCGAACCAGGACAGTGTCTCCACTCTGCTAAGTTGCTATGACCTCTGATTTCGTCAGCTCTATTTGCTACTTAGGGCATCAAATTTTCTTCCCATCTCCCAAAATCCAGCACAAAGTGCCTTCAAACTGCTTTTTAAATACGTTACCAGCCTTGAAGTAAGGACAGCAGCTGTAAAGTCTAATTTAGATAAGGATAGTTCCGGATGTTTATGTTCCTTTAAAGGAGCTACTCTTTCTTTAGAGCAAAGGAACTGTACTCGATATGTATTATGCAGACATGTTTCGACTCCATAGGTATTCAGCCTGGTGTCTGCAAATATGTGAAGTTGAGCCTCATGCATTTTCTGCACAGACTTGGCGTGGAATCGTTCCTTAAATCATTTAATTCATTACAGATTGCGTTCCAAATTTTCATCAATTCATCGGGTAAGCTTTCATCCCAGTTGTGCACTTTGCGCCATAATAATTGGAAGAGGATTTTGAGGCGTACGATCCATAAAACTACAATGGGGTCATAAAATGAGTTTCCATTCACAGTTACATTCCGGTCGGCCTCATTTTCCAAGAAATATAGACCGATGATTCCACCAGCCCAGAAACCACGCCAAACCGTTGTGTTCTCTGGATGTAACCTCTTCGGATTGCTCTTCAGCCCAAATACGGTCATTTTGCTTATTGACGTTGTCATTTAGCCAAAAATGGTCCTTATCCCCAATACCTTGACAGGTTGACACAACTGACGTGTCTGACGTATCTGTCATAAAATCCCTACTGAAAAGAGTACCTCAATATTATTCATATTTATACTTGTACAGTATTGTTTATGTTTCTATGGTTTACGAGTATTTGAAGGAATAATAAGCATATTTTAAAATTTATTTCATCCCCTTTAATTTCAATTCCGAAGCTTTAACAAATTATCTCAAAAAACAACTACTTAATTCCAGATTGCATTTAACCCACGCTATATAAGCCCGAAGAACAACACGGTAACTAAAGTCCGAAAGAAATAAGACATTTCATGTTTAAGATAAACAACTACAATGTATGCACTCATATACTTGAACTTCGCAGATGAACCCTTCTGATATGCATATGCAAACACATAACTGAAATTAGCATAAACCTTCACGATAAGAGTCAAGAGTCTCTGTGATGCATCCAGCGTTGCATAAGATAACACCCCCACCCCCTCTGTAACACGAAAACATTACACTATGTAATTGAAGGATAAGACTTTTTCGTGAAAACTTTATTTTCGAAAAACATCCAAAGTATTCTATAACTTCTTTTTAACTACTTTAGAAGAAACTCTTTTAGTAAGGACACGCTTCTTTTATCCCTCCATCCAAAAATCCCTTATAGCATATAAGAACTCGCTTAAGCGAAACTTATTCGCTGAAATGCTTCATTTAAAGTCGCTATTTTTATACTTAAATGTATTTTAATTCTGGCTCCATTCTAAGCATTCATTTTTTTTTGTATAAAAAGTTGCATAAATTTTTGAGTAAAAATTCTGTAAAATGTCTCATGAAATTTTCATTTTCATTTTTCACCTTGTACATTAGTCATTCAAGGCACATGCAGAGCACTTATGTTACCAGCCCTCCGCCATCATTAAGTTTATTGTAAAGGATGCTCCTATGTACATATGCACAATCTTTTATATGTACATATGTGTATATATAAAGCCAGCGTAGCAGCTGCAGTCTGGAATAACAAGGATAAACAACAAATTATCCATAAGTCACCTGCACTAAGCTCCAATCATTTTTCGGCTTTTGCTAATTTATCAACATTTTGACGGAGCATTTTGTTTCTTTATTTTGAAATCTTATGTATGCTCCTTACCCCCGCCGCGAACAAAAGCAAGGATCGTTCTCGTGCCACACAGCAACAATGACGGCTGGGGTTTGGGCAAGGGCAAAGGGCTACCTTAAGCGAAATTTATTGTTCCGAGTGCCAAAAAAGTCCTGGCTGCTAACTGACAATGTGAAATATGTTCCTTCGGCTATGTTACACCATCAAATGAATCGAGTTCGCACAAAAGGACATGAGTCTGCACTTCTAGAGATATGAAGTTTTGACACTTTATTCCTTTCGGGGGGTTTTTGCCTTTACTGTTTTTAGAGAGAGGAAAGTGACTTTAAGAATGAAAAAGTGATATTTTCCTCAATGTGTCAACTAAACAAGCAACAATAGACGTCATAATCCTTTTATATATCCTCAAGTAAAAACGCGCATATATTTGCAATAATTTTATAACATTTGTTATAAATGACAGAAACTATCTTCATTATAAATTTCACTCAAAATTCGTATACGTTTCCTTCCTACATAAAAACAACCAAAGTTAAACACAACGAAAACACGTCAAAAAAAGTACAAAGTTCGTCATGTTCGCTAATGGAAAAATCAATCAAATGAAAGTCATTATTAAAATTTCTAGACAGAAGCTCGTAAAATACAATAATTGGCATAGAAACTATTATGAGCACAACCGATTGATATCTTAATGGATAAGGGCGGATGTTAATGTTGAATTTATTCAAAACTATAGAGTCTTGGTCTACTGCTATTGCTTTTGCAGAGCCGCACCTAAAGTCTTCACTTAATTGAAATTTTTGGATGAGTCAGAAATGCAACAGATTTAACTGTCTGCAAGCTGAAACACGCAAACCTAAAGCTTTACTTGTTAAAAATATTAATTAACTTTGATATTCAATGCATGCATGATTTATTTATAGATGGACGTACTGGACGTAGAGGTCAAATGATAGACCTTCTTGGTTCAAAAATATTTGTTTATCGATTCAATGCATAAAGGACTGTTCAAAGTCTGAGTGAATATAAGTACCAACATACACGAAATTCCAGGATTATTTCACAAAGCATGCCAACAAATCAACCAATGCGAAATATAATCCTTCAGATATCCCTTTTCGAAGCATTCTTGTGAATACATGGAAGCATTATCTTTGGATATTCATGTTGATTTTTCAATTACCTCTGCCTTCTCTATGAATGAAAATGGAAAGCTTTCTCGTATTGCACTCAAAAACGTTTGTAACCTAATGTAATGACATTCTTTAATTCCTCGAACGAATGTATACGTTTCTTAGCGCATGCATTACTTCATTTCACTCTGGGCAAATAGTCACAAAAAAAAAGAAAATATGATCACAGAAACAAACATAGACGTAGCATCTAGTCCAGTAAGTGAGGGTTTTTACCTACAAAAACTATTAACAGGCTACAAAGGTATGTAAAAAAATGGAAATTTTCCGTAGAATTCAATGAACTATTTTTAAAACAAATGACGCGCTTGCGTCCTTTTCAAAATGGCGGCCAAAGTTGGCGAAAAACAGTTTTTTACGTTTAAAAAATAAACTTGGTGTTGTACAAAAAAGCGTTAAATGGCAAAGTTGTGTAACTCTTTAATACGGATCGAGTTGCCCTGGTCCGGTCTCAAAAAATTGCAAACTCAATTAGTAATTGCAAAAAAACCGCAAAAAATCTCAATATTGTGAAATACCTGTAGCTCCGTGAAAAGACGATATTTTTTAACGAACCAGGGTGAAAGTGTAGTCCAAGATAACTCGAATAAGAGCGTTTTTACAGATTTGCAAAATATTGCAAGCATTTTGCAAAAAGCGATTTTTTCGAAAAAAAACGCTTTTTTTCAATGTCCAATAGCTCATACAGGCCATCATATTTTTATACCCGACCGGTACCAAAATTTTCTTTAACAGTTGCGCTTACATGTGCAATTAATGCGCATATCACAAAACGATCTCAAATATGCGGAAAATCAGTCAAAAGATCGATTTGTTTTTATACCCCAAAAAACCATGAATAACTTTGTGATTTTTAATTACATTGTAATGCCATCATTGCCAATCGATAGCTGACATTTTTCTACAAGTTTACAAAAAAAAATTTTTGCTCTCCGATCTTCTGGAGCCGAGATAATTTTTTTTTTTAAAATTTCGTGTGGCGCCATCTTTTAAGATAAGTCGCTAAAATTTGCAGGGGTTATTGTTGAATATTTATATTTTCAATAAAAAATTCCCGCAACTTTATCGGGCGTTGCTGAGCATTGTAAAATCAATTAAACTCGCAGCTCGATACTGCGACGCGCATTAGCTAGCGCTATAGTCCAGTCAAAATAGACGAAAAAAGCTCAAACTGGTTGATAATTCTGAAATTGTTGAAAATTGAGCCCTTACAAATATCATTATAAAGAAAATGTCGAATCCCCCTTCGATCAGTCGATGCCAAATATTTTTATTCAAGGTCAAAAGGTTAGAATATCAGTTTTCTGCAAATATCTCCTAAACGGTAAGTTTTATCACAAAAAGTTTTTACAAAGTTTGTAGATTTTGCGATTATCTACAAAAAAAGATATTATACATTTTCCTGCACGAATTGCCATTCATAAGATATCGCTGTTTAAAAGATTTAAAATACTCATATGCACTCATTCGCGACTTGCAAAGGTCATCAGAAGTTCAATAAATCCTTTCTACGTGGCTAATATTTTCAGGGGTGATTCCTGGTAGGCATAATCTACAAACTTTGTAAAAACTTTTTGTGATAAAACTTACCGTTTAGGAGATATTTGCAAAAAACTGATATTCTGACCTTTTGACCTTGAATAAAAATATTTGGCACCGACTGATCGAGGGGGGATTCTTTCTACCTTTTGTAGCCTGTTAATACTTTTTGCATAAAAACGCGATATTTTCGACAGATTTACTGGACTAATCTAACATCATGTAGCTATAAAAAAGCTAGCTTCCCCTAAATTTTCAGTAAACTTTCAGAAAAGCTTTTGTATTTGGATGCATACATCCACATCTATAATTGGTCCTTCACTCGAAAGCTTTGAGTATAAATGAAATGACGTCAAAAAAGCTTCAGATGATGAAACGAAAGCTTTGAGATATTTAAGCATTTAATTTCTTATTTATATAAGTGTAAGTTTTTGTTTGACCAAGTTGAAAGCGAATGTAACCCACGAAACTTGTTACTTTTTCCACTTTCCATGCCTTTAGGCTGAACCAAAATCAGACGTAATGTAAAATAAGAAACTGAACGAATTTCAGCTTGCTTACCTAATTTGCTTACGTAAAATAATTACAAAATAACAGAAAGCTCACTTTACGCGCTTCTTACGGCACAAAACGTAAGAGGCGGAGATTTTAGAATTTAACGAACATTCGTAAATTTGTTCGTCCATTTCGGTGCCATATAAACAATCAGGTTCGTACCTTACGTCTCAGTTTTGTTCAGGCTTTACATTGCCCGAATGAGCTTTTCTGATACTTGTTTTACTTAAAGTATGGGGTGCGCCATCTAGACCTTCGGCATTTCAACATTGAATAACTCGAACATTTTTTAGCCGATTTTGACAAATGAGCAAGATTTATTTAGGATATTCTCTACCATCTATTTCAAATCAATTTTTGAATACCTCCTAAATTCGATACGCAAAAAGCAGCACTTTTTCGGGCATCCTGCATAACATTAGCCAGCATTTCGGACGTTATAGCAGCTATTTCGGCTCGTATTTTCTATGTTTGCTTTGAGTTCGTCAATGGTTTTTAGCTTACTGGCATAAACTTTACTTTTTAAATAACCCCACAGAAAAAGTCTGCTGCCGTTAAATCCGGAGAACGAGGAGGCCATTCCAAATCACAATTTTTCGACCTAATGTGTCTCGGGAACTTGCGCTGCAAAGGCTTCATCGTATCGTCTTGTTGAAAATAGAAGCTCGTCAGACCTTTTTCACGCATTTTCGGATAAACAAAGTGCGCCATCATCCAACGAAAGCGTGCGCGGTCGACGACGACGACAATTGGATTATCGCGCATACTCTCTGTTACCGCTTCAACAACTTCATTGGAGCGTCGCGGGCGGGTCGAATGCGACGCTGGTGAGTGGCTACACACCCGTACTCAAAGAAATTCTTCGCCAAACTACGAATTGTGTTCGGTGTGTATTGACTCATAGCCAACTTAGAATATAGAACTACAGGAAAAGCCCTCGCGTATAAAATCCGTGTATGGGAGCGTAGTGAAATCGCTATCAGTCAACTGTCAAATTGGTATAATTTCTTGTTAGTTAACTGTCAAATTTTCCCGCTGCACTTTCTTTAAAACGAGTTTTTCTATAAAATTTATTTACAGTTTTTCGCAAAACTAATTAAAAAGAAGAAAGAAAGTTTAAATAATTTGTTTTTAGTGTAATTGAAGTTGTTACGAGTGAATTTTCAGTGAAAAAAAGAGCAATGAAGTGTGCAGTTTGAATTTTACTACGCTAAAATTCTCCGAGGGCCCTTCCTGTAGTTTTATATTCTAAGATAGCCAAAATGGTACTGAATGACGTTTCAGAATCGTGTACATTTGTCTAAATCGCCTAAAAATGTCAGAGTTATTCAATGTTAAAATACCGAAGGTCTAGATGGCGCACCCTGTATATGTGCAAGCAAAGCAGTTTTTCTGTTGCTAAATGTGATGGAATGTTTGCGTTTATTATACTTTCTGAATAATTAATTTCTTTTCTTCAAACTTCAAACATCAAACTATTAGATTCTTTGTATGAATTCGAACTCCCTGTACACTCAGATCAAGTGCAGGGTTTCGCTAGACCTTTTCCACCTTCTCACTCTTCCCTTGTCCAAAATGACCTTCCAGTGTTACGCTAGTCGGCGAGAGTGAAAAAATGATAAAAAATGAATTATTGGCCCATAGGCGAGATTGTTGTTGGAATCGCTTCGTTTTAGGGTGTAGTAAAACACTCTAAGTTTTCCCACAATTTGGTTGACCGCATAACTTTTTAATTAACTTATTGTGAATAAAATAGGCACTTTTTTATATTTCTTTCAATAGCTCCGTTCCTGCTAACTTTTAGTATAACATATGAAATGCTCGTTGTGAAATGTTCTAAAAAATAAGCCCTGTTACAGGTCGCTAGGTGCAAGGGTGATCTTGCAAATAGCTTCCAAAGTTTTCAAAACACGTTATTTTCACTATTTGTTTACAAGAAAACAACTGCATATAGAAGGCTGAAAATGTTTGAAGATGGTGTTTATGTAGTCCCGGCAATGTACAAAAAATTTCAACAAGATCGGTTCATTAGTTTTTGTGTAATTAACGATCAATTATTTGTTTTAACCGTAATTAACAATGCTGCCATTTTTTGTAAAATCATTTTATAATTGGGAAATCCATTTAGAAAAATTGAAAATGAAATCCCGTTGGAATTTTTGAAAAATCGCAATTTTGATAAATTTTATGAGGTTTTTTAGGCACGTATCTTTTTATTCGCGACATAAATACCTAAACAAATATAAAATATGAAAGCTCCGAAAAAGATTCATTTCTTGTTCGGTATATTATTGAAAAAAACTCGCCCTGTTTCTTCTTTCGGTATGATTAGCTATCAGCTGGTTGTGGCTGTCGTTCTCATTTTACGCAATGAAGTAATTTACAACATGGCCTATTGGCTTTCGTTTGTATCAACGAGTTTTCGCCGTAAAGCTTAAACTGTAGCAAACTTTCAGAGGACCACTTACAAGGAAAGTTATCTAGGTCGGAAAAATGGAAAGGAGAAGGACCATGCCGGCGAGTGGATTCGAACCACAGACTTTTGGGATGGTAGTCGAACGCCCTAACCCCTAGACGACCGAGGCCGACCGATCACTTTCAACCGAGGCTGTTTGCGGTCAGAATCCATCCAAACAATGAGATCGCGATTTGTCCATTATTCATCTCATAATTCTAAATGTAGAGGTACAAAATTGAAAAGAGTCACCCGTGTTAACGTCGGTGATGTTCGAACCTGCCATCTATTTTATATCAAGCGGAGAAACGACAAATGGAAATATTCCTCAGGTCTCATGCTCCGGCACTTCTCCTAAAAACCCACTTTCCCGGCGTCAAGAAGCCGCCCCCAACAGAGGCCCAGTGTTCCTAGCGGAAGCAATAGTGCCATGGGAGGAAACCTGCCAAGCTGTGACCCTGGAAAAGGTGCAGTGGGCGGTGCACAGTTTCTCCCCGTAAAAATCTCCATGCATGGACAAGATAATGCCAATTATGGCCCAAAAGACTCATAACATTATCGATCCATGGCATGTCTCAATCTACAAGTACTGCCAGCACTAGAGTTACGTTCCCCGCTCCTGGAGGAGGGTCAAAGTGATCTTCATCCCAAAGATGGCACGAAGCGGCATGAGATTACAGGCAATAAGCTTTTCATCCTAAAGACCCTAGAAATCATGCTAGACATATACCTCCGTAGTTCCATAAAATAGGCCCCATGTCTACATCTCAGCATGCATATCGCTGTACCGTTGGACACTGCTCTTCATGAAGTAGCATGGCTTATGGCGATGGACACGATCCTAAAGACACTACAGAATAGAGGCAGTTGCCTATGTGAACGGCCGGCCGGGCGTGGTGATATTAGTATCTAGAAAATTCTTCCACACAATCAGTGAGATTATGGTGATGACTCCTGGAAAGGTTAGCGCATGGTCCGACCGTCGATGATGGTCTTCCCGGTAGAAGATGTTCCCAGAGAGGCTCCAGGAATATCAGTCTGGAATGGTCCTATGACTGCACCCCTTATCTAGGGGATAAGCGGTCTGGAGGATTGGCTCTGGAAAATGCTGATGAAAAGGTATCTCAAGGTTTCTTCAAGGCAAGAGGTGTATGAGCCATCTTCCTTTTTAAGAAGGCCCACTTCGTTGAAGGAGTCTTTGAAGAGGAACTTTTGGAGTCTATTTGTTACTAGTAGAGTCTGCAGGCTTCCTCCAGACAATCCTTTTGCAGCTTCACAATTCCTCGTTGTAAGCTGTTAGGGTGAGCCTGTATTCTTCTCATTGCCCTACATTTTTTGCCCTAATGAACAAATTCCTAAACTTAATTTACTTTGCAATGAAAATTCGGTTCTACATTCAAATCACATTGATGTCAAAACAAGAAATTTTGTATTTTATAAAAAAAAATCTAATTGTCAAAAACATTGAGTAGATTATAAAACGTCAGCCTTAAAATGACAAATTTCAAAAATATAATCCCATTTTCTGTGCTAAATTCTCCGTAAATTCTTCTTATCCCATTTTTTTTTTATTATAAAACCCACCATTAAAATATTGTTCTAACTGTCAACAGTCTATCAAGGGTCCCTTTAAGCCCCAAACTTTCCCCCCAATACACACTAATACATCGCATTCAATCTACAAGAGGCGTTAATCTGAGCAATTTGTGCATAATAACAGTCTTAAATTTTGCGGCTCTATGGCACGCACTATGGCAGCTGCGGCTATGCTTTGGGGACTGGGAGGCGGGATGATGTACTAGTAGACCACACTATACATCTGCCAAGCGAAATTAATTTCGTATTCATCTCGACATTGATAAGATGATCGCCTTATTATGGTCCCTAATCTCATTATGCTAATCGTGTCGTGCATACTGATTTCCATCCATCCCCATTCCACAATCGCTGTTGCCTGCCACAAACCCCTCATCCACATCCCCCGCAGAATTTCTTATTCTGACGGCATTTGCATTCTGACATTCTCATTAGCTTGGAGATGTTAGTAAATTTTGAGAATGAATTCACTTGGAATAATCCGAATCTGCATGGACTAAGTAAGACTAAGTTTCAGTAGTGTCCACCACGTACGGGATTTTAGAGGAATTATCCTCTGCCTCCTGAACTTTTTCCAACGTTTACAACAGAGTTCTGTTCAGAGATTATTTTTTTTAAATAGGATTTAAAGTTGTTGAAAGTAGAAAATGAAGATGTGAGAAATCCTTGAAAGGTATTTTATCTTTTTTTTGTTATTTAAAATTGTATTAGCTTAATCCTTGCAGAATGTTCAAGAATTGTGCTTTCGGTAACCATGACAAAAAAAAACTCTGAAACCTTTTTTACCCTCTAAAGACTGCGATTATATCTCGAATATACGTAGTTAAAAAAGAACAGTTCTTTTCATAAATTACAATTTTTTAAACCAGCACAAGCGCCATATTTTATCCTGATAATGTTGAAGCAATTGTGAAAGGACAACTCTCTTGCTAAAATCTCACAAATTGAATTGACCAATGATGGTTAACTTGTGGAATTTTCTGAAAGTTTTACTTGAGAATTTTCGTCCTTTTTGGCTTTTTAGAAAAACTTTCTCAATTATATGAAATTTTGTAAATTGGCATAGTCATTGGGAACTTTTTTACCTTTTTGGTTTTCAGTAGAAGAATTTTTTTCATAAACTTCAATATTTTATGAAAAGATGATGCCAAGCAGTCATAAATGAAAACTTTTGAGTATATAACCGAATGAGAGTTTGAAAAGTTCAAACGAAATGTCCTTTTCTAAATATATAAACGTGACAAAGTTAAGGATGATTGAAATTATAATCAAAATTATATTTGTACATGAAGCAAACAAAAGTATTTAAACATGCACAATTCTTCGTAGTTTCTTGTACTATAAATTAAACTTAATAAATAAATCTATGTTTAAAATAAATGGGTTGAGGCTACCGTTGACTTCCCGAGTAAAAATAAAAACTAGCCCGCAGCTAGCCTGCATCAGGTACGCACTAGCACGCACGGCGCCACAGCTAGCACGCATAGCGAACAATTCCGCACGGCACATTTTTACTACGGTTTTCTTCGTCCTCTACAATTTTTTAAAGCAATACAGGCGATTTCGTGCGTCCCTGTGGTGGGCGCGTGCATCCCTGTGGCGGGAGCGTGCATCCCTGTGGCGGGCGAGTTTTATTTTTACTCGGGAACAAAACTAGCATGCACACTCCCGCCACAGGGATGCACACTCCCGCCACAGGGATCCACGCTTCCGCCACAGGGATGCACGAAATCGCCTGTATTGCTTTAAAAAATTGTAGAGGGCGAATAAAAGGGGCAATTATCTTGGTGACCATAAAGGGTGCCAATAGCATACTCAGTAGAAAGGTTCTCGTTCGATTGCGTAGGTCAAGCAGCATTGGAAGTAGTTAGTTTTTAGCTGGGGGACTGCTTGGTAAAACAACACTCGCGTTTGGAATGTTTTATGCCAATGCGGATGCATTTATAAATATTCATGCCTGAATTAGTGAACAAGTTTTTAGATTTTCGTGCTTGTAGCGGGAGCGTGCATCCCTGACCCTGAGGCGGGTGCGTGCATACTTTTGTGGGGTCCCTATTTGTTTGCTATGCGCGCTAGCAACGGTCGCGTGAGTAGGTACTAGTAAGAAAATTAACCAACTAAATTATTTTTACTCGGGTTCGAACCCACAGTTTCTCTTAAATAAACAAATATAAAAGGTGAAACTTTTATCACTGACTTAAGGTGGATTTACATATCTGACATTTTTCCATCGCGCCGGTCTTTTTTTAAATTTCGACCAATCAGAAACAAACTCTGCGACATCTTACCGTCACGGCGAAGAGTTAAATAAACTTTAAATTTTTTGTCGCAGGATGAAAAAAAACAGTCTATTGACTGACAGAAAATTGATATTTAACTTGTTTGGTTCTTTTTAAAAATAAAAGTCCTTGCCGCTTTCTTTTTTAAAGGAGATTGTTCACCCAACATCTTCTCTTATTGTCACTTTTTTTTAAATATGTCCATAATAATAAGATTTTTAGATTTTGCAATCTTTTTAATTTATATTTTTTTTAGTTACTTTCATTTGTACTCTCTTCACGTCAGTTGTCAAAAGTAACGACTATTTTTGGCTGCGGCAGAATTCGTCACATATGTAAAACGCATATTAAAAATGTGCGACAAAAATGATCAGATGTGATGCAGCGCGACGGAAAAATGTCAGATATGTAAATCCACCTTGATCCCTAATCTGGCTGAAAAATTGGTACCGGTAAACGTGTACTACTAATGTATTAAAAACCGTTCAAGTCTCCTGGCCCTTATTCCCTTAGTCACGTCACCTATCGGAAAATGCGACAAACTAGTTTTGTTATTCTCGTATTCACCTGCGTGACAACTGTCAGAAAAGTGAGATTGTGGCGATGTATGTATGTTTGTAGTATTTGAACAAATCTTGCACCTTGATTGTGACCC
This sequence comes from Thereva nobilitata, assembly GCA_963855945.1. Lineage (NCBI taxonomy): Eukaryota > Metazoa > Arthropoda > Insecta > Diptera > Therevidae > Thereva > Thereva nobilitata. The sequence continues at coordinate 166,722,341 of OY979695.1, forward strand.
ACTTCCATATAACCGATCAACTTCAAATTTTACACATATGTATAGTTCGAGTAACAATGCAATCTGACCATTTTGTAAAAAAAATCAAGATGGCGAGTTCAAGATGGCGGCCAAATTTTTCAATTGTGTTAAGTTGTAATCAATGCACCTACAATGTTATTTTTTTGGAAACCATCTTCTTTAGAATTCTGTTTGCTCAGTAGGTACCTACTGATTAGTATCAGGTAGGTTAACATCTGCTGGTTTTCGGTTTCGGTTTGATCCTAATAACTTGAAATCCCTCTAATCGAAACTCTAATCACCTATCGTATATCACTAATTTACCATGATTCCTTTGTAAAATGAAAAAAACAAAACCTACTTAAAAGGATATAAATGTTTCTAGAGATAGTTCCACACCCAAAACACAAATGAATCCTCTAGGGCGCTCCGGTGATCCTCTCTCCTGCAAATAACACTGCCCAACATTCACTAACTGATTCTGAAACCGAGAGCTGCTGGCTCTATGTAGACATGCCATTTCGACTCACCGGGAATGGCCAGCCCGAAAGGCAATTAACAGCATCATTATCAGCAGAATTTGTCCCGTGGAAGTTACTTATGTGGACAGAGCGGATTATCAGGATGATACAGTGCAGAACCCAGTTGAGTTCTTAAACTCTGTCACCGCTTCTACGTATGTACTTCGGGCGGACAAGAGCCCCAGTCGAAAATTATGCTGGATGCCACTAATGCTCTTTCGAAATTTTAATTGCACTCAAAAATTGCGTTGTGTTGTCTCTGAATATGTAATATTATAGTACTTCACAGATTTTTCAAATGAGGCCACGACTTTAATGCTGCAGTGTGGAAAGAGTGGAGTCAGTTGTGGAACTTGGCGATGGGAGGGCGCCACACCGCCTGAACATAATTTTCAATTTAAATGGTTGTTTTTTCCGGTATCAGATGCCTGATCTTGTTTTATGGGATTCATAAAAGAGTCGATGAAGTATCTTCATGAATTTTCATGGGTATAAAAGTGCTTAAAAAGATTCTATTTTTGTTGGTTTAGTGCCTGAGAAAAACTATTTTTTCTTGTGCAACGATGGAGAATGAATCTAATAATAAAATTCAAAGGTTTTTTTTCAAACTCATGAGATTTTCTTTGCTCGATTTGAATATGGATGTATTTTGTTTAGTAAGAAAAATTAAATTCTGTAATTGATACATTTTACACAATTTAGTTTTTCTGTTGTTTTAATCGATTTCCTGATTAACCTGCAGCGATTTTCACAACTTACATAGGAATTTAATTAGAGGTACTCTCGAATAATACGGTAGACAGGTTCCCATACAATTTCGTGTTGGATTAAATCATGTTGCACTAGACTAAGAGCCAATATAACATTAAGGGATGTTTTTTGTCGAACAAAATTACCATATTTTTCGGTCGAACGATATCACCACATTCTGAAGCCATTTTTTCCTTAGATTTTTATTTTGCAGTTTCTGTTTTTTTTAAAAATCTGTGATTTTAATCTTTTAAATAGTCCATACAAGTTCGTAGTAAATCCCATGGTACATATTATGATATGCAATTTTGCAGCTTCTTTCAGCGCAACGATTACAGTGTCATTTAACTTTTCAACTGAAGGATTAGGCTATGAGAGCTAAGGATGTGGATACAAGCATGAAACGACGAGTATACAACCACGAAAAAATGAAAGTGGATGTATCCCTATTTAATGTAGTTTTTTAGAATGGATTCTGGTACATTTGAAACGATATTTACTAAAATAAAGTTTGTCCCATGACGGATTTTACCATGTAAAATGTGAATAAAAAAATAGTTTTAAAACAATTTTGAGATTTTTATCCGTTAATCAGTAATGTGGTTTATTACAATCATGTATGGGACAAAATGCGACCCAAATTCTCACCACGACTCTGGCGGCAGACCTCCATCCACTTGTCTAAATTTTCAATGATGCTGTGACGAATTATTTCGTCCTTCGGCTTTTGAATGGTTGTTGGCTTATTGACGTACAACTTCTCTTTCAAATTTCCCCAAAGAAAAATGAGAAAAATTACCATGGCACACAATTCACGGTAACAGGTTGGTCGACAGCTTTGACAGTTCAAAAAAAATTAATACAGAGTGTGCATAGTACGCCATCTATGAGAACATAAAAAAACGTCTCTAATCATTAAAATATTTTGATGATTTAGGATTAATTTTAATCATCAAAAAAAATTGTTTATTAACTAACAATTAAGGGCGACACACAGGCCAGTTAACAATGATTTGGGTTAATTGAGAGTTAAAGAGCCCTGTCTGTCCAGGGTATTAGAGGACAAATTCAAATCCAAGTGCCATGACGAATAAAGATCGACGGAGTCATGGACACATCATCGCGAATAGCTGCAATGTTTTCGACGGAACGAACTGTACCTAAACGCACAGATTTTGGAGGGTGCAACTTGGCTCGCATGTGACCCCCGTGAGGAAAAATGATTGTTACCCGATCACCCGATGGAAAAAAGAGGCAAAAAAATTAAAGAATTTCGGCGAGGATATGTGAGTAATAACTCTTCGTCCTTCCAAACGTGAGTGTCGTTTTACCAAGAGGTCCCCCAACTGAGTACTGATCACGTCTAATGCTGCTTGACCTCGATAATCGAACGAGAACCGGTCTATTGAGTATCCTAAATGACACTGAGGGTCTACGTTGGAATGATCTCGTTATAGAAAGGATCGCAGTTGACGGGTTTTTTAAGATTGTACAAACTCTTTCTCCAGCAAACTGTCCAGCTTCCCTGGGTAAATCACTAAGTCTTCAAAGGACAGAATGAGTTTTGCAATTTTTCACTTTATCAAATCAATCTAAAGCGATTTTCGATGCGCCAACCCAAAAAAACGTTATATGCAAGATAGTGCCTAGTTTAGGGCTTGTATATTATGGTCACAGCTGCTGCTTGAAGGAGGAAATCAATCTCCTAGGGTATTGTGATACTTGTTTGGCGATTTGGAATATGCGACTGTGGCGACCGCGTACAACTTAATTTACAAGTTTACACAAAACCACAGTAAACTAATTTACAATTGTACAAATTGAATTGGTTATGGGAATCAACAAGGCCATTCCATAAAGGATGCTTGGTTAAAAAGTTGTTAAAAGATGGGACAGCCGTTATTACCACACCGTTCACTAAGGCAAGTGAAAGGTTGGCCGAGGGTTTTATTAGAAATGAGCCAATACTTTGTTTTAGACACTTTGTATATCATGTCTTGCGGCCCCAATCGAGAATGAGTTGATAGGGTTGGACTCACGATCATGCAGATGTCTTGCATCTGTTTATCTAACATTGCTTATCTTAAGTAAATCATTTAGCCAAATTATGAAAAAAAAACTGGTAATAGTATTCATCCCTAGGCGTTCCCGCAAAGATGATGTACGGTTTAGTTTCGACGTCATCGACTACTACCTTGCTTGAACGGCGAATTCTACATCCAGTTCTTTAAAAGTACGTCGATATCAATAGCTTGGATTTTAGTAAACAGAGCACGACAGAGTTCTGACAAAACTCTTAGAGATATCTAGCGTCTAGAGGTAAAGCCCCCTTTGTACTGTCGATGGTTCTATCATTGAGAGCAATGTCGAACAGTAAGCTCTAGTCGGAAAGAGAGTAGAGAGAAGAGTTAAAGAACTGACACCGCCAACACGCGGCTTTATTCCATAAACTACATTCCAATACTTCCTCGAGAGAACGCTGACTTTGGGGATCGAACAAAATATAGCTTCCTTGCTTAGTATCCTTACGGCCGATGGCAGAAGAAAGGCCAGGGACTTTTTTTTGTACAGAGAGAAGACAAGAAGGGACATGAAACATCCAATGATTCGCTTTGACGTAAGTAGACTAAACTGAAAAATTCCTCTAAATACACTATCCCAAAAGTCAAACGATGACAAATTCTTCTTCTTCTTCTTTGACAGCTCTACAACAGGGATCCGCTCCGATCCGATCCGCTCTCAGCCGATGTCATCCAGTTTGCCATTACTAATCTCTGGGCGTCCTAGTCTACGCCATCCTACCAGTGGAGGTTGGGTCTCCCTCGCTGTTTCAATCCATAGATCTTACCGCAACTATTCCGGACTGATGGAAGTAGGATCGCAACTATCTTATGAGAGAGGATAGGCTAATATGATCGGGCTAGTCCCTTCCAACTAAGGTTAGCGTGAGGCTAATAACTTCACCCGGAAAAAAACGTAAAGTACGGAACGAGCAACATGCCTCTGATGAGAAGTTGAATGGTATAATTTGCAATGCGCTATCGTTGGCAGAACAAGCTTCCGATCATTGATAATTTCCATCAAGAAGAAATCCAATTCATTTACTGCACCTTTCTTTATTTATAAGGGCATGGAGCTCCAGTAGCCTAAGTGTAACAGTTGCAGTAGTTCCCTGGGCTCCGGTAGCTTAGGTGTTACAGTTGCAGTAGTTTCCTGATTCCTTCCTACCATAGCCTGTAATCACAATTAGCGAGAAAGTCATTTGATATTCGAGCTCCGAGGTCAGTGTATGCGATAGTATTGGATAAGAGCCGCTTTCTCTCTCACTCTTGCAATGTGCATAACCGCTCGCGCATCTGCTGGTTGTCCGGGTTTATTTAATAATAGTTTTTGTGGTATATCCCACCGCTGCCACCACTATTATGTACTTGACCGCCCGTGCTTCTGCTTGCTGTCAGGAGTTATATAATAATAGTTTTGGTAGTGAATCCCACCGCTGCCACCAGTATTATGTACTTGACCGCCGGGTTTCTACCGGTTGTCAGGAATTATCCCACCGCTTCCACCATTGTAATGTGCTTGACTTAACTTTTTAAAGATGGTTGTCTGCATGACTTTGGAAATTATAGAAGTAATAGCTATTGGGTAATAGTAACAGGGTGTTAGAGTCTTCATTTATTGCACTGAAACTACTTTTAACTCTTCTATTCTCTCCTGTAATTCGAGAGTAGCTTATGACCAGACCTTTCACCAGAGAATGAGCTATATAACGGAATTTTACTATAAATAGTAATTTCTCAGTTTAGACCATCACATAAAACAGTCAAGACAAATCATTATAGTCTCGGTCCGATAGAATAATTTTTGGCATATATACCAATATGCGTTAAGGAACCAAAGCCTGAGTGAAAGCGATAAAGTTGTGCGTGACTGCTCCTATTATTTTTCCTATCAAAATATTTTATCGGACCGAAACTGTATCGGGAATGGATCGATAGTATGAATTATGAATAGGATTTATTAAAATATTTTTAATTTTCCTTTTAAAATGTATTAAGGAAGAAAACGTATACACACGCTCGTCCTTTTAGTTCTTGTCATAAAATCCTTTTCTCAACAAACTAGTAAATTTCATTTATTGTATGAATAGACCATCCATCAATTAGAATTAAAACAACTTCCCTTAACAGACCATCCAGTACTAAACAACTTTTAATACCAAAAATAAAACTGTATCACCACCAATTCTACAGTAGCCTCATGCAGGAACTTAAGTATAATATTTATTTTTGTTGTACGACAATCGGATTATACATGGTCCTATCGTGTACTTTATTATTTTAAAACATAATCGTTGTTTCGATTATATATAATTTTTAAGCATGGTATCATAAAAAACTATTTATCACACCATTGGTGACGATATTTCATGGTAAATGATTGAAATGAATGTTACACTGTTAGTTATAAAGTGTTAAACATATTGTTTAGAAAAAAGGCGTTTATAATATGATATTTTATATATTAAAATAATTAAAACTTTTCAACTATATTTTTGATTAGTGAATTACAATTACAAAAAACAACATCTCATAATAAAAATTTGATTTTTAATTTTTTCAAAAATAGAGAATTGTTTTTCGTGAAAACTGCCAATTAGATGAAATCTTAGTATATCTATGGTAGAAAGCACATAATCCTTTTTAAATAGATATTCATTTCATTTTCATTAATTTTTTTTTTTTTGTTATCAAATTATTTTAGTTATTGATAGTAGATAACTGTCGTGACTTTACTATAGATAATTAGCGCAACAAACCATATAATAAAAACTCCCTTTTTCCATTTTAAAAATTTAATTATAATTTGCAGAAAACATTTTCGTTTTTGTTACTATATATTTATAAAAAATAGTGTAGTCCAAAAAAAAATAATACCGAAATGGAAAGAAACATCAACACTCTCAAAACAAAATCGTTCAACAAAAAAACCTCAACATATAGTTCAATACAGAAAGATATTTTCAACAAAAAAAAATTCAACCAAAAAATACCCACAAAAAAAATTAATTTTTAGCATGATTTTTACTAATATGAAAAATTTTTAAAATAATATTTACAGGCGTATGAATGCTCCGACTGTAACTAAAATCTGACTACGGTATTATTTGGAGCAGTTGTTTGGCGACCGCTGGAGAAAATCTGCAAGAGCTTCCGGCCGAAATAGGACACCGCACGGTGATATCCAAGGTGAACAGAGCGTTCGATTTTGTACAAAACCAATCGAATGTTTAGAAGGTGACGAGTGCGAATGTGAAGATATTTAATAAACTATAGTTTCATATAAATTTGCAAAATTAAAACAAACAAAAAAACACAAAAAACAATTTAAACAAAAAAATATAAATAATAATAATAAATTAAAAAAATAAATAAATAAAAGAAAAAACAAGACTCTTGCGATATATATTTTTTAATTCGGCTCAACATAAAACATAAAATATTAAAATGAGAAAAGATTGAGATCTTTTTGCGATTAAATAAAGAACAAAATAAATTAAAAAGAAAATTAATAAATAAACACAAAAATAAATGTAGAATTATAAACAACAATATATAAAATAAATTAAAAGTTATAAAATTTACACATAAAAAAAATATACAAAAGAAAAAAGAAACAGGCGATCAGTGTTCGAAAAAATACAACGCAACGAAGGATGCAGCGGAAGCCTAAACAAAGCTGTTCCAAAAATAACCACAAAAAATGAAAAACAAAAAAAAACAACAAAAAAAACAATTTATAAATACTGCGCGAAAATAGTGTTAATTTATATATTTTAAACAGAAAATATATAGTTTTATTATAAATTAAGTATTGCATAAGTTTAATTCGTAAATAAAAAAAAGGAATAATATTAAAAACAAAAAAAAAACAAAATGCGTTGCTAGTCTCGAATTAAGTTTGTTTTTTTTATTAAAAAGAAATTAAAAGAAAAATCAAAAAAAAAAATAAATTATATATATTCATTAATAATATTAAAAATTATTTTTCATCTCCAAAAAAAATTGAAGAAACTTTTTCTAGAATGTCCTGCGAAATATGCAAAAAAAATAATAAACTGCAACAACAAAATTTCGAATTTTTTTTCTAAATAACAAAAGAAACAGACCAAACAAAAAATACACACACACCCATACTCACACATTATATACATAGTAGTCTGTGGACAATAAATTTACACATACTATTGAAGAATATTCAAGCTTAAAAAAGAAAATAAAATATTTTATTTACTTATTTTTATTTTTAACATATTTTCGATTTTTTATAAATTCGAATTTATTCATTCATCATTTTTCAAAGAAGAGCAAAAAATCATTTACATATTAAAAAGCATTCGTTTTTACAACTCATGGTTGCCAACTGAATATTAATAAGGATCGGTGAAAGGATAAACGATTTAGGCTGAAATGTTATCTAAAAAAACGAGTGTGTGTGGGAGTGTTTCCAGCATCTTTTTTAACGATGTTTAACGTTATTTTTTAAAATTTGAGAATTCTTTACTCTCTTTAACTGGTTAATAATAGGGTACCAAAGTTCCGTTTTGATCGAAATTTCACCTAGCGGACGCCCGTCCGATACTCCTCCTTCTTGATCTGGTTTAGTATCTACTGTTGGCGCCATAACACTGCGACAGGGGACATAACACTCCGACGAGACAAAACATTTCGACGTCGCTGTCCCCCGCGAACCCCGACGGTTTCGTAGCTGGCTCAGTCGAATTTGCGAAATCGAAGCCCCGTTATAAAAAATTTTTGTTTTGATATTTATTAAAGTGGGCTTCGTGCAAATTTCTTCCCGTTGGTGTAAAATTCTACAACATCAAGGAGTTCAAACCCAAGGTCCATCGCCTCCTCCTTTAGCAACGTAGAGACTCTTAGAGCCGGTTTAGACGGTGCGCTTCAGCGCATGTGCCTCACGAACTTTGTGGATAAAGGGAGAAGTGGGGTGATACCTCTCATCATCCCCACTTCTTCCTTCATCACCAAATGTTCGTGAGGCACATACGCTGGAGCGCACCGTCTAAACTGGCTCTTATTAATTAATAGGGTGACTTCTAAGCTTGAACTTTCACATAACAAAACAAAAGGTTTGTGCTAAACATTACTAGCTTTGGGATATGTCTAAATATAAAACAAAGAATTAAACCTAATAAGAAATTCATTATTTCAAAGTTAAGACCTTCTGCCTATCAACCAACAAAGCCCCAAGTAGAACTGTCTGGAACTGTAAAGCCTACTGAGTGTGGCTTATTCACTTCCTCCAAACAGCTGACTGGGATTTATGTTTCCGTAGTAACAACGCAAACGCTATCACTCTCTGTGTCGCCAACGTTGTACAGGCAGGAATAGATTTTTTCATGCCTAAATCTATCAAGTCTATATAGCCTAGGCCGACTAGATATATTAATCGATTGTGCAAGACCTAATTAAAGCTAACGAAGTTGCATATAGAAAGTTTAGACGTTCTCCGAATGACTCTTTTGCTCATAAGTAAACTATGTCGAGGAAGCTGGCAGCACAAACTTCCGGTACTTGATATCTTCCAGTAGATCATTGCTTCTCTCCCCGTCCTGCCTTCACCTGTAGTCACAATAAGCGAGGAAGTCATTTCCTATTAAAACGCGTTTCCACTATGGCAATACCTCTCCGAAATTGAGGTGACAATCAATCGAGAAATGTCATATGAGTGATTCGACTCTCAGAATAAGCCCCGTCCCATAAAAAAAGCTTGCACCTACCTTCCTTCTGTCTCAGTGGACGTTGGGGAACTAACCACTTGTCCATCTCTTCGTGCCTATGTAATTGGCAATGTACGATGGATTATTCCCTACCGCCAAAAAAAGTTGAAATTTTTTAATACTTGCAATTTCTTCTTTCAGCCAACAGACTGAGCTACAGTCTTTAAGTCTTACAATCGGTCCCGCTTTAAAATCAACTTGTTTGTCTGTACTGGTTCATCGAAAACCGCCTTAGTGTGGCTCTTTCGGGTGAGATCTCCTAGGGAATAGTCAGTTTTATAAAAAAAAGTGTTTCATTACTAAAGTGCCAAGTGATTCGTACACTTTCTATCTTATTCCGACATTCGTGTCTCTCCTCGTATACAAGTCGGGGTTTCGAAAATTACTCTGGTATGGCTAGCTCAATTATAAAAAAAACAAGCCTTCAAACAAATCGTCAATGACGCCATCTACGTCCCTATCGACTCTTTGAGTCGCAATAGGATTATAACTGACAAAACTTTATCGGTTGTTCGACTGACTGAACGCTCTTCTGCTTCCACGCAATTTTAAGGATATACAATTATACATGATCATAAACGTTGTTCAATGCAGGATCAGAACAATCAGAATTTCGTTCCTGAGCCGAGTTGTCGTTATGTTAAAATGTTGGCATGGCTGCTACAATAATTTTAGTAGTGAATCCCACCGCTGCCACCAGTATAATGAACTTGACTTGGCCGTGCTTTCCGCTACTGTCCGGCTTTGGTGGAACCCGTTGTAAACATATTCCAGCGCATAGCTTTCGGCTTCGCAGCAGATAAAGAGCATTTTGCTACCGTGACGACCCTGAAAAAGTTGCAGATGAAATTATAAGACATGCTGCTGTCATTGCGGAAAAAGTCGGACTGGAGGAGGACATGACATCAGTGCCGCGTATCGTTGGAAGACAAACTGATCGAAGCAGCCACCCAGAAGAATCCCTTCAGAATTCTGAAAGAAGTCTTTTGTAATACTATACTTGGACTCAATTATTGCTTCTCTTGAAGTAAAGAAAACACTCCTTAATTTGCATTGTATAAATTACACCCAGCGCAAATGCAAACCATGTCAATGGAAAACCTTACAGAAGCTTATGAAACCTTCGCCCAATTTTATAATCTTCAAAAAATTATAAATGAAATCGAACTTTGGCAACAATTGTGGCAGAATAAGGACAAATAAAACCCAACAGAACTAACTGCGGCTAGCCCCACTGCTTTATGCGAAACTCATGTGGATTTCCCTATAGGGCCGACAAGCGGTGTCTAAGTAATAACTGGTTTGTGAGTAATAACTATTTTTAAACGCCAGTGTCGTTTTTTTCAAGTGGTGCCCCAACTGAGTACTAATCGCGCCCAAAGCTGCTTGACTTATGAAATTGAACGATAACCGGTCTATGGAGTATGCTAAATGATAAATTTCAGGGTCCTGTAATATGAAGCAACAACAAAAACGAAAGCTTTGTATAAGTAAAACTAAAGCTTATGCTTAAAGCTTTTTAAAAAGCTTTCCGAAAACGTAAGACAGAAGCATGGTACAATTATTACAAGGTAAGCTCATAAGGGTGCCGTGACGTCACTCAGATTTTAACTCACAAGAGAAAAAAGTTTTCCTGTGACGTTACTCAGATCTCTTCTAATTTAAAAAGGGTAAAAGCTTTTCAAGATGAAAGCAGAGCTTTTCCTTGTTATTGTACCATAAGGCATCGGGATCACCAAATTTTTAATTAATTACTAATATAATTGTGATCAGTAGTTTGTGTTACATTCTTTCACAACCTGGTAGTGTTTTCAGTAGAGGAAACTGGTGGAATCATTTTTAAAAAAATTAGGATGCAAAAAATTTTATTCAGTCTAAAGTAATTGCCTTCAAAAATATTCAATCTCACTAATGTATTTCATTGATTAACCTACATTACATCGCGTCAATACCTTGCCAAATCACCTGTATTAATCAGTAATTTTACACCAATATACTCCTTTTTTCTGTTACTATACTCCAACACCAAAATGTATTCCCATACCTCATTGTACGTGTCTACGGATTCTTTTTTCAAATAATCAAAGGTAAATGTTATCCTTTTAAAAAAAACACCCGCAAAACCTTTGTCAGCACAATTTCACCAGAAATTCATTCCGAGTTATTTGTCAGAAAACCAGGAATGATAAATTAAACCACGAATATTCCATTTTATTTTTTATTTTTTGTATTCCCTGCAGGCTTCGTAACTAAGGCATTTTCCATCTATTCAAATCAGTAAAACGGAAAAGAATATCCTTCATAAACATCTATTTCTGCTCAATCACGTCGGCACAAAAGTGGGTAAAAATCCTTAATAAGCAACACCTCTATTCTAGCACGAAGCACAACAGCAAAAAAAAATTGTGCAAGGCAATGCCCTATCCTTTTTTATGGTGTCTTGTAGGATGAAGGCGGAAAAAAACTGGGATTCATTCTTCCAAACAAGAAAAAGGATTTTCGCTTACAATTTTATCTTTTCTTTCGTGGTTAAAAAAACGAAGGCAGCATGAAATTGTAAAAACGAATGGAGTATCAAAAAATGGGATTCCAAATAAACCTGCCTGTCACTACTACAGAAGCATTCATACATCAGTAATTACATATCGCATTAAATATATAATATTATATAAAAAAATACACAAAAAAAAGTTATAGTATACTCTCATGGTTCAAGATGGAACATCGTTAAGTTATCACAAAATTACATTGAAAAAAATTCAACAAAAAAAATTAATAAAAATTAATAAAAAAAAAATAAATAAAATGTAAATATTAGAAGAAGAAGAAAAAAAATATTTTAAATGAGAAATAAAATGATGTAAGATATTTTTTGCCAATTATAATTAGAAAGAAAAAGACTTTTCGATTAAATCGAAGAAAATTGTAAAAAAGTGAATTTTATAAAAACAAAAAATAAATTAATAAAAAAATAGTAGAGATGTCACTAAAAGCAATTTATTCGAAAATAAACAAAAAAAACAATTACTTTTACGTTAAAAATTGTTTATGCAAATAAAGTAAAAACAACAACTAAAAAAACAAAAATTGAATATTTTGCATTAAGGACATCTTGTGAAGTAAATTTTATTTTTTTCTTTTTCTTCCTTTAAACTAATTAATTTTCGAAATAATGGGATTTAGCTTTAAGAGTAGTTAACTTTGGAAAAAAATGAATAAATAAATAAATAAAAATAAAAAAAAAATTAACAACAAAAAAAAATGTAAGTGAAACTGACAAACAAAAAACAACACATTAAGCTTTGTTTTTTATAAGTCAAGAGCTTAAGAAATAGTGCCTCGAATTATGTTTTTTTGTTTGAATGAATAAGAAGGTTAATTAATTTAATTAATTAATTAATTAAAATTATTGAATACAGTTTTTGTTATTGGTTTTAGTTTTTTCAATTACAATTTTTTGTTTTCTTGTCTGTTTTTTTTAAATAAATCATCGAATATTATTTCGTTTGCAGTTTATATTTATTTGGATTTTTACGAATTGTAGTATTGTATAATCGATCTAATCTTGGGACCATATGACTCCAAAACTGTGGGACACCACTGTTTCTGGTAAAGACGCCGAGCTCTTCGCAGACGCCAATGATCTACATCAAATTGTGGATCACCCCACGAGAGTCCCTGATGTTGCAGGCTAACTTTTTTCTTGACTTTTTTCTTATCTGCCAACGTGAGACTCCGTCGAAGTCAATTCACCTCGTGGTCATTCCAACCACTGCATAATTAGCGCTAACTTCCCATATCAATTTTCAACCCCAACTAAACAAGTTAAGAGGACTGTCTGACATTATGGGAAGGCTAGCTGGCTGGGGCTTACTAGTGTTTTTTTCAGTCCGCTGATTGGGATCCGAAACAAAAACATCTGCAGCTATCTTTGTCACCAGGATTATACTGGCACTAATGCATCTTCGAAGTCTAGGCATGTATGAACGCAATAAAAGCTAAAGCAGCTGCCTTCATAGCATACAAAAGTTCGACTGAATCATTCCGTCGAGAGTACATCAAAGTTAGGAATTCCTGTAAATTCACCATCAGCTTAACGTTAACAAATCCACTGGCCCTGACAATGTACCCCCTATCGTCCTAAAGACATGGGCGTTACTTGTAGTTAAACCTCTGCGCAAACTCTTTCCCCAATACTACTTATTCGGAGTTTATCCAGACTCTTGGAAACTTTCTCATGTTCAACCCATATCGAAAAAAGGTGACTCACGGAACCCATAGCAACTACACCTACTCTCCAAAACCATGGAGACGATTATCAACAAAAGACTTGTGGGGCTGCTAGCATCTAACAAAAACCTAGATGACAAACAGTGGTATCTAACAGAACACCTCAAGCAAAGTATGAATTGATTTGGTGAGTCTGGTTTACTTGCTCTAGATATTTCAAAGGCTACAGTTTGGCACCCTGCTCCATTAGCTCAGCTTCAATCTACTGGTATTGACTTAGTTCTGAAGAACTGGATAAAGAATTTTTTTCTCCGACCGTTCAATAAAAGTAGTATTGGATGGCGTAAAATCTCAGCCACATACCATCTCTACCGGTGTACCCCAGGGGTCAATTTTACCACCCGCTCTTTTTCTAATCTGACAGAAGGTCCTTCCAACCTTTTTCACAGCTTCGCTAATGATGTTATTTTACGTTGTCCAGACGCTTTCGAAAAGGCAAGATTAGCATGAGCCTGTGTTGACGACTGATTGGGGCCACAATAACCGCGTCGAATTTAATGCCTCCAAACGAAGCAATGTGTTATATTCAATAAAATCTGCAACATCTCTCCATCGGTGTCAGCCAAGAACTAATGGCGCGATCCATCCCTGAACACCTTAAGCGTGATAGTAACTAAAGGCTTGCGTTGGAAGTCCCTGGAATTTCTTATTAGATTCAAGTTCCTCCTCCAGCCATCAGCCCGTGCTGTAATATACAAGTCCTGCATTCGGTCTCTTCTCGAACACAATTCCCTTATTTGATCTTCGAAAACTACTGTGTGGTTAGATAACACACAACCAAACTTTTGAGCCATCACCGTAGGTATGTAGCAGCCCTGAAAAAATTTTATCGCTACTATCTATCATAGCGATTCATCATCATCATCATTGGCGCTACAGCCCTCTGTGAGCCTTGGCCTCCTCAAGAATTTTCTTCCAACGTTCTCGGTCCTGTGTCTCTCTCTTCCAGTTGGTAATCCCAATTGCGCGTAAGTCCATTTCGATGTCGTCTTTGTATCTCTTCCTAGGTCTTCCTTGTGACCTTCTTCCCTCTGGCGTTTGAAGGAATAGGATTTTCGGGGGTGCTTCTTCCGGCATTCTCATTACATGTCCTATCCAGCGTAGGCGTGATATCTTGATGCTTTTTATAATGTCTGGTTCTTTGTATATTTGGTACAACTCGTGGTTGTATCTTCTTCTCCAGACTCCCTCTTCGTTTACTGCGCCTGTGATCCTGCGGAGAATTTTTCTTTCGCAACTTCCGAGGATCTGCTCGTCATGCCTAGTAAGCGTCCATGCTTCCGATCCGTACATCAGTACTGGTTTTATTACGGTTTTATATAACTTGAATTTTATACGCCTGCTTATTCTTTTAGACTTAAAATATTTCAACATACTGTAGTATGTTTTGTTCGCTAGCAGTATTCTTCTTTTAATTTCCGCAGTAATGTTGTTGTCTTTATTAATTTGCGTTCCTAGATATGTGAACTCGTTTACGGATTCTATGTTATATCTGTCGATTGTTATATTTTGTCCTGTTCTTCCTCTACTATTTCTATTAGGGATCCGCATATGTTTCGTTTTATTTTCGTTGATGATAAGTCCAGATTTCGATGCTGCTTTTTCTAGCGCTACATAGGCTTCCTTTGCTGCAGTCATTGTCCTGCCTATGATGACTATATCATCTGCATATGCCATTACCTGAACAGACTTGTTTAGAATTGTCCCTCTAGTTTCAATGCGTGCCTCTCGGACCGCTTTTTCTAATAAAATGTTAAATAGTACGCAGGATAGAGAGTCTCCTTGTCTCAGGCCTCTGTTCGTTTCAAAAGGCACCGATACGTTGCTTTGTATTCTTACTCTGTTTATCACTCGACTCAATGAGGTTTTAGTGAGCTGAATTAATTGATCTGGAAAATTCAGCTCCACCATTGCTTCGTAGATTTTTGGTCGTAGGGCAAGATCATATGCTGTTTTAAAGTCTATGAAAAAGAGGTGGGTCTCTATGTTGAATTCTTTCGTCTTCTCAATTGCCTGTCGTAATGCGAATATATGGTCGGTTGTGGACTTTTGTTTCCTGAATCCGCACTGGTAATTGCCAATCACTCTGTCATATTGGTACAATAAGCGAGTATACAGGATATACGAGAATATTTTATATGCTACGTTCAGTAACGTAATACCTCTGTAGTTTGAACATTCAAGCTGGTCCCCTTTTTTGTGCAGAGGACAGATTATTCCTATGTTCCATTCGTCAGGTAGTTGTTTATGCCTCCAAATGTGTTGTACAATCTTGTGCAAGTGTATTTTTAATATATTACTACATTTTTTATATATTTCGGCTGGTATATTGTCTACACCTGGAGACTTGTTATTTTTAAGCTTACTTATAGCTTCTTCTACTTCCTGTACGGTAGGTTCTGGTATTGTTTCAGCATTCCTGGTTCTTTCGTTATTATCAAATGTGTGTCCACTATGTCCTTCTTCATGTTGATCCAAGAGTTCACTGAAATGTTCCACCCACCGATTTAGAACTTGTCCTGTCTCGCTTAGAATATTTCCCTGCATGTCTCTGCAGGCTGATGTCTTAGGTTTAAATTCTTTTCTACCCTCTCTTATTTTCTTGTAGAACTGTCTTATTTCTCCCTCACTATGAAGGGATTCTAGCTCTTCCATCTTGCGCTTTTCGAATTCTCTTTTCTTTCTTTTATGTACTCTTTTTTCCTCTCTTCGTCTAGCTCTGTAATCTTCTTCTGCGTTTCGAGTGTTATGTCTTTTTAGTTTTCTTTTATACGCCTTGTTTTTCTGTTCTGTTGCTATCCTGCATTCATCGTCGAACCACTCACTACGGGCAGGTCTACGTGCTTCACCTAGGACTTCATATGATGATTGCTCTATAGCTTCCTTGCACCTGGACCACGTCTCATTGATGTTACCGATATTGTGCGGATCATGGTTGTTAATGGCATTAAATGCTTCGTTTAATTTGGTTTCAAGTTCGCTAACTTTTACCTCATCTGCTAGACTTGCTATGTTAAGTTTTGGTGTGCGTGTTAATCTTTCTTTTTTAACATTGGAAAGTCTTGCTCTGATCCTGCATTTGACCATGAAGTGGTCTGAGTCAACGTTGGCCCCTCTATGCGTTCTGACATCTAATATGGTCGAACTATGCCTACCGTCAATGAGGACATGATCGATCTGGTTACAAGTTCGATTATCTGGTGAGAGCCATGTCATCCTATGTATTCTGCTATGCTGGAAGTAGGTGCTTTTTACGGTCATGTTTGCGGATGCTGCAAAGTTTATAAGTCTTACACCATTGTCGTTACTTTCGTCGTGTAAGCTGTATGGACCAATTGTAGGGCGGAATATTCCTTCTTTCCCAATCTTGGCGTTTAAATCACCTAAGACTATCTTAATGTCATGACGTGGGCAGCTAAGATAGGCTGATTCTACATTATCGTAAAATTCGTCTTTCTCTGCCTCTGATTTATCTTCAGTGGGTGAGTGTACATTGATAATGCCATAGTTGAACAGGTTTCCTTTTATTCGTAGATAGCAGCTCCTTGGGTTAATAGCTTTAAAATCTATTACTAAATGCTTGCACTTATTTCCAACTATGAATCCTGTTCCCATTATATGTTCTCTAGGGTGGCAACTATAGTATACAGTGTGTTTCCTTTTGTCCATTATACCTTGCCCGGTCCATCGCATCTCCTGTATAGCCAAAATGTCCATTTTGTATTTATCATAGCGATTGCCCGACCGAAATAAACGGTGTCATGCCTCCACGGTAATCTTATACCCGCAACAACAGATTAGCTGTGAAACAACCTTACACTGTCCGCATTTTCGAACTTCTACAACATTCAAGACTTCAAACGCAGGCTTATAGGCCAATTCTCAAATCTTCAGTGACATATCACAAATCACAACAAAGTCATAAAGGCGTGGTGAGTCGCAGTTGTAACTTTTTCGTGTTCTCGTGGGCCAGTCTCAAGTTATGACAATCGCAGGCTTGTGATCACATATAGAACTCGTCACAGGGATGACAAAATAATAATAATGGAAGAAATGCCTTATTTGTAGAACATGTAAACTAACAAAACAAGATTTCTTCCACACGGGCGTCCAGGTTGGCCCTTTAAGGACATTTAAATTTCCAGCCAAATCAGCCCAAAGATTTTGTGTCCGCTTCAGGTTGGTGCGGTCATTTTTATTTTGTCGAATTTCTGGATGATTCCGGCAAAATTCGAGGAAATACTCAAGCTGCTCTGAAGAGGCTCTCTGGTACTTCTGTAAAGGCTTAAAAATAATATAAACAGACAAATTTCATACTAGTTACAGAAAAATTTACCTGTTTCCATTTTGGCACGCGTTTAATGATTGACATTTCACATAAGAATTTCACAACATTTGACATTTCACATTTCCACCACAATTGTGGAGGAATTCTAGTGATAAATGTTGTAATTTTTCACTGAGAATCGGAGACAGCTGATTTGTCACAAGATTCGTCTCAAGATTAATGTTTTCATCTTTGCTTATGACTTATGACCCGTCACAACTAAGAATTGGCCTAATTGCCATCTCCTTTTAACCTCTTCTGTCCTACGAACTAAGCTTACTACTAGACATTGCACCATTACGTGACTAACGACACAAAAGGCCGAAAGTACAGAGGATAATTCCTGAGCTAAGAACTGCCACATACAAAAACTTAGACGAATATTGGCTAAATGAGTTACAGTTCGCTATCTGTACAAAGATCGAACGTTTCGTGAGAGATTATTACACCATTAAGCCGTTTCTGAAGCAGTCGAGTTCTTTTTTTTAAATAAATTTGTCGTGTCCTTTCGGGCTACAAAATTCCTTCCTAATGCTTTCTTCTTGTCCACCTTATCTTGGTTTTTACAGGGTACGTGTTATGTTCTAGGCACTTGTTTTTCTTTAATGACTTTTAAATGCAACACTATTTTATAAATTATATTTAATTAATTGAATATATGATCTTGAACACTATTGATGAAGTATGATGTCAGTCAAGTGGCGGCCTCTGGCAACGGCATAAAAGCGAGATCTTTCCCGCATATTTTGCATAAAATTCCTCACAGTCCAACAAACTAATGGTGTTATTTTGGCAGAGTCGTTGCGCATCAAGGTAACAACCCTGAATTTTCCCTATTTCCACCTGCGTTAAATGCTTTTCACGAACTATTTTGAAAATTTGACTTTCAACTTGCCTGTTGCCTATTTAGTCTCATACTCCATTTTGTATTATTGGATTTAAAATGCCGTCACATATTTTACTGACACAGCTAATTGCATTCTACTTATCATAACCCTTCATTTGATACCTATATCGAAGCCTATATTTCATTAACCCTCCCACTTATCAGTACAATACAAGTCCATAAAAAAATATCAAATTGTTTTCATCTAATTTTCATCAAAGCATAAGAGTTAATTTGTTATCCGCGATAAAACTGAAATATTATTCAATTCAAGTGGAAATATTAATGATCAATGAAATGTAATTGTCTCAAATATGAATCAAATTGAAAATATAACAAATAAATAGTAATAAATCAAATCAAAAACAAAATCTAACACCATTATAAACTCCAGTGACATTAAATTGGCTGTGCAATTACCTAATAAATAAAACCGTCCCACAAACACCCTCTGGAACGACAGAAACCCCGCAAAAGCAATCCAAATTCACAAGGAAATGATCATCAAAACATTTCAAAATTAATGAAAACAAATAACGAAGCGTTAAACTGGAATTTTGTCAAAACAGAACC
Source organism: Thereva nobilitata (assembly GCA_963855945.1). Lineage (NCBI taxonomy): Eukaryota > Metazoa > Arthropoda > Insecta > Diptera > Therevidae > Thereva > Thereva nobilitata. The sequence goes on from OY979695.1 coordinate 166,741,489, forward strand.
CGTAAACAGCGCCATAAAATATTATTTTTTTTAATTTATTGATTGGCCCAAAAAAAACAAAATTCCATCCGCCATATTTTCACGGTCATACAGCAGAAAGGAGTATTAAGTATTGTTATATAGTATTGTTCCTTGTGAAGGGTCGGTGAAGGGAATGTCAGCACAAGTAGCAATTTATCATCGATGACTTTAATTTTCATCACTTGACCATATCGATTTTCATCCACGATGAGAGAAATTGATTTCGACGGGCGTTTTTGGCAATTTGTTATATTTTCTGTCTCTACAAATGGAAGAGTTTTACAGTAATTAATTTTGACGACATCAATCACTGGCAGTTATCGCAGTACATGAAAGATTACCAACCGATATGAAACCCTGGGCGTCAGGGCATCATGAATTGCGTCACAAATCATATTATCCTTTTTTCCTGATTCATTTTTGGGTATCTCATAATATTTTGATATTGTTTGGGTTTGGCTAAGGTGTGGTGAATTGAAAATGCTGTTAATGAGGTATATTTGTTATGCAAAGATGAATTCAAACAATCCGAAGAGTTTGGCCTGTTTTTTTGGACAATGGAAAGTGAAGAATGGACAGAGTTATTAATGCTGGTAGATAATCATTTTATGGGCTTAATATAGTTGATTAATTATTGTCAGGAAAATTTTAAGGTTTAAGTGAAAAATTCCATTGTAGTTCCATGGTTTTGATTTGGACAATGGTAACAAATTAAGAAAGGTCACATTTTGTAAAATGATTCAACTTTCCGGGAAAAGTATTTTGACATAAATTATTTCAATTAGCTTATTTATCCAAATTGTATAATCTCCAACCGTTTCACTGGGACTTGGGTTTTCATGGAAAGGACGCTGGTCTTTTCGCTCTCGATATCACTTATATTTAACACCTCTTCGAATGCTATTATTTACTACCAACGCTATCAAAAGTGCTCTAAAAATGCAAGTAAATCATAACAGTTAAACCACAGTTTGATGATAAGTGGAGCTGCAAGATACGGTTACAGTTGTAATAGTCTTGTACTTTTTAGCACCATTAGCAAGTATTTCTTTGCACCCCATCACTTCACGTCACTTATTCGGCGTCGCAACCGGTGCTAGTCTAAGCTCTGGACATCCTAGTTTACGCCTACCTTCAAATGGAGGTTTGGTTTCCTTCGATATCGCATCACTCTACCGCAAAGGACCTTGCAAGAAAGCTGGAAATCTTCCCCTCAGGGCTTTATTTTCTTCATAGCATGTCCGAAGTCTTTCCCTTCACATTAGCCAATTATTGTGAGAGTGAGTTCATGACAGCAAGATACTGCAAGGTTGACTTATTAGCATCTGTGCTCTTTGTGGCCGATACTGCTATGCTACTTCTGTCAGATAATATTCCACTGATGTTTATCCAGACTCATGGAAACTAGCTCATGACCAACTTATATCTAAAAACCATGACCTTATCATCTCTGATAACTACTGTCCAAAACTATGAAGACAATTATTGTATTGCAATTATTATTATTATAGTCAACAACAGAAAATCTTAAATGATAACAGCTTTTTACTGAATGCTTGTAATTCGAATCCTTTAACAGAGTATGGCACACCCTTTTTACATTAGGCAACATCGATCCAAAACCTGACGCTATCTCTTCAGATATTTCTAAGTGCTGAATTTCGCTCTTTTTCTTATCTGATCTATTAACGACGTAACGTCTCGGTGGGCCGTTTATCTTTTTCTTCATGGCGCATTTCTCTGTGGACCAGTTATTTTATCTGTAGGGTCTGCTTTCAGGGTAGACTTTTTTAAAGATTAATTATTAATTCTGCAATCTTTTAGGATACATTTTTTTTTATATATAGGGTGGGCCATCTTTCGGGTTTCCTTTTGAAATTATTATTAAAACTACACCGTTCAATATTTCTCAGTCAATATTCTTTTATTGAAGAGAGTATAGCTTTTGATTATGGAAAACAATTTCATTTGGCTTTCGCAACTGATTTGGCAGTAGCCCAAGCTGTTAAACTAAGTTTGTAATATATTGTCGATTGTTTTTCTTAATTGCGTCAATTGTTTGTGAATGGTTAGAGTAATAACGGTCCTTAAAATTTTCTCATACGGAAGTTCATCGTCGTCAAATCGTAACTGAACGATGGCCAATTAACGTCTCCAAAATACCTGATAGAGCTACCGCAAAATCAAAAGGAAAACTCGCGTCTCTAGTGGCGCAGTGAGGGTCTCAAGTCGCCACCACGAAAGTATAAACCATACACTGTTAAAATTCATACCAAATAATTACACTGAAAAACATGAAAAATTGTTTGCTTTTCTCATAGGAAAAGTTACGAAACAAAAAAAATAAAAAAAAAATTAAACGTAATGAAAAAAAAATGATTCCCATTTTAGGCTCGCTCTTAATATCCTAGAGATATAATTATCTGAGGAACAAACTCCAATTCATTCAACAAGCACCTTAATGGTTGGGATTCCTCAACAAAGCGATTACAGCTTAAATTCGGTCGACCGACAAGTTACGTCCGTTTTGTAAGAATCAAGGCTTTTCAAATATTCGGCTTTTTTCTTTGGCTCTGGCTTTGGAAAAAACTCACTACTTAGAAAAATATACGACCTAGAACTAGATCATATGTAACTATTTTAGGTAATGGTTTGGCGCATCAGAAACGCAAGACAAAAAATACAGTTAATAATGCATTTTTTAATGGTTTTTTAGCTTGACCTCGTATATTTATATCTTTGCATCAAACTTTGCGACAGCTTTTTTAACTACTTCTACTACACCGATTCTTTTGGAACTTTGCACACACACTGAGTTCCCGTGACAATGCCATCTTACAGTTTGGTAAAAATAATCAAGATGGCGGTCGGATTTTGCAATTGCAATTCCATTGAAAATCGGTTTCGGGGGGTGACGAATCTGCGGTCAAAATTTGAAAATTCAAAATGGCGGTGCCAATATGGCGGATGTTTTTGGCAAATGTGTTCTGAATCCATTGAAAATCGGTATCGGGCGATTTTTAGGGCCACAAATGACGATTCTGTGGTCAAAATTTGTAAATTCAATATGGCGGTACGATTTTGGCAATTACGATTCGATTTCACTGAAAATCGCCATTTTGGGGTGTTTAAGGTCGGAAATAATGAATTTGTTGTCAAAATTAGAATTTTTAATAAACGAAAAAATACTGGAACAAGTTAAGTAGATGATAATGATAAATTCTCTACTATATTTTGTGATGAAAAATTTGTATGACAAAAAAATAGATGCCTTGGATCAACTTGATTGAGAATACCAAGCTAAATGAGGGCATGTTAGCAGTCCAGACTAATTGTGCGAGACCTTACTTGTTTATTTCAAGATTGAACTCACTAGTTTTGCTAAATAAATTCTTAAATAATCTAGTAAGTCGAATTTGTAACATGTTTTCCCGTATATAGACTGAAGATACAGAACAAGATCGAGAATTTGCAGTTATCCAAAAGGTTTTAAATACAAAATTTTAATTTTAATAATATATACGACAATATCAAAATTTCAAATCTAAAATCCATTGACAATATTTGAACAAATATTCGTAAATAAACGAAATTATAGTTATGTTTTAGTGTGATCAAAATATAGTGTTCTCTATTATAATAAACACTTAATAAACACTTTTTCTCTATTTTCCACTTCACTTGTCTTATAAACAAACGATATTTGAGTTATTTAAATAAGTTTTTCAGTATCTCTTAAAAATCAAAATTTCTGACTAAAAAAGTGCTTTGAGTTTTGAGTTTGCTAAACAATAAATACTAATAATACTAACAAGCTCTGATGACAAGTGCTTTTCTAAGACGCTTGCGCATAGCAGTAACTAGCCTAATACGCAGCGCAACAAATTTAAAAATAAAAATGTGAACTTATAAAAAATTTTGTATTTTAGATGTTACACAATCTAGATGTGGATGGTCGTTTATATGTATATGTTACATACATAAACCAGGATAATTGATTCGAGCTCCTAAAACAGCTGCCAGTAAAAAGGTTTCATAAAGTTTTTTCAGATGCAGTTAAAAATGGTTTCCGTCAGATTATAGTTGAAAATATGAAAAATATCAAGTATGATCTAAGTGTAACGTAGTAATACATCAAATAAGGTCGCTGAGTTTATATACTTAAGACAAAAAATTCTTGCATGAAAGAAGGATGTTTAAACACACTAGATTAAATGAAGTCTTTTAGTATTTGGTATTTATGAGCCAGGAAACGACTTAATAACTATGGCTGGATACAATTATTCTAAAAGACAGAGCTCAAGTGAGTTTTAAAATACAAACCGACTTAAAAATATTTATCTTTTCCTAAAAAAACGTATTCTATAAGGAAAAACAGAGTTATAAATAGGTTTGCACCATACCTAAAAAATTTGTATGATTTGCTCAATCGTCATACACACAAAAATAAAAATGATAACGTCCTCATTTCAACCACAATATTGGTGTTACTTCGAGTATAAATTATTTCAAAAATCCGACATAAAATAAACTGCAAACATTTTAGTAAAAACAATAATTTTTCCTATTACTTTTTCTTTTAAAAAAAAATATAAAGATAAAAACTTTTATAGAAAACAACAAGAAAAACAAAACTAGAAGCTTATAAAGAAATAAAGTAAAAATTTCTACTAGGAGAAAAAAAAATTTAACTAAAAATAGAAATTGATTTGTAAATAAGCTTTGCTTCCCTTGCAACTAGAAATTTCTTAAATATACATATACACGTTAAACATAAAAAAAGAACAAACAATAAAATAAAAAAAATATATATCTGAACCAAAAAAAAATGTAGTTAAACAAAAAAAAAGTAAGAAAAATAAAAAACAAAGTAGATAGATATTTTTGCATACAAACAAAAGAAAAAAAAACTAAATTATTTACAACTAGGAATATAGCAATTGATTAAAATAATAAAAAAAATATATTATAAAAAAAACAATTATTTTGAGTTCATATTAAAAAAAATGATCACACAAATTGTAATACGTATGTTATTAAATACAATTTAATAAAAAAAAGAGGCTCCATTCCCCATATTATATATAAATATAATTAAAAAAAATTACACAAATCAAACTTCCCATTACACATTAAGAAAAAAAATAACTACAACACAATAATAAAAAATCGAAAATATAACTTTAAATTAAAAAAATGTAATTTCCAAAAAAAAGTAGTCCTTTATACAGTTTAAAATAAAAAAAAATAAAAACATTTAATAAAAAAACAACATAGTTATCAAACCAACGCGTAAATATCCTAATTTTGTTTATCTTCTTTTTATATAAGGAACAGGAAAATATTAAACCAAAAAAAATATATAAAAAAAAATTATTATTATTATTAATAAAAAAACGCTTAACTTGGCTTTTTGTACATTTTTTTTATTATTTTTAAAACGAAAAAAAAACTTTATCAGTTTTATCATCAAAACGAATGTGATTAAAGGATTTATTAAAAAAACTAAAAAAAAAACAACAAAAAATGTGGTATTAAATAAAAAAAAGTATAAATATAAATGTAAAGAACAAAAAAAATATTTAAAAAAAAGGAAGTATATAAATTAAAAAAAAAAATAAACAAAAAAAAATAGAGGATTTGATGATTATGTAAATATTAAAAATAAATTGAGAGACACAAAAAAAAATATCCTAAATTATAATTAAATAAAAAAAAAATTTAAAAAAAACATGATGTAATCAGAAAAAAAATAAATAAAATTATAAACCCTTGAAAAACAAAAATGAAAAAATTAAAATAATTGTTTAAAAAAGATTTAATTAAAAATATTAAAAAAATAAACTAAAATAAAAATTAAAAATAAACGTAAAAGTAAAGGAATGTATTCAACAAAAAAAAACAAACAAAATAGACGTTCAAATATATCATTTGAAACTTATAAATAAATTGTGTTTTAATGTTTTTTTTTGTTTTTATGGTTTTTATGTTATCAAGTGGATTTAATTGGACTAACAGATCTTTTAACTTATTATATACTTAAGGTATGGATACACAATACGAGTTGCCGACAGTCGACAGCTACTGAACCTGTGCACTCGCATGTCAGTAGTTTTCAAACATTTCGGTAACATACTCTGATTATACTGATTTCATAACCACTACTCGAAACACAAAAACACATGTAGTAACGAAGAATGGCATGCAGAATGGCGTAGTCATGTCACTGTCATTTCCCAATACCGTGACGTCCGAGTCGCATGCGAACTGCTGCTTGTGGCGTGTTTAGAAGGCTAGAGGCGAGTAAAAACAGAAAATGTTGTAGTAACTCGCAAGCGAGGTACTGACCCGCACGCACATGACAGTAACTCGTATGGTGCAGTCACACGGGGCAGTAACTGACTAGGCCAGCTCGCATGCTTACTCGCCCTGTGTAACCCCGGCATAATGCCGGATTTTCATTAGTAGAGTTAGTGGTAGAGTCTACTGGGCGAGTACTAACTATCCTGTGAACTCGCCTAATGAAAACTTGGTTATAGTAGAGTAGAGTGGGATTGGTTATAGTAGAGTGGAGTGGATTTACCGTGGTAAATTTACTGTACCGCTTAAAAGTACGCCAGTTACTCGAGCACTAATTCTACTAATGAAAACCCGGCATAATTCAGCTCTAGTATACTACTATAGCTAGTAGTATCGATAACATACTCGAGGTGCTTTAGAGACTTCTTCAAAGAGATCATAATCCTAATAACAGGGAAAAGCAGACAACCGAAGTACAGATGACCCAGAAAACGATGCTTCAGAGCCTACAATAGAAGAAGTTCCAAATGACATAGTACAGTATACCCACAGAAATCTTAAAAATTGTGGGAAGAAGTTATGCCCTGCCTTAGGGTAAGTGCACAACGCAGCATAGATGAGAGTAGAGCATTCCTCTGGCATAAAAAGCGAGCTGCGTTTGCGTTATGCACACGCCCAGATACCGCTTATCAGTATGCGCGCTTATGCTCTACTCTATCATCTACGCTGCGTAGTGCACTTACCCTTAGGGATAGACGACCAAATCAGACGAAAGAAATGGAATTGGATTGGCTACACCTTGCGAGCCGAGAACTAGAATCTAATCGAAGAGGCCCTTGTCTGGAAACCGCAAAGAACCCGTCGCGTTAGAAGACCCAAAACAATGTGGAAGAGAATCTTATTAGCACAGGCCACAACAGCTGTGAGATCCTAGACCGAGCTAATGGGGAGCAATTTTTACAAATAACTAGAAAATGAATTGTTTGAAGCTCTTCAAAAAAATATTAAAAAAAACAGAGAATACATTCGTTTTATCTGTGTTTTAATGACTGAGGGTAATCAAGTGCTCCTCTTTTAAAACACGTAAAATGCAAAAATTTGGAGATCTCGTTACCTTTTTTCCTTTCAATCATTTTCATTATTAGGAACTGTGAAATAACGGAACAGAAATAATTTAACATATGTTAGCACGAATAGAGTCTTTGCAGCAATTCACAAATCGAAACTTCAAGTGAGGAAAATCAAGTGCTCCCTAGTGTATCCATTCTCACTATCCATAGAATACACGATTTTGAGTGAATATTCCATTCCATATATTAACGTTCCTATAAAATTGATTTTTATTATGCTTTGTTTTATTACCCTTTTATTACCTCTGGTAAGGGTAATAACTGTTTTTTGTATGAAGATTTATAAAATTTTCTAATAACAATATAAAAACAAAAAAATGCTGCAATTGGAGATAAAAATAGTTAAAAAGCTTAAACACTTTCACCAGCCACCAGTCTAGATTCGCCATTCAAATTTTTATTATGGAAAAGACTAGAGCTCAGAAGTAAGCGCGATTGTAATGTGGACGACTTATTATCTTATTGTAACTTACTTTAAAAATACTTTGTTTAGATAATAAATTAATAAATAAAGAGAACTGTTCAAGCAGTTTTTCAACCCAAGAAGTTATAATGTGATGTAATAATGTGCCAATATAAACTTTGAAAGAATCTTATAACAAATTAAGTCATCTATTGTACTTCAAACTAAGCTTAGTTTGATTCCTAAGCTTGTTTTTTTTCACATAAAAAATATTTAGCTTCACGTAAACTATATAATGTTTTTTACTTATTAATTACTTTATTAGTTTATATTTATCTTATTACAACGGAGTTATATTAACGGATAGAAATAAAAATAAATTAAAAATAATCTCTTAACATACCTTTAAATCGTCATCCATTACCGACAAACAAATATCCGTATTCGATCCGCCGATAATAACCTAAAAATTAATTTTCCATAAAAAACACAACGACAAAAAACTACAAAATATAAAATAGAAAATTCCTTTAATTACTAACCGGAACATTATTACTAGCGACATCATTTCTTGTTAACTTAATCGCATTTTTACAACTTTCACTTTTTCCATTATTTTTTATATCATCTTCACTTAAATATAACTTATGCAAATCAACAGCAATTTTTGATGCTATTCGGGCGTTATTTTTTATAAATGCAATATCTAATAAAGAAAGGAAGAGAGAAAGTAATTTGTTAGAGAAATGTTTAAATAATTGAAACTTACTTGTTTCAACACTTTTGCCTTCGGTGATTTTTGAAACTGCTTTTAGTATGAACGGTGTGATTTCTTTGCCAGTAATTCCTTGTTCTTTAGCTTCTAATAATGCAGAATCAATGGCGGTGTTGATTAATTGTTCTGGAAGTGTTTAAATTTTAATAAGGTTATGTTTTTTAATATTCAGTTTTTTTGTGTTCAATTTCTTCTTAAATCTAAAACATAGCTCAAATCTCATTATTCTTATCCAATTTCTACATATAATTCTTCCTATTTCCACACTATTCTAGAAAGCTTTAGTTTCTCGGTCATTCGAGAGGTTTCCTAATGGTGGCCATCTTCTAACAGGCCGCCTGCAGTTCGTGACCTGAAGGTCAAAACATCGGTCACCGATTTTCAACACACAGGCTAGGCGAACGCTGGTCCCAGCACAGCACAACACAGCACAGCAGAGAAAACTGTATTTCATTATATTTAAGCTACCATCGCATATTTCTGACAGCACAGCACAGCACAGGTTACATGTAATGAAACACAGTTTTCTCCCCTGACCATGACAAGTTAGGTAAACAATATACGAAATTCGAAATATTAGATCGTTTTTAAAATTAACGGATTTTTACTTGCCCCTGGGGTACTAATAAACTGACTGATTCGACAGTTTTGCATCTAGTGTGTGGTGAAGCAAAAGGCGATCCGCAGGCCGCGATCTGACAGGCAAAACACTGCAGGTCCGGACAGTCAGGCAGCCTTGTGTGGCCGATGTCAGGCAAAGTCGTCAGTCCTGGCCTCAAAGGCCACGGCCTGGAGGTGGCCTGTTAGTGGATGGGCAACATAATTAGTCTTAAATTACAAATCGTTCAAGCTATTTCAAATAGATCGCACACTGGTTACACTATTCTGCAGAATTCGAAAGCTTTTCGGAGTGTGGAATTACCGTTCGTCCGATGTTCAAACTATTGCGAATAGATGGCGCCACATTACTGCTTCAAAATCATCACAATATTCTTATACTTTGTACGATATGCTTGTAGAATCATAGATACAAAAATACAACATAATTACACTATTAATAAGAAACAAATTTTGTGCTATAAGCAAGTTTTTCAAGTGAAACTTATTTTGTCGCGGTAACTTCTGTAACTTTCTGTGTAGAGATATAATCCGGGGAAATTAGCAAAAAAAACGCACGAAAGAAGACACAATTCCAAAATGGCTGAAAACTGGACTACAGCTTCCTTGGGGCTTTTTAAGAAAACAATATCGGAATCACGAAAAAAAAAGATGGCCGCCGGAGATTTCACTTTTGGGAAAAAAAATTACTCAAAAACTGGTTTTTTCAAAAAAAATGTTTGATCAGTCAATACAAAACATTATTGCCTACAAAATACCCCTCTTGAATTTATTAAGTTATTTTTGGCCGAAATGTGATTTTTGGAAACTTTGACCTTGAATAACTTCGAAAGGGTTAGGTTTTCGCAAAAATGACAACAGGGTTTTTTGTAGGCAATAACGTTTCGTGTTGACTGATCAAAATTTTTTTTCGAAAAAATCAGTTTTGAGTCGGTTTTTTTTGTGATTCCGAAATTGTTTTCTTAAAAAGTCCCAAGGAAGCTGTAGTCCAAATTTCAGCCATTTTGGAATTTTGTCTCCTTAAAATGCTAATTTCCCGGACTAATATGAACCCATCACGAAAAATGTATTGAGGGGAATTGACAAAGTAAGCTGGCTGAGGGGAAGTACGACAAATCCACTTTGGAGTTTTAGTCAGAGCGAAAGTTGGTTCTGTTTGAGTTTTAGTTTGAACAATAGGTGGTTTTCCTACCGAATTCGTTTTTGAGGGTTTAGTTGGGGCAAAAGCTGGTTCTGTGGGGAAAATTAGCCTTTGGGGTTTTAGTTTGGGCAAAAGGTGCTTCTGTAGGAAAAATTTGCTTATAGCGGATTTAGTTGGGGCAAAAGCTGGTTCTGTTTGAGTTTGAGCAATAGGTGGTTTTTTAGCCGAATCCACTTTTGGGGGCTTATTTAGGGCAAACAAATGTTCTGTGGGGAAAATTAATATTTGAGGATTTTAGTATGAGCAAAAGGTGGTTTTGTTGCCAAAACCACTTTCGGGGTTTTAGTAAGCGCAATAGCTGGTTCTGCAGGAAAAATTTGCTTTTGGGGTTTTAATCACCAAATAAAAGAATTAGTGAATTAATAGATTTCTTGCACCAAAAACTATTGGCGGGGATTTTAGTGTAATTTTCGCCGAGCCAGAAGCACAACCACTAATGGACTTCTTAGATAATAAATTCAAATTGAAGCTGAATAATGATAAAATAATAGCAACAAGATCTGGAACAACGATTGACGCTGTATTTTGTAGATATTTTAATGAACTTAAATCGGGAACTTTATATCCTACTCTAGAGGTTTCTAACGTGCGTGACGATCACGCATTCACTTTTTGTTTGTGGCATGGTCAAGATCAGGAATCACCCGTTGTACCATTAGTCCGTCATGTCATTCATGGTGCAATATCTAGTAGTAAGCTTGATCTGAAGAGATAAAAACATAACCTCAATATTCGAGCTAATCCTTAAAGTTACACAATTAAAATGAGTGCTGATAACTTTAAATAAATTCATAAAATTAAAAAAAAACATAGAGAAAAAAGACTTAACTAAGTAGTAACCCACCTGAAATAGCATGTTCCTCTGGCACCGGTACTCCTATCAAAATACCTGATTTTAAATTCAATTTTAAGGAAGCATAAATTAAAGCAGCAGCTTCTTTGGAATTATTCAAATTATAAGGCGCTTTCGTTCCGCTCGAACGAGTATAAAATGCCGGAAAATCAAATGATGGGCTACCATACGTAGCCACACAGACTCCCTGCGTTTCAAGATATTCAAGTGTTTTCGGTATATCTAAAATCGATTTTACACCACTTGATACAACTGCCACAGGTGTTCGCCCCAACTCTACTAGATCAGCAGAAATATCCATAGTTATATGCCCATCTCGATGTACACCACCTTAAGAAAAAAGATAAGATAAATTCCATTAAAAAATAAATAAAGGAATTCGTGTTAAGTTGAAATCCTGAAATTTATTTTCATACCAAGTCCTCCGGTAGCAAAAACCCTAATACCAACCATGTTGGCGATAATTAGGGTGCCAGCTACTGTCGTTCCACCGCACAGATTTTTGCTAACCACATAAGCCAGGTCTCGCCTCGAGCATTTAATAGCATTTTGTGTTGAACAATTTGCTAATTCCTTCAATTGATTTCCTGTTAGTCCCACTTTAATCCTGCCATCAATAACAGCAATCGTGGCTGGTGTACATCCCTGTGCAACATGAATAGTTATATGAGAAAATGTATTAATTAAATCTCAGTGGTTTTCGATGGGATCAGGATATCTAATTCTCTGATTAAGAGCACGTGCAAGGACCATTCACAATAACAAGACTCCTACTTAAATTGCAACATAGTTTCTATAGTTGCACTATATTCACGTAGATACAGTTGAATGCCAATGAATGATAAATGATTTCCATTTAAAAAAAAACACAAAATTAAATTTACCACAAAATTGACTACAATCCAATCTCACAAAGCTTTACTTTACTTTGACAATTTCACAATTCATTAACATTTTCAAAAAGGACAACGTAATTACAAACCTCCTGAATAACAATGTCTTCCAGTTGCAGGGCCAACTCCAGGTTCTGCGGTTTGGGCATGCCATGAGTGATTATCGTAGATTCCAAGGCAACTACTGGCTTTGATGCCGACAATGCTGCCTCCACCTGTGGATGGATATCTATAAGATTCCTGAAAACGAAAATCACAAGCCTCGTTACATAAGAGGGAAACCATTGGAAAATTAAAGTGGATTGAAATGTTACCGCAGAGTGGAGAATTTTTTGCCCGTTGTTGAAACATTCCTGAATAGGGAAAGACTGATGGTCTCCCAGCAGCGGAAACGATACATTGTAGAAAAGTTTTTACTACAGTTTAATCTAGAAAGAGACAGAACCAATTAATTAACACAAAACAAAAAGAAACCATTGTACAAAGGATGTTAGCGTTACATTGTGATTGGGCGGAGGAAATGAGAGCGAATAAATGAGACACGAAAATTATTTAACGAATTGGAGAAATTTGAATAATGCGAATGTATTATAGTAGATTGATTCACAAATTGATTTCATACAAACGAGAACACTGGAGCCAAATGGGTCGATTTAAAGTTATTTGGGAAAAACATTGAAAATATATTGACTGCAGTAAGTAGCTCCAATATTTTAGATTAGAATACTCATCGCTAAGGCGTAAGAGTCCCAGAACAAAAAGGCGCTACCATCTTCTACTGTGGCAGAAGAAACTTTGGCGTAGGTTTCTATGCAGAAAAACTTACAAAAAACTATATAGAATACTGTTCAACCTATTGTATAAAACACTGGGTAAAATGCTTTCCCAGCGGGAAAAATTTGGAGCACTGCTTAGAAGAGCTCATTTTGAGCGCTGCCGGGAGCATTACTGGAGTTTTAAGATATTTATAAGACGAGAAAACGGACGATTATATTAATTACCATAAAGGATGACATTGGCATACGTTCTCGTTCGATCCGGAGGTCAAGCAACATTGAACCTTGTTAGTACTTAGTTGGGGGAGCGCTTTGGTAAAACCACACTCGCGTTTAGAATGAAGGAAAAACTGGAGGAATTTGGAGCCCTGCCAAATATGCTTCCAAGGGGCCATTACTGGAGTTTTCAGAAATTTTATAGAACGAAGAAAACGGGTAATTATCTTGTTGACCATAAAGGATGACATTAACATACTCAATAAACCGGTTCTTGTTCGATTGCACAGGTGAAGCAGCATTGGACGTGGTTAGTACTTAGTTGGGGACCACTTTGGTAAAACCACAGTCGCGCTTGGAAATGAAAAGACAGTTGCAAAAGACGAAAAAAAATAAAAGCTTTTCGACAAAAATAAAAGCTTTTCACATATCCACAGGCCTCCATGAATCTTCGTTATTA